>CM069860.1:89589348-91011848 GCA_036172795.1 Pelodytes ibericus
GTCTTCTGTAACATACTTCTTTAGTGTATTCAACACGACAAATACATATTATATCTGCCCAAACAATAAATTCTGTGAACATAAATAATGAGGTAAATGTATTAAGTTATATTGACTCTCAGGATTAAAATTATTGTGAGTTATAAATTTCATGTGATATATACATATATATCACTAGAGAGTATGTGGAAAGTGAAGGCCAAAGTGTTCCCAGTGATAGGAGCACTCAGGGCTGAGACACCTAAGATGAGAGAGTGGCTCTGACAGATTCCAGGAACTACATAAGAGAATTCTGTCCAGAAGAACTCAGTGCTAGACCTTTTACAACATGCGTGTTCATTACTTTTATACTCATTATATATTTTGTTTTTAACTTTACATAAAGTTGCCACCAAGCCAGTAATTTACTGACAGCCTGTTAAAAAATTGTCTCAAGGCCAATATTGACTGTAGGGAGGCAATAGCATGGCTGTTATTTATTTATTTTTGAATTAAAAAATGGCAACTATTGGGTCTATTCACTAAAATTCCACTCTGGAGGTCGACTTTCCTTTTGAAACTATTCGGCACCCGAGTTTGCTTCGAAAAAATCCCTGGATTCGTATTTTCTCCATTAAAAGTAATTGGAGTCAAAATGATCAAAATTATTTTTCAAACTAAGTCAAATTCAGCACCTGACTTTTAATGATTTTTTTTTTTAAATGTTATCTGGAAAGACCTATTTATTTTAGCAGCCAAAGACTTGCTCATGAGTTCCTTGCAACACATTTCAGATTACGAGATGCTTTATTGCATTAACAAAGTATAAATATGTAGGGCACAAGATTTTAAAAAAATCACAGTCACAGAAAATATCATTATAGGACTTTTTGGAGTGTGATGAAGGAAAACAAGATGGATAAAAGATGCCAATGTCTACCAGTCCTAGGGTGCGAGAACAAACATTTAACAACATTTGAAAAATACACAACAAAACTTTTTATCATGAAACCAAATTAACACTAAAGTTTTTTTTAATGTTTTGCTTAAATATACGATGCCCATCATATATTACTCCCAGTAATAGTAGAATAAGTTAGGTAAGTCCTGGGCGCAATGTGAGTACTGGGGTAAGTCCTGAGTGCAAAGTGGGGGGAATGAAAGTGCTGGGGTAAGTCCTGAGGGAAAATCTTGCCACTGAGGTAAGTCCTCAAAATTTGGCTATTGGGGTAAGTCCTGAGTTCAAATCTGTGTGCTGGTGTTAGTCTTGTGAATAATGTCTAATTTTCTCTATATATATTTTTGTCCAAGTGATTTGGCCAGGAGGCCATTGGAATTGGGTAAAGGTGATATATTGTGGGGAAAGATTTGCAAGTCTGAGAGCAGATTGGCAGGTCTTAGGGGCAGGTTGGCAAGTCTGAGGATGCATTGACAAATCTGAGGGGCAGATTGGCATGTCTGGGGATGCATTTGCAAGTATGGCCATCAGACTTGACAATTTCCCCTAAGATTGCTATGCAATGGAAAGTCTGGAGGCAGATAAGCATGGATGTGGATGTACTTGGCAAGTCTGGGGCAGACTGGCAAGTCTGGGGATGCATTGGAAAATCTGGGGATGAATTATGAGCTCTAAAATGAAAAGGTTGAGTTTACATATGACTTTGGGGGTCTTAAACAGGAAGAGGTGCTGCCTTGACAGGAAGGGGTGGAGCAAATTTATATAAGGTGGTATGAGTCAGACCTCAGGCAACAAAAACAAAAAAAAACACCACTGACTAGGGACATTGTATTTTTCACTTGTGCTTCAATATTGGAAGCATAAAAGAAAAATAGTTTAGTGGCTCTTTAGAAATACATTTTGGAGAAGACATCACCTGTTTTGCCCCTGTAATGGCATAATAAATAATTCAAAACCAATTCCCACAAATATTTTTTTGTTGTTGAAAATCAATGCTGCAAATGTATTAAGAGGATCATCTTAGAAAAATATAGGACTGATGTTAGTAACTACTATGGGACTTTGGCTACAATTTTCAAAATAAGGTTGCACTATTTAAAACATTTTTAAAAATACTTAACACTACATAATGTGAAGCAGTGTTTTATTTCCTAACATAAATATTATTGACAATATTTAAGAAGATGAATTTTATACATAATAGTGTAGCATAAAACTGATCATTGTATGCCTATAGGCAGTCATAATTAGGAATCTTGAAAAAGTTTTAGTGTATAAGTATAATTGAGACATTCAACAAGTTTTACCTGAAATACTTACTTTACTTAAAAAGTAAGGAGAGAATCATGAAACTACTCACATTTAGCAAGTAATAATTGCAGTGAGTAGGACCAGAGAGCTTTGCACATATTAGCCAAAAGATTTTAATTAGCACTCTTGGGATTAAAGATTTCAGCACCAGTCCCTTAGAAACCTTTCTCCAAACCTCAAGCAAAATGTGCTAAATAATTTTAATTTAGCTTGCCTGTCATGACATATCAGTATCATGCATTCCAGTTATATTGTTCAATAAATAAATAAATACATTTTTAAGGAATAAGGTGCTTTGCTTATTTTCTTGTCTCTAGAGTTTGTTAAAGCAGGTAATAAACCCCTCTAGGTTTTCTTTGTAAATTTGTGTCATCACTGAAGTGGAGCTTAGGTGAGACAGTTATTCATAATTTAATATTGAAGATATTAATTCAATTTTTTATGGATCCACATGCCTGAAGCAAAAATAATATCATGGAATAAGTCAGATAATCAAGATAATATTTCACTGTCAAAGACAGAGAAAAGTTCAGACATATTGTATTATTACACCTAATTAACTCTTGATAATATTGTGTTATTGTATAAACATCCTTATTTAATTTGGTAATATATAAAAAAATGTCCTGGGCATACAATTTGGAATTATTTGAGTTTATTATATACAGGTAAACTCAGTTATAACCCATAATTGTCATAAACGGTTCTCTGATTGCTCCCATGGATCCATGGATGTGGAATCTTAGCCTGATCCGGGACTCACCTTGCAAGCCCGCTAATATTGCAATGTGAATCCATGGATCACATTAAATTAAAATGTATTAATATAGCACTAATAATTTATGTAATGCTTGGTGCAGAGCATTGTAACACTATGGAAAAGGTACAAGCCTTAGTTTTTTTTATCCAACTTTGTTTTATATTTTAAGAATCTCAATTAAATCAAAATGCGTGAGAATGTGGAGTGTTGTTCTGTTTATGGGACAGTGATAATCAAGGGAAGTAACCTAGAGACTTAAGATCAAGATAACAGGTTTTTATGGCAGGACTGGGTCCACAGAACTCTCAGAGGCAAAGGGAATGTTTGTTGATAGCAAACCTAGAGATTTATGGCAAACACAGGGCCAACCAATCATAAATGATCACATGCAAAATTTGACAGTGTAGTTAGGAGGGTGGATGGAGAAGTATCATCCCACCTGACATATCTCAATACAGATATATATATATATATATATATATATATATATATATATATATATATATATATGTGTGTGTGTGTGTGTGTGTGTGTGTGTGTGTGTTGCCATTGTATGTCTTTCAGTGTTGGGAAGTGTTTAGTAAGTTTTATTTTTTTGTGTTCCGCAATGTTTTACAAAAAGTATTTCATTATAACTAGCACTGTGAATTCTGTGATATTATGTTGTTGCTTTCCAATATATATTTATTTTGCTAGAATCTGGTTAAAGCAGCGGCTTTCAGAGCAAAACCTAACATTATATAAAGTTAGAACAGGGATTGTGTAAATTAATATTCCAAACAATATATCTATCAGTGCATATTTTGAGAATGTATCAATAGATATATTTTCCTTGATAAGGTTATTTCTTGTAGCTCGACAAACATGTGACCCTTCAGTGGCTGTATCTAAATACAAATCTGGATTAAGTTTGATGTGTAGTTAGATTTATACAGTGTGGGATAAGTTGTAAGTCTCAAGCACATAATACATATTAGAGCCACATACATTATACAAACCTTAGTTTTAAAAGGTAAGAACATAGAGGGGTACTACATAGTAAGTTAGACAAACAGGGACAAACTGATACATGAGTAGGAGAACCATGGACAATGAGAGCTAGGTGGGTTTAGCTAAAGGTTAATTCATTTAGCAAAATGAGTAGTAAGCTTCCAAATAGAGGTGAATTTTTAAAGACGTTTTAAAGATTGAGAATGAGGAAGAGAACAAGATCTTATGTGGAACTGAGTTCAAGATAAAGGGGGCAGCTTGGGAAAAGTCTTGCAGGCATGAACAGGAAGAGGTGATGAGGTTGGAGAAGAGACTTAGTCCATTTGAGGAATGTAGCTGTCACACAAGGTAGTATCAGTTAATGAGAGATTCAATGTAGGGAGGGATGAGGAGTAGAGGGCTTTGTAGGGTAAAGATAGAATTTCAAATTGTTTACTTGAGCAGATGGAAAGCCAATGGTGGACTTTGCAGAGTTGAGGACTTTGCAGAGTGAATTAGCCGACGTTGAGCGATGAGTTCAAAAGTTGAGCCTGGCAGCCAAATTTTGAGTTCTTTAGGTGCAAATGACAGAACTGTTTGAACATGGGGGATGAAAAAGAAAGCTGTGTCAAAGACAACTTCAAAACATTGAGATCAGTCAGTGGGTACAATCAAAGCATTTTTAACAGTAACAGTGAGGTCAGGTACAAAGATGTAGCTCAAGGGAGGTTAAGCTTATTTTAAGAGAGATTAAGTTTGAGATATCCAGGTAAAGATGGTCGACAAATTCCCCGACATGCGACATGATGGAGAGAGCGAGGTCAGGGAAGGAGAGGTAGCTGTCCGTGTCATTCGCATACAGGTATTATAGGAAGCAAACAATTTGATAAGTTTACCTTGAGACAAGGTGTATAGTGAAAACAGCAGAGAACCAAGGACCGACCCTTGAGGAACACCAACAGAGAGTGGAACTGGCATTATTGCAGGGCTCACCTGTTTATCAAATTTAGTTTTGAGAATAAATAATAAGAGCAGCCAATGTTTAATTTGCTTAGCTCTGTAGACCTCATGCTGAATGTTGCCTTTCCTTACCACATTATACAGTCTACTATGATGCTGAATGTTAAGATAGTCTATTATGACCAAGAGTGGTCAATAACATTACATTGGCCTCTTCCCCTCTTATTAGCTAAATTAGGAAGAAAAGCTTATCAAATAAGTATACAGAAGAAACAAAGGGACTTTTTTCAAAAAGATAAAAAATCCAGTAGCAGGTGGAAGGATCTAATAATTCATTACTGTTTTAGTAAATGAAAAAAGCAAATGAAAGCAATTATGTAAATTGATTGTTGAAAAGAATGCTAAATGACAATAGTTGATTGAGCTACTTTCCTTTGGTTTAAGCTTTCACAAATATCAGCAATTTCATCTACCCTTTCAAACAGCTATAATGTATAAATAAGCAGAGAAACACTATCACTATACTTTCAACTCAATTATGCAATGTTTAATCCCCTACTATGATTTTATGTATCAAATAAAGCCCTGTTAATGTTTGCCAGTGATTACCAATTAACAGTTTCATAAACATATGTGCTTGAGAACATTAATCCCTTATTTGTCTATGCAGTAAAAGCAGATTGTAGGGTTGAATGCAACCAGATATAAATTTTTTGATGTATCAATTTAAAAAAATAGTTCTACATAGAGATGAAGGGAAGGGCTGATCACTTCAATCAGGATTGTCTCTCTTACTTCATATACCTAAACTAACTTTGCAGATTGGAGAACTTATCCATAAGAAAAAATATATAAAATGGTATGTGTTTTTAAACTTTTATTTGCAGTTTGGTATTATGCATATTTTTGAAATGTTTGCTATGCCAGTTTCCAATGGTATAGTGCATCTTTTTGTAATGTATTCTATACCAGTTTTCAATGTATATTTTCATATTACATCAATATGAAGCAATTTACTATAAAATATATAAAATGTCACAACAATATTTCTAAAATGTAAGGGGGAATACATAAAATATAAATCTTACATACAAGACATAATTCAGCAATTCATGAAATGTAAGGAAATGGATCTATGCAATTTATGGAAAGTCATTTTTCTAACCTATGATAACTACAATGCCATTGGGTGAAATGAAGATTGTAGTTGACTTTACATTTCTGGTCTGTTTATTTTAAATTTTTAACAGGTGTCACTGATTAGGCTTTTTAGTCATTAAAATACAAAAATAGTGTTTGAGATAGCCCTCATCTTGTAAACCATGGTTAGGTAGTCAATATGGAGGGTAACCTACTCCTCCAGTAATTATTGAAGGGAGGGACCAGAATTTATAAGTAGTCCATTCAATAAACAATTTTTTCAACATATGTATCCTTCCTGTACTTCCTGTAGTTAGTTCTTCACGAACGGTTTCAACGGAAACTCAAGGAATAAGTGACTGCATTAATCTTGGAGAGCAAACAGCATATAAAAGCCATTAAAAACAGACTTATTCAACCGTGATTCTCATCCAAAAATATTTATTCATGGTCAGTCACTGCAGGATAGATTGAAAAAACTACTTGATGCGTTTTGAACTTCTGTCCTTATTCATAAGCAGCTTGTTGACATTATTTATTCCAGGATTATAGAGTCTACACAATAAAAGTCAAACGTCAGGCCCTAACTAATTGGCCCAAAGTTTGGAAAGATTTAGGGTGCATCAGGGTCATTTTGGAAGCCGAATTTCAAGCTACACAATATGTCTCAATATAAGTGTAGCCGATTTCACACGGAATGTTTTTTAAACCGAAAACTTGACTGAAATACACCGAACTGAAAATAGCCAATATTATTCCCAAAGACTTCTATGCGATGATAGAGACTCATTTTGGGATGAATTTGGCTATTGTGGACACAGCTAAATTCCACCAGAATTTTTTTTATTTTATTTATTTTAAATTAGCCCCGGGGGGTCGCTAAAAGTATATGGGGTGCTATGGCAAGTAGTCATGACCCCCTATTAAAAATGGGCCAAAAATTACAAATGCCAAAATGGCTCCCAGCACACCCTGTTACACAAATGGGGGTCAGAGCAGGTAGCCCGTTCTCCAGACCCCATCAAACAAATAAATAAAATAACACCTCTCCTTTGCCCTGGTTAGGGAGGAGATGTGATTCACTTGTAAAAAAAAAAAAATCAACATCACTGCCCACACCCTGGGACCCCAAAGGGTGCCCTGTGAACTTATTAATACCTGGTTCCAGTTCTCATTAATACCTGGTATACCAGGTTCCAGTGTCAATCTGCGACACCCTTTATCCTAATCTTCTGGACCACAGAGAGGGGCAACCAAAAAATAATCCACCACCTGGTGGGGGGGTTGCATAGTGAAATCCCTGCTGGGGATTTTCCTGGGGATTTTATTTTGAGAAAAAAACTCTGACTGTGTCAGAAATTCAGATGACTCCAATCCCAGCTTCTTTTTATTACTTTAGCATTTTATTTTTAATTTTTAATTTCAATTCTAATCATCCCCGAATCAGAATTGTATTTGGGGCTGATCATTGCATATTGTGTAGCCGACATAGTATGCTTGTGACAAACAAAAGGGCCCCAAATATTTGGTTTCTGAACAGCCAAATGTATGATTTGGATCCAAATCGTGGCATTTTGAGTAGCCAAATTTTGGGGATCCTTTTGGTTCTGCTATTATGTCTTATCCAATCCGTTTCAGAATAATTGGGTGTATATTGTGTAGCCCCTTTTATCTGAACAGCAAGAGCATGTAAAACAAGTGTTACAGCATCTCCGAGAATTTTTCTTCACCTAGTAAAAAAAAAATGTGAATTTGAATGCAAACAGGTTAACTTCCTGGATTATGTCTTCTCTGCTATTAAACTGGAGATCGACACAGACAAAGTAGCTAAACTCAAAGATTGGAAGGAGTCCACTGATCTCAAAAGGTATTTTGTAATTTTTGAAGTCTTGTCTGGTTTTAGGTAGGCACAAAATGTGCCAATTTTCCATTCCTAAGAAACATTTATTTCACGTAGTCCTGAACTTCATTACCGATTTACCTTTCTCCCAAAAAAAACACAACTACCCTCATGGTAGTTGACCAATATACCAAACTCCCTATATCACTGTATCTAAACTACCCACTGCCAGTGTTTTGGTCCTTAAAGAGATTGTTCAAATGCATGGTGTACCTCAGCATTTTATCTCTGATAGCAGAGCACAATTTATGTTATGTTTCTAAAGATCTATGTGTAAACACTTGGGAATCTCTCTCTACTTCTAGTCTTCCCATCTTTCCCAATCCAGTGGCCAGGCTGAAAAAATATATGTAACAGAACACCAAACTGGCACACATTGTTACATCTTGTGGATAACTGCTCCAATCATTACGCTCTTCAAATGTCTCCTTTTTAAGTAGTCAACGGCTTTGAACAAGCTCTTTGGCCTACCAGAACTTTTCAAAGAGAGTTAACTGCAGCTGATGCTCAATTCTGTGACCTTGGTCCACCATCTCAGACCAGTTAGACTGTGCAGTGGTGAAACAAAAGAAGGTCAAAAAGAACTATTATTAAATTGGGAGATCTTGTCTGGATCTACAAGCAGATAGTACAATGGGACCTAAATACATGGGACCTTATAAAATGAACTCCATGATCAATTCAATCACTTATTCCTTGAGTTTCTGTTGAAACCATTTATGAAGAACAAGTTCACTGCTCCCGTTCACTACCTACAGGAAGGATACATATGTTGAAAAAATTATAACGGGCTAGTTATAAATTCTGGTCCCTCCCTTCAATAATTACTGGAGGTGTAGGTTACTAGTGGAAGCCTATATAACCCCTTGGTAACTGGACTATTTTACCCCTCATGGGAAAGGCTGTTTTAATATTTCTGAGGTATGTATTATCTTTCTCATTTAATATTATATATTGTTTATATCAGCATAAGAAGGGCTTTCGTAAGATATCATACATTTATCATATCATATAATTTACTGGATATTTACTCTCTGTTGTATGTATAGACTTTCTTCCCATTGTGTTGTGTAGTTTTGCAGAATATTATTGTTCTTTATATATGAACCAAATTTGACCACCCTTCTCGACCTCTGCTTCCTCAGTTTGAATTTTAGTGATACAGAAACCCTAACGCAGGAGTGTCAAACCGTGGTCCTCTAGCTGCCGATGGCCTAAATCAGGAGTAGGCAACCTTCGGCACTCCAGATGTTGTGGACTACATCTACCATAATGCTCTTACAGCCCTAATCCTGGCAAAGCATCAAAAAAATGTAGTCCACAACATCTGGAGTGCCAAAGGTTGCCTACCCCTGGCCTAGTTCTATCGTAATAATCTGTCAGCAAACAGTCTGGCAGGAGAGTATATAAAATGTACCAACAGTTGTAGGGTCGTAGTTTGACAACCCTGGCTTAATGATTCCCCCCCCCCCCCCCCCGTAGTCTCAGATACTTACAAAATCAGTGGTTCTCTTATAATAATAATTATTTGTTATGATCAATAATGTTTGTAAATAAAGCATGATATGAAAACAATGAAAATTAAAACTGGATTTATGTTATATGAGTATTATATATATTTTTACAACTGCAATGAAAAGATGCAAATGTGTCATTATGCATTTTAATACTTTTCATATAATTGTTCTGTGAACAAAATCATAATAGCCACAGGATATGTGTATATCATCTTGGTTTTTAATATAATATAATTGTTGTTGACTTGCAGTGAATGTAATATAATATGGTGAGTTTGATAGATGGAAAAGAAAATCAACATTGTTCACAAAAAAACTGTGATTTTAAGGAAAAAAAAAACAATGGAACAACAATGGATTTTAGCACATTTCCCCTAAAATACAACATTAGAATGTTTTCTCAGCAATTCTGGAAGAGGTGCAATTTCTAGTCAAAAAAAAAAGAATCACTGTCTCTTTAACTAATAACATGTCACGTCTTTAATCATGCTGATTCTGAATTATTCAGTCGCTGTGGAAGTTGCTATTTGAGAATCTATAGCTCTGTATCTCGCTGGAGGAAGTTTATTATTAGTGAGTCTGACAGCAGAGAACCCTGGCAGGTTAATTGCTGCAGCAAGACTAGCTGGGAGTTTGCTGTTGATATATGGTGACTAAAGGGAGAGAAAGAGATTGACTATGCCTGTTACAGCACAAATATCTTCATGCGCCTCAGGTTTCTTACAAAGATATGGGAAATAAATGCTTGCTGTTCATTTTCTGTCTACACAATACAAATAGCTTAAGGCTGAACATGGCAAGGAGTGAAGGAAAAAAAATAGAAACTCACAAATTAACATTATTACAAACATCCCTGCCTGAAAGTGCTGAAAATCAATTTCAATACATTTTGAATTTTAATAAGGAAACATACAAATAAATCAACAGAGTTTATGGAATAGTTGGCTGCCAGAGATGTCTTTTGATTATATTTGCTCTCCTCCGCACAGGAAATTTTACATGAAATTGGGCATAAGTGGAACTGCCAGAATGTAATTATAACTTAATGAGGTACATTCCTCCCCCCTATAATTTTTAGTGTGTACTTTTTATAACTGCAACCTTTTCATGACCAGCAGATCTGTGAATACTAAAATAATCTTATTTTTATTCTATATTATTATGTTCTCAGCACCCAGTTTCTTGGCTATGCATATTAATGTTTATTAACATAAATATGAAGTGTGAAAAAAACTGCTTATTGTCAACATTTGACTTTCTTAAATGTTAATTTTGTAACGGACAACTGTAGCAAGAAATTAACTTATGTTTAAATGATAGATTGTATTGAATATAAATGGTTTACAAAGAAATTCATTAAGATAATAAAACAAACAATGGACCTTATTGAGCCATGTTTCAAATGTTCTTTCATCTGACTCAAAGTGGATGAAGATCTTACCCAAGATTCCAAACAACATGTCTGCTCCCAGATAGAGATACACAAAGCAAAGAGAGCTCAGTCAGGTTCTTTGTTTCTATTCTTTCATTAAAGCATTTCTATGTAAAATTCCTACACGTGATGCTAACAGATTTAAATGTGCAAACCAGTACCAGTAATGTCAAGCCTGTCTTGGAATCATGTACGTCATCAATGTTTTTGTTTTTTTGTAGATATATATGACCATGGATCCATATGGTCATATCTGCTGACCTCAATCTGGAGGGTCTCCCCAGTTCCTAATTATTATCTAAGCCCACTTCCATCCTGCCACATTCATCCACTAACATTCATAACCAAACATTCACCAAAAGATATCAACAGGCAGGAGAGAGGAGGTAGTGAGGCAATGGGACAGGAGCCAAGCCAGTCTGCCATTCATCTGTTCATCTCAACCCAAGGAGCCCACATTTCATTGTATTTCTCTTTGGACATTCTACTCAGATGGAACCTTCCATTCTGTGCTGGAAATTAATTTATGCTCATACCCATTTCTGAGGACCACAGTTCCTCCAGTTCCTGGCTACAGCTACCTTGAAAGCCATAAAGATATACACCAACATTTTACTATTGGTACTGCCTCAGGGTAAATCCATGTGGAACAGGAACGTTGGTGCTGTCAGCTCAGTCCTGCTCCCAAATATGGTACCCATGATATTCAACAAAGATGTGTTTAAAGTGTCCAATTCCTCACAATCCCACCAAATGTGTAGTAATTTGCCAACCGCCCTGCCACAATGCCAGCAGTTTAAAGAAACCTGAGGCTGAATCCAAGCTAAGCGTGCAGGAACCAAGTACCAATTCTACTTTATTTTATAATATACTTCCAATATATTTATTCCGTGGATATACCTTCTGACAGAGCCAAGGCTCTGCATCCAGTCCTCCAGATTACTATTGAATTAAAGTTCCTGCCTCAACTTAATCAATGCCGGTGCTTTAACAGTTTGGATTTGATTTCTCAGAAGTTTTTAAAGTCTGGAGATCAATCTGCCTTTGCAATGCTGCTTCAGAAACTTTTCTATGGGAGTTGGCTCCTCCCGAATCTTACTTAAGACAAAATATTTTATTCTAAGGTAGTTGAACACTTCTCAGGGAGGAAGACTGAACATAGACTGTAGAAATGAAAAGGAAAGAATGACCCTCTTGTCCAATATATCCGAAAACTCCAAAATCCTATACTTTTGCCACTCTTGGGTGTTTACATCCCTTAAATGGTATTTTATACACTCTACTGGGGGTTGAGCTTGGCATGTTCTTTTTCAATGTGCAGCCAAATAGGTCTAGATGGGGAGAAGTTATCACATATCACAAAATGAGCTATCATGCTGAACAAGTAGAATTTTTGTATATCAGGGAAGTAAATCCCACCCTCTTTCTATAAGATTCCTAGAGCTATTCTAGGTCATTTATCCTGCCAGATGTAGTCTGATACCTGCCTCTGAAACCTGTGCAACGTCTGGGAGTTTACCATCAAAGGAATATTCCTACGCAAATATGAAAGTGTGGGGCGTAAATAAGAATTAGGCCTGCAACTCTTCCCAACCAGGAATGTTCCGTACCCTTCCATGTTCTAAGGCTCTTCTCGAATTCTTTGGCAAGTCCAAAATAATTAACTCTAATGATTTTACTCAGATCCAAGCACAGTCTTACTCCCAGATAGTTTACATTATTCGCCTCCCAGTCAAGTTTAAATGCCTCCTTAAGAGTATACGTCATTTGTCCAGTTAGGCCTTTCGTCAATATGTGTGTCTTTTGAAGATTAACTTTGTAGCCTAAAAGTTTACCAAATTCTTTGATCAGACCAAAGACAGCTGGGAGAGAATTAGCATGGTCCCTGAGAAACAGGACAACGTATTCTTATTAAAGTGTAATCTTATTTCCGAAATGTTCCCCTGTATCCCTTTAATCTCTGATCTTTGTCTAATAGCTGCCACCAAAAGGTTCAATAGTGAGGATGTAAAGTAATGGGGCTAGTGGACAACCTTGTCTTGTTCTGTTTCAGATCAGGAACCAAACTGAAACATAAATCCTAAGACCATGGTTTGAGGGTCTCCATATAGCCACATAGTATAGTCCATAAAGGTGCCCCCCCAATGCCGAAGAAGCCCAAGACCTCCTCCATTCGACTTGGTGGAAGGCCTTCTTGGCATCGAGGGCTACCAAAATGAAAGGTGACCAATTCAGACCTTCACCGTGGATCACATTCAGTACCCTCTTATACTGTCAGACTGCCTCCCACAAAACCCCACTGATCTGAGTGCACAATAGTACACCTTGATGGCAAGATTAATTAAAGAAATAGGCATATAGTTTGAAGTTTGCGACAAATCATTATCTGTTTTGGGAATTGGTGTAATAGAGGCCTGGAGCATCTCAGATAGTGTACTTTTCTGTCTAGCAAAATCCAATGATAAATCCTTTGGTGTTTCCCAACAAAGCAATTTACATTTAGATATGCCTTGTAATGTTACCATTGGGGGGAAAACTTCCTTAAATAAATTAGAAATGCAATGTAACACTTTTGCATGTCTCAGCATGACTATGAAATGGAGAAGCTATGTCACTATCTTTGGAGTATACCATTTTTGTTACTATCTCTGACTGAAGCAGTCGTATTGCAATGTATAATGAGGCTGGAACTCTGAATTTCAATGCAAAATTAGTAGAAAAGTTTACTAGTGATGGAAAAATGCATTTGACACATTTTACGTGACACCTTGATCAACTTATGCTAAATTGGATGCATGGTTTACAATCGTCTATAGCACCTGAGCTTCCAGCATAAGCAAGCATGTATCCTCCCCATTGTGGACTTAATTATGCCTGTTGTTTTCTCCGTTTGGAGAAACCTCCCTTTGTTCAGTCCTTACTTGTTAATATTACATTACATTAATATTTGTTTCCACAGTGCCAACAATTTACATAAAGCTTGGTACGTATGTTGATGGCTGGTGTCACACAACTCAATATAGACAGAAACGTTTATAGGCTTACTAAGTAATGTAGCACACATACATGAGTGAGAGTTTTTAGTTCAATGAGATAAACCTCTCTAGTTTCTGTGTATTCCAATTATGTTCCAAACTGTGGCAAGTTTCTCTTTATAATAAAGATTGTACATGTTTATGTTTTCTGTTTATTTTTCTATATATATATAATAATTTATTTTTATGTACATGACTACCAAGAAAATGAACATACAACACTAGCTATATTTCTGTAAATATATATTGCAAAAGTCATAGTAAACATTAATTGTGTCCTGTGGAGATTTATCTCTAACGCAGTAGAAAACAAATATTGCGAATCAAATATAATTTCAAATAATTGAGACTTTGGTGGTTAGCTGTAAGAGATTAGGGTTAACCAATATTTAGTTTAGAATAGAAAATTGAGGCAATAGTGTATATGCCTTATACCATATGATATCATATTTTTTTCTATTTGACACCCGGGAACCCTAGAGCTACATATAATGCAGCACTCAGAAAAAAGTGCATGTTAACATATTTTGTAAAAAAATTCCCATATTTAAAAATACTGACAAAAGAATTGGTGACACCATACAATAGAATCACCCTTATGGCTACCTTTCTATTTGGGACTTTATTAAAGAGAATGAGAACACTTCAAATCTTATCTTCAGATTTAGTGGCCATCTTGATTTTTACATTTTCAATTATTACAGAAGAAAATGAGGGGCAGTAAAATAATATTTTGGCATTAAGAAAGGTCATCTTTCAAAATATCAGAAATAATTCTTCTTGTTCTGATATGTTTTCAAGTACAAGTACTTATTCATATTCCCCGATACTCTCATGGTAAGATACTCTATTTTTGAAGATTAATAAGTCCAACAGTTCTTGGAATGTATTAAACATATCAAACATGCCTTATTTTAAAGTAATGTGCTTATGCAGTCGGCAGATGAATGCAATGCATATTATACAACATTGATTGTGCCTGTCAAATAAATGTTTTATCTCTAACATTTTGGATGAAATCTTATTTTACTTTTTTGGTGTCATAAAAAAAATAAAATCTTGGCATGCACTTCAGATCAATACTAAAAAATTAAATCCCAGAGTCTATGTTCACTCAGTTTTTCATTAAAAAGATCTCCTGGACAGATAGGGTCTGTGAACATGGGGTACCGCTATCCAACCTTTGATATACAAACGGCTAAAATGAAATCCCAAAGTCCTCCTGCAATAGTAAGTTTCATAATTTCACTTATTCCTGAGAAAAAGTTCTCATCTATGTTGCAAAAAAAAAAAAAAATCACAATTTATAGCCGCAGTAAGAATTCACAGCAAGGAGAAATTGAAAAATGTAGATTTATTGTCTTATTTTTATGGCTTTCTGCTGTAAGGCTACCTCAATCATAAAAAAACTCCCAGATGCATAGCTCAGAACATCGTGCAAGCACATTATCACAATCTCTTTGCAATAACATTCCTTGGTTCCAAAGGGCCATAGACAGTGAAGCATATAATGGATGGGTCATAAAACCAAGTTAAGAATATCCTTTTTTGCAACGAGATTGCTTGAAAAATAACGTAACGTTTGTTTTGTAAAGCAGGAGAATCACCCTTAGACATGGCTCCAAAACATGATAAATCTGATAGATGTTGTACATAACCAGTAACACAATAGCAGTATCAATTTTTTGTCAGGCAATTTAACTTCATGCCAGGCTAATTCAATTTTGTGTCTGTTTTATTAAGTCTTGAGAAAACCAAATCTTTATTCTCCAGTAAATCAGAGGTTTCACAACAAATTTCTAACCTAGGCCTCTTGTTTTGCAATTTTGATATATTAAATATCCAGCCAAAATGTTGCAATACCATAAATCTAAAGTGATAAAATTAATCATATTGCTGAAGGAAAATAAATATTTTATTGCAGCTTTATGAGTTTATGTTTCATCTTCTCTTCTTCTCTTTCAGGTGCTATTGATATCAGTGCAAAAGCATTATCTGCATCAATACAGATAGATAATATCAACATTATAAAAACTGTGAACAGCTTTTAATTCAATTGAGACAATAATGAAAATCTAGTTATTACATTTTTTACCTTTTTTCCAAAAGATTGGATTTTCTTATCATGAAAATTATTTTTATTATCGAGTATACTTATAAAATTAGATATTAAAAACAAGGATACTGTTTTTCTTTGAATATTATTGCTAATTTTTATGTTTTCTACTGTGACATAGAATACTGATGATGTTCTGTATCAGCAAGTGACTGGTTAACTGTTTTCCAGAAACAACCCTAACAATTTCAGCTCAGTCTGATTTTTGTAGTTCACTTGCAGTTCACCGCAATTCACTTGTTAGTTCACCACAGTTAGTCAATATACCTCATTGAATACACTGATCTATACATTTTTCTTATAGCTTCATATAACTTCACAATTGGGTCTATTTACAAACACTGGACTATCTTGAACTGACAAGTGAACTGCAAGTGGTCTGCAAATATAATATTTTAAAGGACAGCTAAATATAAGTTCTGTTTAATTGAAAGATTGCATCAAGGGTAGACATTTGAAATTCTTTAATGAAAGACCCTAAGAGCTCTATTTGCTCTGTTTAGATCTGTCAAGGGTTGGTTTAGAATCTTGGGTCAGTTAAAGAAAGATCTGACTCATGTGACCCAATAATTATTTTATTGGGAAAACTGGCTGTGGCATATTAATGGACAAATGAACAGTGGCATATTAATGGGCAAATTATCTGTGGCATATTGATGGGCAAACTAACAGTGGCATAATAATGGGCAAATTGGCTACGGCATATTAATGGGAAAACTAACAGTGGCATAGTAATAGGCAAACTGGCTGTGGCATATTAATGGGCAAAGTAACAGTGGCATATTAATGGACAAACGAACAGTGACATATTAATGAGCAAATTGATTGTGGCGTATTAATGGGCAAATTTGCAGTGGCATATTAATGGAGAAAAAACAGTGGAATATTAATGGGAACATTGGCTGTGCCATATTAATGGGTAAACTGGCAGTGGCATATTAATGGGAACATTGCCTGTGTCATATTAATGGACAAATGAACAGTGGCATATTCATTTTTATTGGTGAGTACCCTGTCTCCCAGCCAGACAACATGTGATAATTGCATGGATAAAGGGACCGAGACCTTTAGTTCAAATATTACGGAAGAGAGTTTTAACATTAAGGAGCCTATAATATGTAGTACTAATAATATATTTTAGGATTTACCTGTGGCCTTTAATATGTAGGGAGGACCATTAGGCCCCTTCATAAACGGATTGAAGACCATATGCGTAATATAAACAACAAATGCATGAACCATGGTGTTTCAGCACATTTTGTCAAAGCACATGGGGGTAATACAGGTTCTCCACAATTTCCAGCAATAGAAAGAATATACAAAACATGGCGGAGGAAATTTAATCAAGAAGATAGGCCAAACTGAAATTACAATGGACAATGGACGTGTCAGGCGCGTCCAGCCGGGAACTCCGTTACCGATAATAGATGTGCCTGACACGTCCTGCTGTGAAACAAGTGGTTTTCATGATCAACAATCGCAAAATCTGCTCTAACGGTGCTGGTCTATTGCCTCGATGTCAAGCCACTAGCCAGCACCGAAATTTGCTATCTAGGGCACCCACGATTGCCCCACGGAGCGATTTTAGGCGCCATATTGACGGAGCAGCATGCTCCTGCAATATGGCTATGCCATTTTTTGGTAGGAACTTCGGAAGGGAAAAAAAATTCACTTCCGTCGCTCTGAATATGTTGCCCTAGAGGCAGTTAGCAACATTGCAATGGGGAAAAAAAAGATTTAATTATTTTAAAACTAGGATTAAGGTTAGATTAGCTGTTAGGGTTAAAATTAAATTAAAATTAAAATATATTCAGGGCTAGTATAAGGGTTAGAGATGGGGTTAAATTAAGGGTTAGGGTTAAAAAAAATTTCTTGTTTGCCCCATAACGCACAAAAAAATGCAGAAAAATATGGAAACATGCATATTTCTGAAAATGAGACAACATTTACAAACTATTTAGATGGGGTCATTTTTAGTGATTGTATTTGTGTAAATTATATTTTAGGTCAAAGTTAGAAAAAGTGTTTTTGTTTATTTTTTCATCATATTTTATGATTTTTTTGTACAAAATTTTAAGATATGATGAACATAATGGTATCTAATGTAAGCCCTTCTTATGACGATAAAAACAACATATAATTTGGGTACAGTATGTGAGAAAGAAGAAAATTACAGCTAAACACAAACACCCCAGAAATGTCAAAACAGCCATTGTCACCAAGGGAAAGTGAAGGTAAAAATGTCTTCTCACAGGGGTTAAAGTAAAGAAATTATCGCCACACGGCTTAAATAGACATTTTGATTTATTCAAGTTCATATAAATGTCTTTTATTATTCCTGATGCCTTGACTTTGCTCTCTCTTCCTCTTTTAACAGGTTCCTGGATTATTTATTTATTAGAGTTTATTTATTTTATTACTGTAATGTATAGGACATGTGTACTGTAAAATCTGGGTTTCTGGGATACACGGTAAGCTGCAGCACCTTATTTTAGCACTTTACATCAGCACTTTATTTATTTGAGACATAAGTCATTCAGTAGTTAAAGTATTACAGTAACACTTCATATTTAGCACATATGTTATTTATTATTATGATACACATAAATTTGGCATATACACACACAAGGGTATAGACATATATTTACACATTTAATATATATTTTCAAAATAGTTCATACATATACATATATATCTTTGTATTTTTGTATGGATTTAGTATTTATGCATTTTTATTATTTCCACGACCCATTAGGTAATGGGTATTTATAAATACTAATCTTTAATCTGTTTTTTTCTTCCTTTTTTAACGCATGTTCTTTATTATACCAATTTTTCAATACACATAAATAGAAATAGAAAAATATTTAGAAAACAAATTTTAGCTTCTCTGCTTTTCATATCTTATTACTCCTTATGAAGCACTAATACTTTAAATAACTCAAGAACATCATAATACATAGATGACAAGGAAAAAGAAAAAAACAACAAAAAAAAGACACAAGAAAAAACAACTGTTTCGACCACGGATACCCCATCATCCCATCCTCTTCCTTCTCTAATCTAAGCTGTATTAATTCCTTAACCCTACTTCTTTTCCTTTTATTCCCCAATCTTTTTGACGAGAATCCACTCCCCTTATATACGTTTTTGATTAATCCTTAAATTCCTGAATTGCTGTAGTCCACTCATAACAGATGTTAATATCCCTAAACTGAATTTTTTTTTTATACCCCTTTCCATTTGCAGTTAATACTCTATTTGTTGTCTTCATTTTATATTGAAGAAGGGTTGATCATTATTTTTGTTTTTTCATTTATTTCATATTTATATAAATTATTTTATATTTATTATCGTTTCATTTTATTTTGTATTAGATTTATTTTATTATTTAAATTTGTTTTTCTCTATTATTTATTTTCATTTTTATTTTTGTCTCAAATTTGGGCTGTTGTTTACATTTAGTGCACAAACCCTTAAAAACATATCAAAAGGTAGCTGTTATTGGGAGCTTACGTTTATTGATTTACTTTGAAAGATAATGTACAATGTGAAAGATAATGTACAAAAGTTTGTTAATATTTAGTGGAATATCTGAACTGATCCAAAAATGTATGGTATAATACAAACAAAGCTGCCCCTATTGAGAATGTTGTGGGGATTTTAGATATATTTGATGCAAATTACAAGTGATATTCAGTCACTTCCTGAATATATATAGACACATTTATTACACTGGCCAGAGAATATAGCTTTCCAGCACTTTAATACAGGGGTGTGCAAATATGCACAACATAGAAATAACTAAAAATCTGGGCAAGAAGTGATGGATGTTTTTACCTCTGTTCATTGCGATATTTTCCCCATAGAAGAGAGAAAACACATTATGTTAAGGTAGAATGTAGTGTGCGTCCAACTACTACATTGGTTCTCAGCACAGGTCATTGAGTTCATTGATGTAACATAATTTGCTTATTTTCTTTATTTATAAAATGAAGTTGTATGATGTACATGTAAAACCAATCCTTGACCAAAACAATGTTTTATATTGTATCTTGCTATGTGACACTGCTGCCAGTTAAAATTGTATTGAGAGAAGAATAGACTGTGTCTGTTATGGAACCACAAATCACACTGAAGTGGGGAATGGTATATAACTACACATTCTAAATGAGTGCATTACCTATTGGGGGTCATAGTTATTATACTATGTCCATCCAGCGAACACTATTGTCGGTTTTTCTTCTCTCCTGCGGTGTGCTTATTCTTGACAACTGTGAAAGTAAAGAATTTGATTGAATTGGAAAGGAGACCTGCATTCTCACCATTGTTAAAATACCTATATTTAAGCATTTTTAATAAGGTTAATTTCTGCCTGGTCTTGCAGAAGAAATGGTTAGGGTCCCACCTGTCTGAGTCGATCCTTTCAATTTGAAACCAAGCAGAAGGTATATCTTTGTTATGCTGCCAGGCCAGGTAGTGAGAGAACAGGCACAGATCAGCGAGTTTAAATAAGTCTGGGAACCGTCCCCCCCCCCCCCCCCCGCCTCGTATTCTGTTTAAAAGTTGTATTAGCGATTATGGGTATCTTAGCTTTCCCGACATATGAAGAGAATAAAAGGCTAAGCTGGGTCAGGTATAAGCTGGGGACTCTCTCACTCTCTTACTTTTTGATGTTGCTGAGGATATCATATATGTATATATATTTCATTAGACCTGAAGACACTATTCTTCTATTTTTTACACATAGGCTAAGTAACCCCAAGAAAAGTTAGCGAATGTTACCGTGCCAATGAAAAACTGATTTATAATACTTTACATTATATTACATAACTATTACTATAATATATTGTTGTATGTATATATATATATAACATTATTATAAATTTACTACTATTATTTTTATTATTTAAGTATTAATATTAATTTGTTTTTCTATATTTATTTATTATGTTTTTATTTTAATATATTATTTTTTAAACAATTTTATTTATTTTTAATTTTATTTGACTTTCTCCTGAAATGGCCCCCAAAATAAGTCAAAGTTCTCACCCTAGAGGTCTATCATTTTGGTGCCACTGTCGGAGTTCGACTGTGAAAATGTTGGAAAGAAAAACCTCTATATCACGCTGGCCAATTTTCATGCTGAGAGATCAATTTGGTGGACTCCGAGTAGCCCGAATTTAAGGGCTAACCGGATCACAGGTGTAATCCAACTGGGTCTATTAGAAAATTTGAGCTTCCTGAGTTGACCCAACAATGAAACTCGAAACAAAAATAATAGATGAATTTCATCCTAACTGAATGCATCAATGGATGATTTTTTTTTCCAAATGCATTTGGATGAAACAATAGTTTTAGTGCGACCTGAGTCTAGTATAAAGCTGTTCAATGTTGTTCAAAGGGACAGCACATTATTTTGCTCTCAGCCTTATAGCCCAGAGACCATTTAGCTTCCAAGTCTGTAGCATTTTTAAGAATTTTTAAGGAATTCTTATGCACCAAAAATAAATATGTCAAGGTGCTATGCATAACTGGTTGCCTAATTTCACTTCGTGAGTAGTGTTTTTTGAACCATGCCCTTTAATCTCCTCTGCTGAAGCACTTTCCTGTGCCTCATGAAAGTATGTATTCTCCGCCTGCAGAATCAGCTATATTGAGACTCCCATCAAGATGAGGTTAGGAAGGTAAGTATATATGTTTCCTTCCCTTCATCAGTCACACAGATTTAACAAAAGTCACTCAAGCAGTTGCTCGGAAGCATTAATGCTCACTGATGCTACAAAGGTACTCTTTTACTATTAAAACAAACATGTGAAAAAGTGTGCTGTAACCCAACACTCTAATACACACACAAAAAATAAAATCGGGGTTCGCCCTCCATGGACGAAGATGGATTATTTTTTCACCAGTGGATTATTTTTTTCTTGTGCTCGTTTTAAAAAAAAAAAGAAATTTAACAGTTGTGGTGTGTATTATGGTTTTTTTATTTGGCCTTTTTTGGGGCTGAAGAAATAAAAGAAGAAAGAAAAAAGAAGAAATCAAATGGTAAGTATGAAATTGTTATTTTTTACAGGTTAGTTTATTGCCCACCCCCTCACTATTATTAGGGTAAGGGGGGGGGGTAGGTAGGCATTTTGTTATTGGGGGGAGTGACTAGGGGCTCGGCACCCCTAGTCACTTTATTTGTGGTCCCCACCCGCCGCTCATGGGTGGGGACCGGGGGGGACACTAGGTCCCCTCCTCATTACTATATTAGGGTCCCCACCCGCCGGCAATGGGTGGGGACCGGGGGGACTTCCACCGGGACTTTTACGATGAAGCCGGAAGGACCTGGCTTCATCATAGAAGTCCCGGCAGTCGTGCCGGGCGGCAGCAGAGGATGTCTGTGCGCATTGCGCAGACATCCACCGGCTGTTAGCGAGGGGGAAACAGGTCCTCTGCAGCTCCGCGGGGGACCTGGATCCCAGTCTTATAATCTGACCTCAATTTGAGGTCAAATTATAAGACGACCTCGAATATAAGACAAGGGGTCTTAGCAAATGCTCTGAAAAAAACCTTGTCTTATATTCGAGCAAATACGGTATTTATCATGCCTGATTTCTGTCTGACCTCTCTAATCAAATTCCCCAATTGGAATAAGAAGGGTCCAACATTTTCTGCCTTTAGCTTTTTTCCAATTAAATACTTTAAACAAATGTGGGGGTTAGGTTTACTCTCCTTAGCAATCATTTTCTAATTTTCTAATTTAGTCATTTTAATTGTCTTTTTGCAGGCTCTGTTGGCATCTTTGTTCACTATAAATGATACTGCTGATTCCTTGCTTTTATACTGTTTTAATGCCATATTACCTATGATTAAGCGTTGTAATACGCGAAACACGTAAGGTGCGTTTTTTTTGTTTGTCCTTTAGTTGTTCACGTACCTCCTTTTTGGTCTCGTTTTATTATTCAATAAAGCACTTTATTATATC
Source organism: Pelodytes ibericus (assembly GCA_036172795.1). Lineage (NCBI taxonomy): Eukaryota > Metazoa > Chordata > Amphibia > Anura > Pelodytidae > Pelodytes > Pelodytes ibericus. Next base: position 89,612,399 of record CM069860.1, read on the forward strand.
GCTTACTGGAGTGGAGTGCACATCATCTTTTCGTCCATTACTGGTAAGGCACATTGGTTTTGATTTGTCTTTTGTATTTGTTTCCCAAAGGCATACTTTGGGATGCATACTTTTGTTGTGTGTGCTTAAAGGAATTCCATTTGTCTTCTATGTTTTGTCGAGAAACCAATCCTTCCCAGTCTACATGTTCAATCAATGCACTTCACCCATCCAAGTTGGCCATTTTAAAAGTAAGTGTTTTGTTAGAGTAGTTACCAGTTTGCTTTTTTACATTAATCCCAAATGAAACCATGTTATGGTCAATTTCCCCCAAGTGTTCTCTTACTAGAACTAGTTGTTCCGCAATTCCAATCTATATCTGGGTAATTAAAATCTCCCATGATTAAAACTTCATTCATATTTGCAGCCTTTTCAATTTACAACAAAAGCTGATCTTCTCCACCAATGCTAATCTTTGGTGGCTTCTAGCATACACCTACAATTTTCTATGCTAATCTCCCATTGTCTATGCTACTCTTCAATTTTCTATGCTAATCTCCACCACAGTGTCTCCAGTATCCTTCTTTAAAACTGGACTTTAATTAAGGATTTACGAGGATATAATTATATTTAATAGAAACATAATTTTAAAGGAGAATTTAAATAATTTCACTTATGTATTATATGATGATGACTATTTTCCATGCAACGTCTGCCTTTTGGGATGAATCATTATTGCCATCACTCAAAGTGTGCAAAATGTCCTTCTCAACAATAAGTATAATATCTCCAAACTAAACATCTGAAACCGTAGTGAACAAGCCCTTCTGACTAATAAAGACAGTTCACTTGCTCAAAGCAATGACAAGTGTTGGTGCTGGATAATTTTTCCTGTCCAAGGTGCTGACACCAGTAACATGATGAGAAAATTCAATAACATTTAAAGATTCTGATAATTTGTATCTCCTATTAGTGTCCTACTGCTTCTATAAAACAAACGAATAAAAATTAACGAAACGAAAATAATGAACGAATTTCGTCTGAAACGAATGCAGTAATGAACGAAATTCGTTTTAGACTAAATGAATAAAATTTTCGTCCGAATGGACGAAAACGAAACGAAAAATTTTGTTTTGCACATGTCTAGTAGGCACCAACATTCTTTACAGGGAACATTTACTGGAATTTTTGAATGCCAATGTAATTATGTTCTAAGGACCAGCAAAGACCTTCCATTAACATTTGTTTCCTTGCACACATTGCCTACCCCTGCTACAGATGTTCTTTTATACATTACCAATTACTGTATTTGCTCGAATATAAGACAACCCTGATTATAAGACGAACCCCCCAAAAAATTAAAAGCCTGAATATAAGAATACCCTATAGGAAAAAAAGTTTAACATGAAAATATTCACATGTAAATTGCTTTTTAGGTAGGTATGAGGCTATCCTAGATATAAGATAAGACCAGGGACTAATGAAAGTATTACGTTACTGATAGGGTAGTGGATGCATGGAATAGTCTTAAAGGTTCAAGTATTAAAGGTTAATAAAGTGAAGGCGTTTAAGCATGCATGGGATAGGTATAAGACAAGGCCAGGCACAAAGCGGAACATTTGGGAGGCATGTAAGTGGCATTTCTGGGGTGGAGTTGCATGGTGGTGGGGCACCGGGGCAATTTTTGCACTGGGGCTTGGTGGTTTCTAGTTACGCCTCTGGCAAAGTGTGTTCGCTCTCCACTTGTGTTGGAGTGTAAGTGCAGTGCATGTCTCATACAAGTTTATTTTGGATTGTAAGTACAGTGTGTGTCTGATCCCAGTTTATGTTGACGTAAGAGTGCAGTTAGTGCTACTGTATATAGCTGACCTAATCAGGTGACATAGAACTAATTTATTGTTAGTCTTGTACAAAGTGGGATCCCTAACAGTGCAGCACCTTGTCTGACATTACTAGGGAAACAGAAATTCACATTTAAATTAATGGACTGATTTCTATTGCTTCCCTTCTTCTTGAAAGAAAATAACCCACCCTATCTTATTTTCACAGCCAGGCAAAAGGTGTTACTGAATACCTGGAAAAGCAAACAAATTGTAAACTTCTTCTAACTTTAATCCATACAAGAAGTAAAATAAAAGTACTTAAATTTGCATTAAAATTTGTAAGATGCATTTTGGCCACCAGACTGTTTACATTAGCAGTGCATATATGTTTCTTTTTTCATTCGTATTAGCAATAGCAAATACTTTCATCCTTCCCCTCTTACAAGACTGACACACAGACACACTACTAGGAGCAACTGACAGTTTTATTTTCACAGATATCTGAAATATTGAGGGTTTATTCCATTTAATCATTCTCAACCAATAATCCAAAATGAGCATCTCATATGATCATTTAAAAAAAAAAAAAATAGAACTGCAAGAAATATATTACAATGTGAAACTGAACTAAAATACAAAACTTTGAAAATACAAAATGAAATGTAAAGTGTATACACATGTCATAAATTGAAGATGGTAAATATTGAACCTGCATAAACAGATGGTTAACTTTATTTGTGAGAATATTTCACAGGAAAATGATTTAATACATTTAAGTAAGCTAGTGTAGAGAATAACTGAATAGTTAACAGCTTAAGGAAATAAAATAGAATTACAAACATGCACTAAGATGTCCTTGGCTGATATAGAACAAAGATTTGCTGTTTTTATATCAGTTCAGATAAATAGTGTAATATTTCAAGATCAGAAAACACTTAATATGTGTTAGAAGCGTAATACATATTAATGTATTACATTAATACATGTATTATAATCAAGGTACAGTTCACTTTTCTTAATTTACATCTAGCACCATGCCATTTAGTTGGTAGAAAGCAGAAGTGGTGCATTTATGCAAAAACAGAATACCGTTTGTGTTGTAAAATACTAGTGTTGCAATGCTATTTTTTAACAGTACTGTAAATATTCATTGATAGAATAGAGGTGTGTAGTGAGTGTGGATTTTTTTTTAACAGGGGCAGTATGAAATTACTGCCCCTGTTAATAGCGTTATCATTCATTTTATCAAATATGTCCAGTAAAATCCTGCGAATGGCACTTTTACAAATAATGTGGGCCAATGAATCCAACCCACTCTGTGCAAAGACCCAAAAACTATTTCTAGAGGTTTCAAATTTCTACTATAAGAAATTAATGGTTAGCAATTTTCTGTTCATGTGGGGATTTCACATGTACACAGAGCGGATGTTAGGCAGGTATGTATGAAGTCCAGAAGCAGGGTAACTGCTCAAAAGGCCCCTAGACCACTTTAAAAATAAAAACCTACAGGGCCGGGACTGGCCAAAGGCCACTTTCTCCAAACATAAAATACATGGGTCAGTCGAACTTCTTTCATTTTTTAGTGAATAAAAGGTCAAAATTAAAAAAAAAAATTCTATGTCAAATTTGACCTATCAATTGACTATTTCCTCTCGCTAGTCTCAAATATTAGTGAATAGACCCCAATGTCATTATCTGATATGTGAATAACATAACCTGATAATTAGCTCCTCATTTAGCAACTCTTTGTCCCTTGTCATCTGTGATACAACCGCCTCCTTGATCAAATAAAACCCTATTAACTGACAAGTTTAGTTTTCTGAGAGAACAGAAAATGTCCTTAATTAAACCTCGTGGAACCTGGTTTCTGAAACAAATAAATGATTACAAATTTGCCTCTATAGTCAATCTCACAAGCAAGGTCATGACAAAGGCATTATGTCCTGACATAAATAATTCACAGCAGTAGTCAAATACTTCACCATTTGTTGTGTATGTAATATCCACAGGTAAAGGATGTCAATCATAGCAAGACACAACTGTAGCTCTGCAAAACAAGTATCATGCAAGGGATCAATATTGCTTTTTAGCAAATCACTTAGAATTAGAGAAAAATAGAATACTCTTCATGTTACATATGAAACATAAATTAATTTAAGGTTCTACTCAATAAAGAGAGAAGTGCAGGGAATTGCAGACAATTCAGATGGACACTGAACTTTAGGACAATGTAGTCGATTTGGAAAAATTCTCCAATGCGGCTAAATGGCAGAATGAATTAGCAGAGATGAAATTTCACAAACTGACTTATTGCAAAGGTGACATCCTATCACAGTGCCATGTTTGAATTCACTGAGCACTTCAGAATGCTCTGGACTCCCTAAGCACAACCACATCTGGAAACATTACCTCCTCAGGAGCCACATTACCATCCCCTGCTGTAGGCACACAATGCCGTAGTGCCATGTTATGTAATATACAACAGGAGAAGATGATGTTTGATGCCTACCTCGAAGGGAACATATACCCACTGAATTTATCAAGGCATTGAAAGCAAGATTGTAATATACCAACCACTTTTTTATGAGGTGTTTTTAAACACGACCATTCATGTCCAAATAGCATCTTTCATCGGTCTATACTGAATAGACCCACTGCACAAAACATACATAAATAGAGAAAAGCAAATGAAAATGAGTAATTTGCTCACCCAAAACCCATCTCTTCCACCATATCGTAAGGGCATACCATTCACCATTATGCATCAGTGTTTTACTTCTAGTTAGACCTATTAAACATCTGTTCCCTCCTGCTTTGTGTGTGTTGGATGGATACTATGTACTGCTTATTTTATTCATACTTTGACCCTCATGAAAACTGGACTAATACCTGTATTTTCACTTACATAATACCTGCATCCAAATATACCATGCTGACACACCACTGCTAGCTAACTCACTTGGTCACCTTTCTCAAAGCCCCCTTGATGTTTTATATATCTCCCTTTGACCCAGACACCAGAAGCCCACAACCTCTTATCTCGCTATCTTCCCACCCCTCCCTCATACACTCACCCATACCTCTTTACCATCTCCTGTGGCAACATCCCTGCTCACCCTCCATGCTACACACCATTCATAGATGCCAGCACCCTCACAGGGATGATCACCCCCAGAACTATTCTTTACATAACTAACTCCCTTTATCGCCTAATATCCACCCACACCCTTTCTCACCCCCACACTGACAATTCAACTCCAGAACTACTGTTTACCATGTCACTCTTGCCCCCACTAGGACATTCACTCCCAGAACTACTGGTGACTTACCTGAAAACCTTCTCCATTATTACTCTCTCGCCAAAACTTCATCACTATGCACCTGTCTCCGAACCATAGCAATGAATACTTAATCTATCTCACTCATGCTAATCCTAGAATTATGACCTAATAGACATACTTTTTATCCCATCACAGCTACCCCCTTCAATCTAGTTATGATTCACCCGCTATAATCTCAAGACACATCCTTTTTCAGGACATTGATGGATGTCAGGATCCTGGTTTGAGTACTTCTGCCCAATACATGGCCTTTGCATCTTTATCTCCATTGATATTTAGGTTTCAGACCTATGTTGTTTCCCCCCTTTTAAACATTTTTCCCTCAGCATAATCTCTCTGTCCCCATTTTCAGCCCTTCTTTCTTTCAGCCTTTAGCACAAACCCAAATATACATGGCTTACTCACATTTTAAAGTCGCAGGATATGCAGACAACCTTCTCTTTATTATATCAAACCCCCACCAGACATTGCACAACATCCTCCCAGAATTTGACTAGTAAAAAATGCAGTCACCAACGTTCTAAAATTAGCCTCACAAAATCTGAAATGCTGAATATTACAGTTCCACATACACGCACAACCTCCCTTTGCAACTTACATACCTTTAATTGATGACCATGTAAACGTAAATATCTTGAAATGTGGCTTATAGACAATTCTGTATCCCTTTAAATCAATATTTTGTTATTACTCTCTGACCTGGAAAATGGGCACTCCCTCACATAATGTGGTCCAGTTGTGTTCAAGTATGAAAAATGAATGTCCTTCCCCGCACCCTCTACCTTCCTCATGCCTACCCGTGACACTATCACAAATGCTTTTTCCAGCATCTGAAAACCGGGTTTCTAACTACATCTAAAAGAAAGGAACTTACAGATTAAACTAGAGCACCCTTATTCAGCAACAGCATTGCCTTCCCCCACCTCAAAAGCTACTCCGAAGCTGTCCATCTATAATGAGTCCAGTGTTTGTGGGATAACTAAGTCATCCCACAAACACTGGATCACCATCAAGTCCTTAGACTCCACACACTCCCTACAATCCCTTCTTTGGACAACCATGAACCATGATATTTACCTGCCTTACACTCATTCTGTGAACTTCCCCACAGTGAAGATCTGGCACATAATTAATAAAAACCACAAACACTCCCCAATCCCCTCCTCCTCTTCCACCTTATTCACAATCTCCTTCTCCCATATGGTTCAAACATATGAAAAACAGTAGGAAGTACTAAACAAACAGAAAAGTAGGATGAGGTTTTCATCAGCTATCCAACTCAAAGTCTGGAATGTGCCAAAACTCCTGTGTAGTTTGCAAGCTAAAGAAACATTTTTTTTTTCACATGCTGGCAGTGAGTTACGATGGGTGACCAGAAAAGCCTCCATGCTTTATTGCATGGTGGCTACTGGTCAGAGGATACAAGCATACTGGGGCCACTTAGCTATAAAAAGGTTTAATACCTTTAATGTTTGTAGATGCAATTTTCTTATTTGTGCCCTTCCATTCTGTGCCAAAGTCATCATTATGGTTTTTTTTTTAAATCAGTACCCTACCGTTTTCTTTTTATTGCACTTTTGCTCAAATTTAGATCTATCTAGCTATCTGCCAATTTCACATTTTGTAGATAGGCATGTATTTTAACACAATTGGTTTAGATTTTAGATTTTATTTTAAAAAAATCTTTAGCTTTATAATATGCAAAAAGTTGATTTTATAGCACATTTTATTTTAACATTTTAAAATACATGTGTTTCACAGAGAAAACGTGAAGATGGGGTAAAAGGAACAAACTGTTATTGTGTATTTTTGTCTCTGGATTTTATGAGAACACACTTTTTTGGGTCTATTTGGATATATAGTATTGTATACTATGTTCAGTGTGTATTCAAAGAATATCAACAAAACTGTTAAATTCATTGCTCTACCAAAACACGATCAGAATCTGCAAAACGTTTAAATGAGCAATACATTGGCATGAAAAAGGTACATTTTACCTGGAACATTTACCCTATCAAAAAAAGGTTACTAAAACTTTAATTGCGTGAGTGTATGAGTTAGCTAATAGCTTGTGTCTGCTGCATCTTGTTATGGATTTCCAATAAAGTCAACTTGGATTAAGAAGTTTTCTATGTCTAGCCCTCAGGGCTGCTGATTATAGGTTTGACCTTTGAGATACTCTGTATTTCCCACTTAATCAGTGCTGGAATGAGCTGCTGCTAAGAAGGATCTATAGGATCCCTACGGGATAAGTGAAGCCATCTAAAAATAATGAGTCTTTTTCAGCATTTGCTCCCTTTTTAGCTATATTTGGGCATGGTGACTGGCTGAGGTCCAGATACACAAAAGCTGAACATGGTATGTGGTTATTTTCATCTTTTCAAAAGTAAAGTGAAAAAGAGTAGGTGGAAAGAAAGAAACTATTTTTTTTTGGCAGACACACATGTAAAAAGGGCATTACTAAACAGAAAATAACAAATATGTTGCCCTTTTTTGATATTTCAAATTTATTTTCTTAGGAAGTCAGCCTTTCAAACTTTGAAACTACGGCATCAGTGAATCTGACAGGAAAATATGTTTCCTGTTGCCAGGACAATAACACGAAATTGGTACAATCTTCCTTTTTTGTTATTGTAACACACTTGGTGGTTTAGATTTAATCTCACAAATTACTCTAGTTTGGCTGGATTTTTCAATTCATGGACCCTATACTTTTTACCCTTTATTTTCCAAGTTGTTTTTTTTTTTTTCATTAAACCACTGTGAAACTGAAACAGTTTAATAGATATAATTAGACTTGGTGTAATAATACCAAATGGGAAAAAGCTAAGAGTCCCCTCCTAGGGAAGTAATCAGTGCATTAAGCTCTCAGGATTCAAGCTGCATTTAACAAGGTCTGGGGTTAAGGGATTGTCAGTCTCGGCTATTTCATCCCCATGAGGAAGTAAGAATGCAGATCTCCATGTTCTGCAAGTGAAGAATTTGAGGGGTTTTTTTTAAAGGAAAAGTGAAAGTCATTTTGCAAGTAATGGAATAAATGATATAGTAAATTTCCATACACTTACTGTTAATTAATAAATCAAATGTTGACATATGCAAAAAAAAGTATAAATACATATGTTCCATTAGTGTCTGTCATCCTCAGAATCGTGTTTCTTTCATCCAAACATAATCAATCATTTAAATAATAGGACAATTTAAACTATTACTTACTGTAGCAAAAAGTACTTGTAGAGTGATATATTCTTTTTGTACTCACTGAATATTATAATGTAAAAAAAGAGAGAACTGTTTAAAAACTTGCTAGGATTATATAATGCAATTCAATATTTCAGGTTTAAATACAGTTCTCAGAATATGAGTCATTTGTCTCAGGAGGAGGGTGGCGTGGTGTGTGTGTCCTTTGCAATAAATCTGTATTTGCTAAATTGATCGACTAAATTAACTTTTTTGTTTGTGTACTAAGGAACACATCCACAAGTGCCTTCCCACAATGCATAGCATATGAGCCCATGTATCACTTGTCTTTTCCACAGCAACAGATTTACTGCAGCGATCATTAGGTGTATAATGTACATTTTTTTACCTAGCAAAGACAGACATATCTTGTCAGTCAAGAATTCCATAAGTAGCTGTAGTGCAAGTGTCAGTTGTGGGGATGATTGATTTACAAAACAGCACAGCGCATAGTCTCAGGAATCTGTATAAAAAATATGTAATTGATGCACTTTTTTTGTTTACAAATTCTGACACTTTTACTAGAGTTGCAACTGTATTATGTATTAGTCCTTTATTATGTACACAAATATAGGTAGACCTAAACATATGGTGTTTGATGGCAGTGTTGTCAATCCATCTGTCATTCTTCATTTCCTGGGTCTAGAGTCTATCTGTGAAATAGGATGAAAAAAAAAAAACAATGTATCTAACTGACTATTATTATTATCTTATAAATCATAAGTGGAAGCATTAACTCCATTGCTCATATATCAGCAACCCATAAGATCATCTAGATCAGTGTTTCTCAGCTGGTGCAAAAGTGGGTCACAAGCTGGTGTGAAGTGGGTCACGGATGGTACTTAATCAAAATGTCTATGTTTTGATTGGGGGAGGAACAATGCAGATTGCATTCACCATTTGAAGCTGAGAAGCCCACCAAAGAACGGATGGCATTGTTTTGCTAGTGCCGCTGATATCTCTTCTAGTAACCCCCTAGGTTAAGGAAAAAGCTGATGCTTCACTTTTTACTTTAGGGATACATTTATAAAATTCACCTGAGATGGGTCAAGTGAAGTTTGGGCTTGATGCGGCAGATACACAGCAGTGAATGTTTAATATACCTATCTTTGTGATAGAGTGTCTTCTCAGCTTGGGTCCAGCTGAACACAAATGGCTAAAAAGTGGTATAAGCAAGGAGAAGGCGGAAAAGACTGTATACAGTTGCAAAAAGTAAACTATATAATTTTAATCAATGAATAAACATAATTAATTAAAACACATATACACGTAAAGGTTATACCAGGTAGAATGTCGCAGTAGAACCTTGTTGGCAAAAACTGGAGCCCTGATACATTTTGCCGTCAGGCTTCCTCAAAGGGTTCCAATTTACAATGGTGAACACACTAATTGCATGTAGATAGTAGAAATGTACACACTTTGAAGAGGAACTGAAAGGTACTGTTAAAACTCCTCACTGCTGCCAGTATCCAATAAAAGATTAAATGTTTAATTAAAATAAAAGCTAGTAAATACATTTTCATGCAGCATTAATATTTTATTAAATAATATTATTTTGTAACAAATCAATATGAATAATCTGAATAATGTACTAATAAACCAATGTCAGCATGGCTTATTGTAAGCATGTGAGATCACATATAAAAATTCTAATTCAATTTAGATTTTTAATTAAAAGTTTTTTAATCAAAAATGTGTTCAAATATGAGATGAATTAATAAATAATGAATAAAATGGAAAAGGAATATACGTGTCCTCTACTCAACATTTTTTTTAATTTTGAAAAACGATCAGATTTCTTAGCAAACGTATACCTGATAGTGTTTTTTCCCCATAGATTTTTCAGTACTTAAAAGCAACTGTAAATATATTCACACTTGTGAACGTAAACACTTTTAAAACACAGTCATGAAATCTTATGCCTTTTTCTCCCTATCATAGTATGAATAATTCAACATTCACAGTCTTTCCTAGTTCAATCTATTATCAAACACACTCAAGTTTAGTGTCAATCACGTTTGAATGAAACGTGAATATTTTATGAGGCATTATCTAATGCAAAATGGTCTATGTTCTCTTATGTTATCTTACATCTGAGCAAATGTGTGTTTGGAGAGAAAATGTCAACATCAAAGATTTTCAAAACAAGAAATAATGCTTTTGTTTATATTTGTTTTTTGAAATAATTGAAAATCTTGAAAATAAAAATGACAAATATCTCTGCAGCTGGTTTTTAAAAAAGAATTAATAAATAATTTTTTTCACACTCTGAAAAGTGAATTTCATAATATGAAATGTGCGTAAGAATACATATAACATAAACATTTGCTTTTGAAAATGTATATTTAATATATAGTAAACAATTCAAATGTATTCCAATTCAAACAATACATTTATTAACTGACAATAAAATGCATGAAACCAAAGTGTTAGATGAATAATAATTACGACAAGTACATTTTTACATTACCTTTATCAGTGTCAGAAAACTCTTTACTAGGAATTGATTTATTATATTATATAGATTCCGTAATATTATAGAAACAAACTCATACAGAAAATGGATCATTACTAAACAACTTTGTCCTACGTTCAACTCTGGGCCACAATATGTTCTTGGACTGATAAGAAGCTATATGTTGGAGTTATAATCCATCAAAAGCCACAGGTGGACAACTAAGGCTTATATAAAAGTGTAAACAGTTGCATATGTATATATACATATGTATGAGTCATAACAGATATTATGCAACTTTAAATGTGTATACCTTGTTTAATTGCTCTTTGGCATTATTGTGCTTTGGAGCTATTGCTTTTGACCATATGTGTAAATTATCCATCGAGCAAGTGTTTCAGCACCATTTTCTTTGTGTCTCTGACTATTCCTTGTCCCTATTTGTACAGACACAACAATATTTTATTCAAATTAAACCAATTAATCACTTACAATGGTCTCTAGGCATCAAAAGAGTGTACCAGATTAGCTTTCAGGACTTATCCCAGCACCCAGGTTTGTGCTAAGGACTTACCACAGCACCTAGATTTGCACTCAGGACTTATCTCAGCATCCACAATGTAAGCAGGACATAACTTTGCACTCACATGACTTACCCAAGTGGCCAGAACTCAGATTCACACTCAGGACTTGCTCCAGCACTTTGCACTCAGGACTTGTTATAGCACCCACTTTGCACTCACTGTTTATTCCAGCACCCAGATTTGCAAGCAGAACTTACCCTACCATCCACATTTGCACTCAGGACTTATCCCAGCACACACAAGCCTCCAACAGCCATATTTGCACTCAGAGGCCATATTTACATCCAGGATTAACCCCAGTGGCCAGTTTGCACTCATGACTTGCTCCAGCATCCTGCCAATTTCCCCTTTTTCACTGTACACCAGGATGTTACATGACACCCAGATCATTCAATAGTGCAGTGCAACGGCATGCTGCCCACCAGTGATGTCAACCATGTTGTTGACAACCTGGCCACATCCCACAACAGAAGGTTTAGTGTCCCAGTTGTGGCACTAGTACCATTGGTTCGTCATCATGGTTATATACAGTATAGAGGCTACGTAGGTTTTAATTTTTTTATGCATCCCTACCAAGATGGTAGTTTTTATGTAAGGTAATGTCAATAATACAAAAATGGAAACATTTCTCTAAAATAACTAACATTGTAATTGTTGTAGTTCAATTGAAATACATCCACTAAACCAGTGGTTCTCAACCAGTCTAACCTCAGGACCCACATTTGTCCTGGGTCATGTAGTCACGAAAAATTATTATTTTTGAAACATCATAATTTATGCCACATACATTTTATAAAGAAACCTAAAAAACAAGGCTCACAAAATGAATAGTGCAGTAATCACAGTGCAAGTGAAAAGGAAAGTGATATTGACCCAATGAAATGTAAAAAATGTATTAAAAAAATGAGACTAATTGAAATTAATAGGAAAGCCAGAGGTGATTTTTGCTCTGGGATTATGGTAGAAAAACCAACTCTCAGTTTGTGTTCAGTGTTCATTCTGTTCCTATATTTTGTCTTCCACTGGAGCAGAGCTGAGCAGCCATTCTCAAAAAGATGGGTACATTTAACACTCACTACTGTGTTTCTGCCACATCAAGCCGAAACTTCACGTGACCCATATCAGGCTAATTTTTAAATTGTGTCACTAAAGTAAATGATGCCACCTCAGCTGCTTCTAAATCCCAGAGGGGTTACTGGAAGAGATATCAGTGGCACTATCGAAAACACTGTCATTTTTTTACTTGGGGAGCTTCTCCACTTACGACGATGAACAGAGAGCTTGTCATGACATAATTTGTTAGATTTTTGATAAAGCCAAAGCACAGGTCTGGGACCCACTCTGCACCAGCTCATGACCCACTTTTGGAACTTTTCAGGAGCCACCTGTTGAGAAACACTACACAAACTATTGCTTCCTGTTTTGGATACGTCAGCTGCCCTTAATAACCGGTAGAAAGTTGAAAGAAAGGTCACAAAATGTGTCACAATATAATACAAGCATATTAAAACCAAGGGAGCTGTTCACAAAAAAACGAGGGTCGGGTAAGTTAATGTAAGATGAACATTTCATGTCACTGATTTAACCTTACATTATGCAGGGATAAACCTGATGAGTTGTCTATGGGGAGACTGACCAGGTTTATTTCTGCACAATCTATGCTTCCACAGGGTCTTGGGTCACCAAGCCACCAGGGGAATGCGGTTACTCAGCACCAAGCACTTTGTCTCCACATCTGCACTGAAGCTCCTGTACTCGGGAGCTCAGGGCCCCATGCCACCTGGACCCCGCTCGTGACAAAGTAAAACATTTATTACACTTCCCCAGGTACTTCAAGGTAAAAAAATATATGTCACTCTTTTAAATAAATGCAGAAGAGCACTTTAATGTCTCAGCAAACCTCAATAGTAACAAATGAGTGCCAATTGCAAACATTCTTTCAAGAAAACATATCAAACAAAGAAAAAAAAAGTCTCATCATTGTGATAGTAACTCAGTATACATATGTATGTTTTTATGACAATCCTATGCAAGAGTAGTTAGTGTAGGTAATGCTCAAAATAAAAAAATAACCTAACATACTGTTCACATCTGGAGGCTCAGTATAAACAAACTGACACCAAATTCTCTTTTTAAATTAGTTAGTAAGAGCTATCCCTTAATCGTTTTAACTGTATCACAAAAAGAAAAATTTAATTGGAGAATTGTATTGCTTTATTTGCAAATAGCTATGACTTGTGATCATTTTAACAAGCAAACAACTTTTATCCCATGCAGGAACTGCTATCTGCTAATTTTGGTAGGTTTCACCTTGAAAACTTGGACAGTTGTTTTTATAGAATTAACTCAAGAGGCCAAGATTGAGTCATGTTTATCATAGAAAAACGCAAGTCAATCTGGTACAAACTGCATTAGGGTACTGAAGAATACAGTATTTATAGTGAGAGCTATATATAACTTTACAGGAGTCAGTTCTACAACAACATCTCTACTGGGGCATCTTCAAAAACATTGCTACTAATATTACAACCCAACATGAAATTCAGCTCCAGTCACTAAAAGCAGGGACACCTAGTACCCCTAAACTCTGCATACCCCAAAATTCTCCTATTGCTCTGCTAGGAAATGGTAGATGTACTCTAGACTGGCTTAACAAGCAGGGACCATATATTGTGAATATAGATGAGTCCTGCCCTCACAGCAAATAAATATAAATGGTGGGGCATGCAAAATAGTCTCCTCACAAATCTGGGCAAAATTAACACTTACATTCCTGAAGGGGCTATACATCTATGCTCATTTGTGGGTACTAACTGTAAAATTTCTCTAAAAATGCTTCAAATAAAAACATTTCTTTATTTTTTATTTTAACGAACATAAAGTCGACATAAAAGATTTCAAGTCTGAATCTATTAACAATGCCACACATGTATACATTATCATGGCAGGGGAAAAATAGACTGTAGGGATGACATTTCTTGTCAAGATTAGCCAGGAAGAAATCTATCTTTATTTTTTTTGTGATCTTTGATCACTGACTTTAATCGTTTTGCTCTTTTCTCTATTACTTTGCTTTTGGCGTTTAATTTACCTTTGTGCTCAACGTACAAACAATCAATAAACATTAATTGACCACACAGGGAAAATAAACTGCATTATGGGTTTTTTAGATTTAGTAATAGCTGAAATTAGAGACGAGCAGTGAGAAAACAGGTTGCAATTTAAATCATAACAGTCAAACTTAAATTTCCATTAACTCTGCAAATATTGTATTAATGCTAAACTTTTTTTGAGAAAATCGGAGGATATTTGACTTTATTCACAGTGAACTGTTGTGAATAGACAAGTCAGATTTACACAAGGCTTCCGTCAAATTTTTTTGGGCCCGTTACAGAAAAAATGGTCTGGCTTCCACCAAACATAATCGACCATTCCTGACACTTACCCCCAGTGGTCTAGTTCCTAGACTTGTCATTACACAAACAGACTTAGAAAAGCACCAGATAACTTGATATCACACCCAGAGGACATTCCACCACAAGAACATGGCATTGCACTTCTAGGACTTGACACTGCATCCATAGGACTTGACATTGCACCTCCAGGACTTGCCACTGCAACCCCAGAGTCATTGCCATTACACTCCCAGGCTGTGTTCCCTGGTATCTAGTGGGGCAGCCAGAGGGGATCTGATGCTGCTCATTACTCACAGGCATCCTCCTATGCTGCTTATGCTTCTGCCAGATCTTCTGAGCCAGAATGCCAGAGCACAGTGCACAGATATCTTCTGGTTGCATGCCCCCCAGAAACCCAGCCCCTTAATGAGTTACCACTGATGGTGACCCTGGATTTACATGATAGGGGCTCTAAAAAAATAAATAAATAACTTTGTCATATTGAAAAATACATTATGGGTGGGTGATAAGTGGGATGAGATTTCTAGTACAGTAACAGACGTGGATTTTTCCATAGTGTTTCAAAATGTTGTTACCCATTTCTTTTACTAAGCCATCCCCATCCCCATAATGCAGCCATCCAGTCCTATTCTCCACTGTCCCATGAGTGCTGGAGGGATCAAAAGAATTGAGCCAGATCCCCAACTATGTGTATGTAAATGATTCACAAAATTGTGCCTTATGCTAATAACTGTCTGGATGCTCCTGTCTGGATGCTCAGTGCTGGTGTTGCCTTTTTCTAAAACAATATTTATATTTCTTGGACATATACCTTATAGAGAGCCACTTTGTGCAGTTGAAAAATGCATGACATAACATTTGGCTTTTACATCTAAATTGTGGTCCAATCTTCTCTTCTGACTATAAAATAATAATACAAACATGTTTATTAACACAATCATAAACTACCAGTTACTATTACTGTTTCCATAACACATAAATTGGGTAAGTAACCCAGAACAAAGCATTCTGCACTTAAGGTTTGTGCGTAAGGGTGAATGCACTATGTAGAGCATGAGAAAGAATATTTAAGGTAAACACTCACAGTTCCTGTCTTGGTTGAAAAATGAATATGAGAATCGGTATAAATAAAAGATAAAAGATAAGATGACTTTTTGAGTAAAATATTAACGTTGGTTTGGATGTGATGTATCAAAGTCGAACAAAATTAACCCCCCGGAGTAAACAAGACCCTGTTTATGTAATTTTTTTTAAAGTACAGATATAAAAATTCCATTCTGCCAACTCAAGCATATTCCTCTGTGGAATATAAACCTGCAGGAGATTTACAGTTTGATTCATCCACCAATCTAAAGGCATGCATAATTACTTAGCAATGCAATAGAGTTTGTTATTTGATTGGTGGACACCCAGAGATTTTTCTTCCTGTAATCAGATACTCATACAAATATATTTCCCAGTTGGCTCTGTACTGATTATCATTTCACAGTAACCTAATCTTTAGAATTAGAATCATTGTGCTTATGCTATACACTTTTTTGGCATTTAACCAAAAAGTCTTTTGATTTATGTGTTCTCTATTCCGTAATATGCTTTAGAACAAAAATATATGCTATTCAGCAGGTTAAATAGAAACATTAACAGAACATTGTAGGCTCTGTGGAATTTCCCACTATTTTAAATTTAACCTGTCTTTGTCCTTGCCTATAGATAACAAACAGATTAGAATGTATAAACTAACAGTAAAAAGGAGAATTGAAATTATCTATAATTAATAAACATGAACATGTGGTCAATATAACTGCAATCAGTCCTTATGACAACTGATTTATATATGTTATCCTTCTAAAATGGTGCATAGTTTGCAATCTAAAAAGAAATCAGTAAAAGCTACATGATCTTAAGACTGCAAAAAAGATGAGTGAGATGATTATGATAGCAACATTAAAATGGCTAATATAAACCCATTTACAACAATGGACACACCAGATACATCACAGAATAGCTGTCAGTTAATGAAAGCTGAGATACCTGGTAAATCCAGGTGTGAAACACACATAGACAGCAATCAATGTTTGTTGTCTATGCTTAGTTGGTGTTGCTTTGATGCCTCAATATCGAAGGCATTACAGGCACCATATTAGAAATTATAATTAAATGATTTAACCACAAACATTCTATGTATCTATAACAGAAATGAGAGATTTTAGTTAAATTATTTGACCAAAGCAAAATTAAGCATATCCATATAGTTTTGTGTACAATAACCAAAACAGATAGACTAGATGTCAAAATTATTATTATAGATTTTCTCTAAAATTCTAAAACAAAAGGAGATTCTAAAGCATGGTAAAGCATTCCATGGAATAGATGCATAGAAACTGAAGTAGAATGGTGGAAAGACAACAGTGTTTTAATAAAATAAACTGAATGTGGGTACGGCACACAGAAACCACCAATGATATGCTGCATATGCTTTCGTGCCCATAGGCATAAGTATGATGAATGGTAAAGCATTCCATAAAATAGATGTAGCTCTAGAGCAGGGGTTTCAAACTGTGCTTTCCAGCTGCTGACGCCTACACTTCCCATGATAAGAGAGGTTGGTAGGGGAGTATAAGAGAAGTGGTTCTCTAAAAGCTTAAAGGCCCCTTCTATAGAGCCATTCTATATACATGACTGTCAAGTTTACAAAGAAATAGATTAAATAAAGTTCACGACTGGAAGATGTAGAGTACTTCCACAGACTGGACTTTTTGAATACAAATCCAAATTCTATTAATACACAGATAAAACAACCATGTCAACAGCTGCATGATAGATCAGTAGTCAGGCTGTCATGTCTTGGATAGAGTTGAGCGGACACCTAGATGTTCGGGTTCGCAGGTTCGCCCGAAATTAGAAAAAATATGTCCTGGTCCGTGCTCAAACTTGACCCCGAACTTGACCCCGAACCCGAACCCCATTGAAGTCAATGGGGACACGAACTTTTGGCCACTAAAATGCCTCTAAAAAAGTCCTGGAAAGGGCTAGAGGGCTGCAAAATGAAGTAAAATGTACACATGTGCAAAACTAAAATTTTCATTTCATTTCGTC
Source organism: Pelodytes ibericus (assembly GCA_036172795.1). Lineage (NCBI taxonomy): Eukaryota > Metazoa > Chordata > Amphibia > Anura > Pelodytidae > Pelodytes > Pelodytes ibericus. The sequence continues at coordinate 89,630,330 of CM069860.1, forward strand.
CATTAGGACAAAAATGTTATTTATTTCCTCTAAAACGAATTTCGTTCAATGCTTCATTCGTTTCAGACGAAATTCGTTCATTATTTTCGTTTCGTTTCGTTTTATTCGTTCGTTTTCTAGAATACGTGTAATACTATTGGCTTTCTGTAAACCGAACGAGAGCCCCATTCATAAGAAATTCTTATGAATGGGGCTCTCGTTCGGTTCATAGAAAGGCAATAGTACTACATGTTTTCTATAAGCCGAAAGTCTATAAACCGAACGTTCGGTTTATAGACTTTCGGCTTATGGAATACATGTAATCCTATTGCTATTCTATAAACCGAACGTTCGGTTTATAGAATAGCCATAGGATTACATGTATTACATAAGCCGACAGCCTATAAACCGAACGTTCGGTTTATAGGCTGTCGGCATTTAACTATACAGAGACAAAGTCTCCATTCATAATGAATGGAGACTTTGTCTCCGTGTAGTAAAATGCCAACAGCCTATAAACCGAACGTTCGGTTTATAGGCTGTGGGCATTTAACTATACGGACACTGAGTCTCCATTCATTATGAATGGAGACTTTGTCTCCGTATAGTTAAATGCCGACAGCCTATAAACCGAACGTTCGGTTTATAGGCTGTCGGCATTTAACTATACGGAGACAGAGTCTCCATTCATTATGAATGGAGACTTTGTCTCCGTGTAATAAAATGCCGTTCGGTTTATAGGCTGTCGGCTTATGGAATACATGTATTCCTATTGCTATTCTATAAACCGAACGTTCGGTTTATAGAATAGCAATAGGATTACATGTATTACATAAGACGACAGCCTATAAACCGAACGTTCGGTTTATAGGCTGTCGGCATTTTACTACACGGAGACAGAGTCTCCATTCATAAATTTATGAATGGAGACTTTGTCTCCGTGTAGTGAAATGCTATTGTATTCTATAAACCGACTCTATTTCAGCTTTTAGAATGCAATAGTACTACGAATGGACGAATGAACAAATGATTTTCGTTTATTAACCATTCGTTCATTCGGCTTTCGTTAGCTTAGCATTTTCGTTCTTCATTTTTCGGACGAATGGACGAAAATGTTATTTTCGGACGAAAATGCATTCGTCCAAAAACAAATGCACATGTCTAGTGCCTACCCCTGGTGTGTACTTTTATTAATTTTACCACATAGCACACAGATAGTCTTTTACTATCTAGTAAATATTCAGAGCTGCTCTAGATGACCTGAGTTGTGCTATTTCAATGCACATCTATACACATATTTTCTCTATACACATCTATTTTGTTCATGTATTAGCAATCCTTCTTACGTTTCTCATCAATTCTGCCTTAAGTGCTATGTGTTGATATTCCTATCAGAGTGCAATCTTTAGATCATATTTTGTAACCTAGAGATCAATATAAAAGCATTATCAACACTACTGGGCAATTAGAGTGAAATAAAATCTGTCTATAGTTTGCAATTACAATAAATGGGAAGTAGATTAAAATGTATCAGTAGATTAGGTTGTGTTTGTCAGTGCTAGGGTAATATGAATTGTAACATGAGGAAAGTAGAAAACATTATTCTGAGAATAAAATACCAAGATTTGATTTTATGAAAATCTTTACACCAGGGGATCTACTCAAGTAATTTTAGGCACAAAAAGCTGCCCATCCTAGGAGATGCCAAGTTAAAGTTAACGGTAAGTTTCTCAATAGAGGGGCATGTGCACTTCTTCATTCAAAAAATAAAACTTAGCACCTATAATCAACACACAGCTATCTTACGTGTTTTGTACAGACAGTACTTAATCACATTTTCCAACTCGGCTATATTGGCCTAACGTTTGATACGTCTGTCTCAATTCCCTGCAATTCTCTCTTTACTGAGTAGACGATCTAGCCTTCTTAGATAAAAAAGTGAGATTTTCTGGACTGCCCTCTGGATTTATATCCAGGGGACATTCCAAAATCAGTTTTAGGGTTCTAGGTAGCAGTGGAGGGCTGGCAACTGTTGGCTCTAGGGTTCAAAAACAATTTAATTGTCTTTAATGCCACTCCACCAGTCTGTCCGATAGACACAGATAGGCAGATTTGCTGACAGATAAGGTACAGACATTGGTAGACAGGCAATTGGATAGAAAGATCAAAAGTGTTACTGACTGGGGAAGTTAAAAGTGAAAAGTAGTACAGCCCAAACCCATTGAGAGAAATTAGTGAGCAGTCCAAGGGAAATTTGCCCTCTTTCCCCCCTTGCCAGCCCTCCACTGCTAGGTAGTCACATAAAACAATATAAATAATGTGCATTCTGCAGTATTTTACAATGGGCAAATAAAAACATGCAGATGAAACTTAACATGAATATAGACATACTGAAACAAAAGTTGAGAATGGCCCTACTGAACCTCGATATACCTATTTAGTTATAGCCATAGTATGTAAAATACTTATCATTATGTTGGGTAATAGTAACATCCATCTCCAGGATGTACTTTAAAAAAAAACTATATCAGTGTATCTTTTTTGTTAAAATATTTTAAAATGTTTAATTATTCTTAGTTTGTGTGTGTGTGTCTTTAAAGGGGGGGCAACTAATATGCACATTATTTCTCGAGTCCAAGTTCCCATGCACACGTTTTAAGTTGCTTTAGATCATACATATGCTTGAACACATGTTTAGCAAGTCATGCAAAAATAAAAAAACAATATGTACCATTGTTGTATATACATTTTACTTCCACTGCAGTAGTCACATACTACAGTATGCTTAGAAATGTATCAAATAAAAATTCAAGAACAGAGAAGTAACTTGAATCTGAAATTGACAGTATGAAGTTGTAAGAAAGTCATTCAAAATTCCCAGAAGGATCCAAATAAATCTCATACATTCAAAGGTCACTAGTTAGTGTTTGCAGCCCAAAAAAAAAAGTGTTTTCCATTGACTTCTTGGTGTGATTCTATTTATATGACAGTTTTTATCCTATTGCTGTCAGATGAATTGTAAGCCACATTTACCTGTAAGTGCCCAAGATGCGATGCTGATGCCTAATCTTTTTTATTGATCTTACTAGCTGGTTTCTGAAGCCATTGATTTTTCTTGCTGTCAGTTTATGGCCTTGACTTCTTAATGTTTATTTAGGCTGGCCTCTATAAATTGCTTCTGGTGCTAAGGGCTAGGAAGGCAGCAGGAGGTCAGGGGTGCATGTATACCTGTCCATAAATATAAATCAAGGCTTTCGTTACTCACTGATGTTTGTGAACTCTGTTTGCAAGATGGGTAGAAAGGAAAGTATTGTACAAAAACATTATCGAATCCCCAGTGTTTATTGTGAGCTGGCTATTCAATTTGCTGTAGTTTTACAGGCCACATGCCATTTTCTTGGGCATACAAAACAAAAATGGATAGTATTAAAATTGTTTGCTGTATAGTTTCTGCAAGGGGCGACAATCATGAAGTGAAATAAAATTGAAGTAAAACTCAAAAGAAAAGTCAAAAGTATTATTTATGTTTTTATATTTTTCTACTTTTAAGTGTTCTAACTTTAGAAAATATTGTTTTTAATAAATAGCTTTCTTCTTTTCTTACATATGGTATTTTTCCTCTAGCATTCCCTAAACATTGTTGACATCAATTTTCCAGTCTCCAATAATCCAATGATTATTATTGTCATTTCTGCGATATGTCATTATTATTTAGTAAAAAGAAACTTATGTATGCATAACACTCCAGGTCTCTCCCTTATTTGGGGATCAGTGATATATTGACCATGAGGGTGTGGGGTGAAATGATTGAAATACAGTGGAGACATTGTTAATGTTGTAAATGACTATTGTAGCTGGAAACTGCTGATTTATAATGGAATATGTTCATAGGTGTACACAGGCCCATTATCAGCAGACATCACTCCTGTGTTCCAGTGATACTTTGTATTAGGTAATCCAAGTTTATTAATTGAAAGTCAACTTCTTGACTGTATTTCCTATTTATTATGCAACTATTATCTGATGTTTTCATGGAAACCAAGGAAATTCCAAAATCAAAAATACCCCAAACATTTGAATGGTAGTGTTTATTTTTTTGTAAATATATCTTTATTCATTTTGTATGAGGGAAGGGAAGGCATAGCTGGATGGGGGGGGGGGGGCGGCATCCGATTCAGAGGGGTAAAACAGACAAATAAGTATACCTAAGAACTGAGAATTACAGTGAACTGCATCACAAGCGGAAAAACATGTAAAGCGGAATGTAATCAGAAGTTTATAATGCACCTGTGGGATAAACAGCATCAAAGAAAACAGTCATCCATTAAACCTTGGGTATAAAAACAAATTTGCAGAAGAAGAGAGTAAAAAGAAGAGAAAAGAGAGAGAGGGGAGATGTGGAAGAACAGCTAGGTTTACAAGGCTGGTAAAATAAGTTTGGAGAGATGGGCAAATCTCATGACTGTCTAGGAAGCTCGACCAGTGAAACCATGTCAGCCTATATTTGTGGCTTTGATCCTCATAATGCATTGCTAATTCTTCCAGTGATCTAAGCTTCTCAATCTGCAATATCCATTCCTTAAAGGACAGAGGCAAGGGGTCTCTCCAGTGTAGCAGTATGAGGGACTTAGCTGCGTTAATAAAGTGTCTCACTACTGATTTTTTGTATCCTGCTACTGACCCCCCGGTTTGGTGCATCAGTTATGGGCCCGGGAGAAAGGGCAGAGGGGTATCAGTGAAGCTATGAATTGTAGCATGTATTTGTGTCCAAAATGGTACAATGTGTCTTCATTCCCACCAGATATGTATCAAGGTGCCCTTTTCCTCATCACACCGCCAACACAAATCAGAAGTGTCAAGAAACATAAAGTGTAATCTTGCGGGGGGGGTGGTACCAATGGGTGAGGAGTTCTCTTGAATTCTGGTGCTTAAAGAACATTTGTGTGTAAGAGTGTGTATTTTTGCCCAATCTTCTGGCTCTAGAGATATCTGTAGGTTGTCTTCCCATTGGCTCTAAAACTGGAAAGGATGATGATTGTATTCCTGCAGTATGAATTTATACAAACATGAGATCCCATGTGGCAACAAATCTGATCCCAAACATAATCATTCGAATGGAGTGAGGTCCCTGTTCAGTGCATGTTTCCTCGCAATGTTATGGATGAAACTGACCAGTTGGCAGTATTGTAGGCATTCCAGTGGCGTGGGTGACCATCCTTCCAGGATGGTGTGCAATTGTGCTAATTTGGAACCAGTTAGAAAAAGTGATATCGGTGCTCAGTCAGTTCGGAGGGTAGTCAGGAACACACCATGGTGGCAGCCAGGGGGGAAGTCAGGGTTATTTCTAATAGACATCAGTGGCAAAGGATAAGTATTCAAGTCAAATGCAATGTGCATGGAGTATAGAGTCTGAATGGTAGCAGAAATGAAAGGGTTCTCTCGGGTCATGGATTTTGAGTGGCATGTGGGAGACCATAACAGATGTTGGAAGGGACAAACACCATGGCTCTATTCCACATCAATGCACAGCTTATGTGGGGGTGAGCCCGTTCCATGGCCCTCAGGAGATGGCATGCCTGATAATAAAGGCAGGGACAGGGAATTCCCATTCCCCCTATAATCTTTGGGGTGTATCTGATTCTCGTCATTTTTTTTAGCTCAAACAAATTTTAGAAATATAGTCTTTATGGAGGCGAGGAAGGGCTCAGGGAGTTTGATTGGTATTGTCTGAAATAAATAGAGTAGTCATGGCAGCATATTCATCTTTAAAACATTAATTCTACCAAACCAAGATATATTGTTTGGACCACATGGGCAGTTCTGTTTGCAAGGTTTTAATAAGTGGCAGAAAGTTGTGTTAGTATAGGGTTGCAATGTCATCTACCAACCAGATGCAAAGGTATTTAAGTTTCTTTTTACACCATTTGAATGGAAAACTTTGGGCTAATTCTATTATGAGTGTTATTGGGGCGGCAATGTAATGGATTTCTGATTTGGAGTAGTTAATTTTGAGATTAGAGAGATCACCATATCTCCGAAATTCTTTCAAGTACATTTGGTAAAGTAAGTCTATGCTTGGTGATAGTAAAACGCATTTCGCCCGCATAACCCAGGATCTCATGTTGTGTGTCCCCTGCTCTCAGTCTCGTCACATCTTGGCTTTGTCTGATAGCTTCCACTAAGGTTCCAGTGACATGATAAAGAGGGGGTACAAATACAAAAAAAGGGGGTAGATTCTGGTGCTTAATCCTATACAAAGCAGCACCAGCCTGTGTGTTTCTCTGTGTACACACGTGGTGAAATAGACAGACAAAATGACCCAAAAAATAGGAGTGGTAGGTGCGCTAAGTGAACCCTTAGTGCAAATAAAAATAAATATAATATTTGCCAGAGGAATGATGATGTTGCTGTACACCTTGCAGATGATCCTCAGTATGTATACAGTGTATATATAAGAAAAAAACTGAAAAAAGTACATAGTTCATAGCATAATTCTGTTATACATTAGTGTGGTATTTGGAGGTAGATGATTCCACTCACAAAACCAGCAGATGATCAAAGGTCTTCTATAAACTTGTGGAGTTTTCCTTTCTTTCAGTCAGACGCTCACATATATATAGAGGAAAAGACCAAAGGCATATATTGAGTGTAAAAGACTTACAAAATTTAATGTATTATAGTAGTATCTTACATCTCAGAAGCAGGTAGAACAGCATAAGGAATCTTCATAGCAAAAATCCTCTCAGCTCTTACAGTCTGGATGTGCAAAAACAGCAAGTAGTAAACAGCATACAATGAGTTAAAAGCAGAATAAAAAGTCTGTATAAAAGCAACAATGGTGGTCACGCTACGCGTTTCGCCTGTTAATAGGCTTCCTTCTGGCGAGACACGCCCCTACCACTCCTATTTGTTGGGTCATTTTGTCCATGATAAAGAGGGGACAGCCCTGCCTCCTCCCATTGGTAATTGGGAAATCTTGTGTTAGCGCACCATTAAACCTCAGTCTGATGTTAGGACAAGTATATATAAGGAAGCCACCCAGGTCCGGATATTCAGTCCAAAATTCATGTGTTCCAATACAGTAAACATAATGGACCAGTCCAACCTGTCAAAGGCCTTTTCTTCCATTGACAGTAGGATGGTATCCACCTTAGAGTTTTGGGCATAATAGGTTAGGTTAAGTGCTCGGATCATGCTATCTCTAGCCTCTCTCCCTGCCACAAAGCCAGTTTGGTTGGGGCGAATTAGCTGTGGGATAAACCTCTGGAAAGTATTTTAGAAAAAAAATATAAGATCCGAGTTAAGGAGGGAAATAGGGCGATAACTTCTGCAACACTCCAGGTCTCTCCCTTATTTGGGGATCAGTGATATATTGACCATGAGGGTGTGGGGTGATTGAGCACTTAGTAGTGAGTTGAGGGAATTAGTCAGGTGAGGTCCTAATATCCCAAGAAACTTTTTGTATTAGTCTTGGGAGAGGCCGCCTGTGCCTGGACATTTTCCTGGTTTCGTGTTCTTAATGATCTCTGCCAATTCTATCATAGTGATCGGGGCTTCAAAGGAGGAGACATCAGTATGAGACAGCTGCCTGGTCAAGTATTTGTTTAGGTATTGATCATTTTTTGTTTCCTGTCAGCCTTTGCCTCCATAAAAAAGTGGTCCATAAATTTGTACAACTAAGCATAATAGTTAACAAATCTTTTCATTAACTCTGATAGGAGTCACGGTTGAGTGCCACCAGGGCTCCTAATTTTAGGGATATAAAAGAGCCTTTGTTTCTTACGTAAGGCTCTTGCCAAGTATTTGCCTGGTTTATCGCCATGTTCATAATACAGGGCCTTCATATTTTTGAAGGATCTGCGAGATTGTAAGGATAGCCGACAGCTCTTTCCTCAAAGTCATTAGTAACTGGAAAGAGCTTGTGTCCGCCTGTGCCTTATGTGACCGGTCCACATCTTGAATTTGAGCATACAGAGTATGCAATCTATGGGAGTCTGCCTTTTTCTTAGTCACTCCTAACTTAATAAAGTGGCCCCAAACCATGGCTTTATGAGCTTCCCAAGTCATCAGTATGAAAATGTCAGAGGTTAGGTTTTCGGAAAAATAGTTAGTAAGAAGAGTCTCAGTTTCTGTCTTATTCGTCATGCCTGTAGGGATTCATTTAATCTGCAGGTCGATGAAGTCGCTCATGCTAAAGACGAGGCAATTACTATGTTAAGGGGAGCATGATCCGACCAAGTAATTAAGCCATAACAGGTGTTTTTGCAATAGAATCCTTAACAGAGGCATATCTACCCTGTTGGTCCTCTAGATGTGCTTTTTCCACTATGGGAGTGTGTTTACCAAATAAAATAGCAGTGCCCTTCAATTTGGCATTGGGGTTATTGCTAAAGTAACCAACTGGGTAAGATGCATTGGTGAGACTGGATTGGGCTTTGGCTTTAAAATTATTTTCTTGAAGATAAACAACAGAGGCCTTATGGAAATATAGGTCTCTCATTAAATGGGATCTTTTCTTTAGAATGTTCAGCCCTTTCACATTGTATGACAGAATAGTAATATCCTGTGGCCTGAAGGGTGGTGGCCCCCTTGTGGATGCAGTAGCTTGGGGAGGAGTACAGTAGGTGTAGGGGATACCATGACTGTGACAGGCTAAGTGAATATCACGGGTGACAGAGTTATGAAGTACTGAGGGGGAGGTATGAGCAAAAAGACAAACACAGAGAGAGAAAAAGAGAGGAAGAAAAGGAGGGGTAGGGGTACAGGAATTAGGGTCAGGAGGGTAACCACAAGTAAACAACACCTGGAGCATCTATTGAACTATTCTAGTCAGGGGCCTCAACCTGGGCCAAAGGGTTCCTCGACTGTGGTCACCCCAAATGCATCAATATATTGTGATGCTCACGGTGAGGGATGAGTGTCAACTGCCAAGGAAGTAGGCGCTGAGCTACTAGCACTACAGCCGGAGCTAATCAGTGAGAAAACACAAAATATAACACAGTATGCAATAAAGTAAAAATAATAAAATAACATAGTAAGAGGTGTGTCTTCACCTCCCAAACAAGATCATTCTAATAACCATGACAAGTAACCACAGGTAATAACACACAAGTGGTCAACAGATAAATATACGGTAAGTGCAACATTCTGTAAGAACCATGACTGTCAGGTATCTCAAAACTGGGCAGTTGAGACTGTAAGCAACTAATGTTGCGGAAACCTGACACCCCTCCCTGAAACAACCAAGCTTTTTTGTGAGTGTGTGTGTGAGAGAGAGAGGTGGGGGGATGCAAGACACCCCTTCTCTAATTCCTTCATATCAAGTCACTGTGGGGCTGGGGTTCTCTCCAAAATGGGCAAATCAAGGCCACATCATGGCAGTAGGCAAATAGACTGGGCAATTATAATATGCAACTGTTCTGGGGCAAGGTGAGCTCATAGGGCCAGGTGAGGCAAGGGGGCGGGGGTAGGTTGCAACAGCACTATCTATGTGAATATAGACAGCAATGGAATGTACTTACGAATAACCTTCAGGTGAAAAAAAAACAAGTCAGGGGAGAAGTGATTCTTCCCGGGCCCTCACTCGTTCAGTAGGTTTAGGACAGCTGTTATCCTGTGCTTGTCTCAGGCATGGACGTCTTGGCATAAACCGTGGCCGTTGGCATAGAGGCCTAAGTGCCCGAGTGCGCAGCTGTCATGGCTCGGGAGAATCCCAATTCGGTATATCCAGTTCGGGGAGCTCCAGATCTTCTAGGAATGCAGGTGGATCCATGTGATAAGTTAGAATTTTCATTTCGTTACCCAGCCAGACTCGAAGGCTGAATGGGTAACAGGGGAAAATAAAAATGTCTGTGTGCTAAGCTAATCACAGGCTCAAAAAATATAAATTGTATAAAATGATGCTTACCAAACAGGTGTGAGCATGCTGCAAATACAGTGTGATTGGCTGTACAATGTATACAAAAAACAAAAACTCTCTGCGCGTCTCCCCCTAATAAAGTTGGCAACAAATATATAAACATAATATAAATTAGAGGTTTTGGTTATATGAATTGACCAAAGCATATTTAAGATCACCCGCCATGTCACAGCACACTCTCAATAGAGTGAGAACCTACTCTCTCCTTCTATCTAGTGGGCACACAAAGCAGTTTGGTAAGCATCATTTTATACATTTAGATTTTTTGCCAATTCATATAACCAAAACCTCTAATTTGTATTATGTTTATATATTTGTTGCCAGGTTTATTAGGGTGAGAAGCGCAGACAGTTTTTGCTGAATGGATAACCCCAGCTATAACGAAGGCCCTGTCACTGGAGCTTAGCAGTAAGAGGTCTGAGTACATGGCGTGTTAGAAGGGTAATGTCCGAAACATCTTGGTAAAATGAAATTTTGATGGTATCATGTATCCATCCTTAAGATGGAAATCCACTACTCATGTAGACCTCTGACCCGCACAACATATCTCCGACCATGGTTATCTAGGTCTACCACCCTTTGACAGAGATCAATCAGGTATCTGGATTGTTGTTCCGATGAATCAAGCTCCCTAGTTAATGGGGTAGATCTTGTTCGGTAGCTGATACCCTCGTCTCTAGGCCCGTGATGTTGGTTCTCAGAAACGCAATTTCATCCCGCAACGCTTGCTTGAGTTCCACGAACAAGGTGCTAAAATCTGCCTTCCATGGGGCTGAGGAGAAAAGTTGGTGTAGCCACTCCTGCCCTGTTTGTTCCACCACATCTGACATTGAGGGGGTCTTCTTCCATTGCTGCTGAACTGGTGGGAGGGGATGCCTTGAGGGTCTCAGATTCCTGCATGGCGAAGTCCCTTGGGGTTTGAAAGTATTAACGGAGCGAGGTTGTGAAGTGTTTGTTTTTGGCCCTGGGTGTCTCAGGGTCTTTGCCAGGCTTTTTATTCTTGCCCATGTTCTTGTGCCAGTGAGTAAGGCTGATGGTGGTTTGAGAGGTTGACGGAGCTCTCAGCTCATGCAACCATCTACTTCAGTGGCTAGCCATGCCCCTGAACAGAAGTGTTTATCTAAATACATCCAAAAAATAAAAGGAGGCACTTGTGAGACATGAGCAGTTCCAAAAAAGTAAAACATTGGATAAGACTAAAATATTTTACATTGCTCAAGTCCCTTGAGTGTCTCAGTTTTTGTGGATATTTGTACCATTGCTTGATTTGCAACCCAGCATTTTTCAACTGGATATTTGGAGGCTGAACTTATGGTTCTTGTGTTCATACTTGCAAACTTGCTTTAGCATCATTACTGTTTCCTGTTGGATTTAGATGTCTGACTGGAGCGATCTCCATCATTCTCTTCTGATTCTTTCTTGCAGTCAAACCTGGATCTTAATGCTTACATTTTCATCTTATTTATGTTTTCTTTATTTTTGAATGGAAAAAAGAAGACAGACATACAGACATAAATATACATTAAATGTACATTAACCCCTTGGCGACACAGGATGGACTAGGTCCGTCCTGTGTGCCGAGGCGTTAGTGACACAGGACAGACCTAGTCCGTCCTGTGTCAAAACGAGCACTGAAAGTGGAGTTTTTCCGCTTTCAGTGCTCAAGCAGCATTGTAACGATGCTTCCGTGTGGAAGCATCGTACAATGCTAAAAAAAATGCCCGTCGGCATTTCGATCGCTCCGGAGAACGATCGAAATGCCGGTTTTAAAGGCACAGTGCCTTTAAAACGCGGGCATTTCAAAAATGAGCATAGGAAGCGAATCTTTCGCTTCCTATGCTCAGAAAGTGTTTCTGATTGCCTCGCAAGTCGAGGCAATCAGAAACACAAAAAAAAAATTCACGATCTTGGTCACTGAGTGACCAAGATGGCGCTGCCCTTCTAAGGGCAAGAGCACAGGAGGCAGGAAGTACCTGCTTCCTGTGCTCTCTGGCTGTGTCACGATTGCCTCTTCACAGAGGCAATCAGTGACTGCCAGGCACACTGACAGGCAGTGGGGATGCTCTCCTGAACATCCCCACTGACTGGTCAGATCAATATTAACTCTATATTGATCTGACCAGTTATGATCTGCCTCCCTCTCCTCACATTTTTTTTAGTGAGGGAGAAAGACAGATCAAAGTTCTAAAAGTAAGTAAAAGTTAAAAAAAAACAATAAACACACAACACACAAATAATAAAACAATAAAAAAAATGTTATTAAAGCAATTCCCTGCGTTTAACCCCTTCCCTGCCACTGATCTTGCATAAGCAGTGATCGTGCACATCAGCGCATTTATTTTTGCTGTTTGTGCATTTTTTAGGGGTTAATTTATTTTGTACTGTAATTTATTACAGTACTAAAAAGGCTCTTCTAAGAGTTATTAACCCCTTATTTGCCGTCGATCACTGCTTACGCAATGATATTGACGCCAAAGCAATTTTTATCTGTCTGCATATTTTTTTTTTGTACACATACCCGCTAGGGGATTACATGTAAAGTAAAAATATTTGAGATTTTTTTTTTAAGCTGCCTGAGCGCATAGCGATCAGTAACAGCGAATTAGTGGCAAAGGCGGTTTGGTGATTTCTCAATTAAGCTCACCATTCGCCCTGGTCAGATCAAAATTAATCGGATCAATATTCACAAATATTGATCTGCCTCCCTCTCCTCACTTACATTTTTGTGACGGAAAGAGACAGATCAGTATTAGTGATATAAAATAAAATTTTATAAAATTGTCAGGTTTTATGAAAGTCTTTCACTGTGTATTAACCCCTTCCCTGCCATTCATCACTGTGTAAGCAGTAATCTTGCACAGCAACAGTATGTTTTGCTGTCTGCACTGTTTTATGGATTAATTTCTTTGTTAACTACTAGATAGGCTCTTCTAAGAGCTATTAACCCCTTCTTTGCTCGAGATCACTGCTTACGCACTGATTCTGAGGCCGCGGACTCAGGGTTCGATTTTGACCCTATTCAGCTTTCTGATACATCATCTAGCGATGTATCGGTGGCTGCTGAGCCCTTGCCACAAGTAGTGATGGGGGTCTACCGATAAAAAAATATATGGTTTGGTGGGGGTAAATTACATTGGCTGGCTTAAAAGATATATCCCATAAAGGACACGGACGCAGGTTGACTACATGTCAAAATTCCAAGTTGGAATTTTGAGATGCGCATCTCACAAATGTTGCCTTCTAGCCAAAAACAAACCAACAAACCTATGCATGGGTGCTATCCCTGTACTCGGGAGATGTTGCTGAACACATATTGGGTTGTTGTTTGGCAGTGACATATACCAGAATCTGTGAATTCATGCCTGAAGTACAATGCATGTGGAAAAAAAACTCCCAAAAAAGTACTACCACAAACTTTTACAAAGGCTGGTGTTAGAATTAGTACCTATACAGTATTAAAATACCACCATTTGAAATACCTTAGGATGTCTATTTTCCAAAAATATATGGTTTGATGGGGTAAAATTCATTGGACGGCTTCAAAAATGTTCCAAATGGAACATGGGCGCAGGCTGACTACATGTCAAAATTCCAGGTTGGAATTGCGCACCCCCTAAATGTGGAATTTTAGACCCAATACAAACCAACAAACCTATGCATGGGGGGTATCCCTGTACTCAGGAGATGTTGCTGAACACATATTGAGGTGTTGGTTGGCAGTGGGAAATACCAGAATCTGAAAATTCCTGCCTGAACTACAATGTGTGTGGGGAAAAAATGACATCCCAACCCTTTGACATAGGTTGGTGGTAGAATTAGCACTTGGAAAGTGTTAAAATACCACAATTTTAAATACCCTAGGATGTCTAGTTTTCCAAAATATATGGTTTTATGGGGTAAAATACTTTGACAGGCTTCAAAAGTGTCCCAAATGGAACATGGGCGCAGGCTGACTACATGTCAAAATTCCAAGTTGGAAATGCACCCCCCCTAAACGTGGCCTTTTAGCCCCCAAATAATCTAACTAACCTACACATGGATGGTATCCCTGTACTCAGGAGATGTTGCTGAACACATATTAAGGTGTTGTTTGGCACTGACATATAATAGGATCTGTGAATTCATGCCCGATGTACAATGAATGTGAAAAACTAATTACTATCCATAACATTGACATAGGCTGGTGGTAGAATTAGTGCATGAAAAGTGTTAAAATACTACTATTTGAAATACCCTAGGGTGTCTAGTTTTAAAAAATATATGGTTTTGTGGGGTAGAATACACTTTATGGCTTCAAAAATGTCCCAAATGGGACATGGGCGCAGGTTTTCTGCACGTCAGAATTCCAAGTTGGAAAACCAAAAAGCGCACCTCTCAAATGTGGCCTTTTAACCCCCAAATAACCTAACCAACCTATACATGGGGGGTATCCCTGTACTCAGGAGATGTTGCTGAACACATATTGAGGTGTTGTTTGGCACTGACATATAACAGGATCTGTGAATTCATGCCCAAAGTACAATGTATGTGAAAAAAAATTACTACCCAAAACATTGACATAGGCTGGTAGTATAATTAGTGCATGGAAAGTGTTAAAATACTACCATTTGAAATACCCTAGGGTGTCTAGTTTAAAAAAATATATGGTTTTGTGGGGTAGAATACACTTTCTGGCTTCAAAAATGTCCCAAATGGGACATTGGCACAAGTTTTCTGCATGTCAGAATTCCAAGTTGGAAAACCAAAATGCGCACCCCCTAAATGTGGCCTTTTAGCCCCAAAACAAACCAACAAACCTATGCATGGGTGGTATCCCTGTACTCAGGAGATGTTGCTGAACACATATTGAGGTGTTATTTGGAAATACCCCTTCACATTTTAAGGTAATGTTTACCTAAATTGCAATATATGTGAAAAATTAAAAAAAAAGATTTTTTGCTGCAAACTTTGGCATAGATTGGTGGTAAAATGGCTACATGAAATGTGTCAAAATACCCCAAGTTAAATGCCCTGAGTTGTCTAGTTTTCAAAAATATGTACATGTTGGGGGTCATTCATGGATTTAGTACAGAAATCAGTGTTACAATGTCACTATCGCTAATTTTGAAAGAAAGGATTTTAAAATAGCTTTGCACCACTTATAGTTCTGGCCCTGTAACATGAATAAAAAAGCACAAAAACATAAAAACATGGGCTATTTCTGAACTCATCACATATATTAGAAACTTTTTAGCAGTGTTTTTTTGTTGTCTCTTGTACATGAGTATACGATTTTTCAAATAAAAGTCATAAAAAAATAATTTTTTAAATTTTTTTGCCATATTTTATTTTTTTTTTTACATCAAATTATATGCTATTATCAAAATAATGGTATCAAAAGAAAGCCCTTCTTATAACGATAAAAACGATATATAGTTTGTGCGGGTAAACTAAATGAGACAGAAATAAATTACAGCAAAACACAAACACCTCAGAAATGTTAAAACAGCCCATGTCACCAAGCGTCGGACAAGCCAAAAAAGTCATGTCACTAAGGGGTTAAGGAACAGACATTAAATATTGTGTTGTTAGGGCATTTACAAAAGGTATCAAATTTATTTATGATATATATATATATAATTTATAGCAGTAGATATTAAAAATAGTCAAATGGTCTATATAAATAATATTTCCATCATTAGTTTCTTCTTAGACCTTTAATTAGAGTTAAAAACCACTCTCCATCTAGATTATGTACAGAACAATGGCTATAGCAGATATAGATATTAGTGACCATATGCAAACTGATAATATGAATTTAATCTATGCTACTATAAAAAAAATGCATTATATCTCATAGTTTCGGAGTGACTTAATCAATCATTCATACAGACACATTGACAAGTACATCATTAAAATCTCACGGTTTTTGGTGTGGGCCCTGATGGGGGAGATGGAAAATAGCGGGGGAGGATAGGAGGGGATCCAGTCAGTTTATTTGTTTAGCCAAGGGGCGTATACATTTTATATACTGCTATATAAAAAAGTAATACTTTTTGATGTATTTCTTCCAGATTTATCCATGGTAACCAATTGTTTGTGTGTAAGTCTCGTTGGCCAGAACGGATTTAAAAACAAATTCCATAGATTTTTGATATTCAAATTATAATATTATAAAATATTAATTGCCATCAAGATATGTATGATAAGGTTTTTTTGCATTAAGTCAAGATTCTCCAATGCAATATTAAACAGAAATTTTACAGGAGCGATTTAGCCAATCGAGAGAAAGAGTCGAACCAACATTGTTCTAAGTTTAATCTTCAGGGTCTGTAGACCCCCACACTCCGACCAAATATGATACATTGTGCCAGGCTTATCCAAGCACCGCCAGCACAGATTTGAATTTACCGGGGCTATTTTATGTAGTCGGACTGGCACCATGTACCACGATACATGATCCTAACATGAGTCTCCAATTGAATTGCCAGGCACCAGTCTTCCACTGAGGTTGTTGTCCCAATATCTTCTTTCCATTTCTCTAATGACATTGGTTTTGTACTATGTTCTTGATGTTTGAGTAATCTATTTATCCTTGTAATTTGTTTATTTTTTGATAAATGTATTATATATTCAACTGCTTACATTTTCTACTTACCTTTCAGAAACTTTTCTCTGATCAAGGTTCCTTACAGAGCAACCTTCCACCCAATACTGGAATATTAATGCAGTGCAACCCTGACAGTGAAACAGACGGTAGCATAATTTTCCTCTCTGGACTCTACTTATAATTTATTTGTTTTTTTTTTAAATTAGCTTGTGATGCACTATTTAGCAGTAGTGTTGAGCGAACCCGAACCACACTGTTCGGGTTCGTACCGAACATTACGGTTTTTGGACCCCGGACCCGAACACGAACATTTCACTGTATGTTCGGGTTGGAGTACGGGGTTTGGTGATTTAATGGCACGTTTTGAAAGGCTGCAGGGCAGCCAATCAGAAAGCCCATAGCATTACATACATATACATTATATGTAATGCTATGGGCTTTCAATAAACCAAAAGTCTATAAACCGAATCTCTTTCGGTTTATAGACTTTCGTTTTATAGAATGCATGTAATGCTATGGGCTTTCTATAAACCGAAAGTCTATAAACCGAATCTCTTTCGGTTTATAGACTTTCGGATTACAGAAAGCCCATAGCATTACATGCATTCTATAAAACGAAAGTATGTTCAATGGCAGTTAATGTTACGTTTGGCCAGTAGATGGCACTTTTGTAATACGAATGGTTACATTCGTGTAATCTGAAGGTGTAAATGTATCTTTCAAAGTTACTTAATTATAGACGGAAGTCTATAAACCGAATCTCTTTCGGTTTATAGACTTTTGGATTATAGAAAGCCCATAGCATTACATGCATTCTATAAACCGAAAGTCTATAAACCAAAAGAGATTTGGTTTATAGACATTCGTTTTATAGAATGCATGTAATGATATGGGTTTTCTATAAACCGAAAGTCTATATACCGAATCTCTTTCAGTTTATAGACTTTCGGTTTATGGAATACATGTAATGCTATTGGTATTCTATAAACCGAAAGTCTATAAACCGAAAGAGATTCGGTTTATAGAAAGCCAATAGCATTACATGTATTCCATAAACCGAAATTCTATAAACCGAATGTCTTTCGGTTTATGTATTTTGGTTTACAGTCTTTCGGTTTAAGGAATACATGTAATGCTATTGCTATTCTATAAACCGAAAATAGAGTCCCCATTCATACGAATAGGTCAATTGACCTATTCGTATGAATGGGGACTTTATTTCGGTTTATAGAATAGCAATAGCATTATATGTATTACATCTGAGAGTCAAATAGAACCTATACTGTGCTTACAGCGCACTTTGAAAAATTCTAATAGTTTTGGGTGGTAAATAGTACATTTGCATCTTGCGGTGCACTTCATATCTGAGAGTCAAATAGAATTGTCAAATACTTTGCTTACAGCGCACTTTGAAAAATTCTAATAGTTTTGGGTGGTAAATAGTACTTTTGCGTCTTGCGGTGCACTTCATATCTGAGAGTCAAATAGAACCTATACTGTGCTTACAGCGCACTTTGAAAAATTCTAATAGTTTTGGGTGGTAAATAGTACATTTGCATCTTGCGGTGCACTTCATATCTGAGAGTCAAATAGAATTGTCAAATACTTTGCTTACAGCGCACTTTGAAAAATTCTAATAGTTTTGGGTGGTAAATAGTACTTTTGCGTCTTGCGGTGCACTTCATATCTGAGAGTCAAATAGAACTGTCAAATACTTTGCTTACAGCGCACTTTGAAAAATTCTTATAGTTTTGGGTGGTAAATAGTACATTTGCGTCTTGCGGTGCACTTCATATCTGAGAGTCAAATAAAACCGTCAAATACTGTGCTTACAGTGCACTTTGAAAAATTCTTATTGTTTTGGGTGCTAAATAGTACATTTGCGTCTTGCGGTGCACTTCATATCTGAGAGTCAAATAGAACAGTCCAATACCGTGCTTACAGCGCACTTTGAAAAATTCTGGCTACCTCCTCCTCCTCCAGCGCCGCTTCAACCTACACCGCCACGGTTACCGCCTCCTCAACCTATGGGTCACTTAGTATAAACTGAAAGAGAATATCCTGCACTCCAACCCTCTCTCAAATGGATAATTCTGTTGATCCTCCTGGCAGCCATGCTTTAGATTTAGATTTATGTTCTTCCAAAGCTAAAGTCAAAGATTCCATCTAGTGCTATTTTATGGCTCAGCTGTATTTGTAATTTGTATGTATTTTATGTTATTTTAAGTTATTTCCCTATCCACATTTGCTTGCAGGGCACTTGTCCTACTCTAACCACATTTTACTTCATTTTGCAGCCCTCTAGCCCTTTCCAGGACTTTTTTAGAGGAATTTTAGTGGCCAAAAGTTTGTGTCCCCATTGACTTCAATGGGTTTCGGGTTCAGGGTCAAGTTCGGGGTCAAGTTCGAGCACGAACCTGGATATTTTTTCGAAGTTCGGCCAAACCTGCCGAACCCGAACATCCAGGTGTCCGCTCAACTCTATTTAGCAGACAACCAAATTCTCTAGTCAGAAAATGTAATTGCATTGTTTCAGCACAAGGGTAAACACACTTTACAATATTATGTTAATTTAGTGCATTCATCCTTTTTTCCACATTTGCTAAGTGCAGGATTCCCAACCTGCCTAGATTAGTTAAAATGAAATAAAGATAAAATCCAAGTTCGCAATTCAGTGCTTCTTTACATGTAAATCCATGTGGTACCTTCATTAAGAGTACACAAACCAATGCTGGATCTATTTGTGCTTAAACCAGATGAAGCGCTATCAATATAGTCTAAACATTTTTGTTCATTGTTGAACTTATATAATAATTGTGCTGCTTTCTTCCTCTCTACAAGTCATTGCCACTCATAGAAAATTCAACTTTCCATTGTATTACTCACTGCAACACTATCCTTATAGATCTGTCTACATTAAACAGGTTAATAGTTGTAGATTGGTTGGTATTTTAGGATGTATAATAGCTTGCACAATAGGTGAAGATTAGCAAAGATCCCCATATCCTCACTACTGGGCCCTGGAAATGTAGTTAAATAGTTGATATGTAGGACTCCTACTGGACGTAATTGTGCTAGTAATCATTACAACTCTTTATGCTGATTTTTCTTTGCCTGCTTGGATCAGAGGAGAGAAGACTAAATTGTACTTACACATATAAAAGAAAGTGATTTAAAGTTGTCCACATTGACTGGAATGGATCTTTTGAAATGTCAGAGGTTTAATATAGCTTATCTAAACAGCTATATATTCAGAGAAAGTTACCACTAGGATGGATAGTGCACTAACATTCCTTAAAGGCCAAAAATTACATATGTAAATCCTTAAGAAATGCTTTTAGGATTGGATAGGAAATAAATGATGGTGCACTCATCATAAATTCTATTAAGAATTATAGTGTCATTATTAAATGCATTAGTGGCTATTCAGTACAAGTGAACTGACAAGTCAACTGCAAAAATGAAGCATTAATAACTTGGAAAAATACTCCAGCTTGCCTATTTTTCCAGCTAATGTATTAGTGCCTGATTGTTGCAGTTCACTTCTCGATTTAAATTAAAGGGTCAACCCAATATGTGCAGATATTCAGCCCTGCAAGGGTGCCTCCAAAGTCCAGAATTATTTGTGACACATCGGGAACCAAATTATAAGCTACCCAGTGTGCCCCAGTGTACCACCAAATATGTTCACAATTCAGAAATCATAGCTTAATGTAGACCAATAGATTCTGGAATTGACTGCATCTGAAACGTGTAGGAAACACACAGACCCAAAGTGGTAGCCTCAAAATCCCCATTATATCACAGAAGAAAAAATTACTGGAAAGAATACGAAATACTACCCAAAAAAAGAACTTCCATAAGAAATAGGCCCAGGTTCCACTTTGGTATAATATAAGCAATTCTATGTGCACAGTAAAATGTATAATTCATTATTTATTTATATTGTGCTTCCTCTCCTTCTTTTTGTGCGCTTGTGCTGCTCCCATCCTGTTGCTTTATACTCTCTTTTTGAGAATCAGAGTACATTTTGGTCAGAATCAAGACTGCCATCAATATACGTTTTATACATTACATTACATTACATTAACATTTATTTGTACAGCGCCACCAATTCTCGAAGCGCTTGGTACAGAGCAAAGAAAGGAACTACATACTAATTTAGACAAACTAGTACAGACTGGTACATGAGGTAGAGAACCCCTGAGCCAAGGTCCATTAGGCTTGATCACATGGGAGTTCCATCCATTGTGGGGGGTAATATATATCTCCAATTGAGCCAACTAATTCCTTTTTATTTATTTTTCCTGCAAGATTTTTTTTAAGAATATATTTACTAAAGACTAGACGATAAGTCTTTTGCATGTTTTTTGCACACCCTCACTGTTTGTATTTTTGATCTTGGTTGGTACACTTTAAGGTGACTGTCCTAGAGTGGTTTTACTGCAGCCCCAAAGTCACTACAGATCATCACATTCACTAATGCTTTGTTTCTTTTGCATTGCAAAAATAACCTGATCCGTTCACCTCAGATGCATCAGTTTCCAAGCATCTCCAACTGCCATTTAAGACTCAAATTCAGGGATATTGAGTAGGCACATTTCAGTTGTGAAATTCTGCAAAAGTGTTTGATCCGAATCCAGTTTGGGCCAGATCGGTGCACATTGAGTAGACCCTTGTGTGAATCATCCATACTGTGTTCACACATGAAGCAGGAAAATAGTATATATATGTTTTGAAGAAACTAAATATTTTTCCATTTCAGTTGCATTTTTTATGGACACTTTTATAAACACTACAATTATTTTTTCATATGGGTTTACAGATGTATTTAATAAAAAAAAAAATTGTAACATCATAAAAACAATCCTTAAAGCTAGCTTGCAACTGCTAATTTAAAAACAGGCCACAAAATGTTTTGTGTTTTTTTTTTTTACAATTTCTTTTTTTCATAATAAAAAGACAATGGCATATGTCATATATTTTCTGTATAATATCAAAGAAAACGGGATTACAACAGAAAGCGTTCTGTGGAAACACTGAGTGAAAAAAGTTAAACTGAAAAAGAAATCCTTTTGAACAGTTCAAACACACGTCAAGCTGAATAGAGAGAGCAGGGGGAAAAAACAATTTTGAACTTTTTTGCTTTCATCTTGAAAGCAAATGCAAAATTAACAGCTGATTCATCCACCAGAAGCATAGGACCTCATTTTTCCTTTTTCTTTTACATGTGGAACTCACTAAAAATCTGCTTTATAGCTTTCCACTGTTTACATCATGACAGATATCGAGATGCAAAGAATGACAAGTTATTGGCTTTTAGGAAGAATAATAATTGTTTCATATGTCTGACATGTACACACAATATGCTTGATGAGAAAGCAGTCAATGACCTCAGAAAATGTGAAATCTTGGCACATTGGCTCATAAGAGGTTCAGTCTGCCAATTTATTTTTCACCAGCTGGTTTGTTCTTTCCCTCTCTTTTTAAATCTTCCAAAATTATTTGGTAGGATTTTTCTGACATATGTACTCACCACATTAGGTTTCCAAAGAAAAACATATTGGGTGAGAACTAGGGACAGATAAAAGTCTAGGGAACATGTTAGGAAGAAGCCAAACACATAATACCTAGAAACACATTATGCAATTAATATAATACCACGAGAGTAATATCTTAAACCAATTTAAGAAATCTCTTTTTCTGACTAAGAAATACTTGTTTTTTGCATGTGTAGGAATTGAAAAAAGGCGTGAATGAAATAACATGAATATAATTAAACATAACAGTTTTTGTTCAGGTTATTCTGCCACAAAAGGATGGATATTTTTTATGTATCAGTGTCGGTAATATTGACCTTCTTTGCAGCTCACTTTTTAAGACTTCTTTCGGTGAATTTAATGAAGACAACCTGCATGTGTATGCACACTACACACTTCATACTGAAATAGGCAAAAGAAAATGGTACTGTTAGCAATTCCCTCTGAGAAACCATTAAAATTTCCAGATTTTAAGAGTGATCTTCAGGAGCATAGGTCAGAAATGCCAGTTCCTAATGCCATATATAATAGTTGGAGCAAAATCCCTCACACATATCCTAGGTGCTGAATTCAAGAAGAACGACATCCACAGCTATAGACATCTATAGACAGAGAGAGGCACCAGCCAACACCAGGTGGACACTAGAAAATAAATGAGTATTTCCACAAAAGTAAACATTTATTAAGGCCCATAGACAAAAAAAATTGAAATCATCGTATCGCAGACAGACAGACAAATGGGACTACAGGCTCCAAGTTCACTCGATCTCGGAAGTTTGAGCACCATGCATTTCCTATGAATGTAACAGGCACTCACCTATAGCAGGATCCTGAGCACATTGCAAGAGGTACCTGTTAAGCTACAGATTAGTGGACACACCAATATTTGAGCCTAGTATTCTAGGATAGCATAGAATTGCCTAATGTTGGGAAGGGATTAAAATACCCTACCCTAAGTATTACTACTTTATGTGGCCATATGGTATAACATGATATATAATTTGCTATATCTGTTATATGGACACACTATAACTGAACGTGTTTAGACTAATTTCATTTACAAAAACATTGCAAAATCAGCAGTAATGTATAAAGATTTGATATTAATTTAGGAGAAAAAAAGAAAGGCCTAAATATAAGGCTTCAATATAGGAAAAAACTAAATATTAATTCACGTGTAAAACGTTGTTTCATATTTAATCAATGATTAAAATTAAAAATGTATGATTGAAAAAAATTAATTTCTTGTGTTTATTCCCCCGGCTTGCCACTCTGACCCACAGAGTCATCAATCTGCCCCCAAATCTGCTAATGCATCCCCAGACTTGCCATTATGCTCCCATATGTCCCAATGCATCCTCAGGGGGTCCAGTCTGCCCCTCCGACTTGCTAATGCATCCCCAGAGTTATCAATCTGCCCCCAGACTTGACATTGAATCCCAAGATTTCCATTCTGCCCCTTTAAAAACTATCATAATTGGGTTATCAGGCAATTCAATAAGAAGCTCCGTACAAGCATGGCTTGTCTTGTTTGATCACTGTTACCCCTTACCCTCACACAGATTTGTGTAGTATTGTTTTTCTTTAAGATGATATTGTTATGTTTGCATTTCTTAAATGTTAGCTTTTACCTTAATGTCTTTGTTGTTTTCATTTAATATATTTCGGGACATTTATTACTCATAAAATAGTTTATATTGCCAGACACTTTTAATTGCCGTAGAGACACAGCAGGTGTAGTGATGCTGCACATAAATGACATTTTCACTCTTTAGAAGAGAGACTAATTCTTCTGTAGTGTGCAAAGAACATATGCTAATCAGCTACACTCTTCAGGCACAAATGAGATAATGTGCTTATTGTTTAGACACTGGAATTGTTCATTACAAAATGACACAGTGTTTGCCAATTTTGTCTTCATTATAAATGTAAATATTAACTGGCGATATGCAAAAGAATACAAAAAGTCAACAGCAATTAATTGGCTTCTGCAGTAATTAGCAACTGTAAGGCAAACACTTAGGAGCTGATATAATTGTCTGCATTAGGAATACACCTCCTGTACAGTTCTAATTAGCAATTTAAACAGTTCAGAAATTATATGCCTCTTGCCTATAGACTCCCTGAAGTACGGTTCATTAATGAAGAAAAAAATAATTGCTAGGAAATGTCATTTCTATTGTTTTCTGTTAAGAACTCTACATCAAAGCCCATGCATTATTGCATAACACAAAGCTACAGTGTGAGGACTAATGTAGATGTCATTTAGCAACAACTTTATAAACAGCACACATACAATAAATATTTTTGTCACTTAAACTTCAATCTACCTGTGTAGAATCTGTAATTAGGGTTACAAAAATAATATTAGTTATCTTTTCTTCAAGCTAGACAAAAAAGCAATCTTCTAATCTGCATTTGTAAAACCACCAAATATGACTGAAGAAATCCCCCTAGCAGGTTTTTGGAAAACCATTACCTGGAGCCAGTGCCGTTTGAGAACACATATTCCATGAGACATATAGCTAAATGTATTACTCCACAGGTTTTTGGTGGCTGCTGGAACATAAGATTTTGCAAACAAGGAGACAGAATGCCATGTCAGTTTTAACCCCTTAGTGACATGACTTTTTTGGCTTGTCCGACGCTTGGTGACATGGGCTGTTTTAACATTTCTGAGGTGTTTGTGTTTTGCTGTAATTTATTTCTGTCTCATTTAGTGTACCCGCACAAACTATATATTGTTTTTATCGTTATAAGAAGGGCTTTCTTTTGATACCATTATTTTGATAATAGCATATAATTTGATGTAAAAAAAATAATAAAATATGGCAAAAAAATTGAAAAAATACTTTTTTTATGACTTTTATTTGAAAAAGCGTATACTCATGTACAAGAGACAACAAAAAAACACTGCTAAAAAGTTTCTAATATATGTCCTGAGTTCAGAAATAGCCCATGTTTTTATGTTTTTGTGCTTTTTTATTCATGTTACAGGGCCAGAACTATAAGTGGTGCAAAGCTATTTTAAAATCCTTTCTTTCAAAATTAGCGATAGTGACATTGTAACACTGATTTCTGTACTAAATCCATGAATGACCCCCAACATGTACATATTTTTGAAAACTAGACAACTCAGGGCATTTAACTTGGGGTATTTTGACACATTTCATGTAGCCATTTTACCACCAATCTATGCCAAAGTTTGCAGCAAAAAATCTTTTTTTTTAATTTTTCACAAATATTGCAATTTAGGTAAACATTACCTTAAAATGTGAAGGGATATTTCCAAATAACACCTCAATATGTGTTCAGCAACATCTCCTGAGTACAGGGATACCACCCATGCATAGGTTTGTTGGTTTGTTTTGGGGCTAAAAGGCCACATTTAGGGGGTGCGCATTTTGGTTTTCCAACTTGGAATTCTGACATGCAGAAAACTTGTGCCCATGTCCCATTTGGGACATTTTTGAAGCCAGAAAGTGTATTCTACCCCACAAACCATATATATTTTTAAACTAGACACCCTAGGGTATTTCAAATGGTAGTATTTTAACAATTTCCATGCACTAATTATACTACCAGCCTATGTCAATGTTTTGGGTAGTAATTTTTTTTCACATACATTGTACTTTGTGCATGAATTCACAGATCCTATTATATGTCAGTGCCAAACAACACCTCAATATGTGTTCAGCAACATCTCCTGAGTACAGGGATACCCCCCATGTATAGGTTGGTTAGGTTATTTGGGGGTTAAAAGGCCACATTTGAGAGGTGCGCTTTTTGGTTTTCCAACTTGGAATTCTGACGTGCAGAAAACCTGCTCCCATGTCCCATTTGGGACATTTTTGAAGCCAAAAAGTGTATTCTATCCCACAAAACCATATATTTTTGAAAACTAGACACCCTAGGGTATTTCAAATGGTAGTATTTTAACACTTTCCATGCACTAATTATACTACCAGCCTATGTCAATGTTATGGATAGTAATTTTTTTTCACATACATAGTACTTTGGGCATGAATTCACAGATCCTGTTATATGTCAGTGCCAAACAACACCTCAATATGTGTTTAGCAACATCTCCTGAGTACAGGGATACCACCCATGTATAGGTTGGTTAGGTTATTTGGGGGTTAAAAGGCCACATTTGAGAGGTGCGCTTTTTGGTTTTCCAACTTGGAATTCTGAAGTGCAGAAAACCTGCGCCGATGTCCCATTTGGGACATTTTTGAAGCCAAAAAGTGTATTCTATCCCACAAAACCATATATTTTTGAAAACTAGACACCCTAGGGTATTTCAAATGGTAGTATTTTAACACTTTCCATGCACTAATTCTACCACCAGCCTATGTCAATGTTATGGATAGTAATTTGTTTTTCACATTCATTGTACATCGGGCATGAATTCATAGATCCTATTATGTGTCAGTGCCACAAACCACATTAATATGTGTTCAGCAACATCTCCTGAGTACAGGGATACCACCCATGTGTAGGTTAGTTAGATTATTTGGGGGCTAAAAGGCCATGTTTAGGGGGGGTGCATTTCCAACTTGGAATTTTGACATGTAGTCAGCCTGCGCCCATGTTCCATTTGGGACACTTTTGAAGCCTGTCAAAGTATTTTACCCCATAAAACCATATATTTTGGAAAACTAGACATCCTAGGGTTTTTAAAATTGTGGTATTTTAACACTTTCCAAGTGCTAATTCTACCACCAACCTATGTCAAAGGGTTGGGATGTCATTTTTTCCCCACACACATTGTAGTTCAGGCAGGAATTTTCAGATTCTGGTATTTGCCACTGCCAACCAACACCTCAATATGTGTTCAGCAACATCTCCTGAGTACAGGGATACCCCCCATGCATAGGTTTGTTGGTTTGTATTGGGTCTAAAATTCCACATTTAGGGGGTGCGCAATTCCAACCTGGAATTTTGACATGTAGTCAGCCTGCGCCCATGTTCCATTTGGAACATTTTTGAAGCCGTCCAATGAATTTTACCCCATCAAACCATATATTTTTGGAAAATAGACATCCTAAGGTATTTCAAATGGTGGTATTTTAATACTGTATAGGTACTAATTCTACCACCAGCCTTTGTAAAAGTTTGTGGTAGTACTTTTTTGGGAGGTTTTTTTCCACATGCATTGTACTTCAGGCATGAATTCACAGATTCTGGTATATGTCACTGCCAAACAACAACCCAATATGTGTTCAGCAACATCACCCGAGTACAGGGATAGCACCCATGCATAGGTTTGTTGGTTTGTTTTTGGCTAGAAGGCAACATTTGTGAGATGCGCATCTCAAAATTCCAACTTGGAATTTTGACATGTAGTCAACCTGCGTACGTGTCCTTTATGGGATATATCTTTGAAGCCAGCCAATGTAATTTACCCCCACCAAACCATATATTTTTTATCGGTAGACCCCCATCACTACTTGTGGCAAGGGCTCAGCAGCCACCGATACATCGCTAGATGATGTATCAGAAAGCTGAATAGGGTCAAAATCGAACCCTGAGTCCGCGGCCTCAGAATCAGTGCGTAAGCAGTGATCTCGAGCAAAGAAGGGGTTAATAGCTCTTAGAAGAGCCTATCTAGTACTGTAATACATTACAGTACAAAGAAATTAATCCATAAAACAGTGCAGACAGAAAAAAAAAAAAATATGCAGACAGATAAAAATTGCTTTGGCGTCAATATCATTGCGTAAGCAGTGATCGACGGCAAAGAAGGGGTTAATAACTCTTAGAAGAGCCTTTTTAGTACTGTAAAAAATTACAGTACAAAAAAAATTAACCCCTAAAAAATGCACAAACGGCAAAAATAAATGCGCTGATGTGCACGATCACTGCTTATGCAAGATCAGTGGCAGGGAAGGGGTTAAACGCAGGGAATTGCTTTAATACATTTTTTTTTATTGTTTTAATATTTGTGTGTTGTGGGTTTATTGTTTTTTTTTACTTTTAGAACTTTGATCTGTCTCTCTCCCTCACTAAAAAAATGTGAGGAGAGGGAGGCAGATCATAACTGGTCAGATCAATATAGGGTTAATATTGATCTGACCAGTCAGTGGGGATGTTCAGCAGAACATCCCCACTGCCTGTCAGTGTGCCTGGCAGTCACTGATTGCCTCTCTGAAGAGGCAATCGTGTGACAGCCAGAGAGCACAGGAAGCAGGTACTTCCTGCCTCCTGTGCTCTTGCCCTTAGAAGGGCAGCGCCATCTTGGTCACTCAGTGACCAAGATCGTGCATTTTTTTTTTGTGTTCCTGATTGCCTCGACTTGCGAGGCAATCAGGAACACTTTCTGAGCATAGGAAGCGAAAAATTCGCTTCCTATGCTCATTTTTTAATGCCCGTCGTTTTAAAGGCACTGTGCCTTTAAAACCGGCATTTCGACCTAGTCCGTCCTGTGTCGCGAAGGGCTTAATGATAGTACTATTAATTGTTGGTT
Source organism: Pelodytes ibericus (assembly GCA_036172795.1). NCBI lineage: Eukaryota > Metazoa > Chordata > Amphibia > Anura > Pelodytidae > Pelodytes > Pelodytes ibericus. Next base: position 89,658,826 of record CM069860.1, read on the forward strand.
AAGTTCGATGTGCATTTCATCTGAAGTTTGGCTGTTCACTGTCTCTGCATTAGTCTCCCAAGCCATGGAGCTTGTTTAAAACCTCTTTGCATACATTCTGCAATCTTACAAGGATGCCAGTGTCTGTAGCAATGTCTGTGAAGGTCCATTAAACATCAAATTGTCTATCACCATAAGCTATGCTGCACCTAATACTTTAGTATTGTTCTTTTTTTTTCTTTTCGGTTTATGACTTTTCTGTTTGGGATGTGCCATTAGACCATGGATTGGTCTGATCTTGTTTTCTGCCCAGCTGTGCTCAACCTATGGGCCATAGAAATGTACAGGAATGACAAATCTGACCTATATGGTTCACTGTCTTGCTTACAGCAAAGGACCAACAGTCTGTTTATGGTTAGTCAACATCATGAGAATGCATTTCTATAATATTTTGAATATGCTTCCTTGAGCAACAATAGAAAAATGCATGGTGCTAGAGTGATATACATCAAATATCACACCATCTGTGGTTATGAAAAAGTGAATTTAATGACCCCGGTATCCCGAGACAGACAAGCCAAGCCTGGTTTATCTATAAGAAGTCAGTGCATGGGTCATCTCTGAAGCCAAGAAGTCTGTAATGTATGGGTGACTCCAAGTAAGTTTCTCATCCCCAACAAGAAATATGAACGACAATGATGTAGAAACAATGCTGGTAGACCTCCATCACTCACGGATTCTATATGCATTACAACTCAACTGCTAAGGGGTCCCTATACAACAGGGAGAATAAACTGCTTGATGATAATGATTAATGCGAGGGTGGACTGCTGTGACCAAGTGTATCATCATAAATTATGGGTTCCAACACTAAATATTCATCCTCTAGACCACTGTGGGATGGGATATAGTTACCTGCTCTTATCCTCAATAAGTCTTCACTCCAAATACCTACATTTAACTATTCCATTAAATTCTCCTTATCAGTCCTCTCTTAATTAGTGTTGAGCAAACCCGAACTGCACTGTTCGGGTTCGTACCGAACATTACAGTTTTTGGACCCCGGATCCAAACACGGACATTCCACTGTATGTTCGTGTTGTAGTTCGGGGTTCGGCAGGGCCGGCGCAACCTGTAAGGTGACCTAGGCAGCCGCCTAGGGCGCAAATTAGCAGGTGGCGCCGGAACCGTGAAAAAAAAAAATCCTCACCCTTCCCCCTTACTTAATTAAATAAAGTTTTTTTAAACTTTTTTTTTAAACAAACTTTATTGAATGCGCATTGGCTGGACTGGAACGCACAACGCTTCCCTCACAGCCACGGACCGGCAGCACCGGGAACGGAGCAGCAGTGAGGAGGTAAGTAAGGGGGAAGGGTGGAGGAAGAGGGTGGCTAAATCCTGGCACATTGAGAGGCATAATCCTGGCATATTGATGGGCATAATCCTGGCATATTGTGTGGGAAAATCCTGGCATATTGAGTGGCATAATAATCCTGGCATATTGGGTGGCTAAGTCCTGGCATATTGAGAGGCATAATCCTGGCATATTGAGGGGCATAATCCTGGCATATTAAGTGGCCTAATCCTGGCATATTGAGGGGCAACATTTTGGCATATTGTGTGGGAAAATCCTGGCATACTGAGTGGCATAATAATCCTGGCATATTGGGTGGCTAAATTCTGGCATATTGAGAGGCATAATAATCCTGGCATATTGAGGGGCATAGTCCTGGCATATTGTGTGGGAAAATCCTGGCATATTGGGTGGCTAAGTCCTGGCATATTGAGAGGCATAATAATCCTGGCATACTGAGAGGCATAATCCTGGCATATTGTGTGGGAAAATCCTGGCATATTGAGTGGGATAATAATCCTGGCATATTGGGTGGCTAAATCCTGGCACATTGAGAGGAATAATCCTGGCATATTGAGGGGCATAATCCTGGCATATTGAGGGGCATAATCCTACAGCGATTATTCAAATTACAGTGATTATTTTAGTGGGTGCTATACTACATATTTGTACCCTGCCCTGAGCCCAGTGCCACAGAGAGTGCAGTGCAGTTGCCACTGCATGTGTGCCAGGCACATGACTTTAATCCTGTTCTGTTAGCTCAGTGGGCAACATTTAGGCATTTTTAAATACTGCAATTTGTTGGTGTTAAATTTTACATTTGCCTCCTGCACTTCATATCTGAGAGTCAAATAGAACCGTCAAATACTGTGCTTAGAGCGCACTTTGAAAAATTCTAATCGTTTTGGGTGCTAAATAGTACATTTGCGTCTTGCGGTGCACTTCATATCTGAGAGTCAAATAGAACAGTCCAATACCGTGCTTACAGTGCACTTTGAAAAATTCTGGCTACCTCCTCCTCCTCCTCCTCCAGCGCCTCTTCCATCTACACCGCCAAGGTCACCGCCTCCTCAACCTATGGGTCACTTAGTATAAACTGAAAGAGAAAACCCTGCACTTCAACCTTCTCTCAAATGGATAATTCTGTGCATCCTCCTGGCAGCCATGCTTTAGATTTAGATTTATGTTCTTCCAAAGCTAAAATCAAAGATTCCATCTAGTGCTATTTTATGGCTCAGCTGTATTTGTAATTTGTATGTATTTTATGTTATTTTAAGTTATTTCCCTATCCACATTTTCTTGCAGGGCACTTGTCCTACTCTAACCACATTTTACTTCATTTTGCAGCCCTCTAGCCCTTTCCAGGACTTTTTTAGAGGCATTTTAGTGGCCAAAAGTTTGTGTCCCCATTGACTTCAATGGTGTTCGGGTTCAGCTTCAAGTTCGGGGTCAAGTTTGAGCACGGACCCGGACATTATTTTGAAGTTCGGCCGAACCTGCCGAACCCGAACATCCAGGTGTCCGCTCAACTCTACTCTTAATAAATTACTTCTCCAACTCCTCCACTGGTCCATCAGCCTCCATTATTCAACATCACAATCCATGCATGTTTATTAAAAAAAAACAAACTGAAAATATCACTTTAAAAATAAATAGTCTCAATGTCAGGAGCAGCATTTTTTTTTCAAATGTACTTGTTCATTCTTAATAGAAGGTGATTACCACAGAGTCTGATTAACTAAAAAAAATACTCACTGACCACATTCAAGAGCTGTTCTTTTTTTAATCACATTTCTTTCTGCTGAAAGTCAATGCTTGCAGGAAATGAATGCTACACTAACTGAGACTTTTTTTTTCATATAAAATTACTTTTAGACAAGTAGGGTGAAAAACTGCTAGATTACAAAATAGGTGCAATGTTCAATTCTAGAGTGCCTAGTTTCTGCATTCAACAAAACCCTTTTGACTTTCATCAGACTTCTATTCAATGATAAGAGTAATCACAAACTGTTAAGGCTCTAAATATGTTTTTTTTTTAAGTTTTAAAAATATCAGCTAGTGTAAAAAATTGTTATTTTGTTGCAGAAAAATCGAACAGCTCAAACATCTTTAAAATGTTTGGATTTCGCTATTGTAACTTTTTTTCATTTAGAAAAATTAAGATATATTAATATCAGCTCAAGAAATTATTTTGATCTAATTATCCAAATAGATACATAAATCCAACATTACTTGCATTCTAATACTAAAGGGCTCATAATTAAATATATATATATTTTTATATATATATATATATATTTATTTATAGATATATAAAACATATAAACATCATAGAACATTCTGTGCTGTCCTAAAATACATTGCTCAAACACCCTTAGGACAGCATAGAACGGCCACTTATTAGTAGCACAACGCAACCCCGCCCCCCACCCCCACTTTCAGTAGCCTCTGACAATGAAAATGTAATGCTCAAATGAGCGGCAGTAACATTTAACAGAATCATGCCATGCCTTGATTGGGTGATATATTTGATAATAATGTTACTTAAAATGTGTTTAGACTTTTTTAATAATATCTCTATGAGTTCCTTGGCTGAGAAAATATGGGAGAGATATGTAAATATTTTTCCTGCTATCGATCAATAGTTTGCTTCTTGCATATGAACTGCTAAAGCTATGCACTATCTGAACCTTAATGAACTCTATTATAAAATGATCAATATATGGTATCTAGCACCTCAGAGGATACATAAATCTAATCATACAAATCAAACTGTGAATGGCACTCAAAGAATTTTAATTTAAAGTTAGCGGTAAAGGATACCTTATCCATGACCGTATACCTCGGTCACCAAAGCATATATATGATATATAAAGAAGGTCTGCACTCCAAGAATAGTTATAAAATGAATTTTAGTTGCTTAAGAACACAAGTAATAAAGAAAATGGAAAAATAGAAAGAACCACACTGTTTGTATAAGCACACAGAGAAAACAGAAGACTAGGGGCGTCCTTTATAAACACATAGCGCACATGCAAATACTGGGGAAATCGTCATGTGCGCCAATGTATAAAGCAGACTCCTAACACATTTCTGTAGTCTGCGCTATCATCGCCAAATGCATAGATTTGACTCTATGTATAAAAAAATCTGACAATCTTTGCAGGAAGTCCCTTTTCCCACACAGCAAAGAGTCAGGACTTATAAAAAAAAGCCTTCTGGGTGCCTTTTTAATAAAAAAAAAAACCATTATGGAATTAGAGAAAATGGCTACAAATCGAATAAGCGGAATGGAACTTTTTAGTTATGAAGAAAGGTTAGAAAGGTCAAATTTGTACACGCTAGAGAAACAAAGTCTTACAGGGGATGTGATAATGTTATATAAATATGTACAGGGCCCATGCAGAGGGCTTTCTAAAAACCTGTTCATTAACAGAACAGTACAAAGGGCAAGAGGTCACCTGCTAAGACATTTAGTCTATGACAGTGGAAAGGATTTTTACAGAAAGGACAATAAAGGTATAAAATGTACTGCCTGAAGAGGTGGTGCTAACAAATTTGTTAGATACTTTTAAAAGGTGCCTGGATACTTTTGTAATAAGTCATTACATAGAGGGCTATGTATGTTAGTATAGGCATTAATATTTATTTAGTGCTTGTTGATCCAAGGAGAAATCTGATTGCCATTTGGAGTCAAGAAGGCTTATTTTCACCACTGAAAGCAGAATTCGATATTGCTGAAATAAGGCAGGGTTTTTCCTTCTTTTGGATGAACAGTGGTAAACAAGGAATAGGAAAAGGGTTGAACTTGATGGCCACAAGTCTTTTTTCAACTTAAACTACTATGTAATCTAATCTGAATGGATATCAAAGTAATGACTAATAGAGGAAGTGGAAACACTGTTTATATGTAACAAAACAAATGCAGCAAAAATTAATAACACTGTTGATAGACGGCACAATGAAACTTAAATACTCCACCAGCATGGCAGACAGGGGAGGGCTGGCAGCCTTAGGCCTGAGGGGCAAATCCAGTCAAGTGGCCCATTGCACCATCGAATCGCCTCCCCAACCACGGCCATCTTTTCCTTGTTTTATAACGAATATTGCCAGGATTTTCCCCCACAATATGCCAGGATTTGCCATTTAATATGCTAGAATTTTCCCTTACAAAATGCCAGGATTTTGCCCCTCAATATGTCAGGATTTTCCCCCACAATATGCGAGGATTTTGCCAGAATATTGACTACTTACCTCCTTGTTGATCCTCTGTCTCCGTCTCCTGGTGCTTTCATCTGCCCATCTGTGGCTGTAAGGGAAGCGTTGTGCGCTCCCTTCCAGCCAAGTATCTTCAATAAAGTTTGTTTAAACTTTTTTTTTCAACAAACTTTATTGAATGTGCATTGGCTCTAGGGGAGCGCAGAACGCTTCCCTCACAGCCACGGACCTGCAGCACCGGTGGACAGCAGCAAGGAGGTAAGTACTGGGAAAGTGGGGAGGCCGTCACCCAGTGGTGTATCTTGGTTTTGTGCTGCCCTAGGCAGACAACATTTGGGAACCCCCCCCCTACCCATGTTGCACACCTACGACATGACCCATAACCCACATTGCACACCAGGACATGCTCCATCACCACATTTACATGCATCCATCACCCCATTACATACACATTTCCAATATTATTTGCCATTAATATTCCCCAGCCAATTTGTCCCATAATATGCCAGTGTTATTCTGCAATTTAATATGACTCAGTAAATTTGCCCAATAATATTCCAAGGTTATCTGCCATTTAATATTCCCGAGCCATTTTGCCCAATAATATGCCAGTCTTATTCTGCCATTTAATATTCCCCAGACGATTTGTACAATAATATGCCAGTGTTATTCTGCCATTTAATATGCCCCAGTAAATTTGCCCAATAATATTCCAGTGTTATTAGCCATGTAATATTCCCCAGCCACTTTGCCCAATAATATGCCAGTGTTATTTGCCATGTAATATTCCCCAGCCAATTTGCCCAATAATATGCCAGTGTTATTAGCCATGTAATATTCCCCAGCCAATTTGCCCAATAATATGCCAGTGTTATTTGCCATGTAATATTCCCCAGCCAATTTGCCCAATAATATGCCAGTGTTATTTGCCATGTAATATTCCCCAGCCAATTTGCCCAATAATATGCCAATGTTATTTGCCATGTAATATTCCCCAGCCAATTTGCCCAATAATGTGCCAGTGTTATTAGCCATGTAATATGCCCCAGCCAATTTGCCCAATAATATGCCAGTGTTATTTGCCATGTAATATTCCCCAGCCAATTTGCCCAATAATATGCTAGTCTTATTTGCCATGTAATATTCCCCAGCCAATTTGCCCAATAATATGCCAGTGTTTTTTGCCCCCCCCCTCCCCATCTCTTACCTTTTTCCCTGGTGGCTAGTGGCAGGAGGACTTCCCTGGTGGCAGGACTTCCCTGGTGGCTAGTGGCAGGAGGACTTCCCTGGTGGCTAGTGGCAGGAGGACTTCCCTGGTGGCTAGTGGCAGGCAGCATGGTCCCTCCATGCTGCCTGTTCAGCCTCCCGGCGGTTGTGCCGACAGGTCACGTGATCGCCGCGCGTCTGACGTCAGAGCGCCGATCACGTGACTGTCGGCACTTCCGTGTCACACTGCATGGGAAGCCGAACAGGCAGCACGGAGGTTTCTCTGTGCTGCCTGTTCGGCTCCCCGTGCAATTTTGCAGGCAGAGCGGAGGTGAGAGGGGATCTTCCGATCCCTTCTCCCCTCCGTCTCTGCCTGCAAGCGCGTTTTTTTTTTTTTTTAACACTGGCCCAGCGGCCGTTTTTTACTTACATTAGGGCGGCCTGGGGGGCAATTGCCTCCCTGCCCCCCGGCCCAGCCCGCCCCTGATGGCAGACCCCGGTAACATAGACAGGTAATAGTAATAATGCAAGCAGAGTAGAAAATTGCGGTATACTGAAATACAAATATATTTTCCAACTGGACTAGAAAAAAAAATTTCGGTGAGATTAGGATAAACTGAAGAAAACATTTTAAGTTACACTGTAAACAGTGTTGTGGTATCTATAGCTCAACAGCAGTTAATCACAGGTGAACATATTGAGTACTAAGTTTCTGTGTCCATGAAAAACAGAAAAATGTAACGATCTCACCACGAGTTTCAGGATACAGTCTCATTAGTGAACAAATCCACTGGTAATAATCGTGAAGCTGTCTGTGCTTAGAAATCCTTGCCATCACTGCCACTTGTTCATAGGTGAGATGCTGTTACCAATAATGCTGCTTTTCTACTAAGAATATGCTGCTGATACCAAATAAGGAGTGCACTTGGACACTGTCCTTTTTTAGAACCGTGATAATTAGTATCCAAGTGTACTGATATTGGGTGCCTGGAGCTAATTTATTATGCGTTAAAACATATACACATTTGTTAGACACACACAGTTAAAAATTCACTGCTGCCTGCGCACAGTGAAAATGTACTGTGTGAAGGCAGTATACTAGAATTTGAAGGGACAGGACATAAAAAACTTCACTGACCAATTCGGGACTGTTGACAAAATATGCATGTTGCTAAGAATCTTAGGTCAGCCATTTTTGGATTAGATGAAGAAAGTGTTGTCCAAGATTTTAAACAAGATGCTTTATTTGTAATCTTTTAGTAAATTTCAATTTCAATTGCTTTTACTTGATGCAATCTTTCAATAAAACAGGAATAAATTAGGACTGTTGTCCTTTAAACTATAAACCTAAATCCTTACTACCTATCAAAATAACATTTTGGTTGAATATATCTACATGTAAGCATGGACATTTTGCCAATGTATTAAACCAATTTTAGTCTGGATCATGATCAACTACTCTGTAATTATGTCTCCTTATGTCTCCAAAGATGTAGGAAATAAGGATAAATCTCTGTACCCATTTTTTTATATATATTTTTAATTTCCAAGTGATTCTCTGACAGCTTAGTGTCATAACTGAATACATTAACACGAAAACTGTAATAAACTGATTTTATTCCAGTCAGACAGAACTCAATATGTTTAATAATTAACAGTGTCTCCTACTCAGTCCACCTTACTAAGGATAGGGTGGACTTGATTGAAGTTCTCAGATGTATGGTATACCCAAAAAACAAATGAACAATACAATAGTGTACTCTGTTTGAGAGGATCTTATATATATATTTGAGGGGTGATAGGAGTTATACTTACAAGCCAGGAGCTATATACTGCTCTCTGAAAATGTATCACTGAGGTTCCCAGAAATTTTTTCTTCTACACACCAACTCAGCACATATATTTAGTATTATATGCAGTATGGGAATGAGGCAAAAAAAAACCACCACAATCATAAAATACAACAATGACAGGTTTAATTAAAAAGGGTAAAAAAAGGCTTACTTAAAAATATTGTGAGTCTTGTATCACTGGTAGAACGACAACAAAGTGTCAAGGGATGAGAGAAATGTAGACAACAATCAGACTCCTGCATTCGCTTTTGCAGCCATTGGAGAAACATAGTTCCATCAGAGTGCGAGAAGGAGGGGGCGTGGCACGTTTGTTCTGAAAGCTTTGGTACTTTAATACACATTAAGAGATTTTATTTAAGCACAAAACAACTTCTCACAAATAATTTACTTATTATTTTTTGTGCTCCATCTGTATACTTAAATTCTTTTCTTGATTTAGTGGAAATTTAGGTATTTTTTTCCAACTGCAAGTGAGCTGAATAATTAAATATCCCCTATATTCACGGTAGCTCCTAGCACTTAAATCCATTTTTATTCAGAGCTGAGGAATCATTATAAAAACAGTATCACAAGTATGTGAAAAAGCAAGATAACCAAGTAATCCTTGTTAAACATTGAGATGAGATGAAAAAAAAAGCATTTCCACTAAATACCTTGATATGTACTCGTCATAAGTAGTTTAAACCCAAACTCTCATTTATTCCACTATACAAATAGTATCCCAAAATATGCCCTTTGATCAGAAAAAAATATTGTATAAATCCCTTGGTAATAAAATTGATTTTTGAAAATGCTTGTGACGGTCTTGGTATAATTCACTGTGCTACTTTATTATCACATTGTTGCGATATTTAAATTAACTAAATTAAAATCTTGAATCCAGACATACTCTTTATTTGATATTCCTGTTTATTTTACCATCTCTCTAGGAAGGTCTCACAATAGATGTGCAGTAGTAGGCTAACCTTCCATTTTTCTAAAAATGGAAGATTCAGCACATTACCTCCTTCACCTTTTATCAAAATGGATGTTACCTCTGTTTCACGGAGTCAATTATGAGACAGAGACGGAGTAGCTGGAGGTAGGAAAGGTGTCTTTATTGCGCAATCAAAAGAGAGTCAACCAAGGGGTGTGAAAGCCCCTCGAAAGACCCTTAGGGTCAAGTCTGATTTGCATATTCCACACTTCAGTATTTATAAATTGTCAGTCAGTTAGTTAAACATTAATCCTATAAGCAATATATCGCTCAGGTGATGTTTTAAGGCATTAGGTCATGTTTTCAAATCATGCTGATTCCGCATGATCTGACCACAGGTTTTTATTACTTTGTTATTCTGCTATTTTATTAGAGTTCCACATACACAGATTAGGCTAGTACATGTGACTTTAATTATTGCTGATCAATGTCTTTTCCTACAGACATTTTCCTTTTTGCACTCTCAGTAAAGGTGAGAAGAAATCATTTTTATTCTTTTAACCATAATTTGATTATGTTAAGTAAATAATTTATGTTTAATTTCTTGTTGTTTTTCTCACAACCAGAAGGAAGCAGATTGATCTGCTATGTTCCACAAACATGTAAATGCTAAATGTATTTACCAGTTTTATAGTAGCACATTGCTAATATTTAAGTATTATATTATTCAGATGTACATGTAGTTATTTGGACTTTTGTAATTATTTGGGCTTTGTAGTTTTTTACTTCAAGATCTCTTTTGACAAAAAGCCTCAAGAATCTGTTGGCGGTCGGACACACACTTTTCCCCCCTCAGAACAAGAGATTAATGATCTCTGATTCCTCAGTATGGAGGTGTTTTGCCTTGGAACCCTGGATAGGATCTAGAGGCAATGCAAATGTACAGATCTGTTTTCTCCAATGCAATATTGAGTAATGCTCGGAAGCCTAGTTGAAGTGTTGAGGTCAGAACTACTATAAATTGAATCTAGGCTAACCTGTAAATACTTGGTGCAATTTAACTGCTCTGAACATCCTGATCCTGGTTCCTGACTGTCATGTCCCTCTAACCCTTACCTGCAATCCCAGAACTTTCATGTATCCAGCAGTTATCCAAGATACTCTGCATTTGTGGACTAGGCCAAACCCGGGTCCTGTAGCAGTGCCGTCTATCCGCGTATCCAGTTTCCTTATTTTTGCTGTGCTTCAGTCTTTCTATTGGATTTCTCATTACTTGACCTTTGGCTTGTCTCCTGGATTGATTACCCTGTTTACCTGAACCCTGACCCTTGGATTATCTACTATTCTTGACCGCTGCCTATCCTGATCTATTGGACTGTTCCTGACTTAACTTTTGTATTTACATTTTATTATTTTGTAGCACTTTCATGCTCTTATCCTTACCAGGGCCTATATGCATCAGTGGACCACCTGGTAAGGGTTCCTGGCAAGAGATAGCATCCCCTGCTCTACGCTTCAAAACTTCAGCCCTGCCACTGACAGTGACTTTGTACCAGGAGCTCTGTATTTCTCTACCTGTCCTTTGACCTTGTATTGGTAAATCTGCTCACATTCTGGTTTCCTCATCTATGTCAACTTACATTCAGCTACTTGTCTGGCTACTCTGACGTGAAGCCACCTGTGTCCTGCCTCTCTTCTTAAATACAAAATTTATATCACCTTTTGTCCACGGAGCGATTTGTACGACTGCTCCATTTTCATAATTTCCTAAGGAGTATTGCACCAAGCTCCATCCCTACCCACTAAATGTTCTCCAGGATTTAAAAGCGAATGAAGTCTCAATGTGGCACAACACTTTATAAATAAATTAACAAATTAACAAACCAAACTCTGCATGGCTTACACATTTCTTTTATCCTACTGGAAGCAGTTGTGCTCACTTTTATCTGTTTCTAGTAGTATTACATTAGTATCACACTCGTCATGTTTTCAGTATTTGTACACTGCATAAATTAACAGAAGATTCGTTTTCAAAGCGGTACTGTATAGTGGGATCCCCAATTAATCTTGCAGTATTAAATGTACGTTCTGAGCAGTGGTATAGCATGTTATATAAAACAGAGGTTTCATATAATTAACCCAAGCATTTTTGTAGAATCCATTATTATTGTTATAATTATAATATAATTGTATAACTTTCACTTTATAATTATATTATTTTCATCTTGTTATGCTTTTTAAAATAAAGCTATCATGATCCATATAATCTACAAAGTAAATTTTATTGTGCATATTAAATGAAGAAAATTATGAAAAGTTGAATAATATCAATCTATAGCTAAAATTTAGTGACATTTTTATTGAATCTAACATTCTTGACTTGTGAAGATGCAACCCTCTATTTAAATGAAGAATACTGTCTGCACTGTAGACGACAATGAATAACAATTTGTAATTTCATAATAACCATGAATGATAATTTGTGTGTTTCATTCAAACTGTACGATGTCCAAGAGAATTGTAAGCTGATTGGGAAAATTCTGTTTTAGTAAGGTCAAAGATTCATAATCCAGTTGATTAAATTCCTGACATCCAATTCATGTGTGATTTCTATTCATTCTTAACTGAAAAAAATTATAACCTATATGTATAATGTTTTTCTTGGTCTCAACTAATTGTGGAAGACAAAAGAAGATATGTGTTAATGAGTTTTATAGATGGATGTTGCTATGTGCATGCATAATTGAAAGCTTTGCATGAGCACAAATTCCTGATGCAGAAAAATGATCATTACCGTGACAGACACTTTTGCACTGGCAATTACTTTATACTGTTCATGAATTAATTATGATAAGAATAAAAATGCATGTAGAGACAAACACTGTCTTATCGTGTGCAACCTATTTCTTGAGACTGGGCTTGCATTTCATAGGAACGGATGTATTCACGATCTCTGACTTCTTGTCTTTAAACATGCTGTTCTGTTTTCTGTGTTTTTTTTCGTAAATTACTAGAATTTGAGAGGCTAGAAAATGTTTATACAAATGACTTGGGTGGCTTCCTGGTTTAGTTTTAATTGTAATATCTTCACATACATTACATGAATTGTTTTTGCTTGAAAATAATGACCCTGATTATAAGACTATCCCCCAAACTTTGGATATTCATTTATGAAAAAGCCTGAATATAAGACTACCCAATAGGAAAAGAAGTTTTACTTGTAAATATTAATTCACGTGTAAACTTTTTTTATTCATATTTAATAAAAAGTATCAATAGGAACACTAAATGAGCATATATTGAATATTGGTAGATGAGGAGGAAAGCCCAAAAAGGTGATAACCTTAGAAACACAATAAAAAAAAATTGGGAAAGAAAACTTGGGTATTTCTCAACTTGACTGCTTTTGAAAAAGCACAGCTCGGTGCGAAATGCGTTCCTGTCTTTTTCGTTACACTATGTTTTTATGTACACTGACTTTGATTACAAATTAATTTTTTAATTTGTTTTCAATATCTAGAAGATATAGTTGGTTTCTTTTTGTATTTTTACTTCTCTGCTTGAAATAAAACTTAAATTTATTGTATTTATCTTTAAAACATGAAAGATAAAAAAGTTGATTTTATTTTTAATTTTGAATTAAAAGTTTATAAAGTCAGGTGCATAAAGTAAATTGATGATGGCTGGTGAAACAAACACTTTAAAACCGGTAAATAAATAATAAGAATATATAAACCTGCAGATGTAATGATATAGTTATCTGCAGGAACAAATATAGCAGTGCAGTAGTTCTTAGATTTTACTGTAAGTGTTCATACAGGAAAATGTGTACTGTTGAGCGGCTCTGTTCAGTCAAAATAGTTTTTAAATGATACTGTTGGAATGACTAGTATGACTGATGGGCAAGTCATTGTATCAGAAGTTAGAAAGGATTATATTTATGATGACATCGGACATATGGAACTATGTGTAGGAATCTAAAATACCTTTTTCATCTCCAGTGTAGGTAATCATTTAATTTTAAAAGCAAGGACGCTTTGCCTTTCTCGCTTTAAATTAAGTTTAATTTCTCTTTTGTCCTAACCTTGCTGAGATATAAAGAACTGCAGGATCGGCACATGTAGCACAACCCCTCTACACTCTTGTTGATAGCACCATTTGGAGTTATTTCCGAATATGCCAGTTTTATACATAACCTAGCTACAGTCGATGATAACAACATTTTAAATAAAACTCAGCATGAGTTTTATTTACAATGTAAAACTGACACTAAGGTAAGTTTAAAATGTAAGATTACATTATATATATATATATATATATATATATATATATATATATATATATATATATATATATATATATATATATATATATATAAATTCAAACAGTAGTGCACTCAACTCCAAATGTAGATCAGTAAATGGCTCAATACCTAGGTGCAGTGCAGTTTTTTAAGTAACATACATGTCCAAAAATAGGAAGGAGACACGCACTCATAGGTTTTAGAAAAGTAGAAAAAAATCTATATTATATAACAAACGTCATACACATCAACGTTTCGGCTCCTCCTGGAGCCGTTATCAAGACTGCGTGTCTCCTTCCTATTTTTGGACATGTGTGTATATATATATGTGTGTATATATATATATATATATATATATATATATATATATATATATATATATATATTATTCTAGCTCTACACAAAGTCATAGCACCTTATAATGTAAATAATACTTCATTTAAATATAAATATCCCGTTGTGCATTGAATAGGTAACAAAAATAGCAAAGATCAACTAGCTAATGCTTATAAATAAATAAATGAAAAGATATTTGAAAAGACTGATAGACAGAGGTAACATTCAGGTTCATCCTGTGCCATGAATTTATATAAACCCATGAACAGACAGTAATGTGAAGACCCAATTGTAATTTTGAACTATTTGTTGAAATACTGTTTTTAAATGTAATTAAAGCCTACTGTGTTGTGGATTTTTTTTTTTTGACTGCATTAATTGACAGATTGACTCATTAGCATAATGCCCAATTTGTTTGGACTGTTTTGTTCTTTGTAAATTCAATACACTTAGCTAAGGGAGCAAACATGCCAAAGTCAATTTAAAAGAAATATTTCTGCAAATACTTTTGTTTGATTACATTAGCAAAATCACATCTTGGTAAAATAATATAATAATCGACCATATATCTTAACATCTTAACATATCAGAAACTTAGCTGCAAGTGTTTTAAATGTTAGGAGTTCATATTTGTGACCTAATATAACAACATTTTAGATCCACTAGAGAGCAGCATTTTTTTATGTACATAAGCAGGTAAGTTTCTTTATTACAGTGCAAATATATTACGAAATCATAGGACTGATACTAAAGCTTTTTCTTTAGCTTTTGCTTCTTTATTAGGTACATGCCTGGTTTACAACCACTCAGGGCCCTGAAGAAGCACCAGATAGAAGTCGCAAAATGCGTAGGCCCAATCGTCCCACCGGGAGACTCTCACTGTTTGTGCATATTGGCTGTGACGTTTATACCAATAAATGCAAATCATCTTTTTACTCTTTATCTTCTTCTCTATGGTATTTTCACAATTTGACTGCTTTGGACTTTTAAAACCTTAGTTGACACTTTACCACAATTCAAATTTTTTGGTTAAAAAAAAAAATGAGTTTGTGTTGTCCCTAGCATCTCCTCCTTTAGTCCTTCCTTTTCCGTACCTCCGGACTTTTGAATCCAGCGTTGTATATCGCCATGTGTTCTAGAGTCATAAACTACAAAGTGGTTAAACATCCAGAACATTTTGCCCTGTAGTGTTAAAAATAATTGGGTTACAGTTGTATGAATATGTGATATTGGGGACAACGGTCATGACACAGAACTGTCTAATTTTCCCAGTATATTATAGATTATTTTATTTACCCTGGAATTAAAGGCACAGACACACAAACAGGCATCTTTCCATTATTTAGTCATTCTATAAAACATTAATTCAGTCTTTAGTTCTATGCTAATCGTTCTGCATTCATGTCCTAACTCAAATAGTGCATGAGTGTCAGATTCATCAAAAAGCTTTCTGACCGTGCAGATTCAAATTTTGTTAGCATGATCCATGGGAGAGTTATATCAAGCTCTCTTTTGATTCCAGTTTGATACTCCCTAACATGGTTTAGTTTTCATTTCTAATCTTGTTCTTTTCTGCACATTTCTATCATTTGCTATCATCATGCTATGTTTATTTTTCTTTAACTGGACATCTCAAGGTTATCTCCAAAATTGTCTGCAGATTTGCACAAAATCAGAATCAGTTTCGTAATATATCAATTAATTGTGATATATTTGTCAAAATAAAAATAACTGTATAATGAGATCATTTGGAACTGGTGTAAAACATGTTTAAACTTACACCATCATTTGGATTTGTAGCATGTTACTTAGCTCTAAATATATGTAGTTCTGTTCCAAATGTCAGAGCTCATTTTTCCAGCCATAAAGTCTTGGTTGTTATCTTGTGCAAAATGAAAACATTTATGTGTTAAATTTCATTGTATGTTTGAAGCCGTTAATCTGTTGAATCATGGAGGATATTCCAAACTAGAAAAATATTGACATATGGTATTACTGGCTTTGTTTTACTTTTTCTGCCATTAGTTCATCCAAAGACACATTTCTTTCCAAGATTTACATGTGCATTGCTGCCCAGAGCCTCGTCTTCATTGTGTTCACTTTAGCAGACTATTTGCTGTTTTCGTTTAATTACATGAAATTTTATTATGATGCAAAGACTAATAAATCACTTTTCAAATATCCTAACACTTGAAGAATAACTATTGATCAACAGGGACAATTATTAAAATAATTTACATAACAGATGGGGTGCACAATTATGGTGTAGTATTTAGGGCCACCATGTTGGCAATTTGAATTTCATTGAGGATGTTTCCAGCAAACAATTAGGCTAAGATTAATTTATTTTGTTTATTTTTTTATGTGTTTTATTTGTTTACAAGCTTCTGAATTGTAAATATGCTACTCAGAGAAAAATCACAATTTTGTTAGGATTATTACTGAAAAATGTGTTAAAGCCTTAATAGTATAATTAATAGACCAGTATTAGTAATAATATATATTTAGATAATATTTACATGCAAATATCTATTTTGTAGATGTGTCATACCAAAGTTTAAAAAGAGCATAACAGACTAATGATGATCACAGTATGTCTTCTCATTATCCATGTTTGAGTTTTGAGTAAAATGGAAAAAACTGAAACAAGACCTGATTAAATGGACTAAAACAGAAATATCATGGACAGGTAGAATATCGGTGATTAAAATGGCAGTGATACCAACAATTCTGTATGTGTTTAGGACTTTACCGCTTAAAATACCAGGCAATTTTTTTTATGGAAGCTCAGAGAGATATAAATAAATTTGTAAATAAAGGAAATCTAGAATTAAAAAAGTAATTTTATTTAACACACATAAAGCAGGAGGGATGGGGCTTCCAAATTTGGAATTGTATTATTTATCGACACAGACTGCCCAAGTAATTCAGTGTTATTCTCCACCAGGTAGGGTGACATGGGTGGACTTGTAAGATTGGCAGTTCCAACCATACAGATTATGGTGTAAACCCATCAATAAGAGAAACGTATTCTATACTACTGAAGTTTCTCTTCAGATATGTAGGAAGCTTTTAGGATTAATCCCAACACTTAAAGAGATTACATGGCACTCTGAGGAGCTGAAGAAATAAGGGAATAACGAGTTTACAAAAAATTGGGGAGCAATCACAGTCTGATTTTTATAAATATCTGCAAATTAGAGACCTATGCAGAAGAGACAAATGTTTCATAATGAAATACCCAACATACAAAATAAACTGTGGGACCTATGCAGTGGCGTCCCGAGGGGGGGGCGGGGGGGCGGACCGCACCGGGTGACACCTCCAGCGGGGGTGACACCCGTGCTGCCGGCACCCCCCCGCATCGCGCTGGAGCTGGTTAACTTTTTTTCTGGCAGCCGCATCCCCTGGACGCGGCCGCCGGAAAAAAGTAAAAAAAAAAAAAAAAAAATCCACCGCAACCGGAAGTGACGTTACGTCACATCCGGTTACTGTGTTTCCCTCCTCCGTGCAAGGGGGAAGACTGCACGGAGGAGGCGTCCGGGAGCAGAGAGCAGCATTCAGGTAAGTGATGGGGGAAGGGGGGGAGGAGGCTCTGGCTGGCACAATATTACTGGGCTCTGGCTGCACAATATTACTGGGCTCTGGCTGGCACTATATTACTGGGCATCTGGCTGCACAATATTACTGGGGTCTGGCTGGCACTATATTACTGGGGTCTGACTGGCACTATATTACTGGGCTCTGGCTGGCACTATATTACTGGGGTCTGGCTGGCACTATATTACTGGGGTCTGGCTGGCACTATATTACTGGGGTCTGGCTGGCACAATATTACTGGGGTCTGGCTGGCACTATATTACTGGGTTCTGGCTGGCACTATATTACTGGGGTCTGGCTGGCACTATATTACTGGGGTCTGGCTGGCACTATATTACTGGGGTCTGGCTGGCACAATATTACTGGGGTCTGGCTGGCACTATATTACTGGGCTCTGGCTGGCACTATATTACTGGGCATCTGGCTGCACAATATTACTGGGCATCTGGCTGCACAATATTACTGGGCATCTGGCTGGCACAATATTACAGGCATCTGGCTGGCACTATATTACTGGGGTCTGGCTGGCACTATATTACTGGGCTCTGGCTGGCACTATATTACTGGGCATCTGGCTGCACAATATTACTGGGCATCTGGCTGGCACAATATTACAGGCATCTGGCTGCACAATATTACTGGGCTCTGGCTGCACAATATTACAGGCATCTGACTGGCACAATATTACTGGGCATCTGGCTGGCACAATATTACAGGCATCTGGCTGGCACTATATTACTGGGCTCTGACTGGCACTATATTACTGGGCATCTGGCTGGCACTATATTACTGGGCATCTGGCTGGCACTATTACTGGGCTCTGTGTGGCACAATATTACTGGTATCTGACTGGCACAATATTACTGGTATCTGACTGGCACACTATTAATGGGCTCTGAATGGCACACTATTCCTGGTATCTATAATTGTAAAATTATAATTGTAAAATTTTCAAAACATTGAAAAAATTGTGGGTGTTTTCTACATTTTTATTATGGGGGGGCGGGGGGGGTGCCACAGTCAGGGTCCGCCCCGGGTGCCAAATGCTCTAGGAACGCCCCTGGACCTATGTGCAGCAGGACGTGGAAAAAAGAAGGTATATCAGTTGTATATAATTGTTTAGTATCAAAAGATCAAAATTAAAAGTATGCATCAATGGGAATGGGATTTATGGGTCACAATCTCTGCAGAGGAATGGACAAGATCATTGGGGAACTTAAAAACATTCTCGCATTGTACAAATTATATAGAGACGCATATGAAAATAATATATAGATAGTACATGGTCCCAGTAACAAGTAATAAAATGTTCAAATCCTCCTCTGCAGACTGTTGGAGAGGATGTGGAACAGAGGGCTCAATGCAGCACATATGGTGGAAGTGCCCGATAGTATTAGAATATTGGGAAAAGATCTTCCAGCTGATAAAATAGATAACAGGAGTTAATTGGAACAAAAGAGCAGAAATAGTATTATTCAACATCTTCCCAGAGTTAACATTAAAGTATATAGGAAGATTGGTGGGGCATATACTGCTAGTGGGGAAACAGGGCATAGCCAGAAATTGGAAAACACAAAACCTCCTGAATATAAAGGAAATAATGGCTACAGTGGACATGAATGGTTATTACGAACAATTACTCTATTCCTTGACAAATACCATGAAAGATTATGATACAATCTGGGGTGTTTGGAAAGGAAGGGAGTGGGGGAGTAGGGGAGGAGGGGGGGAGGGAGAGGAATCTAGATATATATATTTTTTTTCAGTTCGTTTGTCCTTTGTTTTGGTTTAAGTCATGATGGCAATTTGTTTGTTAGGAATATATTTAGTATAAGTTATTACTCTGTCTTTGGGATTTTTTTGCCTCTTTTTTTCTTCTTTTCATTTTAGACTCTGGAATGGGACTAGAGTGAATGTTTAATGTGATTTATAAAGAAAATGTTTATTAAAGAGATAACTTAAAAATAATATAAAAAAAGAAATAAATAGAAGTAAAAATCAAGATATACACAAGGGAACTTACACTTTATAGAGCAACTCAGTGCTCAAAGAAATCATCTCAGGTTGCCTCTTTCACTGCCTGCACATCTAGGGAAGTCAGAGCATCAGGGGTCACGTGACCAGCCTGTGCTCAGATTCCAGAGATGCTTGGGGAGCATGTGAGGCAGATAGCAATCCTGTGCATAATTTGGAGATAAAGTGTAACAACAGTGGAATTCACAGTTTTACTGCAACAAGGAAGGTGGTGAAATGCAGAGAATTGAAACAACAACATTTCATATCCCTCACAAAATAGTGCAGGGAACAGTTTGTTGAGGTCCATTGGCACTCAACAGATTGTACCCTACATAAAGCATTATACATGGTGAAGATGAATTTTCCTCCTGCATTTCACCTGTACTGAACACATAAAACACATCAGAATTAAGAATTAACAATTGAAGTCAGTAAAGAGAGATTTGTAATTTAAAATGTAATTCAATATTTTATTTAAACACTATAAGTTCATGACTACTTCCTGGTGGGCTTTTTATCCATACTGCAGGTAACCATGGAGGGTTGGTCAACCATGGGCGTCTCAGTAGGAGCAGCTTTGGATGAGGAAGTTGGTGGGAGGCAAGTGGTCAGCAATAACTGCCATGTTCAGTTACACAATTAGCAACACCACTCTGTCGACTCACTGTCTATGGATATTGTTTTGTAGATGTATGCAATGCAGCATGCCCCTCTGGTACTGTCCTATGTGCCTGGCACTTCTCATCTGCCAGTAGAGGAATGATTCCTCCCTGCCATGGAAGCTGAATTGCAGTGCAGCAGCTGAACCAACACTGGCAGCAAAAGTGACATGAGTAGGGGCAGCAGTCACAGTATCTGCAGTGAAAAATAGTGACAAAATGGCACTACTTACAAATCGATATATATAAATTAAGAAGCTGCTCATAGTACAAGAAAAGCAACCAAAACAAATCTCTTATAGTGACAAGTTATAAACAAAAACTGGAGCGCTAGATACGCATTAAACTTTGATTTGGATAGTGAATATAAAGGTACAAGACACCTGAAAATCTATATATTGAACAAAAATATTAATTAGGCTTTAAATGTGATAAATTAAGTGAAAATGAAACTAAAATAATACTGGAATACTTATGTAAATAGATATGTTCTTTGTAGTTGAGATTCTTCTCCTTAAACAATTTTCAGACAGAGATACATGTACAAAAAAAAAGAGGAAACAGAACATCGACATAGTGTTATCTGTATCACAAAAAAATGGAAATGCAACAAAAAGATACAATTAATAGTGGCCAATATCCTGGTAATCAGAAACTAAGAAAAAATGGTGTGTACAGTAGAGTCCACTTGCAAATATATAAAAAGCTTTAATCTCTTGAACAAAAAATATGTAGTTAAAATAGATCTAAATTTTCATTAAAAAAAGGGGGGGGGGATGAATTACACATGAAGCAAACATAAATGACAAAACACAACATAAGATAAAAGCCGTGACTGGAGGCTAACACAAACTGATGGTGGGTCTTAATGAAAAGATGCCCACAAAATCGCTTCAGGTGTCAGACACCCTATTTAGATATAGCTCTCACGGTCTTTCAGCTGTGTCCCGGATTTCAAATCAGGTTCTCCGTAATTCAGCTTTAGAAGAACCTCCAAGGGATCCTGCCATCACGCTACTTCCAAAGTGTTCCGTATTGACGACAATGGTATTCTTGTGTAGTGAGTTAGGAATCCATAGATAAAACAAAACAACTCCGGCCCGTCTCCTGCAGACTACGGTGATCTGGATAGTACAAACACTAAGCGTTTCACCACCAGACCAATCTAGGGTTCTAAAAACTATATTTATTTAATTGAAATTGCAACAGTAATGTCATAGGCCAGACAGCTTAATTACATAATTTTCAGGTGTCTGCTTTTACATTTCAAATAGCAATCAAAGATATATATATTTGACAATTACTATAGTTCAACATGATTGTAATTGCTGTGGAGTATTTGTAACACATGGGACTTTCATTACTAAAAATAATGCACAAAAATAGCCACTTGTTGGTTATTTTATGTTCTGCTGTATTAAATCCTTCAACCATTGGTTATATTGAAAAAGTGAATTCAGTTGTTTTTGAAGCATATTGGATCTAAATTGCTCTATGCTTGGAGAAAATTTAAAAGATGGGACATACAGTACTGTGCAAAAGTTTTTGGCAGGTGTGAACCATGCTGTAAAGTAAGAATGCTTTAAACAAATAGACATGTTAAACGTCTCTTCAGGATTCCTTGTTCTTCTTCTGAAGATAGTTTTTGAATCCTATGGCTGTAGGTTTGGGATTATTGTAATCAGACCAGTCAGATTCCACTCTGATGAAATTGCATGATGGATAAGCATTTGCCTGTATTTCTCAACATTGAGAAGACCATGAATTTTGATCAAATCCCTAACTCCATTTGTTGAAATGCAGCCCCAAAGATGCAAGAAACCTCCAGTATGCTTCACTGTTGCCTTCAGACTCATTCTTGTACCATTGTACAGCCCTTCAACTGCCTTCTTCTATAGCCAAATATTTTAAATTTTGACTCATCAGTCCAGAGCAGCTGCTGCCATTTTCTGCACACGGTTTCTGTGTTTCCGTGCACATTTGAGATACTTAGCCTTGTTTCCATATCAGAGATAAGGCATTTTTGCTAAAATTCTTCCATGAACACCACTTCTGACCAGACTTGTCTGGACAGTAGATGAGAGTACCAGGGTCCCACTGTTTTCTGCCAATTCCGAGCTGATGGCACTGCTGGACGTCTTCTGAATTTGGAGGGAAGTAAGCATGATATTTCTTTTCATCTGCTGCACTTTCCTTGGCCAACCACTGCACCATCTACAGTCATCAGCGTAGACATAACATCTGAAAACCCCTGTCTGACTTGCACTGTTTGTCGGAGAGACCTTGCTGATGGAGTATAACTGGTCAATTATAAAGGACCAACTGGTAACCAGACATAAATGGCAAAAAGGTTGCCTGAAAACTAGTTCCCCACAAACCACCAATAAGTAAATCCAATATACAAATAAAGTGTCATACCAACATGTAAAATAACCAAATTTATTCAAACCATTAAACCAAATACATACATATCAAAAGAAATATGCACTGATGCTTGGAGAAGTGAGTCATGAACAGTCTCATAAATCTCATCGAATCCCAAACTCTCTTCTCAAAGTTTAATGCTCTCCTCTGCCCCCTTCGTGTCCAAGTTGCTGGAGAGAATGGTGCCCTTGTGACTGACAGAATTTCTGACTGCCAATTACCTACTTGACCCCTTTAAATCTGGTTTTAAACCCTTACACTATACTGAAACAGCCCTCACTAGAGTATCAAATGACCTCCTTTCTGCCAAATCTAAAGGCCACTTCTCAGTGATGATTATCTTAGATCTCTATGCTGCCTTTGGCACCGTTGACCACTGCCTCCTCCATAACAGATTATCCTCATTTGGCATAGGTGGTACGGCACTCTCTTGGATCGAGTCGTACCTATCTGAGTGCTCCTATTCAGTGTCACTTTCTGAAGCGACATCGTCGCCTGTTCATCTCTCTGTTGGTGTTCCGCAGGGATCGGTCCTTGGCTCGCTGTTGTTTTCCCTGTATACCACCTCTCTGGGAGAACTCATCCGCTCTTTTTGTTTCCAATACCACCTGTATGCAGATGATGCAATCTATCCAAAACTCAGCTGCCAGACTCTTCTTTCATTGCACGTCGGTCTGATTCGGCGGCTCCTCTCTGCAACGTCCTACACTGGCTCCCCGTCTGCTCAAGGATAAAATTTGAAATCCTGTCTTTAACCTACAAAGCTTTCCACTCCCCTCCGTACATTGCCTCCCTTGTTAACCGATACCTCCCTGCACGACCTCAATGGAACTAAAACTCTCCTCCAACCTCATCACCACCTCTCACTTGCGTCTCCAAGATTTCACCCGAGCTGCCCCCTCTCTCTGGAGCTCCCTTCTGCAGTGACTTCAGCTCTCTCCCTCCTTTTCAAACTTTAAAAAGTCCCTCAAAACTCATCTCTTTAAAGAAGCTTACTACCCAACCCAGTAGAACACCTGTCACTTTACATCTAGCTGATCCCACCTATCAGGAACACACACAATTCATCTTTGGCCTATCCCACCTATTGCAAACCATCTACATTACTGTACTACAACTACCTTCCCTCTTCAGTCCCTTATGCGTCTCATGTAACCCATTCCCTCTAGATTGTAAGCTTGCAAGCAGGGTTCTCTACCTCATGATACCTAGCGCTACGTAAACTGTTGATGCTATATAAATAAAAGTTAATGTAATGTTAATGTAATAAAATAAATAAAATCCCCATTACTAGTGGTACTTAGGTAGAGACAAGGCAAAATAAAACAGGGAAAATCTCAATGTTTCACAAGCCTTCATTTGAATGGATATTTTATTGATGGCTTGAATACAAGCAACTTATATACTGATTGAACAATTGAATCTGGAAGTACAACATCATGTGACAGCATTTTGATTCCCATCACACTCCCTTCACTACTTTTTACCAATAAGAGGTGCACTAAGCTACACAGGAAAGCACCAATTGCTGCTGTCCTGTTGAACATACCTCATATAGTACTCAAAGGCAACAATCAACACTAAAGGTGGACATATCTATCCCCTAAATGGAAATCATGGTCCTCTAGAAAATAAAGTTTTCAGTTTGTACATCCAAAACAATTCACGCTGTTTTAGAGAATATTACCTTTATCAGTCTCAGTCCCACAGTGCAAAGTCTTAACTCTTTCTATTGCTTGGAAGTGTAATTATGAGACAGAATGTCTCATTTCAACAAAAAGCCATACCGAAGGATATTTCATATTGTGTTTCCTGATGGTACTTTTGTGTTCACAAGTATTTGTGTTCAAGGGGCGAGTAGTCTCCCCAATGCATCCATATCCACGAGGACAATTCAATTGCCATACAACAAAATCAACCTGACAATATATAAATATACTGTTATCTTGAATCTCTTACCTTCCCCGGGGTATGGGAAAATGTCACCACAGGTGACACTGTTACAGTTGACTAAACGCCCCACACCTATACATGCCACAATGTGGTGTAAGCCAAGTACATCTAGCATACTGTTCCCTGAATATTTGTCCAACCCTAACCACACTCTTAACATTCCTAGCTCGCCTATAAGACATTAGAGGTTTATCCTTAAACAATGACTCCATTCTTAAGTTTATGCCAGTTCTTATAGATAATATGTTTATTCAATTAAGAATTGGTGAATAGGTTGTTACTCTAGAAATCCTCTCAATAGAGCAACTCCTGACCCTTTTACCATGATTATCAACCGAGTCGACTCTCCAGTTGTCCCTCACCCTCTGTTTACAATTAGACAGTCGATTGTGGTCATATTTACATTCCATCAAATCAGTAGTCATCTCATCAAGACATGTGCAACAAGTTTCATTATTAAAGACAATCCTCCTTATCTTCAAAAACTGATTGTATGACAAACCGGTGGATGAAAGACTGCAACTGTAAAGAGTAGTTTTTATCTGTAGGGTTGCAGTACAGATCAAAGCTGACGTTTTTAGAGATCAAACTCACTTTAAAACCAATAAAATTGACACTGACAGCATAAGACTTGATTTGAAAAGGAGTTGCTCAGAATTATCATGTTAAGAAAATGTTTGAAGAGATAAAAATGCCAGTTGAAAACAACATTGCCAATGTAACAAACCCAAAGGTACAAAATGACAAAACATCTCATTAGTGTGTACAGAAGTTTTGTCAAATAAGGACATAACGATTTTAGCATAGGATAGGGCCACATTGGGCCTAATCTCTGTCCAACACTGATAATACAAATGAGCAATAGTCCTCTGGAAGATTCAACTCATTGCAATAGTCACAGCCTCCAAACCACCATCATGTGGAATGGAGTTGTAGAAGCTGTTAACATCCATAGTGCAAAATGTCAATGTTTGATCATCAGCAACTAAGAATCATGTAATTTGTAAAAAAAAAAAAATCCCTATCTTCCCAACTCAGCTATTAAAGAAAAATAAGTTATGGTTTAATCAAATGTAAGCATTTTATTTTATTTTTTTAAATTAATTTTTATTATTTTCAGTCATATATATAAAAAAGAAAAAGATACAGACCGGACCAAGACAAACATATATTAGCAGCAATATGAATATTACAATATGTGCAAAAATATTTAAATATACTCTATAATCCCACCCTTTGTGCAAAAATAGAAAATTCAACTTAGACAACAATGAGGAAATACCTTGTATTCATTACTCTTTGTATAGAGCAATTTCTAAGTGCCAATTATTTTAAATTAGATATATAGAGTTGAGTTATACATTATTTCAATATAATGGTAAGTTCTTTCCCATAGTGATTTTTCTTAAATACTTTTTTTCATTTTGTCATTACTGCTTTGAGGACAAAACGGTGACAACAAATTATCTTGTGTGTTTACCAATAAACATAGTTGTGCCATAATTTTGTCAAAACCTAATACAATTTAAAAAGACTGTTGTGATAAATAATGCGTAAAAATTCACATCGCTGACATCCATTCCACATTCATGCGGTGGTCGGTTTTTTGGGTGGGTCGAGGTGGTTTTATTGTAAAGATGTTTTCTTTCCGTATTTATTTATTTAGATCATGCCAAGGGTGCCAAACATTCTTGTATTTTTCTAGTGACCCATTCTGGCAAAAAAAGTTAATTTCCATATTACCCTGATAATCAATCTGTCTCAGAATATCCTGCCAGGAAAGTGGACCCCTTTTTTTGACAGTTTCTAGCTAAACATATTTTTAAATTTGAATCAGCAGGTGTTTTGGTTTATAGATCCAGGGATCTGTATATGGAGTAAAAATGCATGGACCTTGGGTGTCTCCATAGCTGGAAAGAGATTCCAGATTTGTCAATTGGGCAAAAGTACTTTTTAAATGTAAGCATTTTAAATAGATTTTTTTTTAATGTAAAAAATACAAATAATGTATCTTAGTGAGCTCTTCATGCTAGTGTACTATCAGGGGCAGACCTTGGGTTAGATGGGTCAGATGATTCTTTATCTGACCTATGATTTTAAAGAACATGTCTGCCTTCCTGTAGTCCAGTACATTCAAAGATAGGTCAATGCAATAATTTGTTTGTATTCTTTAATAAAAGAATGTTTAATTCTCCAAATAAAATTTGGAGTGCGAGAATGGTCAACATTTGGGCTGAATTCTTGACAATTCATGGTTATAGGAATCAGGGGAATCCTATGCTTTATCAGGCCAAGTTCCCCATAATCATATAGCATTGAATTGTTGGCATGAATTTGGTGAAAATGTCCAAATTTGTGATGAAATTGGCTAAATAGAACTGTGGATTTCTCATGATCTTGACCAAATTTGGCCCAGATTGGGGCACAGATAATAGACCCCATTGTAAAAATTAACTAAAATGTACTTCTTGTTGTCTTTCCAATTTAGTGCTCCTACCAGCAGCAGTAGTTTTACCCCCAGTAAAAACATTTAATATGCTATCAAAGACATACTTGAAAACAAGATAAATCTCAATATATTATTCCTGATTAAACACTTCTTAAATAAATAAAAAAAAAAAAAAAAAGGATTACAAATGTAAATAAAATTGTGATGAGTATTTGTAGGGGGGCGGGGAGAGAGGACCTAGACACATGATATGCATGTGCCATATCCAGAAGAAAGGGAAAGCTGATATCTGCGGTGATTGCTCCTCGCATCAAAATCCTGCAGATTAAAACCCTCATATGGCCAGATACTGATCACTCTTGAGTGAAGCCTGGGATCTTAAGCCTCACAGCAGTAGTCCGGAGCAGGTGGCACTGACAGAGCAGCACACTCTGGAAGACGCGTCAGAGCCGCATGCAAAGGAGATGATAAATACTCATTTTTCCTTCTGACATATTGCTGCTGTATTTAGAAGTAAAGTATTCAGTCTGTTCAAGTAGGGAGAATATGAAAAGAAAAGGAGAGAAAAAAGAGGGGGAAACGATAATTGACTCCCTTTGGTTGTCCTGAACAACAGGAATAGGGGGAAAGTGAGAACAAATGACTTTTTCTGGGATATTCACTGTATACATTACCATAAACTCTCAGTCTCAAGAGAAACTTTCCAAATAGGATAAGAAGGTAGAACAAGAGAAGTTGCTATTCATCTTGTTCGTCTCAGTCTCTATTACCCACTCTATAAAGTCTCCCGGGCGAGGTTGTAGCTCCTGTGTGATCACAGGGAATAGCTATACTCTTAAATCAAGAATTAAAATCAATTCCAATGCTCACCTCATAGTTGCACCTTTAATCCACACGTAGCTGTCTTAAGGCTGGTTACAGTGAAGAACAAAGTGGAAAAAGAAGGAGAAAGAAGGGGCAAAAGTAATCTTAAAGTTAAAGAGCGAAACAGGACATTTATGACCCTGAAAATGGCCAGTAAAAAGGGCCAATGAAAATAAACAGTTAAAAAAAGAAAGACAAAAGGGAAAAGACAGAAAACAAAACAAAAAGTGACTGTCTTTCTTTTCACCCCATCTGCAGAAGCCCAAGTTAGAGAGAAAGGATCTGGATCTGCAAGATGAATCCTTAATAGCAATTGACTTTGAAAATACTTGTGATGAGAACCAGAAAGCACTATAAGACTATCTAGATAGTGCACTGAATGCACAATTTGAACAAATAAAAAAAGAAATACCCTTAAATTCCCAAGAACTGAAGGCAGATCTTTGGGTTATTGCTAACAGGGTCAAGCTAAATGAGGAAAAGATGTAATATATTGAAAATCAGACTAAAGATCACACGGATGATCTCCAACAAGTTTTGCTAAAAATTGACTCTATGGAACCAAAAATGGCCTTTCTTGAAGATTACTCCAGGTGATATAACTTATATATAACTTAAGGATCAGAGGTCTCAGAATTAATATCTATTGTGAAGCTGGAATACTTCATTTGGGAGTTTTTCACAAAAATAGTGGTGGAAAATGAAAGACAACAAACCCTGTGGGAACGATGCCACAGAACTGCTGAGACAAGGGGCTTACCAACTGATACCCCAAGAGACATCCTTATATGTTGTTCATCATTCAGAATAAAACAACAGATTATAAAAGCAAAACAAGAGGTCACACTTTAAGACCATTATGACAAAATAAGCTTTTTTATAGATCTGTCCTATCATACACGTGCAAAAAGACGCCTCTTCTTGGCACCTACAGGCATCTTATATATCAGATATAGATGGGCTATTCATGTAAAGGCAATTGTTACATATCAGAACAGAGTCTGATTGATTGATACTCTGGAAAAACTGGCTGACTAGCTTAGAGAAAGAAATATTAACTGAGCATCTTTGGCTATAAATATTTTTAAGATGGACTTTCCCCCCCTTGATTTTAGGTATACTAGGGTGGTAAAAAGGCTAAGCCAAGCAGAATGGACACTGACTCTTGGGAAGAAGATTAGAGGCCTAATACACAAGGGTTAACTATTCAGGTGTTTTTTTTTTAACTTATGATATAAGGTTGATATTAGCTATAACATGTAATCATAATGTATGCCAAATGTAGCATTTTTCTTCTTTTTGAATCAATATATATTGTATGCAATATAGTATTATATTTTAGATATAGAAGTGTTGCTTTAAGAAAGATATGATTCACCCTGTATGTAATTATGAACATTATTCCAGAATTGGGGGTTTGAGATAGGTCGTGAGTCATGCACTAAAAACATCTCATGGGCCATATATGTAGCATTTAGGAAGACTATGCCATTGTGAGTTGCAACTATATCTTCTTATTTGTTTTTGTTTTTTTTTCTCTTGTTTATTAAGCGAGAATATGAAGAAGGGATATTGATTTTTGGGGAAGCATTTAGAGGACTAATACACAGGGATAATAATTCAGGATTTTTTGTTTTTAATTGATATACACTTTAGGTAATTAAGTTTTATATTCACATAGAGATAGTAAAAAAAAAATATTTTCATCTATAGGAAGGTATTTCCCCCGCCCCGGAATCCAGTTTGCCATTAATAAATGAATGGCAAAACGACTTTGCAAGGAACAAGGATACTCTTGCAGAAGTGTGTACTCCATCAGGGGAAGGAGGACACATTTTTGTTTGTTTTTTTATGATGTTTTTGTGTATATTGTTCTTAATGTTTATTCCTGTGGGCTCTGCCCAATCGCTGCATGAGAAAAACAGTACATCCAGAGGGTTGTTTAGGGAAACAGATGCTTTGTATCCTTAACGTGCAGGGGCTAAACTCACCGGTCAAAAGATCATTGCTCCTGCAGAGAATGTATAAAGAAAATATTAATATACCTTGTGTACAAGAAACACAAAGTTGAGACGCTTAAAATTTCCTCTCTCCATAGTCCTCTCTCCATCAAATATCAAACAGATCCTGTTGGATTGAGATTTTGCTATCATTTGGAATAAGTCCTATCACTGTGAGTGCCGGCTCCTGTGTACCATTACTGATTATTTGGGGATCAAGGTGAAGATTTCTGGCTTGGCACTGGCACCCCCTCAATAAAGTGTGCATGCTAATCATCATTTTTAATAAAGACGGGGAAGGCCCATGGACCAGATGGTTTCGGAGGGTCTTTCTACCAAATATTTAGTGTAGAAATTGCACTTGTGTTGGCCAAGGCATTAAATAACTTTATGATAACAGGAGTTATGCCAGAAGAGATGTTAAGAGGGAATATTGTACCAATTTTAAAGCAGGGCAAAAACCCAGATTAATTGGCCAGTTATAGGCCTATCTCTCTTCTGAACATTGACTCCAAGCTATATGTGTGAGGAAAGTAATAAGTGAACTGATTCACCCTAATAAGATGGGTTTCGGAAGAGAAGAGCCGCATCAAGCCATTTGAAAGACCTTGCCTCAGTCTTATATATATATATCGGGAGGGACGTGGCAACAATGTACTCCACACCTACCGGTAGAGTGGCAGTATCAGGGGTGAGGTCACAGTGGTTTGCACTCACCAATGGCACTAGACAGGGCTGCTCTCTCTCCCCAATACTTTATATACTAACACTATAGCTGCTGGCAAGGGAGCTGAGGGCATCCCCCGCACTGGCCGGGTGCAGCAGAGAGGGGGCACACCAGATCAAACTTTATGCAGATGACATCTTACTCACAAGGGAGGACCCTGTAAATTCTTTACAGGAAGTGATCAGAATTATTGATCAGTATACTAGTCTATCCAACTATAAGCTCAACAATACCAAATCTATAGCCCTCCCGATTAACATAAGCAACAAGGTTGAGAGGTATGGTTTTCGGATGGGCGACTGGCCCCCTTAGATATTTAGGAATTAAATTAATGGTTGATCAAACACTGTGAGACTAACATCTTGGCCTTTATAAAAGAGATTAATTTAACCTTCAAAAAGGCCTATATATATCTTGATGGGGAAGAATTTCGGCAGCAAATGAATATGTTCCACCAAAGTTTATATATCTTGTGAGAATGATACCCTTTCAAGTACCAACAAGCTGGTTGGCGATGATACAGTCAGCTTTTAATAAATATATATGGGCTGCTAAGAGGCCAAGAATTAGGGCACATTTAATTAATATTAAACAGCTGCTGTAGGGATTCAGTATTAAGCCGTTTTTGTAGACTGAAGGAGGAAATTTGGCTCCCAACGCAATGTTTTAGATACCTTAGAGTTAAAAGTGCTCTGTCAAATAAGCTTGTGTGTAGTATCCCCCCAAAATCACTCAGCTTTCTTACAAATAAACTAGAAGGGCAAAATACCAAACATCTTCTGTCTAAGACATTGGATATTATCAGAATGAAGGGGCAGAACTGTGTTCCCTTAGCAATTAATAATGAGATGAAAATTTAGCGACTGAAATCACCCCAGATGAATGGTACCAGGTGCTAGGGAATATGTACAAACAGAGACATTGTTTAAATCTAAATGAAGTACAATATAAAGCATCAAACTGCTGGTATCTGGTGCCCTCTGTCCTGGCTAAAATGTATTCATCAACCTCACTGGCATGTTGGAGATGTGGACAGGGGAGAGGAGACATGCTCCATGTCTGGTGGGGATATCCGATAATATGTGAAACATGGAGAGTGGTCTCTCGTAAACTTTTGGGAAAATTATGGATAGACTGGACATTAACACCAGAAAGATCTATACTCCCTCTTGATCTACCAAAAATAATCAGGTGCTTCCCTTCCTATTCCATTTGTTGACAACCATATAAATTATTATTGCCAGTAGGTGGAAAACTTCCGACTGCATCACCTGACTGATGATTAAGGCACAATCGATCCACCAATGCACTATGGAGAGAGGAACTGAATTACAAAACATTCATAACGACAGGAAAAGTGACTACTGGAATAGGTGGATTCAGACCCTTCAAAGTGGGGATCTTGATTAGACCCTGCAAGAGAATAAATTAAGGATGGGGTAAATAAAGGTAAAAGAACTGGATGTCCATATGGACACAATCTGAAAGAGATATAAAAATCTAAGGATAGGAAAATATATAATATGATGACTTGGAAGGTAATGTACACAATAAACGGAGTAGATAAATTATTAGTGCAGTGATGTGAGAGTCCACTAGAAAATTATGTTTGGTCTTGTCTTGTAATGTTATGTCCTGTTAGTAATGTATTTATATGCAGTGTATGCTCCAATAAGTGCACATTTTTGTAATGAAACTGAACTTTGGCTATTTAGCTAACATTTTTATATTAATGATAAATGATTTTGTATGATTTTGAAGATTTATAATAAAAGATTAAACAAAATTGTATTTACAAAATTAAATAAAATTGTAAATAATTCTCCAATTTAGCCAAAATATTTGTCTTTGCAGATGCCATTTTGCTATTTGTTAACAAATGTACAACATTTAATAATGTAACATTTTTCTGTATACTGTAAAATTAATTTGAAAAAGGTCTGTAGCACAAATAATTTATGCAGTTTCATATATCATAAATAAATCAGCTTCATATTGTCTGATTACTGCCTATTTCATATGCATAAAATAAATTTTTCATATAACAGAAATTGTGATTTGAATTGCAATCAGCCTTCTAACATTTTCGCAAGTTAAGCTACAGAAATATTCAATTACATGTTGTTAATGTTGTTTTTCTGGTGCTCAGTTTTAATGGTTTGCATTTACATTTTAACCAATGTGGTGCTCTCTGACCTGGAATCATTGCTGCCAGCAGCAGTTCCACTCAAGTGAATTAACCTAATCTAATGGGTAATCCTAAGTGATCTTCTTGTGTGGCTGCATGAATAAAAGTAAGGGTGACTATTCACTAATAAGTGAACTTTTAAGCAAACTGAACAAATCAGGCATGAATAGCCGATTCTCTTATATGTCAAATTCTCTTTATTAATGACATAGGTACTCTTATTGGTCTGTGCTTCATCTGAATTCACTGTCCATTTTCTGGTATATAGACATCTAAAGAAGGAGACATTTATAACATAACTATGGGTATCCAAAGGATGAAGACATATGAGGCATGAGTGCTCATACCAGGAATTGTCACC
This sequence comes from Pelodytes ibericus, assembly GCA_036172795.1. Lineage (NCBI taxonomy): Eukaryota > Metazoa > Chordata > Amphibia > Anura > Pelodytidae > Pelodytes > Pelodytes ibericus. Next base: position 89,692,232 of record CM069860.1, read on the forward strand.
CATCAACAGTTTTGTAAACACTTAAAAGGGACCGTCTAGTCCTAAATGACTTTGTTGCAACCTATAGGCACCAAAGTGTGAACTAGACTGTCACTTTCAGTTTTATTTCTATTTCTTATTAAAACTGAATAAATAATTAACTATAGAAGTTCTCCCCCAAGTGGCAGCCCTCGGTATTGCAATGATGCGGCCACACCGCTCTTGCACATGCACAGTTCACAATTTTCCAAGTTAGCGGCTGCTCTGACTTCCGCCAACCACCCCTCCCCCTACTTCCCCCGTTATCCCCCCCTATTCACCCGTTACCTGGTCCGGAACAGCACAGCAGCTGAGCAGGTAAGAATTTAAAAAAAAAAATGTTGCTGTATGTGTGAGTGGAGTGACTGATGTGTGTATCTGTGTGATGTGAGTAGAGTGACTGATGTGTGTGATGTGAGTGGAGTGAGTGGTGAGTGCTGTGAGTGGAGTGACTGATGTGTGTGTGTGTGATGTGAGTGGAGGGACTGATGTATGTGTGGTACTTATATGGGGGACTGCACTGCCATGTTGGCGTATATGGGTTGACTGCACTGCCTATCATGCTCAGCCAAGCTGGCATTTATGGGAGCTGTACTGCCTATCATGCTCAGCCAAACTGACATTCATTCAGGGACTGCACTGCCTGTCATGCTCAGCCAAGCTGGAATGTATGAGGGGCTGCACTGCCTTTCATGCTCAGCCAAGCTGGAATTTATGGGGGATTGCACTGACTATCATTCTCAGCCAAGATGGGATTAATGGGGAGAATGCACTGACTATCATACTCAGCCGAGCTGGCATTTTGATGAGGACTGCACCGCCTATCATGCTAAGCCAAGATGGCATTTATGAGGACTGAACTGCCTATCATGCTCAGACAAGCTGGGTGTTATTGGGGGACTGCACTGCCTATCATGCTCAGCCAAGCTGAATTTTATGGGGGGACTCCACTGCCTCATACTCAGACAAGTGAGGGATTCTGAGTGACTAGGGGAGGATGATTAGAAGTGATTGTGGGGAGAAGACAAGATGCTGGGATGGATTCTAACTTATGGGGGAAGGTTGATACACGGATTCATAGTTATTGGTTGGTAGGGTGAGGAGTATATAGAAAATGCAAGGGAATAGATTCAGATATTAGGAGAGTATGGTGATCAGCACAGGGTAAGTTAAGAGGTCCATAAAGGCACAAACCTGCTCTACAATAGCATAGATGAGACACAATTACTCCAACAGTCAACCAATGACACGCCTCAACTCAACATCACCAGTAAGCCCCCATATTGACCACTAACAGCACTCCCACCGTCCCAGCTACAGAAGTGCTTTTTGTGCAGATACTTTGGACCACACGTCTATATTGCTATATCAGTATTATGGGAGCATTTTGAGAATTTAACCGCTGTGGACTACACTTTCTAAGATTCTAAGCTATCATCTTGGGAGCCATTTCAAAATGATATACACAAATATAGAAACAGTATAAAATGATAAGGGTGGTGAAATGGCAAAAGCAGCATCTACATGCAGTCAGTGAACTGGAATTAAATTTGAAAGTGTTTCTTCCCAATCCTTTCTTCATTGCACAGGTGATTTAAACCATGTAGTGAGAAAAGCAATATTCGGTTGAACAATTATAAAAGCACAAGCATTTCCATATTTAAATATTAATATCTCTTTAATATTCTGTTAACGTGAAATGGTACATTAGCTTACTGATTACTTATGAATATCTCCTTCAGCCTTCTTTACTACAGATTGTAAGGTACTTTAATAAATTCAAAAGATATTTGCGGAATGTCCGTCATTACCCCTTTAGATTCTACAGGCGTGCTCAGTCAATCAGTGTGGGGGCTTGTCCCAAAAATCTGATTGAGGTCTGTCGAGGCGATGGTCTCTCCTTCTGTGGCAGAGAGAGACACATATTAGAAGCATAAGTAGAAAAAAATGTTATGCTGATTTATATAAGAATACTGTCTTTTTAAAATCATGAATAATAATTGTGCCTGTGGTCATTAAAATGTTGCATTTCAGGCAAGCAGAATGGGATAAATCACAAATAGTGAAGAGTGTTGCCAAATTACAGCTAAATGGCTACCAGACAACATAACAATGAATAGAGATACATGTAATGCACACAGTTAAATATATCTAATCTAAATGTGGTTTGGCTGTTCTGCCTTCTGAACTTCAAGGACCCTGTCTCCTTTATCTATCTATTCAGCTATCCATAGTAGCTATTATTTATCCATGTGAAGCCTCCTCAGGATGTTTCCCAATTGCTGAACTGGCGATTTTACCTGCTGTGTTTTCTGCTGTGTCTTTGGAACTCCTATCAATCACTGCTGGTACAGTCCTAGCTTATTGTATCCAGCTCTACAATCAAACATATAAAACTGAATGCCAAGTGAAAATAATACCTTACTATGTTGGACTATAAATTAAATAAAACACAGTACATAGAGTATCATGTATACACATGGCGCACATGCAGATTGTGCCAAATAATGGCACTATCAGCGTGTGTGCCTATGTACCTACACTGGTTACGTATTCTGTGGTTGTGCCAGCACTCACTGCACCAGACCAGCTGATGTATAAAATATCAAGTGCTGAAAAGCGTCTGATTAATGCCTGAGAACACTGTTTGGCAGAGATCCCTCTCCCACACAAGTGTCAGGATTTATAAAAAGACGTAATCACCATTACACATAGCAAACGGTGATTGCACCATTTTTTACCCTTCCTGACACTTGTCAGTAAGGGAGTTTTTATACATGACCCCCATAGTTTTCTGTACGGTGAATTTAGTAAAATAAATCAAGGGAGATAGTTGTTCAAAAACAAAGCTTCTTTAAAATGTAAAGAGTGAATACATCAGCTTAGTTAACGTACTCTCCCCAAAGTGCCACATCTTCAATCTACTTGACAATCCCACAGAGTCATCAACATAGAACATTAACATTTTTATAACAAAAATCGACACATTTTAGGAATGCAGCTCCTTTAATAGAGCAATGAGTTGAGCATTTTACTCTGAAAGTGAATAACCTCTTCATGTTCTAGTTAACCATATCAACTGATGGCTGCTCAGACTATGGTATCCTACAGATGCAAAAAAAAAAAGAGATGCAAAAATAGATGCAAAAATACTGACTTTGGTTTGGAGAAGCCGAAAACCAACTCAATAATCTGGTGACATCATCTGCCACTTAGTTTTCCAAAAGTTTCCAAGCCTTGGATAGTGTCTATAGGTCAGAACCACCATACAAGAAGTCCCTAAGGAGAGTAGTTGTTCAGCACACAGTGGGAAGAGCAGAGGTCATTCCCACAAGATGCATGTTAATGGCATAGGAGAAGCAAAAAGCTCCTGTGCAAGTTGCACCTAACATTCCTGAGAAGCATGACACCAAGAAGAGGCAATTCTGAAGACCTGCAAGACCTCCAAGTCTTCTGTAATAAGACTATAGATACTATTTAGGATTATATGCAATGCATGCTATATTTATGCTTTATATATGTATGCCATGTATATTTGTGTTTAGCTGTCATTTTTTTCTTTCTCACATACAGTACCCACACAAATTATATGTTGTTTTTATCGTCATAAGAAGGGCTTTCATTAGATACCATTATGTTCATCATATCTTATAATTTACTACAAAAAAAATCATAAAATATGATGAAAAATTTTAAAAAACCCACTTTTTCTAACTTTGACCTAAAATATAATTTACACAAATAAAATCATTAAAAAAGACCCCGTCTAAATAGTTTCTAAATGTTGTCCCGAGTTCAAAAATATGCATGTTTCCATATTTTTCGGTATTTTTTTGCGAGTTATGGGGCAAAATCCAAAAATAGTGTTTTTTGGTTTTTTCCTATATTGATCTTTTGACCCCAACCGGAACCCAAAATTTAACCCTACCACTAAATTTAACCCCAACTCTAATCCTTATTATATCCCTTAAGATTTTTTTAACTTTAATTTAATTTTAACCCTATCCCTTATGCTAAAAAATATTTAATTTTAACCCTATAGGCTAATATAGCTAAATAACCTGTTTTTATTTAATTAAATATGTATTTTAATTATTTTCCATTGCAATGATACTAAACTACCACTAGGGGTAGTCAAGTAGCATATTCAGAGCGACGGAAGTGAAGTTACTTTCACTTCCGAAGCTCAGACCGGCAGAGGACTTAGCCATATTGACGGAGCAGCATGCTCCGTCAATATGGCTCCCCACGATCGCTCCGTGGGGCGATCGTGGGGGTCCCAAAATAGAAATATCGGTGCTGGCTATTGCCTCGATGTCGAGGCAATAGACCAGCACTGTTAAAGCGGTTTTCGCGATCGTTGATCGCGAAAACCGCTTCATTCACTGCAGGACGTGCCAGGCACGTCCTTTGTCATTAAGGGAGATTCTCCCAGGACGTGCCTGGCACGTCCTTTGTCGGCAAGGGGTTAAGGGGCAGGCAATGCCTCCGTACAGCACTCTGATCTGTAGTGTGCATAAACCACCTAAGAATATGTTAAGTTTAGGGGAATTATATGTAATAACCCCTACTAAATGTAAATTAGTCTGCCCTTATGAGTCGCAAGGCGTAATATCACTGCATATTCATCGAGGCATGAGGAGCTGGCAGGGCCATTTCAAGTATACCAATGTTCTGCAGGGGAGGGGGCATTGCCTACAGCTAATTGGCATGCAGCTGTCCACCATTCTGGAGTAGCTTGTCAAAGCACAGAGAGTATTTCCCTAGAACCAAGATCTGTTTAGCAGTTTATAATAAAACGCCTCAAGCATACACAAAGTCAGAGTGGTGGGTAAAAACAAGTCATCAAAGGCATTCAGTCTACTCATGCATGTAGATGATGTTACAACTGGATTTATTTATTTTTGACTAATTCTGTACCACATAAAAGCTAAAAAGAAATCTAATTCTTGCACAAAACATTTCATTTGTAATCGGTTAACCTTTTTGAAAGCCAAATCCTTCTAATCTGATTCCCCCCTATTAAGTCAAAAGAAAAACATTGGGTTTTATTGGGGTTTCTTCACAAATCATTTCACCCTTGAATCAATTAGAATAAAGCTTTAGCTTTTTTCTACATTTTATTTAACCAAATCTGTTTTTCTGAAGTGTTCCCTAAAGCTGTGTTGTGAAACCTGTGAGCATTTCATGATGTGAGAGAGAATATGAAGTTAGCCAAAAAAAGTAAATTCTATATAAATTGCCATTTGTTGATCCAATTGAAATACATGGAAGCTATTATGATCTGGCAGCCACCTCGGTTTTCATTTTCTTTTGAATCTTCCAGTCCTGCAGACAAAAGCTGGTTTCACTTGGCTGCATGTATGATATACTTTATACTACATACCTTTGTAACATAACATCCTCTAAAATAGAATAATAAAAAACACATACTAAGATTTTGGAATGGGCGGACACCACTGACAATCTCCTATGCAAAGATAGTATTGTCAGACTTTATAAGGTTTTGTAGGCTGATATGTATTTATTAATGAAGCAAGGATCATTACCCACCATCTGTTTTGTGTTAGCAGTGGGCTGTTTCAGATTATGGTAATGTGTTTCTGATTTGAGCTGCGTTGAAAGCCAGAACAAGGAATCTCATGTGCAGTCCACTTTGAGGCCTGCTGCTTTTAGTTCCTCTTCACAGAATCGGCTTTTTATTTGATTTGTTATAGGGATTTTTCTTCTGTTGCCAAAACAGCTGCAAGCCTGGAAGGAAATAAGACAGAGGGCCACATCAAACTTGTTAGTCTGTTACAAAATATATATATATATTCCAGAAACATTAATGGGTAGACAGGAGAAATAAAGACTATAAAGCCGACATAGGAGATTCTACTTTTCTGCATGTCAAGTGTTTATCATAAACATTGATTTGATTTTTTAATAGTATAGGAAGAATAGCAAAACAGAGAAAAGAATCACATATTCTTTCAGTTGCTAGTTAGTGCTAACTGTTGCAGCAAATTACCAGGAACAAAAAAATCCCTTATCATATAACCATACAGTGAATTTCAATTATAAAAGTACCTAGTATTCACCAGTGCTCAATATAATTTTATTCTTGCAATAGCTATGTTTTCTGTTCATAAGTTTTAACATGTTAATCTAATCATTATAACTAAGATATGTAAAAAAAAGTTATCAGTGCTCAATACACAACCTTGGAAACAGATATGTGAAATTATTATAAAGCATTTAGTGCCATCATTTGATCAAAGTACAAAGGCCCACCTACCACCACAGAGTTGCACCGAAAGTAAATTTCTGCAATTAATTAATAAAGCATTTAACCAGGAAAGGTACAATGAGATTTTCTCTCATTTTCAAGTAGGTTTTGAGGTTGCTACTACTGCCAATATCAAGGTTGAGTTACATCTTTCCAAACATCTTTTGACCAACTCATCAACCCAAACTATCAATAAAAATCAGCCATCGCGGATAGTGGCCCTGACAAAGGTAAATAGGTTATTGTACATGACCTATGCGGTCAAGTTTACACAAGCTTCTTGTGATAGTGCCTTTAATATATCCCCAACTGTAGCTGATTTCTTGATACGTTGCCACGTGTGGTGCAATAAACTCTTTTATTCACACTAGAGTGCTGAGCATTCTTTGAGTTTTGTGATATTAGGGGAAAGTGGTTAAGCCCCAGTTATGGCACCGTACTTGGGGAGTGTGTCACATCTAAAATCTGACAAAGGTTTTGGTTCCTTAATTTTTATAATAAAGGATGACAGAAGTATAGAACTTAAATGAGGGATCCCAGGAACAAGGTAATTAGATTAGCAAACACAGGAGAAGGGAAAGTATCTCTGCAGGTTGGTGATGCAAATGCTATTTGCACAAGAAAGGTAAGTACATCGCACATTTCTTATAATGCAATAAAGCCTTGAGTAGTGCAAGAGCCTGTTATTTCTTGTTTTCACCTTTACAGCTGAAGTAACCAAAAATATGAGATGCCCTTCTGTTTATCAGAGCAGATTCGTGTCAGATGGAAGCAGGGCTGCGCCGGAGGTAGCAAGCACCATGATGGAGGTAGTAAGAACCATGATTCTTCAATACTACTTGCGTACATTTCTACTGTAGTCAATTATTTTAAAATTTGTTAAGGACTCCTACCCTCAACAAAATGAAACATGGCGTAAATTTAGCTTCTGCTTTTGTTTAATGACCATTAGGTCATAAGTACAGTAATATTTACCTTAATGCATGTTATAGTAACACATGTTAAATGCAAGTTAATTCAAGGGTTGTATCTGCCTAAAGCATTAGATTTTTAATCTTCAGCCATGGTATCACTGAGGGCTCTTAATGTATGCTTCTGGGATTGGAACATTAGTTTTCTCATTTGCAAGCTTCATTAAAGTATTTAAATTGGCAGTTTAAAATGTAATAATTGCCATGTAGTCCCTTGTGCAAGAATTCTGTTGGACTAACTCTTGCATACTAGGTCAGTGTAAGGCTTCAGTTAATGTGAATAGCTTCTTTCATGACGGTATTTGAGGTGCAGGATGAGAAGATAGAAGTAAAAAAAAAAGTCACTCTTTGTTGGAGTTATTTGTTTTTACCCTTTCTAAAAATACTTGACTATTAATTGTTAATACCCTCTTTATGTCACTGGTGTATATATCTATAATTAATTTGTATATGTCACTGAAAAAAGACATGGAGTCTATCCACTAAAATCCGAATTTGGTGGTCGAGCTTAGCACTAATCTCAACTTTCTACCTTGAACATACCTACGTCCCCCCACCTGATGCCTCATCTCCACTTTGCATAATGGTATTCATTAACCATTTTGCAAAGGTCAAGGTGAGGTGAAGCCTTCTGAGATAATTGTGAACTAGATGAAATTAGCTCCCGCCCATTTCAACGGACTAGAAAATGTGTTTGAGGATAAGTCCAACTGTTCTGAAATGTCCCCATTTTGGGGGATGATCTGGGCATATTGGGTAACCAAAAATCTATGATTTTCATTGCTAAAACATTTCCTGATCTGAATGCCTCTGATGCTTTGGTGTCCAAATGGCCTGGACTGCTAATTTGGATTCAAACTCATCGATATTGAATAACCACCTTACGGTGATTTGTGAAAGTCAGCTAAAGTGCCCAACCCAAATGCAATGTGGGACATATTGGTGTGTACTGAGTCCCTTATGTGTAGTGTGGTATCTTTACATGAGGTATAGGTACATTTTGCCTTTAACAAAAGGCATATGGTACTTGTATCTATATATAGTGGTCAGCATCTCAGTTATGCTAATCTATTATACAATTAAGCATGAAAACTGTAGGTTGTGTTCCGATTCTTTGATGTTTCCAATTAGTTACTTTGCACCAGAATGTCTTGATCTTGCAGCATTTAGATAACATGTGGAATGAGTCAAGATAATGCCCTTTACAACTAAAATATATTACTGTATGCTTTTAAGTAATATAAATATTATTTCATAATGCTGCCCTTATTCAGTGATAATTTTTGCAGATTTTGGGTCACAAATTGCCCACCTAGCAGTTTTTCATTATCTTTATGTTGTTATGGGCTGAACCATAAAGAAGCTTACAAAATACTACAATATTGCCTGAAAAGCTGTTGCATTGAAATATGATTTTAGTTATACAAATCTTTACTGATTCAAAATGGCTTAACAATTGCACTGCAAAGTAGTCCATATTATTTTAGTATGATAATATTCAAGGCATTGTGTTGCAACACATAAGTGTCCTCTGCTATGTAATGAAGTTAGGATTACTTACTTCAACCATTAAACTCTTCGTACTTTTTTTGGAAAGGTGTTTCCTAATTTCTGAAATTCTGTATCACTAGCTCTCTGCATTGATACACATGGAATCTGCAAAAACCTGCATATTGCTAACTAACTGGAAGATCATTGCCTCCAGGATAACCTTCTGTCACCTACTATCACAGTACTACTGTCTAAGTTGGTCCATGACCTTATCTTGATGCAAAAACATTCTGGTCATCAGCAACAAAATGTCTTGCATCATTAAATTGGTGTCCAGTACTTCTCAATCATCAACAATTACCGTCCAAGGCATATCTTTGCCAGTGTAATCATATTACTTCAATGATAACCTATGTACATAGCTGTGTGAAGAATTAGTTCCTTCACTACTTTCATTTGTTGCATCCAGATAACCTGTACGTATTGCTCCTGCAGCAATCCAGTTGGCTGACTATGCTAGCTTGGTCCTTTTTGACTAATTTTTCCTTAGTCTGATTATAGCAAATGAAGGTGTTATAGTAGGTTTACTTACAATATTTTATTTTGTATATCTAATACAAATGAAATATATTGGTGGTACCTGTATATGTACTGAGTGTAAAATTAGACTTTCATTTGGACAAGGTAATTTTATCAGTATTCTATGGTAACTATTAATTTGGTGGCCAGATTGTTTATTGATGTTACTACAACTGAACATATGTCATTTGAAACAGTCCAGCTAAGAAGGCTAACTCTGACTGACTCTGACTTGAATCTGTACTTGGGAGCATTGTTATGATTTTTTAGTCACTGAATGTTTACTTGTGTAAGAGAGTGTTTTTTTTTTTGTCCACACTACCTTAATTATTGTACCACTGCAAGTTACCTCCAAATATCTTACTACCTTAATTCAAGAATGCTTTTGTTTATGCTTTTTACAAGGTCTTTTATTTTTTGTTTGGCATATATACATGCCTTAAAAATAGTGTGTCAGATTTCCAACACAATTGCTCAACTGAAACTTGCAGACTTTCATCAGTATAGCAATAAATTGTTCAAAAACTTGTATGTACTGAACCATATTTATCATTGTTTTCCAAACATTCTTTTTTGAATTGTGCATTAGCCTGTGAATGCTTTGTGAGGATGTAAGCTTTAAAATTGCATTATGCTTTGAGATATTGTTGTTTATATGTCTGTGATCTACAATTTTTTTTTATTTTTGTTAAAAATTTCCCTAGCTTGCTTTATATTACAGCACGGCATTCCAAACAATTTAGTAATCTTCCTGAACACATGCTCTACAATGAGTGTTTGTTACTTACTAACAGACCCTTTTAGCTCATGCAGGTATAAAACACAATTAGATTTACTATGGAGGTGGTAATTTACCGACCAGCCAGTAAATAAAAGGCTCAAAGCCAATATTAAGGCTATGTTTTAAAAGAAAAAATGGCAACCCTAAACACGTAGCTAAGAGATGACATTTTACAAAAAAAAAATTAAGGCTTCAAAATAAAAACATAATCAAAGAAAATGTTTTAACTATTCATATATGTGTAATAAATGTCCAAAAGTTGTACATTTATAAAAAGCTGTACATTTAAAAAAAAAAACTGTAAAAAAAAAAAATATTATGTTAAATATACTTACTGTAGTATAAACAGATCTGTACATAGGAAATTGATATACCATAAAATATTCCCAATAATACTGGCCTGGACTCATGAGTTCAGTAAATGAGCCATTGTAGGTTTATAAAACTATGGGGGTCATGTACTATACAAGTGCAGTTGGAAAAAAAGTAGGTGAAACATGAGTACGTAGCAATTTGTGACTATTTGTAAGATTCTGTGCTTTTTTCCCCCTGATTTGTGCCTCTTACGTTTATTTTTATTTAGCGTGCATTTTTTTCCGGTTGCGCTAATAAATGGCGCTTATATTTGCGCATGCTAAAGAGTTTCGCAAATATTTTTATAATAATTTTATTTGTGTGTGAAAATTACACCAGCTTTTAGAAAATGCTATTAACCCCTTAAGGACAGAGCCTTTGAAACATTTTTGTCCTTTCTGGACAATGGCTATTTTAACATTTCTGTGCTGTTTGTGTTTAGCAGTAATTTTCTTCTTTGTCATTTGCTGTACCCACACATATTACATATTGTTTTTATCTGGACAAGAAGGGCTTTCTATGGAGGCCATCTTTTTGATCATATCTTATCATGTTATTAAAAAAAAAAAAAAATATGGTAAAAAAAAATACACAAATTTCCTGACTTTGATTTGAAACAACTTCTCCTCATCAACAATAGCAAACGAAAAAACATGCTAAATAGATTATACTATTTCTCCTGAGTACAGGGATACCACCCATGCATAGGTTTGTTGGGTTGTTTGGGGGCTAAAATGCCAAATTTGTGAGGTGCAGTTTTTTGTTTTCCAACTTGAAATTTTTACATGCAGACAGCCTGCACCCATGTCCCATTTGGGACATATTTGAAGCCAGCTAGTGTATTTTACCCCATCAACCCATATATTTTTTAAAAGTAGACACCCTGGGCTATCTCAAATGGTGGTATTTTAGCACTTTCCATGCACTAATTCTACCACCAGCCTTTGTCAAAGTTTGTGGTAGTAATTTTTTAATGTTTTTTTTTCACAAACCTTGTACTTCAGACATGAATTCACAGATTTTGGTATGTGTCACTGCCAAATAACACCCCAATAAGTGTTTAGCAACATCTCTTGAGTACAGGGATACCCCCCATGCATAGGTTTGTTGGGTTGTTTGGGGGGTAAAAGGCCAAATTTGTGAGGTGCAATTTTTTGTTTTCCAACTTGAAATTTTTACATGCAGACAGCCTGCACCCATGTCCCATTTGGGACATATTTGAAGCCAGCTAGTGTATTTTACTCCATCAATCCATATATTTTTTAAAAGTAGACACCCTAGGCTATCTCAAATGGTGGTATTTTAACACTTTCCATGCACTAATTCTACCACCAGCCTTTGTCAAAGTTTGTGGTAGTAATTTTTGTGTGGTTTTTTTTTCACAAATATTGTATTTTAGACATAAAATCACAGAGTTTGGTATGTGTCACTGCCAAACAATAACCCAATATGTGTTCAACAACATATCCTGAGTACAGGGATACCACCCATGCATAGGTTTGTTGGGTTGTTTGGGGGCTAAAGGGCCACATTGTGAAGGTGCGTATTTTCAACTTGGAATATTGACGTGTAGTCAGCCTGAGCCCATCTTTCATTTGGGACTTTTTTTTTAAGTAGGACAGTGTATTTTACCCCAAAAAGTATATATTTTGTAAAAGTAGACACCCTAGGCTATTTTAAATGGTGTTATTTTAACACTTTCCATGCACCAATTCTACCCCCAGCCTTTGTCAAAGTTTGTGGTAGTAATTTTATTGTGTATTTTTTCCCACATACATTGTACTTTATACACAAATTCACATATTTTGGTATGTGTCACTGACAAACAATACCACAATATATGTTCAGCAACATCTCCCAAGCACAGGGATACCTGCATAGCTTTGTCAGCTTTGTTGGGGGTTGAAAGGCTACATTTGAGAGGTGCGCTTTTTGATTTTCAAACTTGGAATTTGAACATGTAGAGCAAGGAAGGGGTTAATAGCTCTTATAACAGCCTTTATAATACTGTACAAAAAAAATTAACCCCTAAAAATGCACAGACAAGAAAAAATGTTCTGCTGTGCAGTGATCAGTGGCAGGGAAGGGGTTAATACACTACACTATACAAAGGGTATGGCTTTTATAAAAGCCCTTGGGACTCACAATTTTTTAACATTTTATTTAATTTATTACAATTAAAAAATTATATTATACAGATCTGTCTCTTTCCCTCACTAAAACTCAAGTGAGGAGAGGGAGGCAGATCCATATGGGTCAGAACAATATTTACCAATATTGATCGAACCAGACGAATGGTGATGCTCATCTGAGAAATCACCAAACCACCTTTGCCACTGATCGGCTGTTACTGATCGCTATACACGCGTTCAGACAGCTTCAAAAGGAATACACGTAATCCCCTAGTGGGTATAATTAACCCCTAGCGAGTGTGACAAAAAAAATGCTGATAGCAAAAAATAATCCTTCTGCGACTACATTGCTCCATATGTGCTGCTTAGGCAGTGACCATATGCACTGCTTAGGCAGTGACCATATGTGCTGCTTAGGAAGTGATATACGGCAAGGAAGGGGTTAATAGCTCTTAGAAGAGCCGTTGATATACTGTAATAAATCAAAGTAAAAAAAATTAACCCCTAAAAAAATGCACAGACAGCAAAAAATGTGTTGCTGTGTAAGATCACTGCGAACACAGTGATCAATTGCAGGGAAGGGGTTAAATACTGGAAACGGCTTTTATAAAAGCCTTTGGGTCTCAATTCTATTAAATATATTATAATTAAAAACTTACATTATACAGCTCTGTCTCCCTCCCTCACTAAAACTCAAGTGAGAGGGAGGCAGATCTACACGGGTCAGATCAAATATTTACAAATATTAGTCTAACCAGACGAATGGTGATGCTCATCTGAGCAAACGCCAACCCGCCTTTGTCACTTGTCAGCTGTTACTGATCACTATACATGCGCGTTTTTTACGTTAAACATAGTCCCCTAGCGGGTATAATTAACACGTGACGGGTGTAATAAAAAAGTTTTAAAAAAATTAAAAATGCTTCTGCAGCAAGATTGCTGCATTTGCGTCAGATCGCTGCTTAGGCAGTGATCTACAGCAAGCAAGGGGTTAATCTCTCTTAAAAGAGCTTTTTTTATACTGTAATGAATTACAGTAAAAAAAATTAACCCCTAAAAAATGCGCAGACAGCAAAAAATTGTGCTGCTGTGTATGATCACTGCGTACACAGCGATCAACGGCAGGGAAGGGGTTAAATGGATTTTATAAAAGCCCTTGGTGTTTAAAATTTTATTAAATATTTTTTTTATTATTTTATTTTATTTTTTACTTTATCTGATCTGTCTCTCTCCCTTACTAAAACTAGTAAGGTGAGGGAGGCAGATCAATACTTGTCAAAGGCAATATTTACTAATATTGCCTTTGACAGTATGGTAAGTGCTCATCAGAGCACTTACCATACATGCCTGCACACAGATCACACAGATCTGCTGTGCCGGCATTGATTGGCTCCCCCTAGAGCATCAGAAGTGAAATACTTTTACTTCCGATGCTCTTGCCATTAGAAGGGAAGCGCTGCCTGTACAGGCAGTGTTCCGTTCTGGGGAGCCTGAAGGTGCTGCTAAGTGCCTCGCTAGCGAGGTACTTTAGCAACACCGCAGATGCTTAGAAAGCGAACGATCGTTCGCTTTCTAAGCACACGTGTGCAGCGGGCGCAGCCATTTTTAAATGGCTGCTACGATCACTCCGGGGAGTGATCGTAGCGCGCCCCTGCACTTTTGGGGGGTGTTGCACAATGCCTCTACCTAGAGGCATTGTAGCAACACCGTTAGTGCATGACGTGCCAGGAACGTCACCTGTCGGCAAGTCCTCGATTTGCCGTGACGTGCCTGGCACGTCATCTGTCGCCAAGGGGTTAAAAGAGGTAGAAAAAATATTCGCAAAAGTGCCTGTTTTTATTCTCAATTATGCCCGTTTTTATTCGCAATTTAATGGTATGTAGTATTTTAAGTATTAAATGTTTACTATATTGTAATAGGAGCAAAGTACAAAAATAGATTTGCACATAAAATATATTTTTTAGTACACGCCCCTCAATGTCAATTTTCTCAATGTTAATTTATTTTTGAAAATATATTTTCTGATCTGCTCAGCCTGTGCTTCTCAGTTGTGGTCCTCTGCTTTAGTATTGATCTGCCATAGTGGAATTGATCTACTATAATGAATATCTGTGAGTCAATAACCACCCTATTAAAAATGAAACCGTTTCCAGTACTCACTCAGGTAAATGACTATTACATTGATAGTGCTAATAGCATTCTTGGAAATCTCACAAACCATGCAATTGACTTTTGAATGTTGACATTCTTCACGGATCTTTGAATAGCATACAAAAGTAATGATCAAAAGGCAACAATGACCTCAGAGGTACATATTTGCCTTGTTTTTGGCATGACTGTCTTGTTTTAGAGAACAGAGCTTTCATATGACCAAAATTATGTCAACTCCTCCAGTTCAACATTATTTGCTTTTCTTACTGCACACAAATGGTTTATGTGGTAAATAAGTGCCTGCCAGCACTAAAAAGCAGGTCAAAGAAAAACCAAAATAACTGCGCTTGTTTATTGTTAATTTTTTCTGGTTGGCAAAAGGGAATAATTCCAAAAACTGAAGTGCTTTGAATTAAATTACACTGTGACTGTGGAATTTTTTTTTCAAGGAATAACGTAATATTTGCTTTAATACCCACAAACACACACCATAGATCTAACGTAGTTTGGTTTTATTAGCTTGAAATGAAATAGTCCAGACTCACAAATAAGTACTGAGCTTGTTGATTTGCACCAGTTAATTGACATGAAGCCACATTCAATTTTTTTTTTTAAACAGCTGTTCTGTGTTCTCAGCAGGAATTGTATACAATTAAATAAATATATAAAAAGCGCATGTACTTCTTCATATACAATAGTCAATAGTATACCTAAGAACAAGCTACTGTTAAAGTCAGAATATATAAAAGATACTGGTTCACATCTAGTTCGGAGACATTGTGATTGTCTATGTAAGTTCTGGGTACCTGAACAACATTAGTTGTCAAAGATGTAAAGATTCAGTAGCCGAGAGGCACATTTTCTAGATAGCAAGGTGAGGCAGAAGTAAAGCTGGGGACAGTCCAAGGCAGGCAACAAACTTCAGAAGCAGTAAACAAGGTTAAAGGTCATGTCAAGTTGCAATCCCTTCAGGTATGCCAATGGATTAGGAATTAGATTATTATCAAATACAATGATACAAAAGGGAAGCAGTGATGGGAGTGGAAAATCAAAGATCAAGAATTAATTTCAAATGTTTTTTTTATAGGGTTATCAGGAAAAGCAATGCCTGAAATTACCCATTGTGATAAATTAATGCCTGCTGCATCACTGCATGCTCAAGGAACGTGCATATGCATCCATTATAGGCACATGTTCTAGGAACCACTGCAAATCAAACAAACATTAACAGTGGTACAGACTGCGGTACAGCATAGAGCACCACAGTATATACTTACTTAGACATACATGGTGGTATAGGATATATTCATAAGTATATACATACCCAGTCAGTGGTATAGTATATGGATGTAGGGCTGCATACCTGTCCACTTTCTAGGTTAGCCGATTTTGTGATCTTCACTGATTCGCATCATTGGCACAGAAAGGTACAGATAAGAGGGGGGAAAAATAACACTAAGTGGGGTAGATCCATATGAGGCCCATTAATGGAAAAATCGTGGTACATCAACCCATTAAGGACAGACCCTTTGAAACATTTTTTGCCATTCTGGACAATATCTGTTTTAATATTTCTTTGCTGTTTGTGTTTAGCTGTAATTTTCTTCTTTGTCATTTGCTGTACCCACACAAATCATATATTGTTTTTATCAGGCCAAGAAGATCTTTAGATACCATCATTTTGATCATATCCTATAACATACTATATAAAAAATGGTGAAAAACAACCGCAACATATTTTCTGACTAAAAAACTAATCTTATTGATTTTTTTGATTGGGTGACTAAAATAATAGATCAGGGTGGTGCAGTAGACATTGCTTACCTAGATTTCAGTAAGGCTTTTGACACTTTCGCACATAGAAGGCTTATTAATAAACTGAAATCTTTGAATTTGGATTTCAAGATTGTTGAATGGATTAGACAATGGTTGAGTGACAGGCAACAGAGGGTTGTAGTCAATGGGGTATATTCGATGCAAGGTCTTGTTACTAGTGGGGTACCTCAGGGATCTGTACTTGGACCCATTCTCTTTAATATTTTTATTAGCGATATTGCAGAAGGTCTTGTTGGCAAAGTATGTCTTTTTGCTGATGATACAAAGATTGGCAGCAGGGTTGATATTCATGGAGGGATAAGCCAAATGGCAAATGATTTAGCTAAACTAGAAAAATGGTCAGAGCAGTGGCAACTGACATTTAATGTGGACAAGTGCAAGATTATGCACCTTGGGCGTAAAAACCCAAAAGCAGAATATAAACTATTTGGTACAGTCCTAACCTCAACATCTGAGGAAAGGGATTTAGGAGTAATAATTTCAGAGGACTTGAAGGTTGGTAGGCAATGCAATAGAGCAGCAGGAAATGCTAGCAGAATGCTTGGTTGCATAGGGAGAGGTATTAGCAGTAGGAAGAGGGAAGTGCTCATGCCATTGTACAGAGCACTGGTGAGACCTCACTTGGAGTATTGTACGCAGTACTGGAGACCGTATCTCCAGAAGGATATTGATACTTTGGAGAAAGTTCAGAGAAGGGCTACTAAACTGGTTCATGGCTTGAAGGATAAAACTTACCAGGAAAGGTTAAAGCATCTTAACATGTATAGCTAAGAGGAAAGACGTAACAGGGGGATATGATAGAAACATTTAAATACATAAAGGGAATCAACACAGTAAAGGAAGAGAGTATATTTAAAAGAAGAAAAACTACCACAACTAGAGGACATAGTCTTAAATTAGAGGGGCAACGATTTAAAAGTAATATCAGGAAGTATTACTTTACTGAGAGGGTAGTGGATGTATGGAATAGCCTGCCAGTAGAAGTGGTAGAGGTAAACACAGTCAAGGATTTTAAGCATGCATGGGATAGACACAAGGCTATCCTAGCTATAAGACCGGGAACGGGGGACTAATAAAAGTACTCAAAAAAATTGGGCAGACTAGATGAACCGAATGGTTCTTATCTGCCGACACATTCTATGTTTCTATGTTTCTATTTGAAATCTTTTAGTCATCTACAAAAGCTAATGAAAAAACCCACTAAATAGATTCTACTATTTGTCTTGAGTACAGGGATACTACCCATGATTGGTTTGTTGGTTGTTTGAGGGCTAAAAGGCCACATTTGGAAGTTTGCGCTTTTTGGTTTTTGAAGCAAGCCAGTGTATTTTACCTCATCAACCATATTTTTTTTTTAAGTAGACACCATAGGCTATTTCAAATGGTGATATTTTAACACTTTCCATGCACCAATTCTACCACCAGTCTGTCAAAGTTTGTAGTAGTAATTTTATTGTGTTTTTTCTCACATTCATTGTACTTCAGACATGAATTCAAAGATTTTGGTATGTGTCACTGTCAAACAACACCCCAATATGTGTTCAACAACATCTCCCGATTACAGGGATACCACCCATGCATAGGTTTGTCAGCTTGTTTGGGAGTATAGCCAAGCTATCTTTGCTGTGCTTCCTTATTTGTGAATTAGACACAAGTGCCTCAGTCACTTTTTCCTTGCTATGACTCTGATAATGGCTAGTTTAATGTTAGATTTAGTTTGCACATTTTATATGTTGTCATTTTCCAATGTTACCCTGTTTGTGGATTAAGCATATTAGAAATATCATGTCAGTGATGTCCATCTATAGCCTAGACATCCAACTGTAGCCCACAAATCCCATAATTTCCAACTAGCTTCATAGAATGGCAGAGATCTATGGTGGTTGTAGTCCAGAAACAGCTGGAGCGCCACAGCCGAATGCCACAGATCTATAATATTGAAGCTTACTCTTTCCTATGATGTTTGAAACCACTCAACTGCAGACACTAATGTTTATAAGTAGGGAAATATGCCAATATTGTGCTTAATTGCATCCCTAAAAAAATAACAGTAAACTGCTTATGGAACATAAAAAAAAAAAAAAAACTATTTTAGAGATTTATATGTATTTCTTTTATGACTATTAGGTGAAATGTTTCTAAAAATGCACCTGGTTTTGTCTCCAGAGCACAATACCATTAATAGTACCTGAATTATTATCTCAGCATGCACTGCTTCAAGAGAATGATTGCATTAAAATCAAGACCAGATGCAATAAATGTACTTTACAAGATCAAATTTGTTCAGGTTAAGCAGTACTGTAATATGGAAAAAAAAGAAAAGGAGAAAAATTGTAACGAGCTAAAAGCATTCCCGAATGTGTCAGTTCTTAGAAAGGTGTGCAGTATTACTTTTAAATGCCATAATGCACCCCACGATTCCGATAATGGAATCAAATTAGAGGAAATAGTAGTACATTATGATAAAGATGCAGTAGAATTAATGACATCTATTAAACTAAGCATATTAGTGTAAGAAAAACATGTCATTTATGTGATTTCAAAATAGTTTTCAAAAATTCTAATATTGTAAGTACTTAAGGACAAAAGGCATATGTGTTGGAATATGCTACTTAAATTTTTAATGAAAATTAATTTAATCCAATGAAGTACATACTGAAGCTCAGTCTGGAACAATATATAGATTGTGTACATCATATTGTGTGTTGTTTTTACAATTGAATGAAAAACACTCTGAAGCAAACATCTCAAACAAATAAATAAATGATACATTTAAGGGTCAACTCAATATACACTTATCTGGTCTGAGAAGAATTTGGGTTGGGCAAATGCTGCTACTCACCAAGTTTTTAGCTGGAGAATTGAATATAAACATTTAGAAGATTTAAAGTAAACATATTTTAAAAACAACATATTTATATACAATTTTAAGATATTAATGTTAAATATCATGATAGTATATTTATATTGATGTAAGCGTTTTTACATTTTAATAAAACATTTTATATTATTATATATTTCTATTTTTTTTTTTTTTTTTTACTGATTTTAATTTTATTACACCTTGGGCCATTTTGGGAGGAATTCAGCTACTTCATCTATAGCCAAAGTCCTCCCAAAGACTTCAAAGGGAGGAATTTGGCTATTTTCGTAATATTCGAGATCCTCCCAAAATGACCCCCAGAATAAGTTGAAGTCCTCCCCATAGAAATTTCAATGAGATATAAGCGTTGAATTGGCTATGAATGCAAAAATGATGATGGAATTTTAAACAAGCAGACATTTACATATACACAGATACTTGCATACTATCACAAATATTATGGATTCTGAGTGGTGGGGTGTTTGCAATGATTTTGACAACAGTAATCCTGGCATGACAGAAGCTTTTCCTGGATAGCTAATTGGACAACATAATAATCTAAATATATTTCTGGTTGTTTCTAAAAATAAAAAAAGGGGTCTGTGGTATTAAATTGTTCATATTTTTTTCCTGAACTATTTTATAAAACTTTTTCAAATGTTTTACATTTTACTTCTATCAGGCATTAGTTTGGCATGCATCCAAATACAATCTATACATTTTGTTGGGCATAATATTGAGTGATTTAATGATTGCAAAGTTTCACACTAAGTTGGTAGCACTTATAAGCAATCAGCATCTGTTAACTTTATGTTGTATTTACCATCTGCCCAGTCTCTTAGCCTCATTACATTAATCTGGCATCCTTTTCTATATGGGTTTATGTTTCTAAATATACGTTTCATTATAGTTAGGCCATGGGCAGTATATTAAACTATAACTATCAATATAAGTCTGTATATCTATCCACTTATTCCATCAGTCCATTCTTTCACCCATTAAATATATTTATTCTAGAAAATTCTATCTAAACTTGTTTAGTATATTTGGAAACAACCCTTGGAGGAAAGTAAAGTCACTTAATTAAAATATTATAAAATAAGTTTTCATTAAGTCTACTGTAAATGCACTGCTTTGATGTTGATGTGGAATATTGTCTTTTATGCAGGAACAGATATAACATTAAAATGCAACTCCCTTAACTGTCAGTGTGTGACTGTTGTTATATGTATGCATTTGTTTTATTTTTCTCCATTTAAATGTGTTACTTCATCATGTATATTCTCTCTTTGGGACATACATGAAAACATTTTTCCTGGTAAAACTCCTTTATAAATAAAGTAAGAGCACTCTGTATTGCCAATTTGTAAAGGTAGCATGAGGTAGAAGTGGGTGTGGCTTACTGCTAGTACCACTCAAATATACAATAAAAGAAATAATCGAACAGCTAAAACATACAAACTAGCAAGTTACACTATGTATACCATCCTTAGGGCTTTATTCATGAAAGAGAGAATTGCATGGAATGAAGAAGGACATTTCAAACTAAAGGCAAAAGTAGATGCATTGCAAATATAATTCTGTTCTCTTTTTCATGAGTGAACCAATTTGTCTCTTCATCCTGTCTAAATATAGCACTGCTCTTAATTTCTCCCACTAGCCAAATGTTTACTGCACATCCCTCCTTTGAAACAAGACACATATGGAATGACGCCTAAAGTATTGCTGGCCAGTCTGTTTAATTTACGTATGTTACAGCAAATTTGAAGTGACTCAGTAAGGAAATACTGCACAATTTTCTCTTTTGCCAACAAATGTTATTCCATAAGGATTTTGATGTTATGTACATACAAGAAAGGCATTTAAGTACCCCGAAAACTAAATATTCTCTTCTTATTGTTCAAGGACTGAGTGTAATAAAAATCACAGTGGGATACTGAATAAAAATGTTTAAAATTAGTCTCAAGATTGTACACAAAATATAATTTTTCTTAAATTAGATTAAAGTAAATATGAATAAAACAAATTTAAATAACCAAATTCAAATGTAAAATTAACAAGGAAAAATGACAGACAACTTAAAAAATGTTCAGACTAAATTCCGAGCCAATCAGTAGGTTAATCACATTTCAAGAGGGGTTTTTACCTTCTTTTGGATCTTTTGATAGGTAATTTTCAACCTAAATTACTATGTTACAATGTAATAGGTATTAAGTATTAAAATTATACTTTAAATAATAATATAATTTCTTTTAACCCCTTAGTGACATGACTTTTTTGGCTTGTCCGACGCTTGGTGACATGGGCTGTTTTAACATTTCTGAGGTGTTTGTGTTTTGCTGTAATTTATTTCTGTCTCATTTAGTGTACCCGCACAAACTATATATCGTTTTTATCGTCATAAGAAGGGCTTTCTTTTGATACCATTATTTTGATAATAGCATATAATTTGATGTAAAAAAAATAATAAAATATGGCAAAAAAATTGAAAAAATTATTTTTTTATGACTTTTATTTGAAAAATCGTATACTCATGTACAAGAGACAACAAAAAAACACTGCTAAAAAGTTTCTAATATATGTCCTGAGTTCAGAAATAGCCCATGTTTTTATGTTTTTGTGCTTTTTTATTCATGTTACAGGGCCAGAACTATAAGTGGTGCAAAGCTATTTTAAAATCCTTTCTTTCAAAATTAGCGATAGTGACATTGTAACACTGATTTCTGTACTAAATCCATGAATGACCCCCAACATGTACATATTTTTGAAAACTAGAAAACTAGAAATACCAGAAAGTGTATTCTACCCCACAAAACCATATATTTTTTTTAAACTAGACACCCTAGGGTATTTCAAATGGTAGTATTTTAACACTTTCCATGCACTAATTATACTACCAGCCTATGTCAATGTTTTGGGTAGTAATTTTTTTTCACATACATTGTACTTTGGGCATGAATTCACAGATCCTGTTATATGTCAGTGCCAAACAACACCTCAATATGTGTTCAGCAACATCTCCTGAGTACAGGGATACCCCCCATGTATAGGTTGGTTAGGTTATTTGGGGTTTAAAAGGCCACATTTGAGAGGTGCGCTTTTTGGTTTTCCAACTTGGAATTCTGACGTGCAGAAAACCTGCGCCCATGTCCCATTTGGGACATTTTTGAAGCCAAAAAGTGTATTCTATCCCACAAAACCATATATTTTTGAAAACTAGACACCCTAGGGTATTTCAAATGGTAGTATTTTACCACTTTCCATGCACTAATTATACTACCAGCCTATGTCAATGTTATGGATAGTAATTTTTTTTCACATACATAGTACTTTGGGCATGAATTCACAGATCCTGTTATATGTCAGTGCCAAACAACCCCTCAATATGTGTTCAGCAACATCTCCTGAGTACAGGGATACCACCCATGTATAGGTTGGTTAGGTTATTTGGGGGTTAAAAGGCCACATTTGAGAGGTGCACTTTTTGGTTTTCCAACTTGGAATTCTGACGTGCAGAAAACCTGCGCCCATGTCCCATTTGGGACATTTTTGAAGCCAAAAAGTGTATTCTACCCCACAAAACCATATATTTTTGAAAACTAGACACCCTAGGGTATTTCAAATCGTAGTATTTTAACACTTTTCATGCACTAATTCTACCACCAGCCTATGTCAATGTTATGGATAGTAATTTGTTTTTCACATTCATTGTACATCGGGCACGAATTCACAGATCCTATTATGTGTCAGTGCCAAACAACACCTTAATATGTGTTCAGCAACATCTCCTGAGTACAGGGATACCACCCAAGTGTAGGTTAGTTAGATTATTTGGGGGCTAAAAGGCCACATTTAGGGGGGGTGCATTTCCAACTTGGAATTTTGACATGTAGTCAGCCTGCGCCCATGTTCCATTTGGGACACTTTTGAAGCCTGTCAAAGTATTTTACCCCATAAAACCATATATTTTGGAAAACTAGACATCCTAGGGTATTTAAAATTGTGGTATTTTAACACTTTCCAAGTGCTAATTCTACCACCAACCTATGTCAAAGGGTTGGGATGTCATTTTTTCCCCACACACATTGTAGTTCAGGCAGGAATTTTCAGATTCTGGTATTTGCCACTGCCAACCAACACCTCAATTTGTGTTCAGCAACATCTCCTGAGTACAGGGATACCCCCCATGCATAGGTTTGTTGGTTTGTATTGGGTCTAAAATTCCACATTTAGGGGGTGCGCAATTCCAACCTGGAATTTTGACATGTAGTCAGCCTGCGCCCATGTTCCATTTGGAACATTTTTGAAGCCGTCCAATGAATTTTACCCCATCAAACCATATATTTTTGGAAAATAGACATCCTAAGGTATTTCAAATGGTGGTATTTTAATACTGTATAGGTACTAATTCTACCACCAGCCTTTGTAAAAGTTTGTGGTAGTACTTTTTTGGGAGTTTTTTTTCCACATGCATTGTACTTCAGGCATGAATTCACAGATTCTGGTATATATCACTGCCAAACAACAACCCAATATGTGTTCAGCAACATCTCCCGAGTACAGGGATAGCACCCATGCATAGGTTTGTTGGTTTGTTTTTGGCTAGAAGGCAACATTTGTGAGATGCGCATCTCAAAATTCCAACTTGGAATTTTGACATGTAGTCAACCTGCGTCCGTGTCCTTTATGGGATATATCTTTGAAGCCAGCCAATGTAATTTACCCCCACCAAACCATATATTTTTTTATCGGTAGACTCCCATCACTACTTGTGGCAAGGGCTCAGCAGCCACCGATACATCGCTAGATGATGTATCAGAAAGCTGAATAGGGTCAATATCGAACCCTGAGTCCGCGGCCTCAGAATCAGTGCGTAAGCAGTGATCTTGAGCAAAGAAGGGGTTAATAGCTCTTAGAAGAGCCTATCTAGTACTGTAATACATTACAGTACAAAGAAATGAATCCATAAAACAGTGCAGACAGCAAAACATACTGTTGCTGTGCAAGATTACTGCTTACACAGTGATGAATGGCAGGGAAGGGGTTAATACACAGTGAAAGACTTTCATAAAACCTGCCAATTTTATAAAATGTTATTTTATATCACTAATACTGATCTGTCTCTTTCCGTCACAAAAATGTAAGTGAGGAGAGGGAGGCAGATCAATATTTGTGAATATTGATCCGATTAATTTTGATCTGACCAGGGCGAATGGTGAGCTTAATTGAGAAATCACCAAACCGCCTTTGCCACTAATTCGCTGTTACTGATCGCTATGCGCTCAGGCAGCTTAAAAAAAAAAACTCAAATATGTTTACTTTACATGTAATCCCCTAGCGGGTATGTGTAAAAAAAATAAAATAAAATAAAAATATGCAGACAGATAAAAATTGCTTTGGCGTCAATATCATTGCGTAAGCAGTGATCGACGGCAAATAAGGGGTTAATAACTCTTAGAAGAGCCTTTTTAGTACTGTAATAAATTACAGTACAAAAAAAATTAACCCCTAAAAAATGCACAAACAGCAAAAATAAATGCGCTGATGTGCACGATCACTGCTTATGCAAGATCAGTGGCAGGGAAGGGGTTAAACGCAGGGAATTGCTTTAATAAAATTTTTTTTATTGTTTTATTATTTGTGTGTTGTGTATTTATTGTTTTTTTTAACTTTTACTTACTTTTAGAACTTTGATCTGTCTCTCTCCCTCACTAAAAAAAATGTGAGGAGAGGGAGGCAGATCATAACTGGTCAGATCAATATAGGGTTAATATTGATCTGACCAGTCAGTGGGGATGTTCAGCAGAACATCCCCACTGCCTGTCAGTGTGCCTGGCAGTCACTGATTGCCTCTGTGAAGAGGCAATCGTGTGACAGCCAGAGAGCACAGGAAGCAGGTACTTCCTGCCTCCTGTGCTCTTGCCCTTAGAAGTTTTTTTTTTGTGTTTCTGATTGCCTCGACTTGCGAGGCAATCAGGAACACTTTCTGAGCATAGGAAGCGAAAGATTCGCTTCCTATGCTCATTTTTGAAATGCCCGCGTTTTAAAGGCACTGTGCCTTTAAAACCGGCATTTCGATCGCTCTCCGGAGCGATCGAAATGCCGACGGGCATTTTTTTTAGTATTGTACGATGCTTCCACACGGAAGCATCGTTACAATACCATCAGAGCACTGAAAGCGGAAAAACTCCGCTTTCAGTGCTCGTTTTGACACAGGACGGACTAGGTACCTCACACTACACTAAAATAAAAACAGATAAAGAATTACACAGATACAAGCACATGAAACCACACCTGCATCAGAAATGAAGACAGCAAACAGAGGAAACGGGTGTGGTTGCATTTATAGAGGAACAGAGTAAGAGGCAGAAGGAATACAGGAAAACCTTGAATGGAACAACAGAACATAATCATAGGCAGAAAGGAAAACCATAAATGGATCAGAGATAAGAACACATGAAACTGAGTACAAGGGCAGGATATAACTAGCCACACACACCAGAGAAATCACACCACGGGTGAAAACAATAGAACTTATACTCTTCTAGCAATACCGCCGCACCTGATAAAGTGCTTCTTCAGCATGTATACAAAACCCAATACTCCAAAAACTGGGCACATGTACATGTAGGGAAAAAGGTACGCATGAATTTAGAAATTTGCAAAGGCTTCTGAAATACACAAACACCTCCTGAGGAAGATGGGATTTCAGAGAAACTCATAGAGGATCTTTTGTCTTGGAATAGTGGAACTTTGCTGCTGGACAGTGACTCCCACTTGCTGCTATTTTCTACATGCGAAATTTGCACATTTGTTTGTCAGTGCAATTATCCTTCCTTTATATTCTTGTCAGTGGTACTGTGCAATTGTCTGTTTTTTACTTTTTAGAGTACAAAAAGATTAAAATATTTATACTGATGAGCTGTTGTGAAGCTTAGAGTTGGTGTGCACACTACACTTTCTCATACTATGTCACACTATGTTTGTATTTAAATTTTTTTGCATGAGTCATATACGCGAGGAAACAAGCCTGTTTAAAGAAGATCAAAGACAAATCTGAGGAGCCTATTTTTTTTAGACTTTTGTGAGTGTAACCACCCACCATACACTGATGTTGCATTATTGTGTTTTTTTTTTATCTTTTTCTCTACATGTATATGCACCCCGTTTTTGGACAATTGTGCAGGGTATAACTAAGACAGGGAACAGGGCTGAAACTCTGAGACAGAACAGGGCAGAACACTAAGACAAGGGATCCCCTTGAAGAGTCTCAGAACATCCCCTTTAATGGACTCTGGGAATCCCATTTAGGGGCTCAAGGCATCTCATTTAAGGGAATCAGGTCATGGTCAGAAACCACTCTGGGGCCAACTGGGCAAGTGCCATTTTGGGGCTAATCTAGGCCAATGCTACTTTGAATATAGCCTCTCTGGGTCCAGGTTAGGCAGGTGCCGCTCTGGAGACAGGCTAGTCAGTTGTCACTCTGGACAGGGACTGAGAAAATCCACACTGCGGCCGGAAATGGGAAATGCCAATGTGGCCGGGACTGGAAATAGCAAATGCAGAACACACAAGGATAACAGGATAAAAAAGAACCCGGGAACAAGAATAACAAATAAGCAGAACAGAATAGCAAAGGTTTAGGCTTGTTTTAACCTTTGGTGTTAATTGATACAAGTTTTAAAGACATTTTAAGCTAGAAAGTCGTTTGTATGAGATCAGTGATTATTGATAGAGAGCTGCTGTCAGGCTCCCACAGAAAATTAACTTTAGTATATACTGGAATTATAAGTATTATAATTCCAACTTTAGTATATACTGGAATTATAAGAACATATGAAGGGACAGAGGGATTTGTGTCACAAATAGGCACACTTTGGAAGTATGCTCCTACAAGGATAATAAAGCCACTTTAAATTACACCCATCATGTAAACCAGTTATTTTCAAGATAATAAGTATTCTTGTGTATAGGAAATGTCTAAAAATATTATTAAGCGTTATCACTGTGTTACTTTACCTCTATGTCTATGGCAACAACTACTGCCGGTATAATGGAAGAGAGTTAAAAATTACAAATATGGCTCCCATATTGATGGAGGTGAAAGAACAATTTCAGTTGAATATAGCTTTTAATCAATTATTTGGTGATTTTTTTTCCCAGCAGATAAATACATTAGATCTTTATATATCCATGAACCTGAACTTGTTTGCTTATCAAAGATATAACCTAATTTACTTGGTATGTTAGTTCTACTTCAGTGCTTAGATGTTAACAAGCAAATAATGCTACAGTTTTTAGATGATAAATCATTTCACCTTAATAGAGCTCACAAGATACTAGCTAAATGCATAATGAGGTGAGATTTGTTAATTTGTATAGAGTTTACAGTGATGAGATATACATCACTGCAATGAATAAACAATTAGCTTAATACATTGGGATTTACATAATTTGAATACACTGCTAATGACAAACTAATGCATTAACAAAATGTTTGTTTTTCCTCACTTATGTTAAATTGTACATTTTCTTTTTTTAACATTATTATAATAATACAAAACATTTCATAGTAATGTATTATTTGATGAAAAAGGATCTGTTTAAATAACACTATAGAGACAGGCCTGTGGTAATAAAGGAACAGAAGAGATCAGTTGCTGACATGTTTCTAGATATATTTTTAAATTATATTTAAACTGCAAGTGTGATGTAAGGTGTTGCATGGTATTTGCATCCTTTTTTGTGTTTGTGTTGTGCAAAGGGAGAAATTGAAGTAAGAATTCCGGCTACAATTTTGGCTGGGCAGGTGAGTAATAAAATTCACAAAATACCCTTCTGGATAGCCGGTGTCTTTCAAGGTGAAGGTGATCACGGCAGAAGCTCACAGCAATATAGTCCAAATTAAAAAAATAGGGTCGGCACCCACTGCATATGAGAACGCGTGAGTGAGTAAGAGCTGAATATCGCAAAACGCTTCAATATTTCTCCATATGGTGTAAGATGCTTGCAGGAAAGCATACACTGAACAGCACCACCAAGTAGCTAGCACTGTGTAAAGGAAGAAGGTTGTGGAAAACAAATAGGCTAAGATCCTGTGGGAATTCAAACTCCAGACAGACAGGTTTGGCAAATCAACCTGACATCGTGATAAACATAGCGGTGCAACATCAGGAAGAAGGAGTATGAGAAGCTGCAGAAGTACCAGGGCCTGAAAGATGAACAAGAGAAGATGTGGAAAGGGCAAAGTGGTCCCAGGACTGATATGTGGCTGTATGTGGCTGCACAAACCTGAAGCCTCAATCTACCAGATAAGTCCACTTACCCAGCACCAGGCTTTGTTTACACCCCTCCACTTGGGTGCTCAGGGTTCCATGCCACCTGGACCCTGTGTGTTACAGGATTTCACCATCCTGTGGACAGATGGAAATTGGCTTGTTGATGTTAAAGCACCTCCAAGATGTTACAGAGTTGCCCACTGTAGCCCAAGCACTGTTCTTAGCTGAGGCATGAGTAAATTTGGGCTGCGCTAAGCTGGGGGGGGGGGGGGTTGTGTAAAATTAAAGGGCAAATGTGTCTGTTATTTTTTAACGGTTGTCATTGAATCACTGTTTGTGCAATAGTTCCTGCCCAAAACAGTGTTTCAACGCTGTGTTTTTAATGGGTCCACTAAACTGTTTTAGAAATCCTGGAGGTTTTTAGTTGGTGCAGTATTTTTTGTATCAATAACATTAGAATATAAACAAGATAATTTTTTATTATAATGATAATGTGCCCTTTTAAAAAGGACAATAAAAGACATAAGGAAAGATTAAAGAACACACAAAATAAGAAAACAAAAGAAAAAGACAAGACATAACGCACTTTTTATAGGGTCTCATCCGACTGTGGAGATATGGTCATTAGGATGTCTAGGGAAGCAGGGTCTCCTTGGGTTGACGTACAACTGTTTGACCAGTTATACAATATTTTCTTATATAGTTCATTTGTTCCTTGAATCTAAAAAAAAACTTCTTTCGTTGAGAGTTGAAATCCGATTTGGATCCTAATTTCCTGTCAGTTTGTGGAATCATTCTGTACTCATTTCCTGGCTATATAAAGATTTGTAACCAATAGTATGTGTGTTATTAAATATTTGATTTCCCTGTTGCACTTAGGGATATCCATGTGGAACAGGAATAATTGTGCGTTAAGAGGGCCTATGGAAGGATTCACTTTTTAAAAAGTGAAAAAAATAGCTGAATTGGTTTAGGAAATGGACAAGAACACCACAAATGGAGTATAGTTCCTTCTTCTTTCTGACATTTCCAACACAATTTTGAATGTGCTAATCTGCTAATTTTTTATTGAGGTCAAGTTCCATCTAAAACTGAGTTTTAGATATGTTTCCTTCAAAGTTATATTATATACTCTTTATCTGTTATTGAGCTTGTAACCAATCTTGTAATGTTAATAAAGTACCAATTTAATTTTCCCATTTGATCCATGGTAGATCTTTCCTCCAAAAATCTAGAACTCTTCCCTATAAGTTTTTTTTTTCATGTTGAATTTTAAAAAAATTATATTTTGAAATTTTTAATTATATTCATAGAGTTCAACAGATCTCTGATCCTTAGGGATGTATAATAACCAAATTGTGGTAGATTAAACTTAGATTGTAAAATGGAAAATAGAAGTAATGAATCTAAAGGATATATTTGTGATATTTTAAAGATACAATTTCTTTCCTATGTTTTAAAGCTTATATTCCCAGAATACCACCGTAAGCTGTCTAGTTGGGAGGAGTGAAATATGCCCCTAGGGATTTGAAGTTCTCTTTTGATCTTTTTAAGGGAGACAGCAATGTTTTGTACTATTTGGTTATGAAATTGAATATTTGGGCAACTTATAGTATCAGTGCCAAAAAAATGGAAGTGATTAAATCGTCCACAAGTTTCTTTTTCAGTCTGATAACAACTAGTATGTAGAGAATATTTTTTATTTTATTTTAGAAAAAGTGATAACATAATTATCTCATGTATGGATTCAATTTTTGGTAGAGACCTTGTTTCTAATAATACAAACATAGGCAATTCTAGGATTTTTATTAGTCCATACATGGCCTAATAAACAAATAAGTTAATTTTGGAATTATATATACGTAACAGAGTTTAGTTGACCAAACAATGAAACTGTGATCCCCTTCCATTTAGCAGATCTATTTTTAAAGTGTGTCATCATGGGTTGGTAGTTAGTCTGGATTTGCCTTTAGCTTAATCCCCAAATAATCAATTTCATCCCCTAACCATTTACATCCATATTGATGGTAACATTTATCTTATGTTCCATTATCCAAGTTGACTACTAATATTAGGGTTTTGTTTAAATTTATAATTAGAAAGGTTGCTATATTTGCAGATTGCCTCCATTGCTGCTGCCAAAGATAGCACTGTGTTTTTAAAGGTAAGTAAAATATTATCTGCAAACAGGGTAATCGTCATAGTTTGGTGTGATTCTGTGGATATCTGGGTCCGTCTAATCAGGGCTGCTAATGGTACGATGAAGAAAAGGTATAAAACTGGGGCCAAATGGCAACCTTGTCTGGTTCCGTTCAGTATACTGAACCAGACAGAATACATACCCTGGCCTACTACCTTGGCTTGTGGGGTTCTATATAGAGACATTGTGCTTACCTTAAATTGAGTGCCAAATGCCACCATTACCTCTTACAGGAAGGTCCATCTCCCTCTGTCAAACGCTTTCTCAGCGTCTAGCACAATAATAATTGATGGAATATTATTATTATTTATATTGTAAAGGATGTTAATAATTTTTAGAAGGTTGTCGGCCGCAGCTCTATCCTGTATAAATCCTGTTTGATCTATACAAATAACAAAAGAGGAGACACAATATGGGAAAAATCCCTCCAGCCTGAAGGGTTCGTGCAATAGCTCCAAACTTTCTGCACTAATTTTAGGAAGGGTCAGTTTATGAAAGAAGAAAGTAATATCTCCTCTAGATTTATTGCTCTCCTTTAATTTATATAGAGAGCTATAATAGTTCGTTTTTTAAAACATTTGAAATACTTTAGGGGAACAGCAAAATCCGGGAGACTATCCTTATCTTTTTAATTCTATTATGTTTCCGCTTATCTTTTAGTTTACTGGTTAAGAACATATCAACTTAATTTTCACAAGAATACCTGTTTAAGCATGTGTAAAGCTCTTTTTGTTTGTTCTTCTAGCTTTGTTTTAATTGATTTTTGTGTATCTATAGTGGTTTTGAGAGTGTTACACTGGGTGTTAATTTATTGATTCTCTCTAATTTGGTCAGTTCAATATGGAGGTCAGTTAAAGGTTTATCGTTCTTTGTTTTTTTATGCTTCCCAGTTTAATGAGTAAGCCCCTTACATAGCAGTTTGGCTTACACCATAGCTTGAGGTTTGAGACCTCTACATTATCATTACTTTTCAGAAGGGAACTAATCAGTATGATTAAAGTTTGTATGTCTGCTGATACTAATTCAAGTTTTTTTTAGTCTCCATCTGTTCCTCTGTCTATACTTGGGATTGTTGTTGTGAAGAAGATTGATGCCTGGTCTGACCAGGAGATTGGACCTATAGAGGAAGCAAGAAATTGCTACAAGCCCCCTTTAATATGAACAATTGACCCTTGAGTAAAAGGAGAAATCAATTCCCCCCAGGATGTTGGGTTCTCCATACATCAAAGAGAGAGTTTCCATTTAAAAAGATTTGTAAGGCCAATGCTGTAGATATTATTGATGGATCTACATATGAACCTGAGGACATGCTTTCATCCATTTTGATATTTCCTGCACATTTCATATCTCCCCTAAATATGCCCTTAGAGATCTGTTCCACCCTGCCATACAATGTATTATAATGAATATAATTTATTTTACTATATTATAAATCTACAATTTATATCAGTTTCTTCATAGATATAGGTTCAAATTTCTTTCTTTTTTTTTCTAAACCATCAGATTATTTTACCGTTTAGAAAGAATAGATATAGGTTCAAATTTCAACCTATTAGAAATAATTATAGCAACAACTATTTTTCTTTTGCCCTTGGATATTTGCTTGTGAAACAGTCTGGAATTTAGAATATTTCCAGAGTGATTCAACGGAAGTGGACCATTTGGTTTCTTATATGTAAGCTATATCAGTGAAAGGAACTTAAGTAACATCAAATTTTATAACTTTCCCTCCCTGATAATTTTTTTACACCTGGTGCAGTAATGATATTACCTCATTCGTTAATGGCGTTAGTGACAATCATTGAAAAAAAATGGCTCATACATATATTTTAGTTAACCGTAGCCATTGAATCTGGGCCAGTAGCTTCTAAGTTAAAGGTGATGTTTCACATACACAACATCTTTTATTCTTTTAAATATGTACATGTTTTTGGTGCAGTTCAAATAAACTTACTTTTATTTTAATCCATCTGATTTACTGATCTTTGATTTTTTTTTTTGCTGGGTTTGTGAAAGAAAATGGCTCTTATTATTATGTATGTACAACCCCCTGTGTTATCCAGAGTGGGAGGATACATGGGCGTAATACCTAGTATAAAGCTGTGTTGCCATTCTCATCCTGTTCTGCCCAAATAAACACACAAAACCTTCCAATCATTGCAGGTAGAGTGGAGGAGCAGCGCTGTCTTTGTCTTCTGAAGCAAACAGCTCTACCCCGTGTTGTGAGCTCAAAATCACAGTAATCAGACCCCACAACAATAAATCTCTTAGTACTGTGCAGTATGTGCGTTTATTCCAGACTCCACAGCAATAAAATTCATGGTAATGTGCGGGATATCCCAGACCCCACAGCAAACATAAAACATAAAATGTGTCAGCAGATAAGTACCATTCAGTCCGTCTAGTCTGCCCAATTTTCTAAATACTTTTATTAGTCCTCAGTTCACTATCTCTTATCTAGGATAGCCTTTTGCCTATCCCATGCATGCTTAAACTCCTGTGTTTACCTCTACCACCGCTGGAAGGAAATTCCATACATCCACTACTCTCTCAGTAAAGCGATACTTCCTGATATTACTTTTAAATGTTTGTCCTTGACTATGGCCTCTAGTTGTGGTAGTTTTTCTTCTTTAAATATACTCCTCCTTTACTGTGTTGATTCCCTTTATGTCTTTAAATGTTTCTGTCATATCCCCCCTGTTACGCCTTTCCTTTAAGCTTTACATGTTAAGATGATTTAACCTTTCCTGGTAAGTTTTATCCTTCAACCCATGAGCCAGTTTAGTAGCCCTTTTATGAACTTTCTCCAAAGTATCAATATCCTTCTGGACATAGAGCAATGAAATGTACAGTAATACAACATTCAGCAACAAAATAGCAGCAAAAGTACTCAGGAAATCTAGCAAAAGACATGAGGCACTATCACAGGCAAAGTTCAATACACAAATGAGGGTTTATATAGTGTAGGTAGTGATTGACTGGCCAATAGTAACATTTGGGAGGAGAAACAGAGGTTTTATTACTTTCCCTTAAACTGGCAGGAAGCCAAAAAGCTATCGTGCATGTGCGAAAGCCGAATTCAAGCGCGCTCCGTCTTGGCTGGAGGACAGCCGACGGAGAAGCAGAGAAGAAGTGTGAGTCAACCGCCGGCTGCCGCTGGGACAGCCGGAGACCTCAGCAGTCTGGCCAGGAAGATGAAGATCAGGGCTCCAGAGAGCCCTGGACTAGTGAATGGGGTGAGGGGGAGGTGTTGTCCTGCAGTGTGATGGTGCTGCTGTGACAGATATAATAGCAATTTAGATGCTACCACTTTGGTGTGTTTCAGTCTGCTTTTGGTTTCTGAATTAATCGGTGTGTTATTATCTATGATGTCCGAAATACAAGGCTATTTGTGGTCCCGCCAGGGCATATTGGGTAGCTAATTCAGCTTCTGATATGACCCCAATGTACCTCGAATCCTTTTCAACTTCGGGCCAATTGCTTCTGGTCCGAAGTTTGGCATATATTGTGTAGACCCTTTAAAAAACATAAAAATGTATTCATATGCATTATAATAATCTAATGTGGATTTGGTCGAATCAAATGTATAAATAAAAAGTATTACAAATAAAAAAATGGCAAAAACACATATTACCGACATACAATTAAATGAAAAGATTATATTCAAGACATCTATCTGAATCCTATCACATAGTAAAGATATATTGATTTATGGATTTAATGATATTTTATTTATAAGTGATGATTAGTGGTTTAGCTTATTAGCTTTTTTTGGCATTACAGAAAATATGTACATTTTGGATTTATTCTCAGATATACCATAGGAAATGTACTACTGATGTCAGGATGATCCTTAAATGTAAGCAATAACATATACTCTTGCATGTTTTGTTTGTGTATCAATATAATTTGCCTACAGTTTTCAAATGATAACAATTATCTTTCACAAATGTAAAACACAGGTTATATTTGACAACTTAATTATGTGCATGCAGAAATGTGAATAAAAATGAAATCTCGTCTTTAAATTATAACACTGACAACTAAAATCATTGTGTTCAGTAATTTTGAAATCAACTGTTATATATACCAAAAATATTTTCACTTAGTGTGTATTTTTAATCTGAAAGAAAGGTCAATGAAAAAGTATACAAAACATGTATCAAATATATTCACAATATTGAAAATTACTATTTGCTTAGTTTCAACACATACTGTTAGAAAAACACCATATCCAATGACAGTTAGTGAACAAAATTGAGTAACTAGTATATAACTCATATGAAAAATAAAATAAAAATAATACTCCATGCTTAAATATTGGTATTTTTTTTTTAGATTACCATACTTGATTGGAATAATCCAAAAGTATTAAGTAACAAGATATATAATATACCAATAAAAAATAAAGCTGAGAGATAACATCCAAGAGGGACCAACGCAAGTTTTGATCTGTTCCTTTTGCCATTGCTAGTTATTATGTCTATCAAATCATCTTCTCCTCTATGTGCATTGACATTGATCTCAGTTGTGAACCACAGCTTTTGTTTTGAACTCAGGTTTGTCTAATCCTAAATACCATCTAATTCGGCAGACACACCTAACACCCAGTTGCCACAAGAAACATGAGCTCTCAATGTGTTCCATAGATTGGTTGTTCAAGGGAAAATATGTCCCTGTTAATTCTTAGTCATCATCTGACTGACAACGGATTATGGACTCCACCATTAAAACTGCACATGAAAGATGACAGAACAAAAGGTAACTTTATGATTAATTTTATATACACTTACACACAAAACATTAATTTGTTTGCCCTGGATCATCATTTTAATCTATTTCAATGTGTAAGCTTCACTAGTTGAAGACTGGATAATGTCTAAAGTCAGGTCAAGAGGTGGTGGATTATTTTGGGTTGTCGGCTTCAATCGAAATAGTCATAATTACCGTTTTTGCTCGATTATAAGACAGGGTTTTTTTCAGAGCAAATGCTCGTCTTATGAAATAATCTGACCTCAAATCGAGGTCAGATTATAAGACTTGGATCCAAGTCCCCCGCAGAGCTGCAGGGGACCTGGATCACCCTCGCTAACAGCCGGTGGGTGTCTGTGCAAGGCATACATCCTCCACTGCCGCCCGGCATGACCACCGGGACTTCTATGATGAAGCCTGGTCCTTCCGGCTTGATCATAAAAGTCCAGGCGGAAGTGCCGGGCAGCAGTGGATGATGTCTGCTCGTATCATGCAGACATCCCCCAGCTGCCCCCACTAGCCACCAGGGAGGCTACATTGGGGGGAGGGGGGAGACAGACAACATTGGGGGGAGGGAGGGGGAGAGAGACAAACAACATTGGGGAGGGTGGGGGAGGGAGACAGATAGCTTGGGGGAGGGTAAGGGAGAGACAGACAACTTGGGGGAGGGAAGGGTGGAGAGACAGGCAACATTGGGGTGGGTGGGGAGAGAGACATACAATGCTGGGGGGAGGGGTGGAGAGACAGACAACGCTGGAGGGAGGGGTGGAGAGACAAAACATTGGGGCGATGGTGGGGGAGAGAGACAGACAACTTGGAGAAGGGTGGGGAGAGAGACAGACAACGCTGGGAGGAGGGAGCGGTGGAGAGACAGACAACATTGAGGGGAGGGTGGGGGAGAGAGACAAACAACTTGGGGGAGGGTGGGGGAGAGAGACAGACACCATTGGGGGGAGCATTGGGTAAGTCTGGGGGGTAGGGGCAGCATTGGCACATAAAAGGTGAATACAAACAAGAAATGCATTTCTTTATATCATAAGTTTTTATTAAATATGAAATAGCAATTTACATGTGAATATATACAAGTTAAACTTTTTTCATATAGGGTAGTCTTATATTCAGGCTTTTAGTTTTTTTCCTAAAGGAATATCCATAGTTTGGGGGGTTGTCTTATAATCAGGGTCTTCTTATATTCGAGCAAATATGGTAATAATAACATTAATAGTCAAAACTCTTAGTATCTCCAACCCTATTGTGATGATTCTAAAATAATATACTTCAAATAACATTTTTTAAAAACTCACATAGAAACATAGAATGTGTCGGCAGATAGGAACCATTCAGCCCATCTGGTCTGCCGCTATCATTAGTCCCTGGCCATATCTTATATTGAGAATAGCCCTATGCCTATCCCATGCATGCTTAGACTGCTTGACTGTGTTAACCTCTACCATTACTGCTGGAAGGTTTCACCAGTTCTCTGTACAAAGTCATCAGCACTTCCCTCTTCCTATTGCTATTACCTCTCCTTATAATAAGCATTATTCCTCCTGCTCCCTCAATACCTTTCCTCAGACTGTATCAAATATTTTTTTACACCTAAGGTGAATAACCTTGCAGTTATCCACATTAACCCCTTAAGGACTGAAAAATTGGGACTTAGTGACAGGTGACGTGCCTGGCACGTCATGCACTAAATCGAGTAAAGAAAGCGATAAAAAGTTGCTTTCTTTACTCTTTCAGTTTTGCTACAATGCCTCTATGTAGTGCAGGGGCACGCTACGATCACTCCCTGGAGTGACCGTAGCTGCCATTTAAAAATGGCGGCGCCGGCTGCACACATGGGCTTAGAAAGTGAACGGTCGTTCGCTTACATCACATTACTTCACATCCAGTGACTGTGTTTCCCTCACTACACGGAGACGTCCGGCGGGGGACACGGAGCAGCAGCCAGGAGGTAAGTGATGGGGAATGGGGGAGGAATAACGAGAAGGGTAATGGCACAATATTACTGGGCTCTGACTGGCACAATATTCCTGGTATCTGACTGGCACAATATTCCTGGGCTCTGACTGGCACAATATTCCTGGTATCTGACTGGCACAATATACCTGGTATCTGACTGGCACAATATTACTGGGCTCTGCATGGCACAATATTCCTGGTATCTGACTGGCACAATATTTCTGGGCTCTGACTGGCACAATATTACTGGGCTTTGCATGGCACAATATTCCTGGTATCTGACTGGCACAATATTCCTGGGCTCTGACTGGCACAATATTACTGGTATCTGACTGGCGCAATATTACTGGGCTCTGAATGGCACAATATTCCTGGTATCTGACTGGCACAATATTACTGGGCTCTGAGTGGCACAATATTCCTGGTATCTGACTGGCACAATATTCCTGGGCTCTGACTGGCACAATATTCCTGGTATCTGACTGGCACAATATTCCTGGGCTCTGACTGGCACAATATTCCTGGTATCTGACTGGCACAATATTCCGGGTATCTGACTGGCACAATATTCCTGGGCTCTGAATGGCACAATATTATTGGTATCTGACTGGCACAATATTACTGGGCTCTGACTGGCACAATATTACTGGTATCTGACTGGCACAATATTCCTGGGCTCTGACTGGCACAATATTACTGGTATCTGACTGGCACAATATTACTGGGCTTTGACTGGCACAATATTCCTGGTATCTGACTGGAACAATATTCCTGGGCTCTGACTGGCACAACATTACTGTTATCTGAATCGCACAATATTACTGGCATATGAATGGCACAATAATACTGGCATCTTAATGGCACAATGGTATTGGCATTTGGCACAATAATACCGGCATATTAATGGGAAAATTGGCTGTGGCTTATTAATGAAAAAATGATACTGGCATATAATTGGGCAAATTGGCTGTTATATATAGAGAGAGAGATGTCTGTATGTATAGATATGTCTTGTTTTAGAATTGTACAATTGTCACCTTGTGGGGCTCCTGAGTGTTGTATAATTAATGGCGGTCCCATGTGTGCATAATTATGGGGCGCTTGTGTGTGGCATATTTATTGGGCCCCATGTGTGGCATAATTAAGGGACTTTTTTGTGTGGCATCATTAAGGGACTCTTTTGTGTGGCATAATTATGGGGCACCTGTGTGTGAGTGGCATAATTATGGGGACTCTTTTGTGTGGCATAATTAATTTTGCAGAGGTGAGGCATAAATAGTGGGGCTCTGGTGTGACATAATTTATGGGGCTCTGGTGTGTCATAATTTATGGGGCTCCGGTGTGTGGCATAGTTATGTTGCTCCTGTGTGTGGCATAGTTAATAGGCCATCTAACTGGCATTACTAAGGAATCTGTTTGGCATTGTATTGGAGGAAATCCAGGGGGGTGACACCATGAGTTTCCCCACCGGGTGACACAAACCCTAGTGACGCCCCTGAAT
Organism: Pelodytes ibericus; assembly: GCA_036172795.1. NCBI lineage: Eukaryota > Metazoa > Chordata > Amphibia > Anura > Pelodytidae > Pelodytes > Pelodytes ibericus. The sequence continues at coordinate 89,731,375 of CM069860.1, forward strand.
ATCAGTCACATTTATCACATCCAATATATACAATAAATTAAAATCAGTGTCAAAATTCTCCCTCTCTTTCACTGATGCACTTTGATATTGTGTCAAAATAAAGCTTTATCTGTCCTTAAAAGGCAATGTATAATACATAGATTAATTGAAGAAGCATGCATGCACTTTTGTTGAAATGCACCATCAATAAAGGTGTAAAATGCCTCTTTTCCAAAATGAACATTAAAACAAAAAAAAAAAAACATTGTCCTGGAGGGGTTAATCTTTTTGCCCAGTTTTACATATACAAATGAAGGAAAGGGACCCATAAAGAGGTTCTAATTCAGTTGCCGAAAGACAAATTGTTGATGGGGCCTGATGGGATACACCCAAAGTTATTAAAAGAGTGTAGTGGTGTACTAGCAAAACCGTTAATGGATTTATAAAACAAAACTCACACAGGTGAAAAATACTGATGAAATCATATAACCCACAATACATATACAGCATGTATAAAACAATAAGAAATCACTATAACAGGAAGTAAATTTTTTGACATGTTACAAGAGAACTGAATAATGCTATTTTAGTCCTTTAGAACTTCCTTTAATGATAGAAAATTACATGATTAAATTGTTAAAATATTTATTTGGTAGATAGCAGTACTCTAATGTTTTATGGAAAAACTGTGGAAGCTATTTAATGTCTTACTGCTAAATTTTCATCATTATTCACATCTTCTCTATTTTACCAGGTTGCCCACTGGTTCACACCAGGTGTAGAACTCTTATAAGACAAAAAGATCGGACAAAGTAAAATGTCAAATGAAACTGTACAAATTAAATAAGGTGCATAAGAAGGTAATCACCAAATGTCATATTATTGTTTGTATTGCATCTTAGATTTGCAAAGGGTTAATATTTTTATTTTCCTGTAAAATGAGCAGCTAAATATTAACCACGGAGATTCTCTATTTTTCCTAAAAATGAATGTGATATAATTTTTACATAACTATTTTTTAATATCCATAACTTTTACTATAGATTTGTAACTGTAATTATTTTTATATTCAGTTTCAGTTTTTTTCTTTGTGTTTCCTCTCTTTACAGTGCCAAGAACACTCATCGGTCAGAACGTGCAAGCAAGCTCAGTAGTCTGCCTCTATTTGAAGTTTCTGTGCTCTCTACCATGTCTAATTCCGTGACTTATACAAAGTTCATGCCAACAATTTCCTTGGTTTATGTGCCCTTTCAACTCAGCTATCCCAAGGGATAGTCATTTTTATTACATCATTTCACTACATTCCTTTGATCTAAATACCGTCTGAATACAAAGCTCTATGGGGTACTTTTTAAAGTAAAGTAAGTCTTCTGCTCAGATTGTATCTTGCTTCTCACTGTTCTGCAGTTGCAGTGGTGTTATGTGTGAGGAAATTATTATGGTGAAAGGTAATTTTAAATTAAATACTTATATTGTAATGCAATTTAAAAATTATCACAAATTCTTCTTTTTTCTTTTAAATGTAGGACAAAACAAATAGTTCCCAAACAAATAAAGTAACAGTAATTCGTTATAGTAAATAATGTGTGCTCTAACTCAAAACTTAGGAAATTCCTGTAGCTTATAGTTTTTGTAACAGCAACAGGAACCAAACAGTTATGCTCAAAAACCAAAAATAGAATCCTCACCACGCAGAGAGCAGGTGTCCATGGTCAGCATGCATCTTCAGGTCATCTTTATATATTTTACCCAATTAATTGTGCACTTATTTGAAAGTTAATTAAAAATGTATAGTTTCTTAAATATCATTTATATATATTAAATATTTTTATATTAAATATTTATTTTATACTAAATATATGAACTAAATATTTTAGAGTTTTTAAATATATTTTAGATAAATGATTTTAGTCAGATTTTACAATGTAACAAGGTGTTTTAGCTGGTATGGGTAACAAATCCAAATTATTCCTCTCTTCCAAAAAGAACTCCAAAAATAAAAAAGGAGACTAGATACTGATACCACAAGTATTCTTTTTATTTATTTTTGATCTCATTGGGACATAGTCCATAGCTGGGACTGGCTGTATAAATCTCCAACAACATATATTTAGAAACTGTTCCATTATATAGTTTACTTATAATTATGTTTTTAAGATATAGAGACAAATAGGTCTATTCACTAAAATTCGAGAATAGCTCAAGGAGGTCCACTTTAGAGGTCAACTTTCATGTACAAATGTGATGTGAAATAATCAAAGCTATTTTTGTCAATATGTCAAAATAGGGTGTTAACCCCTTGGCGACACAGGACGGACTAGGTCCGTTTTGTGTGCCGAGGCGTTAGTGACACAGGACGGACCTAGTCCGTCCTGTGTCAAAACGAGCACTGAAAGCGGAGTTTTTCCGCTTTCAGTGCTCTGATGGTATTGTAACGATGCTTCCGTGTGGAAGCATCGTACAATACTAAAAAAAATGCCCGTCGGCATTTCGATCGCTCCGGAGAGCGATCGAAATGCCGGTTTTAAAGGCACAGTGCCTTTAAAACGCGGGCATTTCAAAAATGAGCATAGGAAGCGAATCTTTCGCTTCCTATGCTCAGAAAGTGTTTCTGATTGCCTCGCAAGTCGAGGCAATCAGAAACACAAAAAAAAAATTCACGATCTTGGTTACTGAGTGACCACGATGGCGCTGCCCTTCTAAGGGCAAGAGCACAGGAGGCAGGAAGTACCTGCTTTCTGTGCTCTCTGGCTGTCACACGACACACCTCTTCACAGAGGCAATCAGTGACTGCCAGGCACACTGACAGGCAGTGGGGATGTTCTGCTGAATCCCCACTGACTGGTCAGATCAATATTAACCCTATATTGATCTGACCAGTTATGATCTGTCTCCCTCTCCTCACATTTTTTTTAGTGAGGGAGAGAGACAGATCAAAGTTCTAAAAGTAAGTAAAAAACAATAAATACACAACACACAAATAATAAAACAATAAAAAAAATTTTATTAAAGCAATTCCCTGCGTTTAACCCCTTCCCTGCCACTGATCTTGCATAAGCAGTGATCGTGCACATCAGCGCATTTATTTTTGCTGTTTGTGCATTTTTTAGGGGTTAATTTTTTTTGTACTGTAATTTATTACAGTACTAAAAAGGCTCTTCTAAGAGTTATTAACCCCTTATTTGCCGTCGATCACTGCTTACGCAATGATATTGACGCCAAAGCAATTTTTATCTGTCTGCATATTTTTATTTTATTTTATTTTTTTTACACATACCCGCTAGGGGATTACATGTAAAGTAAACATATTTGAGTTTTTTTTTTTAAGCTGCCTGAGCGCATAGCGATCAGTAACAGCGAATTAGTGGCAAAGGCGGTTTGGTGATTTCTCAATTAAGCTCACCATTCGCCCTGGTCAGATCAAAATTAATCGGATCAATATTCACAAATATTGATCTGCCTCCCTCTCCTCACTTACATTTTTGTGACGGAAAGAGACAGATCAGTATTAGTGATATAAAATAACATTTTATAAAATTGTCAGGTTTTATGAAAGTCTTTCACTGTGTATTAACCCCTTCCCTGCCATTCATCACTGTGTAAGCAGTAATCTTGCACAGCAACAGTATGTTTTGCTGTCTGCACTGTTTTATGGATTAATTTCTTTGTACTGTAATGTATTACAGTACTAGATAGGCTCTTCTAAGAGCTATTAACCCCTTCTTTGCTCAAGATCACTGCTTACGCACTGATTCTGAGGCCGCGGACTCAGGGTTCGATTTTGACCCTATTCAGCTTTCTGATACATCATCTAGCGATGTATCGGTGGCTGCTGAGCCCTTGCCACAAGTAGTGATGGGGGTCTACCGATAAAAAAATATATGGTTTGGTGGGGGTAAATTACATTGGCTGGCTTCAAAGATATATCCCATAAAGGACACGGACGCAGGTTGACTACATGTCAAAATTCCAAGTTGGAATTTTGAGATGCGCATCTCACAAATGTTGCCTTCTAGCCAAAAACAAACCAACAAACCTATGCATGGGTGCTATCCCTGTACTCGGGAGATGTTGCTGAACACATATTGGGTTGTTGTTTGGCAGTGATATATACCAGAATCTGTGAATTCATGCCTGAAGTACAATGCATGTGGAAAAAAAACTCCCAAAAAAGTACTACCACAAACCTTTACAAAGGCTGGTGGTAGAATTAGTACCTATACAGTATTAAAATACCACCATTTGAAATACCTTAGGATGTCTATTTTCCAAAAATATATGGTTTGATGGGGTAAAATTCATTGGACGGCTTCAAAAATGTTCCAAATGGAACATGGGCGCAGGCTGACTACATGTCAAAATTCCAGGTTGGAATTGCGCACCCCCTAAATGTGGAATTTTAGACCCAATACAAACCAACAAACCTATGCATGGGGGGTATCCCTGTACTCAGGAGATGTTGCTGAACACAGATTGAGGTGTTGGTTGGCAGTGGCAAATACCAGAATCTGAAAATTCCTGCCTGAACTACAATGTGTGTGGGGAAAAAATGACATCCCAACCCTTTGACATAGGTTGGTGGTAGAATTAGCACTTGGAAAGTGTTAAAATACCACAATTTTAAATACCCTAGGATGTCTAGTTTTCCAAAATATATGGTTTTATGGGGTAAAATACTTTGACAGGCTTCAAAAGTGTCCCAAATGGAACATGGGCGCAGGCTGACTACATGTCAAAATTCCAAGTTGGAAATGCACCCCCCCTAAACGTGGCCTTTTAGCCCCCAAATAATCTAACTAACCTACACATGGGTGGTATCCCTGTACTCAGGAGAAGTTGCTGAACACATATTAAGGTGTTGTTTGGCACTGACACATAATAGGATCCGTGAATTCATGCCCGATGTACAATGAATGTGAAAAACAAATTACTATCCATAACATTGACATAGGCTGGTGGTAGAATTAGCGCATGAAAAGTGTTAAAATACTACCATTTGAAATACCCTAGGGTGTCTAGTTTTCAAAAATATATGGTTTTGTGGGGTAGAATACACTTTTTGGCTTCAAAAATGTCCCAAATGGGACATGGGCGCAGGTTTTCTGCACGTCAGAATTCCAAGTTGGAAAACCAAAAAGTGCACCTCTCAAATGTGGCCTTTTAACCCCCAAATAACCTAACCAACCTATACATGGGTGGTATCCCTGTACTCAGGAGATATTGCTGAACACATATTGAGGTGTTGTTTGGCACTGACATATAACAGGATCTGTGAATTCATGCCCAAAGTACAATGTATGTGAAAAAAAATTACTACCCAAAACATTGACATAGGCTGGTAGTATAATTAGTGCATAAAAAGTGTTAAAATACTACCATTTGAAATACCCTAGGGTGTCTAGTTTAAAAAAATATATGGTTTTGTGGGGTAGAATACACTTTCTGGCTTCAAAAATGTCCCAAATGGGACGTGGGCACAAGTTTTCTGCATGTCAGAATTCCAAGTTGGAAAACCAAAATGCGCACCCCCTAAATGTGGCCTTTTAGCCCCAAAACAAACCAACAAACTTATGCATGGGTGGTATCCCTGTACTCAGGAGATGTTGCTGAACACATATTGAGGTGTTATTTGGAAATACCCCTTCACATTTTAAGGTAATGTTTACCTAAATTGCAATATATGTGAAAAATTAAAAAAAAAGATTTTTTGCTGCAAACTTTGGCATAGATTGGTGGTAAAATGGCTACATGAAATGTGTCAAAATACCCCAAGTTAAATGCCCTGAGTTGTCTAGTTTTCAAAAATATGTACATGTTGGGGGTCATTCATGGATTTAGTACAGAAATCAGTGTTACAATGTCACTATCGCTAATTTTGAAAGAAAGGATTTTAAAATAGCTTTGCACCACTTATAGTTCTGGCCCTGTAACATGAATAAAAAAGCACAAAAACATAAAAACATGGGCTATTTCTGAACTCAGGACATATATTAGAAACTTTTTAGCAGTGTTTTTTTGTTGTCTCTTGTACATGAGTATACGATTTTTCAAATAAAAGTCATAAAAAAATAATTTTTTCAATTTTTTTGCCATATTTTATTATTTTTTTTACATCAAATTATAAGCTATTATCAAAATAATGGTATCAAAAGAAAGCCCTTCTTATGACGAAAAAAACGATATATAGTTTGTGCGGGTACACTAAATGAGACAGAAATAAATTACAGCAAAACACAAACACCTCAGAAATGTTAAAACAGCCCATGTCACCAAGCGTCGGACAAGCCAAAAAAGTCATGTCACTAAGGGGTTAAATTTGACTTAGTCTCAAAAATAGGTTAGATTATTTTGCCTCCCATTACTTTCAATATGGAAGATGACAACTGGGGGGGGGGGGGGGGTTTCTGTCAAACTCGGGTGCCGAATTTGACTTAGTCTCAAAATCAAAGTCAACCTCCAAAGTCAACCTCCTCGAGCTATTCTCTAATTTTAGTGAATAGACCCAAGCTCAAGTGGGACCCCTGACCACATATATTCTGCATACAAAGGAGAAAATAAACCAGCCTACTAATTTAGCTCTACTGATACAGAAATGCACCCTTATGCACAACTTACTGGATTTATATATGGATTGAACTTCTAGCATTGATGTTATATTAATTTTGCATTAGCTGAGAAGAAAAAAAGTAACACAGAGTCTCAAAAGATAACTTTACTTTCAATGTAATCACACATCCCACCAGAGCCTGCAGAAAGCATTCATCTGCAGTTTTTACCAGCAGCTGCACAGCTGAATTCTTCAGGTACAGAAGGGGGCTGGACTTAGGGTAACATTTATTCCAGTTAATAGCAAGAAAATAATATTTTAATTAGAAAGTGATATTTACAGAGATGGGTTTTTGTAGAGAGCACAGTGAATTTGTATATATATCTATATATCTATATATATATAGGGTCTAGTTGCAGAAGCAGCAAAAAAGGCTAATATTTCAGACTTAAAACTCTTAATTAATGAGCTGGAAACAGACACTGATGCTATCATTCATCTGTATATGAACAGGTATTGGGTGGAATAGGACCTAAAATGGATTTTATGGAAAATTCCAATTGATACAAACAAATTTTGATTTATTATGAAAAAAAGTGTTGTTAGTTTTTAAAGTCGTATGTGTTTTTTATAACTTTATATTCAGGGTACAATTAATCAGGACTAAAAATATTTTATGTAGAACACAAAAGATAACCATCTTGAACCATAGAAAAACAGCGTGGCCTATAAAAAGTACAGGTGCCATAAGAAAAATGTTCCTTAAAATAAATCATATATAGCTTTTCCAAACATGTCCATTCCTGCACAGAAAACATGATATGTTAGTCTAATTGCATAGCATTTTGCCTGTTTCAATTTCAGAAGCAGAATATCTTGTTGATAATGCTGTTTGAAGATTCCAATTATACCAGGTTATGTTTTACAATTAGAGCAATTTCAAAACTAAATGAAGGAGAAAATTGTATTATTGTAAAATAGAATTCTGATTCGGGATTTTAATGGCTACTAATCTCGCAATGTGTGTTGGTCTATATTATCTGACTAAAATATGTAATCATCCAAACAAATACAAAGAATGATGTATAATTTGAGCGTCTTTACTACTGCAGCATGTGGTTTTTAAAACAGTAGTTTACACATTTGGGATCTGATCTACATTTATAAATGTACAGGGCTGCATGAAGACTTATTATTACTGTCAACTGTGACAGTAATATTTTGGATACTCCCCTGAAGTTCACACCATATAAACCTCTGGAATTTTGATTAGCGATTGGATGTGAATTGGACTCCTCTTCCTATAATCATTAGAATGACATAGAAGGGCTCTAGCTGACAAAAAAAACATTATTTACAGTTTTAATAACATGTACACAGGGCAGCTGTTACTTCATTTATTTCTAGAGTTTGTGTCTTGAATAGTGGTTATGAACTAAAGTTATCATACTACAGTTTTGCACAGAAACAATTATTTTCTTGTCATAACAAAACATAAAATGTTTCTCTACAACAACATAAAAATCTAGCATGTTTAAATTATTTGTCTTTCATGGTCGTAAGTCTTTGATGTTTGTGGAAAAAGGGTTTTTTTACATGACCGCATGGACGCCATAATGTGATCTGCTTCCATTTGACATGCTTTCATGACTCATTATTTTATGCCATTTATTTTCTCACCACAAACCTTTGAATTACAAATAAATTCCAAGATGCTCCTAAGACATATCGTATATATTGAGCATGAACACTGGGCTCATTTGTGATTTGTTTTACTTGATATGTGATAGTGTCTGGGAATTTTAAAATTTGAATTTAGTGCAACAGACAGATACTTGCCATGCTAATATATTTGAACTTTGATTTCGCTTTTTCAATATTTGATAGTGTGGAAGTGTTGAAATTACCATGACAGAATTATTTTTGAACTGAAACAGGGTAAGACTTCTTTATTACTGCAATTAAGCATACAGTGCACACAGGAGCAAGGTCTAACAAAGGCTCTTAACTAACAAAACCCCTCCTAATTACATTTTTTATTACACGATTCTAAGAAAAATTTACAGTAACAATACCCAAGCTAGTTTCATATCCTGCCTTCATTTTCTACTTCTAATCAAATTAGAAGGAACAAGCTGTACACATCCTGTGTCAGTTGTCCTCCTCAATTGGAATAACTCAGTTATTTCAGACTGGTAGCAAAAACGTTGCATATCCAGCTAATTTCACCCTTCATCTACTCAGATAGCACACAGGACAAACAAAATGGCTGCACATAAAAAAATGGTTGCACTTAGGTCAAGACTTCAAAGTTCACATCCACACTCCACCCTTTTTATTTTTGCTGCAGTTTGCAAAATAATCAACCTTTTCACAATAAAGTGGTGCCATTCGGAGGCCAATTGGGATATTCCTATGGATCACGTTCACCAAGACCACCGTATGGGTCATTGAATATCACACCATCTAAGGTTCTCTGTTCATGCATATCTTCACATGGATCTTCAAGGGATTAAAAATATTGATGGAGATCTTCACCCTTCAACAAGGGCATTGTGTTGTGTCGTTAGCTATGCATTTGGACATAAGAGCTTTGGCACAAGTAATGAGAACAAACACACACAGACAAAAGCTACAATCACAAACACAAATGCAGTCATCAGTTTTGCTCCCAGTGAACCAAGCCAACCTCCTAGTAAAAAAAAAAAAGCATCCCACTGAATACCAGGATGTCTTAACCTCACTGTAATGCGGACACCTTTTTCATATCATGTTCTATCATAACAGGGTTTCTATGGCAAAACATCGGTCTCCCACTAAGCCACAAAGTACACCTCCTTGTGCTGGTAAACTATAATATAATGCCATACTGTTTTGTAGGGGCACCATTCTTCTTCAGAAAAATCAATTCCCAAAAGGCTGATTGATTATGTAAGGCACAAACCCATGTCCAACAAGACAAATTTTTATTTTTATTTTTTTTATTAAAGTTTTATTGAGTCAGAATTAGAAAAACAAACAATCAATGAGTATCATTTGTTACATCACACAGCTAAATCATATATTATATTATCAAAAATTTATATCAGACTCTTTTTTAACCTATTATATCCTTAAAGCAAAAAAAAAATTCACTGCAGGAATGTAGTGAATACAGTATGTGCAGAATAATATACAATATACAATATGCGATGCTAATAAATCAAATATATATATGTCACAAGATCTATATTCTGTTAACCTATTGACTTAAACGAAAAAAATCAAAGTAAGTCGTATAAGTTTGTGGAATACCGTGGACTAGTTAGACTCACTCCTTATTATTCTATCATAGCACTTAAATAAAGATCGTTAAACATCCACTGAAACTTCGGGAATTAAAAATTAACGCAGATTAACATATCTCATTAATTATAGCTGTCCTATGAAATAAAATATAGAAAACAGACACCTTATAGTGTTATATGTCATCCCGGGACGTTTTCATCGGCCGAGATTGAACTTAGTATTTAATATAGTATATTGTGAGTATCGATCAGAAATAAAATGGCTTGTCTACCATGACAGATCCACAAAAATAAATCTGGTGAACGTATTACTAAAAGTTAAGTAGAAGAAAAGTGAATTTAAAAGACAAGAAGTACTGGGAAAAAGAGAAGGAGTGAAGAACAGCAGCGGAAGAAGAAGACAGGGGGGGATAGAGTACCCCTAGGGTGGGAATACCGGCAGGACAAGGGCATCCTGCCCGAAGAGAAATGGGCTGCATGGTCATCTTTTGTAACCATGCAAAAAATGCTCACTCAAGAATGAGTGGGCTTGGTGCCCCGGGGGGGGGGATCCTTTAGCATGTATAAAAACCGCATGGGAGTATGCAATGCAAGGCCGCAGGTAGAACGGCACAATAAAAAACTGTGCTAACATAACAATAAAAGTTTCAAAGATAGTCCAAAGGCAAAAAGGTAATAAAAAAATAGTTTGTCAAAAGGTACACCAACTGAGAATCCAGCAAGTGTTCGTCAGGGATGCAGGCTCATATCCTATGTCTGTGCCGACTCAGCTGTCGAGACCGGGTTGTCCGTGTTGCTATTCTCGGAAGTGTGTAGTAAGGGTGGAAGCCCCAAATCGTGGAGAAAATTATCAATGTCCACTGGACTTTCAATAGATAGGATCTTCTCCTCCGTGTCAGGAGCGTCGGGAGTCCCCATCTGTACTTAATGCCCTGGTTGCGCCGGTGATTTGTAAGTGGGCGCATAGAACGCCTGCAATACATGATGGCTGGGGCGATATCATCGAAAAACTGAATCTCTGCTCCTTCAAATTTAATGGGGACACTCTTACGGCTGATGCTTAAGAGAGCGACCTTGTCGGCTGGCGAACCTAGGCGCGCTACCACATCTCGGGGAGCTTCAGGAGGGGCCCGCTGGGCCTTTTTAATATGGTATTGATCAGTCAGCTTAAAATCTTTCTGGGAGTCAGGCCTAAGAAAGGCATTTATTTTTGTAACGAATAGCCGGAGAGCCGTGGGCCCTACAGTCTCCAGCACACCCCTGATTCTGATGTTTGTGTATCTTAGCTTCGCGTCCAACAGGGAGACCTGTTTTTGCAGGTCGCATACCTGTCTTGTGAGGAGCTCCGTCTTTTCCAATGTGGCTGTCAGTTCTGTGAGACTTTTCTGCGTATCTGCAGTTGAGGCCTCTAGCTTATTCACCTTGGCCTGTAACAAGGAGATGTCGGCACTGACTCCCGCCAAATCTTGTTTCCAGATCTTCTGCAGTTCACCGATCAGTTTCTTTAAGTCTCCCTTAGTTGAGGGAGCGTCATTGAGACTGCTAGCTCGTGTCTTCGAGTACCAGGGGGTCCCCGTGGGACTCATTGGGTCGTCCTCTATCGAGGAGTTAGACCCCTCTGTATAGTCAGTGTGTGGGGCCGCATTCAAAATCGACACAGGCTTTCGGGGCCTGCTCAGGAATGTCGAGCTTTTGGGACTTGGAGTATGTTTCTGCTTCTCCCGCTTCTTGGAGTTGCGTCCCATGGCTACAGCCACGTCTGGCTGTCTAGTAGTAAACCTTTTTGTTCAGGTTAGCCATGAATAAATCAAGTTTAATTGCTTGTAGGGTGCAGAGCTCTGCAACCCTGCGTCTGCTCCGTTCAACGGCTAGCTCCGCCCCTACCCAACAAGACACATTTTTGACTAAGTGCCTTATAAATATGTCTATTAATGTTAATGCATATATTATATTTTCTCCCAAAGGGATATGTGTAACTCTCTTTTATATCTTAACCCCTTAAGGACAATAACTGTTTTACCATTTCTGTGGAGTTTGTGTTTAGCTGTAATTTACCTCTTTCTCATTTAATGTACCCACACATATTTTGTATGGGGATGGGACAGTTCATCGTGGCTGCTTCTACACAGCCGCTTCACCACAACGTAATATTATGAGTATAAGGGTTTAGTATTAGGGCTTAGAATTAATATTAGGGTTACTATTAGGGCTTAGTATTAGGAATTAGTATTAGGGTTAGTATTAGGAGTTAGTATCAGTGTTTGGGGTCAGTATTTGGTCTTAGTATTAGGAGTTAGTATTGAGGTTCGGAATTAGTATTAGGGCATAGTGTTAGAAGTTAGTATTGAGGTTCGGAATTAGTATTAGGGCATAGTATTAGGAGTTAGTATTGGAGTTCAGGGTTAGTATTATGGCTTAGTGTTAGGAGTTAATATTGGGGTTCAGGGTTAGTATTATTGTTGGTATTAGTGATTGGGGTTAGTTTTGGGGGGTTAATTTATTAGGGGGTTATTACTGTATTTTATTTTTTTTGTAAATTAATTTTTATTAGATATTTAAAAAGTACAGAACATCACAATGATAATACAGCAGGGTAAGAGGGGGTTAGGGTTATATAAAATGACACAGAGGCATTCCTAGTAGAGATGGGACTTTATACAGTTGAAGTAAAATTGAATTCAAGCTAGTAACACTTTCAAGTGATCAGGGTTGACAATTTATCCTGCAAGTCGCACAACAGTGCACCACAAGTTTGATCTGATTCAGACATAGGGGTAGGAATGTGCAGAGTAGGCGGGGTTCAAGTAAGGAGAAGAAATCAGGTTGGGGAATGTGTAGGAGGGAAGAAAAAATGGGGGGAAAATGGGTCATGAGGGGGTCATATACAGAAATGATGTGGTCAAGGTCAGGTGGCACAATGTATACTGATGACATTAAAATTTTGAACGGTTCTCAGTCTATTTGTTGGAGCTATATTCTATCCAATAAAAACAGATGTGTCTGTATATATTGTGGGTGTCCAAAGTGTTGGCCAGTAGTTCTTCCATCACCCTTATTTCCTCCACCTTTGTAACCTAGTCTCTGAGAGTGGGCGCAATTTCCATCTTCCAGCGGAGAGGGATTACATTTTTGGTGGCAACCAAAAGATGTTTGGTGATTGATTTTTCAAACTTGGAGATTGCAATCCCCTCCATGTAAAGTACCATAGCGTTAAAAGTGAATGGGTAATTATTGCAACCCAGTTTAAGGACCATTTTATATATCATGTGCCAATATTTCTGAATTATCATGCAGTCCCACCAAATATGTAGATCGGTGCCGATTTCAGTGTGGCATCTTCAGTAGAGTGGGGCACACACCAGGATCATAAAGTACAATCTCTGGGGGGCAAGGTACCACATTGTGAGCAATATGAAGTTATCTCCTTGTATTTAGTCACCGTCGTACTTTTATTGGTGAGAATATTCTATCCCATTGTGCTGGGGAAGGTCGTATATTCAGTGTGTCTTCCAACTTCTCCATAAGTTTAGGTGGGATGTTGTTTTCAGGGGTGATCAAATGTATATATGTCCTTGATGCCCCCATGTGTCAGTGGGGTAGCTGAAGTGCTCAGAGATTTTAACCATGTAATGTTGCATATTTGGTTATGTTTTTGTGGCAGGTCTTTGACATAGTGTTTTATTTGTGAGAAATTAAAGGTGTCAAGCAGGGTTGGGGGTGAGTATAAAATCATAGTAATAGGTAAGAGGCAATTCAAGGTGGCCATTCAAGTGTAGTACGGTCTGTGGTTGTACTGCTCTCAGACCTCTCGAGTGAGTTCTGGGATGAAGTCTGGGTTTCCTCTAAGGGGTTTAAGGGGTTAGGGGTAGGTGGTTACCTCCAATGTTTTTGCTAGAAGAATGTAGAATGCGTAGAGTATGACCCACCGTCTGGTGTGATTTTACCATTGACTTAGTTCTGTGAGGATCACACCATGGGAGAGCTTGCAAATGTCCCTGGAAAGCTGAATCCTCCAGGGATATCCACTGTTTATGGGTGCGCACCTGCATTCAGTCAATAAACATCACCAGGTGCGATGCTTGATAGTATTTTTTAAAATCAGGTAGGACGCTTTTGTGTTTGGGTTGTGTAAATAAGGTGTATTTAAGTGTGGGGTGTTTATTGCCCCATATATATGTTGCGGTTACAGATGTTAAGTTTGTGAAAAATGTTGGGGGCATGTCTATTGGAAGTGTCTGGAAGCGGTACATACCCTAGGTAGGAGATTAATTTTAATTACCTGATTCTGCCCATCCTCGATATGTGTATGTAATTCCATCTGCTCATGTCATTGCATTTGATGGCCAGTAAAGGGGTAAAGTTCAGGGCGAATAATTTAGTTAGGTCCGGGGTCAACCAAATGCCGATGTATAGAAGTTTGGTTGGGCATACCCGCAATGGGAATTGTGTGTCAATTAGGCATTGTAAGATATGAATATCAGCTACCAGTAACATTTCTGACTTTGCATAGTTTATTAGTAGGTTAGAGAGTGTGTCAGACCTGTCAAATTCACTTAAATAGATAGGGAGCGTGGAGTGTTATTGCGTGACTATAAAAAAGAGGTCATCTGCATAAGCTGACAAATTGTATTCTACATGTTTGATTTGGATCCCTCGGATTGATGGATTTTCCCTAATGGCCTGCAGGAATGGTTCCAGGAATAAGGCGAACAGAAGTGGGGAGAGGGGGCATCCCTGTCAGATTTCATTGCATATGTTAAAGCTCTCACCCAGGATGCCATTCATCCTAACTCATGCTGATGGAAACAGTAGAGTGAAAATATCAGTTATAGCATGTGTGGTCCTATACCATTGTGGCGTACAGTGGCTCTCACGAAATCCCAGTCCACCCTTTCAAATGCTTTTTGTGCGTCCATTGGCAGGAACTGCATGGGTTCCTTCCTTCTCTTTGCCAAGTGTAAGATGTTTGGTAGTGTTATCTCTGGCCTCCCTCCCAGGTATAAAACCACTCTGGTCCCAGTGATGGTAAAAGGTTTTGTACACGTCGTGCCAATATCTTAGCAAACAGCTTCAAATCTGCTTTCAGCAAGGATATAGGTCTATAGCTTTGGCATAGCTCTACATCCTTGCCCAGTTTTGGAATAACATGTATGGTTGCCGTCTGTTATGGAATTAAGTACATCCACTAGTTGAGGGGAAAGGATGTCAGTAAATTTTTTATCAAAGAGGTAGGGCCCTTTCTGGTTTTTGAAGCTTTGATGGACGCTTTAAATTCCCAGAGTGTGATGGGCTGTTCTAAAGAAACTAGTTTATCTCTAGGGAGATCTGTCTTAGCGTATTTGTGGAGGTAGCTTTTAATCTCCCTAATCTTTTGCTCTTGCGCAACTTCTTGCACTATTTCAAAAATGAAATGTGTGATAATTCAGTGGGGACCTCCAAAGGAACATAAAAAGTTGTGTCTGGTCTCATTGTAGCTTCATTAACAATCAGATCAGCAAGCAGATTACCCTCAGCATCCTAGTCTGTGCCCTTGGTATGGGCAGCAACTGTGATCACTGAAATAGCAGCCGGTAGCATTAAAGAATCTAGAAAAACTTGCATATCACATGGGAACCTCAATGAAGAGGCCAGAAAAAAAAGGAACATCCAAGTACCATCAAAGCATAAGACAGATCCTGAAGAGCCAGCACAATGAGAAGAACAAGATCCATGTCATCAACAATTGCACACTTCCAGTCATCAGATACCCTGCCAGTATCATGAGCTGGCCAAAGGAAGACCTAGAAGCTGCCGATGTTAAGACCCGAAAGCTCCTCACAATATGTGGGGGTTTCCACCTCAAGTACAACATGAAGACTGTACACCAGTTGGAAAGAGGGAGTGGCCTTCAAGGTCTGGGGGATGTCAGAGCCACCGTTCTCAATGAAACCCAGAATACATCAGTAAGATGGCACCCTGAGAGAATTCCTGAAGCAGCAACAGACATGGAAGTAAGATAAAGTTTAGAAGGTGCCATGGCAAGCCAAGACTCTGCATGGTATGTACCCTCGACAAGGTAGATGGCATTGGGATATCCTACCAGTGGCTTACCATAGCAGCACAAGAACAAGCGCTGAGCACCAGATCCATAGAAGCAGGGATCTACTACACGAGACAGGATCTAAGATGCAGACTGTGAAGAGAGGACTCTTAAGCACTCCAACACATAGGCAGGATATAAGAAGCTCGCAGGAACAGTATAACAGCATAACCAAGTAGCTGGCACTGTGAACAGGAATATCTGAACAACATATTGGTTAAACCCTGATAAGTCCATATTGGAGAAGGTCATGGAGGTCAACAAAGCTTCATGATCCAGGCAGGTTCTGACATCGTGGTAGTAGACAAGAACCAGAAGACAGCAATGGTGATGGACATAGTGGTGCCAAGTGACTGCAACATTAGGATGAAAGAGCATGAGAAGCTGGAAAAGTACCAGGACCTGAAAGAGAAACTAAAGAGAATGAGGAACGTAAAGGCAAAAGTAGTCCCAGTGGTGATAGGAGCACTCAGGCTCTGACACCTAGGCTAGGAGAGTGGGTCCAACAGATTCCAGGAAAGACATCAGAGCACTCTGTCCAGAAGAGCGCAGGGCTAGGAACAGCTAAGATACTGCCCAGAAGCCTCAAACTTTCAGGCATCTGGTAGAGGACCCATGGTTGAGGATGATACACACCACCCAAAGGAGGATACATATATATGTATTTATGTTTATATATGTATTTATATATATATATATATATATATATATATATATATATATATATATATGTACTGTACATGCATTTGAGAATATCTAATTCAAGACCATTTCTAATCAAATGTCATATTTAATAATTTATTATATAATTGTAATAATTAATACAACAATGAGGAAAGTTAGCATTAATATATCTATAGACTTTTTCAAAAATCTACTGTTACAATTATCTGCATCCATAGTTACCAAACCATAGGAATATTGTTACATTCTTGAAATGTATTCACTACTGCATACAATGCAAGACCTTTTTTGAACTATATATTTGTTTAAAATGAACACTGGATCCTGGATAAACACAAGATATACTTAAGGTAATAGAAGCTATGCCAGTTTTTTTTTTTTTGCATTGCACAAAATTAAATTCAAACTTAGGATAAATATACTTCATTGTGAGATTTGTTTTTGTGGGATAGACTCCAAAATAACCAGCCTACAATATGTTTTTGTTCTTATGTTTGAAAATTAGCCAAGTCATAAAAAAAAAATGTAAACAAAGCAGCAGAATGGCATTCATCACTCTTTAAGTGACTTGCACAACATTATTCTATGTTGTTTATAATATTTAAGTATGTAAGCCTAATTGTATTGTGTAAACTTTATCATACCATCAAATGATGTAACCCAACAGAACATCCTGCTCTTCTCATTCTCTTGAACCTTCTTAGCAGGCAGAGATAAGAAAGAATAGTTTTGATGCAACACTAAAACCAGTAGCAGAGTGGTGTTGAACATTTCTGCACATCTCAGACAGATCTAATAGGTATTATGCGTTGGGACTTACAAATAAATAAGCCTTTATGTATACATGTTAAGGTCCTGTGAAATTAAATTGAACAGCATACATTTGCAAAGAGGTCTGCGACTTAAAATTGAAAAGCAGAGGCTGAAAGGTAACCATTGAGGGCCGTATTTGGTGTTCCAACTCAGAATGAGTGTGAGCACTGTATACAACAGGTATCTGTGTAAAATACAGGTCTGTTGACGTCTGTGGCGTGTATAGGTATGCTCAGCAACCATCTACTGACCTACCTGCTGATACAGTGGAAGAATTTATGTTACGTTTTAACTCCCCCATACTGATTGTATATGTTTATTATAACATCAACAGGTAATTTACCTTATATGAGAATGTCAGCCCAGCTATCACAGGCCATTTAGGTTAACATTGCTTCATTACTAGGCTCTTAGCTATGTATGCCAGGTATGAGGATCTGACATGCATTGCCTGAGAAATGGAAAGGTTAAAAAAGGCCTGTGATTTGCTGCAAGAGGAATGCTGATATTCTTTTGATTCTAACAGAAACTGACCAGAGTGAGTGGGGAAATTTAGCACTGGATGGAAGCAAACCTTTCAAGTGGAGATTAATTAGATTAACCCCTTAAAAGCATGGTCCTTGAGGACCATGAGGACGTATATATACGTCCTCCGTTTACATGTAGTGTTGCGCTACTTACTATTTACCATTTGTAATTGTGTAAAAAAAAGAAAATTAGGTCACAGTTAGAAAAAGTGTTTTTTATGGCATATTTTCATCATATTTTATATTTTTTTTATAGTAAATGATATCATATGATGAAAATAATAGTATCAAATGAAAGCCCTATCTGTCCTTTAAAAAATTATATAGAATTTGTGTGGGTGGACTGAACACAAAGAAAGAAATTTACAGTTCAGTAAACGTATGACAAAAATAATGGAATTCTGGTCTTCAAGGCACATCAAATGCAACATAGCACTCGGTCACTAAGGGGTTAAGTAATATATCTTCACAAAATGCAACTAGCATCCATTTTGGAGGATCAGCTGCAGAGGAGGACTATAAAGTATGAAGTGTAAGTCACCTGAGGAAGCCTAAGGAGGGGCGAAATGCATCCTGACAGAGTCTGCCAGTACACACAAGATATATCCACCACTGCAAGATAAAGGTCCTTAGGATCCCTGCATTGGATTTAAAACGCATCCCTTTTTTTGACAACTCATGAGAGAAGTCACTGTATGTTAATGTAAGCTTTATTTCATTGTTTATCTGTATTGAAAAACAGGTTTTACACTCTTTCTGTTCCTCCTCTGTTGTATGGTGCATGGTGGAGACGTATTTACAAGGGAAGATCGTTTTTATTGGTGATGTACGCTGATAGTAAGCAGTATATTTTCTATTCCACTCAGATTGAGTGCAATCCCTTTGGGCTATTTTGCGGCCATTTGAGAAAACAGTATACACTATGCATATCTTTTCTTTTTATTTTGGAAAAATGATCATGGGGAAGAGTGGTGGACATAACAGACCTAGACTACTATCAGATCTAAGTATTTTAAATTATTATCACAAAGTGGTGCAATATTTCAGAGCTCCAACCTCTTTTTTGCGTATTTTCTTAGAATAAATACCTTGATCAATTTGAGATAGAATGGATGTTTTAAATAATTATATTTTCCAGGGATTATTAAATTTACAACAATAGATCTAGATCTGTCTTATTTTGACTGGAATTGTTTTTTGTGTTTGTTTGTGCATTATATTGTGTAATGAATCAAATATGTTCTTATATATGTCTTGGTTCATGTTTGGGGAGGTTATTAAAGTATAAATGCAAAAAATACATTATTGGGAACGTGTGAAAATATTTTTAACAACGGAAAAGAAAAAGAGATTTTTTTTTGTTTTCAAAGTACTGCTAGTAGATCCATCTCAAAGGCAGATAAAGTTTAGAATTAAAAAAAAATCTTTGAAGTGAGGAGATGGTTGATGCATGTAGAATTTTAAACAAAAAGCTTAAATAATACAATATCATTTCAAGAACCTCATAAAGAAGCACTGAGGAAAACTCATTATTTTTGGATTAAAATATGATTATATTAGAACATATGAGCCAATGCCTCTTGTAAACAGAAAAACTTTAAAAGACAAGTAATGTTTCATGATCTTTAAATGACACTTTCAGTAGCTGTTGCACCAAAAGAATAGCAGAAGAATCTAATTTCCTTGTTTGATTCACCATGAAATTAAACTGAACTGACATTTTTTTTATTTTCACCTGCCAAGTTCTTCTAACACAATTTAAATCTAGTTAATCAAGTAAAGTTATCTGCTGCACACACTCATCTCTGCTACCACACCTCTGATTTGCTGCATCCCATTTCCACAACCATGCCAGACAGTGACAAATTCCATTTACAGTTTTACAAGGTGTGTATGGGTATTGTTGTAAGGATATGTAACAAATATATTCTAAAATTGCGGGGTTGGTGAGGAAAACAGCAAATAAAAAAATGCATCCATTGTATCATTTTTAAAGAGGCAGTTACACCTAGCTTATGTGTTTAATATACATGAAATGCACTTCTTTTTACTTTAATTAATTTGCATTTTTTTCTGTAGTTTTACATTGGAAGTTATTTCATGGGGGCATCTAAATAATGTCATGGCGGCATCTAAGAAGGTCTTGAAGAGATAAGCTGGACTGTTGTCATAGCAACAACAACAACTCTGTTACATTGTATTTGGCTTTTTTTTCCAGTATGATTTGATGCAGGCATTCTGCATAAATCACTTTTTTTTAAATATTTGACTGAAGCTCTCCTCCAGTGAATACTTTGCATGTTTACTGCAAGTGTTGCAGCATTGATTATATTGACACTGAGCATATACATGTTTGTTTAATTTAGTCACTTCCTGTGCTCCTGAGATAGAATACATTGTGTGGACTGTAATAGACTTGGTCTTGTACACAGTATGATCTATTAACAGTGCAACACATTCTCTGATAACATCACTAAAGAAACAGGAAATTCCATTCATTTAAATGAAATTATTCTCATTGGTTACTGCAGCAAAATGTGACTTTTACTCAGCTAGTGTAGGCAGTACTGGTTTTAATGCAAAATGTAAAACATGCATTTTAAAGTACTTTGAAAGCACATTAATATGCATTTATATTTGGAAGATGCATTTGGGTACCAGACAATCCTTTTAAGGTTTCTCAACTACTTCTCAATTTGAACAGCACAACCTACAAGGAACAAAGCACTATTCCTATGAACGGGTATTGTTGGCTATTTAAGCTACAATAATTCCACACCTATAAATACAGAGCTATATAAATGGTCACTCAATTCTTACTGGCTTAATTGTGGACTCCTGCTGTATTTTAAATGTATTATTCATTCTGATTTTGTTGGACTCTGAGGTGGTTCTGTGCAGTTTTAACTATAAGTTGTGAACTCAACACAGGATGATGACATATTGACCAACTCAGAAAACGTTTTTGGACACCTAACCTGAATCTACATAACAGGCTTATAACACAAATCTAAATAAAAAGTCCAAATTGTAGAATTGTCCATGGAGACTCATTTAATACTGCTTCTTTCATGAGGAGAAAATCCTTACTAAGTCTTAATTTAGTCCTGAGAGCATTACCACACCACTGGAATGGATCTTACATTTAAGATGACTATCTCCAAGAAAATCTTAAAAAGGGATTTAGTGAATGGGTGAAAATAACATACTAGAGTGACTTTATAGGAGAATTCCTATGGGAATTAAGGAAAATGGATGTAATACAACAAGGAAATACAATCACTTAAAGAAATTAAGTGAAACAAAATGTTAATATTTTGTGGGGGGAAAAAGAGAGTGTTTGGCCTAGTGCACTTTGTATAAAATTAATTTTATATAACGTAATTTTAAAATGGGATCGACTGACGTGAACTTGGAGATCTAATAAACAATTAGACGATCCCACTGTGTCTAGATAGCTTTAGAAAGAAGTTGCCTTCAGATCCGGTAACATTTCAAAAGGATGATACAAACTGTTGTTTACATTCATATAAATTAATAAAGCATGTTTTATATACTATATAAACAGTATAAATGGTAAATGTTGTCTTCTGGCTGCCAAACTTTGAATTTTGATTTTGCTACTTCAATTTATATTTTTATCTATGAGTTCAACTGGCTCACCTCCAATATGTCAGAATTAACTGATAATAGGCCACTTACTGAACCAAATTTGGCTAAAGATTCACATAATTCAGTTGAATAAAGCAAACACAGTTAGCTACATTTAGGTCTACTAAAAAAAAGTTAATTCCTTTAAAAGTAACCAATTCTGCATTTCTAAAAACTCTGTTCATTTACAAGTGATTTTAATAGAAAATGCACTCATTGTTTTGAGTGGGTCTTTGTGCTCTGCTATATCTGATTTTCTGTTGTCAGAGGGGCAACGTAATGCAGAATGTTTAATTGTTTTACCTTTTGGCAGCGCCTGCTACAGGTGCTGCCATTTTCTACTTTATCTTGGTTAATTATCAAGGAGGTGAGGGAGATATCTCTCCCTGCAGCCCTGTTATGGCTTGTCATCCCAGCACAATCTTGCGTTACGTCATACACTTTATAGCGTGAATGGGAGGCGACACATCTGGGAGCATGGATCATATTCTCAGTGATCCAAAGCAAGAGGATGGCAGCACCTGCACAAGTGGCTGGTGCTGCCAGGTGGTAAAGTCATTGAACAATTTGTGTTGCACTTCTTTCCTGATAGTGGGAACAAAATGTTCAGTAGAGTTTGGGGATATATGTTGCGGGGGGGGGGGGGGATGGATTTTTCTTTTTTTTTTGCTATCTAATATTTGATTTATTGAGTTTACAAATTAATTGATAAATATTACTAAAATAGTTTTTGTCTGGTTTTGATTTTTGAGAAATCAATAACTTTGCACAAAGCAGTAAACTTTAAACTGTTAAATGTAAGTACTTGGAGTGCAACTAGAGATTTTTTTTCATTTGAAATTGGCAAGACATTTTTGTATACCACAAAGTGTGTTTGGAATGGCTTGCTCACCAGGATTTTTTTTTAATATAAATAAAAATAGTTGTCTAAAAGTTGATATATTTTAAATGTATTTCATGGCTTCTAAATATAAATTTGAATTAGGAATTTCTTAGAAATGTATATACATTTGATTCTTTGTAGATCTGTATTTCTGATATCAACATGTTTTAGTGGTTTGAAGAAATGCCCGATATGTTCCAGTTCTGGGAAATAATGTTTGTAATTATTTTGTTTGTTGTGGACTTTTTTTTTTTTTTTTACCGCTAGAGACATCTTGTGTGCTTGCAAGTTCTACAACTCTTGTCATCTCAATGTTTGATGACTTTGGTTTGCATTATGCATCTTAATTAAGTTTTTCTTCAATTTAAATCTACTTAAGCGATGGGCATGGGGCTGTTTAAATCTGCATGTGAAGGTATTGGTATGGCTTTCTTAAAACTAGAGCAGGCAATGCCTTGTGCATTAAATACGGATCTACCACATGTGAACCAAACATTGAACATTTAATGTATACAATGCACTCTTAAATATCTGAAATATATGTAAGTGTACATGTACTGAATGTACTGAATTTTGGAGATCTTTATAAATTACACCTAACTAGGTGATTTGAGCCTATGCTTTCAAAATAACTTAGGGTCAACCCAGTCCTTTATTTTATATAAAGTAGTCAGTGATATTATTTATAAATAATTGCCATCAAACAAATTTGTTAATAATATATAAATATATCTGTGGTGTTTAATTGTTGCAAATAAATATATGCAGATGCATATGTAGCATTTGTATTTTTGTCTGGTTTCATAAATTAACATATTTTCAGCCAATAATTACCTAATGTGCAATATTATTGGAGTTTGTGCCAAGTATTTTTTTTTTGGGTTACTTTTTTAAAATATATATTGCATGTTTATTTTATGTGTATTCAGATTTATACATTATTAACAAAATAGTTTGATGGCAATTCGTTATAAATAATACTACCTTTTTATTTATTTCAGTTTTATTTATCATCTGCAGGAAAGATTCAACTGCAGTTTTTCCACTAATAAGACTAGCAGCTAAAGTCCATGTTATAATTGTTACATCTGGAAATTGCATCATGGACCATGTTATTGTGTTTATTTCATTCTCACCATTTTGTTGGTTTGTATCTTTCTATACTTTTTTTTAGTTTTATTTGGTGGTGGTAATATCACATAATGAAATTTAAAATATTTTACCACTGTGTTCTGTTGCTGCCATTAAGTTGGATATAATAATATCTATTATCTTGGCGAAAGTACTACACAGAAGCTAATTATTATATATATTATTAAAACAATTAATATAATTGATATTAGTATTAATATTAGAAATTGATTTAAGTTCCTAAATAAATAAATAGTTTAAAAGAAGGGTTACACTTCCCTATTTTTGTGAAGCTATATGTTTTGCAAATTATATACTTTGGAGCTAAAGTTCAGTCTCACAATCATTTATAACAAAGAGCACTAAGTGGTCTTGAAAATGCACACTTAAATTCTCAGTTAGGCAGTATATTTTTTTTATTATTTTTAAAGTTACACTATATAATTTTTTATATAACAGGTAAACTGTAAAGTCTTTTTAAGGCCCAGTACACATTTATTGAGCATAGAAACCATTGCAAGTGCCTTGAAATTCAACAGATTTGAAATTTTGGCTGCATTTTGCAAAAAGGCCACTAGATGACAGAAAGCTAAGATTTCTGTTAATTTATTGCAAAATACAGTTTATTCTTTACAGCTTTCATATTATAATACTCAGCAACTCATTTTACATGGTTCCAGATATTATAGGAAATAATAAAATTAATCTAGTGATCACTAAAACATTTTCATCTAAAATGATCGCGGCCATGGACTCGATAAAGGTCAAGTGATAAAATGATACACTTCATGGCTTCAAATTTCAGAAGTATGTGTCTTCAGATTTTGGTACTTGTAGTATACCATGGACAGAAATGTAAAGAATTGCTTGCTGTGATGTCATTGAGGATAAAAGGCCATTGTAACTCATTGAGTGCTAAAGAGAATTACCATACACAATAATCTACTACCACTTGATATTTTTGTACAATAAAAAATAAAAAAATAAACATTTTTTTATTTAACTCTTTGTTCACAGAGCAAACACTTTTCATAAATGAATGCATATATGGTACATTGTAACCTGACTTGAAGCAACGCATAAACTTACAACTTTTATCATCACTTGATATCTACCTTTAAATTGATCTAACCATATGGGGAACAAGTGCCTAAGTAGAGAGATGAATAATTCTGAGACACTTGAGTTAAAGTTAAAGTAACAAGTGGCTAGCGATGAGAAATGTAAGTACTTAGATAGTAATTGGAATCCATGGTGTTGGTAATCCATTTAAAAAAGAGATCAGTTGTGTTTAAGATCTGCTGCATAGTAATCCTACAGAGAGCCTGTTTTGAATTAGCAAGACAGATTGCACACAAAGTGTACAGCTTGATATAGTTCAAAGCAAAAGGAGGTGTCATAGTAACGTATCGGGTTGTAGACTTGGGATTTTTGGATTAATATGTTTTTGGAAAATAATTTTTCCATTCATCCTAAATCCGAATTCCTGAACAAAAGAACAAATGAATGAGTGCTCAATGATCAATACATTTTTGTACACTGCCAAACAATAGCAATGCCGGTGTTGTCATGCCAGCTATAGGTTAGGTTATCTGTACTCTTCCATCATCATGTCATGTGTTTCATAGTATCAAAAATAATGGACACATATCATCTGAAATGTATGCGCCAATGGACGAAATTCAATTCAGACAAACCAATTATTTTCTGTCCAAATGCATTTGGACAAAACAAAAATGTCAGCAGCGAATATAGAAGCTTGTGCTTCCTTTGTGTGAATTATTCAAGTTCAGGGCTTTAGGAAGTCTGCATCTAGATGTAGAGCCCAGTATGTAAAAGCCAAGTAGAGACTTAGTTGGGATCATGGGTTTGGGATTTTAGCATAGTTTCAGTGTGGGAAGAAATTTAGCTCCAGGCTCCTCTAATGTCTTGGCAGCAAAATACTGAAACAACACAGTCTAGAATGGTATTACACATTGTTTCACATTTAATATCAAATCAGAAAATACATGCATACATATATTTATACAGAAAAGTTGGTAAGTTGTATTATCATCAGATAGTGTAGAACTTCATAATGTGTTTTTATGGTGGTGGGTTCTGACCTGCGAAACCCATGTATAAAGATGCAGGTGCTTTTTTGTGCCTGGAAAGTGTCTGGCAACCTCCGCCAAGAACAGTTTGATGGCGGTACAATATCCCACATCTGCTGTAAAAATGTTTATGGAATTATATACTTGTAGTATTAACATCATAAATTACAAAGCAGACACAACAGATCTAAACAAAGATAATTTAATAATCAAATATCAGTTTGAATCCAACATTTTACCTTTCAAGTAATTTTATGGATACTATTTTCCGCCAAGACAAACAGTATGATAGAATTGAGATGAACTAAACAATGATTGTCCTTGATCTCAATGTTCCCAATTTCCCAAAACCCTGCCTCACAGGCAATTTTATCATCATGCATCTATTTTAAGGTTTTACCTGCTGCAGTGAAAACAGGATACAGAAACACTTTGAAGACCAGCCTTCAACATAAAGAAATCATGTTGACGTAATGTTTGATGATCCTAGAGGGGCACTAAGAAATAACAGCTGTAGAATTAATTGTCCATTTCACTACCCTATTTTATTGTTCTAAACTGTGATAAACCAGTACACAGCAGGTTCTCATTTTAAAACTGTAAACTTTGTTTTAAAAAAGTATCAAAAGGATGCATTTATTATTCTATCAAAATACATCTGATTGTGTATTTTTTTAAACTTACTACTACTACATTACTACTACTACTTTATCCGTTTACGTTTCAATTATGCACATTTTCAATTGATGAGATTAAAAATTATGAAAAAATGTTTGTGAATAGAAACGGCATGAATCAGAGTTAACGTGATTTGTAAATAACATAAATAATTATATTGGCTACAAGCCACTCCAATACATGTTATATGATATATCTAAACCCATTAATATGTTTATGATTTTTATATTTCAAATGAGTCCAATGTTCTAGTAATGGTATAAAAAACTCCATTAGTTTCCATGGTAACTGCTTCATTTTTCAGTTCCACTTTTAGAACTTTTCCCAGAACAAACATTTATAAATACGCCCCCTGTTCTCAGAAGCTACAGTTCACCTTAGAGCATCTCCTGCTACTCAACCTGGTTTCACTAGTCAATGCAATAAAGTGACAACATTTAGGAGCCCAACCTTAAGGTACTCAATGAGATGAATAACTCTTTTTGAATTCACAGATCAAATGGATAAAACGATTAAAGAAAATATACTGTGTAAAAAAATACTACTATTATTAAAATCAATAACTAGCACCTCATGTCCTGTACTGCCTTAAGCCACTGGCAGGCCTCAGCTTTCCAAGCCTTAATTTTCGTAATTTGAACAGCACTGATCAGAAAATATTATCCAGCTGTGAAAATAACTGATAAAACATGCATAGAAGAACAAATTAACAAAAAGGGGATGGTGGCCAGGAAATTTGAAAAACAAGGGTTCATCCGTTAAAAAAGAAAGAATGAGGTAAGACTTAAATTGGGGTTACAGTATTACAATTTGTTGCTTATTTTACAGCATAGAATCATGGTCATAAACCTCTATCCAGATAGGTCAAGGAGCGGTTCTTTCTCTGTTTTTAATTTTCGGAATTGTGTTAAAGATCCACATAAACAAAACTTGATGATACATAGAAAACACTACAAAATAAATCTGAATTACCACTATCCCCATATGATTAGGAGGAACATCACTATCATGAAGCATGTCCTCCTTTTTAACATGTTACCATGAATAAACAGGAGCTCTCTCTGGATTGTAGTAGCACCAACACTGATGTTCAGTGCACATCACTGAATAGCACATCAATTGATAGACCTATTTTATTTCTTGTCTATTGATTGCCTCAGGCACTTTTTAAATTGTACATTAAACTGCTGTAACAAAGACAATAGTTCTACTATAATGGATTTACTGTCCACATATATCTTTACTTGCATTATTTTGAGAGTGGCATCAAGTCAGTATTTGTTTTTAGGTTTTGCATGTCTACAACAATACAAAAAGGAAGACATGTCTAGTAGACATACTATTCAATATTTCACTGCTTATTTAAAAGTGTCTAAACAAATGATGTGAATAAACAATTGCAATTGGCTTGAAGATATAAAACCATCATTAGCAATAATGGACATGCAATGTTTAGTATATCTATCAATTTTGTAGCTTTATTTTCAGTAAGAGAAAGCAAGTCTAACAAAAGTGCACAAAACTGTCAACATTACTTGTGTCTTTTTTGAGTACTCAATGTAATACCATGCCCTCCATTTCTGAGTGCTTCAGACCATATACACTTTTACTATAGGGTCGACTCCATGAGAAAATCGGAGTTCAGAGTTTCAAACCACTTCAGATGACTTTGGTGATCCTAATAGCCCTTGAATTCGAGCTACCCAGATAGCACAGAAGTGCTTCATAATTGCCACCTCTATCCTCCCTATAGTGTTCTAAGGGGAGAAAAGAGACTCTTGTTTGGAGGACTTCTGCAATTGTTAATATAGCCGAAAATGACCTGAACCCCCCTAAAATACTTTTTGAAAAATGAAATAAGACCACCTGGGGCCCTTATCATGTAATAACTAGGGCTAGGAGCTGCGCAAATGCTCCTAGCACCTATATAATATACATCAGGTGCCAAGGCTACATGCCCCCCTCTGCCCTCCAGTGTATGACATTGCCTTGTGGCTTGACATAAAAATTACACATTTCCCATTGAAAGAAGTTAATTTGCATATCAAGCTGCAAGGAGTTATTATAAAGAGGAGACATCACAGACACATTTTTTCTTAATTTGTGCAATCTGCTAAAATGGAAAAAAAACTGATGGCAGAAAATGTTGGTTCTCTAAAATGAGAAATTTGGTTAGTGAGGACAGAGCAAAAGAACACATTTTAATTAACTTTTTTCATCTTTATAATAAGAAAGAACCGATGGTTGAGCACCTTCAAACTGATTTTTTGGAACTGTTACAGACACAATGGGCTTGACAGGAAAAACAATTAAGCACTATTAAGGGAGACCCCAGGGCTGATGGATTCATCCCAGGGTGGTTATGGAGCTAAGCTAAGACTTTTATTTTTGATCTTCAGGGACTCTTTCAGGACTGCCTTAAATCAAATAATCACTAAGTGTATGAGACAGCTCTGACTGAGGTCTGAGTTTGTGAGTGGCATCCAAAGTTAGGAGAAAAACCTAAGTGGAAGAGACATAGACATATGGGGGATGGAAGTGGGAGACCAAAGAGTAAAGGTTGGATAAAGTATTATAGGATGTACCCTTCATTTAACAATCTAGATTAGAGTAAAAATGCGTAGTAAGCTATCTGCAGGGCCAGTATAAAGAACTCTCCAGTGACCTGTTCCTTAACAGAAATGTACAAAGAACAGGAGGTCATCACTGTCAAGAGAGGTGGTGCTATAAAATACAATAGATGCCTTCAAAAATGGTCTGGGTATTGAAAATGCAGAACATACAGGGCTATAAAGAATTGAATCAACATTAATATTGAGAACTTGTTGATACAAGAATAATTCGGATTGTTTTTATAAGTCAAAAAGCAATTTCCCCCCTAAATTATAAATTGCAAAAATGGGGGCGGGGGAGGGGGTATCTTCTTTTGGATCTACAGCAGCAAGAAGGATAGGTACAAGGAATGCACTTGATGTATTTTGATCTTTTTTCACCCTAAACTGTTACATTACTATGTTATAATATACAGATTGTTTTCTCATTTTTCATTCACAGTATAAACGCAATTTAGGTTCCAGAGTTCTATTAACTTTAAATAGTCTTTAGATTTCACAGATAGTAGAATAGACATTTAAACAGAAAGTCGTCCATTCTTAATAAAATGTGTCTTATTTGTGTGTTTATTAACCCCTTCCTGCTTTTAGGACGTTCCATGCCATCCTACTATTAAGTGCCTGGAGGCTTGTAGGATGGCATGGAACGTCCTACATTAAACAGCTCATCGCATCCCCCCCCCCCTCCCCTGCAACGAGCTGTGTGTGGGTCCCCATTGTCAAAGTGAGACCCCTTGAGTGAGTGGCCTCACTCTGACACAGAAAATGGAGCCGACGATCAAAGTGAGCGTCAGCTACAATTTACAGTAAAAACCTGCAGGACGGCATATACCGTCCTGCAGGTAACAGCTCATCGCTGCTCCCCTCAATGAGCTGTACTGAGGATTCTGCTGCAGGCACTTGAGTGGGACTTGAGCCACTTTGAGTGGCCTCAGTCTGACTAGGAAATGTAGCGATTTCTCAAACAAAGCGTTCGCTACATCTCCGGCATCCCTGCATGCCCGAATTTCCGAACATCTGGGTATTGCGAGATGCCGGCAGGGACCGACAGGATGTATATGGGTAAGAAGTTAAACAAAGTACATGGTATACATAAACAGGTGTGTCATTTAAGCAGTTAAATTAGATAGATGATTAAAAAGGTTTTTTTTTATTATCTCAGTTAATCTTTTTTTAATCTCAATTCATTTCATGCGGTAAAGGTTTCTTCTGCATGTAGGGCATGGCATTTTTTTTTTTTTAATTTAAGATGTAGATTTCATTACAATGAACTTTGTGACATTTACACAGAGCATCCTTTCTAATGCTTCACTTTAATTGCTGTAGTCATTATTTTATGAACTTTTGCCCTAACGTATCCCTGGGGTCTTGACAGTACCAGTCGTCTACCCATAAAAAAAATGCATTGATTGTGATAAATTGTTAGGGAATGTGAATAAACACTAGTTAAATTACAGTATCTAAAATAGCTAATAGGGGAACAATTTATGATGTGGAATTTAAAGGAATCCCTAATTGCACTTCAGTTTGCTGTGAGGATGCTCCTTCTATAACATTAACAGCTATTTTGTTTTGTGAGTTGGATGCTTGCCAAGGTTTGAGAGCTAATTGGAATTAGAATAACATTTCTCACGAGCCATTCATTTGCTCAGG
Source organism: Pelodytes ibericus (assembly GCA_036172795.1). NCBI lineage: Eukaryota > Metazoa > Chordata > Amphibia > Anura > Pelodytidae > Pelodytes > Pelodytes ibericus. Next base: position 89,761,992 of record CM069860.1, read on the forward strand.
CTGAGTACAAATTACTATGCAAGGGAGGCTGAGGGTTCCTAATGATACAGGATAATGATGTTTTATTCAGATTTTAACGAGGTGTAATTATTCTGGTTGAGAGAGAAAAAGATTAAGAGGGTGCAACAATTACCAATTTTTACAACTGATTAAGCGCAAGCCATTACTTGTTCTTGGTCAAATAGGCATTATAATGACTATTACCATTTTCAGCTATTTTTAATACAAATTACATTAGCATGTAAAACCTTGCCAACTATGCCACATAAATGATGGGCAAAAATGAGTCACTGCAATGCAGGATTTAACTATTATTTCAATTGCATGCACTTGCAAATGCTAAATGATGATAAGTTTATGTTTCCAAAATGTTTAGCAGTTATTTGACAGGCATCTCTACGTGTAATATCTCTACTGAATAATTAGAACGAATGAGAGGTTACATTTACTATCTGTATATCATGTTGCTGACTATCATCTTTTTGTACTGCAGTCTTGGATTATCTTATGTTTAACATTTTGTCTTATACGTAATTGTGTGATTTATTTTTACACAAAGGGGGTAGTAAAGATTATTTACATTTTTTTACATTTGGAATGAAAAGTCTCAAACTTTCTCATGGCTCACCCATTCCATAATCTATGTATTTTCCTGCTTCCACCAACAGTACATGCACATAGACTCATAACATGCATGAATGCACTTCCATTGCATTTGCTATTGATCTGTAACTTAACTACCCTTGTGGTATTGAAGCCCGTTGAACAGGCTGTGGTGATAATGATGTTGTTGTAGAGTTTGATGAAGATATGAAGTATCTTCATCTAGGAAGCATGATTACAGACATGTTTTAATGCATCTTTTTTTATCTAGATCAGCTGTATTTTAATGTATTTAAATATATGTTTGTCACATGGAACTTCTGTGGTGTCTTTTGCTTATGAAATCACCTTAATTACTGTTTTAACCGTATTTACAATTAAGGTGATTGATTATCATATCCTGCAATTATTTACCACAGAGTCATATTGAGGTAATATGATGTTCACTATTTATGGTTAGGGAGTTATTATGGTTAACTCAATCTGGCCCATCAGTTTCAGTTTTGTAGATGCAGTTTAATGGCTATAGGATTTTGCTGGTTTATATCCAAATCATATGTGGAGTCTATTCACTGAATAAATTATGGAAAATTAACAGCCAAGTTGCAGAACTCAAGCCAAAACAGCTAACTAAAAAATATGTAACCTCACCTATTATTCAATTATAGCAATTTTGGCATTATTTTGCTTAATGATATTGCACTCCATTTTATTTAGATTTAACTGGGAAATCCAAAGTATTACAATTACAAGCCAGGTTCCACACCCTTGTTAAACTATCAAAATGCCCTGGAAATGCAAATGTCCGACAAGCATAAATGTTGCCGAAAATGATCCGCTGATTTTGTGGTATATAATCCACAACAGAAAATAACCTTCTCTCAGCACTCCAAGATGCAATAATTCAAAATGAATTTACTCCAATAAAAGTGAAATGGTGCAACAAACTGTGGTGAAGCAATACACTTTGTGTGTTTTGCTTTTCGCATCAAATGTATCACTTCACCACACTTTGTTTCAGTGGTTCACTTGTACTAGAATACAGTAATTTAGGATTATAGCTTCTTGAAGTGCCGAGTGAAAGTTATTTTCTATTGTTTACTGGGAAAGCTTAATGTAAATAGATATTGTTCTTTCTAGTTAGTGTACTGAAAGAGTAAGGATTATTTTTTTTATTTACTTTTGTTTTGCTGAGGCTGTGTTAAACAAATAAATACCATGGAACCTGAATTTGGCTTGTCCTATAAATTAATCACACTAAAAACAGCGGTTACTAATGAACCTTGAAAAAAAATTCTCACAGACAAAATTGCATTAGGTCTTCTCATTTGAGGAAATTAAAAAAACAAAAGTGCAAATTTCTTTTATTTTTAAAATATGGAAGAAAGGTAATTTTTCTAGCTTAATATTAGTTAGAAGAATATATGTGAAGGCAAATCATTTATCACAAAATTACATTAAGTAATTTAGAGGAACTCATTTTTAAGTCAGGATAATTATTTCTATTTCTACTGGGCAAAATTGGTAACTGGTAGCTGATATGATCTGTCACAAGTCAGTCCATGTGCAGACTCATCCAAGCTGTATCCAGTCATTTCAGTATGCATTTTTCTTTGCTTGTTTATTTCTTTTGCTCATTTCTGCCCTGTTCTTTTCATCCTTGTCTGATCACAGTGTGGCACCCTACCCAGTTGGCCCCAGAGCAGCACCTGCTCAGTTGGTCCTAGTATATTACCTGGCCAATTGATCCCAGAGCAGCACCTGCCCAATCCAGCTACAGTCGGGTTCCTGCCCTGTCTTAGAGTTTCAGCCCTGTCTTAGCATTTTTAGCCATGTCTTAGAATTTCCAGCCATGTCTTAGTATTCAAGCCCTGACATAGTAAAACCTTGTTAAAGTAAAGCCCTTTCTTAGAGTCCTGTTTAGTTCAGCCCTGTCTTAGAGTCCTGTTAAGTGGTTTCTCTGTTCTATGCTTCTTTGTTCCTTAGTTTTTCTGTTCTAGTCCAGTTCTGGTTTTCCTGTTGTGTATTGTTCTGTTCCATTCCAGATTTTCCTTGTTTCCTTTCTGCTTTTCTCTGCTCTGATTTAAGCCTCAACCATACCCATTTCTGGTCAGTGGTTAAGTTTTCAGTCCTGAAGTCACCATTCTTCACATTTGTCTCTGTTCGATGGAAATCTTTAACCTGTTATTCATTTGCTAATTTATAATTAGTTCATAGCTAGGGACTTGCCAAATTGTGGTGCACCTGGATGTGGTTGGCAAGCTTAATCGTCATTTGGCAAATTGGTATAACCAAACCCCTAACATTTATCAACTTTAGTGTTAGTCTAGTTCCTGTATTTATGTTTGTATGTTTATGTTCCCTTAGCCCTGTTCTCTGTTTATTTTATGTCTGTATCCATGTAATCCTTGTATGTCTCCTTAGTTCTGTAGCTTTACTTCATGCTTTATCCTGCTCATTTCTGCTTTAGTTCTTTCTTTATTTCTAGTCTATCCTGTAGCCCTGCACTCTGTATTTAGTTACTTTGTGTCTCTTCTGCTCCAGTTTGTTTCCCTGCTATTTGCTCTGCTTAGTCTGTATCTTAGTTTGTCTGTACTAGCCTGCTACATCGAGTTTGCTGAGTTTTTTCCGTTCTTGCCTTGATATGCTGGATACAGCAGCTACTTTCTCAGGGCCTTTGTATGCACAAACCTGCAGCCCCAAGCTACTGGGGAAGTGCACTTGCCCAGCATCAGGCCCTGTGTCTCCAACCCTGCACAATAGCTCCTGATTTCAGGCGCTCAGAGTCCCATGCCACCTGGACCCCGTTCGTTACATGATCCTTATACTAGAATGCAAAGGACAAGGAGCTATACATACATAACATACATATGTAACAAAATAACAAATGCCCTCTTAATAGATAGAAGAGCAATTTTCAATTTTCTCATACTGTTCAAACTGTTAAAAAACAGACATCAAAATGCTCTGTGTAGCAGTGTATTTATTTATCGTCATCAACTTCAGATCAGAGTGTACTTTCTTCTGGGTCGGCATTAGACATGTGCATTCGTTTTCGGACGAATGCATTTTCGTCCGAAAATAGCATTTTCGTCCATTCGTCCGAAAAACGAAGAACGAAAATGTTAAGCTAACGAAAGCCGAATGAACGAATGGTTAATAAACGAAAATCATTCTTTCATTCGTCCATTCGTAGTACTATTGCATTCTATAAGCCGAAATAGAGTCGGTTTATAGAATACAATAGCATTTAACTATACGGAGACAGAGTCTCCATTCATAAAATTATGAATGGAGACTTTGTCTCCATATAGTTAAAAGCCGACAGCCTATAAACCGAACGTTCGGTTTACAGACTTTCGGCTTATGGAATACATGTATTCCTATTGCTATTCTATAAACCGAAGGTTCGGTTTATAGAATAGCAATAGGAATACATGTATTCCATAAGCCGACAGCCTATAAACCGAACGTTCGGTTTATAGGCTGTCGGCATTTTACTACACGGAGACAAAGTCTCCATTCATAATTTTATGAATTGAGACTCTGTCTCCGTATAGTTAAATGCCCACAGCCTATAAACCGAACGTTCGGTTTATAGGCTGTGGGTATTTAACTATACGGAGACAGAGTCTCCATTCATATGAATGGAGACTTTGTCTCCGTATAGTTAAAACCAACAGCCTATAAACCGAACGTTCGGTTTATATACTTTCGGCTTATGGAATACATGTAATCCTACCGAAAGTTCGGTTTATAGAATAGCCATAGGATTACATGTATTACATAAGCCGAAAGTCTATAAACCGAAGACTTTTAACTATACTTTTAACTAAACTATAAACCGAAGACTTTTAACTATAAACCGAAGACATTTAACTATACGGAGACAGAGTCTCCATTCATAAAATTATGAATGGAGACTTTGTCTCCGTATAGTTAAAAGCCGACAGCCTATAAACCGAACGTTCGGTTTATAGGCTGTCGGCTTTTAACTATACGGAGACAAAGTCTCCATTCATAATTTTATGAATGGAGACTCTGTCTCCGTATAGTTAAAAGCCTACAGCCTATAAACCGAACGTTCGGTTTATAGGCTGTCGGCTTTTAACTATACGGAGACAGAGTCTCCATTCATATAATTATTATTAACTATTACCTTTCTATGAACCGAACGAGAGCCCCATTCATAAGAATTTCTTATGAATGGGGCTCTCGTTCGGTTTATAGAAAGCCAATAGTATTACATTGTATTTCTATAAAACGAACAAATTAAAATTAACGAAACGAAAATAATGAACGAATTTCGTCTGAAACGAATGCAGTAATGAACGAAATTCATTTTAGACGAAATAAATAACATTTTCGTCCGAATGGACGAAAACGAAACGAAAATTTTAGTTTTGCACATGTCTAGTCGGCATAATGATGTTAGCACGTATGACCGGATCACCTGAGTAATCGTTGTTATAAGGTGAAATGCGTCTTGCGTATGATCATGTTTTGCCCTTTCACAGAGCTTCCTAAGGTGCCTAAAGGAAGTCCATGCTGATCTGAGATTGATTGGGGTAAAGACAGATTGTAAAGAAAATGTGGATGGTTTTTTTTTAAATGTTGCAATATCATGCTGCAACCCTCTCTCCTCTGTTTTCCAATGAGGAGCTTATCTCAAACATCCAAATAAGAGAACACTTGGGGAATAGTGACCATAATATGGTCTCATTTGAGATTAATGCAAAAAAGCTAATTGGTAAATATGCCACCAAAACACTTAACTTTAGAAGGGCTAACTTTGATGGACTAAGGGCATCGATTGAACATTTAGACTGGGAACGATTGTTTTCTGGACTAAACACAGAAGACAAGTGGAATGCCTTTAAGCACACATTACAAAAGTACACATCCCAATATATACCTTTGGGAAACAAATGCAAAAGACAAAAATCGAAACCAATGTGGCTTACAGGTAACGTGAAACAGGAAGTACAAAACAAGAAAATGGCATTCAAACATTATAAAAACACGGGATCAGCATTATCATTTATAGAGTACAAAGAGGCCAACAAAGCCTGCAAAAAGGCAATTAAAATGGCTAAATTGGAAAATGAGAAAAGGGTTGCCAAGGAGAGTAAAACTAACCCCAAAATGTTTTATAAATATATAAATGGAAAAAAGCTAAAGAGGGAAAATGTTGGGCCCTTGTTATCCCAAATGGGAAATTTGGTAAGTGAGGACAGAGAGAAAGCAGACATTTTAAATACTTTTTTTTCTTCTGTTTATACTAAGGAAGAGCAGATGGACGAGCCCCTGCTACAGGAAGTTATGGGACATTCGCCGCAAACATGGGATTGGCTGACACAGGAAAAAGTGCTTAAGCAATTAAACTCTGTTAATATAGACAAGGCCCCAGGACCAGATGGTATACACCCAAGGGTACTTAGAGAGTTAAGCATAATTCTGGCCAGACCACTATTCATGATCTTTAGGGATTCATTAAGTTCAGGTACAGTGCCAACAGACTGGCGAAAGGCGGATGTCATTCCAATATTTAAAAAGGGATCAAAATCTCTGCCAGGTAATTATAGGCCAGTGAGCTTGACATCTGTAGTGGGGAAACTATTTGAAGGATTGCTAAAGGTATACACTCAAGAATACATCTTGAACCAGAATATAATTAGTAAAAGTCAACATGGTTTTGTGAAAGACAGGTCTTGTCAAACAAACTTAATAACATTCTATGAAGAAGTCAGTAAAAATATAGATCTAGGTGTGGCAGTTGATGTGATCTATTTGGATTTTGCGAAAGCATTTGATACAGTTCCACACAAAAGGTTACTCTACAAATTGAGAGAAATAGGTTTGGGGGCAAATGTGTGTTTGTGGATTGAAAATTGGCTAAAAGATAGAACACAAAGGGTTGTTGTAAATGGAAAATCCTCAAATTGGACAAGGGTATTAAGCGGAGTGCCTCAGGGGTCTGTTTTGGGCCCTCTTCTTTTTAATTTGTTTATTAATGATCTGCCACATTGTGCTGAGAGCCATGTCTCCGTGTTTGCGGACGACACTAAATTATGTAAGGCAATAAAGACTAATCTTGATGTTTTTTCTTTACAGGAAGATTTGGACAGAGTGGGGGACTGGGCAGTAAAGTGGCAAATGAGGTTAAATATAGACAAATGTAAAGTTATGCATTATGGAAAAAATAATAACAAAGCAACATATACGTTAAATGGTTTTTCCCTGGGAAAAACTACTAATGAAAAGGATTTAGGAATAATTATAGACAACAAACTTGGCAACAGTGCCCAATGCCAGTCAGCAGCTGCAAGGGCCAATAAGATATTGGCATGTATAAAACGAGGTATAGATTCACGGGAGGAGTATATCATCTTGCCTCTTTACAAATCAATGGTAAGACCTCACCTTGAATATGCAGTACAGTTCTGGGGACCAGTCCTTAAAAAGGATATTAAGGAACTAGAAAAAGTGCAAAGGAGAGCTAGAAAATTAATAAGGGGTTTGGAGGATCTTAGTTATGAAGAGAGACTTAAAAAATTGAATTTATATACGTTGGAAAAAAGGCGTCTCAGAGGGGATATGATAACATTATATAAATATTTGCAGGGCCAATATAAAGAGCTCTCCAGTGACCTGTTCATTAACAGAAAGGTACAAAGAACAAGAGGTCACCCTCTCAGACTGGAAGAGCAAAGATTTCATAGACAGCAAAGGAAGGGATTCTTTACGGTTAGGACAATAAAGTTATGGAACTCCCTGCCAAGAGAGGTAGTGCTAGCAACCACAATAGATGCATTTAAAAATGGTTTGGATGTTTTTTTAGGAAAGCAGAACATACAGGGCTATTAATAATAGAATAAGCATTAATAAAAGAGCTTATTGATCCAAGGAGAAATCTGATTGCCTCTTGGAGTCAAGAAGGAATTTTTTCCCCCAGGAGGCAAAATTCGAAATGGCTTCCTTAGGGTTTTTTTTGCCTTCTTTTGGATCAAAAGCTGTAATGATAGGTAGAAGGGTTGAACTTGATGGACTTGTGTCTTTTTTCAACCTAAATTACTATGTTACTATGTTACTATGTTGTTCTTGGGTTGGAAGCTCCACTCAAGTGTGGTGGTTGTGGCTGTTGGAACATGGGAAGCATTATTATCCTAGGACTAAAACTTCTAGGGAATCACTATCATTCCAATTTTAATAGAATGCGCAAACTGAAAAAGTTCTTCTTTGAGTGAGTTTCCAGCCGGAACTGTGCTCATTTATATTAATTTATGCAGATATATACTATTGTATTTTATTTCACCTCAATTTGAGAACTATAATACACTTTATTGAGAATGATTCACTTTATTGTACACTGGAGGTCATTTACTGAGTGTCAGCAGTATCAATATGTATTCAATTGTTAACCCCTTCGCGAAAATGGACGTGTCAGGGACGTCCTGCCGGGAACTGTGTTTCCAGCACCGGGTGTCTGGAACTCAGACACAACGCCGGTGTCTCGGGGAGACTTACGAAAACTTTTTAAAGATGTGCAGAGCATGGTAAAAAAAAAAAGGAAATGGCGTTAACTGCACAGAGGTGACCTGCTGAGTCATTTCTCTTTGGGTTTGTTGTAGACTCTCTGTGACTGTCTCCAGACCAGTAGTTTTGGCTTGTAAAGAGGTTACAAGCCAAAACTACTGGTCTGGAGACAGTCACAGAGAGTCTACAACAAACCCAAGCAGAAATGACTCAGAAGGTGACTCCGATAGCCCAACAACTTCATAGAACAAACCAATGCACCCTTATGCTTTATTTAAAAGCATGGCAGTCTATTTGGTGTCTGGGGCACCCACGATTGCCCCACAGAACGATCGTGGGGGCCATATTGATGGCGCAGCATGCTCCATCAATATGGCTATGCCCTCTTGTGGTCAAGAGCTTCGGAAGTGAAAATAAATTATCTTCCATCGCTCTGAATATGTTGCTTGACTGCCCCTAGAGGCAGTCAGCAACATTGCAACATAAAAAAAAGATTTCATTAGCTTAAAACTAGGATTAGGGCTAGATTAGCTGTTGCTGTTAAAATTAATTAATTTTTAGCATTAGGCATAGGGTTAAAATTAAATTTAAATGAAAATATATTAAGGGATAGCATAAAGGTTAGAGTTGGGGTTACATTTAGAGTTGGGGTTACATTTAGGGTTAGGGTTAAATTTAGGGTTTGGGTGGGGGTCTAAAGGTCAATATAGAAAAAACAAAATACTATTTTTAGTTTTTGCCCCATAACTCACAAAAAATGCAGAAAAATCTGGAAACATGCATATTTCTGAACTCAGGACAAAATTTAGAAACTATGTAGATAGGGTCTTTTTTAATGATTGAATTTGTGTAAATTATATTTTAGGTCAAAGTTAGAAAAGGTGTTTTAAAAAAAAAAAAAGTCAAAAAGTTTTTTGTAGTAAATTATAAGATATGGTGAACATAATGGTATCTAATGAAAGCCCTTCTTATGATGATAAAAACAACATATAATGTGTGTGGGTACAGTATGTGAGAAAGAAGAAAATTACAGCTAAACACAAACACCCCAGAAATGTCAAAACAGCCATTGTCACCAAGGGAAAGTCAAGGTTAAAATGTCTTGTCACTAATGGGTTACGCACCATCATGTCACTTTTCACTATGCTCCTACCCCTGGACATATTGTTTACTTTTTACTTTCTAGATAGTATAATGTTTGTGCATTACATCTTTCGTAATAGGTTGTGTTCTGTTTGATGTTGTGACTCCCAAGTGGCAACATCCTATAGGGCTACTGTTTTAATAAATGCACATTCTCGGTTTGCTGCCAACTTGTTAATGAAGTTTTTAGATAAAAAATAAGCACTTACACTGACCCGAAACATCACACCATCTCTGTTCCCTCTGAAGTCACTTGACTTGAATGGTAACCCATATTACAGTTCTGCAAATATTTAAAATTATATTTCCTAGCATTTCATGTAACAGCATAATTACTAGAACACAATATAATAAAGTTATTTATATTACTGTGTATTTTTCCTAATTTAATAAATATGTTATAATTGTTTAAAGCAAGGTGTATGGCTTTGGGTATTTTAGGTTATTCATATTTAATATAATTTAATAAATATATAGATTGTATAATATTCATGGTGGCCCAGATATTTTTGCATCATTTGGTTTCCATGTAAAATGTAAAACATTTTATTTAAAAATTAAATACAGAAAACATGTTAAAATACTAATGAATGTACAAAGAGCTTATTTCAATTTATTATAATATTTCATATGTATAAATCACTGAATGGGAATATGATCGAGCAATGGCCTCTTAATATTCATGTATTAGATATAATATGTTTAAAATGGAATATTAAGTGTCTTTCATGTAGGAGTAGATTAAGAATGATCTGGAATGATATAGCAAAATGAAATAAAACACCAAGCTTTTATGGAAATCACTGAGTTCTTGAAGATCTCAGTTTTGTCATTTAAGATCCATTATGTTTAGGAGCTATGTAATGAATCAAGCTGACTATATTAACACGAAGCTGTGTCTCAGTGATTTACTGTAGCAATAGAATTTATCAGATTTCATACATTTGATTTGAACATACATAGAGGTTAACAGTGGCTCTCAAGCATTGTCATTTAATTCAATATTTTAGCTAATTTAATTATGAACAAAAACTGCCTTGTTATTAGAACAAAATAGGGAAAATGACACATCTCATTAAAAATATGGACATGATTAAATACATTAATGGAGAGGCTCTTTAATGAAATATTTATGAATTGGAAATATATTCTGGTAAACACAGCATGTTGTAGATATTGCCAATGACCATTTCTCAGTTGTATGTACACAATGGTATACCTATTATACCAGTTGTCATGAACCACCGTGACTCTGGGAGCCGGCGACAAAAGTATGTTAAACTTTGAATGCAATAGCCAGTGTGTCCCCATGTTTCCCTGGTTTTAATACCCTCCCCCAAAAGGGCAGATCACTATGTTTTCCCCATCCCCTGGTGCCAGACCCTCTAAACCAAGGGGAAAAGGTAGGTGCCCATTTCATTGGCCAGGAGTTTAAAGGTCCCCAAAGTTAAAAGATTTAAAGGGACCTAAATCTGGCTTCATCCCCGATTAGTTGCTACTCTTCCTAGTGTAATGTCATTGGTTTCCTGGCCAGTGTAACGCACCGGGTCCGGGATGCTAAAGGGACCCTGAGAGCCCGAGATCAGGAGCTACAGTGCCGGGTAAAGACACAGGACCTGGTGCTGGGTAACTACAATCGCTTGGAGGTTTGGGACCCCAAGTTTTTGCAGCCACAACCAGGAACTGTGGAGCAGATGCTATTTCCAGGTCCCAGGGCTAGAGAGGAAATGAACTAAGCCAAGCAGAGCTAAAACAGAAAAGTGGGAGAGGGAGAGCAGAACTAAAATACAGAATGGAGGGCTACAGGACAGAGGGTAAACATAAGCAAGAAAGCAGCAACCAAACTAAGGATAAATAATACAAGGCACAGGGTTAATGGACACAAAAGGCACATACAAAGGAACAAACATAAATACAGGAAGTAGCCTAACACTAAAGATGGTAAAGGTGGGGGTTTGGTTCAAACAAATTGGCCAATTTATATGTTAGCTTGCCAACCATGTCAAGGTACCCCACATTAGGCAAGTCCCTAACTAAAACATAATTTTAGCAAAGCAAAAGCAAAAAATAGAATCTAAAAGACATACATGGAATAGGCACAGAGGAAATACCTGTAGACTGCACTACTAAGGACTGAAGAGAAACAGGTGTGGTTTAAATAGAAGTAAACTGGCAAGGCAGAGGGAATCAGAAAACCTGGAATGGAACATAAGGACAGGTAGAGAGGAATACAGGGCAGGACAGGTATACAGGGCAAGGTAGGAATAAGCATAAATAATAACCAAGAAAGCAAAGTAAGAAGGATACAGAAAAGCCTGGATAAGTCTGCACAAGGGTGCATGGTTACACCCAGACTGGCACCAGATTTAATTGTATTATCCATTGCGTACAAGTAAATCCCTTTGTACTGTTCAATCTCCCCTGTTCTCAAGATATTTTACTGTATAAATGTGCTGTCTGGTTCACAATAAGTTGTTCTTGCTTGTGACAAATCTTGGTAGCCGTGTCTACTTCTTGGGATCGCTATATTTTGATTTACGTCCATGGGGTTGGCGAGGAAGCTGACACTCTATTCCTAAGTTAAAAAACTCATCAAAGGGGGGCGGAGGTGGCAATTTATGCAAACGGACGTGTTTCTTGAGAGCTCCTGTTATCAGCACTCTATAATGGCTAAATTTGATGGCTGCACCCGTTAAATGCCCCACAAAACATACCCTACAGATGGCTGATGCTATGGGGAGGAAAAATAAGAAAGTTGACCAAGCAGGCCAACCAATGAAGCGAGCTATAGGAACACTCCTGACAAGGTTCCAGAAGCCTATCACGTCTACGGTGGTGACAATGCATACACAGCCAGAAGTAGACTCAGAAGAATCCTCAGAAGATTATAGTCCTACCAAAAGACCAAAAACCTCTGTGAAAACACCTGAATATTACTCAGACACAACACCAGTGTCTCGGGGAGACTTGGGAAAACTTTTTAAAGATCTGCAGTCCATGGTAAGAGAGGAAATGGCGGTAACCCGCACAGAGGTAACCTCTTTAGAAGCCAAAACTACTGGTCTGGAGACAATCACAGAGAGTCTACAACAAACCCAAGCAGAAATGACTCAGCAGGGGACTCTGATGACCCAACAACTTCATAGAACTAACCAATGCACCCTTATGCTTGATTTAAAAGCACTGCAGTCTAACATAAGACTAAGAGGGGTTCCAGAGGTTATAGAGTCCACCACGTTACGTATTTACCTGCATGATCTTTTTAAATATATTAAGTCTGACTTGTTCACTGATCGCTACCATGTGCTGGACTGCTTTTGAGTAAGGAAGGCTGGAAAAGCCCCACGAGACTCCTCACGGGACATTATTGTGCATCTTGAAACCAAACAAGATAAGATTGCGATCCTGGTGGCCTCTAGGAACTTTCAGGTAATCACATTTGGGGAAGACAAGATTCAGATATCTGAGGACCTACCACTTGAAATTGATGTCACCGCTGACAGCCCACTTTAGATCACTTGGAATTCTATATTGTTGGGGCTTGACAATGATGCTTACAGTCGCTAAAGAAGATAAGCAGCTGTCGGTAAATGACTAAACCGAAGTAAATACATTCATACGAGATTTGGGTATTGCCCCTCTTCCTCAGGCATCAGACAACACTGCAACACCTGAAACTGGGACTTTTGAATCTAATGCCATTTGAAGAACCTCCACTTTGATCTGAAATGTTTTAGGGACTGTTGTCATTTGAAAAAATAATAGTTTATATAACTTTATGGATCCAGTGACTGGGTGGAGACGTTATACTGGACCAGTTAATTGTTGGAGCAGTTATCTTTGAGTTATCAGTTATCATATCTAAAAAAATGATATGATGATTCGCTGTCTGTTCATGACCCAAGCCATCCCTCACCCCCCAGGCAATATCTGCCGTTCCATTGTGAACAGGCAGCACCTTCCCACCGCTGGTGGTTGTCTGCCCATTTTTTTTCTTTTAGGCAGTGCACTCTAGCTCCTGCCGGTTGACCCTCTTCAGGGTAGCCTTTTTTGTTTCTCTCTTTTTCTTTTTTTCTCATCTTTTCCATTTCTAGCTGGCTTATGTTTGATTTTATCTGTTGATTCCATTACAGTTAATTCAGCTCTGTTTATTTTCTCATTTTCTTATCTTGCTTGATTTATTTTACTTTTACTTTTTGACACGTACTTTTGTTTTAATGTACCATGTTTATTTCTTGTTTAATATAATTCAATATAAATATATATATATATATATATATATATATATATATATATATATATATATATATATATGCTGTATAGATCTATTATACTGAAGAGGTTTTATTGCATTTAATATTTATATTTTTCATCATAAGAGAGAAAATTATACGAGCCACATTTTATGGATGTACTAGAATTGTGTTGTAAGTAAGTTAGAAAATATATTAAGTTTATGATGGGATGATGAAGAGACTTGAACCCTTTACCATTTAGTCAACTGGAAATGTATTTTTCTATTATTACCTGTTTGTTTTTTTTTCATAATATACCAAGATGATTAGATTTAAAGTTACTATTTATGAACTAAACTTGAGTCTGATATGTTGATTTCTTGCTATACCATATTTCATATCACAATATTTTTTATGTATACATATCAGTACTACTTGTTTTTTATTCAGTGATTTAAAAACAAATTTTCATTTAAAAAGAAAAAAATTAAATAGACTTATCGTGGAAACATGTCCTACTCTACTTTACCCTATTTTTTATTTTATTTATTTTTCTTTCTTTTTGTTATAATGGTGCCAAAGTACAGTTTTGATATAATAGTTTTATACCCTCTAGACCGATAATCATAATTATCATAATTATAATCTTCCACTAATCATTTTTTTTTTAGGTAAATAATGTAAGCTTTAGTGCCATTCTTTGTCTTTCTCATTATTCCCATGAATATTACTGTCTTTGTGATTCTAGCCACTATATATATGAAAATTGAATTTTGTATGATGATCTAATATTAATGTACCATTTGATATTTACGTTTATACGTATATTTTATTTATGACTCAAATAAAAAAACTTTCATAAAAAAAAAAAAGCTCATCACAGAGCTGAAACATAATTTTTGTACGGAATAAATCCCTTGTACATGGTATGCTGAGTCCCTAGATTTATTTATTGTATATGATTATGGGTGAAGCTCTTCTGTGCACCCATTTTTTTGGGTGAGTGCGTATCCAGTTATTGATTAAACTCTATTCCTAAGGACTTGGAATCCCTTACAAAATGAGAATTAAGCATCTTGACTGCCGAGCCTTCTCGTTACACTGGTGGCAATGGCGGGATCTCCTCCTGTACTAGCCCATAGAGCAGCGGTGAGCAACCTACCCCTCAGGATGGTGGAGAGCTATAAACTACTGACTGTATGTGCCCTCCAGGACCTGCTTGGCCGGAGGGGACAAGAAGCGGGTGGCCTCAAGAAGCCGGAGCTCATAGCTGCCTTGTTCAAATTGGACCAGGTGAGCAGATTATGGCCTGACCCCAGCCTGATTATGGGGGTCCCATTGCAGACCACAGATGGGGATCTTATTACCGAGCAAGTGCAGAGTCGACTAGCTGCTTATGGTTCCGATCCCCCCTTTGAGGTCATCAACCAGATAATGCAAGCCATGGAATGGGAGCAGGACAAGGAGCTAAATGCCCTCAAACAGCTGGATGGGCAGAGCGTCAACAGTGATGCTGTCTCCGACTGAAGCACCACTCCAGCAACCCTTCTCAAAGTAACCCATCAGTCGTTTAAAGCTTTCAAAGATGCCTTCGGAGATATAGATGGATTCCTACAGGATTTTGGCAGTGCCAGCTGCACCAAGTTGATTCACTGGATTGGGTCCCCCTCCTAGTGGGGAAGATCACCAGACGAGCAGCTGAAGCCTACCGGGCAATCCCAGAGGAGTACAGCCGGGATAATGGGGAAATCAAAAAGAGACTGCTAGTTCGTTATGCCTTCACCCTGGACACTTGACGGAGACAGTTTCGAGAAGCCTGTTTGGGCCCAAGAATACACATACAGAATGGGCTAATCAGATGAGCTGTGCTGTCCGAAGTTTGCTACACGGTTGTGGAGCCACCAACTTTGAGGAGGTGGTCCAACATATGCTACTGGAGCAGTTCTTTCAACATACCCCGAGAGAAGTCAAAGACTGGGTAAGGGATCATGACCCCCAAACTTTAGATGAAGCCGCCTGGCTTGCTGACAAATTTATTGACATTCGGAGACCCTAGTCCCAGTTCAGCCAACCCCCTGACCCATGACTTGGAGCCCCCTACACCTTACCCAATGACCCTGTTTCCCTGGAGAGTTAGCCACAAGATTTGCCCCTGTGTTTCCCGGGCAGATGGGACCCCCTTTTCCCTGACCCCCTTGAACCCAGGATTGGCTGCTAAGAAATGTGGGCAGACCGGGTATATGTCTTTCTCTCCACCCCCGGCTGTCCCTGCCACCTTACTGAGTACCCTCACACCTAACTGGACCCCCTCCTCGCCAAGTTAATTTTGTGAGCACCCCCCCTACCATGGCTCCCGAGGAATACTATTATGATGCCCCTGAATTGATGTCTGCCTGGGAGCATTCGGCTTGGCAGTACCCTGAGGACATAGTCTTAATCAACTACCCCGCATACAGACAACTGGGCGCACCACTGCCAGGCTGTGAAAATTGAGGGGAAATCAGCAGAAGGGCTAAGGGACACTGGAGCGACCCTAACCCTCATTCAACCAGCGCTGATTCCCTTGGAGAGGCTCCTGGATTGCAACATGGCTTCTCACTGTCGCACTTGTGACACATGTCATCGGGTAGGTAAGCAACAGTATGCCCATACGGTACCCCTGCAGCCCACCCCTATCATCTGAGAGCTCTTCCAGCGAGTCACCGTCAACATCATTGGACCCCTCACTAATTCAGGCAAAAAGTACAGACTGATCTTAGTGGATTTTTCCACCCGCTACCCCGAAGCAGTGGCTCTCCGTAACATTATCACTGAAACCATAGGGGACACCCTTATAAAGATTTAGGGTTCCCCCAGGAGGTCCTTTCAGATCAAGGGACCCAGTTTATGTCCGAGCTACTAGCCCAGGTTTGGTCCCTGTGCCGGGTAAAATCTCTGCACACCACTCCCTATCACCTCCAGGCCAACGGACTATGCGAGAGGTTCAATGAGACTCTCAAGCAGATGATCCCAATGTTTATCACAGAGCATAAGGACTTGTACAAATTCTTTCTCTATTTGTTGTTTGTGTACCATGGGTTCCATTTGAACTTCTATATGGCTGATGGGTGAGAGGTCCTCTAGATATCCTTAAGGAGTTTTGGGATGGTAAGTGCGACCCCACTGAGACCCCAGGGGTTACCTATGTGGCACATCTGCGGGAGAAACTCTCCCACCTCCTCGAGCTAGCTCAAACCAATTTACGTGTTGCCCAAATCTGGCAGAAAGAACAATATGACCCCCGACTAAGCCCCAGGAGTTTGTGTTAGGGCAGAAGATCCTCATGCTGCTTCCCACATGACATAACAAGCTCCAGGCTGCCTGAGAGGGATTCTACAAAGTACTGGAGAGAAAAGGTGAAACCACCTATGCAATCTCCAGAAGTAGCCCCCTCCAAGCCCAGAGGATCTGTCATATTAATTCTCTTAAAAGCTACCTTACTCGAGAGGCAGCCATCTCTGATGTCTGTACCCCTTCTTCCACTTAGGCAGGGGACAGGGCTTTCCCCGATCTGCTCGGTGACACAAAAAACCCAGCAGCCTTGGGCAGCTCCATATAGGTCCCTTGCCAGCCCCGAGAACCGCTCACAGCTTCAGGCACACCTGGAGACCCGAGTTCTCCTGTTCTCAGTGCTCCCCGGTTGCAGGTCCCTACCAATCTATCCCATAGACACCACAGGGCAAGCCCCCCTTCACCGGCCTGCCTATAGAGTTTGAGGTCATATCCATAAAGAGTTAGAGGAGATGCGAACCCTAAGGGTAATTGAGCCATCCCACAGTCCATGGGCTTCCCCGGATGTGTTGGTCCTCAAGAAGGATGGAACCTCACGGTTCTGTGTAGATTACCAGAGGTTAAATGACAAGACCAAGATGGAAGCGTATCTGATGCTCCTGGATAAGCTGGCAGGGGCGACTTGGGTGTCTACCCTAGATCTCAGCTGGGGCTAATGGAAAATTCCCCTGACACCAGACATTATACGCAAGTCGGCGTTCATCACCCCGTTAGGCCTGTACAAGTTTAAGGTCATGCTGCTTGGGATGAAGAACAACTGGGCTACCTTGCAGTGGTTAGTCAACCAGCTGCTAGAGTGACTCCAAGATGTTACTTGTGCCTACCTGGAATTTATTGCCATTTTCAGTAGCACCTGGGATGAACACTTCCTCCACCTAGGCACTGTCCTGACAAAAATACAATGGGCAGGGATGACTATTAGACCTGACAAGTGTCACTTAGGGATGGCCGAATTTCCACTGAGACACTTGGTGGGTAGCAGGCTAAGATTGAGGCCATTGTTAACTGGCCCATAACAGTCAACAAGAAGCAGGTTCTAGCCTTCCTAGGGATGGTCAGCTACTATAGGAAGTTTGTGCCCCAGTACAGTGCCATAGCCAAACCCCTGAGAGATCTGACAAAGAAATCCCTTCACTGAACTGTCCGGTGGTCCCCATCGTGCAACATTGCATTCAAAAACCTGATGCATGCCCTGGGAGATGTCCCTGTATTGGGCGAACCAAATTTTAACAACCACTTTCTGGTCCAGATAGACGTTTCCATGTTCGGACTAGGAGCGGTTCTCAGCCAGGTCAACTATCTGAGCTGCAAACTCCTGGAGTGGGAGGTTGGATATGCAGTCAGGAGTGCCTGGCTCTGGTCTGGGAGCTCAAGAGATTTCTACCCTATCTCTATGGACATGATTTATCTACCCTATCTCTATGGACATAGTTTAGCCAGACCAGGGGGTTCCCTGGTCTGGCTAAACTGGGTTTCCTGAGACAATGGGCGCTTGTTGCACTGGAGCCTCGCTCTCCAACCTTTTAACTTTACAATTCAATATCCCCCCGGTAAGGGGAACCTCAATGCCGACGGGTTAACCCGGCAATTGGACATGTGAAACCTTTCCCTTACCTAGGGTTGGGGACTTACCAAAGTTGCTTTGTGTTTAGTACAGTTCTTTCAAGTAGAGCCATTCGTTGGGCTCACCTGTGTGGGACCCCCCTGCTGGCTCTCCAGAAAAGGGGAGATGTGTCACGGACCACATAACTCTGGGAGCTGGAGAGCAAAAGTATGTTTCCCTGGTTTTAATGCCTCCCCAAAAGAGCAGATCACTATGTTTTCTGCACCCTCTGGTGCCAGACCCTCCAGACCAAGGGGAAAAGGTAGGCACCCATTTCATTGGCCAGGAGTTTAAAGGTCCCCAAAGTTAAAAGGATTAAAGGAACCTAACTCTGGCCTCAACCTCGATTCGTCGCTATTTTTCCTAGTGTTCTCTAATTGGTTTAACCTCCAGACTGGAACCAGATTTGATTGTAAAAGTTAATCCCTTTAAGTGTATTGTTCAATCTCCCCTGTTCTCAAGAGGTTTTACTGTATAAATGTGCTGTCTGGTCCACAATAAATTGTTCTTGCTTGTGACAAAACTTGGTAGCTGAGTCTACTTCTGGGGATCGCTATATTTTGATTTATGTCCAGGGGGTTATTCCTAAGGACTTGGGCTGAGGAGATATTGAATCCCTTACAAAACGAGAATTAAAATCTGGACTGCCTTGCCTTCTCATTACACCAGTTATAATACAATCTTATAGAGAACTTACAATATTTCCCTTTTTATATATACACATATTTTTTTATATCAGTTTACTGATGGTTAACTCTTTTCCTGATAGTTCATAGTACCAGAAATAGGGTTAATGAGATTCTTGGCCATTTTTGTCCATTTACCTTCTGCATGGCATACATACATGATATGTCTCAATTGCGTGAATCATTTCTTCTAATCTCTTTTATCTGTACTGATTGAAGTTCATTCAACGGGATGCTTCAATAAGAGATCACATCTTTCACCTGGATTTGGTACATCAGACACCTTATTCAGTGCTGCCCAACTTTTTAATAAGCAGGGTTGCATGCCATGCAGCAACCCAGGTTTGAGGGTTAGACATTACTTAATGGCTGGAGTAATATCATGGAACCATTTGAACAGTGAACAAACAATGACACTTGAGAACCACCAGTTGGAAATATAACTGAAATTATCACTATTTGCATGGAGGAGGTGGCCATCTTGGAATTGTATCAAAATGGTTAAAACTGCCTCAAAAAATAATTACTCTTTAGAAAAAAACACAAATTCTTTATCTTCCTATAAGGACCTGTGATTTTCTCAGATGAGCTAAATGCTTTCAGTATTAGTGGAGTACAGAAAATGAACTCAGGATGCAGGCATGAGTAAATAGGAGGACAGTCTGAGATATAAGCAAAGGGCAGGCAGCAGACAAGGGAAATCCATAAGACAGTCTGGGGTCAAAGGGCAGATGACAGACAAAGGATAAATCCAGTAAACAGTTTGTGGGTCAAATGGCAGGTCGCAGGCAAAGGTTAAATCCAGTAAACAATCCGAGGTCAAAGGGCATGCAGCAGACAAAGGGTAAATCCAGTAAACAGGCAGGATCAAATAGGGAAATAGCAATACAGGAACAGAGCTCAGGGATTCACTGAGGGCAGCCAACAATAGCTGAGAACCATGTTGAGGAAGCCTGGGGGTTTTATAGTACTGCTGGGTGGGGCTTGCTCAGTAGAGCCGCAGACCACCCACCTCTGTGGGTGTCATGGGACAACGCAGTACACTCGGCCATAAGCTCCATCCCCTCCGTAATTCCCATTGTCGCGCCATGACCCCTAGCCCCACCCCCACATAAGAGCATGGAGAACCGAGCAACGGAATCCCAGAGCAACAGCGAGTGTTCGTCGGAGACGGAGGAAGCACCCCCCTCCACATGTCCCCCCCATCAGGAGAACACAGGGGTGCCTGTCAATTCCAAAAGTGGTACAATTATTTATTAAGGCCTTTGTTGACAGGAGTTATGTAGTAATGGTAGAATTTCTTTATCAATTTTTTTTTTTTTTGACATCTGGAACAATTGTAAAAATTACTAGCACTGTTTTTAAATTGCTACATATAGCAGTACAAATATTATTTCTGAAGATGGGTCCACAATATCTATTCTAATTTTAGTTAGGATACAAGTAATATCTTACCAAAGTCAGATTAATGTAATGTTGCAATATGGAGGTTATGGCAAAACCAGAATTTTGCTAAATATTTGCAACTTGATAGTAAACCAGTCACCCATACAAAGCTGTAGATGTCAATTTCAAGTCCAGATAAGTATAAATATTTAACTTATATATTTGATCGTTGAATCAACAGAAATTCTATAGATAAAATGGTTTACCTAACTGAATTTGTCATATTGTTTGCATCCACCTTCCTCCAAATAATGACTACAAATACCACAATACCTACGCAGACATGATGCTATATTACCATTTCAGGTGGGCAGATGCCTTTTTTTATTCCAAAGTTTATTACCAAAGTGGTATAAGCGTTTTAAAAACGCCTACATATTTGTGCATATTTCAGATTTTGCTCAAAGTATCATGTTGTCAGGATTCTGAATGGAGTATACTGACAATCCACTACTAAAGACAGTCATGTAAATAAAGAAAAAAAAAATGACAGAGATAAAATGGAAGTAGGTTATACAGAAGTAGAACAGGGTTAGTGAAGTGTGCAGTGTCTGAGATTGATGTTGATACCCTTCATTGTCAAGTGAAATGCCAATAATGCTTGTATAGCATTTTGTGAGGGCAATGGGAGTATTGATTTCTGAGCAATAATAAAGAATGAAGCAAATCTCTCAGGTATAAAAAATATTGGCAGCTGTTACAAAGAATTGACTCACAGAGGCATGAGTGTAGCTTCTCTCTAAGAACAAATAATTCAGGTTTCAGAAGAATTTCAAGTGCAGCCAAGCATGTTCATAGGGCACATCCCCTGCTATTAATTTACCTTCAGCTTTCACAGACTTCTCATTCGATCAACCAATTGGTCTGTGAAGAGTAGGGACAAAATTGATTTCTGAAGACTGCTTCAAAGACAATATAACATTGAATAAATACTGTAATGGAACCTAAAGTATTTTGAAATATACACATTTTCATTGCACAGGGGAAAGAAATAATACCAACATTATCTATTGATTGCATTGAGCAGATTATTTAAAATATTTAGCTTTTTTCTATAAATACAATTTCTCACAAAACGGCACAGTTATATCTCCTTGCACTTATGAAGTCCTCATATACTTAATAGGACTGGTCCTGAAAAGTGCTTTTCTCAGAATTTGTTGGAAAATGGTATAATTTGTTGTGATAGGCACAGTTAATACAGTACTCTTTAATATGTGTGTAAACTAAAATATATTTATTAGTGGATATGCACTTAGTCTCATGTTAACAACAGCAACAATTTTTATTAGAATAACTGGTGCGCTAGTTCACTGCAGATAATCTACTTTGTGACTTTAGGAACCATTTTTTGTAGGATAATATACATTTAATTATTTAGAAACTTGCTTTCATTTTGGGGTAAAAATATGTGGGTGCTGGTATGGTCCAAAATAAACAACAAAAAGACACATGACCAAAGCATTGTCAATTCTGTATTGGAAGAATACCCATACATTCTTATGTCTGGAATTTGATGGTCCCAGCATTTATTAAAGTGAACACACTGAAACAAAACAATCATAACATCAAGAACCATGTTAAATATCATAAATGTACAGAAAACTATAACTATTTTCTGACTGATTCTATGCATATCTACCAAAACTTGATAACCGTAAGACATTTTGGCAGTGAGGCTACCTGTGAAGTTGGCATAGGTGTGTAAACATAAGTTTTCACTTGATAGCCTAAGGCCAGTGTCACAAGGTGAATCCTGACAGCCTGAGTGACTGGGGTTCTTGGAGAGCCCTTGGTGCCAGAAGACTCGCTGCTAACTATGGACCCTCTGTGGGTCAAGAACCGCCCCCTCCTGAAGGAGCTATATGTCACGGAAGCCTGCTTGCCCGCTGACACTGAAAGTGGTTATAGCATTCTCAAAGAACATATCACTGACTAGCTTGTTCCTGGTTGTTACCTGTCCCCTGGATTTATTATTGACTTGCTCTATGGGGCCCCATATTGTCCCCCCTATTCCAAAAGCCCCAGTGACAGTGACCTGAGGCACCCATTCAGTGCAGCAAGGAATTCAACACAAGATGCCCAGGCAATTCTATTCCAAGTGGTGTGTGCAATGTTACTATATGTTAGTGTTGAAATGCGTACTTATCCAATCAATACTTTTTTACTGTCCTGTGAGCCATCTATTGTCCCTTGTAGTCTGGATGTCTGGTTATAAAGGTGGAATGTTTATTTTATGTAAAGTTATAATGTGTTTAATGCCCTTTTTCAGATAAGGTTTTCTATTGTTTGAGGCTTACCATGTTATAATTAGTTTCCCATGTGCCTCCCCTAGTTGATGCCATATTTGTGTGTATATAAGTCTGTGCTGTTTGTGCTGTTTGACAAATCAAGGTTGTTCATTCTTGTTTGTAACTAACTGCTAGTGGTCCTGTCTGCTATTTGGGTACAAAGAGCAATGCTCCAGGAAAGACTTTCTGGGTGAATGCTGAGCCATAATTGGGGGCTAAGAAGGTGATTTCCTACAATGGCCAGAAGTGCTACTGGCCTTGGGTAGCCATTCTGTTAGAGCAAGGATAGTATTAGAAAAAAGGTGTAGTAAGCCACTCCTTTGCTAGGACTAATCCAATTAGGATTGCCCATGGGTTAGGCTTCCCTTAAAAATTGATAACTTCTGCTCAAATGCCCAACTTTTAGGGGGTACTGCTTATACCATGGACTCTGTGTTTGACCCCTTGAAATTTAAAAGCTCCCCGAAAATTCTACTGCTTTTTCTATACAGACCTGTATCCTCAAGAACCAGTTCACAGATCCTAAAAGCACTGAATAAGGTAAGAGAGAAGACAAGACGAAGCAATAAACACTCAAATGTGGAACTGCAAATGTAAAGCAATATAAACTATATGGACAAAAGTATTGGGACACACCACAAAATTATTATATTCAGGTGTATCATTCAGACCCATTTCCACAGGTGTATAAAATCAAGCACCTAGCCAGGCAGTCTGCATTTAACAACAATTGTGCAAAAATGTGTTATTCTGAAGATCTCAGGACAGCAGCAACAGCCATGCTGGGTCACCAAGTGCTGAGGAGCACTGGTGGGTAAAAGTCATCAATTCCAAACGTCCATTGGCAACAAAAACTGTGTGGGGGGAGCTTCGTGGAATGGGTTCCTTTGGCAGTCTTATGGGCATGTCTGCATTTGGTGGATGACAGGAGAACGTCACCTGCCTGACTGCATTGTGCCAACTGTAAAGTTTAGTGGAGGAGGAGGAATGGTATGGGGCTGTTGTTCATGGGTTTGGGCTAGGCATATATCTTTCAGTGAGGGAAAATCCTAATGCTTCAGCATACCAAGACGTTTTGGACAATGAACTGGAACATAGTCTGTGAGACAGTTGGTGAGCCAGATCTTCTCATCCAACATTGGAGCCTGACTTAACAAATGCTCTACTTGATGAATGGGCAAACAGTCCAACAGAGACACCCACAGAAGAACAGGGGTAGTTAATATTGCTGCAAAGGGAGGTCAGTCTATTTATTTAGAGTGCCATGTTAGAAAAGTCCCTGTTGGAGTAATGGTCAGGTGCCCCAATACTTTTGTCCATTTAGTGTATGTGCCATACATATTAATGGACACAAGTAGCATAAAGTTGTTATCAGCTAACAGAGCAGTATTCAAGTATTAAGGTTTTCCTCAGGCATGTTGATAGATATTTACAACTGAAATGTAACAGGTCATCACATAAGTTTGACTTGGTCTCAAAAATATCTTCAATCATTTCACCTCCCATTACTTTCAATAGGGAAAATTTTAACCTGGGTGAGGAATTTTACTTGGTCTCAAAATGAAAGTCAACATCCAAAGTCGACCTCCTCGAACTATTCTTGAATTTTAGTGAATATTCCCATAAGAGATGAAAATAGTCAAGGTAGAATGGGAGAAGGCAGAAAAATGTCCCATTTTAATGCTTTTTTTTCCAATGAACTGCCCAGTGAAAAAACTTTACCATACAAATAAGAGACATTCCGTTGAAAGCTTCTCTGTGACTACCTTTGCTCAGATGTTAAAGAATTGTTTTCAAATGGAACTATTAATTTTTTGCAGTTCATTTGCAGTTAAATTGTCACAGACGCCCAGTCTTACCTCCCAAAGTGTTAGGGGGGACGCACCAAATGCCCTTCTCTCCACCCTGAATATTTTTGGAACATGAATAAATATGGTAGTTTTCATCCTCCCCTTCTCTACCCGTACAAATCGACAGGTTTGGAGCTCTCGTGAAACTATTGCCCCATTAAAAAAGTGTGTGTCATGGGTCTGGGAAATTAAATATATTTTCAACCACCTGACACTAAAAATATGTTTAGATCAAATTAAACATGCTAAAGAATTCCCATTAAAGTTATTTGTAATTGAATATGTACCGCATAAGTCCATAATAATCTAATTCCTCGTATTTTCTGTACAGGCATATGCAAAATTAAAATAAAAAAATAATTTAGTTCCCAGGAATTAAAATTAGAAAAACCTGGCAGATTCCAGTATTTTGAAAGCGGTTTAAAAATAAGGCTGCAGATTCCCCATTGTTAGAAGCTGCCAGTCTCTGAGATCCCCAAGTGCCTTTCAGGAGTGTTTCATCTACTGTCACTTCAGCAAGTCCCCACTGTAGGTCAAAGCTGCAGGACTTGCTGAGGATCCCCAGGACACTGGAAGGATGTAGAAAAACAGCAGGATGGATTCAAGGATCAAAAGTTAAAAGTCAGGTATAAGCTGATGCGAAATGCGTGAACAGGGAGTGGCGTAAGGTACACAAGGCAGGAGCAGGTAGAGGATTCAGGAAACAAGCCGGGTCACTAACAGAAAATCAGCAAACAAAAAATCACCTGCCATTCAGGGCAAAGCAGAGACAACGCAAGGGTTGTGCTGTATCTTAAAACAGGATTTAAAACATTTTCAAGTGAGATAAATAATATGAGTATTTTATCATGGATTACAGGAACTAAAAAGACTTTGTAAAACTAATTCATAAATTAATTCTTCAAATGTTCTAACATTAAAACATACACATATAAAACACAATGGTTGTACATGCAAACAAAAACTCCATACAAAGTTTCACACAGCTCTCCTTTTACCTCTTCCCGCTTCCGCAGAGCAACCAGCTCTCTCCTTCCTTTTCAAACTTTAAAAAGACCCTCAGACCTCTTCTCTTTAATGAAGCTTACTACCCATCCAACTAGCATACTGGTTGATTACCTCTAGCTAATCCCACCTAGCTCTCGCTATCCACAATCACTGTTTGTATCAGGCAGCTGACAACTGATCCCTCTAGAACGCACACAATTAATCAAACCCACCCAGGTGCCAACCATCCACATTAATGTTACCACAACTAGATTCCCTCTGTCCTCTTCACTCGCTTCTGTGTTTCATGTACCCCATTCCCTATAGATTGTAAGCTTGCGAGCAGGGTTCTCTACCTCATGTACCAATCTGTTCTAGTTTGTCTAACTTTGTATGTAGTTCCCTTCTATGCTCTGTATCAAGTGTTACGTAAATTGTTGGCGCTATATAAATAAATGGTAATGTAATGTAATGTAAATACAAAATAAGAACAAACACATCAAATAAAATGCTTTGAGATGTGATGGACCCAGAGGATTATTTGTCAATCACATCAGCCCCTCTTATGTCCTGCATACCACAAGAATGAATATAAGGGAGGTCCCTGTCATTTACAATATAACACAACATATTTGTATCCATTTATCTCTTTAATCTCCGTTACTAGGGTGTGTTTGTTTGGGGACACACCAGGAAGCAACATTGGTCTTTTTCAGTCAGAGTTAACAGCTTCTATTTTTCCTTTTAAAAAGCTCTCAGACAGGTATTCAAAATTCAGGAGCCATCTTGGAATGACCTTACATTCCACCTGCAGCCATCAATGATAATGGCAAAAAGCCAAAGCTGCTATATTACTGAAGACAGTAATCTGCACAGCCATCTAGTATGTGATACCCATGATTCATTCCAACTTGTGATCATTTCCTTACTATGTCTGATCACGAGTTGGGAGTAATGGATTGGCTTATGGACATTTGAGGCTCATGTTTTCCCATGATGTAAAAGACATGCAGAGTGCATATCTGGGTAAAATATGCACGCTTTTATTCAGTATTATATAGATTACTAACTAAAAGTTGGGAATAATTATTACTATTCCTACCAGAAATTTCTTAGCTCACAAAATAAAAATTTCACATCTATAGCCCTGAACAGCTTCAAAATCAAACAGAATTAAACATTTGTTAGATATTTTTTAATAGTTGAACAGATGTGCTTCTCATAAAGGGAATTTGAGTATAGCTTCATTAGGGATTGCTAATGGGCTAAATTATACATAACACACAATAAGTCACATGGGGTGTAGTTACCAGTGTCTGTTACCATCACAGAGATTAATAATGTATTTGTTAGAGTTAATATTTAATTTACAACACAAAGCTTCATTTTAGTGTAACTAGTTTAGTCAATTATCTTTTCTTTTTTTAGATATCTTACATGAAAGATCTAACTAGACAATTTACTTTATTTATTTACATATACAAGTCTTTTATCCACATTATATATATATGCTTAAAAGTTAACATTTTACCATTTTATATTATCAACAACAAATTAGTATTTACTGTCCAGTCTCCTAGACCATAATATTTATTAGCTTTTACTTTGTTTAAAAGGCGCTCTATCTACCAATAAACATGGGGGATGGTAAATAGTCAAGGCGTTTGGGAGATGAGGACCATATGGGAATTTTAGACTTCAACATCTATTAAGGCCATACAATGGTATATGTGGTGAGAGCCTGGAAGCCACTACACTGATTAGAGCTCAGTTGGATGAACTAGAGAACCAGTGGGGAGAATAGTGCACAAAGACATTACATTACACTGATTGACCTAGATAAGTAAAATGGCATATATATATATATATTTCCTGGCTAACCATGGCAGCAGTTACGTATGGGTTAGCTCCACCCTCAAGGTAGGTAGGACAGAAACAAAACTATAAGAGAGCTCCCACCCCCTGTCTCCTCAGTCTTTTTTCTGTCCTCATTGGTATTAGGACGGGGCCCGTTTCGGGCCTGTTTTTTGATTTTTTTCTTTTATTTTTTACTCACCTTCCGGAAAGTTCAGCCTCTTTCTTTCCGAAGCCCAGTTTCCTGATACCGGTTCCTTGGGATGCTTATTCCTCCGTACCCTTACTGCTAGTGGTACTGGAGATGATTCTGAATTATGAAGTTATATGCCATGTTCCTCCGTAAGCTTACTGCAAGTGGTACTGGAGATGGGTTGGTGACTGTGCAGAGGTCTCATTTCCTGCATCATCCTGGAGGTATGTTGGAGGTGTTGGGCTGTCTATGTCCACACCTGTCTTCTTTTTTCTTCATTTTTATTTTCCTTTCCCGTTTGTTCTCTGAGGCTGTGGAACGCATATGCGTTCCACACCTCATTTCTGTTCTATTTTCGGCAGTGGAACGCATATGCGTTCCATGCCTCTTTCCTTTTGAATGCTGGAGCGCTCCAAACGCGTTCCAGCATTCAGTTTGTGGCCTGTTTCAGGCGCTGGAACGCATTTGCGTTCCAGGCCTCTTTTCTGTGCCGTTTTTTCGGCGTTGGAACGCATATGCGTTCCACGCCTCGTTTTCACTTCCGTTTTTCGGCGGTGGAACGCATATGCGTTCCACGCCTCGTTTTTGCCCCTTTTTTCCTTTCAGGTGGAACGCATATGCGTTCCACCACTTATTTTTTCTTATTTAAGGGCTCCTTTGCGTGTTAGGTGGACCCTGCAGTCTTCATTTTGTTCCAGGTCCCACCAGTTCTTGTTCCCTGTGTCTAACTCCATTTCCAGCCTCAGGTACTGTTTTGTTTGGTCTGCCTTTGACTTTTTTGTTTTCAGTGCATATTTGTTTCATGCAATCTTCCTTTTTCTGTTTTTTCATTATCATGTCCACCTCATCTAGAGGTCTCGTTCTCGTCATTCTAGGTGAGTAATTCTTTATTTTTGGATTTTTTGAATTTTTGCCTTTCTTTTGTGTTTTTAAGAGTGCCATTTACTTGCTTACCCTGGCATCTTCTTCCAGCCCTAGACCAGGAATCGGATCATCCAAGGAAGAAAACGGAAAAGCGTCCTCGCTGTTTGGCCTGTGATGCCACCCCCTTGGAGGGCAAACGTCTCTGCGGGGATTGCTTGGCTCAAGCTGCTGGCCCCTCTGAGCCCTCTCCAGACCTCATGCACCTAGTCAATCAGGCAGTTGAGAGGAGCCTGAAAGAGCATTTGGGGAATCTCATTCCGGCCCACCACTCGCCCCTTCCTGAGGAGTGTTTGTTTTCTGATCAGCCCGAATCTGGGGATCATTTGGATGCGGGGCATTGCTCTTCAGCTGAGGAAGATGGGGATTCCGGCGTTCTCCTGGACCCGGCTCTTATTGACCACCTCATTGGGGCAGTTAAATCCACTTTGGGTATTACCGACTCTTTACCCACGATGGGTGCATCCGACAAATACTTTGCCAGTCTACGTGAGAAGAGACCTTCTTTCCCAGTCCATAGATCCATTGAGGTATTGATCTCGACTGAATGGAAGAACCCTAATCACAAAGTTTCGTCAGGCAGGAGGATTTCTAGATTATATCCGGTTGCTGCCGAGGATGCCTCCCCCTGGTCCTCTCCCCCCGTGGTGGATGCCCCAGTCATTAGGGTTGTTCGGCAGTCGTCCCTCCCTCTGGATGGTCCGGCTCTACTGAACGATCCCATGGAAAGTCGAATTGAGGCCTCTCTGTCAAGAGCTTATGTTGCGACAGGTTCTATCTGTCAGCCTACGGTTGCCATGACATCTGTCTCTCGTGCCCTGAAGTGTTGGATCCTTGACCTCAAGGATGATATCGAGGGTGGGATCCCCAGGAAACAGCTTCTAAACTCCCTGTCCAACATCAAGCTGGCGGCTGAGTTTTTTATTGAGTCTTCGGATATTTTGAAGTTGGCGGCCAGGTGCATGGGCTTGTCGGTATCGGCCAGGCGTGCCCTGTGGTTGAAACACTGGCATGCCGACAATGCCTCCGAGAACTCCCTGGTGTCCATTCCGTTTGATGGCTCATTGTTGTTTGGTAAAGTCCTGGAAGATGCCATCCGTTAGACCACTGAAGGTGAGAAGGTTTTTTTGCCACAGGAACGCAGGCGTCTTCCCAAGAGCATTTGGAACGATCGCCGGAATTTTCATTCCTCCTTTCGGGGACTCCGGACAATACCACAGGGAAGTGGCTCGTACGTCTGCATGGAGGGGCGGTTTCCGCGGACCTCCGAAAAGTTCCCGCTCCCGCCCGACCTCTTCCTTTCGTGGGAAGTTTCAGTCATGAAGTTATCCTGCCCAGCCTCCTCCAGTCGGTGCTCGACTTCTGGCTTTTTCAAGGTCTGGGTAGGGTTTTTCCTCGGATTCCCTCCCGTCTCCTGTTTTTATCCGCACCAAGTTTCCCGTGGACCCACATCGGTTGGGCATCCTGAGGTTTTTTCTGCGGTCAGTTGTTGTTCCTGTTCCTGGCCTCGAGCGGTTCCAAGGAAACTACTCCCCGTTATTCTTCGTCACCAAAGCCTCTGGTGACCTGATACCGGTCCTCGATCTGTCTGTTCTGAATCGTTCTTTGAAAGTCAGAAAGTTCAGGATGGAGTCTCTCCGATTGATTACTCCTTTTGTCTCCCCCGGCGACTGGATGGTTTCCATCGATCTCCAGAACGCCTATTTCCACGTTCCCATCAGTATCCGGCACCAGAGATTTCTACGATTCGTCATTGGAGTACATCACTTCCAATTCCGGGCCCTCCCATTCGGCCTCCGTACGGCTCCTCGTACCTTCTCCAAGGTTCTGGTGGTTTGTATCGCGGAACTGCGCGAGAGAGGTCTGACGATTTTTCACTACCTGGACGATATTCTCATCGTGGCTCCTTCACGAGACCTTGTCCTCGCTCAACGGGAGGTGGCGTTGGTTTTTATCCAAGACGCAGGTTGGATCATCAACTTCGCGACGAGTCAACTCCTACCGTCCCAGACCCTGGTCTTTTTGGGGGCATGCTTCAACACTATCACGGCTACCGTTTCCCCGTCATTGGACCGTCAGTCGCGTCTGATTTCGGCCATCCAGCAGGTTGTCCTCCCCGGGTGGTTACCCATCAGATAATTTATGTCCCTCCTGGGGGTCCTGGTTTCCACGATCGGCCTCGTTCGTTGGGCTCAGTGG
This sequence comes from Pelodytes ibericus, assembly GCA_036172795.1. NCBI lineage: Eukaryota > Metazoa > Chordata > Amphibia > Anura > Pelodytidae > Pelodytes > Pelodytes ibericus. Next base: position 89,792,869 of record CM069860.1, read on the forward strand.
CACCCCCGTTTTTCTTCAGTCCCTCCTTCTACCTCACCTCTCAGTCTCCCGGTCAGGATTGGACGGGTTGGAGGTGCGTCACCTCGGTATGGGTTTTCCTCTGATGGTCGTCTCGAAAGTAGTGGTCACTACGGATGCAAGTGCTCACGGTTGGGGTGCTCACCTGGACGGTCGCTACGCCCAGGGCGAATGGTCCCCTGCGGAGTGTGGTCTTCACGCGACTGTCCTAGAACTGAGAGTGATTTACAGGGCCTTGCTGGCTTTTCATCGAACTTTGCGGAATCGTTGGGTGTAGGTTCAGACGGACAACAGGTGTGCGGTTGCCTATATCAACCATCAAGGGGGTACCAGGAACCTCTCTCTCAGCCGGGAGTTCGAACCAATTGCTATCTGGGCTCAGGAATCGGTCGAGCACCTGTCAGTGTTTACCTTCCGGGTCCGAAGAACACGGTGGCGGATTTCCTGAGTCGCACCACTCTCGCTACCACGGACTGGAGCCTCTCGCCTCAGGTTTTCGATCACCTTTGTCTACTGTAGGGGCGTCCGGCCTTGGACCTGATGGCCTCTCCCACGAACACTCGACTTCCTCGTTTCTTCTCGAGGAACCCTCACCCCAGGGCAGAAGGCGTGGACGCTCTCTCTCTCCCGTGGCCCAAGGAGTTCCTTTATGTGTTTCCTCCTCTCCCTCTCATCCCGAGACTCCTAAATAAGTTACGATTGGAGAAGGCGGAAGTTATGGCCTTCCTTCCTTGGTGGCCCAGGAGGCCTTGGTTTCCACTGGCAGACAGGTTATCTTGCCAGGACCCTTGGCTTCTCCCGCATCGCCTGGACGATTGAGCGGCAGTCACTTCGGTCCCATGGTCTGTCGGAAGGTGTCGTCTCTACCCTTCTGAAAGCTCGGAAGTCTGATACGTCGTCCACATACCATCGTATTTGGTCTGCCTTTTCTGGTGTGGTCTGAGGGTAGGGTTCTCGATCCTCTGTCTCCTTCCCTGCCGGATGTCCTGGCTTTTCTCCAAGCTGGCCTGGATCGGGGTTTGGGTCTGAACACTCTACGAGTCCACGTCTCGGCCTTATCGGCCCTCACCTCAGTGCGCTGGGCTCTGGAACCCCTGGTGATTCGTTTCTTCAAGGCGGTTCTCAACTCCGTCCACCGGCTCGTTCCTTCTCGACCCCTTGGAGTCTTCCCCTGGTGCTTCGTGCCTTATCTGGACCCCCCTTTGAACCCATGCAGGATGCCTCCCTGTGGCTGGTGACCCTGAGGACTCTCTTGCTGTTGGCTGTGACTTCTGCAAAGCGTTGCTCCGAACTTCAAGCTTTTTCTGCAGTGCCTCCATACACGGTCTTCTCTCCGGATCGTGCCCTCCTTCGCCCTGTTCCGGTATTCCTGCCTAAGGTGGTGTCGGCCTTTCATCTGAATCAAGATACAGTTCTTCCAGTATTTTTTCCGAACCCCTCTACTCCTGGTGAATGCCGGTGGCATACCTTGGATGTGGTTCGCTGCCTACGCCTCTATATTGCCGCCTCTTCCTCCCTGCGGAAGTCCTCCCGCCTCTTCGTCCTTCCTTTGGGCTCTCGACGTGGTGAGGTGGCTTCGGTGTCCACTCTACGCCGCTGGTTTGTGGCTGCTATTTCCAAGTGCTATGTCTCCAGTGGTGTTCCGGTTCCTTCGGGCCTCAAGGCTCACTCCACTCGGGCTGTTTCCTCTTCATGGACGACTGAGGCTGGTTCTTCAGTGGCGACTGTCTGCAGTGCTGGGAACTGGTCATCTGGTTCCACCTTCTTTCGACACTACCGTCTGGATGTCCTACGGACTGGTGAATCGTCCTTCTCTCACGCTGTTTTGGCATCTGTCTCCTCTCATTGAACCTTTTTTCATTTTTGCAGTATTTCTTCTGTGTCTGTGTTTATTGGTTGTATGTTCTCCCATCCCTATTAGTTTCTGGCTTGGGTATGTCCCATACGTAACTGCTGCCATGGTTAGCCAGGAAAATTGAAAATTGTTTCATACTTACCGTAATTTTCTTATCCTGGTTATTATCCATGGCAGCAGTGAGTTCCCTCCCTTTGTTTATTTTTTTATGAGGAGCTGGTTACTAGACTGAGGAGACAGGGTGCGGGGGCTCTCTTATAGTTTTGTTTCTGTCCTACCTACCTTGAGGGTGGAGCTAACCCATACGTAACTGCTGCCATGGATAATAACCAGGAAAAGAAAATTATGGTAAGTATGAAACAATTTTCAATTATATATATATATATATATATATATATATATATATATATATAATCTCAATCCTGGTCTGTGCACTCTAGACACATTGAAGTTGATGCCCTGGTGCAATCCTGGCAGACACTGTAGTAGTTTGGAGAAAGGAGAACTCAGGGGGCTAGATATCATGGAGAATCAGAGATTTATTTCATAAAGATCAATATTTCAGTCTCACACAGGGGACTTTTATCAAGGTATATATATATATATATATGCCATTTTACTCATCTAGGTCAATCAGTTGAATGTAATATCTTTCTGCACTATTCTTCTCACTGGTTCTCTTGTGCTCTCCAAACTACTATATATATATATATATATATATATATATATATATATATATATATATATATATATATATATATAATATGTTGCTTGTGGTCATTTCACATACAAGATGGTTTAATCCTTTAAGAAAATGCCATTCATGATCTAAGAGGAAAGTTGTTCTTAAATGGATATTCAATTAGCAGAGCCTAGTGAGAAGTTCATTTTGAAGCATAGTTGTGAATAAAATCAAGTAATTGCTTTGGAGAAACTAAGAAATAGGAATTAAGGTCTTGTGTTCACGATCTCGGTAATAATGAAATACATGAATGTAGATCAGAATATGCAATATCGTCACAAGTAATTTCAGGCTTAAAACTTTACCTTCTTATGAATAAGTAAAAGGTTATGTATTTTTGCCATGTGTAAGTATAAAACACACCTAGAACTGTGAACCAGATATTTATAACATTTTCTGCTCCATGATTGGTTGCCCAGTTTAACTCACATAATGTGGGAAAGGCTCCAAATAGTGAATGTGATGTGCACATGGGCAACGTAAGTAGGTACCAGCCCATGGCATCACATGGAAATGCCATTATCTGATGGGTGAGTCAAGAGAACCATGCTGATCCCAAAGAGGGTGAGAAAGATAGCTAAAGCAGCTAGGTGAGACTGAGAATGTGACAGACTGATAAATTGCATTTAGGTGAAAGCTATGAACCTTTATTGATGTTGTATACTTCAAAATCCACAAAGGATTTGAGACATGGATTTATTGTGTATATGCATATAAAACAAAAACAATTTCAGTGCATTTAACAAAGGGTAGCAGAGCGACAGTGTTCTTATGGTTAATATGCATATTACACTTCATTTTAATTTATTAAATCCTTTACTTTCTTAAAACCTGTTTTTATTTTACATTTTCTACTTTCTTTGCTGCTGTATTTAAATTATATATTTATTAACATTTGTATTAGGATTTTTTGTTTGCGCTATCTGTCATAATTCTCCTCTTGTTTATTATCAATTTATGCTTTAATGCTGAAGTTCACCTCCATGTAATTATACTGAAGGATTATTTCCGTTTTGGTGAATTATCTCATTAATCCATGACTTGTTGTGGACACTTTAATACATGCAAATCCACAGGCTCATTTTGCTGAATGTCTGGAACAAAAAGCTTAAAGTTGGTTGGATGTAGATAATTCTTCAACATTTGTGTTTACAAATTCTGCAGTGTTAAAATGCATAGAACCAAGAAGCACTTACAATAACCAGATGATTATAGACACGCTGTGGGTAAGCCAAAAATATCTGTTTATATTTGGATCAAGCCAAGGAAAAGGGGAAAGAGAAGCCAACAAACAATAACTTCTGCACACACTTTAGCCACAAAATTGAAGAAAAACAAAGGCTGCCACCACATCAAAAGCAAATTATACACAAAAGAAATCAATAATTTTTTGTAGTTAAAAAAAAAAAAAACCTAGAACAAGCACACCATTATTTGATTTTCATTTTGTGGAGAAAATTGATCGTTACATAGCCACTAAAGTTTAAAGTATTTTTGTTTATAGAAGCAATTGTTTCTAGTATTCTGAGAAAGCAGGATTTGTTTAAATTTTGACTGACTTTCTTCTCTGAATGAGGATCAGAAATACCATCTAACTAACCATGCAGCATGAGACGCTTGATTTGACTAAAAACTATATAATCCTTACTACCTTTTCTTTGTCAGTTATAATTAAAATCTAGGTATCTCACTGCAGGAGCCATGATAGAAACCCAATAGCAGGCTCTCAGCTGTTTACACACTAATGTTATCAAAATTCTCTTCCAATTAATCAACTAGGAGGTACACAGAGAGAGAAGAAAATAAAGCCAAGTACAAAAATCACAACAGATTTTTAAAAATTCTGCTTTACTAAAAGAAGGAAAGTATTTTTTTACTGTAGCAGCTTTTTAATATTCAAAAGTAGATTGATGAAAGTGACAATTATGACTTGATACTAAGCATGTGAACAGACAGTTTTTAAGTTGCCCAACACAAGGACTCTAGTTGCATAAATACAACTCAAATAAATGAGAATATCTTGTACGTTTTTATCACCTGCCATTTATAGAGTGAGTAATTTCACGTATTTTCTGTTTCCTTGATAACATTCACATTCATATAGAATATTAGGAAAACTATGCTGTTACTGACATTTGCTTTATAAATACCCAAAGTTTTCACCTCGGCCCAATAAGATCATGATCTGCATACCAAATTCAGGTTTCTACAGATGTTGAGTTGGAGTTAAGGTTTGTAAACCCTGGAACTATGATTAATGCAAGTAGGAAAAGTTGTTTTAGAAGTTATTTGAACATTACACTATTGAGCTCACAATATAGGTTTCTTGTCAGGTGCCTAGATCGCAGCAGCTCATCTCTTCCGTGGTGTCCCGCCATGGGGACAAGGCTTGTGAACGGGTCAGGGCTTTCAGCAGGGTATAAGCCCCACCTCCTGACTAAGGCAACCAATGTGACACACGGAGGGGCTAACACTACTGAAGAGGCCGCATCCAGCTGCCCTATAAAACTTCCAGGATTTATAAACATGTCGCTCAGATATTGTTGGGCTGTCCTTTGCACAGTAAGTTCCTGACCTCTATTATTCTAGAATCCGATTCTTTGATGCTGACCCTGGATTAACCCTTTCCTGCTGCCTGCCTTTTCACCCTTTATATGACCTGAATTAAAGCTTAGCCTGCCACCTGCCTTTTGATCCTGTTTGTGACTTGGTTTAACCCTTTGCCTGCTGCTGCCTTTTGACCCTTTTTATGACCTGAATTAACCCTTAGCCTGCCACCTGCCTTTTGATCCTGTTTGTGACTTGGTTTAACCCTTTGCCGGCCGCCTGCCTTTTGACCCTTTATATGACCTGAATTAATGCTTAGCCTGCCACCTGCCTTTTGACCCTGTTTGTGACCTGTATTAACCCTTTGCCTACCGCCTGCTTTTTACCCTGCTTGTAACCTGAATTAACCCTTTGACTGTTGCCTGCCCTATGATCTCGGACTGTCTATCAGTTTATTCTGAGTTGGTTACAGCTGCCCTTCCCTATGAAAAACACACACCAGTTCTGGGTTTGCTTTTCACAAGAAGCATTGCCTGATGTGAATGATGCCTCACACAAAAGAGATCTCAGAAGACCTACGATTAAGAATTGTTGACTTGCATAAAGCTGGAAAGGGTTATAAAAGTATCTCCAAAAGCCTTGCTGTTCATCAGTCCACGGTAAGACAAATTGGAGAAAAATGGAGAAAGTTCAGCACTGCTGCTACTCTCCCTAGGAGTGGCCGTCCTGTAAAGATGACTGCAAGAGCACAGCACAGACTGCTCAATGAGGTGAAGAAGAATCCTAGAGTGTCAGCTAAAGACTTACAAAAGTCACTGGCATATGCTAACATCCCTGTAAGCAAATCTACGATACGTAAAACACTAAACAAGAATGGATTTCATGTAAGGATACCACAGAGGAAGCCACTGCTGTCCAAACAAAACATTGCTGCACGTTTACAGTTTGCACAAGAGCACCTGGATGTTCCACAGCAATACTGGCAAAATATTATGTGGACAGATTAAACCAAAGTTGAGTTGTTTGGAAGAAACACACAACACTATGTGTGGAGAAAAAGAGGCACAGCACACCAACATCAAAACCTCATCCCAACTGTGAAGTATGGTGGTGGTGGCATCATGGTTTGGGGCTGCTTTGCTGCGTCAGGGCCTGGACGGATTGCTATCATCGAAGGAAAAATGAATTCCCAAGTTTATAAAGACATTTTGCAGGAGAACTTAAGGCCATCTGTCCACAAGCTGAAGCTCAACAGAAGATGGGTGTTGCAACAGGACAATGACCCAAAGCATAGAAGTAAATCAACAACAGAATGGCTTAAACTGAAGGAAATACGCCTTCTGAAGTGGCCCAGTCAGAGTCCTGACCTCAACCCGATTGAGATGCTGTGGCATGACCTCAAGAAAGCGATTCACACCAGACACCCCAAGAATATTGCTGAACTGAAACAGTTCTGTAAAGAGGAATGGTCAAGAATTACTCCTGACCGTTGTGCACGTCTGATCTGCAACTACAGGAAACGTTTGGTTGAAGTTATAGCTGCCAAAGGAGGTTCAACTAGTTATTAAATGCAAGGGTTCACATACTTATTCCACCTACACTGTGAATGTTTACATGGTGTGTTCAATAAAAACATGGTAACATTTCATTCTTTGTGTGTTATTAGTTTAAGAAAACTGTGATTGTCTATTGTTGTGACTTAGATGAAGATCAGATCACATTTTATGACCAATTTGTGCAGAAATCCATATCATTCCAAAGGGTTAACATACTTTTTCTTGCAACTGTTATTTGTGGATACAGCAAATTACAACTTTTTTTTTCTTTTTCCTTTTAATTAAAAATGTTTACTGTTGTTTGCATTGAGTTTATCTATGCACATTCAGGATTAACAGTTTGTATAATCACCCTTTCTTCTGGCCCAGTGTACTTAAACAGCACCTGAAGCAGGTACTTTGGCCACTTATATTTCAGACTCCTCGTACCTATTGTGATGCTATAGAAAGGTCACCCTTTTTCCACACTGGTCTTCATTGATTCTGTAACTGCTGGTAACTTCATGAATCTGAATTGGGCCAAATGTCATGGGATTCCACTATGCACTAATATCCAGTCTAGTTCAGTGGCTGCACTGTATGGATCACCCATGGGGTCTGGCATCATGTCTTCTGAAACCTTTCATCTGCAGTGGTTGTTGGGGTCCTTCACATGGAGAATTTAAATCTGAATGTTTTTTTTCCGGCCATTCTCTTCCTATTATATTGGGACTCAATTTGAATCATAACCCCATCATTAATTGGGAGGAGGGCCAAATTTCGACCTGGAGTAAGCAGTGTTTAGAGACTAGTTGAATGGGATGCATGCCAACTTTAGGAAGAGACAGACACCCGAGTAGGTAATGGAATTAGTGACATTGGCTGCGGTCCCCTGGGATATCAAGCCACATGCAGCTGACCACGAACAAAAAGGTTTTTTTAAAACAGGCTAAGGTACTTTCTTGCACACAGAGTTAATTTCTTTGGAATTAAAAAAATCAATTTTCATTCAGACAGTATAATCCCCATTTTTCATTACTGGTTTTTACAAAGGAACAACCAATGGACAAGAACCTGCAAGCTACTTTTACAGAACGGTCACCTCAAGCATGTGATTAACATAAGAACAAGTGTTAAAACCATTAAATGATGTTAAGGTAAACTAATATCCAGTCTAGTTCAGTGGCTGCACTGTATGGATCACCCATGGGGTCTGGCATCATGTCTTCTGAAACCTTTCATCTGCAGTGGTTGTTGGGGTCCTTCACATGGAGAATTTAAATCTGAATGTTTTTTTTCCGGCCATTCTCTTCCTATTATATTGGGACTCAATTTGAATCATAACCCCATCATTAATTGGGAGGAGGGCCAAATTTCGACCTGGAGTAAGCAGTGTTTAGAGACTAGTTGAATGGGATGCATGCCAACTTTAGGAAGAGACAGACACCCGAGTAGGTAATGGAATTAGTGACATTGGCTGCGGTCCCCTGGGATATCAAGCCACATGCAGCTGACCACGAACAAAAAGGTTTTTTTAAAACAGGCTAAGGTACTTTCTTGCACACAGAGTTAATTTCTTTGGAATTAAAAAAATCAATTTTCATTCAGACAGTATAATCCCCATTTTTCATTACTGGTTTTTACAAAGGAACAACCAATGGACAAGAACCTGCAAGCTACTTTTACAGAACGGTCACCTCAAGCATGTGATTAACATAAGAACAAGTGTTAAAACCATTAAATGATGTTAAGGTAAACAAAGCCCTGGGGTCAGATGCTATACACCCATGGGTACTTAAAGAGCTAAGCAAGGTCCTGGCCAGAATGTCATTTTTGATTTTCAGGAATTATTTTATTTCAGGCATGGTGCACACAGATTGGCGTAAAGCTGTTGTGGTGCCCATATTTAAAAAGAGATCAAAATTCTAGCCTGGCAATTACAGACTTGTAAGCTTGACATCTGTGGTGGGGAAACAGTTTGAAGGGTTGCTAGGGTAATATATTCAATATTTCATATTGAACAGGAAGTGCATTAGCATGAGCCAACATGGCTTTGTGAAAGACAGGTCTTGTCAAAGTAACTTAATTACATTATATGAAGAAGTGAGGGAAAATATATGAGTGCTGCAGTGGATGTGATATATTTAGGCTTTGCTAAGGCATTTGATATGGTTCCAAACAAAAGGTTACTGTGCAAATTGACTGAACTAGGCTTAGGGACAAATGTTTGTTTGTGGATTGGCAATTGGTTGAAAGAGAGAATGCAAAGGGTTGTGGTAAATGGGAAGTTCTCAAACTGGACAGAATTGGACAGATGTGATACCTCAAGGTTTTTTCCTGAGTCATCTTCTTTTTGATTTGTTTATTAATGATCTCCCAGATTGCATAGGGAGCCATGTCTCAGTGTTTGTAGATGACACAATATTAAGTAGTGTAATACAGTCTGAACTAGATGTATCTTTGCTGCAAGAGGGCTTGGACAAGTTGGGTAATTGGGCAGATAAATGGCAAATGAGATTCAATGTTGACAATTATACACTTATGCATTTTGCGTACAATAATAAAAATGCAATATATAGTTTAACCCCTTAATACTTTTATTTGAAATAACTTCTCCTCATCGACAATAGCGAACGAAAAAACAAGCTAAATAGATTCTACTATTTCTCCTGAGTACAGGGATACCACCCATGCATAGGTTTGTTGGGTTGTTTGGGGGCTAAAATGCCAAATTTGTGAGGTGCAGTTTTTTGTTTTCCAACTTGAAATTTTTACATGCAGACAGCCTGCACCCATGTCCCATTTGGGACATATTTGAAACCAGCCAGTGTATTTTACCCCATCAACCCATATATTTTTTAAAAGTAGACACCCTAGGCTATCTCAAATGGTGGTATTTTTACACTTTCCATGCACTAATTCTACCACCAGCCTTTGTCAAAGTTTGTGGTAGTAATTTTTTTGTGTTTTTTTTTCACAAACCTTGTACTTCAGACATGAATTCACAGATTTTGGTATGTGTCACTGCCAAATAACACCCCAATAAGTGTTCAGCAACATCTCTTGAGTACAGGGATACCACCCATGCATAGGTTTGTTGGGTTGTTTGGGGGGTAAAAGGCCAAATTGTGTAGGTGCAGTTTTTGGTTTTCCAAATTGAAATTTTGACATGCAGACCGCCTGCACCCATGTCCCATTTGGGACATATTTGAAACCAGTCAGTGTATTTTACCCCATCAACCCATATATTTTTTAAAAGTAGACACCCTACGCTATTTCAAATGGTGGTATTTTAACACTTTCCATGCACTAATTCTACCACCAGCCTTTGTCAAAGTTTGTGGTAGTAATTTTTGTGTGTTTTTTTTTCACAAATATTGAATTTTAGACATAAATACACAGATTTTGGTATGTGTCACTGCCAAACAATAACCCAATATGTGTTCAACAACATCTCCTGAGTACAGGGATACCACCCATGCATAGGTTTGTTAGGTTGTTTGGGGGCTAAAAGGGCCACATTGTGAAGGTGTGCATTTTCAACTTGGAATATTGACGTGTAGTCAGCCTGAGCCCATCTTTCATTTGGGACTTTTTTTTAAAGTAGGACAGTGTATTTTACCCCAAAAAGTATATATTTTGTAAAAGTAGACACCCTAGGCTATTTTAAATGGTGTTATTTTAACACTTTCCATGCACCAATTCTACCACCAGCCTTTGTCAAAGTTTGTGGTAGTCATTTTATTGTGTATTTTTTCCCACATACATTGTACTTTAGACACAAATTCACATATTTCGGTATGTGTCACTGACAAACAATACCACAATATATGTTCAGCAACATCTCCCGAGCACAGGGATACCACCCATGCATAGCTTTGTCAGCTTTGTTGGGTGTTGAAAGGCTACATTTGAGAGGTGCGCTTTTTTATATTCACCTTTGCCACTGATCGGCTGTTACTGATCGCTATACACGCGTTCAGACAGCTTCAAAAGGAATACACGTAATCCCCTAGTGGGTATAATTAACCCCTAGCGAGTCTGACAAAAAAAATGCTTATAGCAAAAAAAAATCCTTCTGCGACTAGATTGCTCCATATGCGCTGCTTAGGCAGTGACCATATGCACTGCTTAGGCAGTGACCATATGTGCTGCTTAGGAAGTGATATACGGCAAGGAAGGGGTTAATAGCTCTTAAAAGAGCCTTTGATATACTGTAATAAATCAAAGTAAAAAAAATTACCCCTAAAAAAATGCACAGACAGCAAAAAATGTGCTGCTGTGTAAGATCACTGCGTACACAGCGATCAATTGCAGGGAAGGGGTTAAATATTGGAAACGGCTTTTATAAAAGCCTTTGGGTCTCAATTCTATTAAATATATTATAATTAAAAACTTACATTATACAGCTATGTCTCCCTCCCTCACTAAAACTCAAGTGAGAGGGAGGCAGATCTACACGGGTCAGATCAAATATTTACAAATATTGATCTAACCAGACGAATGGTGATGCTCATCTGAGCAAACGCCTTTGTCACTTATCAGCTGTTACTGATCGCTATACATGCGGTCAGACAGCTAAAAAAATTTTTTTACGTTAAACGTAGTCCCCTAGCGGGTATAATTAACACGTGACGGGTGTAATAAAAAAGTTTAACATTTTTTTAAAATGCATTGCTGCATTTGCGTCAGATCGCTGCTTAGGCAATAAATTACAGTAAAAAAAAAATTAACCCCTAAAAAATGCACAGACAGCAAAAAATGTGCTGCTGTGTATGATCACTGCGTACACAGCGATCAATGGCAGGGAAGGGGTTAAATGGCTTTTATAAAAGCCCTTGGTGTTTAAAATTGTATTAAATATTTTTTTTTTTTTTTACTTTATCTGATCTGTCTCTCTCCCTTACTAAAACTAGTAAGGTGAGGGAGGCAAATCGATACTTGTCAAAGGCAATATTTGCTAATATTGCCTTTGACTGTATGGTAAGTGCTCATCAGAGCACTTACGATACATGCCTGCACACAGATCACATAGATCTGTTGTGCCGGCATCGATTGGCTCCCCCTAGAGCATTGGAAGTGAAATACTTTCACTTCCGATGCTCTTGCCATTAGAAGGGAAGCGCTGCCTGTATAGGCAGCGTTCCCTTCTACTGAGCCGATGGGGTCGCTCAGGAGAGCGACCACCATCGGCTCTGGAGTGATCGTAGCGCGCCCCTGCACATTTGGGGGGTGTTGCCGCTGGTCGCTTTCTTTACTCAATTTACTGCATGACGTGCCAGGCACATCACCTGTCGGCAAGTCCACGATTTGCCGTGACGTGCCTGGCACGTCATCTGTCCTTAAGGGGTTAATTGGTGTTTCCTTGGGGAAATCTTCTAATGAAAAAGATTTTGGAGTAGTTGTAGAAAATAGACTAAGCAGTAGTGTACAGTGCCAGCAATACAAACCCCACCTTGAATATGTGATTCAATTCTGAGCACCTTTTTTAAAAAGAAATAAATAATGGAAATAGAGAGCGTGCAGAGGAGGGCTACAAAATGGAAAGCTTTAGTTATGAAGAAAGGTTGGACAATTTAAATTGGTACACGCTAGAGAAACAGTGATTTAGAGTGGATATGATAATGTTATATAAATATGTACAGGACCCATACAAAAGACTTTGTAAAGACATGTTCTTTCACAGATCAGTACAAAGGAGAAGAGCCTGCGAAGACTTGAAGAAAGGAGATTTAGTCTACGACAGCAGAAGAGAATTTTTACATAAAAGGTATGGAATTCACTGCCTAAAGAGGTGGTTCTAATAAATATGTTAGATGCCTTTAAAAGCGGCCTGGATACTTTTTTAATGAGCCAGGGCACAGAGGGTTATGCATGTTTGCATAGACATTAAGATTTATTTAGTGCTTGTTGATCCAAGTTGAAATCTCATTGCCATATGGAGTCAAGAAGTAATTTTTTTACCCACTTAAAGCAGAATTCAAAATTATTATTTGTCTTCTTTCGGTTCAGCAGCGGTATACAAGGAATAGGAAAAGGGTTGAACTTGAAGGACGCAAGTCTTTTTTCAATACTAACTACCATGTATGTAATTATAAGTCAAAATTGTATCCCTAAAAATTTGAATCATAACAAATAGATTGTAGTAATCTAAAATGATTTAAAACATACCAGATTTATGACACCAATTGAGTGTATCCCTATACATTTATTATCTTTTTTAATTAGAATAAAAACCTATTGATTTATGTTTTGCTGAATAGGTCACTCTCTGAACAGTGAGGGTAAGTTGAAGAGAAGACCAATGATATGTCCATAGAGAAACAAAAAATATATCAGAATAAGGCAGTGATTTAACCCCTGATCAGAGACAACATTAAGATGGGCACCAATCCTGGAGCAGATGGAAATTTGGATATTAGGAATAAAATGGTCCATTTTGAAAAAATGATCAACCACAACAAAAATCACTATATTTTCTCAGAGGGAGGTCAACGATGAAGTTAATGACCAGATGAGACCTAGGAGAAGGTACCAAAGGGTACGAGCAGTTATATATTTCTGGTAACCTGTTCTGATTTCAGGCCAACAAAATAGTCATAGGAAAATGTCCAGAATGCACTTATGATTTAGTGTCACCTGTGACGCAAAATGCATTAAGTGTTATTCTGCACCCCACTTTTTGACGTCTTTTAGACCTATTATGTCTATTCATCAGTTAAAGGTTTGAACCTGAATCCTGTTAACTGAGTGCTGGCTTTTCTTCTACACTACTCCAAGTATTTCTGTTGTTTGTCAGGTGGTAAATTCTGTGCACCCGGGTGATCATCAACCTGCGCCCTATGCATTTCTATACAGCCAGGAGGTGGAGCCCGGAGTTCCTCTATTCGTTGTTGTTTTTGTCAAGGGAGGAATGAGCCCAGGAAATTAGGTCAAGTATGTCAGCATCAAAATAAGTACCAATGGGTCATTTACTAAGAACAGGAGTGGCTGACTGAGAGGCCACAAAATGTAAAAAATAAGTAGACACAGAGGAAATCATTTTATAAGGATGGGTGATATATTCAGGTGCAACATTAATGTGATCTTGAAACAATCTAGATCGGGCATCAACCTTAACATTTTCGGACAGTGGTCAGTAGAAAAATGTAAAATCAAATCAAGAGAGAAATAAGACCATCTGACTTGATGTTAATTAAGGCATTTAGCTTTACCAATTATTGAGTATACTCAATAATGTTAAGGTCAGTCAGAATGATAATCAGATTTATGACCCCATTGAGAACATGATGTCATTCTTGAAAAATTTAGAATAATACCTTAGCGTTTTTGTTACCAACATCATACTTGCATTCAGCTGGAGAAATGTTTTTTTTTTTTAAAGGATGAAGATGGGCTTTGAAACAAAGCTCCTACTCCCAATTCAGAGGTATCAACCTCAACAACAAGTATGAAGATTTGCTTTGACACAAAGATCCTACTCCCAATTCAGAGGCATCAACAAAATTATCACCTATGTATTTTAAACATAATAATTTATAAATAGTCCAGTTAACAGAAATGGATAGGAATTCTTGTTTTCTCAAAACGGCAATTTGTTTGTGAAATTTAGACAAATGCTTGATTTCAAAAAAAAAAATTACAATAAATCATAGAGGACAAAACTGTAACAATTTCTTTGGAGTACTTGCTATGCTATCCTAGCATTAAATGTACTATAACAAAAAGTCACACTCATAATATTATGTTGCCACCTGTGTTTTTACCCCAAAAAGAACACAACAGCATGGAATTTGTCCAACTAAACATTCAACAATATGCAATGTTTCACTGTTTTCAGCTGAATATTTTCACTTTACAACAAACTTTTTTTTATTACGTTCTTTCCCTCAAGAACAGTAGCTTTAAATAAAATATCAAATTAAAGTATTACATTTTTTTTTATTCTTGACTGCTATTTATTCAGCACACTATGGATTTTCTGAGAAATCTTCAGTAGCTAATCCATAATTAACGAATAAAAACATGTGTGAATTATTCTTAATAAGCATGTTACTTGAATTTCCATTCAATAATACATCTTTTTGTCTCCAACTAATGAATTAAGGATATTTTAAAATTGTTCTTCCTCTACTGAAATTGATATTACAATTTAGAACTGGGATAATTCCCCATATTACTTTAGAGAAAAATAAATTTTTAATTTTTTGTTCACCCCTGCAGATTTTCAAAGGAATGAAAAACACTCAGCACACATTGGCAATAGAAATCTTTGCTGCAAATATATATTATTTTCAGGATATAATCTTATAATATCCGACCAATCCATAATTAGAGAGCACAAATGACTGCCCTATTAAGCAAAATATAAATGTGTAGGTTTTATCTCTGATTAAAAGAGATAATACATTTATAGTGATATAAAGCTGCAAGCACTCAATTGGCTTCATAAAAAAACATAAATCTGATATGTTTTAAATCTTTTTAGGTTACCACAATCTATTTGTTACAATTATAATTTCTAAGGATACAATTGTGATATAATATAATGTGATTATCTTGTTTAAGTGCACTACTGTTTAAATGCATATTAACCTTTTGAATTCCAAAGCTGCTTATACCCGCAAATTAACTCGCTGTGTGCAAAAAAGTACCTTAGGCTGTTTTAAGAAAAAAAGAGTTGTTGTTAATGATGCCACCATTAGTAGCATGTGGCCCAATATCATAGGGGACCGCAGGCAATGTCACTAGCTCTTCATCTACTCAGCGCTGCAGGTGTCTGTCTCTCCCTATAGCTGGCATGCATCAAATTCTGAGGACCAATCAGAGAGATGTGTATGAAGCACACAGTAAGTAAATGTCTATGAAAAGGAACAGGTTACCATCTACACTAAGGGACCACCAAGGAAGAACCCAAGGGCC
This sequence comes from Pelodytes ibericus, assembly GCA_036172795.1. Taxonomy (NCBI): domain Eukaryota; kingdom Metazoa; phylum Chordata; class Amphibia; order Anura; family Pelodytidae; genus Pelodytes; species Pelodytes ibericus. Next base: position 89,808,488 of record CM069860.1, read on the forward strand.
AGCAGCAGAAGACCCAAGGACCATCAGTGAATAGATGAGCCCCACATCTAGGAGTGTGCCTGCCAGCAAAGCTGGACCTTTAAGGGAGATTCATATTTGTTTGTTTGTTTTTAGAAACCCTGCTGCAGAGGATCACAGAGGAGACGTATAGCTAGTTGAACATCATGAGAACCCAGTGTTCCACCTCTCATTCCTGCAGCACTGCCCCCCTATTCCTTGACCTTAATCTCAGGCACATAGAAACATACACAGATTTATACATACATACATACAGTATATATAACAATGAAGGCTTTTATGTTCATCTATTGTGAACTAAATTTCTCAAAAGAGTCAAAACAAGTTTTACTAACCATGATGGTAAATATAGGCAACAATGGATGGAGTCTATAAGGTTAAACAAATTTGGATCTGTAAACATATATTTACAGATACAAAAATATATAAAAACACAGATTTATATAGACATGCAGGGCCAGTGCAAGACTTTTTGCCGCACTAGGCGAACATATATTTTGCCGCCTCATGCTGATCCCACCCTCAGGCATTTACACACACAGTAACACATTCATATGTAGGCACATGTGCACACACATGCATACGTATGCTTGCATATTTTGCCAGTAATATGCCAGTATTATTTTGCCAGTAATGTGCCACAGCCAATTTGCCCATTAATATGCCACAGCCAATTTGCCCATTAATATGCTAGTATTATATTGCCATTGATACGCCACAGCCCATTTAGCCATTAATATGCCACAGCCAATGTTTCCATTAATATGCTTCAGCGAATTTGCCCATTAACATGCCAGTATTATTTTGCCATTAATAAGCCACAGCCAATTTGCCCATTAATATGCCAGTATTATTTTTCTGCTTGTGACACCACTGATTACATTTAATAAGTTCCCTATTTAGGTTTTTATTTTGGTTTTTGAATGAGATAGACATACCACTAATCACATAAAACACAGTTACTCCCCAGTTTACTTTCAAAAAGTAAAATATGATACAAATTATTTTTAATACATTTATTTTCATCTATTAAGGTTCAGTCTTCCTGGTGCCCATAATGCATCTTCCAAATATATTTGCATATTAATGTGATTTCAAAGTACTTTAAAATGCATGTTTTATATTTTGCACTGCTTGAAATTTAAAATACTTACAGTTAGATGATATTGTGAAATTGCAGCAGTTTGAAAGTAACCAGGACTTATTTTTTTGCTGCAGGAACCAATGAGAGTAATTTTATTCAAATTAATTTACTCTAGTCTCACTAGTGATGTCATCACACAAATGTGTTGCACTGTTAAGATCCTACTGTGTACAAAAGCAAGTTTATCACAGTCAACACAATGTATTATATTCCAGCAGCACAGGAAGTGACTAAATTAAACAAAACTTTATATCCTTAATGTCTATAAAATCAGCAAAAAAGCATTATTTCAGATGTAAAGCACTGACACACCGTGCAAATTGCGCGGCAACTTAACTCACATGTTAAATCACACAACCAATAGCTTTTAAGTACTAACACTTTTTACAATTTCTAATTAATCAAATCACAAGTTCTGCATAAAGTTACCATGACAAAACAGCTCTTTGACAATCAGGAAACACATATACCTTGAATGGAGATCTGAGACCCTATCGCTGTTAATGTATTTTTGGGGGGTTGAGTACAGAGCCGACAGTTTAAAGGGTGGCATGCCACCTTCATTGCAACTGCTACACTGCGTTACTCTTGGATCACACCAAAGCAACTGCACACTGCTGCTAAACCTCTTTTAACCTGCACCTAGGAGTTTGAGTACTGGGATGTTGTGTGTGTGTGAGAGAGAGACTGTGTGTGAGAGAGAGACTATGTGTGAGAGAGAGACTGTGTGTGTGAGAAAGATAGAGTATGTGTAAGTATGATAGAGACACTGTGTGTGTGTGTGTGAGAGAGAGAGAGAGAGAGAGAGAGAGAGAGAGAGAGAGAGAGAGAGAGAGAGAGAGCGAGAGAGTGAGATAGAGACTGTGTGTCTGAGAGAAGGACAGTTTTTGCTCATTGCTTATATTATATCATCATATAAATCATATATATGTATTTATTGCCTATATTCTATATACCTTTTGCTCACTGGCATTGTAGAAATCCTTTATACGTCCACCCAAGCATGTGAGCTTCTTTACTCCCCTTCTATAAAATCTGCCATGGACTCTAGCCCCAGATCATTTGAAGATCTTTGCTGACTTCTACAGCTCATCACACCCCCCCCCCCCCAACCCACTTTGAGTGGCCTCAGTTTGACTTGGAAAATGTTACCAAAATGCGACATTTGGGCAACCCTCTGTGATTTCACAACTGACATTGTGAATGTCCCTGACTCACAATAACTCTGTAACTTTGTCCGTAAAAACAAAGTGCCATTAGGCTGGAAGGGGTTAAGCACCTTTAGTTTGTCAATAATTGTGACTTAGATGAAGATCAGATCACATTTTATAACCAATTAATGCAGAGAACCAGTTAGTTCCAAAGGGTTTACAAATATTTTCTTGCCACTGTATATTTAGTTCAAGAGCATCTGCAGTTTGTTGTGCCACCATGTATGCTGGTGAATGTGCAGGGGTGTTTAAAATGGTGAAAAATTGTCTATTCTTTATTCTGGCATTGATAGGGGTTACATTTTTATTTTTTGTTTGTATTGCGCATGCGATTGGTGTTTGAAATTTTTAATCAGCATTAAGTCATTTTAATAAAGTTTCAAGCTTTTTAGGTCTCTTTTATACCTTGTTCTGGTAACAGGCAAAAGGTATAATTTTTTCCCTTTACTTTGTAGCAGGGGTCTTTGAATACTTTTTGTGTGGTAGTTACTGTGCGTTTCCATGTTAGAAATATTTTATCATATGCATTTTTGATTTTAGAGCACTAGTTAATGGCTTTAACGGAGGGTGTTGAATCACTTTTGCCAATTAAATAACCACATGATGCACCTCCTTTTTCCTTAGCACACTTGATTCAATTTGATTATTTATTATAATATATCTAATATATTTTCAGGTACTTATAAAAGGTGATAAGATGTATAAATTCCAGGTGTGTTTAAACATTTATTTGTAACTTATGCTTCATTATGCAATTATTTTGTACCTGTAACTTTATTAACAACCTTTACAAAATCAGGGTAGACAAACAATTCCTTAACTAAATTGGAACAGCTTTTATTTGCACTGTAGGTTTGTAAGAAATAATAGTAAAACATTTAAAGTAAACACACAAAAAAATAAAAAAAAGAGAATTGATTGTGTTTTAATACTGTCTAATTATATTATGCAGTGCAGTCTAATTGCCAAATGATTTCAAAGTCAAACCCAAGGGAAAGATAAAATGCTATTACTTTACACTAGAGGTCACCCCGGTACAAAAATTTATTTGTAGCATCATTTATTTTCCCATTTAACAGATACAGTATCGGAAACATTTTTTTCCTCATTGTAAAAAGATTGGATTTTTATGAGCATAATGCAATATGCTAAGAAGCTTTGCAGCCAAGCAAAAAGGAGTTTGAGTATAATAGTATTCTGAGTTTCCATTTGGCAGGAGTCAGTTCAGTATATTAATCACATGTACTGTGAAAACATTCATTACAAGATGGCATCACAATAAATTTAAGTCATTGCTGTCAACACAATGACATGCTCTGTATATTCGCCCAGTATCACTCAAAATGCAAATAATGAAATCTAAGAAAAATGTCTCTTTTTTATTCCTTTTTAACTTTTCACGTGTTTTTTTCTATAGCTGTTGCCAGAGTTTTAACATCTTTAATATTAACTCTTTGTGTGACAGACGTATATGTGTTTTACATATATAGTATATTTAGATATTGTACATATACCCATGGAGCTATGCAGGCCTCTGGAAATTACATACAGAAAGTACCTGTCAGAATTTATGGGCCAATAGAAATCTATAATCATTAAGTGAGGTGAGATGAGATGCAGAAACTATTGGCCCACCTGAAAATATCCACTTTCATTATCTATAATAAGTACCACTCATAGTGCCACTGTGATTTACCTCCACATCTGTGCCTGGCACTAGCATTGATCATTCACACAACTGGACAGAATAACAAATGGAAACACTGGCTCAGGTAAGAACTCATCTTTTCATTCATCAGGAGTATCATTTAATCTTCCATATAAATGCATGTGTGTTCCAAAAAGTAATTAAATAAATTACACTTCTTTCAGGGTCTTCCAGCAGAATTTTCCATTACATGTTTAGAAGTTAAGTTAGCAGATAGCATTGTTGCTAGGTCACTAGGGTTGGTGTCACCCCCAATATGCCATTTAATATGCCAGTATTTTGCTCTCAAAATGCCAGGATTTTCCCCCTCAATATGCCAGGATTCTGCCCCTCAATATGCCAGGATTTTCCCACCCTCCTCCCCCCTTCCCCAGTACTTACCGCCTTGCTGCTCTGTCTCCTGGTGCTCTGCAGGTCCGTGGCTGTGAGGGAAGCATTGTGCGCTCCCCTCCAGCCACGCGGCTTCAATAAAGTTTGTTTAAAAAAGTTTTAACAAACTTTATTGAAGCCGTGCGGCTGGAGGGGAGTGCACAATGCTTCCCTCACAGCCGCGGACCTGCAGAGCACCGGGAGACAGAGCAGGAAGGAGGTACATTTTTGATTTTCTGCCCCTTCCCCCTTATGTTAGCGCCGGCCTCAGTGATTTTTTTTCCCGAAAAAAAAATGTTCAGCAGGGGGTTCCTGCAGCATGGGTGTCACCCCCCGCACCCCCCTCGGGAATCCACTGTATGAGGTGGCATTATGACTCAAGTAAGACCTGGAGAAGAGATGTGGTCATTCAGGGCAACTCTAAACTTTGAAACAAGCACTTACTTATGACTGGAATCACTGGGCTGTGCATTTACATGGACTCTCCACACTGATTGGTGTGAAATGTTAATTTCCTGTTCTGTTATTGGTTCTGTGCCACGCAATTGACACACACACCATTGACAGAGAGATACACTTGCCAGACTGTAACTCACTGCTACTTCTGAGTGATACTCCTTGAGACAGAATACCATATTCTGCTTTATGAAAGAATAGGTCTCTAGCTCGTGAACAGTGCACAATCATTACATCATTGAAAATACAGTTTTAATGAGGCAAAAGTGGCATTTTCCTCATAAGCAAATTACGGTTAAGTCCCTCTCTAATATTTTCAGATATGGGGGAATTGGAAAGAGACAGACATGGCAAGGAAGAGGAAAAGGACACACATGGGAAGGGAGCGGCACATACATAGAGGGAGAGGGAAGGGACAACCATGAGGGTGGGGGGGGGGGTGCCACAGGGAAGGCCCGCACAGGCCTGATGTCTAGTGGAGTTCAACTGGATTTCTGTACACTTCCCGTGTGGTCTGAGATTTGAGCGCTGGAAAGTCCTGTGCCACCTGATGCTCTGACCTCAGAACACATGAGGGGAGATGGAGAGGCAGCACATGAGGATGTCTGTGTGCCTGGGTGGTGCACAGGCCTGCTCACCAACAGAGAGGTTGGTGAAGGAAGAGCTTTTGATCTTTTTAAAAGAGGCTTGCCAAGTCCATGACAGCTATATCACCTGTCACGCCCTGATCACATCCCTGATTAGAGTGGGGTCTTACCGGTCGGGTCTGTTGGAGGTCTCTCAGTTTCCAGACTGCATCAAGAGAGGGGACATAGTTGAGGTCCTTAGGTAACTAAATGTTGAAAACTTTAGGTCGACCAGAAACAAATCACAAACTTCCCAGGGAATATTGCATTGACATAAAAATTGAGGTCTACTCTCCCACAGACTGACTGTCAATTCAGGGCTCACCTGTCATTTATAACAGGCTTATTATTTAGCACTTTAATACTACAAGTGGAGATGAGACTTTTGAGTGCTAGGCAGCAGATAGGAAAAAAGGATAAAAGGATTAAAAAAAGGCAAGTGTAAGGTATATAGGAACATGTTTTGAAGCAGTTGAAACTGCTGGAGGGGAGGCGATTATTATATCACGTCTTGTTCTATTACTGTTATATTGATAATAGCACACGCATGAGGACTTATCATATGGTCTCCTTCAGAGTTTTGGCAATTTTGTCCTTTTCTTTTAGCTTGTTGAGTTGACATGGGTTTAATGTCATAAAACAAAAGAAAATGATTAAAAAAAAGCAGCATGTTGGTATAATGTACATTTATTTGCTGACCTAGAGAGACAAGCCTTGTCAGGCAAGAATCCATTGATGTCCAACTGGTGGCCCGCGGAACAGATGTGGTTCTCCACAGATTTTGTAGCCCCTATTTTCTATTGAAATACTTCTTGACAGTTATAATGTGGCCCATGGAGCAGCACAGCTAAAACCTGATACAGGAGGGCACATATGCAGATCCAGAAGTCATAGTGTGGATGTGGCAGTAGGCAACAAGAAAGGCCATAGGTTAACACTTCCAGCATGCAGTAGCAAGCTGGCCATGCTACATGTGGGAGGATTAGGAGTCCACTGTGAGATTAATATCGGGAGGGATGTAGATGTCAACCCACACAGGAAGGCCCTGTTGGAAAGCATGGGCATCACTCTAACCAGGGGTGCTGTGCCACAATCAGAAAAAAAGTCACCAGACAGGAGTCCTCCAGACCGCAGACCCCAACAACTCAAGAGGAATTGTACCACAATTAGATACAGGCTGTAATCCATAAAATCACATGATGTGAGGGAGAAGAGCATGAGGTGTATGCCAATATAGCTGGCACAGACTTTGCCACCCTTTCCGCTGCGCTCATCTATCCATGGATTCCAGGTTCAAGGTATCCACTGCTACCTCTGTTTGTCAGAGATCTGGAAGGTCATGTGAGGTGCGCTGGGCTTTGTTTGGATTCCACTCCATTTAAAATAAGTAAAATAGTAATTTTTGTAATGTCATGGGCAAGGGGAAAACGTTTAGCTTGCAGGGCAAGCCCAGCCAAATTGCATGCCAATTTATTTGTCCTAATCAAAGTTGTCTGTCAAACTCCACTCACTTGCATGAAGAGATATTTGAAAAGCCAATACAAATAATGCACACACCAGCAGAGCCGGTGCAAAGAGTTTTGTCTACACAGGCATAGATTCATTTTGATGCCCCTGCCACCAATCCCCCAACTTCAGCATCCCCTTACAAACCCTCTACAATGCCCTGCCCAGCCTCCTATACCCCCCTACTGCATACATTTTATGCACACCAATTGTACTCACAGGACTTGCCCCAGCATTCAGGACTTACTCCAGCATGCAGATTGCACTCACATTTCTTACCTCAGCATACAGGATTTACCCCAGCACCAAGATTTGCCATTGCACCAAGATGGAACACAGGATTCATCCCAGCATGCTGACTGCACTCACATGACATACCCCAGCACCAAGATGGTGTCCAGGATTGGCGACAGCACCCAGATGTCACACAGGAATGTGCCCCAGTATCCAGGACATGCTCCAGCACCTGGATATTCCTTTGCATTTCCCACGCATCTCTGGAGTCTAAGTGCTGGCTTCCGGTGACAAGCGGGGAGCAAGAAGCCTGGGCCCAGCCGCTGGCTGACTGCCTTCATCTGCCCCCAGCCGGCAGTTATTATAAAAATTAAAATCCTTCCCTTTTGACTTCCCAATGATAATTAGTTGATTTGCATGTTAAGTCACAGACACGTTTAAAATGTTTATTTGTATTTAGATATTTTCTTGCAATTCTGCTAACAAAATGTATAGATAATTTTTGTTATATTATTCTCTATATACACAGTACAAAGAATGTTTAGGCTGATAAAATCTCTTTAAAGTTTGAGCAGCCAATGGGACATTGCACATTCAGTGCTTTCTCAATAAACATGCAACCAATATAGTCAGATCGCACAGCACAAGCTAAAATGAAACATTACATGTTCCAAAGTTCTGTGGTGTGATCATAGCCGCAATTGCTATATCTGGAGTGTGTATTTGTAACTTCATTGTGGTGTTTAGGTGTGAATCCTATATGTGGAGCAATCAAAATAGCAAGATTATGAAATGCATGCACCCAACTCATTGCAGTACCTGACTTTTGTTATGTTACTGTGTTTTTATGACTTCCTTTTTAGTCATACCTGGTAGATTGTGGGGGGATTGATAAATACCATATGACATTTTATACACTGTTCATAAAAATACAATGGTGCTTTTATTTGTCTGTCAAGAGTTACTTGAAAAATTCACAAATACAGAAAAAAAATTCTCATTTTTATCAAGACCTGTATTATGTATAACAATATAAAAAAAAATGCATTATTTTCTGTTCAGAGCATTATTGAAACATCCATATTTAAACATATGGATGCACAGACTCAAGACTATCTAGCCCGGCTACCATCTATATCCAGCTATTTATATACTAATGGAAACTATACTATACCAATCTAGGTTACTGGCGGACTATAAACTGATGGAAGCCACAAAGGCTAGCTCAATGTATAAAGTTAAGCTATTTATTTTTTTAAAAACAAATTTTTATGGCTTACCTACATTCTAATGCAATGAAGAACTACTATAGTTTATGAAAGGTTTTAAAACATTAGTATTACATTTATATTCATACCATACCCAGTGGTGTATCTTGATTTTGTGCTGCCCTAGGCAGACAAAATCCGGGCACCCCCCTACCCAAGCTGCACACCCACGTTACACACCTAAGACATGCCCCATCATTCAGACTCACATCAAGCTCACACTCCCATCACACTCAGTCACACACTCCTACTCCCATCACACACACTCCGACTCCCATCACACTCAGTCACACACACACAGTCTCCCATCACACAGACTCTGTCTCCCATCACACAGACTCTGACTCCCATCACACTCAGTCACACACACTGTCTCCCATCACACACACTCTGACTCCCATCACACTCAGTCACACACACTGTCTCCCATCACACACACTCTGACTCCCATCACACTCAGTCACACACACTGTCTCCCATCACACACACTCTGACTCCCATCACACTCAGTCACACACACTGTCTCCCATCACACACACTCTGACTCCCATCACACTCAGTCACTCACACACACACACACACACACACACACACACACACACACACACACACACACAGTCTCCCATCAGCACTTACCTTTCCCTGGCAGGCAGGCAGCATGGTCCCTCCATGCTGCCTGTTCGGCTTCCCGGCGATTGTGCCGACAGGTCACGTGACCGGGCGCGCTCGTCACGTGACTGTCGGGACTTCCGTGTCGGCACACTGCACGGGCAGCCGAACAGGCAGCACGGAGGTTTCTCTGTGCTGCCTGTTCGGCTCCCCGTGCAGCCTGGCAGGCAGAGCATTGGTGAGGGGGGATCTTCTGATCCCCTCTCACCTCCGTCTCTGCCTGCAAGCGCGGTCTATTTTTTTTTTTTTAAAGGGCCGGATTTTGATTTTTTTTTTTTGGATTTTTTTTTTTTCAGTGCTGGGGGGCGCTGCCGCCCCCCAAAATTTGCCGCCATAGGCATCCGCCTAGGATGCCTCGCGGTAAATACAGCACTGACCATACCGTTAAAGAAAATTATCAACCAACCTCAAAAAGCACAGAAAAAGAACATGATATCAATTTTCTAGCAGTATAACTTTGATAACCATTCCCACTTCTCTATTCTCCTACAACTTCAAAGCTGATGCACACCCACAGACAAGTTATCAGAGCACAGTGAGACTGTATGATTATGAATTTTAATTTTGCATTTTAGATGCCTTTGATCGAGCTGGCATCACTGACTGATCCCTGTATTTTTCCTGACTTTGCAAAATATGAAAGTGGACATTATAAAAGGCCCTGAATCGACTGGCCGAATTGTCAAAGGGAATAAAAGAACTATGAAGCATTCATAATTTTCCCTCTATATTTTATAAGCAATAGTTCCTTTGAAAAGTTGAATTTATTTCTTGCACACTGATAACAGGACAGTTTTTGTGAGGTACCTGAATGAGAAGATCTCAGCTCATAAAATAAGTAAAATGAATTTGCATTTACAAGGCTCTTTTGCTTCGTTCACTATAATTTTTTCTTTTTTAATAATTTAATTTACTGTAGGTATCACCTAAATATTCTTTATATTGTGATGGAATAGAATAAAAAAAATACAAACAATTATGTTATCAGAATTGCAAATAAGTTCATAAATTAATACATAAATTCTTTTTATTTTTCAGTCTTCACCTTGTACAGTAACATAAAAGATGATTTCTGATCTATTGACTTCCTGAACATTCGACCAGTATTGTTTGGACCAAAATCTTAACTGCTAACTTTGTTTAATTTAACTTTGTTTATTTATTTACATGTTTTCTTTCCCTGACATACTCCAGGAAAGTGAGTTCCTCCCTAGATGCAACCTTTTAAATCCACCTGAAGGATAATTCTGCAAGCTAAATAGACCCTGAGGCCTAAGTAAACAACAGATTTAGGTGTAATTGAAAAATGTGTGGCAAAAGGTACCTGAAATTGGAGTCAAACATTGTACTGTACTGGGTTTTCCATACATGATATCTTTCTAAGTGTATTAGGCATCGTACAATACTAAAAAGGATAACATTGTTTATAATGGAATTTTGCGGTCATAAAATACTCATCTCATCATATCTAAACACAAATGCACTGTGGCAGCCAAATACCTAATAGAGCTGCATTTCTTTCAGCTAAATACAAGAAACACTAATTGCTGTGGACCAAATGGATAGATGGAACCAATGAACACTGGAGATTTGGAAAAACATTACCTGCCTTAAACCTAGCCATACATGATTTCTGTTATTACAGGGTTAACTCTAAATAATAACAGGAATAGTATGGAATTCTGGGATTGTTTATCCCTTGACTGGTACCCTCACACAACAGGCCCTTTTTTCAAATGTAAAATACAACTAACACCTTTGTGTATTTACTTCTATATCTTGTTCCAATGTGCAAATTGGCAAATAATATAATGATTCAAATGAGTGTCATTTCTCTCAGGTTCAAGTATCAGTTTGCTTGTTTTGCTGCTGTTTAATCACCTCTTAAACAAACAATTGCTTTATCTATGTGCTGTGCCTCATTTCACTTTCAAATTATGTGTGTGTTTCTCTCTAACAGCTTATTATGATCTATAATTAACAATTTTGCTGAAAGCAAAGGCTGTGTTGAAAGAGCCCACATGCTATCTGGAAAGTACTTGAAACAGGAGGTTTCTGATTTGGCAATAAAATTTACAACCAGAATTCATTATGCCAACTCCAATTTCACTCAATTTTCTCTGTCTGTTTATGGGTCGTTTTTTGAGTTCTAAATTAGTCTATCTTGGAAGCCAGATTTTTTTGTTGTTTTAGATGTTTGTAGAATGGGTCTACATAGACACGTATGTAGACATATTATTAATTATGTGTGGAACACTTTTCTAGTTATAGGTTTGGATTCTTGTGTTTCCCTGGGAACAAAAGACCAAATAAACACATTATATGTAAGCAGTTCACAATAGATATCTGCTTTGGTAATCAACATTATAACTGTTGTTGTTTTTCCTCAATTAACCATTGCCAGAACATTTAATGTCATTTCAGTTACACTTTTTGTAGAATTGATGCCTCTATGGAGATGGGAGAGCTGTCTGCTCACTTGTGTTTCACTCAGCACAGGAATGTTTATAGCCCTACAGGTTAATGGAAAATCTGAAGACATTTCAGTGTATTTTTTTTGCAACTCTGCTGTTCCAACACTGAGAAGGAAGGGCATATGTCAACAAACCCTACCACTTGAAAGAGCAATGTTTTCAATCACTCTGAGATCTTGGGTACATATCAGTATTTAGTGGCCACTGCTAAACAGTGGGTGGTAATATTATAAAAATAAAAATTGTTTTGTTTATTTTTGTCTTTTTTTAATCTTCATTTATTTAATATGGTTTCACATTATCCATATGCACATGTTACAATGCCTGCCACACATGGAGCAGCTGTATCATACTACATCTGTGGTAAGACATGTACATAGGTGTGTCTACACCTACATATATACAGATGTATATGTGTAAATTGGATAACATTTACAGAAGATTAATGATAGTGTACCAATACCAATCTCTTACTGTTATATTTCAAGTATTTTGACATCAAGAGACAGGAGACATGAAAGCTCTCCAAGGCTAGCACCACTTCCAGAGAATCAGACAGCAGCCCTCTTGAGTCATCTGAACTGATGGATTTTGAGGAGGAGTTTCTGCAGGTCATGAGGCCTGAGACAGTCACAGAGTTGAGGCAATCTTACCTGGTCGTAAGTATAGAACATCCATTGATGTGTTATATATGTAATTGATATGTATCAACACTGTTCACTCACTTTACTCATAGCATCGAACGCTGGGCCCTCTCAACCCCCATCATCATATGATGACAAAGACCTGTGGCCTGCATAGGACAAATAAGATCTGCCAGCTCCTCCTAGGACTTCACCAGGTCAGATGGCTCAGCTGGCCTTAGTGCCAGTTACCTCTTCATTTGTCTATGGTAAGTCAAACCTTCCAATATTTCACCTGTAGTGGAAATAAGTTAATTAAAGGGCGAATTTCATGGAATTGTTTATGGAGAGCCCAAGTTATGGCCAAAATAACTTCTCAACATCAGCAGCTCTTCAGAATGATTAAAACTCAGCTACTATGGCCTTAATTTGGAAATTTCATTGACCATAAAATGCAGTTCCCTCTTTCATCAATGAAAATGTTTATGTGAAAAGCTCTGCACCAACTGTATGGACTCAGCATTATCAATGCATTCGTCTTGATCGCCAACAGACCTATCTTCACCACCTCCCGAAATAGGTTCCTCCCACCAACTGCCAGCTCCTGATGTTCAGACCCAGGTAACCATCACCCACTGTAGATATAAATGTACACCACATCCTTCATGTCTGATGTTAAGGCATATGTAGTTTGCTACCTCTAGAATGCAATCTATGTACATTATACTGTACATCCATGTTTAAATGGGGACACGGATGTACAGTATAATATCTATGTAATTATCCAGTATTGAATGCAGTCAGACCAAACACAAATATATATATCCGGCTAGTTACATAGTAATTTTGGTTGAAAAAATACTTGCGTCCATCAAGTATCACCTTTTTCCTATCCCATGTTTACAGCCAATTCAGGCAAATTCCTGTGTATTGAGTAGACGTATTTCGGATTCTTGTGATTCAGCTGTTATGTCCTATCCCAAATCCAAATTGGAATAAATCTGTCTATATTGAGTACACCCTTCAGGTTTATTGATACATAATTTGTTCAGAAAGATTTTTTTCCAGAGATAATTGCTAAATAATCTTATAAATAAGGAACTGGTTACACACATTGCATCCATAGTACACCCCTATAAAGAATAGTCAACATATTTTTTTTATTTTGCTTTGGTTCATTTTAACCCCCCCAACATTGTTTAATACACTGTAGACTGACCATGACAAAAATACTTAGAACATGACTATTTGGCTGCAAATAGACAATAACTTATTTGGTCATCACATCTGAAAGCTCTCATTAACTTTCTGATCAAAGATGGCTGTCATGAGTCAACCCGTATTCAGGCTCATCCAAGCTGTCTCCAGGCTTTTCAGTTTCATTCCTGCATTTTTGCTATTCTGTCTTGCTTCTTTGTTATTCTTGTTCCTGGGTTCTTTACTGTTCTGTTATTCTTGTGTTCTGTTTATCTTAGTCCCGGCCACATGGTGGCATATTTCGGTTATGGCCACTCAGTGGCATTTCCTAGTTCCAGGCCACAGTAGTGGCATTTCACAGTAGTGGCTTCTGCCCATGTCCTATCTTGAATTCCTTCATTGGAATATCCTCCCACCAGTGGGATGCCCTGAGTCCCTTCAATGGGATGCCCTGAGTCCCTTCAGTGGGATGCCCTGAGTCCCTTCAGTGGGATGCCCTGTCCTGTCCCTTTAATTGTAATCCATGTCAGTTTCCAGTCTCTTCTGTCTCTGTTTCTAGCCTTGTTCCCTGTCTAAGTTATATCTTGCTCTTGTACCCAGTTCCTATGTTTTCTCTGTTCTTTGCTCTATTCCATTTCTGGTTTTCCTTTGCCTGTCCTTATGTTCCATTCCAGGTTTTCTGATTAACTCTGCCTTGTCAGTTCTATTTAAACCACACCCGTTGCTTTTCAGTCCTTTGCAGCAGTCTACAGGTATTTTCTCTGTATGTTTCAGTTCCATGTCATTAATGTTTCTTACATACCTTGATGTGGTTGGCAAGCTAAAATCTCATTGGCCAATTTGGTGAACCAAACTCCCACCTTTGACATCTTTAGTATTAGGTTAGTTCCTGTATTTATGTTCATTCCTTTGTATGTGTCTATTGTGTTCCTTTGTCCTGTTCCCTGCAGTATTCTTATGTTGTTTTCTGCAACCCTGAGCCTTGCCTTGCCTTGTTTATTCTTGCTTATGTCTTGTTTCTGTCCTGTAGCCCTGCACTCTGTATTTCCGTTCTGCTATACCTCAGTCCTTTTCTGTTTTAGCTCTGCTTTGCTATCTCTTAGTTCATTTCCTCTCTAGCCCTGATACCTGGATACAGCAGCTGCTTCACAGGGCCTGGTTGTGGCTGCAAAGAATTGGGGTCCCAAACCTCCAAGAAATTGCAGTTACCCAGCACCAGGTCCTGTGTCTCCACCCTGCACTGTAGCTCCTGATCTCGGGCGCTCAGGGTCTATTACCATCTGGGACCCCGTGCGTTACAATGGCATTATTAAAAGTTTATTGCTAAGCAGAGGTCAATGGACTGAATGATACTCCCAACTAGTTATATTAGGAGAACATGTGCTGTTATATTCTATGGAAACTGATGCTCATTAATTAATGATACCTAAGACATTGTTAGAAAACATCTCAGTATATGCAATAAAGTTAATACATATGTTTTATTTATTCTTCATGTGAAAATGTACCTTTCAGTCTAGACCTCAAAGTAAACAGCACAGAATATAAAGTTATAACTTACACCTATTTCATATGCTTCCTAGAATGATAATTTCATTTTCTTTTATATTGTTAGCTATCTAAAAATCTTCCTTCATATGTTTTTAATTATGTGATTTTTTTAAATATGTGTGATTTTGTTCAGCAAATGTTTATAATAGTTGTTGCAACCGCAGTAGCATAAATATTTTTCAGCCCAAATTCTGTGGTAATCATAAAATGTTTTACTTGGGAAAACTATTACACATTATAATCTAATTAGTAGAATTAACTATAGCATGGCTTTAAAAAAAAAGTTGATGGTATTGGTACAAGAAATAATAAAACATCATTATGACTTCAGTAAAAATCGTTGATACAACTGTGATGCATTTTGCATTCTTCAAATTCGAAGAATAGATTATTTGTAGCACTTCCTAAATGGAATAAAATATTGAAGTCTTTGTTTCTTACCATTCGAATGATGAAATAGATGAAAATTAATGAATAGATGTAAACTAGGCAGCAACCTCACCCTCTAGGTATAAAAATGCAAAAAATAGGGAAATGTGCACTAAGACTATACACAAAAGTATTAGTTAACTAAGATCAATGAGGTATGGATGACTGTCCTTATTATAAATACATATGCATTTTTTTGTTCTTTTTTACATATGAGACAGTATCAAAACAATATGTATAGTGTGTATATATAAAAGTGCTTGTGCATCTAACTCCCACTTAATGGAGCATGTCAATGATCTATTTCTATGCACCAGAAAAGACCCTTAAGATATATGTTCAATGGATCCTCCTCTCCTCCAAGCAATATGAGATGGAAAAAAGTTACAGTTTAGAAAGTTTAAACATATATTAAAATAACAAATGGAAAAGTTCTTACATGGACATAAAAAATGTTATGCACTGTTAGGGTACCTCCACCAACCATCACAATAGAGAGCTACCAGCATCCAGAAGACCCCAGGCAATGAATAAAAGTCCAAGCAGCAAAAGATAAGAGTCAAAGATGAACAATCCAGCTCCACACAAAACGCCTTTTACCATTGCATGCATTCATCAAGTTGTGTTTGAGCTGGCATATTTGTGTTCTTAAATACCTTTTCCTAATATAGTAAATTAAAGTCACATAATCTCATCCATCAGTCACTGTTCCACAATCATAACAAGGCCTGGCTTCATTCAGAATGAGACTTGGCTCCTAACAAATCTCTCTAAATCTTGAATGAGGCTTGAATATGTTAAAATGAGGCTTGGCGCTGCACAAATCCAGAATAAGGCTTGAATATGTCCATCATTGATTATATCCCATTATTATCAAATTGAAACCCCACAAATCCCATAAAACCATATGCATATTATCCTTCCATTTCAACTGTTCCAAAACGTTGAGAACACTAATGGTGTCCTGAAGATAAATGCACATATTCCTATAGGATGGAGTACAGTGACTCAATTCCTGATAGAATGGGTCTCCCTGGGGGCTCGGTTTTGCTTTCATGCACCTTGGATGATCTGCTCCATTAAGTGTGATTTACTCCATTAAGTGTGAGATGGATAAAAAAAGGATTTGAAGATATTGGACTTCTCCCAATCATGATTATGCAGGCTCCATTATACACTGTAGCAACGTAATTTAGTTGCATATAGTGAATCCACAGGAACAAGACAATACTGGGATTTGGCCGGTTCGCACCAGTTCAGGTGAACCTGGAGCTAAAATGTTTACAAGCCTGTCGAACTGGTGACTGGGACACTGAGTCTTCAATTTTCAGACAGCGCTTTCTTCCCTAATTGGAGATTAAAGCTATCTATTGTGAGACACATGGTCTTGAGAGATCAAAGCTATCATAGACAAAACCTGATGACATACTTACTGTGCGACAGCTACATGCTGGATGAGGAGTTCTCGCAGGTCAGATATGGATATACTCAGTTTCATTCGTCTATTTTTCCTCACCTCACCGATCTAGACAAATCCAATCCACTAGACAATCTTACCATTGTCATCACAACCCCGCCCTCAACAATTTCTATAATCTACAGCCTTATACGCCAAACTCTAGATCTGGAGTCCCAGGGTTCAGGCATGCATTCTTGGGCAACAAATATCCCAGAGTATAATTTGGTACAAGTCATTGATCTCACTAACCTAGCCTCCAAAACCCTGGTGTCCAGATCTTTTAGTTAAATGTTTTGGAAACTATTACATAGAGCTTATGTGACACCTAAACTATGAATGAAAATTGGTTTGGCAGATAATTCTAATTGTCCTAAATGTACACAATCGAATGCCGATCTGTTACACTATCTTTGGTCTTGTACTCACATACAAACATTCTGTAAAGAAATCCACACATATGTTACCCAACAATTAAATATCCGTTTCACTTATCCAAACAGTGGGCCTTATTCAACACACCTATCTCCGAACAGGACTGGAGCTTGCCATCCAAAATGAAAACCATGTTGTTAATAGTGTCTGCCGTTTCTAAAAAAGCAATCCTATCACAATGGGCTCATTCCCAACCCCCTTTATTATCTATGGTGTTGACTAGACTTCAATACTTATTCCAAATAGATTGGTTGGAATCCTCACATCATAAGGAAGCCAAAACAAAGCATTGTTTACAAAATGGTCCCCTTACTTGATGGACAATCAAGTCCAGTCATTGCTTTTGTCAACTTTCCAAACCACTAATTGGTTCTCCTCACAAATTTTGTTGGGCTGACATCCATAGATTGTCTTGTATATGATATGTTTTGTTAAGGATATGATGCAAAATATGAACAACGCATAAGCGGGTGTACAACGCCAGAAACAGTGGACAGTCGTATTGCTCTTAATTGTATGTATTATTACATGTTCATAGAGATACCATTTCGCTATTAATTGTTCTTATTTTGTACTGCCATGAGTCCGGTATCCTTGTTATCTTTGTTATGTATGCACTCTCACGTGAATAAAGAAATTTAAAAAAAAAAAAGATATTGTGCATATAATTCTCTATATTTGCTTCATATGTTAAGATTATGCATATACTGCTCCAGATTAGCTTTATATACATAAATTAAGCATATACTACACAAGTTTGGCTTTATATTCAGTGATTATGCATATACTGCTCCAGAGTGGCTTTATATACAAACATTATGTATACACTGCTGTAAATTGGCTTCATATACAAAGGTTATACATTTACTGTTGCAGATTGGATTCATATACAATGAGTACCGATTGCTAAAAGTTTTGAATTCCACTACTGGAACAACTGGAATTGTAAAGATTCACCAAGGACCTTTTTTCTTGTTCTTGCCAATGATATGTGGCAGGTTGTATCCACACTGTCGAGTTCTACCTGTGTATAACATTCAGAATGATAAATGGATGCATATTAGGGACTTTAACTGGAATGGTGTTGGGAGCAAGGATTTGGCTTTGTTTCTCATGGTAGTTCTCTTTGGGATAGAAATGCACTGTACAAAAAAAGATGGTTTGCATCTTTCTCAAAAGGGAACAAATGTTCTCAGTGAGCAGTTTCCGAGGTTTTGCTAAGAGGTTTTTAAACCAAAAGAGGCGATAAAACATCAATCCAATTGCTCCATAAAACAGGGACAGAAGGTGCCTGTAGTCAGTGTGCTGAAAAATTATAAGCTTAGAGTCATGTCTACAAATGCTCGCAGTTTAGGGAATAAGATCCATGAACTTATGGCAATATTGGCAACTGAGAATGTAGATTTAGTCCCTGTTACTGAGACATTGTATAATTAAAAACATGACTGGGACAAATCAATACCAGGGTACTCTTTATATAGAAAAGACAGAGAAGGCAAGAAAGGGGGAGGGGTGACACTGTATGTGAGGAATAGCTTCAAATCTAATGTAATACAAGTTAGTGAGGTGAACATAGAGTCAGTTTGGGTTACGTTAGAATTTGGTAATCATTTGGTAACTCATGTAGGTGTGATTTATAAGGGGGATAAAACATTTTTTAGATACATAAATGACAAAAGGAAAGTAAAACAAGTATTAGTTAGATTAAAAACAAAAGAAGGATGCTATGTAGAAGAGGATAAAGGCCTAGCAGACTGCCTTAAGGCATATTTTTGTTCAGTTTTTACAAATTAAAATGCGGGGGGCTCATTTAGAGAAAAAGACTAATGAGTCTTTTGATGCTTGTAAGTTTACAGAGGAAGAGGTTTTACTTCAGCTGTCTAAAGTAAAGACAAATAAGTTGATGGGCCCTGATGGGATACACCCAAAGTTATTAAAATAACTTAGTGGTGTACTAGCAAAACCTTTAACAGGTTTATTTAACTAATCATTGTTAACCGGAGTAGTCCTGGAAGATTGGAAATTAGCAAATGTTGTGCCCATTCACAAGAAAGATAGTAGGGAGCAATTGGGCAACTATAGACAAGTAAGTGTTACGTCAGTAGTGGAGAAAAATAATGGAAACCACGTTAAAGAATAGGATTGTTGAACATCTAAAATCGCATGTATTTCAAGATCAGAGACAACATGGGTTTACTTCAGGGAGATCATGCCAAACTAATCTTATTGATTTTTTTGAATTGACGACTAAAATAATAGATCAGGGTGGTGCAATAGACACCCTGATATTTATTTTAGTCAACCAATCAAAACAAAATCAATCCTATTCTTTAACATGGTTTACATTATTTTCACCACTACCTTTCTATTGCACATAGAAGGCTCATCATTAAACTGTAATCTTTGACTTTGGATTTCAATATTGTTGAATGGATTATACAATGGCTGAGTGACAGGCACCAGAGGGTTGTAGTCAATGGAGTATTTTCGATGCAAGGTCTTGTTACTAGTAGGGTACCTCAAGGATCTGTACTTGGACCCATTCTTTTTAATATTTTTATTAGTGACATTGCAGAAGGTCTTGTTGGTAAAGTATTTATGTTTGCTGATGATACAAAGATTTGCATTAGGGTTGATGTTCATGGAGGGATAAGCCAAATGGCAAATGATTTAGCTAAACTACAAAAATGGTCATAGCTGTGACAACTGACATTTTATGGTAGATAAGTGTAAGATAATTTGCCTTGGGCGTAAAAACCCAAAAGCCTAATATAGAATATTTGATACTGTCCTAACCTCAACATCTGAGGAAAGGGATTTAGGATTAATAATTGCAGAAGACTTAAAGGTAGATGGGCAGTGTAATAGAGCAGCAGGAAATGCTAGCAGAATGCTTGTTGCATAGGGAGAGGCATTAGCAGTAGAAAGAGGGAAGTGCTCATGCCATTGTACAGAGTATTGGTGAGACCTCACTTGGAGTATTGTACACAGTCCTGGAGACTGTATCTCCAGAAGGATATTGATAGTTTGGAGAAAGTTTGGAAAAGGGCTGGTTCATGGGTTGAATGATAAAACTTACCAGGAAAGGTTACAGCATCTTAACATGTATAGCTTGGACATAACAGGGGGGAAATGATAGAAACATTTAAATACATAAAGGGAATCAACACAGTAAAGGAGGAAAGTATATTTAAAAGAAGAAAAACTACCACAACTAGAGGACATAGTCTAAAATTAGAGGGGAAAAGATTTAAAAGTAATATCAGGAAGTATTACTTTACTGCAAGGGTAGTGGATGTATGGAATAGCCTTCCAGCTGAAGTGGTAAACACAGTCAAGGATTTTAAAAATTTGTGGGATAGGCACAAGGCTATCCAGGATATAAGATAGGGAACTGGGGACTAGTAAAAGTATTTGGAAAATTAGGCAAACTAGATGGGCAGACCAGGACAATTCTTCAACTTTGGGATATAACTGAGAAAAGATCTGGCTTAGAGTTAAATCCACGATCCTTCACAAGCTTCAGGTAACCAATTCAGGAAACAGCAGAACAGACTGAATGATGTCTTGGCTTTTCAAATCACCTTAAGTGGCACATGAGTCAGTTACTTCCGACATTATCTGAGAAAGACAAAGTAAATCTCAAGAGAGCAGAAGCGATTTTGTTGGTAGCAAGGCCACAGCCGTTGCAAGATCCATGACACTTGGGGATTTTCCTTTTCTTGTACGGTTATCATTTTTTAACAAAGGTTATGATGACATTCCATGCTGTCATGCATTTTTTTTGCATTGAGGATCCAATGAAGGCATGGAACGTCCTCCATTAAAATGAAAGGTGAATGCGATTGATGATCCGATCCACCACTCAGATGGTACCGTGATCCCTCCACAGTGTAATAGCAGGTGCCATGTCAAAAGGTAGCTTGTCCCTTCAACATGGCGATAACCCGGAGCTGGCAAGAATGACAAAAATGATCAGATGTCACTTATGTCACTCTTTACTTTTGCTAGAGACAGCTAGAGGCTCACTTGAGGCAATCAGCAACATTACACTGAGAATGGAAAAAAATACGATCTAGGGTTATGGTTAGCAACGAGGGTTAGAGTTAGATTAGGGTCGAGCGTCGAAATGTTACTGTAGGAGAAAAGGGTTTTAAAATAAAACACTACTTTGAGAAATTTCCCTATAACTTTCAAAAAAATGGGGAAAATAAAAAATGTAAACAATGGGTATTTATAAACTCAGAAATATACAAATATTAGAATCAATTTATCAAATTTTTATTTGCATATTTAGATGTGCAAAATATTTTTTTTTATCATATTCATGATTTTTTTTTTCATAGTAAATTGTGTGTTATGATAAAAATAATGGTGTCTAAAGAAAAAACGTTTTATGGTGCTAAAAAGTTGTATATTATATGTGTTGGTACAGGAAATGAGAAAGAGAAAAATTACAGCTAAACACAAACACCACAGAAATGTAAAAATAGCCTGTGTCCTAAACTGTACAACATTCCAAAAATAGTCATGTCCTCTAGGGGTTATAATATATTATATATAATATATATAAAAATAATATATATAATTTTTTTTAAGACAATAAATCACAAAATAGGCAATCTAGAATCTTACATATTTAATAATTTTAAATTCCATAATATGCCAACAGTCTCATAACATTAGAACCTTTTTATTGTAGATAACAGCCCCCTTACTGATTATATACCATATTATGATTTTAGTTAAATTACATGTAAGCCCTCTGGCTTCATAAGTAATGTCTGGTTTAAGTCTTCCGTTCTCAGTGGAGATGCATCTAGGGTTTCCCCAAAAAATATAAGTAGACTCAAGTCAATGTATTACTGAGCTTCCGTAAAATACTCACTGGGTGATAACTCTAAATGCGTAACTTCTATGACTAGTGTACATGCATTTTGTATGTATTGATCCTTCCTATGGGAGCCCTGTGAAGAAGTGTTTGGGAAGCTAAAACCTGTAAGAGTAAGTATTGCATATAGTATTTATGTATACATATGTATATTAGTTGTTTGTTAGGTTGGCATGTCACTTTAACTAAAGTAGTATTATAAGAGATGTTGATAAAGTTTCATTCTGTATTAATGCACCACTATAATTAGATCCATTTACATTTATCCCTAATTAAAATATAATTTACATGAAGAAGTTCATCATTATCTGTAAAATATTTTAAAAATCATTCAGTGAGCGGTTTTCTTTTTTTCTTTCTATTTATTGATTTGTAAAGCTTTCAGCAATCCCACTTTGGTAATTGCTAGTTTTCATATTGACAGGCAATAGGATGCACTGAAGGTTGAATTGATCTGTTAGCCTGTAGCACTACAAGGCAAAGCCACAACAATAAAGAGATATCCCCAAAGGGATAGCAAATGGAAATCAAACAGGAGGTCGGTTGTTAAATAATGCAGTTGACCCTGGAGGTAATTCAAAACAATTAGATTTTCAGAACTCTTGTTTCACTTTAACTCACTAAATGGATAATATACTTAATTTTCAAAAATATCCTTACTGAAGGGAAGAATCTGTGTGGTCAAACAACCACATATGTTGGCCAGCTGCATACTAAGTAAAATAAGCTAAAAACCATTTGATGTACAAGCCAATTATTTTCAGGTATTCGACAATTCTTTTCGTGTAGTAATTGTTAGAATAAAAGAGAGCAGTGACTGTAATGAAGATGCATGAAAATAAGGAGTATTAAAGGATCATCCCAGTCTGGGAAATAAAACTGAACCAGTACATACTGAAATTTCCAAAATAAATACGCATTTAGTTGATCCATTTTTTATTTTTTTTTAAATACTCAACTTGAAACATGAAATCATTACCTGTTAAAATCTGAGTTGCCAACATCTCCTAGGAGGCAATCAGAGGGCCCCATGTACTAACATCACACAATTATTCTTCCCATCAGTCACTGCTGTAATAAAAAATCAGGGAGTCATTCAATAGCTATTCAATGAAGACATCTCTGCTAAGTGTTTCTATTTACGAGGGACTAGGACCAACACTAACATAAGGCTGCATAGGCAGCCCGCTTCGTAGACTCTGAAGCGGGGAAGAAAGTGAGTTCCAAGAGTGGTTGGGGGCGTAGCAGCAGGGAAGGAATCAAAATGTACCTTCATCATGGGTGACTTGGGTAATCTTCTTGATGTGAACTGGAAAACTAAAATGGATGGTTGTACCTGGAGTATACATATTCTATAGTCATTACTGGGATTATCTCTAAAACAACTAGTTGAGGAACCAACTCATAAGGAGGTCATATAAGATTTAGTATTCACAAACAGAGATTTGGTATCAGATATTACTGTGGGCCAAAGTTTGGGCTCTACTGATCACCAGTCAGTGTGGTATAACCGCTTCGTGACTAATTAAATTCTCTATTTGGAAAATGTTACCTTCTTTATGTACTGTTTTACTGTCAGTAAAACAGTATGTAAAGTTATCTCTCCTAAACATTCTCCATTTGGTGTTCAAAACAGCTTTT
The DNA here is from genome assembly GCA_036172795.1 of Pelodytes ibericus. Lineage (NCBI taxonomy): Eukaryota > Metazoa > Chordata > Amphibia > Anura > Pelodytidae > Pelodytes > Pelodytes ibericus. The sequence continues at coordinate 89,832,394 of CM069860.1, forward strand.
GCTTTCACAACTTTTTTCTTTCCTACTCTTGGGTGCACATCTCTTACCCAGCAAAGCAAGTTATTAGAGCTTCCAAGGTTCAGGCAGAAGATTAAATAACCAAGTCAGTATAAAAAAGGGTGATGAAAAGTTTTTAGATACATAAACAAAAAGAAAAAAGTCAAGTAAAACAAGCATTAGTAAAATTAAAAACAAAGTAAAAAATATTTAGCACTAGATATTGGCAATCAAAATTTGGGGACTAATTAAATTAAGATCAACATTTTTATTCCCCCCCAGGCACACTCAAACACATGATCATTTTAGCAAAATAAGGTCTCTTCCAACAGATAGGATGAAATGATGAAAGAGAGGAAGAAAGTATGAAATATATACATTTGAAAATTAATATCTGGTGGCACACCTTTGTATGTATTTATGTTTGTATTTCTGAGGTGAAATATGTTTTTAAAATGTTTATTGTATCAGTTAATCAATGTTTTGTATAAATATTTATAAAATAAAGATAACAAAAGCAAATCAAAGAAATTAGGTGGAAGAGGATAATCAGCACTGAACATTTGTGTTCAGTTTGTATAATTTAAAATGAAGGAAATAGAGTTATTTGATGCATGTGAGTTTACTGAGGAATAGATTCTACGTCAGCTGTCTAAATTAAAGATAAATAAGTCTATGGGGTCTGATGAAATACACCAAAACTTATTAAAAGAGCTTAGTGGTGTACTAGCAAAAACCATTAAAGATTTATTTAATCGATCACTGTTAATGGGAGTAGTCCCAGAAGACTGGAAATTAGCGAATGTTGTGCCCTTTGACAAGAAAGGTAGTAGAGAGGAGTAAGGCAACTATAGCTCTTAAATCAGTAGAGGGAATTAATGGAAACCATGATAAAGGAATGTTGAACAGCTAACATTATATGGACTGCAAGATCAGAAAAAAACATGTTTTTTCTTCAGGGAGATGATCCAAACTAATTGTATCGAGTGGGTTACTAAAATAATAAATGAAGGTGGTGTATTAGACACTGCTTATCTAGATTTCAGTAAGGTTTTTGATACAGTCCCACATTAAAGACTTATCAGTAAGCTGCAATATTTAAGTTTGGATTCCAATGTTGTTGGAAAGGTTAACATGTATAGCTTGGAAGAAAGACGAGATAGAAACATATAAATACATAAACAAAATGAACACAGTAAAGGGAGGTGAAATGATTGAAGCTATTTTTGAAACTAAGTCAAATTCAGCACCTGAGTTAGACTTAGTCCCAAAAATAGCTTCAATCATTTTTGGGGCTATTCACTAAAAGGTGAGCTGACATGAGTAGCAGGTGAGTTGAAGTGAATAGCAGGTGAGTTAAAGTGAATAGCGGGTGAGTTGAGGTGAGATGAATGTTTCAATTCACCAGTTGAGCTATACATTATGCAGGAACAAACTGCTTAGTTCCCCCTCTAAGTGAACTCAACAGGTTTGTTCCTGCACAATGTATAGCTGAATTCTATAGGCTTATCTTATAGTTAGGATTTTTCTTTTTTCCTACATTAGATTCCATATATGGGGGCTACTTAAAATCGGGGTTGTCTTAAATTCGAGAAATCAAATATATCACTATCATTCCAGGAAACAAAGTGAGTTTCTCTTATGTTTAATTTTATATTTATTTTTAGTTTCTCCTCGTGTTTCTAATATCTGTAAAATTGAAACTGCTCCAAAAAATTATTATAAATAAAAAGAACTGTGCTAAAGTACATACCTCATTCCTGTGCATGCAAAACTTTTAACCTTGTTCCAGTGCATTTAACAATTGCATCTCAATATTGTATAAGTACTTACCCTGTTCATTTGTTAACAAGAGAATCTAGATTAAAAACAGTGCAAAGTTCTTACCTTGTACCTATACATAAACCAATTGCATCTCAAGCCTGTATAAGTACTTACCTTGCTCAAGTATTCACTTAACTGTACAAAGTACTTACCTTGACCCTCTGCAAAATTTGTTCCTCCTGAACCTGCATATTAAGAACTGTGCACAGTACTATGTTCATGGGATTCCTCATAAACGGACAGTGATTATTTCATCCTAGCTCCAAGGTAGACAAGTATGACTTGTTTTGGTCATTGGAAAACACTGTGCTCATTCAAGTGTACTTCTACTTACCTTTATTAACCTTATGGGCCGACCCTTTGGAACATTTTTGGTCATTCTGGAAAATGGCTATTTTAAAATGTATGCGCTGCTTGTGTTTAGCTGTAATTTTCTTCTTTACCATTTGATGTACCCACACAAACTATATATTGTTTTTATTGGGGACAAGAAGAGCTTTCTTTAGATACCATCATTTTGATCATATCCTATAATATACTATAAAAAATATAAAATATGGTGAAACCCCCCAACATGTTTTCTGACTTTTTTTTGAAAAATCTTTTACTCATCTACAAAAGCTAATGAAAAAACCTGCTAAATATAGTCTACTATTTCTCCTGAGTACAGTGATACTACCCATGCAAAGATTTGTTATTTTTCTGGGGGGATAAAAGGCTACATTTGGGAGGTGCGCTTTTTGGAATTTTGACATGTAGACAACCTGCACCCATGTCGCATTTGGGACATTTTTGAAGCCGGACAGTATATTTTACCCCATCATATATGTATATATACCATATATATGTATTTCAAATAACGGTATTTTAACACTTTCCATGCACTAATTCTACCACTAGCTTTGGTCAAAGTTTATGGTAGTAATTGTTTGGTGGTTTTTTCACATACATTGTACTTCAGACATGATTTTGGTATGTGTAACTGCCAAACAACTATGTGCCAGAAAAGCACGAAACAAGTTAGGTGATCATCTGTGTTTGTCTTTTTTGCAGGCATCAGTATATTGCTGTGTTTTCTACCCCTTTTTTTTACCCATGGCTTTGATTTAAAATGTGTTTTTATTTAGTGACCTGAGCTTGATGATTTCTGCTTTCAGTGTGCCACCGCTGGAGCCTTGATCTCAACTTCCTGTATACAAACATGCCCAATTATTATTCACTGCTGGTCTTCACGTCACCTGTTCTCACTCTGCTTTTGTCACTGCGAAACAACACCCCCACTATGTGTTTAGCAACATCTCCTGAGTACAGGAATACCACCCATGCAACTTGTGTCACCTACCTTGCTTCTCCTCCTGATCCGCCGCCATAGCGGATCAGGAGGACGCCATCCCGTCGGCTGGGGCTCAGAGTGAGAGCCCCAGCATCCCTCGATACTAAGACGCGCGTCCAGCAAGACGCGCGCTCAGTGACGTCACGCACCCGTTCGCGCATGCGCGAACGGGTGTTTCATGAATATTCATGAGCCCAGTTAAAGGGCTATTTATTAAATTAATCACTTCCTTGCCAATTGATCAGAGGTGTGTCCTGATCAATTGGTAGTGTATTTAAACAGTCATTTCACAGGTTACCTTTGCCTGTGATAGTGCCTTGTGTACCTCACTAGTGTTTTGACTCCTGATTGACTCCGTTTATCTGTTGCTGACCCGGTTCGTCCCTGTATACTACATCCGTTTGTTCCTGCATTCCTGATTATTCTGTACGATCCTATACGGGCTCCACTTGCTGAGTATCCGGTAGTAAGTGTTCCAGCAAAATCCTTGGTGACATACCATCGGCGGCTCAACCAAGGGTGTGTAGTCATTAAGGTGAAGACCAATACTTGCTACCTACGGTACTTAGTGAGTGTCCCTATAGCCTCATCTACACTTGTGGTCCGTCTCCTGAACACGACCGTTACATTTGTTTAGGATTTAAAAGGCCACATGACCTATAGTCAGTCTGCACCCATGTTTCATTTGGGCCTTATTTAAGGTCAGACAGAGTATTTTACCCCATCAAACCACTTTTTATTTTTTAAAAAGTAGACACCCTAGTCTATTTCAAATGGTGGTATTGTATTCACTTTCCATGCACCAGTTCTAACACCAACCTTTGTCAAAGATTGTGGTAGTAATTTTATTGTGTTTTTTTCACATACAATGTACTTCAGACATTCACAGATTTTGCTATGTGTCACTGCCAAACAACACCCAAATATGTATTCAGCAACATCTCCAGAGTACAAGGATACCACCAATGCATAGGTTTGTCAGTGTGTTTAAAAGGCCACATTTGGGAGGTGCACTTTTTGATTTTCCAACTTGAAGTTTTGACATGTAGAGCAAGGAAGAAGTTATTAGCTCTTATCAGAGGCTTGGTAGTACTGTAATAAATTACAGTGCAAAAAAATGAACCCCTAAAAATGCACAAACAAGAAACATGTGTTGCTATGCAGTGATCAGTGGCAGGGAAGGGGTTAATGCACAGGGTACACTATTCACAGGGTATTTTATGTAATTTATTACAATTAAAAAACTTACATTATACAAATCTGTCTCTCTCCCTCACTATAGCTCAAGGGAGGGAGGCAGGTCCAGACAAGTCATATTTGAACCAATATTGATCTGACCAGGCGAATGCTGATGCTCATCTGAGCAATCACCAAACTGCCTTTGCCACTGATCAGCTTTAACTGATCATTATACATGCACTCAGACAGCTTCCCAAAAAAGTTTACATTACACATAATCCCCTAGAGGGGTTTAATTAACCCTTAGCGAGTGTAACAAAAAAATAGACATCAAAAAATGCTTCTGCGGCCAGATCACTGCTTGTGCAGTGATCTACAGCAAGGGAGGGGGTAAATAGCTCTTAAACAAGCCTTTGTTATATTGTAATAAAATACAGTAAAAAAATAAACCCCTAAAAAAATGCACAGACAGCAAAAAATGTGCTGCTGTGCAATATCACTGTGATCAATGGCAGGGAAGTGGTTAAACAAAAGGAATGGCGTTTATAAAAGCCCTTGGTTATCAAAATGTTATTACATTTTTTTTATTTATTACAATTAAAAACTTACATTAAACAAATCTGTTTCTCTCCCTTACTAAAACTCAAGTAAGGAGAGGGAGGCATAACTACAAAGGTCAGATTAATATTAACAAATATTGAACTGACCAGGCAAATGGTGATGCTCATCTGAACAAAATCCTGAAAGATCTATCTCTAATGGAATCAAGATTTTACAAAAATTAATTAATGCACAATTAATTGCTAAAACTAAAGAGAATCTGAAAATATTCAATCAAACAATGTACCATGAAGGTGGAAGAGGAGATAGGCTTTTGACCACTAAATTAAAGAAAATAGTATCTACTAGACCTATATTTAAAATTAAATATGAAGAGAAAGAACATTACTCTTCAGAGGCCATGGGAAATGAATTGAAAAGCTTTATCCAGCTAGCATTGGAAGCTATAGACCAATTTCTTTGATAAATAGTGACATAAAAATCTACTCTGCTATCCTGGCTGAGAGGCTGAAAGTATTAGTGCCATCCCTGATCAATCAAGATAAGGTAGGATTGGTTGTAAAAATAATATCAAGCAATCACATAAGCAGACTGATTATCATCTTGGAGTTTTCTCTCAGAAAACAACAGCTATATAATGCTAGATGCTGAAAAGGAGTTTGGTTGGGTCAATTGGAGACATCTGAAACTAACCCTGAAAGGATATGGATTTCAGGGATGGATACTAGACACAATTATGGCATTACACTCTGTTCCCTCAGCCAAGATAGTGGGATCAGGAGTGTCATCTGAATGGTTCTATATTAAAAATGGGACAAGACAAGGATGTCTTATGTCCCCGTTATGTTCTTTCTTTGAAACCACTTGCTCAATACATCAAATTAAATAAAAATATTAAGGGGTGCAAGATAGGGCAGGAAGAATTAAAAGCAAATCTGTATTCAGATGATATCCTTATGACGTTAACAAACCCCAGAATCTCCATTAAGGAATTATTCAAAAAGAAATTGATTTATATGGGAGATTTGCAAATTATAAATTAAATATAAACACTATCTTGGGGTTGAATATGGGATCAGATTTAAAGGAGAGAATAAAAACCAAATTTGGGTTTACCTGGTCTCCAGAGAAATTAGAATATTTGGGAATTCTTATATCAGATTATACCTCTTTGCTATCATGCTTAGATTTTTCTCAGAATGGGCACAACTAGAGATATAATGTGAAATCATATATCTTATCCATTTGGCTCTATTTTTAAGATCAGTGAAGACAACACAACTGAGGGAGATACATAAAATTATTGATCAATTTATCTGGGGGGGGGGGGGGGGGAAGACCTAGATTAGCTAGAAAACTGATTCCAAAGACAATTAATAAAGGAGGAATACGATCAACAGATATTAGAAGATACCATGATGCATATATGATCTTTCACATAACTAGATGATAGATGCCTCATAGTAAGTAAGAACCTTGGTTGTGGATGGAGATATAGGTAGCTAAAGAAACTGATTTTTAAACAATTATGTGGATGGATCCTGAAATTTATATGAAGATTTTAAAAAAGTAATATTCAAAATTGCATAGAATGGGATTTGATTGGCTTTTGGAGTAAACTTAAATATAGTAGAGGTATAGCAAATCTTATTCCATACGATTTTCCGGTTGGAGTTCATGAGGGAATGGAATCAAAAATGATTAATTAGGTTTGGAGATCTGGTCTATATGGATAAGATCAGGAATTTCCCCAAATTAGCCCAGCAGTTCCAACTTACTTCTAGCAATGCATTTACATACCTTAGAGTTAAAAGTATTGTTAGCTCAAGGAGCATGATGAGAGAGAGCACATACATGGGGCTAAAGTTAGAGGCATTTTTTCAGAAGGACATCAATCTACATAAAATAATGGATAGTATGCTACTAGATAGCAGTAAGGGAGAATTAACTTATATGAATTTTGATAAAATTATTAAAAAATAAAGATTAAAAAAATAATAATAATTCCTAAAAAATGCACAGACAGCAAAAAATGTGCTGCTGTGCAAGATCACTGCATATGCAGTGATCAGTGGCAAGGAAGGGGTAAACACAGGGAATGGCTTTTATAAAAGCCCATGGTTATTAAAATTGTATTACATTTTATTAAATTTATCTGTATCTGACCCTCATTAAAACTAAAGTGAGGAGAAGGAGGAAGAGCTACACTTTTCAACGGCAATATTACTAAATATTGCCTTTGAGTGTATGGTAAGAGCTCATCTGACAATGATCTGATGTCCCGGCATCCAGCAGCACCCCTAGAGCAACACCCCTACATAGAGGCATTGTAGCAACACTGAAAGAGTAAAGAAAGAGAACTTTGGTTGATTTCTTTGCCCTTCTTAGTGCATGATGTGCCAGGCACGTCAATTATCACTAACAGCAATTTTGTGTGTGACGTCCCTAGCACGTCATTTCTCACAAAGAGGTAAAAATAATTAAGAAACCAAAGCTATTGATTCTGGAGGTGAATAGATGGAACAGAAAAAGTAAATGCATAACCACTTTTAATCAGAAAGAAGCCTACTTCTGTCTGATTAAAATTGTATTTTGAATGATATGCCAGCAGAGAACCAGGACTAAACTCTCCATAACCACTTTTAATCAGACAGAAGTTTATGTTTTTGGCTCTTCATTTTTGCTTGCTTCTTTAAAAGGACACTACCACTTACATAAGATGTTACTAGATAACCTGGTCATTTAAAAAAAAAAAACACACATATATAAATCATTTGCCACTGTTTTTTTTTTATATGTTTGAATTAATTGCATATGAAAGGAAAAATAAAATTAAGTGTATATGTCCTGGCTCCATGTTTTCCATGATGCAACATCATCTTCAAAATCTTCCAGCCAGTCTCTCTTTACAACTGTTGCTAAAGCCTGCATGATGATGTCATGATGATGTACTCCCCTGCTCTCTTACTGGCTCCTGTGTACCATAGTGGGCAGGACTAGGTTGCTGTGTACACACAGTCACACTTGTGTCATTAAATATTTGATTAAATAAACTCATGTAACAAAAACAAAAGAAATATCTGAAATCAACAATACAAAATAAAAAATAAACCCTTTTTATGTTTTGGTTGGAGTGTCCCTTTAATTTTCTCTTTATTTGATCAAAAGCATTCTTCACATTCTGAAATTTGTTTTAGCATTTTGTCCGAGCTTTACATAAAAGATTGAGCTCTGTCAGTGATTCAGGCTAAAAGTAGATGCTGGATGCATATCAGTAGTGTGTATCACCAATTTCGAGTTGCACATTGCAAACAAGGTTTGGTCAGGGTTGGATAGGGAGACTGATCAAGAACTGTAAATGCTATACGTTTGTTAAAAAGTTCCAATCCCATCTGACCTTGGAAGCTAGGAAGAGATTAGTCAGTACCAGTGTATGAGACTGACTGACTGTACTACTTGTACTTAATGCCCTTTTACTTGAATAAAAATGTAAAAAAAGCTATAAAAGAGCCATTTCTAAATTCGGGACAAATATTAGAAACTATTTAGCAGGTTTTTTATTAGTTTTTGTAGATTAGTATAAGATTTTTCAAATAAAATTCAGAAAAACAAATTTTAAAAAAATGTTCACCATATTTTATTATTTTATATATATATAAAATTAAATCTAAACACAAACACTGTATGCATGTTAAAACAGCCCAGGTCACAGGTTTGGCAAGTTAAGAGTTGCACTTCAGGGCCCAGACTTAAGCTACGATCATTCTGGTCTCAGAGGGCATGATCTCATCCATCCTTCCAAACTAAGTAGAGCGTGGTCAGCACAACTGAGGGAGGCTAATTAGGGATCCATTCTGCTGTAGGTCTTTTTTTGACTTCTGATCCCTATGGTGACTGGTTAGACAAGTCTGCGTTTTAAAACTGTGTACCACCATTCTAGTTTAAGAGCACCCTTTCCTGTCAACCTTCTAAGGTAACGCAGAGACAGGATAGGTCAGCATCAGTAAGGGAGACTAATTTTGAACCCCAGTTGTTGAAGGCTTTTTAAATTTACTTTGGGTGCAGTGTGGACTCGTCATTTATTGTTTAAGACTTGTCCTTGTAAGCTCAGCCTTCATTTACATCCTCAGATGACCTATGCTTGGTCAGTACTGGTTTCAAGGTCTGATCAAGACAAGTTAGGAGTTGCCCTTGTAGTTACCTACTTTGGTCTCGTCTCAGAAGCTAACCAAAGCCAGCCTTCGTCAGTACTGGTGTAGAAAATTAATCGGGTATACTAGGTGCTATATACATTTTTTGGCTTCTGGTCCAGCCTGGACCTCTTTGCTGATGGGTTAGATAAATTAAGAACTGCCCTTGTATAAACAGCTAGGCTTGATAACCTTGATAGCAGGTGTTGAAGGCTTTTTTAGACTTCTGGACCAACCTGATTAAGTCGATGGGCCCTGATGGGATACACCCAAAGTTATTAAAAGAACTTAGTGTTGTACTAGCAAAACCGTTAACAGATTTATTTAACTAATCATTGTTTACGGGAGTAGTCGCAGAAGATTGGAAATTAGCAAATGTTGTGCCCATTCACAAGAGAGGTAGTAGAGAGGAGTTGGGGAACTATAGACCTGTAAGTCTTATTTCAGAAATGGGAAAATAATGTAAGCCATGTTAAAGTATACGATTGTTGAACATCTAAATTGGCATGGATTTCAATATCAGAGACAACATGGGTTTACTTCAGGGAGATCATGCCAAACTAATCTTATTGATTTTTTTGATTGGGTGACTAAAATAATATATAAGGGTGGTGCAGTAGACATTGCTTACCTAGATTTCAGTAAGGCTTTTGACACTGTCGCACATAGAAGGTTTATCAATAAAATTGTTGTATGGATTAGACAATGGCTGAGTGACAGGCAACAGAGGGTTGTAGTCAGTGGAGTATATTCGATGCAAGCTCTTGTTACTAGTGGGGTACCTCAGGGATCTGTACTTGGACCTATTCTCTTTGATATTTTTATTAGCGATATTGCAGAAGGTCTTGTTGGCAAAGCATGTCTTTTTGCTGATGATACAAAGATTTGCAGTAGGGTTGATATTCATGGAGGGATAAGCCAAATGGCAAATGATTTAGCTGAACTAGAAAAATGGTCAGAGCTGTGGCAACTGAAATTTAATGTGGACAAGTGAAAAATTATGCAGCTTGGGCATAAAAACCCAAAAGCAGAGTACAGAATATTTGATACAGTCCTAACCTCAACATCTGAGGAAAGGGATTTAGAAGTAATAATTTCAGAGGACTTAAAGGTAGGATAACGTCATAGAGCAGCAGGATGCAAGCAGAATGCTTGGTTGCATAGGGAGAGGTTTTCGCAGTAGAAAGAGGGAAGTGCTCATGCCATTGTACAGAGCACTGGTGAGATCTCACTTGGAGTATTGTACGCAGTACTGAAGACCGATGTTGATACTTTGGAGAAAGTTCAGAAAAGGGCTATTTAACTGGTTCATGGGTTGAAGAATAAAACTTACCAGGAATGGTTAAAGAATCTTAACATGTTTAGTTTGGAGCAAAGATGTAACATGTGAGGGATATGATAGAAACATTTAAATACATAAAGGGAATCAACACAGTAAGGGAAGAGAGTATATTTAAAAGGAGAAAAACGTATTTAATGTATTTAAAAAATTGGGCAGACTAGATAGACCGAATGGTTCTTATCTGCAGAACAAATTCTATGTTTCTATGGGTTAGACCAGTTAATAATTACTCTTATAGGTAAAGCATCTTCCTACTGTGACTCTGGTCTATGAGCACCAGGTCTTGTTCTATCTCAGATGTTAAGCAAAACTAGCTCGGCATCCCGGTGGGAGACTGATTTTGAACAATAGGAGCCATAGGCTTACATTGTTTGCTATTTGGTTCAGCTTGGATTTCTTTGTTTAACTCCTTAAGGACAGACCGTCTGGGACATTTTTGGTCATTCTGGACAATGAACATTTTAGTGTGTTTGTTTTTAGCTGTAATTTTGCTCCTTCTCACTTAATATACCCACACATATTATATAATGATTTTTATTGTCATAAATAGGTCTTTCTTAAGATGCCATTGTTTTCATCATTTGATATAATTTACTATAAAAATAATCTTTTATGCAATTGCATAATGGTAAAAAAAAGACCCTATCTATATAGTTTCTAACATTTGTCCTGAATAGAAATACCAATTTTTACATGTTTCTCTGTCGTTTTTTGAAAGTTATGGGGCAATACCGATAGTGGTGTTTTTTGTTACGTAACCATTCTCTTGAACCTTTTGACCCAAAGCTTAATCCTAAATTTGACCCTAACCCTAGATCTAACAAACCCTAAATCTAACCCTTGCAATAACTATAATTCTAACCCTACCTCATCTGTAAACCTAACCGTAAAATTGCTAATTTTCTCTATGGGTAGTGAAGAAACAGTAACAGAGTGATAGAAGTGATTTTTTTTAGCCAGATACGGGCAAGCATCATGTTGGAGGAGCATGCCCAGGGAAGTGTTTGGCATGATGCCTCGACATACATCGTTAAAGAATAGAAAGCCAGGCACTCCCTCCCGTGCTCCACTCCCACGACAGACAGAAAACAACAAAAACAATGGTGAGAACTGTGGCTTTGCATGCCAGTTGTGGCACATGTGCCATAGCTTCACCATTTCTTACATTGCGCAAACTGTCGACTCTTGCCAGAGTTAACATTCTAAATTGGCTCACACATAGATAGTGACACTTTTTGTGAGCATCTGCAGATAGAGGCATGGAGAGTGCAGAGATCATCAAGTGGATGATCTCTCACATATTCTCCCTGCACACTGTCCAATAGAGCATTTAGGAAGTGACATCAGATCCATTTCCTGAATACTGTTGCAGTCAGAGGGAGACAAAAACACATTGTTTGGAGGCAATGTGTGTACAAAGATGGCACAGAGAGTCTGTTTGGGGGCTATCATTGCACAGAGTGTGGCAACAAAGATGGCACAGAGAGGGTGTTTGAGTGGCTAAGATGTCACAAAGACTATTTGGGGGCTTACAATGGCACACAGAAGCTGTTTGGGGCACTAACATTGCACAGAAAGCATGTTTGCAGGGCTAAGTTGGCACAGAGAAGCTGCATTGTTGGCTAAGAGGGCACACAGAGTTTGGGTAGCTAACATTTGTTCCTATTTTGTTCTCGCTCCTAGTTACTAGTTAGGTCTGTTTATCCATCTGTCTATCTTTCTGTTGCTATCTATCTGTCTATCCATATCCTTCAACCAAATCTTCCATTACAAAATATTGCTATTATTATTATTAATAGTTAATAAATGTACCCATCTGTCTGTCTATATCTATCTATAAAATATCCATATCCGCCAATCAATCTCCATCATGAAATGTATTGCTAATATTACTATGTTGATAAAGTGCCAACATTTTCTTTAGCACTCTGCAGTGGAGCAAATGAAATATATGATGAAGATAGCTAGGTCTAGCTGAATGCGAATGGCATGCATATACGGAGTAATTACTCCCTGGTGTGATATGCTGTTCAGTTTGGCTGCAAGAATTAAATTGAGCTATTGAATGTTTAATACACTATGCATAGCAAGTATAGCTAGTGCCTAAAAACAGCATAAATTACAGAATTGATATTCACACAGCCTTTGCAACGAATCAATACACTACCACAACCCGTAAGAGACTATTGTTTAATACATATAAAGAAGAGAAGAATTCTTCTATTAAAATGAGTTATCCTAGCTATTTACCAAAGGCAGTGATTTAGCCGGGGCACAGTCTATGTAGTGCTGTTGAATGCAGATGATAATACTTCTTGTCCTTGTCGGCCTATTTCATTGCTCCTATCAGTTACTGCTGCTGCAAGGTCCCCTGGGTACATTAGCAGTCATCCCAGGAAGTGTGTTTAAGTAATGGACATAATGTTCACATTTGCTAGACCAGCCTTCCCCCTAATCATGAATTATTCTTCCCCAAGGCTCAATTGGAACATTACTTTAGAAGCAGAAGATTTAATCCTTTTCAGATGATTGGAGGGAATGATTACAGTATTATTTTCTTGTACAGGCTGTCGCCAGTGAAGGTGCCTTTTTCTGTCCCCTTCTTTAATAGACAGAAATCTTTATTTCCCTAGAGGGATATGGCAGTGAATTTGAGATGGTATAAAGCTCCAGGAACACAAGGTGATAAGCTGTAGATCACTCCTGGTTAGTTAATTAGTTTAGCTCTCACGTTTTATGCTGTGATGAAGCCGGTTATATTATGGCTGTCAGATTATAAAAGGGAAAGATCTTCAATTTATATAGAATGACATTTACTAATGAGCAGCAAAGTGTTAAAAGCATGCAATTATTGCAGGGTTGTTTTTTTTCTGCATTATTACATATATTATATTTATAGTATATTTTTTAACCTTTTATATTGGTGTCATTACACCTGGAAGCAGTGATTTTCAAAAATAAATTGTGTTGTTTCCTTTTTTTTTATCAACTTCTATGTGCAACAGCATTGATAAAATCCACAAATAAACATTCCTAATCCCATATAATAGTGAATAGAAAAAAAACAAGGTTATTTCTTAATGTTTAGGACTACGTTTAATAAACACTCATGGGATTTTTTTTTCCTGTGCAACACGAATCAATACAAGCAACATGTTGAGTTTGTTCAGTCTGTTTTGGATTTTACACATAATTCTAGTTAGCGAAAAGGATTACATGCTTTATCCTCTGAGAACACTCAGAAATGAAACAGTCTGGCATTGAATGAAAAGATATTTATATATTGCAGGATTGATTGTTATCTGTAATTGGCATATGTGAAGATTAATTTGAAGCTGTGCAAGAAAATGAAAACAAACAAAGAAAAAGAGGCATCAAAATAGCAAACACTTCTAAAATGCTATTTTACGCAGCCACAAATAATTATTTAAAGTGATGTTAAACTTGAGGACTGTTCTACAGCAGGTTATCATCTTTAGGGTACTAGTGTTTTTGTTCTGTTAAGAGGATACATAAAACAGTTTATTATAAGAAAATAAAATAATTCCTTAGATAATATCTTTGTTGGTTAGCACTGTGCTAAATTCCCAGCTATAAGAAAATGTAAGGAAACACTTGAACACAAAGTAATACACAATATATGCATAATACGCATTTTCATTCTCATAGCCCATTTGCTCCAGGGCCTATTTTAATATGTCTATGGGCATGTTCGTGCAGTGAAAAATTGAATCCATGCATTTTGGTTTTAATTCATTCCCATTCATTATGGAGAGTGGCTCTGCTCTCTACACAACAATTAAAAGTATTCAATGCATCCATGCAATGCCTAGGTGGTTGAAACAGGCATGGTAGCCTCATAATGTCGTTTGTGCACTGGCCGCTCACCACCTCACCTTGTCTGCACATTGTTAAAGGGGCCTGAAACATTTGTGTCACTGTTTTGGTCCTGAATATAGAAAATAATTTAATGTGAATAAAGCAAACATACACAATGGAGCTCAAATCACAGACTGTACAATAATGTGGAAAATCGCAGACACTTCACGCGTTTCGCACATAGCCACCCTTAGCCATATGTGCAATTTGACAAGGTGAACTAGTGCTACTAAATTTACAATTTGCATATTGCTTAACTTCACAAGTCTTACAGTTTGATCTATACATGATAATTTGATTATTTTTCACATATTTACAAGACTTTTTCATTTACTTTTTCCATATTCAGCACAGTCGACTGCTTGTTCTGTGCACCTTGGATCCACACACTTGCAGCAGTCAGAAGTATACATTTCCCCATCAGCAAGGAGTAGCCTGTTTATCCCATGAGGGATTTGCATACTGTTTTTGTCATAAAAATGGTGACATTTGGCATATTTTCATTGTGCTTGGTGTTTTCACCAACTTATAGAGTAAATCGGCAGCATTTGGAAGTCAATGATGTACCTTTGCCTACAGCGGCATGGAAAGTTAAAATTGATTGTGTACAGTGACTATTAACCCACATTTATTTATTTGAGAAAGATCTCAATAATATATGTTTTAAATCATATTATTAATAGTGTTGAGCGAACCCAAACCACACTGTTCGGGTTCGTACCGAATATTACGGTGTTTGGACCCCGGACCCAAACATGGGGTTCGGCGATTACATTGTATGTAATGCTATTGGCTTTATATAAACCGAAACAGAGTCCCCATTCATAAGAATTTCTTATGAATGGGGACTCTATTTCGGTTTATAGAAAGCCAATAGCATTACATGTATTCCATAAACCGAAAGTCTATAAACCAAAAGACATTCGGTTTATAGACTTTCGGTTTATGGAATACATGTAATGCTATTGTTATTCTATAAATCTAAATAGAGTCCCCATTCATACTAATAGGTCAATTGGACTCTATTTCGGTTTATAGAATAGCAATAGCATTACATGTATTACATCTGAGAGTCAAATAGAACCGTCAAATACTGTGCTTACAGCGCACTTTGAAAAATTCTAATAGTTTTGGGTGGTAAATAGTACATTTGCGTCTTGCGGTGCACTTCATATCTGAGAGTCAAATAGAACAGTCCAATACTGTGCTTACAGCGCACTTTGAAAAATTCTGGCTACCTCCTCCTCCTCCTCCATTGCCGCTTCCACCTACACCGCCACGGTCACCGCATCCTCAATCTATGTGTCACTTAGTATAAACTGAAAGAGAATACCCTGCACTCCAACCCTCTCTCAAATGGATAATTCTGTTTTACAGAATTAAAAAACTGCCTCCTGGCAAGCCATGCTTTAGATTTAGATTTATGTTCTTCCAAAACTAAAATCAAAGATTCCATCTAGTGCTATTTTATGGCTCAGCTGTAATTTTAATTTATATGTATTTTATGTTATTTGAAGTTATTTCCCTATCCATATTTGTTTGCAGGGCACTTGTCCTACTCTTACCCCCATTTTACTTCCTTTTGCAGCCCTCTAGCCCTTTCCAGGACTTTTTTAGAGGCATTTTAGTGGCCAAAAGTTTGGGACCCCATTGACTTCAATGGGGTTCGGGTTCGGGGTCAAGTTCGAGCCCGAACCCGGACTTTTTTCCGAAGTTCGGCCGAACCCGCCGAACCCGAACATCAACTCTAATTTATTAAATGTGAACATCAGTTTATTGTTTATGCTGAACACTTCAACTTGAAATTGTACACATGGCCCTATCCACCCAAAATATCAACTAGGGAAACACCTTGAGCCTTATTCATGAAAGAGAACTTCAGGGAATTGAGATAGGAATTACAAACATAAGGCCAATGTGGCAGAGTTCAAAAAATTATTCTATTCTATGGGGGGATTTTTCTAGTTCAGCATCTTTGGCCTTACATTTGAAATTCCCATCTAATTTTTTTCAGCAATTTCCTGCAAAGCCTTTTGTATAATGCTAATCAAATTAATGACCACCATTTCTAATTTTTTCATTATATTAAGATATTTATATTATTGTTTTATGATATTTCTAATGATTGTACATTCATCAAGAGAGTTACATACATAAACATTTTAATGGAATTTCATAATTAGTAGATAATGTATTTGGGTTTAAAAACATAAAACTTGACTTCTTAAAATGTTTAGCAATTTTTTCACTTGTGTGACTCTATCCCATTCAGTTAATTTTATATTGCTGTTTGTCAGAGTTCAAGAAGAATTTCCACTGATACAACACATTCTAAAAGATTTTTATGTAAGGATTTACAAACACCCAGAAATAAGATCTGTTGCTATCAGTCTTAATTTCACTCTAATCCCAACACTCATCTGTTTTCATGCAAATATTTTCTTATCAATTGTTATATATTTTGATACACTCTTTGAGTGGTATTGGCACATCTAAAACGATCATTTTTATTTAATAAAATCAACATTGTTAAGAGTTAATACAGAGAAATACCACCACAAAACAAAAAATGTCTTTAGACAACTGGTTTCAGCCCAAATTATATAGCGTCTGCTTTATTACAGTGAAATTCAATGTTTTCCCCTTTTCATGGTCTAAGACATAGAAGAGTGGTGAGATTTGTCTTTATTACAGTTTTTCTATCCCATAACATTTTATTTGTTACTTCTGACCATTTTCTTTTTATTGTTCCATAGGTTTCAGAGTCGTCAAAGTTCTTATTTAACTGTTTTTTAATAGTAAGATTTGTCAGAGAACCGATTCACCAAAGAAACATATTCCATTTGACATCTATTTCTTTAAAGTATCATCTGTTCCTTCTATATTGTTGTTTGGCTGCATAACAGAATCCTTTTTCCGTGAATCAACAACTTTTGAAATATTTACTCAAAAAAGTTATTTTCTCTTGCTATGATTTAATTCTAATCCCACTCGTCTATGTGTTTCCCTCTTTCATGGTCATTATTTAGAATTTATTTCAATTTTTTCTATAGGTTTTTGAGGTCTGTCTTCATTGATTCTTTAAAGAATCAATTATTCTGTATTTTGGTACACTCTTTGAGTGATATTAACACAATTCTAAATATAATGTTTTATTTTAAAAAAAATCCACATGGTTATTGTTACTGTTAACTGCTGTCTTAACCCCTTCCCGTCCTTATGACGAGTTAACTCGTCATAAGAGCCGCCGCGTTAGCGACCTTATGACGAGTTAACTCGTCATGCAGTCTAGCCGGCGGTGCGCTCCGTGGGCACCGCCAGCTAGTCTGCAACGGGTCCAGGACTAAGCCTCGCACCCGAGGCAAAGCTCCTGGACCCGATCGGTCGATTTCCGGGCATGTGATCGCGGTGATTGAGTAATCACCGCGATAACATGCAAATTAGATGGCAAAGTCAGTGTGTTCACACACTGACTTTGCCTCTAATTCACTCTCTGTGCTTCACAATCTTATAGTGAAGCACAGAGAGTGACCTGTAAGTAAAAATAAATTAATTAAATACAAAGGTAAAAAAAAATTTAAAAAAATTAACCCTTTCATTGCTGATCACAGTTTATGGCCCTCATTTAGTTTTTTTTTAACAGATTTTTTTATTTTTACAATTTATAAAGTTTTTTTTAATAAATAAAAGGTAATTTTAATATATTTATTTAATAAAATTTAACCCCTGCCTGCCTGTTGCATGATTTTTACTGATCTGACATCGCACTCTTCAGAGTTTTTTTCTGTCTTTTTTGTTATGGGGGGTTTGGGAACCAATATTTTTCTTTTTTATTAGTTAGTTAATTAGGGGGGATAAGTGGGTTAGTGTTGCACTAGTTATGTAGGTTATTACTGGGAAAATAATGGGGAAAAACTTTTTTTTCCTCAAAAATTTCCTCTTTTATATAAATTTTTTAATACTAAAATGTAAATCATTTTTATGTATAGGGTATCAAAAGAAAGCTCTAACTGTCCTTTAAAAAACAACATATAACTTGTATGTGTACGTTAAATGAGAGAGAGGAAAATTATGTTTCAAAAACCGCGTATTAAAAAATTGAAAAACGCTCTGGTCCTTGGCCCAGGAAAATCCCTGGTCCTTAAAGGGTTAAAGACTACCAGGCTATTATTAGTCATCTGAAGTCAGATGAAGTGTGATGAAGTCACAGAATACTAAGAAAAAGGGCAGTGCAAAGACAATCATTAGAAATGACAACATACATTGTTTTTAATTGACAAACAACTGTGACAGTTGTTAAAAGAGTAAGAAAAAAATGCTCTATGTCCTTTGCCTATTGGATGTATGTAAAATTACAGAACAGCGTAAATGGTGAAACCATTGTAATGACATTTGTGGGAGTGGAATTGTGATCATTTGAAAGAATCATTTCCAAAACTAATCATAATTACGCAAGTGTTCAAGGCAGGTCTGTTCTAGCAATTTGATTAGACGTTTCACAAACTCTCCAAAATTTCATGAATTTACTAATTTGATGGCACAGAATCGGTTGTTTAAAATATAGTAGTACTTGATGTCAGACTAGGTAGTTTTTTATTATTTTCAAATGCTAGAAACAGACAAATACCGTTCAGTCTTATGACATAACATTACCAGCAAATAAAATACATGCTGCATAAATACATTTCAGATAGAATAATTTGAGTAAAAAAGAAATGCTGGAACTGAAGGCTATACCGGCATTCAAGATTAAGATTAACACTATGAGAAGGAGGGTGTAGAATAGAGAGGTGGAAAAAGAGAAAGAAAGAATAGATAAGAGGAAGGGGCATAGTGGGGGAGGGAGGGTCTGCACCATCAGATATTAGAGTATTAGCTTAGGAGTGTTTGTCTAAACTTCACTGAATTCCTGGTACACATGTAATCTGCTGCTGGAGAGATAGTGGAGCTTTTCCATTTGCAGATTGTGTGTGATTAGTTTATATAGTTCCCTAATACTCAGGGCTGAGGGTGATTTCCAGTGCCTTCCTATGAGTGTTTTCCCGGCTAACAATATGTGGCCTAGCAGGACACATTGGAATCATTTCAGCGATATTGGGAAGATAGCAGTTTCAGGAGATTTCGTAAGAGGAATATGGGGAGCATCCATTATTATTTGATACATCTTGGTCCAGTAGATTTGGATTTTAGGGCAATCCCATCCCCCACTTGACCTCCTGCTTTGGGGTGTATGGGATGCATGTGATTGAGAGGTGGGATCTAATAAGTTCTGCTAGAGGTTCTAGAGCTAATACGTATAATAAAGGGGAAAGAGGGAAGCCCTGCCTAGATCCATTGGATATTTGGAAGGGTTGGGAATGGAATCCTGCGTACTTAACTTTGGCAAAGGGGGTTGAGTATAAGGCTAAAACAGCTGTGATATATGCAGGTGGGAACTGGAATTTTTGGTGGACTTTTTCTAAATATGACCTATGTAAGTGGTCAAAGGCCTTCTCTCCATCTATAGCTAATAGCAGGCTTGGGATTTTACAACTCTGAAGCATTGAGATTATATTCATAATTTTGCAGGTGTTATCTGTGGCTTGCTGTCCATTAACAAGGGGATGGGACAGTTCATAACAGCTGTATTAATGCAGTCACTTTACTGTCCCCTCTCGGACGATGGCCAGTTCATTGCACAAGAGGTAATAGCGGGACAGTTCATCGCGGGATTGCTGAAGGTGATTATTAATAATGTTTAATAGGGGTTAATTTTAGTATTTGGGTTTCGGGGGGAAGTTAGGTATAAGTTCAGGGGGGTAGGTATTAGGGTTTGGGGGGGTTAATTTTAGTATTAGGGTTTGGGAGTTAATTTTAGTATTAGGGTTCGGGGGGTTAATTTTAGTCTTAGGGTTCGGGGGTCACTTTTATGGGGGGGATTAATTTATTAGGGGGATTAATTTATTGGAGGTGTACATTTGTAAGTGCTGACAGTTCAGCGAATCTTTATGCTCATTTAGGTTGGGGGGGGGTGAGAATGTGAGTATAACGTGTGATGTGATGGTGAGAATGTTTGTACGGTTTGGGTCTTACTTACAGTATTTTGTGTTGGGTCAACCAGCTCCAAATTTGGGTTCAGGCTTCTTCATAGTGGGTCAGCATTGTGGGGTTCAGTGGATTATGGAAGCATGCTCCCATGAATTGGACAAATCTTCCAGCTGCTATACGAGGGGTGTGGTCTGCGGACGTCATGATGAGGCCAGTGACATAAGGAGGGGAGTGGGTGGGAAAAGGAAATAGTAAGGTAAGAGCTGTAACAGGATAAAAACAGCATGAGGGATAGATAGAAGAGAGGGAAACAGAAAGCTAAGAGAGAAACCTTCTGAAAAGGCCAAACATAAAATAGAGCAAAAACAAACCAATTCGAACTAGTCTCATCTCCAGATAAGAGGGTGTTGTCGTGATGGTACAGAAAATGTATCTGTAGACACTACTAAACAAGTAGGGGAGCACAACTATCATTCATTAGGAAGAACAATAATATAAATAAATATATACATTTCAGTCATCTACCTCTTTTGGTTAGTTATTAATTTAACTTTTTTTTTTTAAACAAACTTGTGTTGGTCCACCAATCAAAAATATAGTAGTACTATATAATAGTAATATAGTACTAGTAAATATAATAGTACTATGGGTTGTGGCTCTGTGTATCGCAACGATGGGTGTTGTGTAGCTCAGTACTGTCTTGAACATAGATAGGGTAGAATTATAAGCTTATGGTAAGGAATATTCATTCTGGGGATATCCTACTACTTCTAAAGTTCTGTTTATGCTACCACTTTAAAATTGGCATAGGGTAAGGATACTTATTGGGAGATAGGCAATATCATCTCGGTGAGCACCTGGTACTGGTAATGATCACAGGCCTCAACACATTCTAAGAGAGAGAAAACTGTAAATAAGCAAACTGAAAATTTTGACAACATACAATTAGTATGCGGTAAAAGGAATCAAAACGATAAGGCACTAAGAAGATCAGTGAGGTGTTGTACTCAGTGTTGGTCTGGTCCTTAGGTTGACCAGACCCCGCATTACAAATTGGGTGGTGTCATTTCACAGTCCCGAGATATGGGGTCCAGAATACAATTCTGCAGGAGAACTGTAACCTTCAGATCCGGGCTTGGGCTTCGGAGTTGTGTCTTACGGGTTGGTATGAACTATCCATAGATGGTGTTCTTGTACATAGACAACAGTCAGGTAACCGAAAACAAAGTATATCCATATCTGAGTAACAAGAAAACTACACATGGACAACAGTGTCATAGCTTGTGCTGAGAATGTTCTGTCATGGGTCCATTTATACATGAATTACTGCAGATAGCATTGGCGAAGGGTTCTAATATCAAAACAAATAAAAACAGGGATAAGGGATATCTGTGTCTTTCACCATTTGACAGAATGACTGTGTCTGGGAGGCAGTCATTGAGCTTGTTACATGCTGTTGGTCTGTGATATAGGGATCATATCCAATCTAGCATCTGTGTGCCAAAGCCCATCTTTTCTAGTACCAAGATTAGACCCAATTCACCCTTCAACAAAAGACATATCTGAAATCAACAATACAAAACATCACTCCAGGTTATTGACCCTATTCACCCTGTCAAATGCCTACTCTGAGTCTGTGGAAAAAAAGAAGAGTTGGAGTGGAAATTATATGTGCATAGTGGATTAAATGTCGAATTTTAGTAGTGTTGTCTTCAGTCTCTGGACCCGGGCCAAAACCAACGTAGTCAACATCTATAAGATCTGGTAGCAAATGTTTAAGTCTTGATGCAATTACTTTCATGAAAAGTCAGTGTTCAGTAACAATATTGGGATATCATTAGAGCACAAGTTGGGATCTTTAAATTTATTACCGTATTTTTAGCTCCATAAGACACACCTGACCATAAGACGCACCTAGTTTTTATAGGAGGAAAACAAGAAAACCACATATAGAACAGATCTTTACTAAATTCTTATCTCCCCAAAATTAGTGGTAATGATCTAGAGACAAAACCAATATAGCTAACCTTAGGCACACCATTCTGCACCATGAGAAATGCAGTGTGCACCAGCCAAACATTAGCAATCCCTGTGATAGTCATAAGACTGCAGTGGTGACAAACGTTAGCATCCCAGCTGTTTTGGACTATAATATTTTCCATTATGCACAATATGCCAGTATTTAACCACTCAATATGCCAGGATTTAGCCATTCAATATGTCAGGATTTAGCAATTTATTATAACAGGATTTTGCCACTCAGTATCTCAGGATTTAGCCTCTCAATATGCCAGGATTTAGCCACTCAGTATGCCAGGATTTGCTAATTTTATACCACCCTCCCCCCCCCCTTCTCCAGTACTTACCTCCATGTTACTCTCCGGTCGTCTCCTCCATGCAGTTTTCTCTCCTGCACGGAGGAGGGAAACTGCGGTCGATATTTTTTTTTGGTTACTTCAATGAAGCCGCACGGCTTCAATAAAGTTAAAAAAGAAAAAAAAATGGTGGTGCATGGTGGTCTGGACTGCCTTCACAATGAGGGCAAAAAGTTGGCGATCCAACTATTTCTGGCGATGAAGTTAAGCATCGCTAGAAATTGGAAACAAGTAAACCCTTTTAGATGGAAGAATGTTGAAGACACCATAAATCATTTTGGGGAAATGGAGAGAGGATATTTCAAACTTCACAATAAAATGGGGATATATCCCAAAATTTGGCAACCCTGGTGGAACCGGTTCCCTCCAGGTGTGGAATAGTTTAGTTTACCAACTGCAATCGCTGCCTCGGGAGCTTAGTAGGAGATAGGGTCAGTAATGGGAAGTGTTCCCCCTGGGGTCTCAAGGTTTTGGGGTTGGTCTCAGCTTTGGCAAGAAGCATGTAATTGGATGAATGGTTGTTTCTCTATGTTGAATGTTGGTGTTGGTATCGGTTAACACACTCTGAAGGACCTAGAAGCTTAGAAGTTTTGTCAACTAAGCTTATTATTAAGAAGGAAGGGTACGCGTAGACTAAATATCTTACATTTTTCTATTTTCTACATATTAAATATAGGGGTGAGATATATGGAATTGGGATATAACGAATTGGAATTAACAGATACTTAATATTTGACACAAGGATGATATAATGTTCACATATCCACGGGTATCATATACAACAAGACTGAGTGTCAACAAAAAAAAAGAAAGAAAAAAAAAATGCTGCCGGAGTTTCCCTCTGTGCAGGAGGGATGTCCACCATGCCGCGCGATCTTCGCTCCTTAAGACACACAGACATTTCCCCTAACTTTTGAAGAGGAAAAAAATGCTTATGAAGCGAAAAATACCATATGTATGTTAGATATATGTGTCAGTAATTCTTGGATTGAGGCACTGAGAAGGGGAGATATCTGATTAATCATTCCCAGAAAAGGTAGACAGAGGACATCACTAAAGATACGATAATACTAAATCATTAAGAAGTCAAGGTTTTTTCCTATATTACCAGTTTTAGTAGCATCAAGAAGTTCTTCTGCAGTTATAAGGGAATCTAAGGAATTTGACATGTGTCTAGTGGTCTATAGATAATTTTTTATTCTTGATCCTAGCTGAATTAATTGGTCCTGTATAACACTCTTATGCCGCTCCCACGTCTTCACTTTCGGTATCTCCGGTAAATTATTCTCATTAAATTAATTTGGCAAATTAGTTATTAACTGTTAGTTGTTTACTGGGTTACTAAGTAATGTCTAATTTAATCTCCATGAGATGGCTTGTTTATTGACATCTAGGAGGATAAGAGACATATGAATTAGAGCACGATCACTCCAGTTTATTGACTCTATTTTGAGTCATCTAAAAAAATGTAAGTGGTGTAGAGAGATGAAGAGATAGTCTATATGAGACTTTAATATGCATGAAAGAAAAATATGAATAATTATTATTCTGTGGGTGCTACATACACCAATTATGATGCATGTAATTATCTCTTTACCTTATTAATTTTAGAATAGGCAATGGTTGAAAGTTTATTAGAACAGCCCAATCCTGGGTTTAGGGGCAAATTAAAGTCTCCACCACATACTATAACTCCGTTGGCAAAAGCCAACAATTGTCTTAGACCCTTACCTATAAAATTTGGAGGGTAGTATTTAATAAAATTTGTAACTAAACAAATGTGACTGGGTGTAGCCATTTTGTGAAATATGGTGTTTTTGGGTTATCTAGTTACATCTTATGTAAGTGGTAGTGTCCCTTTAATAAAAAAAAAAAATCTCCTTTCTATATCTCTCCAAGTATCAGAATGAATAAGAGTGATAGAGTTAGCAATTATGGTAGGCACCAACCTTGATTTAGAATCTGGTGAATATGAATAATACATTTGGGAGAATTGCTTGTTATAAAATGTGGGTTGGTGCCCTTTCTTGAAATGTGTCTCCCAAATAAATGCAACCTGTGTTTTATAATATATCAAGTCTAAAATGAATCTTGAGAGTTTCTGGGAAATATACAGGCCTTTCACATTATATGATATACAAGTGATCTTCACAATTCTGCATTTGTTAAAATGAATGGACCAGCACCTAAGATTTGAGAAGTGCAGCAAAGAAATAAAGAGTAGAGAAGAGATTGGTAGATGCCAGAAATAATGGGCCGAAGGATCAAAGCATTTGATCCCAGTGCTACTATACTTTTGGTTTTAGAGGCACCAGCTGGATAGTCAGATGAGATGTAAGCTCAGGGCTATACATGAACAGCCGATGGTTCCACCACGAAAATATGTACGTTAACAAAGAAACCTTATAATATAGTATAACCTGAACAGAACAAAAAAAAAACACTGTTAGGTAAACGCAACCTAACCCACTACTGCTTAATAATAGTAGGTCATTAAAATCTTCAGCCCAAACTGGATATCACCTTATATTAGTGTAAAATAAATATATATGTAAAATATAAAGAAATCTCAAAACAAAACCTATAGTATTTTTCAGTGGTATACATGTTTAGTGCATCCGGACTGTAAATCTTTTCAGATCAATAGTGCCACAGTCCTTATTGAAAGAGAAAAAAAAAGTGTCACATGCCTCATAGACAGCCACTAATTAATTACAGTGGGTTATAACAATCTTTAATGCATACAAGACATCACCATGTTAATCTTCACAGACATAAGGGCCAAATCCACAACCATAAAGTTTACGCTTTCTACAAGGTCATTACATATTAAGCGTACTGTCGATTTTTTCAAACTAACAGTGCCACAGTCCTTACTGCAAAAAAAGTAATTTTCTATTGCTCTTCATTCCACTGTAGTCCCAACACTCTTCTCTATTTCCCTCTTTCATGGTCTGTATTAATGTATTAATGTTTTAATATTTAATATTGCCTTGCAGCAAAGGTTATATCTCTCGCTTCCTGCTGCACTTTCCAAGTTACTGCTGCACTTCCTGAGGACATCAAATCCGACGGTGATTGAGGCGCCCATCACGCAGGATAAAGATAACCTCCAGTGTAAACTGCTACTTTTTTTCTATTAAATATTGTTATATTCTTATACTAACCAACTGCCTACTGTTATACCTTTTGAGCTGTAACCTACAGGGGAGGTCTACACCACGCCCCCACTGACGAATACATGCTTATGAAGTGCAATCACTTTCTGGAAGTCTGTGAGTGAGAAATCAGAGGGGAGTCAAAGTCCCCCTCAATCACACAATATATATATATATATATATATATATATATATATATATATATATATATACACTGTTTTTTCACCTACAGTTTGTTTAAGCGCACTTTAGCTATTTTTTCCACTTTATGTTTATTTTTACTGTGTGTGGTTTAGAGACACACTGCCTCAGTGCTGCTATAACTAGAATTAAAGCGCTGGGTATATATTTATATTTTTACACATTCAAAATCAGAGGAAATTGACAATTTTTGCCAAAATTAGCTATACTGAGTAGCCGAACTTTGGAAAATTATGAAACACTGATCTGGCCCCATTTCTATAAATATGGGTAGACAAACTTTGTTACTTCTGACTTTGTTTTTTGACTCTATAGCTATTGCCTTTAAATCTAATAATAATAATCACAATCTATTTTCTATTTTGTGAATAAGGCCACAGTTTTGTACTGGGGATATTCCTCCAAATAAACATCTTTAGTGAAGACATGCCAAAGTTTTATTTATTTTAATTTCCATTTAAAATGTGGTTGTGTAGACATTTGAAGATGAGAACTATTTTAAAAATGTACTTTTACTGCAATGATTATTGATCAAGGACTTTTAGGATTTAGAACTTGGTTGTTTGATTGTAAATTTTCATTTATTAATTTGAAGGATTTTAACTAATCGAATGATATCATTTTATTTCATAAACAATTAAATAATGTAGATGGTTTGCACTCCATACTTTTGCTCGGTGGACAATTTGGTTTTGGCATACAATGGGAAATTTCCCTTTAAATAGACAGAGGTTGAAGCCGATAGGGGGTGGAAAAGAAAATAGCAGTGCAGGTAGGGGCATAGCAGGAAGGAATGGAAACCTTGCCGAGACCTTCAACCTGTAGTGAGAATTTTTCCTTAAAATAGGCTCTGATTTGCTCCAGACTTGCCAACAGGGGCGTTGCTAGGTCTCCAAAACATCCGGGGCTGGAGCCCATGATAGATTTTATAGAAGTAGAGTAAATAAAATCACATGGTTAGGCAGCATACAGACTGATATAATTGACGCCAATGAACAATAGGTATATATGGGTATATATCGGGGCTCAACAAATCCCAGGCACCAGGAAATTATACCTGGCGCCCAGTTATTGTTGTCCCTGCATGGTGCCCTCGCCGCTGGGATCATTTTATTTATCCAGCGGAGCGCGGGGGAGCAGTGTGTGCACCGGCTGCACAGTCTTCCTGCTCCATCCCCACATGCACCGTACTATATTGTCCGAGCGCTGAGTGTGCTCAGCAGGGCTAGAAACAACAGCAGGGCACAGACCAGGCTAGAATGAGGTATAGCAGCCAAGAGGGGGACATATTGATAGATGCATTTTTTTTTTTATCATAAACAACAACAAAATTGCTGACTTGTGCGTAAGTGTATGTGACAGAGTGTGTGTTTGTGTGTATGACTGACTGCATGTGTGTGTGTGACTGTGTGTTTATGTGACCCACTGTATGTGTGTGTGACTGTATGTCTGACTGTGACAGAATGTATGTGTGTGTCTGTGACTGACTGTGTGTGTGTCTGTCTGTGACTGTATGAGTGTGTTTGTGTCTGTCTGTTACTGACTATATGCGTGTGTGTGACTGACAATAAGACTCGCAGCACACAAAAAACTCACATTACTCAAAGTTACACTTATACACAAAAATACACAGCCACAAATACACACACATACACATGCAGCCACACATACACACACATTCACACTTGCACAGTCACACATGCACAGTCACACATACATACACACACCCTTACACACAATCCCACTTACACACACCAACTTACATCACACACACACACTTGTATGTGAGCAAATTCCCATGATTTAAAAATAACTGAGCATATAAAAATGACTCAACCCTGACCCCCCCCCCCCACATAGATACCCTTACATAGACAACCTTACACTCACACACACATCCAGACAACCTTACACACAGACACCCTTATACACACAGATGGCCTTTCCCACACAGACATTCTGCCACGCAGACTCGTGTGTAAACCTGCAACTCTCACACTCACATCACAAATATTTTTAATTTTTTAATAAAAAGGGGTAAAAAACTTGGGGAGAATAGGCTGAGGTATGAAGGTATGCTCCTTCTACCAACCTAATAAAAGAGAGAAGTGCAGGGAATTGAGATGGGAATTCAACTGAATGCGAGAATTTTTCCAGCTCTGCTACTTTAGCCTTAATTTTGAAATTCCCATCTCACTTCCCTGCAATTCTCTCTTTCATGAGTAAAGCCTATAATATAATGAGCAGCTCATACACTCATAATGTATGGGTTTAATAGTATAACGAGGTCCATGTGATGTTTAATGCCATGTGTATGGACTCATTGCCATCAACATAAAGACTATATATAAAGATGAATCACTATTATTCATATTGAATGTGATAATCAGGTGTGAAAATAAAAATGGTATGAGCACTGTTTCACACTTGATTATCACATTCAATATGATTAATAGTAATTAATCACATTTTCTCCTAGTAATCTCACTGCCACTGACACACACTCCTAACTCTGCCACTTATGCTTTCACTCTCGAACACTTACACTCTGCCACTCACACACACTCATAACTCTGCTGCTCACGCTTACACTCACACACACACACTCATATCTCTGCTGCTCACACTTATACACTCCAAAACTCTGCCACTCACCCACACTTACACTCTGCCACACACATACACGCACACTCATAACTCACACTCTTCCAAACACTCACACTCTGCACACTCACTCATACAATCACACTCTGCCACTTACACACACTTACATTCTGCCACTCACACACATACACACTCATAACTCTTCCACTCATGCTTACACTCACACACACTCTCTTCCAATCACACTCTGCCACACTCACACACATACACTTACTTACACTCTGCCACTCATATACATACACATGCACACTCATAACTCTGCCACTCACACCCACTTATACTCTGCAAATTACATTCTGCCACTCACATACATACACATGCACACTAATAACTCTGCCACTCACAGTCTGCTACTTACATACACCTGCAGACTAATAACTCTGCCAAACACTCACCTGCAAAACTTGAGGGGGCGGAGCTAAACACGAGGGGCGGAGCCTATCGTGAGGGGATGGAGTCTGCTGCTGTTCAGCATAGAGCATGCAGGAGGCGGGATCGAACGTGAGGGGGCAGAGCCGAGCGCGAGGGGGCGTGGTCAGGGTCTCCATTCGGGGCTATGGAGGGGAGATCCGGGGCTTCAGCCCCAGTAGCCCCCCCCCTAGCGACGCCTCTGCTTGCCAACCTCTTGGTAAAAGGAAAACAATTAAACAGGTGATCTAGCCTTTCCCATGCCATTACTTTTAGTCTGTTGATAATTTTGGAATGCATTTCTGTCATAACCTCCAACTTTTTTGACTTCACAACTGGATGACATGATCTACATATTTTTTTTTTCTTCCTTTTGTTTAGTTGATATTGTGGACAGAAAGGAAACAAAGATTGGTGTTGTCAGTGGTTCATTTATAAGTGTTGTGGTACTACTGGTGATCAGTTTTGGAAAAAAAAAGTAGCACAAATTCTGATGCATTAGAATGATATTCTGACCATTAGATGATTGTGTTGCTTATTTATAAATAGAATACTTGCAAGATATGTATTTTTCATTGTGTGCAAATTGGCAGAGCAGCGGCAAAGTTGTGTGTCACCAACAGGGTGGTGGGGTTTCTGATTATAAATGCTGCTCTGTACTAAGCAGCCATAACTGACTTTGAATATAGTGGAAGGGATCACATGCTGCTTTTTCAAAGTAGCATGGATCATTAAACGTTCCACCTTGGGTATCTTGCTATTTCGTATAAAAAATTCCTTGATCTAGCACAATATGATTCATTAAGGACCAAACTGGGTCATCAGTGCCTTAAGCCTGAGCTGTTTATAAGATCTCATATGGTTGGCAGCCTTCAATCATTTCACAAAACTAGAAGCTACACACTCTTAAAGAATACTACATAAATGCCTGATGTATTTCATTAAAATAACACTTTCTGAAACAATAATGTTTATTTTAATGTTCTTAAAACATGGAGAGAGAAAATGCACTCACATGTACATAGACATACTCATATTTTACCTTTGGTTTCTTGTATGATTATTAGACAATATCAAGTGGGAAATCAAGCAGAGCAAATATGCCATTACTCCCACTGAAGCGTCAATGGTTAGTCCAGTGGGACTGCCTTCTAACTGCTATTCTGTGATAGTGCAGCATATCTTACTCTAAATGTTCACAACCTTCTATTACATACTGCATACATGATTGGAATCATGGAGTCTCCTGAGAATAATGAGCACTATAAAATCTATTTGTACGAAATGCAAGATTCTATTCATCTGCCACGCTGCGCTTTAATGATATGCCAAACATCTTGACCTCTAAAAGGAAGTTTTAGATGGTAGAAGCAATAGTTATATAAAGAGGCAAAAGAACACTGTGTGAAACAAATTCAGCATGCACACTAAACTTTCAAAAAGGCATTATTTTAGCTTCCCATCGGAAAGCCGAGATTTCCTGTGCACTGCAAATACATTTGGATCTAATTACATAATGTCTGCAAGATATGATAAACCAGTTTGAAGCAGTAATATTATCATAAAGTATGCAAGAGGGCACATTTAGCAGAATAGCTGGATACAAATAGTTAAATGTTTGATTCACAATCTTTTACTTCGAAATGCCCTTTGGAGCAGTTATTACAGCCTATAATATCTGTATTATTAACCTTTGCACTGGAATGATGGGGGACATGGAATCAGCACTTAGTACTATAATATGATATATTTCTGGGAAGGAACTAGGTCATATTTTAAAAACATATTACACTATGTGTTTATAAATATATCATTGTTTTATAAAAAGGAACATTTATTAGATATTGCAGCACATGTTACCAATTGGTTTATTTAAAGCATAAAAATGTTTCGACTGGCTACTCAAGTTTCTTTCCAAATAGGATAAACAAAGGTTCCAGTCTAAAACCAGAAACATGAGAAAATAATTTTGTCTTGTCTTCTGTAAACATTCTCACAAGCCAGTGGAGAATTTGTCATTTCACAGAACTGTGTTGTTTTATTTGATTTTGAACATATAATAATATTTTATACAGAAAGGTATGTCATTGAGTTATTGCTACAAGTTTTTAGCTTAGCAGTTACTCAACTTGGTGGTCAGTTTCTAAGAGATAGTGGGTATTGAAAAAGATAGGAAAAACATTCATTCAAGTACACCAGTGTCCATGGCAAGGTCTATGAAGGACAATGGAACATCATTAAATTGTGTATCACAAAGTGCAGGAAATGGAAAATGTTAGTGTCCTTCCTTGGTTAAAATTAAACTGTCTACACAGGCCCTTGCTGCTACACTGGGTGTGGTTCCAACAGCTATGGCAAGTAAATATTAACAACAAAACAAAAATGAATAATACATTTCTCTCCTACAACCATAGAACTTCCCAGGCAATAACTAGCATGAGTGTAAATGCCTCATATGAGAAATGTGTAATTTCCTGTGTTGTTGACAAAAGCAGCACATTCGTAAAACAGTGTCTTCTAAGAGCGAGCAAGACATACTTTAGTATTCAACAGATGCCATCATGCTATAACATAAAATTCATCTCAAATATTAATAATATAATGAATTGAATGTCAACATAACTAGCATTTTTCAGTATAGATGAATATTTTCTTAGGTTTTAAATAAATCCAACATTAAATATTTCCTTTTTGTTTTAGCATTTGTTCATTTTATGTACTATTTGCTTTTTTATCTGACAGTGCAGTCTTAAACACATATAGCAGAGCAGCCTTGCTGTAAAATTCAAACCCTATTAATTCCAAAAATTTGATTTGTTATCCCTTCAGTTTGCTTAAGACTTGTAAGCACTTATCGGTTTCATTCATATGGTATCTAATATTATGGAAGTCACATCTGTACACTTTAAGAGATTTTATGACATATTCATAATTAAACAACCGATTAGAATTAAGTAGGTTCGTTCAAAAGGGTCCACTAATATATTTCAAGACAACTGTTTGGGTAGTCTTGATTATTAGTATAAACTAAATATTCCTTCAGGAAGCTATTTTGAGATGATCCTCATTCCAAAGTAGTTTGAAAGTAAAAGATACTACAACAAGTAAGGCTTTTTGTTTGGGATATAGTGAGAAAGTAGAACATTTGAGAGAAGTATGTGAAACAAAGGTAAATGGAACATAGTTAACAGAAATCTTGGGAAAACATAGAAGGGTGAATATATAGAATGGAACAATGGAATAAGTAAGTTAGGATTAAATGCAATCATGATGAATCAGAGAGTGGGACTAATAAAAGTATTTAGAAAATTGGGCAGACTAGATGGACCGAATGGTTCTTATCTGCCGACACATTCTATGTTTCTATGTTAATACCTTGTACAAAGTAGCTAGATATATAGGTAAATATAGAGAGTGAATATTCAGCTAAATGGGTATTGAGACAAAACTATAAAATGAAACAGTAAAGAATATTTTCTAATTTAGTCACAATAAGAGATTGCTTATTATTAAACAATATGTGGTATGTTTGTATACAGTTCCAGAATGTAATCATGCAATACATAATTAGATATATTGCACTAACAATCTAGTGCCCATAGGCCTTTTACACAAAATGCTTATGCTTTTAAATTTACAATCTAAAATAGGTAAGAGTATGTTAAGACTTCAGATAAAAAAACGATATGGAGTTGGTGGCTAGAATGTAGGAGTACAATTAAGTGCACTGTAGTAATCTTTTACTAGAATATTTATCAGATCAATAAAAGATATTTTCAGCATCATGAAAGAACATCCCTGAACACACAACATGTCCATCTTTGACGTGGCTGGGCTTATACACCAAAAGTCCACACCAGTCTGAACAGTATATGTCAGCTAAAAACAGGAAGATGAGACTACAGTGGGAACGTTGGAAAACACGTCTGCTGGTCTGATGAATATTGATTTCTGCTGGTAGATGGTGGCGTCAGAATTTAGAGAACAACATTAATCAATGGACATCTAGCATTTAACAGCTCATCACGGCTCCCCACAATAAGCTGTGCTCAGATACCACTGCAGGGACTCACAGAGGGATCTCACCTGTCTGAGTGGCCTCAGGCTGACAGGGAAAAAGTACCCAATGCTCAAATCGAGCATGGCTACATTTTATTTTTTTTGTTTAATCTTTGTTTATTGAATTTTTCAATTTTTCAGATAATAAATCATAAAAAAGAAGGGGGGGTTGGGTACATGAGTAAGAGGGATTGGTGGGGGGGATCAAGGGCATTATCAACCAAATAATTTGCACATCAGTATCAATAAAAATAAAAATAAAAGGAGAGAGAAAAAAAAAAAAAAAAAGGGAAAAAAAAAAAAAAAGAAGGGAGGGGGGGGGGGAAACTGGCAGTACAGGAATACAGTCAATGTAATAAAATATCGGTATTGTGCGAATTAGACCAATATAATTTCACAGTTCTGTGAGGCATTCTGGGCCATCAATAAATTCTGCCCATGGCAGCCACAGTGTGGCATATTGTAGCCCTTTACCAATAGATGAATAGAAGAGATTTTCTGCCGCTCTGATCTCCTCAGCCTCCGAAAGCCAGTCCTTTATGGTGGGGGTTCGGGTTTGCTTCCACAACTTTGGGATCGTTAGTTTTGCTGCATTTAGCAGTTTGGCCGTTAACGACCGTCTGTATTTGTGTGGTGAGAGAGAGTTGCAGTGCAACAGGAAAGCTTGAGGTGTAAAAGGAACCGGCATATCTGTGTGTGCTTGTAGTATCGAGTCAACTTTTCTCCAGAATCTAGAGATCAGTGGACATGTCCACCAAATATGTATGTACGACCCTATATCTGCCTTGCATCTCCAGCATTGATCAGAGGAGGTTGGGTAGATTTTATGGAGCAATGACGGGACCCTATACCATCTACTGAGGATCTTGAAACAATTTTCCTGTATCTTTGTGGAAGGGGAACATTTGTGGGTCAGAAGGGCAATTGTTTGCCACTGAGTTTCAGAGAAGGTTATGTTACAATCCGCTTCCCAGTGTCTGATATAGGAAGGTTTAGGTGTTGAGTCTAATGTTGCTAGATGGTGTTGTAAGGTGGATATCGTTTTGACCGGGGCCGATTTGGCCATGCATAGGCCCTCCATGATGGTGAGGGTTGGCCGATCATTGGCGAATACTTGTAGGGATTTCAAGAAATGGTGTATCTGGGTGTGTAGCCATCTAAGTCGGATTGGAGGGTCCTTTACTTTTAAATCTGACATAGATTTAAAAGAACCGTCATCATTCAAAAAATGGCCTATTCTAGGGAATGGGATTCTCTTTGGGAAAAATTGGTCGAATGGTCTACCCTCCTGGCCTGGGGGAAAATCAGAATTTCCTGAGAGGGCTTGGAGCGGGGAGGGGGTAGAGAGTAACCCCGGTTTGTTAGATATTTCTCTCCATACTCGTAATGTGTGTGGAATAGTGGGGTGGGTTAGGTCTATTTCTTCCCTTTGTTTGGGCGCTACCCAGGCCACTATTGGTATGGGAACATCCATAGCTCTTTGCTCTATGGATACCCATAATTTTGGGGAAGGTCTCGTCCAATCGACGATTCTAGTAAGCAGAGTGGCTTTATAGTAGGTTTCAATGTTAGGGAGGCCCAGGCCTCCCATGTGTTTATGTCTTGTCAGGTAATTGTATTTGATGCGGGGATGTTTTGTTTGCCATACAAAGGAGGTGATACTCGCTTGGAATTCCTTAAAAAAAGATTTTGGGATCAGTATGGGGAGAGTCTGTATAGCGTAGAGCACTCTGGGTAATATGTTCATTTTTAATACCGCCACCCTCCCAAACCATGAGATGTGTTTCTTTTTGTCCCATCTGGATAAGTCATTTTGTATTTTGCGGAGGAGGGGTGTATAGTTGAGGTGGTATAGTTGTCCCAGGCAGGGCGAAATGTGGACTCCTAGGTACTTGATAGCCGTTTTTGCCCATTTAAAAGGGAATGTTTGTTTGAGGGTATCAATTAAAGAATCTGGCAAGGAAATATTGAGGGCTTCCGATTTGGCCATGTTTACCTTAAAAAATGATAGTGAGCTGTATGTGTCCAATTCTTTTAGAACATTGGGTATTGTTACGATAGGCTGGGTAAGAGTCAATAGCAGATCATCTGCGAAAGCCGCAGCTTTATGGGTGTGGGGTCCGATTTCTAGGCCATGTATACAAGGGTTAGTTCTAATCGCAGATATAAGAGGTTCGAGAACTAAAACAAATAGGAGGGGGGATAGGGGGCACCCCTGTCTGGTGCCATTTGACAGGGTGAGCGGGTCCGAGAGTGCTCCATTTATCCTGATACGGGCCGTGGGCATATGGTATAGTGAGTTAATCCAGTTATACATCGTCTCGCCCAGTCCAATATGTTGGAGCAGAGATCTCATGAACTCCCAGCTCACCCTGTCAAAGGCTTTCTCGGCGTCAGTGGACAAAAGCATCGTAGGTATGTGGTGCCTGTTCGCATAGTGGATCAGGTTGATCACTTTCACTGTATTGTCCTTAGCTTCCCTACCAGGGACAAATCCCACTTGGTCTCTGTGTATTAGGGATGGTAATACTTCACCTAATCTGGTACTAAGTATCTTGGCTAGTAATTTGACGTCTACATTGAGAAGCGAGATGGGTCTGTAACTGCTACATTGCTCAGGGTCTTTCCCCGGTTTGTGGATGATAGTTATATGGGCTTCTTGAGATTGAGGGGGCAGCGTTCCTCCAGAGGCCAGATGAGTGAACACTGTGACTAACTGTGGTATCAACACATCTTGAAAAGTTTTGTAGTAGATGGTTGTCAGACCGTCGGGTCCTGGGCTCTTGCCTACAGGGGTGTGTTTCAAAATGTTTGTTATCTCTTCTAGTCTTATGGGGGCATCTAGTGAGGATTTCATATCTGTGTCCAATTTTAGTTTCATATGTGTGGTGAGATATCTTGAAATGGCAATTTGGGTGGTAGGGTTTTGTGGTGGATTGGGCTCAGGCTTTAGATTGTATAAATCTTGGTAATATTGGGCAAATGATTTTGCTATGTCTGAAGTTTTCTGCACTAGTGTGTTATGTCGAGTCCTGATTTTAGGGATGAAAGTGGCTTCCTGTTTCTGTTTGAGGGCTTTGGCCAGATATTTCCCAGTCTTGTTTCTGGTCAGATGGGCATTATTTTTCAATTTTTGTAAAACAAGTTGGTCTCGGGCAGTACATAGAGATGCAAGGTGCGATCTAGCCTTCAGTAGATCTATATATACTTGCGGGGAGAGATTATTTTTATGTTGAGTTTCGAGCTTGTGTATGTCTGTTATAGCTTGGGTCATAGCTCTAGCTCTTTGTTTTTTAACAAAAGATCCGATTTTTATAAAAGCACCTCTAATGACTGCCTTGTGTGCCTCCCAGGCCATTGCGGGAGATACATCCGACGTCATATTTTCTTTAAAATAATGGGTTAGCGTTTCAGTAAGGGATTTGAGGTGTGTTTCGTCTTTTAAAATAGATTCATTAATTCTCCATGAGAATACTTTATTGGTCATATGCGGCAATGTGATGGAGAGGAGAATTGGAGCATGGTCACTCCAAGTTATGTTAAAAATTTGGGCCTTTACAATCAGATTAAGATGCCTATGGG
This sequence comes from Pelodytes ibericus, assembly GCA_036172795.1. Classification (NCBI taxonomy): domain Eukaryota; kingdom Metazoa; phylum Chordata; class Amphibia; order Anura; family Pelodytidae; genus Pelodytes; species Pelodytes ibericus. The sequence continues at coordinate 89,869,173 of CM069860.1, forward strand.
ACAGAAAAAAATAATCAAGTCTCGAGTATGTTTTGTGTGGGTTAGAGTAGAAAGTGTAGTCTTTTATAGTGGGGTTGAGTACCCTCCAGGTGTCTGCTAGCTGTGATTTGAAAAGAGATGTTTTTACCTTCTTAAGTTTTGTTTTGTTGAGGGCTGGCTTTCCGGCTGAGGAGTCAAGTAGCAGGTCCATAGTCATGTTGATATCACCTCCTAGTACAATCACCCCCTCAGCAAATTGGTCTAGTTTAGATAAAATAGAGCATATAAACAGGTGCTGGTTAACATTTGGAGCATAAATGTTAGCAATAGTTACAGTGTCAGTCCCCAGTGTGCCTTTAAGAAAAATAGCTCTTCCTTCATTGTCCGTCCATGAGTCTGAGACCTTGAAAGGCAGTCTCTTGGCTATTTATATGGCTACCCCTTTAGATTTCTTGAACGGGGAGTGTGAGAAAAAGGATTGGGTGTATGTGTAATCTGTTAGTTTGGGGACTTTGGACCTACAAAAATGTGTCTCTTGTATGAGGCCAATATCTGCCTTTCGAGCTCTCAGTTCTCGGAATAAGCGGGATCTCTTTTGAGGGGAGTTTAATCCCTTGGCGTTGATTGAAAAAAACTGAATGGTGGGTGGGGGTTTAGACATGTTCTATGAATTCACAAAACAATCTGAATTTTTATGATATATAAGGGATAGTACGTCCTGAGTGCCTAGAGAGAAAATAAAAATAATACAATAAAAATAGAAAGGAAAAAAGAACAAGAGGGAAAAGAAGAAAAATGAAAGAAACAAAAAAAAAAAAAAAGGGGAAGGGTGGGGGGGGTTGTAGAGATGGGGGGATCAACTAACAGAGGGTGTAGGGCTGGGGCCTTGCAAAGAGCAAGGTGGGTCCCGATCTAGGGAGATTCGGGGATAAGCCAACAAGGCTTACAATCTAGCGTCTAGGTGGCCCCCTCTCGGTGTGACCAGCGACACCTGAGGGTTCACCTAATATACAGGACGCAGATCCTGACTGGGGATAGTCGGAGAGGAGAGCGGGGGACAATAGGTGTATCTTCTGAGATTTTATGTCCCTTCGCCCCTAAATGATAAAATACTATTATTATCCTGTGGACCACTTGTAGGGAAAGGGGAGGGGGAGGAGAGAGCGAGAAAAAGAAAAGAAAAAAGAACTGAGAGAAAGCGTAGATTGTGGTATAGAAATACTTAAAAATACTTAAAACAGCTATCTATAAACTTCAAACTGTAAACTGTTGCCCAGAATAACGTTGAGGCCGTGGAAGACCCTAGGCAAGGCTCTGGATCCAAGAGTCGAGAAAAAGGAGGTTGACTGGGCGCCTTCTCTGCCCCGTGCCCCCAGCTACTGTCCATAAAGTCTATCGACCCCGGGGCTCAGTGTCATCTGTGGTTTAATCAGGGAGGTGAGGTAGGTATGTTATGAGTTTCCTCCTGGTTGGTCCATCCCCTGGTCCGGTTGTAGGGCCGTGTATGAGGGGTCTAAGTCTCCAGAAGAATTCCAGTGCTGTCCATCGCAGGCGGGTAACGTCTCCCTTTTTGGCATAGACCTCCATCAGTCTCTTGGTTCGGATGTTATTCATGTTGGCTTAGCATAACGTTTGCCTTAAGATGGTGGATATCTCTCGTCCTGGGATTATTGCGGGTTAACGACTGGTGGATTTGGTACCGCTGGTCTTCTCACTGTAGGTCGTCTACGTCTCTGCCTTTGTGGTCTCGAGTTCCACAAGCCTTGTAGACTAGGTGGGAAGGGATCTTCTCCTGAGGCGTATGCTTTCCAGTCTGGCAGTCCTGGATTAACGATCCCCAGTGCAGAGCAAAAATCTTGAAGCTCGTCTGGATGTTTCAGCGTATAGGAAAGACCATCTTGTCTTACCGAAATAGATAAAGGGAAGCCCCATCGGTACGGTATATTTTTATTCCGCAGCTGTTCTGTCAGTGGTTTTAGCAGTTTACGGAGTTGGAGGGTGCCCCATGCCACATCAGGTAAGAATTGTATTTCTCCGTCTGCGTAAAGGAACGGTCTCTGGCGTCTGGCCTGTTGCAGAACCTCTTCTTTGTCAGAATAAGAGTGTAGGCAGCAGACAATGTCTCTGGGGCTAAGATTAGCCATATCTTTCGGGCGTAGAGCACGATGTGCCCGATCTAGCCTCGGACAGTCTGTTGTCTCTTTGTTAAGGAGTTTGCTAAAGATAGCTGTGGTGAGAGAGATCGTATCTTCGTCCTCCAAAGATTCCGGAACCCCACGGATCCGGAGATTGGATCGTCTTCCCCGGTTGTCCAGGTCCAGTACTTGTTGTGTGAGCTGGGTAAGTACCGACTTGTGGGTCCTGACCTGCGTTGCCAGTGCGGACACTGAGGCCTGGATTTCACTTTGGCCTGATTCGAGCGTTTGAATCTTGGTGCCATGCTCTTTCAGTTCGCTTTTAACATCTGCCAGCTCGTCTCTGATCGTGTTTCTAATATGTTCAACAGCCGTGGCGAACTCTTTTTTAATCTGGTGAGTGAAGGTTTGGAGATCTGATCTCACGTTATCTCCACATTGTGGGCAGGGGTTTGTATGTCTGTCTTCTCCTACCGTTTCGGCGTCTGAGAAATCTGAGGCAGGCTCTGAGGCCTCGTCTCGTTCAGCCGGCGCCATTTTGGGTTCGTGGTCCGCCAGGGGCCTTGGCGGGAGAAGGTATGCAGACAGCGGGTTCACCATGGTTGGCGGCTTTCCACGGGAGGCGCACGGTGTTGAGGGCAATTTCTTTGCGTTTTTCCCCATGATCGGTTGTATAGTAGCGGGTCCACAGCGTGATACAACGAAGGGGTGGCGGGAGCTGTTCTCAGACACGTCTTCCTCGCATCGCTCTCCGGACACGCCCCGAGCATGGCTACATTTTAACAAATCATGCAGGAAGTTCGGGCATGCCTCCTTGACATCACATGTGACATCGGGAGGTTTCATGATTTCTTGGCAGGGACCCACAGGGTCTGATCAGGTCTCTTCTATTGTGTCCCTGGCTCCTTGTGATCAGTGGCCAGGAAAAAAAAGTGGCGTTTTGGTGCTTGCGTCTTCTGGGACATAAGCACCATGTGTCACAAATTGGTTATCAAGCATACTTTGGGCACCATCCATTTTTTTTTTTACTTGTGTGGGAACTGATTCATTGTTAGAATGCATTAGTTTAAATAATAATTTATATATTTTAAGATTTTTAAGTTTAAACTTTAGTATGTGATACAAAGATAATTACTACAGCAATATTTTAATGGAAGAAAAAAATCTATTTTATGATTAGGAAAAATGTAATTCATTTACAACAGTGATACCTTTGGTTTTTAAGGTATTTGAATTAAATTTAGAGCTATTGATTTTAGATTAGGTGATTTATTTTTAACTTGCAGGGAGTATTACTGGATTCTCTATAAAAAAATAATAATTTTATTTCAATGAACCAATGGAATTAAGCCCTTCATGACCAGACTGTTTTTGGAATGTTGTGCGTTAGTGACAGAGGCTGTTTTAACACTGCTGAGGTGTTTGTGTTTAGCTTTAATTTTCTTCTATGTCGGTTGCTGTACCCACAAATTATATATTGTTTTTTTTCAGGACAAAAAGGGCTTTCTTTTCATGACATTAATTTGTTCATAACATTTATTGTATTGTGAAAAAAAAAATATGGTTAAAATGTAAAAAAAGAAGAAAACACTTTTCCTGACTTTTCTTTGTAAATTATTTTACTAAGCTCCAAAAGCTAATGAAAAAAACTGCTAAATAGATTCTACTATAGGTCCTGAGTTTAGAAATACCCAATGTTTATATGTTTTATTGCTTTTTTTTGCACGTTTTATGTTAATAAATACAAGTAGCATATAGCTGTTTCAAAACCATTTTTAAAAAAAAATTAGCTTTAGTGACACTGTAACATCGATATCGGTCATGAATCGCTGAATAACCCCCCACATATACACATTTTTATAAAGTAGACATCCCAGGGGATTCAACTTGGGGTATTTTGACACTTTGCAATATGTCATTTTACCACCAATCTTTGACAAGTTTTGGCTTAGAAATTTTGTGTGTGTTTTATTTCCATTTCTATTTTATTGCCAAACAAAACCCCAATATACATGGGCATCCGCAGAAATTTTTTCAGGGGGGGGCATGATTTTACCGTCATCCTTTCTGCGCCGCGCCTCTTTTTGACAAGTTATCATGAAGTGGAGGAGCTTTGTCATTATCTGTGAAGGCATGCAAAGGGTTGATAAACCCTGCACCAGATACAGATCCACAACACCAGATATAAACCAACCACACTAGATATAGCCTCACTGCACCAAATATAGACCCACTGTGCCAGATATAGACCCACAACACCAGATATTAACCCACGGTACCAGCTAAAAACCCATGACACAAGATATAAACCACAGCACCAGATAAATATCCAGAGCTCTAGCTGAAACTCCACAGCAACAGATAGAACAACATAGCAAAGATATAACCCCATAGCACCAGATACAACACTATAGCACACAATATAACCTCTCAGCACCAGACACAACACTATAGCACACAATATAACCCCACAGCACCAGACACAACACTATAGCACACAATATAACCCCACAGCACCAGACACAATACTATAGCACACAATATAACCCCACAGCACCAGATACAACACTATAGCACACAATATAACCCCACAGCACCAGACACAACACTATAGCACACAATATCACCCCACAGCACCAGACACAACACTATAGCACACAATATAACCCCACAGCACCAGACACAACACTATAGCACACAATATAACCCAACAGCACAAGACACAACACTATAGCACACAATATAACCCCACAGCACCAGACACAACACTATAGCACACAATATAACCCAACAGCACCAGACACAACACTATAGCACACAATATAACCCAACAGCACCAGACACAACACTATAGCACACAATATAACCCAACAGCATCAGACACAATACTATAGCACACAATATAACCCCACAGCACCAGACACAACACTATAGCACACAATATAACCCCACAGCACCAGACACAACACTATAGCACACAATATAACCCCACAGCACCAGATACAACACTATAGCACACAATATAACCCCACAGCACCAGATACAACACTATAGCACACAATATAACCCAACAGCACCAGACACAACACTATAGCACACAATATAACCTCTCAGCACCAGATACAATAGCACACAATATAACCCCACAGCACCAGATACAACACTATAGCACACAATATAACCCCACAGCACCAGATACAACACTATAGCACACAATATAACCCCACAGCACCAGATACAACACTATAGCACACAATATAACCCCACAGCACCAGATACAACACTATAGCACACAATATAACCCCACAGCACCAGATACAACACTATAGCACATAATATAACCTCTCAGCACCAGATACAACACTATAGCACACAATGTAACCCAACAGCACCAGATACAACACTATAGCACACAATATAACTCCACAGCACCAGGTACAACACTATAGCACACAATATAACCTCTCAGCACCAGATACAACACTATAGCACACAATATAACCTCTCAGCACCAGATATAACACTATAGCACACAATGTAACCCAACAGCACCAGATACAACACTATAGCACACAATATAACTCCACAGCACCAGATACAACACTATAGCACACAATATAACTCCACAGCACCAGATACAACACTATAGCACACAATATAAACACAAAGCAACAGATTCCCTAAACACCCAAATTCCTAAATCCATGACATTTCTTTATCTCTTTCCCCCTTTTTTATATGTTTTATTCCTCCATGTTTGCCATCTCTTTCCCCATCATTTTATGTGTTTTATTCTTTTCCATTTTATCTTTTCTGCCCCATGTCACAATTTTGTCTGTATTCTGCTCCAATCAATCACCTCTTTTCATCCTCTATTATCTTTTCTGCCCCATGTCATCCCATTTTGTTTGCAATCTGCTTCCATCTATCACATCATTTTATCCTCCATTATCTTTTCTGCCCCATCCACTTGTCACCATGTTGATGTGAGCAGAGCCTGGTCAGCTGCTCAGACTGGACAAATGGAGACCTCAGGGAAATGGGAGGGACCTCCCTGGATTTACCCCACTCTGCCATGTACCTTAAAGCTATTATAAGCTCTTCCTACCTGTTACAGAGGCTCAGCTATGGTCTCTGAGTATCTTCCCCTGCAGGATCTCTTCTGTCAGTCATGCTGCCACATGGAGGGCTGAGGGGCGGGGCTATAACTTCAGGGCACCCCTGTCATTGGCTCTCCATGCAGCATGACTGACAGCTGCAGAGACCTGCACCAATGTGGATGGGAGACCAGTATTACAGCAAGCAGAGTTGCAGAGAGCAACAGCTTTGGGTGCCACTTCCTACCCCAACAACTGGTGTGCAGTCCCCTAGGGACAACTAGAGGCTACATACTGAGAAAAAAATAATAATAATTAAAAAAAAAAGGGGAATTGCAAAAATCCAGGGGGGGGCAAGCGCCCCGCCTTGCCCCCCACTGCGGACGCCCATGCGAATATATGTTCAGCAACTTCCCCTGAGTATAGCGGTACCCCACATGGTACGGTCATTGCAGCTTTAAAACGTGTATTTATTATGTAATGCTTGTGACTACATTTCCTATCATGCTCAGGCAGTGTATAGTAGGAAGCACAGATTTTTGCTATCCTTGCTATTCTGTGGCTGTATGGATCATATATCCAGCTGCTGCGGGCCCCTATCTACTGCTGAGGGCCAATGCAAATCACTGACCCCACTAGCAGTCTTTTTTTTTTTTTTAAATAAAATATCCCTAGAGGACCACAGACAGACATAACATGTCATTGGTCCTCTACAGAATAACTTCTTATTTTATATAATTTATTATTATTATTTTTAAATTTTTTATTTATTTTATTTTTTTTTAATTTTTATTTAACTCTTACCTTAACCCTATTGTTAGGGTTAGTACAACCTTAATTATAACTCTAGGATTATGGTTTTGATGAACTCTAACCCTAACCCAAGTGTTAGGATTAGCACAATAGAAAAAATAATAATAAAAAAAAATGTTTTTTTTTTTTTAATTAAAAAATCTTGGGGGGACCAGGGGGAGACTTGAAACGCTATATTTGGTCTCTCCCTGCCCCACGATCACCGTGGAGCAGGGAGAGACTATATCTGTCAAAGCAGGCACCTGCTTTGACAGCTATTAACATCGGGGCGCTGTGATTGGCTGTCACAGTGCCCGGATGTTTCCAGGGGTTCTTCAGTGGACATTTCTAAAGTGTCTCAGTTTCGAGACACTTAGCCATGTCAATTTTAGCACGATCGCAGTATGCCAGCATGCATCCAGCAATCGGACCTGCATGACGGTCCTGGAACGTCATCAGTCACGAAAGGAGTTTTTCCCTATAATCACATCTCAATGATAATTATTACATATTTTGTGTTGAGCATTACTCATCCTTTTTTAAGCTATTTCATTATAGAACACATCTCTCTTTATTTTAAAAAAAATTAGCTAATTATCATAATTTATACTCACTGGCATGCTCCGTCAATATGGCTATGCCCTCTGGAGGTCTGAGCTTCGGAAGTGAAAGTAACTGAATATGCTACTTGACTGCCCCTAGTGGTAGTTAAGTAGCATAGCAATGTAAAAAATGTAATTAAATATTTAATTAAATAAAAACTGGTTATATAGTTAAATTAGCCTATAGGGTTAAAATTAAATAATTTTTATCATAAGGGATAGGGTTAAAATTAAATTAAAATATATAAAGGGATAGCATAAGGGTTAGAGTTGGGGTTAAATTTAGTGTTAAGGTTAAATTTTGAGTTCGGGTTGGGGTCAAAAGGTCAATATAGGAAAACAACAAAAAACACTATTTTTGGTTTTTGCCCCATAACTTGCAAAAAAATACCGAAAAATATAGAAACAGGCATATTTCTGAACTTAGGACAACATTTAGAAACTATTTACATGGGGTCTTTTTTAATGATTGTATTTGTCTAAATTATATTTTAGGTCAAAGTTAGAAAAAGTGGGTTTTTAAAAAAATTTCATCATATTTTATTATTTTTTGGTAGTAAATTATAAGATATGATAAACATAATGGTATCTAATGAAAGCCCTTCTTATGATGATAAAAACAACATATAATTTGTGTGGGTACAGTATGTGAGAAAGAAGAAAATTGCAGCTGAACACAAACACCCCAGAAATGTCAAAACAGCCATTGTCACCAAGGGAAAGTCAAGGTGAAAATGTCTTGTCACTAAGGGGTTAAAATGCAATTAATAAATCACTAGTTCAATGCACAATAAGCATTGAATCAACCCTTAATATTATTTCCAAACTTGTATGGTGAAAAAAAACAATTAATATATTAACAATTTTTTGTTTGTATGCATCAGAATGTTGTTTATCTCCATATACAAATATGTAAGGAACACAACAAATAATGTCATAATTAATTAATAACATATATGGCAGAATGAAAACAGACACATTCAGATTTGGGGAAGCAACCTTGTGATCTCTGGAACCACCACGTATCATTATTAATTATGTGTTGTTTAAACCACAGCATTGAAAAATGGGCAAATAAAACAACTAAAAAAGGAATTTGGTGAAATAATGTTAAGTCATATGGTCAGGAAAACCCTGCTCAAACTAGCTTATACACTATATAGCAATAGCAGCACACAACCAAAAATTAAACATTTCCATTTCATTAAAGCTAATTTAAAAATGTGAAAAAAATGAATTTAGTAACACCATATGGCAGGGGCGTCCAAGTTTTTTTTGCAGTGGGCCACTTCTCTAAAAATGTATGTGTGCGTGGGCCGCATACATTTTTCATTGAGGAAAAAAAAGTACACACATTTATATATATATATATATATCTATATATCTATATATATATCTATATATATATCTATATATATATATATATATATATAGATATATATATATATAGATATATATATGTGTGTATCCATGTGTGTAGTGAGTGCATCACAAACTCAACAACAATAAAACTCATGGTGACTTGCATTATGTAAGTGTATCACAGACTCCACAGCAAAACAACACATACATACACAGCCACACACGAATAAATACACAGTCAAATAGACAGACACAGTTACATACACAGATTTCTGTGATACTTAGCCGCATACATACAGTACACACGTACACATGCAGACACACACACACACAAATACATATTTAAGGATATTATATTACTCTTTTTCCTCTTTAAGTATTTGCAATAAATAAACTGAAGTTTTAATTATTGTTTTTCTTCATTTCAATGTTTTTTTTAATTTCTCAGTCCTTTGTGGATAAATTGTTTTATTTTTGATTTATTATTTTAAATAGCGCTGGTGACACACACCAGCAATCAAAACTCACACAGTCATTCACAGACACACAGTCACACACACAACCACACACTTACATACACACACACAAACACAGAGAGTCACAAACACAGAGTCACACACACAGAGTCACACTTGCACTTACACACACAGTCACACTTGCACGCACACACAGAGTCACACTTGCACTCACACACAGTCACACGCCCACACACACAGCCACACTCACACACTTACATACACAGAGAGTCACACTTGCGCGCACACACACACACACACAGAGTCACACTTGCACTCACACACAGTCACACTTACCCACACACAGAGCATCACACTTACCCACACAGTGCATCACACTTACCCACACAGTGCATCACACTTACCCACACAGTGCATCACACTTACCCACACAGTGCATCACACTTACCCACACAGTGCATCACACTTACACACACAGTGCATCACACTTACCCACACAGTGCATCACACTTACACACACAGTGCATCACACTTACACACACAGTGCATCACACTTACCCACACAGAGCATCACACTTACCCACACAGTGCATCACACTTACCCACACAGTGCATCACACTTACCCACACAGAGCATCACACTTACACACACAGTGCATCACACTTACCCACACAGAGCATCACACTTACCCACACAGAGCATCACACTTACATAGAGAGAGATACTTTTTTTGTTGGCTCCGGATGGGGCTGCTTCTCCACGCTTGCAGTGATGTGGAGTTTTTTTCTTCTTTCCTCTGACCCGTGCGCATGACGCCACGCTCAGGGTAGAGGAAGGATTATGGACCTACATGATCTGCAGCGTTCCTTCAGGAACGCTGCATCTACCTAACATTTGTGGTTGGTGAAGCGGTTACCGCTTCAACTTTCCCACGGGCCACACCTGCGTTTCCCGCGGGCCGCATGTTGGACGCCCTGGCCATATGGTCATATAATTCTTAGCCTATATTTGTGTGCAAAGTATTTCAACATTGGAGGGTCCTAACTTCATATTTTACATGAAATTTATCTTCTCAAGCTATATCCCTTGAGAACAAAGGCATCTACAATGTATGCATTTTCACTGTACACAATATCTGCTTTATCTGTGGGTGGATGGGGTGCTATACAAAGAAAGTAATGGCTTAGATGGGGTGTATTCCAGTGAAAACATAAAAAAGAAGAAAAATACAAAAGCAATGTGTGTCACTGTACAGAAATTAAATAGATGATGATGGCATCACCCCCAATGAAATTAAACTCACACAGGGTAGAGCCCAAATTATCGACTCTAATTGTTAAAGGTGTTAGAGACTCAAACTCCTATTATCCACAGCTTGATACAAGATGTCAGTTGGCGGAACCACAAATTGCTTGTCAGTCGGAGATAGAGTGGATTTTTTGTGTCCTCATGGGGGAGTTGATCTAGTGTTTGCTGCATATTTTTGCATATATTGAGAATTGTTCATCTTTTGATTATTTTAGCGCCTATCACTTCATCTTATACCATTAAAATAAGGATAGATTTGTTGTGCAACATGCTCTGGATGTTGGTAGTTGCAAAAACTTGTGAACACATACTTGGTTATTCAGTTCAAGCACAGACATCTTTTTTGAGAATTACCCTCTAATGTTTCAACCATATGAGGCAATCCTTTAATGTTTTATTAAAGGAAGACCATTTATTTTAACTCAGCATATTTTTGTTATATGCTTCCTTTTACTTGAACAGAATATGGGTTCCTTAAAATCCATAAACTCATGGCAGAATTTATATTCTGCTATTAAATCATAGAAAATTGTTATTTAGCAATCTGGAGTTTGCTTTAATTCAATATTAATATTTTTTTAGCACTATAGTCTAAGGGAGGGTTTTTACTTGTGCATGTATAGCCAAAATCCTCCCGAATTTCCCAGAAATGCCCCCAAATAAAATCAAATAATCCCCTATTAATATGAATAAATATAGAAAAAAAAGGTTGAAATAATATAAAATATAAACATATATATATATATTAATGTTATATATATTGCAATAATATTTAACATTATATAATAATATTATATATTTATATATAATAAATTATGTAATAAAAACTATAATATATATGTATTATCACAAAATAAAATAAATAATTATTTTAAATATATATCAATAAAATGCCCGACATATAAATAAAACATACCCTTGGCTGTCAGATAGACAGAGGTAAAAGTTTCACTTAATTAACAGATACAAGGATATTGTTGAATTTTTACATATGTATACAATGAATGATGTTAACGAGAAAAATTATTTAGCAATTAGAAAATAAAGCTTTTATCTTTGTTGACCACAATGTTACTCCTAATCACATGGGAAGAGATAAAGATGCAAGATAATATACACAGAATATGCAAAATATATAAAATATACCCAATATACATGAAGTCTCACAGTGTCACCAACCTGCCTTCTGCCCCCTCTGTGTTTGTCCCTGCAGTCCTCATGCTGCAGGCAGTCTCAGTTTTAAAATCCCGCACCACCATGTTTGTGGAGTCCTATGTTCTCTAACATGGCTGCCACACTTGTAACCTTTTTCCCACACACCTAATGGCACCTAATGGTAAAACTTACCAACTCTCACTGTCTGTGTTAGCATCCTTTACGTTGTACCGGCTTTTGAGTATTCTACTGTGTGTTCCTGTGTATCGACTTTTGCCTTTCCTTGGACTACTCTCTTGTGTCCCTTGTTTTGACCTCGGCCTGGGTTTTATCTACTATGTTGTCCTCTCTATTCCTGACCTCGGCTTTCTAGTCCAGTCCTCCTGGCTCCACGACCCTGGCTCATCCCCTGACTTTGCTTCTGAGTTTTCCTGGTGTGCTGCAGCTGTGACTATACTCTGTTCTTCTTATACGGTCCCATATTTGTGTCCGGGGAGTGGTGGGGATGCAGCAACCTTTCCTTTGAGCCTGCTGCTCCTCCAAAGGTAGCTCTGGTTGGGGCAGAAGACCTCCTCTGTAACGTCACAATGTCAAATATCTGTATCTGCATTTGTTACACATTGTCAGAGTAATTCCCATAAATGCGGATCTAGATTATTAATATGCATGATGGGGTACACAAGTGTATTACTATTCCAGAACGTTAATATAGATCTGAATTATTAGTATATACTATAAAATACAGAAGTATCTTGCTAATCCAGAGCATAGGAAATCACCAGTTCGGGATATAAAGTAATATTAGGTAACAAAAAACGGTCAAAGTCCGGATCCATTAACTATCAAAATAATTCAAGCTGCATTAGCATAGGCCCCTGACACAATATAATGGGTTAATTGTCAAAACGTATTCAAGAAAATCTTACACATCCCATTCACTATTGAGACCCCCTGGTTTTCGAGTTTCTAATAGAAATATCCAATAAGTTTCCCATCTCAAAAGTTTGTTTCCTAGATTTTCCACCTCGTTCTCCCATTTTAACCATCTCTATACCCTGGAATAAAAAATACTATAAATAACCACCATTACAAATCTGAAAATGCTTATTAATTGGTGACTTCTGGTTATTAGACTCCACATCATTTATATGTTCTCTCATGTGTTCTCGTAGTGCTCTTTTTGTTTTACCCACATGTTGTATATTATACTTCAAACAGGTAATTAAATATACTATATGAGAGGAATTACAATTTATAAAAGATTCTATAGAATATGTTTTGTCCTGTACGAAATGACTCAACATTAGATCCTGTTGTACCTCCACATTTGAAAGTACCTTTACAATGAAGTCATGTACGGCTTGATTCCCTTTTTATTGCTATTAAATGACTCAGGGACACTAAAGTACCCAACGATTTTCATTTTCTTCAGACACAGCGTATACCTTGTGTCAAAATTTGGTCTTATGTCTGTTATTTACTTTAAGAACAAAAAGATGTTTTTTTAAGATCCTTTCTATTGCATATGTTTGTTTATTGTATTGTGTGACAAAAGTCAGTTGTGGTTGTTTTCCAAAAGCTTTATTATCTTTTTTTGTTCTTTCCTGCTATTCCTTAGTATAGAATTGTTTCCCTATTTTTATTTTTTTGCATATTCATAACAATTTTGAATATCACTTTTCTCCTATGGCAAAGTTTTTTTTTTACTTTAGGTGCTTCAATTTCAAAACGATAAAATGTTGAGCAATTTAATCTCATTCAAAAAAAAAAAAGCCTGCCGCTTTTAAAATTACAATTAGTGTATGTGTATAAGTAGTCAATGATTTTGTTATCTCGCACTGAGCAGGCTAGAGTCATGTGGAGCAGAAAAGAACTGTCCAAAGACCTGCGTAACAAGGTAATGGAATTATAAAGATGGAAAAGGATATAAAAATATATCCAAAGCCTTGAAAATGCCAGTCAGTACTTTTCAATCACTTATTAAGAAGTGGACAATTTGGGGATCTCTTAATACCAAGCCAAGATCAGGTAGACCAAAAAAGATTTCAGCCACAACTGCCAGAAGAATTGTGTGGGATACAAAGTAAAACCCACATGTAACATTTGGAAAAAGACAGTGTGGTTGTTTCAAGGTGCACACTACAACAATACTTGAACAAAAGTTGCCAGAAAGAAGCTTTACTTCACCAATGCAACAAAAAAAAAACGGGATACAATATGCCCGACAACACCTTGACACACCTCACAGCTTCTGGCACACTTTAATTTGGAGTGACAAGACCAAAATAGAGCTTTATGGTCACATGTTTTGAGAGGGGTCAACAAGTCCTATAGGGAAAAAAATACCATCCCCACTGTGAGGCTTGTCGGTGAGCTCTTAAGGCAAGGGGAATCTTGTGAAAATTGATGGCAAGATGAATGCAGCATGTTATTAGAAAATACTGGCAGACAATGGGCAGTTATACCACCAACAAGAACTTGGGGCCACATACACAACTATTACAAAAGACTGCATGCTGTCATTGATGCAAAAGAGGGCAATACACAGTATTAAGAACTCAGGGTATGCAGACTTTTGAACAGGGGTCATTAACCCCTTGACGACAAAGGACGTGTCAGGCACGTCCTGGGAGAAACTCCCTTAACGACAAAGGACGTGCCTGGCACGTCCTGCAGTGAATGAAGCATGCTGCTCCGTCAATATGGCTAAGCCCTCTGCCGGTCTGAGCTTCGGAAGTGAAAGTAACTTCACTTCCGTCGCTCTGAATATGCTACTTGACTGCCCCTAGTGGTAGTTTAGTAGCATTGCAATGGAAAATATTTAAAATACATATTTAATTAATTAAAAACAGGTTATTTAGCTATATTAGCCTATAGGGTTAAAATTAAATATTTTTTAGCATAAGGGATAGGGTTAAAATTAAATTAAAGTTAAAAAATATTAAGGGATATAATAAGGATTAGAGTTGGGGTTAAATTTAGTGTTAGGGTTAAATTTTGGGTTCGGGTTGGGGTAAAAAGTTCAATATAGGAAAAAACCAAAAAACACTATTTTTGGTTTTTGCCCCATAACTCGCAAAAAAATACCGAAAAATATGGAAACATGCATATTTTTTAACTCGGGAGAACATTTAGAAACTATTTAGACGGGGTCTTTTTTAATGATTTTATTTGTGTAAATTATATTTTAGGTCAAATTTAGAAAAAGTGTTTTTTTTTTAAATTTTCATCATATTTTATGATTCTTTTTGTAGTAAATTATAAGATATGATGAACTTAATGGTATCTAATGAAAGCCCTTCTTATGATGATAAAAACAACATATAATTTGTGTGGGTACAGTATGTGAGAAAGAAAAAAATGACAGCTAAACACAAACACCCTAGAAATGTCAAAACAGCCATTGTCACAAAGGGAAAGTCAAGGTGAAAATGTCTTGTCACTAAGGGGTTAAATTGTTTTCTTTGTTTCCATTATTGTTTTATGATTGTGCCATTCTGTTATATCTTACAGTTGAATAGGAATCCCATAAGAAAGAAAAGAAATGTGTTTTGCCTGCTTACTATGTTTTCTTTAAAGATGGTACATTTATTACTAATTCTCCAAAGGTATGCAAACCTTTTAGCACAATGGCATTTTATACTAACCAGTTCTTTAACGCCAAGTATTTCTGCAGTCCCCATTGCAGTCTAATCACACGTTATTTGCATGTCATCCCATCAGATGATGGTACTTCTGCATAACAAAGGTATGGTGAGAAGAAAGAGTGAGATGTTCTCTGAAACGGCGTGCATAATGAGCCAAAAAACATGGGTTTTTTCTTGTTTTCTTTACAAAAATATGTTTGTTTTTAAAATAATGGAACATAGACAATGGCAGTTACAAAAAAGGGTGGGAAAAAAAGATCTTGATTAGAGTTGAGCGAACACCTAGATGTTCGGATTCGGCGGGTTCGACCGAACTTCGGAAAAAAGTCCGGGTTTGGGCTCGAACTTGACCCCAAATTGACCCCGAGCCCCATTGATGTCAATGGGGACACGAACTTTTGGGCACTAAAATGCCTCTAAAAAAGTCCTGGAAAGGGCTAGTGGGCTGAAAAAGGAATTAAAATGTGGGTAAGAGTAGGACAAGTGCCCTGCAAACAAATATGGATAGGGAAATAACTTCAAAAAACATAAAATACATACAAATTAAAAAATACAGCTGAGCCATAAAATAGCACTAGATGGAATCTTTGATTTTAGCTTTGGAAGAACATAAATCTAAAGCATGGCTGCCAGGAGGATCAACAGAATTATCCATTTGAGAGAGATTTGATTACTAGGTGACCCATAGGTTGAGGAGGTGGAGGTAGCCAGAATTTTTCAAAGTGCGCTGTAAGCACAGTATTGGACTGTTCTATATGACTCTCAGATGTGACGTGCACCGCAAGACGCAAATGTACTATTTAGCACCCAAAACTATTAGAATTTTTCAAAGTGCGCTGTAAGCACAGTATTTGACGGTTCTATTTGACTCTCAGATGTAATACATGTAATGCTATTGCTATTCTATAAACCGAAATAGAGCCCCCATTAATAAGAATAGGTCAATTGACCTATTCCTATGAATGGGGACTCTATTTCGGTTTATAGAATAGCAATAGCATTCCATGTATTCCATAAACCGAAAGTCTATAAACCGAAAGACATTCGGTTTATAGACTTTCGTTATATAGAATACATGTAATGCTATTGCTATTCTATAAAAAGAAAGTCTATAAACAGAATGTCTTTCGGGTTATAGACTTCCGGCTTATGGAATACATGTAATACTATTGGCTTTCTATAAACCGAACTAGAATCCCCATTCATAAGAAATTCTTATGAATGGGAACTCTAGTTCGGTTTATAGAAAGCCAATAGTATTACATGTATTCCATAAGCCGAAAGACTATAAACCGAACGACGTTCGGTTTATAGACTTTCGGTTTATAGAATAGCAATAGCATTACATGTATTCTACAAACCGAAAGTCTATAAACCGCATGTCGTTCGGTTTATAGACTTTCGGCTTATGGAATACATGTAATGCTATTGGCTTTCTATAAACTGAGCTAGAGTCCCCATTCATAAGAAATTATTATGAATGGGGACTCTAGTTCGGTTTATAGAAAGCCAATAGTAACATAGTAACATAGTAATTTAGGTTGAAAAAAGACACAAGTCCATCAAGTTCAACCATTCTACCTATCATTTCAGCGTTTTGATCCAAAAGTAGGCAAAAAAAAACCCTAAGGAAGCTTTTTCGAATGTTGCCTCCCAGTTGGAAAAAAATTTCTTCTTGACTCCAGAAGGGCAATCAGATTTCTCCTTGGATCAAAAAGCTCTATTATTAATGCTTATTCTATTATTAATACCCCTGTATGTTCTATTTTTCTAAAAAAAAACATCCAGACCATTTTTAAATGCATCTGTTGTGGTTGATAGCACTACCTCTCTTGGCAGGGAGTTCCATAATTTTATTGTCCTTACCGTAAAGAATCCCTTCCTTTGCTGCCTATAAAATATTTGCTCTTCCAGTCTCAGGGGGTGACCTTTTGTTCTTTGTACCTTTCTGTTAATGAACAGGTCACTGGAGAACTCCTTATATTGGCCCTGCACATATCTATATAATGTTATCATGTCCCCTCTAAGACGCCTTTTTTCTAAAGTAAATAAATGCAATTTTTTAAGTCTCTCTTCATAACTAAGATCCTCCAATCCCCTTATTAATTTTGTAGCTCTCCTTTTCACTTTTTCTAGTTCCTTAATATCCTTTTTAAGGGCTGGTGCCCAGAATTGTACTGCATATTCAAGGTGAGGCCTTACCATTGATTTGTAAAGAGGCAAGATGATATCCTCCTCCCGTGAATCTATACCTCATTTTATACATGCCAATATCTTATTGGCCCTTGCAGCTGCTGACTGGCATTGGGCACTGTTGCCAAGTTTGTTATCTACAATGATTCCTAAATCCTTTTCGTTAGTAGTTTTTCCCAGGGAAATACCATTTAACGTATATGTTGCTTTGTTATTATTTTTCCCATAATGCATAACTTTACATTTGTCTATATTGAACCTCATTTGCCACTTTCTTGCCCAGTTCCCCACTCTGTCCAAATCTTCCTGTAAAGAAAAAACATAAAGATTAGTCTTTATTACCTTACCTAATTTTGTGTCATCAGCAAACACTGAGACATGGCACTCAGCACAACGTGGGAGATCATTACTAAACATATTAAAAAGAAGAGGTCCCAAAACAGACCCCTGAGCTACTCCGCTCACTACCCTGGTCCAATTTGAAGCTTTACCATTTACAACAACCTTCTGTGTTCTATCTTTTAGCCAATTTTCAATCCAAATACATACATTTGCCCCCAATCCTTTTTCTCTCAATTTGTAGAGTAACCTTTTGTGTGGAACTGTATCAAATGCTTTAGCAAAATCCAAATAGATCACATCAACTGCCACACCTAGATCTATATTTTTACTGACCTCTTCATAGAATGTTATTAAGTTTGTTTGACAAGACCTGTCTTTCACAAAACCATGTTGACTTTTACTAATTATATTCTGATTCAAGATGTATTCTTGAGTGTACACCTTTAGCAATCCTTCAAATAATTTCCCCACTACAGATGTCAAGCTCACTGGCCTATAATTACCCGGCAGAGATTTTGATCCCTTTTTAAATATTGGAATGACATCCGCCTTTCGCCAGTCTGTTGGCACTATACCTGAACTAACCGAATCCCTAAAGATCATAAATATTGGTCTGGCCAGAATTATGCTTAACTCTCTAAGGACCCTTGGGTATATACCATCTGGCCCTGGGGCCTTGTCTATCTTAACAGAGTTTAATTGCATAAACACTTTTTCCTGTGTCAGCCAATCCCATGTTTGCGGTGACTGTTCCGTAACTTCCGGTAGCAGGGGCTCATCCATCTGTTCTTCCTTAGTATAAACAGAAGAAAAAAAAGTATTTAAAATGTCTGCTTTTTCACCTGTCCTCACTTACCAAATTTCCCATTTGGGATAACAAGGGCCCAACATTTTCCCTCTTTAGCTTTTTTCCATTTATATACTTATAAAAAATGTTGGGGTTAATTTTACTCTCCTTAGTAATCCTTTTCTCGTTTTCCAATTTAGCCATTTTAATTGCCTTTTTGCATTTGTATTGCTTTGTTGGCATCTTTGTATTTGATAAATGATAATGTTGATCCCTTGCTTTTATAATGTTTGAATGTCATTTTCTTGTTTTGCATTTCCTGTTTCACGATACCGGTAAGCCACATTGGTTTTGATTTGTGTCTTTTGTATTTGTTTCCCAAAGGTATATATTGGGATGTGTACTTTTGTAATGTGTGCTTAAAGGCATTCCACTTGTCTTCTGTGTTTAGTCCAGAAAACAATCGTTCCCAGTCTAAATGTTCCATTGATGCCCTTAGTCCAGCAAAGTTGGCCCTTCTAAAATTAAGTGTTTTGGTGGCGTAGTTACCAATTTGCTTTTTTGCATTAATCTCAAACGAAACCATGTTTTGGTCACTATTGCCCAAGTGTTCTCTTACTTTGATGTTTGAGATAAGCTGCTCATTGTTTGTTATTACTAAATCCAGACAAGCATCCATTCTAGTTGGGGTGTCTACTAATTGTGCCATAAATGTGTTATTAAGCAGGTTCAGAAACTTGCTGCCCTTAGCGGTACTAGTTGTGCCACAATTCCAATCTATATAAAATCTCCCATGATTAGAACTTCATTCAGATTTTCAGCCTCTTCAATTTGTAATAAAAGCTGATCTTCTCCATCAATGCTAATATTTGGTGGTTTGTAGCATACACCTACAAGTAATGTGCGATTCTTTTTAGCGTCTAAGCTAATCTCCACCCACAGTGTCTCCACATCAGTTCCAGTTACATCATTCACACCTTGCTTAATACTGGGCTTTAGTTTAGGATTTACATACAGACAAATCCCTCACCCTTTTCTATTTACTCTGTCCTTTCTAAAAAGTGAGTAGCCTTGTAATAGTATTACATGTATTCCATAAGCCGAAAGTCTATAAACTGAACGACATTCGGTTTATAGACTTTCGGTTTATAGAATACATGTAATGCTGTTGCTATTCTATAAACCGAAAGTCTATAAACCGAATGTCTATAAACCGAATGTCTTTCGGTTTATAGACTTTCGGTTTATAGCCGAACTCCAAGCCGAACATACAGTGAAATGTTCGGGTTCGGGGTCCGAACACAGTAATGTTCGGTACGAACCCGAACAGTGCGGTTCGGGTTCGCTCAACAAACCCGAATCTTGATATTTTAGTAATTTAGAAAAAGAAAAGCGTAGCATCAATTCCAAAAAAATCTCTAGATGTCATTATGTAGATAAGTAATAGATTAATAGGGGCAAAATAGTGTGGACAAAAGCTTGATAATTTAAAGAATGGCTAAACATTGTATAACAGCTTTTAATCAGATGTTAACTTTTTTTTTAGAGGAAAGGTGCTCCTAGGCAGCATTAAACAAAATAAATTACGATTTAACATGGATCTCTCATTGACAGTGGCGTCCCAAGGGAGAGACGTCATATCCGGTGGCTGTGTTTCCCTGACAACTGGGGACATGGAGCAGTAAGGTGGTGAGTAATGTGGAAGGGAGAAGGAGGGTGGCATATAACAAGCAAAACACTGGCATCTTGAATGGCAAAATACTGGCATAATTAATAGCAAAACAATACTGGCATATTGAATGGCAAAATACTGGCATATTGAGTGGCAAAATACTGGCATTTTGAATGGCAAAATACTGGCATATCAAATGGAAAAAAAATGGCCTATCAAATGGCAAAACACTGGCATATATTAAAAGGGAAAATACTGCCATATTGAGTGACAAAATACTGACATATTTAATGGCAAAATACTGGCACATTGAGTGACAAAATACTGACACTGAATGGCAAAATACTGGCATATTGAGTGACTAAATGCTGGCATATTGAGTGGCAAAATACTGGCATACTGAATGGAAAAAACTGGCCTATGAAATGGCAAAACACTGGTGTATAGTAAATGGGAAAATACTGCCATATTGAGTGAAAAAATACTGACATATTGAATGGCAAAATACTGGCATATTAAATGGCAAAATACTGGCATATTGAATGGCAAAATACTGGCATATTAAGTGACAAAATACTGGCTTATTGAAAGGCAAAATACTGTCATACTGAATGGCAAAATAATACTGGCATAGTGAATGGAAAAATACTGGTATATTAAGTGACAAAATATTGGCATATTGAAAGGCAAAATACTGGCATATTGAATAGAAAAATACTGGCATACTGAGTGACAAAATACTGGCATATTAAATGGCAAAATACTGGCATAATGAGTGGCAAAATAAATGCATATTGAATGGCAAAATAACAGCATATCAAGTGACAAAATACTGGCATATGGAGTGACAAAATACTGGCATATGGAGTGACAAAATACTGGTATACTGAATTGCAAATACTGGCAGATTGTGTGGAAAAATACTGGCATATTCAGTGACAAAATACTGGCATTTATTAAATGGCAAAATGCTGGCATATATTAAATAGCACAATACTGGCATATATAAAATGGCAAAATACTGGCATTTATTAAATGGCAAAATGCTGGCATATATTAAATAGCACAATACTGGCATATATAAAATGGCAAAATACTGGCATAGTGTATGGCAAAATAATGCCATATTGAATGACAAAATACTGGTATACTGAATGGAAAAATACTGGCGTATTGTTTGGCAAAATACTGGCATATTGAGTGATAAAATAAGAAATACTGGCATATTAAATGGCACAATACTGGCATATATTAAATGGCAAAATACTGGCATATATTAAATGGCAAAATATTGGCATATGGAGTGAAAAAAATTCCTGGCATATTGATTGGCAAAATACTGGAATACTGAATGGCAAAATACTGGCATTTTGAATGACAAAATACTGGTATACTGAGTGACAAAATACTGGCATATTGCATGGCAAAATACTGGCATATTGAGTGAATAAATACTGGCATACCGAGTGACTAAATACTGGCATATTGCATGGCCGAATACTGGCATATTAAAAGACTAAATACTGGCATATTAAATGGCAAAATGCTGGCATATTGAGTGGCAAAATAATGGCATATTGAATGGCAAAATACTGGCATATCAAATTACAAAATACTTGCATACTGAATGGAAAAATACTGACATAAGGAGTGACAAAATACTGACATATTGAATGACAAACTACTGGCATACTGAATGGCAAAATACTGGCCTATTAAATGGCAAAATACTGGCATATATTAAATAGCACAATACTGGCATATATAAAAAGGCAAAATACTGGCAAAGTGTATGGCAAAATACTGGCATATTACATGGCAAAATACTGGCATATTGAATAGCAAAATACTGGCATATTGAGTGAATAAATACTGGCATACTGAGTGAATAAATACTGGCATATTGCATGGCAAAATACTGGAATATTAAAAGACTAAATACTGGCATACTGAATGGCAAAATGCTGGCATATCAAATTACAAAATACTGGCATTCTGAATGGAAAAATACTGACATAAGGAGTGACAATATACTGACATATTGAATCACAAACTACTGGCATACTGAATGGAAAAATATTGGTCTATTAAATGGCAAAATACTGGCATATATTAAATAGCACAATACTGGCATATATAAAATGGCAAAATACTGGTATTTATAAAATGGCAAAATACTGGCATAGTGTATGGCAAAATAATGCCATATTGAATAACAAAATACTGGTATACTGAATGGAAAAATACTGGCGTATTGTTTGGCAAAATACTGGCATATTGAGTGATAAAATAAGAAATACTGGCATATTAAATGGCAAAATGCTGGCATATTGAATGGCACAATACTGGCATATATTAAATGGCAAAATACTGGCATATATTAAATGGCAAAATATTGGCATATGGAGTGAAAAATTTCCTGGCATATTGATTGGCAAAATACTGGAATACTGAATGGCAAAATACTGGCATCTTGAATGACAAAATACTGGTATACTGAGTGACAAAATACTGGCATATTGCATGGCAAAATACTGGCATATTGAGTGAATAAATACTGGCATACCGAGTGACTAAATACTGGCATATTGCATGGCCAAATACTGGCATATTAAATGGCAAAATGCTGGTATAATGAGTGGCAAAATAATGGCATATTGAATGGCAAAATAATGGCATATTGAATGGCAAAATACTGGCATATCAAATGAAAAAATACTTGCATACTGAATGGAAAAATACTGACATAAGGAGTGACAAAATACTGACATATTGAATGACAAACTACTGGCATACTGAATGGCAAAATACTGGCCTATTAAATGGCAAAATACTGGCATATATTAAATAGCACAATACTGGCATATGTAAAATGGCAAAATACTGGCAAAGTGTATGGCAAAATACTGGCATATTACATGGCAAAATACTGGCATATTGAATAGCAAAATACTGGCATATTGAGTTAATAAATACTGGCATACTGAGTGAATAAATACTGGCATATTGCATGGCAAAATACTGGCATATTGCATGGCAAAATACTGGAATATTGAAAGACTAAATATTGGCATATTGAATGGCAAAATGCTGGCATATCAAATTACAAAATACTGGCATTCTGAATGGAAAAATACTGACATAAGGAGTGACAATATACTGACATATTGAATGACAAACTACTGGCATACTGAATGGAAAAATACTGGTCTATTAAATGGCAAAATACTGGCATATATTAAATAGCACAATACTGGCATATATAAAATGGCAAAATACTGGCATAGTGTATGGCAAAATAATGCCATATTGAATAACAAAATACTGGTATACTGAATGGAAAAATACTGGCGTATTGTTTGGCAAAATACTGGCATATTGAGTGATAAAATAAGAAATACTGGCATAATAAATGGCAAAATGCTGGCATATTGAATGGCACAATACTGGCATATATTAAATGGCAAAATACTGGCATATATTAAATGGCAAAATATTGGCATATGGAGTGAAAAAATTTCCTGGCATATTGATTGGCAAAATACTGGAATACTGAATGGCAAAATACTGGCATTTTGAATGACAAAATACTGGCATATTGCATGGCAAAATACTGGCATATTGAGTGAATAAATACTGGCATACCGAGTGACTAAATACTGGCATATTGCATGGCCAAATACTGGCATATTAAATGGCAAAATGCTGGTATAATGAGTGGCAAAATAATGGCATATTGAATGGCAAAATAATGGCATATTGAATGGCAAAATACTGGCATATCAAATGAAAAAATACTTGCATACTGAATGGAAAAATACTGACATAAGGAGTGACAAAATACTGACATATTGAATGACAAACTACTGGCATACTGAATGGCAAAATACTGGCCTATTAAATGGCAAAATACTGGCATATATTAAATAGCACAATACTGGCATATGTAAAATGGCAAAATAATGGCAAAGTGTATGGCAAAATACTGGCATATTACATGGCAAAATACTGGCATATTGAATAGCAAAATACTGGCATATTGAGTGAATAAATACTGGCATACTGAGTGAATAAATACTGGCATATTGCATGGCAAAATACTGGCATATTGCATGGCAAAATACTGGAATATTGAAAGACTAAATACTGGCATATTGAATGGCAAAATGCTTGCATATCAAATTACAAAATACTGGCATTCTGAATGGAAAAATACTGACATAAGGAGTGACAATATACTGACATATTGAATGACAAACTACTGGCATACTGAATGGAAAAATACTGGTCTATTAAATGGCAAAATACTGGCATATATTAAATAGCACAATACTGGCATATATAAAAGGGCAACATACTGGCATAGTGTGTGGCAAAATAATGCCATATTGAATGACAAAATACTGGTATACTGAATGGAAAAATACTGGCGTATTGTTTGGCAAAATACTGGCATATTGAGTGATAAAATAAGAAATACTGGCATATTAAATGGCAAAATGCTGGCATATTGAATGGCACAATACTGGCATATATTAAATGGCAAAATACTGGCATATATTAAATGGCAAAATATTGGCATATGGAGTGAAAAAACTTCCTGGCATATTGATTGGCAAAATACTGGAATACTGAATGGCAAAATACTGGCATTTTGAATGACAAAATACTGGTAAACTGAGTGACAAAATACTGGCATATTGCATGGCAAAATACTGGCATATTGAGTGAACAAATACTGGCATACCGAGTGACTAAATACTGGCATATTGCATGGCAGAATACTTGCATATTGAAAGACTAAATACTGGCATATTGAATGGCAAATACTGGCAGATTGTGTGGCAAAATACTGGCATATTCAGTGACAAAATATTGGCATATTGGATGGCAAAATACTGGCCTATTAAATGCCAAAATACTGGCATTTATTAAATGCCAAAATGCTGGCATATATTAAATAGCACAATACTGGCATATATATAATGGCAAAATACTGGCATAGTGTATGGCAAAATACTACCATATTGAATGACAAAGTACTGGTATACTGAATGGAAAAATACTGGCGTATTGTTTGGCAAAATACTGGCATATTGAGTGATAACATAAGAAATACAGGCATATTAACTAGCAAACTACTGGCATATTGAATAGCAAAATACTGGCATATCAAATGACAAAATACTGGCATATCAAATGACAAAATACTGGCATATCATATGACAAAATACTGGCATATTAAATGGAAAAAACTGGCATATGAAGTGAAAAAATACTGACTTATTGAATGACAAAATACTGGCCTATTACATGGCACAATACTGGCATATATAAAATGGCAAAATACTGGAATATTGTATGGCAAAATACTGCCATATTAAATGATAAAATACAGGCATACTGAATGGCAAAATTCTGGCCTATTAAATGGCAAAATACTGGCATATATTAAATGGCACAATAATGGCATATATAAAATGGCAAGATACTGGCATATTGTATGGCAAAATACTGACATGATGAATGAAAAAATACTGGCATACTGAATGGCAAAATACTGGCATACTGAATGGCAAAATACACCCATTTTGAATGGCCAAATACTCCCATTTTGAATGGCAAAATACTCCCATTTTGAATGACAAAATACTCCCATTTTGAATGACAAAATACTCCCATTTTGAATGGCAACATACTCCCATTTTGAATGGCAAAATACTCCCATTTTGAATGGCAAAATACTGGCATATTGAATGACAAAGTACTAGCATATTAAAATTGCAAAATAATGGCATATTGAGTGACAAAATACTGGAATAATGAATAGCAAAATACTGGCATATTAAATGACAAAATACTGACATATTCAGTGACAAAATACTGCCATATTCAGTGACAAAATACTGGCATATTAAATGGCAAAATACTGGCATATTCAGTGACAAAATACTGGCATATTAAATTTCAAAATACAGGCCTAGTAAATGGCAAAATACTGGCATATTGAATTAAAAAAAACTGGCATACTGAGTGGCTAAATACTGGCATATTGAGTGGCAAAATACTGGCATTTTGAATGGCAAAATACTGGCTTACTGAATGACAAAACACTGGCATATTGAGTGGCAAGATACTGGCATACTGAGTGGGAAAATACTGCCATATTGAGTGACAAAATACTGACATATTGAGAGGCAAAATACTGGCATACTAAGCGACAAATTACAGGCAAATTGAATGGCAAAATACTGGCATACTGAAAGTCAAAATACTGGCATACTGAAAGACAAAATACTGGCATATTGAGTGACAAAATACTGGCATACTGAATGGCAAAATACTGGCAGACATTAAATGGGAAAATACAGGCATATTGAGTGGCAAAATACTGTCATATTGAGTGACAAAATACTGGCATATTGAATGGCAAAATACTGGCATATTGAGTGAAAAAATACTGGCATACAGAATTGCAAAAAACTGACATATAGAATTGAAAAAATACTAGCATACGGAATGACAAAATACTGGCATATTTAATGGCAAAATACTGGCATATTGAATGGCAAAATACTGGCATATTGGGTGAAAAATACTGGCAAATTGAATGGCAAAATACTGGCATATTAAATGGAAAAAGACTGGCATACTGAATAGCAAAATACTGGCATATTAAGTGACAAATATTGGCATATAGAATTTAAAAATACTTGCATATGGAGTGACAAAATACTGGCATACTGAATGGCAAAATACTGGCATATTGAATGGCAAAATACTGGCATATTGGGTGAAAAATACTGGCAAATTGAATGGCAAAATACTGGCATATTGGGTGAAAAATACTAGCAAATTGAATGGCAAAATACTGGCATATTAAATGGCAAAAGACTGGCATACAGAATTGCAAAATATTGGCATATAGAATTTAAAAATACTTGCATATGGAGTGACAAAATACTGGCATACTGAATGTCAAAATACTCACAAATCATGTGGCAAAATACTGGCACATTGAGTAAAAAAAATACTGGAAGCGTGAATGGCAAAATACTGGCATAATGAGTGAAAAAATACTGGCAAAATGAGTGACAAAATACTGGCCTATTAAATGGCAAAATACTGGCATATTGAATGGAAAAATACTGGCATATATTAAATGACAAAATACTGGCATACTAAGTGGTAATATACTGGGATATTGAGTGACAAAATACTGGCACACTGAATGGCAAAATACTGGCATATTGAATGGAAAAATAATGGCATATTGAGTGGCTAAAAAATGGCATATTGAGTAGAAAAATACTGGCATATTAAGTGACAAAATACTGGCATATTGAATGACAAAATACTGGCAGAATGAGTGACACAATACTGGCCTATTAAATGGCAAAATACTGGCATATTGAATGGAAAAATACTGGCATATATTAAATGACAAAATACTGGCATACTGAGTGGTAATATACTGGGATATTGAGTGACAAAATACTGGGATATTGAGTGGCTAAAAAATGGCATATTGATTAGAGAAATACTGGCATATTGAGTGACAAAATACTGACATATTGAATGACAAAATACTGGCATACTGAGTGACAAAATACTGGCAATATTGAATGGAAAAATACTGGCATAATGAATGCAAAATACTGGAATATTGAGTGACAAAATACTAGAATAATGAATAGCAAAATACTGGCATATTAAATGGCAAAATACTGGCAGATTGTGTGGCAAAATACTGGCATATTCAGTGACAAAATACTGGCACATTGAATGGCAAAATACTGGTATATATTCAATGGTAAAAGACTGGCATATTGAGTGGAAAAAATACTGGCATATTGAGTGACAAAATACTGGCATATTAAATGGCAAATTACTGGCATATTGAATGGCAAAATACTGACATAAATTAAATGGCAAAATAATACTGGCATATTATTGGGGAAATTGCCATTAGCTTATTAATGGCAAAATAATACTGGCATATTATTGGGCAAATTGGCTGTGGCATATTTATGGGCAAACTAACACTAGCATAATAAAGGGAAAACTGGTATATTTTAATTGGCAAAGTGATTCTGTAGCATGATTTGTGGGACAAAATAATAATATGTGCTATGGGGAAAGGGACACTGGCTAGTTCTGTGGGACAAGGTGACACTGTGGTATGTTCTTTATTGCATTGACAGTGTGGCATGCTAAATGCTGTGGGTACTGTATGGTGCTGTGATAAGTCCTTTAGGTGCATTGTGGGTGCAGAGGAAGTATATGTAATAAAAACAAGGAATGCAATTTTTCAATAAAAATTTTATTACATATGAAAATAGTTGAATAGAATATTTTATTAATATTTATTGTTTTAGAATTGTACAATTGTCACCTTGTGGGGCTTACTTTCCCATGTCCGGCATATTTATTGGTCCCCATGTGTGGCATAATTAAGGGGCTCTTTTGTGTGGCATAATTATGGGGTGCTTGTGTGTGGCATAACTGTGGGGCACTTTTGTGCGGCATAATTAAGGGGCTCCTGTGTGAGTGGCATAATTTAGAGCACTTTTGTGTTGCATAATTATGGGGCGCTTGTGTGTGGCATAACTATTGGGTGCTTGTGTGTGGCATAATTAATGGGGTTCTGGTGTGGCATAATTAATGGGGCTCTGGTATGTGTCATAGTTATGGGGCTCTTGTGTGTGGCATAGTTATGGACCTCCTATGTGTGGCATGAGTTACCCCACCTGGTGACACCAACCCCAGTGACGCCTCTGCTCTTTGAGACTTCCAGGCTGCCATGTCACAGAGCTCCATGACCTGACTGTGCTGATTGGTGTGTGGTGTATTCATGTTAAAATTGCCCACCATGAAACTACACTGAAAGATAATAGCCGAAATCTTGTAACTATAATCATCATGAGATTTTCTTTTGGGTTTGATTAACAAACAAGAACATTTTATTCTTTGATTAGAGTTTGTTAATGATGATAGTCTTGCCAGATATCTGACTTCTTATGAGGCAGAGCTTTTGTAAAACATTTTTAAAAAACCATGTCTCAACTTCATTGCTGTTCCCCTGAAAATTGCTTATTTTTTTGTAATTAGTTAAATCACTTCATAGAATATAACTTTTTCTAAAAGTAAATAGTTATTTTTCAGTTATTATTATAGGGATAATGTTTGAAAAAATTTGTTTTTATGCATGTAAAAAAGATGTATAAATGCTTTATGAAAATAATTTAAGTAAGCACTAGTTGTTGAGTTAATGTATGTTCAAAATTGTATGCAGACTTTAAATTAATTATTCTGCAGTAGAACTAGTTTGATCATTTTGGAAACAGAGAAACATCAAAGACTTAAGAGTCAAAAATATCCCTAAGGTATAAATATAACACAAAATACTGCTGAAGAATGATCTTACACTTTGTGAGCTGCCCAAAGAGGCTCTTAAATCATCAATACATTTTTTCTTTCCTAGATTTTCTCACTTTCTCATTAAAAAAGATCCATAAGGAAAGTGCAAATATGTCAGTTCAATGATATTCTGCAAAGAATTACAACAGATTATAGATGTAGGGTATTTAGGGAATTAATACAAAAGTTAGCAGTTCTTCCCAGGCCTGAAAGATTCCCAAATTGGACATAAATTAATGTGGAATACAGCTTTTTATTACACTCTGCATTGATTCGATTTTAAACTTCTCTGAAAACATAATTTTGCCTAGCAATATGAAGGCATATATTTACATATATTTATATTTAAACTAAAATCACTTACTTTTTTCATTTTAACCTCTTCTCAGTCCCAGATATTCTAAATAAAATGAGTCTAGATATTATAATTCATATGGGATTATGAGTACATCATATCACACATTTTATAATATTCTTCTCAAATATATGGTCACATATATATGCTTGGTTTGAAAGCCATACTGTTGGACCAACAAGTTCCATCTATGAACAGAAATCTAGCTGTCTGAATAAAAGACTAAAGGCTATTCATATGAGAATCCACAGCAGCAAAAGTAACTTATTTATCATAATGGACAATTGAATTATGTTACATGGATCTTCACAGACATTGCCATGGAAATTGTGCCTATGCCCTGTAAGAGGGCATGTATTCCTTGCCAACTCGTGAACTCATACCAAGCTTACTTGAGAAATATTCATCAAAATAACATAAAATCAAGATATACAGCACATTATTAGCACTTGTTAATGTTTTCTAATGTTTAACGCTATCTATGAAACAGTTAACAAATTTTATTAGGTTATGGAGAATTTTTATGATAATGAAACATGAACATTCCTTAAAAAGAGGATTGCATTGAGTGAAAGCATAACACACTGTAAATTGTTCTAAGTTGAATGATTATACCGCTAGTACATTTTAAGTACAAGCAGAGAAAACAGAGTTGCATACATTAGAGACAGAACCCTAGAACACATAGCTAGTTTTAGGAGTGTTCAATTTGGTATCACATTTATTTATTGTGTGTTTTATTCAGTATGTTAAATGGATCAACCCATAAAGGTTATCCATTAATCTAATTTAGTATTTTGCTTATACTAAAGGGTCAACTCAATATGGCCCGATCTGGACTGAAATCAAGCAAGATTGAGGCATAAAGCTGGATTGGGAAGAAATGCTCAATTTGGATGTCCAATATGCCTGATTTCAGCCCAAAGTCACCAATTTCCGCCACTTTCAGTCCAGTTTGGCTGATGCTACTGTATTTAATGAGTGCTAAGAGGATTATTTATCTTATTGATAAATATGATCCATTATACAAGCATTTTGGATAAGGCATAGTCAACCTGCATATATCATTTGATCCATGGCCATAACATCTCTTGTGGTATAACAATGCCAGTGACGTCATGCCAGCTATAAGTTGGTATCACAGCATCCTTATTGATCACTGTCAACAGCTGTTAGGATATATGTACTCTCCTGCCATCATGCCACGTGTATCATCATACCATTTCATGTCCACTATGTGAATGGTAATATTTTCTGCTCTTTTTAGTCATAAATATCCTATTATGGCATGATAGTAATAAATATTACTATATATAGTATACTTACATATTTATTACTATAACAGGGCTTGACAAATTTATTTTGATTTTAGGAGCCAGACATTTTTTTTAGGAGCCAGACAATCACGCAAACATAAACACAATTCATAAACACACACGCCTACTTCACATATATACAAACACACATACTTTACATATACACATATATACAAACACCTCACACACACACATATATACACAAACACCTCACACACACATATATACACAAACACCTCACACACACATATATACACAAACACCTCACACACACATATATTCACAAACACCTCACACACACATATATACAAACAACTCACACACACATATATACAAACACCTCACACACACATATATACAAACACCTCACACACACATATATACAAACACACATACTTTACATATACACATATATACAAACACCTCACACACACACACATATATACAAACACACATACTTTACATATACACATATATACAAACACCTCACACACACATATATACAAACACCTCACACACACATATATACAAACACCTCACACACACATATATACACAAACACCTCACACACACATATATACACAAACACCTCACACACACATATATACACAAACACCTCACACACACATATATACAAACACCTCACACACACATATATACAAACACCTCACACACACACATATATACAAACACCTCACACACACACATATATACAAACACCTCACACACACATATATACAAACACCTCACACACACATATATACAAACACCTCACACACACATATATACAAACACCTCACACACACATATATACAAACACACATACTTTACATATACACATATATACAAACACCTCACACACATATATACAAACACCTCACACACCCATATATATATATAAACACCTCACACACCCATATATATAAACACCTCACACACCCATATATACAAACCCCTCACACACACCTACTTTACAATACATACAAACACACACCCACCTAACACAGTCTTTTCTTGGGGGTTTCTTCTTGATGTGTCCCCCTCCCAGCTGCTTTACCTCACTGCAGGGGAGGGGGACATTCACGCTGCAGCTTAACTCCGTTGGTCGGCGTGCTGAGTGCCAGGATGTCACGTGACGACACCCGGCACTCAGACACGCGTTGCGCGAGGGGGCGGAGCTTGCAGTCTGTGCCATCGGCCATCGGCACAGACTTTACCCCCTCGCGCTGCGGAAAAATCGGATGGCAGCGGCAAGGGGACCAGGAGGCTGACAGCACCCAGGCGCCAGGTCTAATTTCCTGGTCGCCATGGCGACCTGGCGCCTGGGGTTTGTCGAGCCCTGTACTATAATATTACTATAAATATTACTATTAATGTCATATATCATTAACCCCTTAAGGACAGAGCCTTTGAAACATTTTTGTCCTTTCTGGACAATGCCTATTTTAACATTTCTGTGCTGTTTGTGTTTAGCAGTAATTTTCTTCTTTGTCATTTGCTGTACCCACACATATTATATATTGTTTTTATCGGGACAAGAAGGGCTTTCTATGGATGCCATCTTTTTGATCATATCTTATCATATTATTAAAAAAAATAATAAAATATGGTAAAAAAAAAAAAATACACAAATTTCTTTGTTTTTATTTGAAACAACTTCTCCTCATCGACAATAGCGAACGAAAAAACATGCTAAATAGATTCTACTATTTCTCCTGAGTACAGGGATACCACCCATGCATAGGTTTGTTGGGTTGTTTGGGAGCTAAAATGCCAAATTTGTGAGGTGCAGTTTTTTGTTTTCCAACTTGAAATTTTTACATGCAGACAGCCTGCACCCATGTCCCATTTGGGACATATTTGAAGCCAGCTAGTGTATTTTACCCCATCAACCCATATATTTTTTAAAAGAAGACACCTTAGGCTATCTCAAATGGTGGTATTTTTACACTTTCCATGCACTAATTCTACCACCAGCCTTTGTCAAACTTTGTGGTAGTAATTGTTTTTTTTTTTTTTTTCCACAAACCTTGTACTTCAGACATGAATTCACAGATTTTGGTATGTGTCACTGCCAAATAACACCCTAATAAGTGTTCAGCAACATCTCTTGAGTACAGGGATACCACCCATGCATAGGTTTGTTGGGTTGTTTGGGGGGTAAAAGGCCAAATTTGGTAGGTGCAGTTTTTGGTTTTCCAAATTAAAATTTTGACATGCAGACCGCCTGCACTCATGTCCCATTTGGGACATATTTGAAACCAGCCAGTTTATTTTACCCCATCAACCCATATATTTTTTAAAAGAAGACACCTTAGGCTATCTCAAATGGTGGTATTTTTACACTTTCCATGCACTAATTCTACCACTAGCCTTTGTCAAACTTTGTGGTAGTAATTTGTTTGTGTTTTTTTTTCACAAACCTTGTACTTCAGACATGAATTCACAGATTTTGGTATGTGTCACTGCCAAATAACACCCCAATAAGTGTTCAGCAACATCTCTTGAGTACAGGGATACCACCCATGCATAGGTTTGTTGGGTTGTTTTGGGAGTAAAAGGCCAAATTTGGTAGGTGCAGTTTTTGGTTTTCCAAATTAAAATTTTGACATGCAGACCGCCTGCACCCATGTCCCATTTGGGACATATTTGAAACCAGCCAGTGTATTTTACCCCATCAACCCATATATTTTTTAAAAGTAGACACCCTACGCTATTTCAAATGGTGGTATTTTAACACTTTCCATGCACTAATTCTACCACCAGCCTTTGTCAAAGTTTGTGGTAGTAATTTTTGTGTGGTTTTTTTTCACAAATATTGTATTTTAGACATAAATTCACAGATTTTGGTATGTGTCACTGCCAAACAATAACCCAATATGTGTTCAACAACATATCCTGAGTACAGGGATACCACCCATGCATAGGTTTGTTGGGTTGTTTGGGGGCTAAAGGGCCACATTGTGAAGGTGCGCATTTTCAACTTGGAATATTGACGTGTAGTCAGCCTGAGCCCATCTTTCATTTGGGACTTTTTTTTAAGTAGGACAGTGTATTTTACCCCAAAAAGTATATATTTTGTAAAAGTAGACACCCTAGGCTATTTTAAATGGTGTTATTTTAACACTTTCCATGCACCAATTCTGCCACCAGCCTTTGTCAAAGTTTGTGGTAGTCATTTTATTGTGTATTTTTTCCCACATACATTGCACTTTAGACACAAATTCACATATTTCGGTATGTGTCACTGACAAACAATACCACAATATATGTTCAGCAACATCTCCCGAGCACAGGGATACCACCCATGCATAGCTTTGTCAGCTTTGTTAGGGGTTGAAAGGCTACATTTGAGAGGTGCGCTTTTTGATTTTCAAACTTGGAATTTGAACATGTAGAGCAAGGAAGGGGTTAATAGCTCTTATAAGAGCCTTTGTAGTACTGTACAAAAAAATTAACCCCTAAAAATGCACAGACAAGAAAAAAATTTCTGCTGTGCAGTGATCAGTGGCAGGGAAGGAGTTAATACACTACACTATACAAAAGGTATGGCTTTTATAAAAGCCCTTGGGACTCACAATTTATTAACATTTTATTTAATTTATTACAATTTAAAAATTATGTTATACAGATCTGTCTCTTTCCCTCACTAAAACTCAAGTGAGGAGAGGGAGGCAGATCCATATGGGTCAGAACAATATTTACGAACCAGACGAATGGTGATGCTCATCTGAGAAATCACCAAACCACCTTTGCCACTGATCGGCTGTTACTGATCGCTATACACGCGTTCAGACAGCTTCAAAAGGAATACACGTAATCCCCTAGTGGGTATAATTAACCCCTAGTGAGTCTGACAAAAAAAATGCTGATAGCAAAAAAAAATCCTTCGGCGACTAGATTGCTCCATATGCGCTGCTTAGGCAGTGACCATATGCACTGCTTAGGCAGTGACCATATGTGCTGCTTAGGAAGTGATATACGGCAAGGAAGGGGTTAATAGCTCTTAAAAGAGCCTTTGATATACTGTAATAAATCAAAGTAAAAAAAAATAACCCCTAAAAAAATGCACAGACAGCAAAAAATGTGCTGCTGTGTAAGATCACTGCGTACACAGCGATCAATTGCAGGGAAGGGGTTAAATACTGGAAACGGCTTTTATAAAAGCCTTTGGGTCTCAATTCTATTAAATATATTATAATTAAAAACTTACATTATACAGCTCAGTCTCCCTCACTAAAACTCAAGTGAGAGGGAGGCAGATCTACACGGGTCAGATCAAATATTTACACATATTGATCTAACCAGACGAATGGTGATGCTCATCTGAGCAAACGCCAACCCGCCATTGTCACTTATCAGCTGTTACTGATCGCTATACATGCGCTCAGACAGCTAAAAAAAATTTTTTACGTTAAACGTAGTCCCCTAGCGGGTATAATTAACACGTGAGGGGTGTAATAAAAAAGTTTTAAAAAAATTAAAAATGCTTCTGCAGCAAGATTGCTGCATTTGCGTCAGATCGCTGATTAGGCAGTGATCTACGGCAAGAAAGGGGTTAATCTCTCTTAAAAGAGCCTTTTTTTATACTGTAATGAATTACAGTAAAAAAAAATAACCCCTAAAAAATGCACAGACAGCAAAAAATGTGCTGCTGTGTATGATCACTGCGTACACAGCGATCAATGGCAGGGAAGGGGTTAAATGGCTTTTATAAAAGCCCTTGGTGTCAAAAATTTTATTAAATATTTTTTTTATTATTTTATTTTATTTTTTTACTTGATCTGATCTGTCTCTCTCCCTTACTAAAAGTAGTAAGGTGAGGGAGGCAGATCAATAATTGTCAAAGGCAATATTTACTAATATTGCCTTTGACAGTATGATAAGTGCTCATCAGAGCACTTACCATACATGCCTGCACACAGATCACATAGATCTGCTGTGCCGGCATCGATTGGCTCCCCCTAGAGCATCGGAAGTGAAATACTTTCACTTCCGATGCTCTTGCCATTAGAAGGGAAACGCTGCCTGTACAGGCAGCGTTCCCTTCTACTGAGCCGATGGGGTCGCTCAGGAGAGCGACCACCATCGGCTCTGGGGAGCAGCACGGTGTTGTAAAGTGCCTCGCTGGCGAGGCACTTTAACAACACCGGAGATGCTTAGAAAGCGAACGATCGTTCGCTTTCTAAGCACAAGTGTGCAGCGGGCGCAGCCATTTTTAAATGGCTGCTACGATCACTCCGTGGAGTGATCGTAGCGCGCCCCTGCACATTTGGGGGGTGTTGCACAATGCCTCTACCTAGAGGCATTGTAGCAACACCGTTAGAGTAAAGAAAGCGACCGCTGGTCGCTTTCTTTACTCCATTTAGTGCATGACGTGCCAGGCACGTCAGCTGTCGGCAAGTCCTCGATTTGCCGTGACGTGCCTGGCACGTCACCTGTCGTTAAGGGGTTAATATCCTTGTTTATATTATTATAAAAAAATCAGATTTTTTTACATTTGCTTTTATTTATTTATTATTTATTTTATGTTATTATATTTTATTTTTATTTATTTAATTCGAGTGTATTATTTTCAAAACTTTTTTCTTCATTTATTTTTTATTTTATTATGTTCGGGCCATTTGAGGAAAAAAGCCAAAGTCCTTCCATTAGAAGTCTATGGGAAAGACTGAGGCTTAGATTTTGGCTGCCAAAATGTCGGCACAGCCACATCGGCAAATTTTGGGGCTGATTTCAGATCACTTTGGTGGTCTCTGAGTAGCCCGAATTTGAAGGCTACTCAGATCACTAAAGTCAAGATCACTAAAGTAAATTGGAGCTACATATGTTGACCCTTACGTTTTTTGAGTCTACAGAACATAAATTAAGTGAACACGTTTACATTTTCAAATAATAGTGAATTGTAAGATTAGCTCTAGGGCACGAGCATAGATTTTGGGTGAAAACAATTGAAAGAAGTAATTAAAAAGCTCAAAGGGGAGATCATTTTGCTTGTCAAAATCAAGTTTATACATTCTGCAAAGTATAATAATACTATATAATAATACAAAAAGGAAAGAGATAAATTAAATTCATATTTTAAAATGAGATTGTTGATTCTTTGACTGTAGAAATTGGAAAAGTGGATAAAAGCCTGCATGATTTGTTATGTTTCAACAGATTACCAGAAAGAACAGAACATCAAATCATTATAAATATGGAAAGGCTATGTAAACACTGGAAAAAGAAAAACAAAGTAGTTTTGAAATATTTATTCTCTGATATAGTTGTTCCATTAAGTAACTGCTTTTTCTAGGTGTTTTTTGGGGGGAGTAAACCTGTACATTGTCCAATATCTTAAGATGTATGCACTTTGCTCAATATTTTACACTGTTCTTTCAAATGTGTTAGATTGATGACGCCGATAGGTAGTTAGATATTCACTGTGAGGTTTTTAAAATATAAATAAATAAAGCAAAATATATATTGTTACACATTTTACCATGAAGAAGTATACTGGCACTCTTGAACCCAGTGTACAAAGTAGATTTAATGAAGGTATAAAGTGCACATGGACATAGTGATATAGCAAACACTTTACGCGTTTCATATCCAGCGACGCTTAATTATAAGTCACTTAATTATAAGTTCAGAGCTGACATACTTCACTTACTTAAGGGTCTTTTTAGTAATTTATTTTAAACATAAATATAGTTCTGTATTTTTGTGCTCCATCCTGTGGGAAAAACAGCACAACATTTTCTGCAAGCAAATAACAAAAATTAATAAAGACTTAATGTGTTTTGTTTTTTAAAGTATGTGTGCAGTGCCATTGCATTCTATTTTACTAATTATCTAGGCTCAAGATTTTTGAAGAGGTTATGTATAGAAGGGGTGCACTGCACACAATGATGGCACCTAATAGTGGTGCTCCCACTGCGTGTGCCAATGTATAATTCTGACTCCTGACAATAGTTGGGAGTTTACACCAGTGTGCCAGTCACAGTCACAGGTCACTCTCCAGGCAGGGGATATTGATACTTTGGAGAAAGTTCAGAGAAGGGCTACTAAACTGGTTCATGGATTGAAGGATAAAACTTACAAGGAAAGGTTAAAGCATCTTAACATGTATAGCTTGGAGGAAAGACGTAACGGGGGATATGATAGAAACATTTAAATACATAAAGGGAATCAACACAGTAAAAGAAGAGAGTATATTTAAAAGAAGAAAAACTACCACAACTAGAAGACATAGTCTTAAATTAGAGGGGCAACGATTTAAAAGTAATATCAGGAAGTATTACTTTACTGAGAGGGTAGTGGATGTATGGAATAGCCTGCCAGCAGAAGTGGTAGAGGTAAACACAGTCAAGGATTTTAAGCATGCGTTGGATAGACACAAGGCTATCCTAGCTATAAGACCGGGAACGGGGGACTAATAAAAGTACTTAAAAAAAAAATCGGGCAGACTAGATGGACCGAATGGTTCTTATCTGCCGACACATTCTATGTTTCTATGTTTCTATTATTCTATTCAGTGTTCTGTGCCTGTCATTGCAAGAAAAAAATAATTCAAATGTTTGAATGATATTGTTAAGAGACGCACACATGAATAGGTATGCACATGTCAAAATGTTCACAGTACATTGGTAGATCACAAGTATGCATATAAGCACCAACAGAATTAACCAGCAGAGTTTCAAAATAAAAAAAGCTAAAGGCAAATGTACTGTGAAAATATTAATTTATGCATTCAAAATAATAGTAGCTAATGAATATATTTATTTAGTAATTCAGTCCCTTTGTTAAGGGATAGCAAGTTGCCAATTGCTTTTGCTAGGATTACTAATGCAGATCACAATTTGCATCACTGCACTATTTTTCAGTTATCTGTGCAGCATTTGTTAGACTTATGTTACCTGTATACTAATTTTTCCTTCACAGGCTCAGAGAATGGCTTTCCATAAGTGAGATAGGAATCTGTAGTATAGCTCCTCTTTAATGCTAACAAGGCTATGGGCAAGTTTCTACTCACAGGACAAATTCCTGAACTACTCCGCATCAGTCTCACCGAAGCAACATACTGCTCCTCCATCACATCCTTACATAACAATCCATACCATCCAATGGCTTTAATTCCCCTTCACTAGATAGACACATATAGAGATACATAAAGAGTATAAATAGTCATAGCTAGACTTTCAGACTCATACATTTATACACAAACATAAAATATATATGAAACACATATACTTTTATATGCGGACACATACAGCCACCTGTGCAGAGCATAGGTTTGCCACCTTTTCTACAAAAAAATACCGGCCTTGCTGATACCTCCATAGATTTAACATTGGCATCAAGCTAATTTCTTACCCGCCTGCCGGTAAAATACTGGCTGGGTAGTAACCCTAGCAGAGCAGTGGCTTGCCGACACAGAAATTGAGCCTTTCCTCCTAACTCCAGCACAGCCAGACACTCAAAGAGCTGTTCTCTATAATTGGGCAATGCCTCGCCTTTCTGATAGGTTACAGGGAGTGTGCTTCCCAGAGAGGCTGAGAGGTCTTGAAAGCTTCCACTCTAAACTTACTCACTCAGCCAATAAAGGTATCAACTTGATGCTACTTGTCTCCTACTTACAAACAATAATTTAAAATCCATTAAACAGTCCACTGTCCAAGACTGATTTGGAACCATGAATAATAGGGTTAGAAGGGGGCAGCAGAAAATTAGGCAATTAGACAACTGTCTGGAACTAAACAATGCAGACTGTATGATGAATGTATCCCTTTTTAAAGGACTTCAAAATCACCAGTCAAATTAGATGACAGGACCCCATTAAACTCCACTTCATTTGAAATTTCCCTTAATACAAAACTACAGTATATGAAGTAATAATGTAATGGCTTCTCCGAAGAACTCATGCATAAATCATATTAACTGGATTATCATATTTTGCACACAAGCTATAATTTATGAGAGGAACTTCAAAGGTCATCCCATTCCTAAGTTTCACACTGACATTGCAATCTGTTACAAATAAGAACTTTTTTTCTATCTAACATAAAAATCAATGAAAAAAATAAAGTTAGATGGAACTATCTTTCTGCACGAAATCAGTTAAATGAAATAACCTAACTTAAATAATTTATATTTTCGTTTTTTTTCTGCCATTTTTTTTTATTTTAATACTTTTATCCACATTGCCAATTTCTATTTTTGGCAAAAAAATCATTTTGCAAAATAACCAATAGCACAGAGAGATCTCTTTGCTGCTGCTGAGAACATTTTGGCTTTCCAAACATGTCTGAACAAAGGCCGCCTTCTAAAAATATCTAAAGCAGATATAGTGAGTTTAATACAAAGCCACACAATTCACATCTGTTTGCACCCATGGTTTGAATTTCCTCTTCATATCAAAAGGATAAACCTTCTGTACAAATATTTGAATGTTGTTCATGCAACATCCAAAAAATATCTCTGGAGGAACTAAATCAATATACAGTCTCGGGTAAAATAAATAAATAAATAGAAAGCTTGAAAGAAACTAGCACAAATGGGAATTTGCACACACAAAATAACACAGAGAGATTGTAACTTGGAAACTGCTTTTATCATTATCCCAACACCTTCTGTCCTTAACTTTAAATATATAATACAAATTTGTTGGAAGTATATATTTTTAAAGATGCCACAAGATTATTATCTTTACAGTTTGCATGGCAGGATCCTTATAATGATACAACTTGACAGTCTACAACAAAAGCAATTCCTTCAGGTGTGAATTGTTGATAACATGCATGCAGCTTCATTCATCTGCTAATTAAAGTACTATAATGTCAGTAATTTGCTTTAAATTATGTATTTTTCCTGAAAAAAAATCTTGCTCAGGCCTCTGCATTTTTACCATTTTATCCTGGTGATTCCTAACAGTTTACATTACTTGTTGTCAATTGTATTAATTAATGAAACATTTGAGGTTCTACTTAGCTAGCTATGATTTTCAGATCAGAAATTGTGCTCTGAAGTCTGAACGTATTTAGAACATTTCAGTTTAAGAGAATACTTTAATTTTGTGCTACATGTCAAGACCACCATTTTAGACCAGGATTGGCACACAGCAGCACTGTAATATTTTTTTTATAAAAATCAAAAGGGTAAGCCAAAAAGCATAGCAGGATCGGGGATCAGGACATAATGACACCTGGCAGGAGATTAAAGATGCTTTCAATAAAGTTGGTAAGAATAATGGGTCTGTGGAGTTAGTGAAAAAAATAAAGTGCACTGAAAATACTTATACACCATAGGCCTCATGTAAAATTGTACTACACACATAACATACACACCTGTATCTGTAACACATGTAGTATCTTTGTCAAAGATAGTTAGGAAGGTACAGATAGGGAATGTTACATGTGTCTGCATTTGTTAAAAGGGCTGGCACACATGTAGAAGCTGTGTGTGTAGAGACCTGTGGCTGTTGAATACATGTTAGCTGGAGAGGGGAGTGGGCAAGAAGCATATTGCAGCAATTAACATGTACAAACAAATGCTGCAAATAGATAAGAGAATGGGTTTTGCCATCCATGTTGTAGTACATATCAAGGTCTGTGAAGTAGTAGATCTGTAGATGTGTGTTAGCACATGTACGTAGGTGTGTATATATGTAGATATCAATATGTACACATTTGTATAGATAGATGTATAGATGTTTCTAGATAGATGTATTTGTGTAACTAGGTTGACATGTACAGATGATGCAGGTGGCCATTTAAGGGGCCACAGACATGCGCAGGCATATGCCAGCCTGTGACCCCCTTAATTATTTAAGGGATGCAGGCATGAACCAGCCAGCAGCCCCTCCGGACAAGAAAAAATAGATTTTTTTGTGACCATGGGAATTTTTGTGGTCCCTGTTGCCACTGAATCACAAATTACAAATGGAAGATTGTGCAGTATTGTAAAAATGCACATAATTAACTGGGGAGAATTTACGCAATCAAAGAAGAAGTAAAAACATTGATGCAATGAATAAAATAAAGATGTTTATGAGATAATGAAATGGG
Source organism: Pelodytes ibericus (assembly GCA_036172795.1). Classification (NCBI taxonomy): domain Eukaryota; kingdom Metazoa; phylum Chordata; class Amphibia; order Anura; family Pelodytidae; genus Pelodytes; species Pelodytes ibericus. The sequence goes on from CM069860.1 coordinate 89,911,860, forward strand.
GTCTTTATTAAACAAAGATGTCAGTATAAATCTGTAAACAACAAACAGACATTTGTCAGCTGTCTCTAAATCGGTATCCAAGAGCTTCATCCTGTACAAAGATGGTATCTATTTTGATTGGATCTATTATACAAGTCTTAATCTAGTATTTAAATACTAGCAAGATAAGAGGTGTTTTTGGTATCAAACATAATATAAAGACACAAAGATAATACTCAACAAGTATATGAAATACAGCTAGGAATCTTTGACAAACTTGAAGTGTTAAAAGATACAACAAAGGTGACAATATCAGGTCCACTCTTATATATACACCTGTTGTACCTGCTGCAGGTGACCTGAATATGAACTCACTTGCAAAACATTTGAATCATGCTGACAAATGCTTTGTAGTGACAGTTTATCCCAACAAACAGCTGTGCGTGGCAACCAAGGACTGTCTATTCTCTAAGCTAATATTTGGTAGACTTTAGAACTCAAGGGAAAACACATTGTACTCTAGCGTACGCAACAAATAAAGACAAATGTAAACAGGTAATAGATTAGTTAGCAATCATGACAGAGAAATAACAATTAAAAAAAAAAAAAAAACTTTTGCTAAAGCCTCCAAACAAGAATAGTTTGCAAGATCAGTAATATTGTTTCATTATGATTTGCAATGTTTGTTTGAGTTATGAAGACATGCATCAAAACTCAAGGGAGTATTTTAATTATTTTAATATAAAGCTGATATTGAAGGAATATGTCAGTGATAAAATATCATTGTCAGTTTAGCGGTACAGGGAACACACTTTCCATATACTTATAGAATACTAGATTTTAAAAAAATACTGTTATGTATGTATTGTTCTTCATAAATAATGTGGAGCATGTATAAACAAGGCACACGCGCAGGTTGTGCCAAATACTGGCGCAATTTGCATGTGCGCCAAGGTATGAAGCAGACTCCCGACAAATTTCTGGAGTCTGCATTATCTATGCTGAATACATAGATTTAGGTTGTGTTGACGCTCATTACACGAGCATAGCCTATGTATAAAAAAAATCCGGCGCTGAAAAGCTGATGTGTCGGTTATTCTCTCCGTCAACTGGGAAGCTCAATCACCATTATACATATCAAATGGTGATTGCCCTTTTTTTTAATAAAATCCCTGACACTTTTCAGAGTTTTTATCTATAACCCAATTGTGCTTTATAATTATTTTTATTACTCTGATGAGCTGACAACCAAAAAACAAATGGTAAAAATCAGGCAATACCAGCTGGAAAATTTCTCCAACTAGTTCATTGTTTAGTAAGTAGATGTCCGTGGAGGTTATGTATGAACCCCACCTTGGATAAAAATAGGTGCAAATCACTTATGTATAAGAGTGTTTGAATTATTTTTGCTTTATTTTTACATCTTTTTTTTTTAGACTTTGAGCACCTTTTTTTCTAGCTGGGTAGGAACAGCACCCAGAAATTACAAATTGTCTGCATTTGTCCGTAACTAAAAACTTTTGTTAGGACTTTTTTGGGGAGTTAACATTGTACCCTGGCATGCACTGACATAGTGTCACTATTAGTGCAGTTTCTGTTTTGCGTTAAGAGATGTATTTTTGTGCATGACTCGACAGTTTTTTTTTGTAGGTTTTTCGATTGTAAGTGGGATTGCGTGGGAGGGAGAGAGCAAGTACATAATAAATCCATATCTAGCATTAAATTGTATTTAGAAGCTCTATAAAATTGCTGAACAACCTGTTGTTTATATACCTGTGTTTTAATCAACTGCCTTTGCTGGTGAATCTCATTTCCTCAATTTTATAAGCCTTGTTAAAATATATTTCAAATGAACCACTATTTATAATTCCCCTGAGGCAATGCGGAAGACTGCTTATGAATTTAATAATCAATATAGTTATTAGTACTTAACTTTAAATAAACTATGTATGTTTATAATCATTACTATGATTGATATACACATTATATTATCAAATTAATTACAGTATATATATATATATAATGTATTTCTGTAATTATGACTTAAGTTATCAACAAATTAATATAATGTGGCTTTAAGAGCCACTAAACTTTTTTTTAATTCGTAGATCGATTATAGATCACAAGTAAAATGTCCAAAGGCCCTATTATATACTTTTTAACCCCTTCGTGACCGATGACTGTCCTGGACCGTCATAGGGAAAAACTCCCTTGGTGACCAATGACGTGATGCAGATCCAATCGCGGTATGCATGCTGGCATACCACGATCGAGCTAAAAAAAAACAGAGTTTGAATTAGGGTTTGTACTAACCCTAACCATAGAGTTAAATAAAAATTAAAACATTTTTAAAAAATTAAATAAATAAAATATGTAAAAATAATAATAAATTATATAAAAATAAGAAGTTATTCCGTAGAGGGCCAATGACATGTTATGTTTTTAAAAAAAGACTGCTAGTAGGGCCAGTGCTTTGCATTAGCCCCCAGCAGTAGATAAGGGCCCGCTGTAGCTGGATATTTGAACCATGCATCCGCAGGACAGCAAAAATCTGTTCTTCCTACTATAGACTACATTTCCTATTCTGCTACGGTAGCTTTTGGCTGGCTGAGCATGATAGGAAATGTAGTCATAAGCATTACATAAAAAATACACATTTTAAAGCTGCAATAACCGTATCCTAAATTTTGCAATGTACCTGCCACATAAACCTAGCAAACCTATACATGTGGGGTACCGCTATACTCAGGGGAAGTTGCTAAACATATATTGGGGTTTTGTTTGGCAATTAAATAGAACAACCCCTTTAAATCCATACCTAAGCTTCAAACTGTGTGGAAATAAAACACAAACAAAATTACTATGCCAAAACTTGTCAAAGATTGGTGGTAAAATGACAGAATAAAAAGTGTCAAAATACCCCAAGTTGAACGTCCTGGGATGTGTACTTTATAAAAATGTGTACATGTGGGGTTATTTAGCGATTCATGACCGATATAGTTTTTTTTTTTTAATGGTTTTGAAACAGCTATATGCTACTTGTATTTATTAACCTAAAACATGCAAAAAAAGATAAAAAAACATTTAAACATTGGGTATTTCTAAACTCAGGACCTATAGTTAAATCTATTTAGCAGGTTTTTTCATTAGATTTTGGAGCTTAGTAAAATAATTTACAAAGAAAGGTCAGGAAAAGTGTTGTTGTTTTTCATTTTAACCACATTTTACAATTTTTTTCACAATACAATAAATGACATGAACAAAATAATGCCATAAAAAGAAAGGCCTTCTTGTCCTGAAAAAAACAATATATAATTTGTGTGGGTACAGCAACCGACAAAGAAGAAAATTAAAGCTAAACACAAACATCTCAGAAGTGTTAAAACAGCCTCGGTCACTAACGCATAATATTCCTAAAACAGTCCGGTCATGAAGGGGCTAAAGGAAAATTAAGCGTTGTTTAACAACAAGGGTTAAACAATACATTTGTCGGTAGAATTAAGTAAACCCGACATGTATCTTAATAGATACACGCGGGTTTAGTAACTGATGTGTCTCACATGCGAGACACAAACGTCAGCACATGTACAGCCAATCAGAGCGGGGGCTCGCCCCGCTCTGACAACTGAATGCGAGGGTCTCTAGCTGCTAGTACAGCGAGAGACCCTCGTTTTTGCATGGGATCAGCAGGGGGACCTAGTTAATGTGCTCCTGCTGATCCCATGCAAAAACAAGGGTCTCTCTCTGTGCTAGCACAGAGAGCCAGTTGCCGACCAGACGGCTGCCTGCTTCCTATGGAAGCATGGCAGCTGTCGGTCAGATGATAAACTGGTGTGGACTATCAAAAGTACACGCCAGTTCATCCTCATACTAGGGACAAAGGATTTTCACAGTACCCATTAAAAATGAATAGAGTTTGGCCAAATAGCAACTAAACAAAATCAGCTTAACTCTACTGGAGTGGATTACAGTTTATAGGATATTATTCCTTCTAACACAATTCATACACAGCCTTTTAGTTCACAGTCTGTATTGTAATTCATATCCTTGATACTGGAGGGAGATGTCCTTATAAATTTCTAATGGTAGAAATGTAAAACAAATCCCCACCTAATATTTGAACTTTAGTGTTAGTCTATGAAATTTTATTCCAGAACTGCCTGCCGGTGACTGTAGATTACATGATTGACATCTATGCATTTAGTATGCTCATGTAATGTATACCTGTCTTAGGAACACTAGTCAGGTTTTTTGTATATCTATTATCTCACCTCCAATTCAGAGTGGTCCTTTAACAAGTGTTTTTTATACTCTAAAATGGACAAAAGCATCTGAAAAAAATTAAAAAAATGTCTGCTAATAGTCAATCAAATATATTGGGGTCATCTATAAATGTTGATGCCTCACAGAGTTAATATTGGCACTGTCTCCCGCTCAAAGTTGATTCACTACCCTTGCCTTTGAAACTGGTATAAAAAAGTTGCAACAATGCAGGGCCAATCTTATTCTCTAGTATCTGACAGATAATTATTTTGTAAGTGGTAAAGCATAGCTCCCAGTAGATTATCGTTAAGTAGACATTGTCAAGGTATATCATAGCTCCCATCAGAATATAGTAAGGCAGAAAAGTACTTGTTGTTTGTTGATTGCATAATCCATATTTGTTATATTTTACACTTTTAGTGTACTCATGTTGGGTATTAACTATGGTGCATGTGTAGTATGGTGTAATTTCAGTCTATTCAATGAGCTGAGTACATTTTTCTCATATCACTGAATCCCACAGAATGCAAAATAGAAATTTGAATCAAAAACTAGTAAAATGTGATATTTTGCATCATTGGGTACACTATGTACGAAATACCCATAATTTAGCCTGTGTCACCAAGAGTATGACATGGCGAAAACAGTCGTTTTACCAAGGGAATAAACTATTTTTATTACTCGTTTAGCTCTGCCCATTGCCCAAAAGACTACATTTTAAGGATCTTCCCTCTTTGATTCTTGATATGTACATCCATTTAGTGTTAGTTACTCCTCCTATTACTCAGGTTCATTGCTTTTTGTTGATAATGCATATTTGTAGAATAACACAATGGACAGCTATGTATAATAAGTGCACACCACAAACTGTTGGGAAGAGATCAAAACAAAAGGTGCAATCATTGGGGGTTTATGTCAAAAGCCTTTGAACTTTTTTTAATATTGCAACAGTTTGCGGGAGAAAGGTTTGGCGGAGATTTTGTGCCACACGATACCTCTTATTAGGCACTATTAGAGCATGTGTCACCTTTATATGTAACCCACAATAAATTTGTAAGCAAAAGGACTTCTATGTTTGCCATATTAAATCATGCAACAAGAAACCCTTGTTTTATTATAATGCTCAATTAGTACCTGCAGATCATCACACACATTCCAAGGGATCAACTTCTGGAATTCAAGTGGTTAATTTATAACGTCCAAAGAGTATTCAAGTAATTGCACTGCTTCAGGTTTTATGGAATAAAATCTTCATTTTCACACATGATGTTTTGGACTCATGTTAAATGTAAAGACTTGGGACAATTAACCTCGTACTATTCAGTCTCATGAATATGGTAATAAAGCTAAGTTATGCTTTGCTAACTGCAAAACCTCCTAGTAATAGATGTGCCATAAACCAATATAATTTTATTGCTTTATCAGCATAATAAACGGTGACTCTTCAAAAATGGATATTTTAACAGCATGCCTTGAAAATAAGTCAATATATTTATGAAAGGAGATCCTGCAACAGTGTTTCCGTAAGCTTGAGTTACCCCCGCCCCCCCCCCCCCCCCCCCCCATTACTGGAAACTCTTCTTGCTTTTCTGTCACATTTCTTATAACAGGAAGGCTTTCAGTCAGGGGATAAAATGGCATGTATCTTTACTTTACATTCTCTGTACAAATTGGATAATGAATCAAATATACACTTTTTTCATACAAAATAGTGTATAACATACCTATATAATGCAATCATTCTCATGAATTATCAAACGAATCCATTTAACTAAACAGCTATCTGATGTAAGGTAGAGAGCTCACAATTAAAGAGTTAAACCAGTGGCGGATGCTCCATATGTGCTAGGTGTCTATTTCTGGAGTTTGTGTGCTCCTGAACAGAGAGCACACCTACCCTAGAAATACATCCGGGAGACAGACGGCAGATGTCAATTTGAGTCACTCACTTCTGCCAATTCGACCAGCACGAGAGGTATATGAAAATACAAGATACATCATGCCCCTGAGTGACAGGTGTGCTCCGGACTGGCAGCACACCTGTCACTCAGAGGCACGATATGCCCCTGGAGTAAACCCTAATTTTTATTTTCATTAAAAAATATAATTTGAATGATGCACTAGTTGTGCACCATTCAAATGATATTCACCACTAGTTTTTGTAAAAATGAGGCAACTGTCTCTCCATCATTGATCTGGGAGTGCATCAACCTTGTGGCACACAGCAGCACACCAGCTACTCCCAAAATAGAGGTTGATTTGGTGCACATCCAATGTATTAACTCTGCCAGGTCACAGAAAACCAACTGCAAGTCATAGCGTTTGACTTCCTAATGGAGTGTGAATCCCTTCTGCGCTCCATTGTTCATAGCTTTTTTACTTAAACAGAAGAGGACTTCTGTCTGAATAAAAGGTTTTTAGGAGGGTTTAGTGTCTCTACAGAAAGAATCAGCAAGTGTTAGGAGTGGTGATTGCAAGAGGTGAGCCCTTGTGGAGCCTCGCTAAGAGAGGATAAACTAAGGGAACTATTCAGTAAAAGTGAAGTTCAGACAAATTTAGGTGAGATGAACATTTAATTTCACCTTTACATTTAACTATACATTATCCTGGGACAAAGCTGGTAAGTTCCTCCTGCTAGAGGAGCTCAATTACCCTGCATAATGGTAAAGTAAAATATTTGAATATTGATTAAATGTTCATGTCACCTCAATTCACTTGCATCTCAGTGAGTGGACCTAACTGAAGTTAGTGAACCTAACTTTAACTTCCTAAAAGCCTGTTTGCATTACTTATCCTAAATGATCCCACTACTTCTGGGTACAGGACAGTATATGGAAAAAAAAATGTATTGTATTGCATTTGTTTGTGATGTAGAATGAACTGGATACGTTTTGTAATATCTTCATTTGCTTTCTTTAATGTTATGATTTACTAAAAGTTCACTTTTAATGTATGACATTCACAAAACATACCAGCAGATGTAATAATATAGCTTACAAGAAACCATGAGTTATTATGTCCTTCTTATTATTGAATATTACTCTATATAACATCATGCTTCAGTAAACATTCCTTAAAGGTGCTGTTCCACTTTTTTTCACTGTTAAGTACTTAAATCAGTGTGTAGTACTCTTATAAGTTTGTCAAAAGTCCTTTGTCTTGATTTTAAATAACTTAATTTTTCCTGTAGCTTGTACTTAGCTTTGAATTTCTCCCAGGGCTGCATGTATTGTTGTTAAATCTCCCTTAATCTGTGTGCCCTTCCATATCTGACATCATTACAAGCATTGTACAAAGCAGGAGGCTGCAGGTTCCTAAACCCATGCATCTCTTACAACATACCAGCTGCTTTTAGTGGAAAGCTCTTCAGAGGAGGGCAGGGGAGATCTGAACTGCTTGCTGACACTTAGAAGGAAAATCTGAGCTTCCTTCTCTTCTCTACTGTGCTGACATCTGCCCCTCCCAATAATATTGTGGTTGAAACATTCTGTCAGGGCCTTTACCAGGTCAGGTAGACGTTTCTGTGCAGGGATAGTGGTTGTGTCTGGTTGCATGTTTTCTATTGTGCAGGGTGAGAACAGAAAATAGAAACAAAGAGATAGGGATTAGAATAATAACTGAAGGAGAGACAACTGGGAACTTTAGCAAAGAACTGCAGAATAGGAACGGGCTTTCTTAGGAACTGCAGTATAAACAAAGAGCTATAGCAGGGACTGTAGACAAAGCAGAGGTTGGGGTAGAGAGAGTTGAACAAGGGAAGAGGCCTGAGGTAAGGGTGAGGCCTGAGAAGGGTAGCTAAACAGCAACACCCAAGAGAGGGTGAGGTCTGAGAAGGGTACCTAAACAGGAACACCTGAGAGAGGGAGAGGTCTGAGAAGGATAGCTAAACAGGAACACCCGAGAGAGGGTGAGGTCTGAGAAGGGTAGCTAAACAGGAACACTCAAGAAAGGGTGAGATCTGAGGAGGGTAGCTAAACAGGAACACCTGGGAGAGGGTGAGGTCTGAGAAGGGTAGCTAAACAGGAACACCCGAGAGAGGGTGAGGTCTGAGAAGGGTAGCTAAACAGGAACACTCAAGAAAGGGTGAGATCTGAGGAGGGTAGCTAAACAGGAACACCTGGGAGAGGGTGAGGTCTGAGGAGGGTAGTTAAACAGGAGGAACACCCTAGAGAGGATGAGGATGAGGAATGAGCAGGAGAGACTTTAAGGGAGCAACTTAGCTGAAGAAATATTTCTGTAGCCAGAGGGTCTGAAGAGGCTGAAAAAACAGTTTCCCAGTTCCTGGACAGGGTCACAATTCAAATGAGTTTTAACTCCGTTCCCGACAAAGGACGTGCCTGGTACGTCCTGCTGTGAATCAAGCAGTTTTCGCGATCAACGATCGCAAAAACCGCTTTAACGGTGTTGGTCTATTGCCTCGATGTCGAGGCAATAGCCAGCACCAAAATGTATTTTCAGGGGCCCCCACGATCGCCCCACGGAGCGATCGTGGGAGGCATATTGCTCCGTCAATATGGCTATGCCCTCTGGAGGTCTGAGCTTCGGAAGTGAAAGTAACTTCACTTCCGTCGCTCTGAATATGCTACTTGACTGCCCCTAGTGGTAGTTAAGTAGCATAGCAATGGAAAAAAATTTAAATAAATATTTAATTAACTAAAAACTGGTTATATAGTTAGATTAGTCTATAGGGTTAAAATTAAATAATTTTTAGCATAAGAGATAGGGTTAAAATTAAATTAAAATATATTAAGGGATAGCATAAGGGTTAGAGTTGGGGTTAAATTTAGTGTTAAGGTTAAATTTTGGGTTCGGGTTGGCGTCAAAAGGTCAATATAGGAAAAAAACAAAAAACACTATTTTTGGGTTTTGCCCCATAACTCGCAAAAATAATATTGAAAAATATGAAAACATGCATATTTCTGAACTCGGGACAACAATTAGAAACTATTTAGATGGGGTCTTTTTTAATGATTGTATTTGTCTAAATTATATTTTAGGTCAAAGTTAGAAAAAGTGTTTTTTTTTAAATTTTCATATTTCATGATTTATTTTGTAGTAAATTATAAGATATGATGAACATAATGGTATCTAATGAAATCCCTTCTTATGACGATTAAAACAACATATAATTTGTGGGTACAGTATTGAGAAAGAAGAAAATTGCAGCTAAACACAAACAACCCAGAAATGTCAAAACAGCCATTGTCACCAAGGGAAAGTCAAGGTGAAAATGTCTTGTCACTAAGGGGTTAAGCAGGGGATCAGGAACAGAAGCAGCAGCTCTCAGAAGTCAGGCATCCAACTTCAATACAAAAGCACTGTTTGCAATCAACTGCAGCTATTTAACCTGGGTGTGTTGCAAAAGGTAACAAGCCCACCTGACACCAAACAGAGGGGAAGAAATATAAGCAAACAAATGTAGGGAGACCTCTAGAGGAGGCAGGAGGTATTTGAGCACATAAATGATGACTTTTAAATGCATGAATCAGAAGGTCAGTGTAGAACCCTGACACATTCATTAGGATGAGTAGGATGGAATTTTCTAACATCAAGCTGGAAAGTGCAATTCAATTTAATTCACTTTATTGTAAGTATAGGACTATATCTACTTTATCAATAAATCCCAGTATTGTTGTTACTCCAGCTGGTAAAGGTAGAGCAATCATAGTGATGGATACTTCCCACCTCTCTGGGAGAACTCATCCACTATTTTGGTTTCCAACACCACCTGTATGCGGATAATACTCAGATCTACCTCTCCTCACCTGACCTCACACCCTCTGTCATGTCACGTGAAGTTGAGTGTCTGTTGGCCATCTCCACTTGCCTGATCGCTACCTGAAACTTAATCTTTCCAAAACGTAGCTGATCATCTTCTCTCCCTCAAACTTCACACTGAAAATTCTACAATCGTACCAACTGACCACGTCCGATGTGTTGTGGTCACTTTTGGTCTGCTCTCTCATTTGTTCCTCATATTGAGTCTTCAGCCAAATCCTGTCGTCTGCACCTAAGGAACATCACACACATTAGCCTGTTCCTCAGCATAGAGACTACCAAAATAATTGTGCACTCGCTCGTGATCTCTTGCCTTAACAACTATAACAGCCTTTTGACTGGACTACCTCTGGTTCGTCTTTCTCCCCTGAAATATATTCAAAACACAGTTATCATACTCATCTTTGTTGCTCGTTGGTCTGATTCTGCAGCCCCCCTCTGCAATGCCCTCCACTGGCTCCCAGTCTGCTCTAGGATCAAATTTAAAATTCTGTCTTTAACCTACAAAGCCCTCCACTCCTCGGCCCCTCCGTATTTTGCCTCCCAACTGAACAGATACTTCCCTGCATGACCTCTGCGCTCCTCAATGGGACAACAGCTCTCTTCTAACCTCATCACCTCTTCCCACTGGTGCCTCCAAGATTTTTCCCAAGCTGCCCCCTTTCTTTGGAACTCCCTTCCGCAGAGCAACCAGCTCTCTACTTCCTTTTCAAACTTTAAAAAGTCCCTCAAAACTCATCTCTTTAATGAAGCTTACTACCCATCCAACTAGCATACCAGTTGATCTACCTCTAGCTAATCCCACCTAGCTCTCGCTGTCCTCAATCACTGTTAATATCAGGTAGATTACAACTTATCCAGCTAGAATGCACACAATTAAATCTTATTAAACACTTATATCTATCATTAGAGCTTCATTATCAACCAGGAAGACCCATGATGACAGACTGCAATTTGATTCTACAGCTATTGTCTACATGGTCTAGTGAAAAAAAGATTACATCTTTTAAACAAGATACTGATGATTTTACCAGTAAATTATCTTAAGTTTCATTTGATGAGAGAACCGTATTATTGTGCACTATATATGGTTACATCTTCTACACCTCCATCCCACATGATGATGGTACGGAGGCCAGTGGTGTATCTTGATTTTGTGCTGCCCTAGGCAGACAAAATCCGGGCACCCCCCTACCCAAGCTGCACACCCACGTTACACACCTAAGACATGCCCCATCATTCAGACTCACATCAAGCTCACACTCCCATCACACTCAGTCACACACACTGTCTCCCATCACACACACTCTGACTCCCATCACACTCAGTCACACACACTGTCTCCTATCACACACACTCTGACTCCCATCACACTCAGTCACACACACTGTCTCCCATCACACACACTCTGACTCCCATCACACTCAGTCACACACACTGTCTCCCATCACACACACTCTGACTCCCATCACACTCAGTCACACACACTGTCTCCTATCACACACACTCTGACTCCCATCACACTCAGTCACACACACTGTCTCCCATCACACACACTCTGACTCCCATCACACTCAGTCACACACTCCTACTCCCATCACGCACACTCTGACTCCCATCACACTCAGTCACACACACTGTCTCCTATCACACACACTCTGACTCCCATCACACTCAGTCACACACACTCTCTCCCATCACACACACTCTGACTCCCATCACACTCAGTCACACACACTGTCTCCTATCACACACACTCTGACTCCCATCACACTCAGTCACACACACTGTCTCCCATCACACACACTCTGACTCCCATCACACTCAGTCACACACTCCTACTCCCATCACACACACTCTGACTCCCATCACACTCAGTCAGTCACTCACACACACACACACACAGTCTCCCATCAGCACTTACCTTTCCCTGGCAGGCAGGCAGCATGGTCCCTCCATGCTGCCTGTTCGGCTTCCCGGCGATTGTGCCGACAGGTCACGTGACCGGGCGCGCATATGACGTCAGCGCGCCGGTCACGTGACTGTCGGCACTTCCGTGTCGGCACACTGCACGGGGAGCCGAACAGGCAGCACGGAGATTTCTCTGTGCTGCCTGTTCGGCTCCCCGTGCAGCCTGGCAGGCAGAGCGTTGGTGAGGGGGGATCTTCCGATCCCTTCTCACCTCCGTCTCTGCCTGCAAGCGCGGTGGGGTTTTTTTTTTTTAAAGGGCCGGATTTTTTTTTTTTAACTTTTTTTTTTTTTTTAAATGTTTTTTAAATGTTTTTTTTTCCAGTGCTGGGGGGCGCTGCCGCCCCCCAAAATTTGCCGCCATAGGCATCCGCCTAGGATGCCTCGCGGTAAATACAGCACTGACGGAGGCTGTAACCATTGCCATGATTCCATTGTAACCATTGAGCATGATATTCAGGAGAACAATAGATGTTCGTGTTACTATTTGATATATTATTGAGTAAGAACAGTTTTACCTGTTATGGGGCCCAATGTGGCCCCATCACATGCTACCATCTTTATGTCTTTGTTTCAGGAGAATTTTGTATATACCAATGAGTTGTTCTGTAATTGTTTGGTCTTGTTACCTGTATTTTTTCATCTGGTGTGACACCTAGGAGGATCTCGTGATATTTAAATCCTTTGTGACAAAGTAATTGTCAGGCACATAGCTGGCAACTCACAAAAACCACTCTGGCGGTGCTGCTCTATTGCCTTGATGTTAAGGCATTAGGCAGAATCTAAATGTTTCTTCTTGTACACCCACGATCACTCCATGGAGCGATTTTCGTGCGCCATATTGGAGAGCAGCATGCTCCTCCAATATGGTTGCTGCCCTCTGGTGGGTAGAGTGTCGGAAGTGAAAAAAAATTAAGTTCTGTTGCTCTGATGCTAATGATAGACTGCCCCTACTTAACCCCTTGCCTGGCACGTCCTGCAGTGAAACAAGTGTTTTTTGCGATCAAGGATCGTGTAAACTGCTTTAACAGTGCTGGTCTATTGCCTCAATGTCGAGGCAATAGCCACCACTGAAATTTCCTCTCTGGGGCACCCATGATCGCCCCACGGAGCAATTGTGGGTGCCATATTAACGAAGCAGCATGCTCTGTCAATATGGTTATGCCCTCTTGTGGTCAGAGCTTCGGAAGTGAAAAAATAATTTTGTTTTAATTTTTTCATCAAATTTTATGATTTTTTTTGTAATAAATTATAAGATATGATGAACATAATGGCAATGAAAGCCCTTATTATGACGATAAATATAACATATAATTTGTGTGGGTACAGTATGTAAGAAAATTCAGAAATGTTCTATACCTTTTTGTTATTTTTTATATAAGATAGGGAGCATTTGGAAACAAAATAAAATTCTAGATCTGTTGATCTAACTACCCTTTACATGATGCTGCACATATATGGAGTCATGCTACGTGAAACAGCACTTTTAATTATAGTGTTATTGTCTCAAGGTGTGGCAGTGATGCCACCTGATTCTTTTTCTTCCAATGCTGCTGGCATGGTGGACATTAATAATAATATGTAAAGAAGCCTCACCATGCAAGGTTCTGAATCAGCAGAATAAAGGAATATCTATGAATGCAGTATTTATTATGTCTAAAATATGCACCATGGACACTGCTGCTCTCTGTTTACATTGTACTGACCCATGATGCACCAGAAATCGTTTGTTCAGCTGTACTACTCTACAACCATGACTAGATGGCATTACCTATTTGATTATTTTTCATTCTGTATATTTAAGGGTTGTTGGCTGTAATATATGGCACTGTCCTTTTTGTGAATATTTATATTTATTGTACTATAAGTTCTTTAATAAAATCAGTCTTAATGAAAACATTCTAAAATTGTTCTTTGAGAATGGTAGCCAAGAAATCATATTAAAAGCAAATTACAGCATTGTGCTGGTGTTAAACTCTGGAAAAGTTCACAACAACTTCTGTGTCTGGGTTTTGTTGGATTGCAACTATCAGAGCCACCTTGATTTGCTAAGGTTTCTGAGACTTATAATCTACCATCAGATTTATGAACATAGATACAATTAATCAGATTTGCTTTCTAGATTGTCTTAATTCTCAGGTTCTCAGTGATAGTTAATTCATGTTTAACGGATGCCAGAAGCTCTTGCGCATGAAAGGACTTCAAAGTTATTTAGTTGGAATGATTTTAGGGATGTAACTATCTGCTTGAGATAAGTACCTTCTAGATAAAACTAGGTTATGACACAGGTGACATGTGTATCTCATATTATGATAAACAAACTAAGCCTTGGTATGAGACTGTATATGTAAGTAGATGAAAATGAGTTTACATTTAGCAGAGTTTTGAGATGCAGTGAATCAATGTGAAAGCATTAAATTACAGTATCTTGCTAGAGGCAAATGTTCTAGATCTCAACTTAGTGGAGTTTTCATTATTGAATAAATATACACTTCGCTATAAACAATAATATGTGAATATTGATTGTAGTACAATATGAGAACAAACTGAATGTAATTAAAGAAATACTTTTTTTTCATTTACTATCAACGATAAAAAGTTTAACTATTGAAACCTGAATTTTAGAGGCCAATAGTAGCTAACATATCACAGTTAGAACCAAGTGTTCCATAAATCACAATAACAGAGCATCTTCATATTAAGGGAATATTAAGAACACACATTTTTATGGATTATCTGATGGAATATTTAACTACAAACCATAATAGTATTAAGCAAAGAACCTCTTTCAGATTTTTTCTACATTCCAAAGCTTGAGTCACAAATAAACCAACAATCTAATTAATGAATAATGATAATTAATTTTGCACTGGAATTCACAAAGCAATGGTGTTTGATACATCATTTCAGACATGAGACATATAGATTGCAGTTCTCCTTAAAGAGGCAATAAACCCTATTTTTTTCTATTAATGATAGAGAACTGGCCAATGGCAGGGCCAAATGGAGAATAAAAAACAGCCCTGGAATTTTTTTTTTATGCCAGCCAGCATGGTGCACATATACATAGGAAGAAATGTAAACCATAATATGCAGAAATAAATGAGATGAACTCTTACATGGATTATGCTATAACATAGATAATATCTGCCTATAGAAACATAGAATGTGTAAGCTGATAAGAACAATTAGGCCCTTCTAGTCTGCCCAATTTGAGGCAAATAATCAATAAATATGAATACTTTCATTAGCCCCTGATCTTATGTTATAATTAGGATAGCCTTAGGCCTATCCATGCATGCTTAACATCGCTGTATTAAAATCCACTGCCCTCTCAGTAAAGTTATACTTCCTGATATTAGTTTTAAACCTTTGCACTTCTAGTTTAAGACTAGGTCCACTTGTTGTGGTAGTTTATCTTTTAACTATACTCTCCTATTTTACTGTGTTGACTACCTTCATGTATGTTATACATTTTAAGATCCTTTAACCTTTCCTGGTAAGTTTTCATGTAATCCATCCACCAGTTCAGTAGCCCTTCTCTAACCTCTCCCCATAGCATCTATATTCATCTTGAGATACTGTCTCCAGTAATGCTTAGAATACTGAGGTCAGTATTGGAGGTCTCACCAGTGCTCTGTACCACTCTGTACCACATTCCGTGCAATCACACAGCCACCTATGTTCAGCATATGCACAGCCAACCAGCTCCAGGTGTGACCGGCCTACCAGAAAATGTAAGTCCAGCCCTGGCCAATAGGTGATCTAAGGTCAGTCAGAGACAAGCAAAATTTGCAAGGATTCATATTCAATGATTAAGTAAGGTGTCAGAACATAGGTACACCGAGGTTCACTTGATCTAAACGCCCTTCAGTTATAAAGTAGCCTGTAGCTACCAAACCCACCGAAAGCCCTTTTCTAGTCATGGCCTGTGTGCTATTGTGCAATATTTCATAAGAAGCAGTTCTACCCCTGACTCATCCCTACCTCAGACTCTGTAGAAGCTGCTTCCATTTATGCTACAGATGATCGGATGCTATCAGAGTCTGAATAGTGTTTCAACTTGTTATGTTACTTGGTACAACGTGAAATCTCCTAGTACTTGGCATTTGGCCTAGAACAGTATAATGTCAGTGTTACAATATGTGCATTTTTAACTGTATTAAAGATGGACAACATTCCAGGCAGTACATTTACAAACTACACTCTAGAATGTAAAAAAAAAAAAAATCAGAGAATCCTGACCGCAAATGGGCTGAATATTGGCATAAGATACAATAAAAAATGTAATTTTAAGCAATATGTAACAAACCTAATGGAGACATTTAATACCGTGAGATAAAAACTAGCTTTTTTTGGCATGTAACAAATGTCAACATCTCAAAAAAGCTAAGCATAATGTTTTTACTAAGATTTGCTTAAATGTGGACAGAATTTCCCTAGCAGTAAAACAAACACTGAGAAATATCTACACATATTATGTTATTTCATGGAGCCAGCATGATAGAGGAGCGACATAAATCACTCTGATAAATGGAGGTTTTGTAAATCTGAGAGTACAAAAAAAATGTAGATACCTATCTAATGGAAATGTTCTTCAGGTGGATAATAATTATGATATGTCCTCAGATAACCCTGGAGAATAATTGTAATGTGTTTTCTATTTCCTGCTGTAGTGCTAATTTATTTATGTGCAAATAAGGATATTCGTGTTCTAGTAAAATTGAAAAGACCCAGAAAAATATATATTGTCACTTACAGTTACTGGATTTGCATGTCAACAAACAGATTTACCAGAGAGAAGGTCGATTCTATATTGCTGTTAAAATTGCCAGAAGTGATCAAGCCTGTTAGGTGGAACGTGTGAGACGCTGTCTCTTTTCTGAAAATATTGTTTTTATATATATTATTTTTCTACTAACTCTGGAGTTTGTCTACAATTTGTGCAGCCACTGAGTGTGCCTGTATCCGGCTCAACTCTTGAAGGTGATATCTGCAAGGTGAAACCCCATAAGCAGCAACACCTGACTGCATAGTGAGCCTCGCCTCTCTTACTGTTTTCAGGGCTGTTAATGTTTGGAGTTTATGCATGATTAGTATAGACTCTACTGTGTTTATATTTCAGTTTTTCATTGCCAATCATTAAACGTGAAAAATGACACCATATTGTAGATACAGGGAATTGGACGGTGCAGAGACTAGTGTTACAATTACTTTGATTAAGAAAAACACGGATGGCTCAGCACTAGTAAAGTAAAATGGAATTTATTCCAAAACCTAGCAACATTTCAGCCTGATGGGTCGAAACATTGGTAGTTTTCGGAATAAATTCCATTTCACTTTACCGGTGCTGAGCCATCTGTGTTTTCTTCATTTATACTTTGGAAGATTGCTGGAGCCTCTGGCTTGGACACTATACCACGCTGGTGCTGCTTCAACCACACTTGTTGCAACTACTTTCATGTGATAATGTTTACTGCAGATGGTTCACAAAATTGCATTGTAAAAAAAACTCCTTACTATGTGCATCATGGTGGAGAGCTAAAATTAAACTGAACGCAGTTCCCTATGACAAGTGCCTCCCTGCCTCCTGCCTTTAGAGTTGTGACTTTTAGCTTTGCCCACTGTCCTTACATCTGGTACAGCCCAAAATACAGATAGATACTGCAGTGTTCATTCGGAAAAATCAGGAGAGCTATATTCACTTTACCCCCGATGAGTTGATAATTGGCTTGATCCATCAGATAACATGTTTATTTATGAATATAATTCATAGTGGTTGTCTAATTAATGATACATCATTAATAACATATGCACATTAATCTTCCATTTTATGACTTTTGTAGGTTCTTCAGTCTCCTCTTCTAGACCAAGAAAAAGAAGAATAGGATCATACAACTTCCATGCATATTTACAGTTTGCACCTCATTCTTAAAGATGCACTGTACAAGCGGAACGCACTGTACTTGTATGCCCATTCGGAATGCTCATACGGAGTGCTTCAATCAGCATATACAATAGTCAGAGTTACCTTTTGTTAAAAAAAATTAAAAAATACCGGCTATGCTATGGTCAACCCAATTTTTTACATGCCTCCCTGTAATATAACTGATGGGGATAGCAACCATATCAATAGAAGAATCGCTGAGCAAGCGAGAATACAGCTTTATGCTCAAATGTTTACAGCAAGTGTGTGCAGGAAAGGTAAAAAAATATATATATAAAATACTAATTTCATGATTGTCTACATTTTGCATGCTAATAAATTGTAGGTTTGTATGTTCCTTTGCTTTGTATGTCAAGATTGGATCACCTCTTCCTGTAGGAAACAGCATTTACCGCTTTTGGTATGGTGGTCTTACCATAAAGGATAATGGGATTTACCCTTACCAATCCGGAGCCGGCTGGAGCCAAGTAACCATCTATAAAAAAAAAAAAAATTCACAAAGTATGTGTAAACAATAAAAAAAAAATAGGGTCAAGGAGTGCTTAAAAACAGAGAGCGATTAATACCCACCAAATGTGAGATTACAAAAAAAATCCAATAAATGTATAACATCAACTGGTGAATAATTCCAGTTAACTTACTCCACAATTGGTTCATGTATGGAGTAAAGAAATACAAGCATAGGACCTTTCTGGATGTTTTTTTTTTTTTTTGTATTCTCACATTTGGTGGGGATTAATCTTTGACACTTTTTTATAGTGTGCACATTTTTCTCCAAATTAAGGCATTTGTTTGCAAATTTGCTAACACAATGTATAGATTATTTTCAATCAATTTTTATTTTCTGCATTCAAAGTAAAAACAAAGTTTAATTGATACAGTCTCTTTAAACTGTGTTTGTTTTACTCCATTACTGCTATAATAAAGAATATTGTGCAGACATTTAATTTCCATTAGTTAAAATATATATATAGGAAACTAAAAAATAAAAAGATGTTTAAAAAGTAAAAAAACAAAATAAGCATAAGAGTAAAATACCTATTTTAAAGCCATAATATTGTTGAAAAATTGACACCAGCCAGTTAGCTTTTTTTGCTATATTAATAGCTGCTCTGGGAGGGTTAGTGTTGTGTTACTATTATTGTACATGTTTTTGAAGCCTGGAGATGCAATTTCCTCCAATCTGTAGGCAATTTCCCACCAATTTTCTTAGTAAGTTAATAGGCTGTGACAGGAGACCGAGCTAGCAAACAGCAAGCAGCCTCTGACACAGAAAATTGCATTTCAGCCACCTAACTGGGCAATCTACTTCAGTCAAGTTTACCATTTTGGATAGTTATTGAGCACAAAGTTTTCACAAATTATTAAAATAGTTGTAAGAAGCAATAATCTTTCATTTATTTGATCTGTTAGACCTTCACATATTTAATAAGATTATAAAATGTAAAGTAAATGATTTAACTATTAATAGTAAATAGTCCTTAACAGGACTCTAATCAGTAATAAGTTTATTTTATAAATAATGTGTTGACTGCTTTTCATCTAGTTACATCATATGGTTGGGGATATAGATGGAGTGCTATCACTAATTTGTGCACTAATTTAGCATGCCCATCTATAAGGTGTTTGTGAACATGGGTGTCTAGGGAAGTGGGAAGAGGTGGTTTTTGCGACCCCCTATTTGCGACTCTGCCTGCTGTTACTTCAAATGCATTGAGTCCCTGCCTGGGCAGATATACAGCTTGCATGCTGCAGATACAAGTTAGCTTATTTCAGAAATGTATAGCAGCTAGGGTTAGTTACATTTACATGATTCTCACCCTGTTTGGTATGTTAAGCTTAATGGGAAAATGAGAACTTAACCGCATTAATACCAAAGGTTAGCTACCATATCATTATGGATTGGTACTGCAGCTCCTGTGGAACACAGTTTTCATGATTCTCAGCCATCCATTTGGTAGACTAAAGATGATGAAAAATGTAATAACAGCACCTGGGGTGCCAAAGGTTAGCCACCACTGTTGCATTACTACCAGCTGTCCTATTTTGAATCTAAGCCTCTACCCTCTTTTTTAATACTTCAGAATGTTTGCTTTGCCTCAGAGAGCTACACTACTTTTATTGAGTGTAACTCATGATGTTGAGCAAATAACACTGCTACTTGACTGTTATTAGGGCCGGCGCCACCTATAGGTGAAGTTTGTTTCTCCACCTATAGGTGAAATTTGTTTCTCTTCATTTTTGTAGGACAAATTTGCAATTAACGGTTGTCAGTCATGTATACAGTATTATCTGAAATGCAGCACAGTGTCTTCGGTGTCCCTTCTTCTCTTCCTTTTAATATTCATGCATACAGTGTTGCTGTTTTGTACTGTTACTTCTTGAATAAATGAATTTTTTTTTTTAAATACATATATATGTCATATTAATATTTAAAGCAAACTCTTGCAATGTGATTTGTATCTGTTTTGGAACTTACAAATTCGGTTGTTAGAATGATAAGCAGTATATAAAAAAGGCACATGCAGACCTCATCAAGAGTTTTACCAGGGGGTTAGAAACAGACGATATTGTATTTAAGGTGCCGAACACACGGTATGAGCAAACATGTGGTACCTTTTCAGCAGGCTTGCTCGTTTCATACATCATAAACTGTGATGCATTAAGTTCAAAGGGCAAATACTGCCATCACTTTTAAAGTTATTGTCTAAACAGATGCACACATATGATGTAAAAACCAAATGTAATATATGTTAGTGGAATCATCTGAAGCAATAATAAACTTAAAGAGACACTAAACTTTTTTTTCTTACTTGTGCTTCCAATGTAGAAGCAAAAGTGAAAAAAACATTAACTTTAGAGGATAAACTGGCATGTACTTTTTATATTCTGAATGGCAGCCATAATACGTCTTTGGCTTCAAAGCTGGGGCTGTTGCCAACAGACCCTCTTTTCCCGTGCCACCACCTTAACTAGGACCCAACCAACCTCAGATGTGGCAAGCCCTGCGATGATTGGCTGAGCGCACGCTGACAATGTCTGAGCTCAGAATAAAATCTTTTGTAACTTTTGCTTCTATTAAATTCTTCATAGAATTATTGAGTCTAGAGGTTTCATTAATAAACAGAATTGTAGTTGCAATAGAATTATTAATGTACGAGGGTTTGTATAGTTACTGCACACTCATTTGATGTTCTTAAGATCTTGGAAAGTGAGTGCATGCTTTGCATAATAAATATTAGTACAGGGCTTGACAAATTTATTTTGATTTTAGGAGCCAGACATTTTTTTTAGGAGCCAGACAATCACGCAAACATAAACACAATTCATAAACACACACGCCTACTTCACATATATACAAACACACATACTTTACATATACACATATATACACAAACACCTCACACACACATATATACACAAACACCTCACACACACATATATACACAAACACCTCACACACACATATATACACAAACACCTCACACACACATATACACAAACACCTCACACACACATATACACAAACACCTCACACAGTCATATATACACAAACACCTCACACAGTCATATATACACAAACACCTCACACAGTCATATATACACAAACACCTCACACAGTCATATATACACAAACACCTCACACAGTCATATATACACAAACACCTCACACAGTCATATATACACAAACACCTCACACAGTCATATATACACAAACACCTCACACAGTCATATATACACAAACACCTCACACAGTCATATATACACAAACACCTCACACAGTCATATATACACAAACACCTCACACACACATATATACACAAACACCTCACACACACATATATACACAAACACCTCACACACACATATATACACAAACACCTCACACACACATATATACACAAACACCTCACACACACATATATACACAAACACCTCACACACACATATATACACAAACACCTCACACACACATATATACACACAAACACCTCACACACACATATATACACACAAACACCTCACACACACATATATACACGCAAACACCTCACACACACACATATATACACAAACACCTCACACACACCCACCTCACACAGTCTTTTCTTGGGGTTTCTCCTTGATGTGTCCCCCTCCCAGCTGCTTTACCTCACTGCAGGGGAGGGGGACATTCACGCTGCAGCTTAACTCCGTTGGTCGGCGTGCTGAGTGCCAGGATGTCACGTGACGACACCCGGCACTCAGACACGCGTTGCGCGAGGGGGCGGAGCTTGCAGTCTGTGCCATCGGCCATCGGCACAGACTTTACCCCCTCGCCCTGCGGAAAAATCGGATGGCAGCGGCAAGGGGACCAGGAGGCTGACAGCACCCAGGCGCCAGGTCTAATTTCCTGGTCGCCATGGCGACCTGGCGCCTGGGGTTTGTCGAGCCCTGTATTAGTATTACAACAAGTTGTGTGTTGGCTTCTTGTTTCACATTTATATTTATCCACCAGTGTATTATTTTGTATTTCAGACTACAGTCTGTTGTACTTGAATAAAACCATTTTTACTGAAATGGTTCAGCAATGTTCACCTAATGACTAAGAAAGTAAAAATATATGTTACACCACGACTGGAAAAAGGAAAATAACTTATCCAATTTTCACTTGTCAGAAGCTAATTCACTCTCTGGCCATCCAAATTATAATTTTTTTCCAGCCTAATGAAAAGTGAAGTTCTGTTCTTCATCTGGCAAATATACATGGCAATTTACTATTAATGCACGATTTATGCATTATTGTCTAACACTGCCTTACAAAATGTTTTATCTTACTGGCTATTAAAATAGTGCACAAAAATAATGACTAACAAAATCTTGATAACATCAAAATTCATGCTGATCATATGCACTTTAAACAGTGTAGCATTTGAATGCACTTGAATAACTGATCCAGACAAAACTCTTGTGACATGGGCTAACAAAATACTGGTTTATTGCATGTTCAGTGAGTCACCTCAGAATGTATTTCTGGGGCTTGTGATATTACTAAAACACATGAAGACATTTATAGGAATGTAACATACATTGTATTCTTTGTAGCTAAATTTCCATATATTAATTACCTTTTTTAAAAGAACAAGGCTTATTATGTGGAAGAATTAATTTAATTTGAATGAGCTAGTCATTTCTCAACCTCTTGACAATGGTGTAGTCAATTTCCGGGCTAATGTTCCCTTAACCCCCAATAACGACAGACACCAAATGTTGGTAAAATATATGGCCATAGCCTTTATTAACCCCTTAACGACAGATGACGTGCCAGGCACGTCACGGCAAATCGAGGACTTGCCGACAGGTGACGTGCCTGGCACGTCATGCACTAAACTGAGTAAAGAAAGCGACCAGCGGTCGCTTTCTTTACTCTAACGGTGTTGCTACAATGCCTCTAGGTAGAGGCATTGTGCAACACCCCCCAAATGTGCAGGGGCGCGCTACGATCACTCCACGGAGTGATCGTAGCAGCCATTTAAAAATGGCTGCGCCCACTGCACACATGTGCTTAGAAAGCGAACGATCGTTCGCTTTCTAAGCATCTGCGGTGTTTCTAAAGTGCCTCGCTAGCGAGGCACTTAGTAACACCTTGATGCTCCCCAGAGCCGATGGTGGTCGCTCTCCTGAGCGACCCCATCGGCTCAGTAGAAGATAACGCTGCCTGTACAGGCAGCGCTTCCCTTCTAATGGCAAGAGCATCGGAAGTGAAAGTATTTCACTTCCGATGCTCTAGGGGGAGCCAATCAATGCCGGCACAACAGATCTATGTGATCTGTGTGCAGGCATGTATGGTAAGTGCTCTGATGAGCACTTATCATACTGTCAAAGGCAATATTAGTAAATATTGCCTTTGACAAGTATTGATCTGCCTCCCTCACCTTACTAGTTTTAGTAAGGGAGAGAGACAGATCAGATAAAGTAAAAAATAAAATAAAATAATAAAAAAAATATTTAATACAATTTTAAACACCAAGGGCTTTTATAAAAGCCATTTAACCCCTTCCCTGCCATTGATCGCTGTGTACGCAGTGATCATACACAGCAGCACATTTTTTGCTGTCTGCATTTTTTAGGGGTTCATTTTTTTTTTACTGTAATTCATTACAGTATAAAAAAAAGCTCTTTTAAGAGAGATTAACCCCTTTCTTGCTGTAGATCACTGCCTAAGCAGCGATCTGACGCAAATGCAGCAATCTTGCTGCAGAAGCATTTTTAATTTTTTTAAAACTTTTTTATTACACCCATCACGTGTTAATTATACCCGCTAGGGGACTACGTTTAACGTAAAAAAAATTTTTTTAGCTGTCTGACCGCATGTATAGCGATCAGTAACAGCTGATAAGTGACAAAGGCGGGTTGGCGTTTGCTTAGATGAGCATCACCATTCGTCTGGTTAGATCAATATTTGTAAATATTTGATCTGACCCGTGTAGATCTGCCTCCCTCTCACTTGAGTTTTAGTGAGGGAGGGAGACAGAGCTGTATAATGTAAGTTTTTAATTATAATATATTTAATTGAATTGAGACCCAAAGGCTTTTATAAAAGCCGTTTCCAGTATTTAACCCCTTCCCTGCAATTGATCGCTGTGTACGCAGTGATCTTACACAGCAGCACATTTTTTGCTGTCTGTGCATTTTTTTAGGGGTTATTTTTTTTTACTTTGATTTATTACAGTATATCAAAGGCTCTTTTAAGAGCTATTAACCCCTTCCTTGCCGTATATCACTTCCTAAGCAGCACATATGGTCACTGCCTAAGCAGTGCATATGGAGCAATCTAGTCGCAGAAGGATTTTTTTTTGCTATCAGCATTTTTTTTGTCAGACTCGCTAGGGGTTAGTTATACCCACTAGGGGATTACGTGTATTCCTTTTGAAGCTGTCTGAACGCGTGTATAGCGATCAGTAACAGCCGATCAGTGGCAAAGGTGGTTTGGTGATTTCTCAAATGAGCATCACCATTCGTCTGGTTCGTAAATATTGTTCTGACCCATATGGATCTGCCTCCCTCTCCTCACTTGAGTTTTAGTGAGGGAAAGAGACAGATCTGTATAACATAATTTTTTAATGGTAATAAATTAAATAAAATGTTAAAAAATTGTGAGTCCCAAGGGCTTTTATAAAAGCCATACCCTTTGTATAGTGTAGTGTATTAACCCCTTCCCTGCCACTGATCACTGCACAGCAGAACATTTTTTCTTGTCTGTGCATTTTTAGGGGTTAATTTTTTTGTACAGTACTACAAAGGCTCTTATAAGAGCTATTAACCCCTTCCTTGCTCTACATGTTCAAAATCCAAGTTTGAAAATCAAAAAGCGCACCTCTCAAATGTAGCCTTTCAACACCCAACAAAGCTGACAAAGCTATGCATGGGTGGTATCCCTGTGCTAGGGAGATGTTGCTGAACATATATTGTGGTATTGTTTGTCAGTGACACATACCGAAATATGTGAATTTGTGTCTAAAGTACAATGTATGTGGGAAAAAATACACAATAAAATGACTACCACAAACTTTGACAAAGGCTGGTGGTAGAATTGGTGCATGGAAAGTGTTAAAATAACACCATTTAAAATAGCCTAGGGTGTCTACTTTTACAAAATATATACTTTTTGGGGTAAAATACACTGTCCTACTTTAAAAAAAAGTCCCAAATGGAAGATGGGCTCAGGCTGGCTACACGTCAATATTCCAAGTTGAAAATGCGCACCTTCACAATGTGGCCCTTTTAGCCCCCAAACAACCCAACAAACCTATGCATGTGTGGTATCCCTGTACTCAGGAGATGTTCTTGAACACATATTGGGTTATTGTTTGGCAGTGACACATACCAAAATCTGTGAATTTATGTCTAAAATACAATATTTGTGAAAAAAAAACACACAAAAATTACTACCACAAACTTTGACAAAGGCTGGTGGTAGAATTAGTGGCAAAATACACTGGCTGTTTTCAAATATGTCCCAAATGGGACATGGGTGCAGGCTGTCTGCATGTCAAAATTTCAAATTGGAAAACCAAAAACGGCACCTACCAAATTTGGCCTTTTACTCCCCAAACAACACAACAAACCTATGCATGGGTGGTATGCCTGTACTCAAGAGATGTTGCTGAACACTTATTGGGGTGTTATTTGGCAGTGACACATACCAAAATCTGTAAATTCATGTCTGAAGTACAAGGTTTGTGAAAAAAAAACACAAAAAAATTACTACCACAAACTTTGACAAAGGCTGGTGGTAGAATTAGTGCATGGAAAGTGTTAAAATACCACCATTTGAGATAGCCTAGGGTGTCTACTTTAAAGAAATAAATGGGTTGATGGGGTAAAATACACTGGCTGGTTTCAAATATGTCCCAAATGGGACATGGGTACAGGCTGTCTGCATGTAAAAATTTCAAGTTGGAAAACAAAAAACTGCACCTCACAAATTTGGCATTTTAGCCCCCAAACAACCCAACAAACCTATGCATGGGTGGTATCCCTGTACTCAGGAGACATAGTAGAATCTATTTAGCATGTTTTTTCGTTCGCTTTTGTCGATGAGGAGAAGTTGTTTCAAATAAAAACAAAGAAATTTGTGTATTTTTTTTTTTTACCATATTTTATTATTTCTTTTTAATAATATGATAAGATATGATCAAAAATATGGCATCCATAGAAAGCCATTTTTGTCCCGATAAAAACAATATATAATATGTGTGGGTACAGCAAATGACGAAGAAGAAAATTACTGCCAAACACAAACAGCACAGAAATGTTAAAATAGCCATTGTCCAGAATGGACAAAAATGTTTCAAAGGCTCTGTCCTTAAGGGGTTAAATATAACATTAATTGTCATTGGCAATTATTACAAGACCCCACCCTTTAATACACAAACCTGGCAATAACACCCCAAAAGATAATAACTTCTGCATATAAAAGTTCACAGATTTACACATTACATTAAATACCATTGAACCACAATCAAATTACATTAGTACCAAGGAGGGGCATACCGAGATGCCCCTCCCACCACAGTTTGAGCTACCACTTCCTCCAAACAACAAAACACATCCACAACAACATACTTAACAAACCAGAACGCTTCCTACTCTAACTCCTCTTGCAACCTACCCGCTGTGACATACCTTAAAAAAGGGGAGGGTGGGAGGGAAGATCAAGTGCAGGTGATTTTTATTATAAAATGGCTGCACCTTAACATGGCTGAGCCCTTATATACTGCTAACCCCGCCCCCACTACCACTCAAGTCCAATCCTAAGGCTCCCAACATTAACCCTATTCCTAAACATGTCAAGGCCTCCTCTGGCCAAGCTCTGCTGCCCCCTAGAGGATCCAGTATCAGCGGTTTATAAACTCTAGTAAGCTGTCTATTATGCAAAACACAGACTATATTCTGAAGATATACGTGAACCAGCTATGATTCCAGGTGATTGACAGCGCACCTCTGTTTGCCCGTCTACAACTATACTGCCAACGAACATTTGACTACATATGGGTGAGACAGTGGCCATTCTCTTAGGCTACTCCAGAACTTTTCTATATATTTGCTTTTACTGCTTTTCATATTTTTGCTGCTTTTTTTATTACGCTATTATATCTCTCTATACCATATTTTTCTCTTATGCAGGTTTCTCCTATATTTATTATTGCAAGAGGCATTTTTTTGTTTTTGTTTTGTTTTGATTTGTTGCTTCTCTAACAATTTTTTCTTTACTGTATTTTGTACATTTGACTTTTTTTGTGTGTTTAAACAACATTATTTCTCAGAAAACCGCTCACCCTTACGATTCCATACACATCTGCCCTGCATTGTGAAATCAGGGATTCATTTGTGAAAAGAACACCTCTCCAAAGTGCCAGACAGCATTGAATGTGAGCATTTGCCCATTCAAGTCGGTTACGACGACGAACTGCAGTCGAGACTCCGATGAGGGTGACGAGCATGCAGATGAGCTTCCCTGAGATGGTTTCTGACAATTTGTGCAAAAATTCTTTGGTTATGCAAACCGATTGTTGCAGTGGCTGTCCGGGTGGCTGGTCTCAGACGATCTTGGAGGTGAAGATGCTGGTATGGTTACACGTGGTCTGTAGTTGTGAGGCCGGTTGGATGTACTGCGAAATTCTCTGAAACGCCTTTGGAGACAGCTTATGGTAGAGAAAAGAACATTCAATTCACGGACAACAGCTCTGGTGGACATTGCTGCAGTCACCATGCCAATTTCACATTCCCTCAAAACTTGCGACATCTGTGGCATTGTGCTGTGTGATAAAACTGCACATTTTAGAGTTGCCTTTTTTTGTGGCCAGCCTAAGGCACACCTTTGCAATAATCATGCTGTCTAATCACCATCCTTATTTGCCACACCTGTGAGAAGGGCTGTCTTTTGAACTGTGTGGGCCCCTGGGCAAAACAAGCCAATGGGGCCCCCATGGTCCCTCCCCTTGACCCCCCCATAACAACAAGACCCTGCCCATAACAACAAGACCCCGTTCATAACAACAAGACCCGCCCACAATGGATGTGCATAACCGAAAAATCACCGAAAACTATGAGTTTAATTGTTAAATTATAATTATTTATTAATTGCGTGTATTAAACAATTACTCATCAGAAAGTTGGTTTAGATTGTTGGTGTAGTTCTTGATGAGAAACATTAGGTGACCAGGATTTAAGGCCTGAAAAGCACACACATTTCAACATATATATGGCAATGACAACTGCTGGCCTATAATGAAGTTCTGTTACATTGAAAGATTGCACAAAGCAACGACATTTAAAATAGAATGTAATGAAAGAATATAAAGAAAGCATGTTAGGGCAACTAAAAATCTGTCTCCAAATATTCTAACATGCCTGCTCCCTAATGGCACTAAATGGAGCAAAGAGGTCTTGGTGCTTTCTTTATATTCTTTAATTACAAAATTCAATTTTAAATGTCTCTGCTTTATGCAATCTTTCAATGTATCCGAACTTATTTATAGGCCAGCAGTTGTCATTACCATATATATGTTGAAATGTGTGTGCTTTTCAGGCCTTAAATCCTGGTCACCTAATGTTTCTCATCAAGAACTACATGGTTCTTGCTGAGAAATGTGAGCCTCTCCCTCGCTGCATTGTACATCCACTACCCTCTCAGTAAAGTAATCCTTTAATTAGTCCCTGGCCTTATCTTATATCTAGGATAGCCTTATACCAATCCCTTGCATGCTTAAACTCCTTCACTGTATTAACCTCTACCACTTCTAATGGAAGACAATTCCATACATCCACTACCCTCTCAGTAAAGTAATCCTTTCATTAGTCCCTGGCCTTATCTTATATCTAGGATAGCCTTATACCTATCCCATGCATGCTTAAACTCCTTCACTGTATTAACCTCTACCACTTCTACTGGAAGACTATTCCATGCATCCATTACCCTCTCAGTAAAGTAATACTTTCATTAGTCCCTGGCCTTCTCTTATATCTAGGATAGCCTTATACCTATCCCATGCATGATTAAACTCCTTCACTGTATTAACATCTACCACTTCTACTGGAAGGCTATTCCATACATCCACTACCCTCTCAGTAAAGTAATACTTTCATTAGTCCCTGGCCTTACCTTATATCTAGGATAGCCTTATATCTATCCCATGCATGCTCAAAATCCTACACTGTATTAACCTCTACCACTTCTACTGGAAGGCTATTCCATACATCCACTACTCTCTCAGTAAAGTAGTACTTTCATTAGTCCCTGGCCTTACCTTATATCTATCCCATGCATGCTTAAAACTTCTACTGGAAGACTATTCCATACATCCACTACCAGGAGCCCCACCATTAGCTATGCCACCCACAGGAGCCCCATTAGCTATGCCACACACAGGAGCCCCATTAGCTATGCCACACTGAGAAGAGACCTAAAATTATGTCACACACAGGGCCATTAAATATGTCACAGACCAGAGCTCATTAATTATGCCACACACGGGAGCCCCATGAGGTGACTGCAGGCCACATTCATCTATAGTACAATTATAAAACAACGAAAATATATATTTACACACATATCACAAGCCTATATATGTCTTATATTTCTAGGTCGTCTTATCGCGGTCAGATTATAAGACTGGAATCCAGATGCCCCTCGCTAACAGCAGGTGGATGTCTGCACCATGCGCGCAGACATCCTACCCTGCAGCCCGGAACGACCTCCGGGGGCTTCTATGATGAAGCAGGGTCCTTCCGGGGAGGAGAGAAAGACAAGGGTAGGGAGGGGGGAGAGAAACAAGGGGAGGGGAGAGAAAAAGACAAGGGGAGGAAGGGGGGAGAGAAAAGTTTGGGGGAGAGAGAGAGAAAAGTTTGGGAGGGGGAGAGAGATAACATGGGGGGAGAGAGAGGCTGCATTGGCACATAAAAGGAAATAAAAACAAGAAATGCATTTGTTTAATATCATAATTTTTATTAAATATTAAAAACCAATTTATATTTAAATATATACAAGTTAAACATTTTTCCTATAGGGTAGTCTTATATTCAGGCTTTTAGTTTTTTTCTGAAGGAATATCCAAAGTTTGGGGGGTCGTCTTATAATCAGGATTGTCTTATATTCAAGCAAATACGGTATATGATATCTATTAATACAATTAGTTGGATTTATACTTATTTGATTATGATTTTTTTAATATTCAACTATTTTCATATGTATTAAAAAGGTTATTGAAAAATTGCATTTCTTGGTTTTTATTTTTTTATTCCATTCCTCTGCACCCACATTGCACCTAAAGGACTTAACAGGGCATGACAAAGGAACCAGCAAAAAAATCTAGACTACACTAAATCACACGTAGTCACACTCACTCAGGTAGTCAGTCATATACATACATACATACATACACACTAACAGAAACACTCAGCCAGAAGGAAAGGTGCTCAATGTTGAAAGTGGTCTCACAGACCACGTTGTGTTGGAGCCATGGCACTTTGTTCTTCCTCACAGCACCGGATGCACTGTACTTTAGCTACTTAATATGCCAGGATTTTGCCACTTAATATGCCAGGATTTTGCCACTTAATATCCCAGGATTTTGCCACTCTATGCCAGGATTTAGCCACTTAATATGCCAGGATTTAGCCACTTAATAAGCCAGGATTTCGCCACTCTATGCCAGGATTTAGCCACTTAATATGACAGGATTTTGCCACTTAATATGCCAGGATTTAGCCACTTAATATGCCAGGATTTTGCCACTCTATGCCAGGATTTAGCCACTTAATATGCCAGGCTTTAGCCACTTAATATGCCAGGATTTTGCCACTCTATGCCAGGATTTAGCCACTTAATATGCCAGGATTTTGCCACTCTATGCCAGGATTTAGCCACTTAATATGACAGGATTTAGCCACTTAATATGACAGGATTTAGCCACTTAATATGCCAGGATTTTGCCACTCTATGTCAGGATTTAGCCACTTAATATGCCAGGATTTTGCCACTCTATGCCAGGATTTAGCCACTTAATATGACAGGATTTAGCCACTTAATTTGCCAGGATTTTGCCACTTAATATGCCAGGATTTTGCCACTCTATGCCAGGATTTAGCCACTTAATATACCAGGATTTAGCCACTTAATATGACAGGATTTTGCCACTCTATGCCAGGATTTAGCCACTTAATATGCTAGGATTTTGCCAGTCTATGCCAGGTTTTAGCCACTTAATATGACAGGATTTTGCCACTCTATGCCAGGATTTAGCCACTTAATATGCCAGGATTTTTGCCACTCTATTCCAGGATTTAGCCACTTAATATGCCAGGATTTTTCCACTCTATGCCAGGATTTAGCCACTTAATATGACAGGATTTGCTCGTTTTGTGCAACCCTCCTCCCCCTTCCCTAGTACTTACCTCCATGCTGCTCTCAGTTGTTTCCTCTCGGTTGTTTCCTCCGTGTAGTCTAACCTCCTGCACGGAGGAAGGAAGCTCCGGTCGCTTTTTTTTTCTTCTTAACTTTATTGAAGTTGCACGACTTCAATAAAGTTAAGAATAAGAAAAAAAGCGACCATAGCTTCCTTCCTCTGTGCAGGAGGTTAGACTACACGGAGGAAACAACCGAGAGGAAACAACTGAGAGCAGCATGGAGGTAAGTATTACATTCGCTCCATAAGACGCACAGGCATTTCCCCTCACTTTTGAGCAGGAAAAAAGTGTGTCTTATGGAGCGAAAAATACGGAAAAAAAAAAAAGTAAAAACATTTTTTTTTCCCAAAAATTTGGACGGGGCCCCCTAGAATTCGGGGGCCCCTGGGCAATCGCCAAACAGCCCATGCGGAAAGACGGCACTGCCTGTGAGGTGGATGGATTATCTCGGCAAAGGAGAAGTGCTCACTAACACAAATTTAGACAGATTTGTGAACAATATTTGAGATAAATAGGCCTTGTGTGTATATAGAAAAAGTCTTCGAGTTCAGCTCATGAAAAAAAATAAGGGGGCAAAAACAAAAGTGTTGCGTTTATAGTTTTGTTCAGTGTATAAAGCCTACAACCAAATGTCAGATTTGTTTCTTAAAGATAGTCTTATGCAATTCTCAGGAATTAATGGATTCCCACTGTATAAGTATTCTAGTCATCAACTTTTACTACATCTACTAATAGGTTTACACATCCTACTTCCAGTGGCGGAAGTTTTTTTTTCAAAGTCCAATTCTCGCGAGACGCGAGATTTCGCCCGTTTCACGGGCGGAGGTGTCCGTCCAGGGACATGGAGCAGCAGCTGCTTGGTAAGTGATGGGGAGGAGGGTGGTTAAAAACGAGCACATTAATTGCACAATATTACTGGGCTCTGACTGGCACAATATCCCTGGGCATCTGACTGGCACAATATTCCTGGTATCTGACTGGCACAATATCCCTGGGCATCTGACTGGCACAATATTCCTGGTATCTGACTGGCACAATATTACTGGGCATCTGACTGGCATAATAATCCTGGGCTCTGACTGGCATAATATTCCTGGGCATCTGACTGGCGTAATAATCCTGGGCTCTGACTGGCATAATAATCCTGGGCATCTGACTGGCATAATAATCCTGGGCTCTGACTGGCATAATAATCCTGGGCATCTGACTGGCATAATATTCCTCGGCTCTGACTGGCATAAGATTCCTGGGCACCTGACTGGCACATTATTACTAGGCATCTGACTGGCACATTATTACTGGGCATCTGACTGGCATAATAATCCTGGGCATCTGACTGGCATAATATTCCTGGGCTCTGACTGGCATAATATTCCTGGGCATCTGACTGGCACACTATTCCTAGTATCTGACTGGCATATTATTACTGGGCATCTGACTGGCACACTATTCCTGGTATCTGACTGGCACAATATTCCTGGTATCTGACTGACACAATATTACTGGGCATCTGACTGGCACACTATTCCTGGTATCTGACTGGCACACTATTCCTGGTATCTGACTGGCACAATATTCCTGGGCTCTGACTGGCACAATATTACTGGGCATCTGACTGGCACACTATTCCTGGTATCTGACTGGCACAATATTCCTGGGCTCTGACTGGCACAATATTACTGGGCATCTGACTGGCACACTATTCCTGGTTTCTGACTGGCATAATATTCCTGGCCTCTGACTGGCATAATATCCCTGGGCATCTGACTGGCACACTATTCCTAGTATCTGACTGGCACATTATTACTGGGCATCTGACTGGCACACTATTCCTGGTATCTGACTGGCACAATATTCCTGGTATCTGACTGGCACAATATTACTGGGCATCTGACTGGCACACTATTCCTGGTATCTGACTGGCACACTATTCCTGGTATCTGACTGGCACAATATTCCTGGGCTCTGACTGGCACACTATTACTGGGCTCTGACAGGCACAATATTACTGGCATCTGACTGGCACAATATTCCTGGTATCTGACTGGCACACTATTACTGGGCTCTGACTGGCACAATATTACTGGTATCTGACTGGCACAATATTACTGGGCTCTGACTGGCACACTATTACTGGGGATCTGACTGGCACAATATTCCTGGTAGCTGACTGGCACACTATTTCTGGGCTCTGAGTGGCACAATATTCCTGGTAGCTGACTGGCACACTATTTCTGGGCTCTGAGTGGCACAATATTCCTGGTATCTGACTGGCACACAATTACTGGGCTCTGACTGGCACACTATTACTGGCATCTGACTGGCACACTATTACTGGCATCTGACTGGCACAATATTCCTGGTATCTGACTGGCACACTATTACTGGCATCTGACTGGCACACTATTACTGGTATCTGACTGGCACAATATTCCTGGGCTCTGACTGGCACACTATTACTGGGCTCTGACTGGCACAATATTACTGGGCTCTGACTGGCACACTATTACTGGGCTCTGAATGGCACACTTACTGGGCTCTGAATGGCACAATATTACTGGGCTCTGAATGGCATAATATTACTGGGCTCTGACTGGCACACTATTACTGGGCTCTGACTGGCACAATATTCCTGTTATCTGAATGGCATAATATTACTGGTATCTGAGTGGCACAATATTTATGGGCTCTGAGTGGCACAATATTACTGGGCTCTGACTGGCACACTAACTGGTATCTGACTTGCACAATATTCCTGGTATCTGACTGGCACAATATTCCAGGTATCTGACTGGCACAATATTACAGGGCTCTGAATGGCATAATATTACTGGGCTCTGACTGGCACAATATTAGTGGGGTCTGAGGGGCACAATATTACTGGGCTCTGACTGGCACAATATTAGTGGGGTCTGAGGGGCACAATATTACAGGCATCTGACTGGCACAATATTAGTGGTGTCTGAGGGGCACAATATTACTGGTATCTGACTGGCACAATATTACTGGGCTCTGACTGGCATAATATTACTGGGCTCTGAATGGCACAATATTACTGGGCTCTGAATGGCATATTATTACTGGGCTCTGACTGGCACAATATTACTGGGCTCTGACTGGCACAATATTACTGGGCTCTGAATGACACAATATTCCTGGTATCTGACATGGACATTACATTGTTATTGTTTTTAATTAGCAGCACACCTGTCTCTCATAACCAGGATACGCCCCTGCCTACTTCCTCTTTCACTCTCCTATGGTGGATATTATTTTTTTAGATAAATGCCACCCTCTTTATTTAATCCCTAACATGTTTAAACATCTTGTTTTCATCATTCCTATTCTTGTTTCTATCAAAGTGTACTTATAATAGTCTTACAACCTGTGTTTCTGTGATATTGATGTCTTTGATGCCATTACTTATTTGCTGCATAGAGGTACATACTGCTTATTTGCTTTGTGTGCTATTTCCCTTTATGCATTAGGCCTACACCATATTTTTTTCTATATATTAGAGTTAGGATTCAATCTTAACTTTTGTCATTCAAAAAAATGTAAATTAAATGTTTTACTATATAATTACATTTTTAGGTTCCAGGCTTGTTATTTTTTTCTAGCAATAAATACCATTTTTAAAGCGACTTTTTACAGTGAATGCAGAGAATAAAACATGTTTGTAAACTATCTTTACATTGTGTTTGCTAAATTGCAAGCAAATGCGTAAATTTTAGAAAAAATGTTTTAATTGTGCCTGTGGAGTCTCCAGTTTATGACAATACCTGTACCTCAAAATGCAAATTACACATTTACCATTCAAAAGCATTGCACAATGTAATAAACAGGAGACTCCACAAACTTATTTAAAATACATTTTTCTCCTATTTTACACATTTGCTTGCATATTTAGTAACATAATATATAGATCATTTTCAATCATTTTTAATTCTCTACATTCACAGTAAAAAAAAAACAATTATCCAGTGATACAGTCCCTTTAAGTTTTCTTGTACTTAACATCTATTCCACATACAAAGTGATATTGGTATCTGATCCCAGAATAACTTTGCAAATCAATAGTAACATAATAACTTCAAAGCAGATTTTACCAGTAGTAACATGTATAGCTGACTATATGAACATGGATATTTTAATTAAGATAATAGAATCAAACATAAAATGGATTTCACAATAGGTTTCTTATTAGTTAAATGGGTATGAATGTTCACGTATTCATTGTTTAAGACAACAGAACACATAATTAGTCATGTCATAGCCCTGAATGAATAGTTGGAAGGTTTAGGATAACTTAGAACTAAAATGGAGAAATTGTAGCTTCAAATCCAACTTATGGGGCACAGTTATACCAGATGAACCTAACAGGACTAACTGGATATCGCTGGATTAACATTTCCCAAAAATGCCCCCAAAATGTGTTTGGGATCCCTGGGACCATTTGAGGATACCCTGGGACCTGTTTTTGACAGGGAGAGGTTCTTTGTATTTATTTAATTATTTTGAAGTCAAATTCGACCTCCGATTATGATGTCGAACTTGACTTAGAAAAAGAAAACTAGTTGCATCAAGTACATTCAATGCAAGGTCTTTTTATTAGTGGGGTACCTCAGGGATCTTTACTTGGACTCTTTAATATTTTTATTAGTGATATTGCAGAAGGTCTTGTTGGCAAAGTATGTCTTTTTCTGATGATACAACGATTTGCAGCAGGGTTCATGTACATGGAGGGATAAGCCAAATGGAAAATTATTTAGCTATGCTAGAAAAATAGTCAGAGCTGTGGCAACTGATGTGTAATGTGGAGAAGTGCAAGATTATGCACCTTTGGGGTAAAACCCCAAAAAGCAGAACTGTATCTCCAGAAGGATATTGATACTTTGGAGAAAGTTCAGAAAAGGGCTAGTAAACTGGTTCATGGGTTGAAGGATAAACTATCATTCTATGCTGTCCCACTTTTTATTGCATAGACGCTAGTAGGATGGCATAGAATGTCCTGCATTAAACAGCTCATCGCAGGAACTTGCAGCGGGGTCCCCACTGTCAGGTGAGGCCACCTTGAGTGTATATTTAAAAGAAGATAAACTAGCACATCTAGAAGACATAGTCTTAAATTAGAGGGGCAAAGATTTAAAAGTAAAATCAGGAAGTATTTCTTTACTGAGAGGGTAGTGGATGTATGGAATAGACTTCCAGCGGAAGTGGTAGAGTGGTGGGAGTTTATTAAGACGCTGGCGACGTTTCAACCCTTTTAGAAGCCTAGCAGCAAGAGAAAATGCTGCTAGGCTTCCCATACTTAATGCAAACATGGGGAGCCTAGCAGGACTTTCTCTTGCTGCCCGTGGGTCCCCGTGAAGCAGACGCTGCTCTGCCCTCCCCGGATCCAGCTGAGCTTGCCGAGCAGAGGGCTGGTGAGGGGGGATCTTTTGATCTCCCCCATCCAGTGCCTCTACCGGCTTTTTTTTTTTTAAGTGGGCGGGCACACCCTGGGGTGTTGCGCCCTGTGCGCTCGCACAGGTCACACACCCCTAAGGCCGGCCCTGGATAGACAAATATATAACATATCGCACTCTCTAAGTAAGGAATAGAAGTGATTATGAAACTGTAACAAGACCTAATATCAAGTGCTGTCTGGGATCATAGCATATTGGATACTGTTCGTGTCCATTTTTTCCGACTTTTTTGCACTATTTTACTGTTTACTATTTTTATTTTTATTTTTCTACCTTTTTTCCTGTGCTGCTCATACACTTTGCCTACATAGCTCTGTGTAGCTTCCTATATATTTTTTTCTGTTTTTCTCTATTTTTTTTGCTCTATTTTTACAGTATCACTATACATACTGTTACATTTCTCCGATCTATACCTACTGTGTTTGTCGTTACATTACTACATTTACAAATAAATATACTTTATTTTCTATTATCAGTGTGCATGTCTGCTTACTTGTTAGATTTTGTTTCCACATATATGCCCCTTAGGAGAGAGCATATTAGCAGTCCATTGCTTTGCACCTATATCTACTATACACTCTAGGTTGGCAGTTCTCAAACCCCTTATCCTACTATACGTT
Organism: Pelodytes ibericus; assembly: GCA_036172795.1. Taxonomy (NCBI): domain Eukaryota; kingdom Metazoa; phylum Chordata; class Amphibia; order Anura; family Pelodytidae; genus Pelodytes; species Pelodytes ibericus. Next base: position 89,949,833 of record CM069860.1, read on the forward strand.
TTTTTTCTCCTATGAGAACTCCCTTCCTCCTTATCTGTATACGACAACCCTAGTGTTTACATACCCTGACCAGGCTCCTACTGAGCCTACTAATCTGTATTTTCAGATTATTCCACATAGGAGAAATTTCAATTTGAACTAATATTAGTTACATTGTTTCTCTATTCCACACTTCAATCGACCACATTTGTTCTTACGTACCTTCACACCACCATCCATTCCTTTTACCCAAACTTTCCCCTTCCTAACCCCCCCCCACCCCTTCACCTGTACTATTACCCCCTCTTTTTCTCTTCCCCCTCTATTCTTCCTCTTTTCCCTCCTTCTAGCATACTTCGTCCTTTACATCTATGGACACTTTTGCCTATAATGACCAAGACTTTGACAGAATTGTCTCAAACAGGTCAAGTAGACAATTTCTAGGGCAGGGCACTGATAGCATTGCGTCCAAGTTTGAGAGGGAACTCAAGAAAAAAATTAATACAGAATTGCACTCTGACACCCTCATAGAATATCTTAAAATAAGAAGAATTCCACGCGGCCTTCGGGTACGCCTACGTCCCAACCTGTGTAAAGACAACACACAGTTCTGTCTAAAATGGTACAAAATTCTGAACAAATGTTCTTTTGATCTCATGCTACTAACCGTTGAAACCCTACAGTTAGACCTGGACAAATCCACGGAAGACCTTGTGAAACTTGAAAAGGAAGTAGAACAGACCTTTACACCACAGAAACTGGAAGAATTAAAACAAAGTTTGGACACCAAACTAGCCACATATAAAAAGGAGACTGAAGAGTTCAAGAAGAAAAAATTCCAGAGGGACGAGCGCGACTACGAACAAGACAGGGTATACAACTGGTACGATCGCAGAGATTCTAGACAGTACCAAAAACCCACCAACAGGACACGGGCAATAAGATGGCAAGAAACAGGTACTACCTCCTCCTCTTCTTCCTCATCTTCTTCTTTTTTAGATCTCCCATCCGCCAGCCAGCAAAACCAACGAGAAGGGGACAACAGAAGGGACCAAACCCAAGGACGCATGAGAACACGGTTCCAAACAAATCGGACCTAGTCTTTAATATATCAGACAGAGTACTGAGCAAGACAGAAATCAACACACTAAGTAAAGGTCTCTCATTTATCCCTACACCCAATACCAACTGGCTTGAATATGACATTGCCTTTTACAAATTTTCTCGAAATTTGAGACTCAAAGCCTTTTTTTCTACCACTGACTCTGACATACACTCCACAAATACTAATGCTGACAAAACCCTGCCCATTGACAACTCACAGAGATCCATTAGATCGTACCTTGCTGAATCTCTGACCCCACAAGCTACACACACAGATGATACAATCACAAACACCTCTAATGAAACATCTAAACACCTACCTGTGGCTGTCAAGCCTAAGAGCAAATTCCAACCCCCTAACACCAACCATTCTGTTGAGACATACATTAACCTCACGAAGAAAGAACTAGAGCGCACCAAACATAGTGAAATCAATAATAAGTTTAAAAGAAAGTACCCCAATAAACCCAGCTTCACCAAGGAGGAACGCCATATAATCAAAACTCTCAGATCCGATAAAAGCATCTGCATTAAACCTGCTGACAAAGGTGGCGCCCTGGTGGTTATGAACCATCATGACTACATTGCGGAAATCTACTCACAATTAGAATGTGGTGACACTTACAGTAAATTACACACAGACCCACAACCTAGACTTCAAGACATCCTACAAAAGCTTAACAATCAAGCCTTACAAGATGGCATTATTAACAAACAACAGGCTAAATTCATGCACACCCCATTCCCCCTTACACCTATTCTATATACTCTTCCCAAAATTCATAAACACGCCACTAAACCCCCTGGTAGACCTATAGTGGCCGGCTCTGATTCGATCTTTCAACCAGTATCCATTTTTTTGGACAAACTACTGGCACCTTACGTTACCAGTCAACTATCTCATGTCAAAGATACTAACCATTTTCTGAATATTATTAGTACTGTTACTATCCCGGACTCCAACAATTTTTATCTGGCTACCTTAGACGTTCAAAGCCTCTATACTTCCATACCACATGAAGGTGGCATCCAGGCAGTGGCTTGGACCATAGATTCCGACTCAACTGGCCTATGGAACTTGGCAAAGAAGAAATATGTCCTAGACCTACTAAGATTTATCCTCACTGAAAACTATTTCCTTTTTGAAGATCAACTTTACTTACAACAAGTTGGTACCGCGATGGGCTCCAACGTAGCTCCCACATATGCTAACATCTATATGGACCACTTGGAGGTCACTGGAATCTACAGAACTCCCCTTTTCAGACATTGTCTGGTCTGGAAGAGATATATAGACGATGTGTTCGTATGCTGGAAAGGCACACAAGGTGAGTTTACCCAGTTCGTTACTGACATAAACTCTATCAATAACCACATCGCTTTCACGTCCGAACTGGATGCTCAGAAAGTATCCTTTTTGGATACCACCATAACCCGCATAGGGAACAAATTGGAAACAGACATTTACACCAAACCAACAGACAAGAATAATCTGCTACTCTATAACAGTTTCCATCCGGAGCACTGCAAAAAAGGTTTACCCTATAGCCAATTGGTACGCACCAAAAGGATTGTTAGCAATCCTGCTATACTTGAGACTCGGCTTGATGAAATGTCAAATAAATTCTCTGACCGTGGTTATGACCAGAAGTTACTGCACTCACAGAGAAGCCGATTATCGACCATCTCCAGGGATGTACTCATGACACCCAAAACGAGGGACAAATCCGTGTCCCGTATACCATTTGTCTCTCCCTACACTAATGTTAGTCCAAGAATCAGGAAGGCTATTATGAAAAACTGGCACATATTGCAAGCCGATTCCAATCTTCCTGCCCCTCTCCACAGCCCACCACTCTTCTCTTACGCAAGGTCACATAATCTCAGGGACTCTTTAGTCTCGGCTGATGTCGGCAGCACAAAACCGAATGGCAGATTCCTTGCAGATCCTAAATTTGGGACTTTTCCTTGCCTTAGTTGCAATCATTGCAACAGTGTTATCAAAGGTCACTCCTTTCTGCATCCCCACCTTGGCACGAAATACAGGATTAATGACTACTACACATGTGATTCTACCTATGTGATCTATATCCTTAAGTGCCCCTGTGGACTACTATATGTAGGCGAGACAACAAGGCAGATTAAGAAAAGGGTATCTGAACATAAAACGTCCATCAGGTCTGCCCTTGCCGGAGGCAACACCAACAAGGTACCAGTAGCCAAGCACTTTAGAGAAGCAGGGCACAACGTTAACCAACTCCGTTTCCAAGTGATCGATGGGGTAGCCCCCCTAAGGAGAGGTGGCAACCGTGAGAAAATCCTGAAACAGAAAGAAACTAAATGGATAAATATTCTGGACACTATCTCCCCTAGAGGACTTAATGAAGATTACGAACTAATCCATTTTCTCTAACAGACATCCTACTTCTCTCTATATACTACTCCCTCTATGATTCACTTATATCCCTTTGTCTGTCTTTTTCTCACCCCTTTTCTTTAGTCAATACTTTCCTTTATCCGATCTCTCCCCATAGGTCCATACATTCTTCCTTGCTACCCTTTACATTGTTTTTTCCACATTGCCTCTACTTAGTCCCTTCCCTCTATTTTTCTCTCCAATTTCTTTCCCCCTTTTCCTTTTTTGCACACACATTCTGCACATTCCCTCCTCCGTTTGCCCCATTCCCCTTCCACCACTCCCTCCCTATTTTTATTTTTATTTTTATATTTATTTTTATTTTTATTTTTATTTATTTTTTGCCCACCCTTTATTTTTTGCCCCCCTGTATTTTTGCTCCCTTTTTTTACATCCCATACAATGTGTTGGTACCACATGCGTGCACTAGTGTTTTATTTCACAGTGCACTTCCTTTTTCTGTAGTGCAGCAGTGGCATGAGCTGCCAGCTGAGTATATGCACCCCCCGGCAGTCTGATTCATCAGCTGCACATATCTTCTCCACGTAGGAACGCGTCTACAACTCCGCCTTCGGACACGCCCCCTGGGCGGGACCCACATGCGCCCGTCGGCGCATCCAGCATGACGCTACCCCTGGACACGAGCACAAAAGGCCAGCTTCACTCACATCTAGGCATCGCCCTTGAAGGAGACACTCTCCGAGCGCGTCGCCCCGTGCCTGTACAAACAAAGCCTCAGCGGTTATACCCCAGGACTACCCCTGCATCCATAAGGTTTTTTCGATAGTAGTGGACTGATGGACTACCCACTTACTATTATTATTATTTTTCCAATTGTGGTTACTTTTTTTCTGCTATAAACTTTTGTTATATCCCCGTTTTTGGGACATTTTTTTCCCACAATTGTGTTTTTTTTCCATGTTTTTTTTCCTTGTTGCTACCTTTGATGCAGGTCCTTTGATTTATTGTTTGCAGGAGGTTTATCTTTGGACATTGTCCCACATTATTCTCTTTTTTTTGTTATTATATGTTTTTTCTTACAGTGGTTGGCCTTCTATCAGACTTATGTTGCATCATCTGCTATTTTTTTGAGCCCTCTGTTACCACTTCATCCTACTATATTTTTTTATTATTTCCATTTCTTTGTTTTTTTGCTCTGTTCGTGTCCATTTTTTCCGACTTTTTTGCACTATTTTACTGTTTACTATTTTTATTTTTATTTTTCTACCTTTTTTCCTGTGCTGCTCATACACTTTGCCTACATAGCTCTGTGTAGCTTCCTATATATTTTTTTCTGTTTTTCTCTATTTTTTTTGCTCTATTTTTACAGTATCACTATACATACTGTTACATTTCTCCGATCTATACCTACTGTGTTTGTCGTTACATTACTACATTTACAAATAAATATACTTTATTTTCTATTATCAGTGTGCATGTCTGCTTACTTGTTAGATTTTGTTATAGCATATTGAAATGGCTTAAGCTAAATACAATGCTATTGAGAAACATAATCTCACAGAAGACTAACAGGTGAAAGGATTCATGAGTAGCCTGGGCTTTCGATAGTCCCATTTAGCAGCCTGTGAGGCCTCACCCAGTTTGCAGACTCATCCAAGCTGTTCCAGTGATTTCAGTATACTTTTTCTTTGCTCGCTTGTTTATTTTCTGTGCTCGCTCCTGTTTTTGATTTCCTCTCCGGTTTTGCTTATTTCCTATGCTCATTCCTACCTTTGTTTTGCATACCTGTACCTTGTCCATCCCTCTCTCGGTCATAGAGTGGCACTGCCACAAACTGGTAACCCTTCTCTTGCTCGGCCACATAGTGGTTTCCCCAACAGAGTGGCAACCCTTCTCTTGCTAGGTCACAAAATGGTGCTCCCACAAAGTGGCAACCTTTCCCTTGCTTCGACACCGACTGGTATTCCCCCAGAGCGGCACCTTCCTAATCCAGCTACAGTCCAGATCTTGCCCTGTTCCAGAGTTGCCCCTACCTGTGAGCACGCCATGACATATGACCAGGGAATCTGTACGTGTGATAACTTCTGTTCCCTTAAAGAAGTTATTAGGCGCTCAGGGTCCCATAACATCCTGAACCCGTCCCTGACATATAGCAATAGTCAGGGGCCTGTCCACAGCAAGGTTTATATTAACCTTAATCTCACATGATAAATTCAGGTGAGAGGATTCATGTGTTGCCTGGGCTTTAGATAGCCACTAATAACAGCTGTCGCATAGCAAAGCATTTGTTGAACCTAATCTCACATGAGAAAAACAGGTTCATTAAACTTACCACACAGGAAATTTATAGTTTAGAGCAGGGGTCCTCAAACTACGGCCCGCGGGCCACATGCGGCCCGCCGAGCACATTTATCCGGCTGCAAAAAAAAAAAATCACCGCAACCTGATGTGACGTTTCGTCACATCCGGATCCGGTAACTGTTTCCCTCCTCCGTGCAGGGAGGAGGGAACACTGCGCGAGAAGTCCGGCCGGGGACACAGCAGCTGGAGGTAAGTGACGGGGAAAGGGGGGGGGAGGTATAACGAGCACTGTAATATTCCTGGGCATCTGAATGGCATAATATTCCTGGGCATTTGAATAGCACACTATTCCTGGGCATCTGAATGGCATAATATTCCTGGGCATCTGAATGGCACTCTATTCCTGGGCTCTTACTGGCACTCTATTCCTGGGCATCTGACTGGCACACTATTCCTGGGCATCTGAATGGCATAATATTCCTGGGCATCTGAATGGCATAATATTCCTGGGCATCTGACAGGCACACTATTCCTGGGCATCTGACTGGCATAATATTCCTGGACATCTGAATGGTATAATATTACTGGGCATCTGACTGGCACACTATTCCTGGGCATCTGAATGGCATAATATTCCTGGGCATCTGAATGGCATAATATTCCTGGGCATCTGACAGGCACACTATTCCTGGGAATCTGACTGGCATAATTTTATTGGGCTCTGACTGGCATAATATTCCTGGGCATCTGAATGGCATAATATTCCTGGGCATCTGAATGGCATAATATTCCTGGGCATCTGACTGGCATAATATTCCTGGGCTCTTACTGGCACTCTATTCCTGGGCATCTGAATGGCATAATATTCCTGGGCATCTGAATGGCATAATATTCCTGGGCATCTGACAGGCACAATATTCCTGGGCATCTGACTGGCATAATATTCCTGGGCATCTGACTGGCACACTATTCCTGGGCTCTGACTGGCACACTATTCCTGGGCATATGAATGGCATAATATTCCTGGGCATCTGACTGGCACACTATTCCTGGGCATCTGAATGGCATAATATTCCTGGGCATCTGAATGGCACACTATTCCTGGGCATCTGACTGGCACACTATTCCTGGGCATCTGAATGGCATAATATTCATGGGCATCTGACTGGCATAATATTCCTGGGCATCTGACTGGCATAATATTCCTGGGCATCTGACTGGCATAATATTCCTGGGCTCTGACTGGCATAATATTCCTGGGCATCTGACTGGCACAATATTACTGGGCTCTGACTGGCATAATATTACTGGGCTCTGACTGGCATAATATCCCTGGGCATCTGACTGGCACACTATTCCCATTGAAATACTGGTAAGTTTGTTGATTTAACTTTACTTCATTTTTAATATTGTATTTGTTCCCGTTTTGTTTCTTCACTTCATAATAAGATATATGCAGTGTGCATAGGAATTTGTTCATAGTTTTTGTTTTTACTATAGTCCGGCCCTCCAACGGTCTGAGGGACAGTGAACTGGCCCCCTGTTTAAAAAGTTTGAGGACCCCTGGTTTAGAGGCATGGGAAGACTGCTTTTTATACCTGGCCTTTGTAAGGAACTTATGGCCTGCTCTGTTTGCTAGAAGAGCCCTCTGTCAAACTTAACCTCATATAGTGTTTTTTTGTATCAAGTGGCTTCATGGAGGGGAAAACCTCCACATGAAAAGCAGTAAATATGGCCCAGGTAAGCTAAAAAATGAAAAGATAAATCCTTTCAAAAGGGGATTACTTCTGTCAGCTTCTTAGGATGGGAACAAAAAGACTGCAGCGGGGCAGAGACGGAGTCTATTTAAAGTGTTTGTATTTGTTCCTGTCAGCTGATTAAGAAGGAGCTATACCCATATATAATACTGCCATGGATGGCCATGAAGTCGTTTTTTCTAAACAGACAATTAAAACATTGCCAAAATGAGTAATGAGTATGTTGGTGTTATTTGTGAGGTAACAGCTCTAGTTAAAACAGCGTAATATATTTAAATACATGTTTTCTGAGTTTTGTAAAATTCAATACATGGTTCAGTTATTCCAGTGGAAGATGTTCCCACAGCATATGTCTGTCTTAAAGCTAATTTGAAAGAGTGATTAGGAGTATTAAATATGAAGCTACAGAGATGTTAAAGGAAAAATAACACCTTGGTAGATCTCCAAAAGAGCACAATGCAGTTAACCAGAAAATATGAGTTATTAGCGTATCATAATTACATTCAGTTTCAAAAGTAATGGAGCAGTCCACAGTGTATTTCTTCAGGGAAGTGTAACAAAGAGTGTGAAATGAACAGATGGGTCTAATTTTTGATGAATTTGGACTGCTAAAATGATCATATAAGCTTGTCATAGTTTAGCTTGCTCTGAACTATATTTCCCTTAAAAAAAAGTTACCATGCAGAAAGCATGCTTGTTTTTTGTACTTAGTCCAAATTATCTTGAATATTATATGGATCTATTATGGTTCTATAAAAGTCATTTCTACAAAGTATTTACAGATAAGAGTCATATTTATAACCAATTGCCGACAAAGGACGTGTCAGGCACGTCCTGGGAGAAACTCCCTTAACGACAAAGGACGTGCCTGGCACGTCCTGCGGAGAATCAAGCGGTTTTCGCGATCAATGGTGCTTGTCTATTGCCTCGATGTCGAGGCAATAGCCAGTACCAAAATTTCTATTCTGGGACACCCACGATTGCCCCAAGGAGCGATCGTGGGAGCCATATTGACGGAGCAGCAGGCTTCGTCAATATGGCTATGCCCTCTGCCGGTCTGAGCTTCGGAAGTGAAAGTAACTTCACTTCCGTCACTCTGAATATGCTACTTGACTGCCCCTAGTGGTAGTTAAGTAGCATAGCAATGAAAAAAAAATGTAAAATAAATATTTTATTAATTAAAAACTGGTTATATAGTTAGATTAGCCTATAGGGTTAAAATTAAATAATTTTTAGAATAAGGGATAGGGTTAAAATTAAAGAAAAATTAAAATATATTAAGGGATGGCATTAGGGTTAGAGTTGGGGTTAAATTTAGTGTTAAGATTAAATTTTGGGTTCGGGTTGGGGTCAAAAGGTCAATATAGGAAAACACTATTTTTGGTTTTTGCCCCATAACTCGCAAGAAAAATACCGAAAAATATGGAAACATGCATATTTCTGAACTCGGGACAACATTTAGAAACTATTTAGATGGAGTCTTTTTTAATGATTGTATTTGTCTAAATTGTATTTTAGGTCGATTTTTTTTGTAGTAAATTATAAGATATGATGAACATAATGGTATCTAATGAAAGCCCTTCTTATGACAATAAAAACAACATATAATTTGTGTGGGTAGAGTATCTTAGAAAAAAGAAAATTGCAGCTAAACACAAACACCCCAGAATTGTCAAAACAACCATTGTCACCAAGGGAAAGTCGAGGTGAAAATGTCTTGTCACTAAGGGGTTAAAGACCAGTTGCACACCAAACTTCTACGATGGAAGTATTTACCATGGAAACCAGAGATATTTGTCCCAGTATTGAAATACACTTAACCCCAATGTTCCAATTCTGCCGACGTGACTAGGATAGTTCATTGAATAGCACCTCTGTTGTCCTACATTGGTGGGTGGCAAGTGCGCATAGCAGCAAAAATAGTGTACCAATAGCACTGTTCCACAGTTATATTTCAGTTATTCTGATATCAAGAGGCAGATGAAGAGGAAGCTATCCCAGGCAGCCACCACTGCCAGAGTCACTGTTACACTGTTTTCTCACTTTACTCACAGTATCTGTGCCCCGTCACCCAACATATCTATGTTAAATACCTGCTGTTTATTGCAAACAGGGATTTTGCATTGAAGTTGGATTCCTGACTTCTGGGAGCTGCTTCCTCTGTTCCTGATCCTCTGTAAAAAGCTAATTTTAATTTCTACCCTGTCCACAAAATGGGAAACTGAACCTGGAAGGCTCAACCAGCCAGGGATTTTTTCAGCTTCTCCTTAGACCATTTGGCTACAGCATTATTACTTCAGCCAAGTTGCTCCCTTAAAGGGCACTCTCCTCTTTAGTCAACCTCTTTAGTCACTCTTCTCAGGCATCACCTCTTGTTTAACTCTCTCTACCCCTACCTCTGCTTTTTCTACAGTCCCTGCTAAAGCTCTCTGATTATACTGAAGTTCCTACTAAAACCCTTTTCCTATTCTGCAGACCTTTGCTAAAGTTCCCTTTAGTCTCTGCTAAAGTCCTTATTCCAATGCTTATTTCTTTGTTTCTATATCTGTTCTCACTCTCCACAATGATGCAACCAGACACCTCCTCTATCCCTGCACTGAAATTCCTATCTGACCTGGTAAAGCCCCTGAAATTGCCAATGGACATCCCAAGTTATAGCCAAATTAATTGACGTGTGATCATTCTGAAGAACTGCTGATATTGAGAATGTTTCAACTCAGCTACTATGGACTTAACTTGGGAATTCCATTCACCATTACATTCACTTTCTTTCACGAAAAGCCCAATGAAAATGTTGATGAGGAATGTTCTACACCCAACTGTATGCACTCAAAATCAACAATGCATTCTTCTTCATCTCAAACAGATCTGTCATCACCACCTCCCATGCTAGGTTCCTCCCACCAACTGCTTGCTCCTGATATGCAGGCCTAATGTAGACCACATCATTCATGTCTGATGTTCATGCAAATGTAGTTGGCTACTTATGGGATAAAACTTATGAACATACTCTGTATCATCGCTATAGTATATAGATATCATACATGTTTAATACACACAGTTGATGCTGGCTGCAGCTTCCCAGTGAACCACATCACTTCCGGAATCATAGGGGAAGAGAGACAACATACATGGCATGGGGGAAGAGAGACTACATACATGGCAGGGAGGGAGGAGAGAAAACATATATGGCGGGGGGAGGAGAAACAACATACATGGCAAGGGTTAGGAGAGACAACATACATGGCAGGGAGGGAGGAGAGAAAACATATATGGCGGGGGGAGGAGAAACAACATACATGGCAGGGGGGAGGAGAGACAACATACATGGCAGGGGGAAGAGACAACAGACATTGGTGGAGGTAGGGGAGACATACATGGGAAGGGAGAGGAGAGAACAAACAGGGTGTAAGGGAGAGAAGAGAGACAGACCTGGGAAGGTAGAGAGACGTATAATGGCGTATAGGAAAGTGACCAACATGGAAATGGAGAGGAAAGAGACCGACATGTAAAGGTAAAGGAAAGAGACTGACATGGGAAGAGAGAGAGAAATACAATGGGGATAGAGTATAGAGACAAACATGGGAAGGGAGAGGAGAGAAAGACTTGGGAAGTGAGAGGAGAAAGACAGACATGGGGAGGGAGAGAAGACATATCAACATACGGGTGGAGAGGAGAGAGACAACAGACATGGGAAGGGAGAGAAGAGACAAAGAAATGGGGAAGAAGAAAGGACAGATAGACAGAAATGGGGGAGAGGAAAAAGATGGACAGACATGGGAAGGGAGAGGAAAAAGATGGACAGACATGGGAAGGGAGAGGAAAAAGATGGACAGACATGGGAAGGGAGAGGAAGAGAGACATGGGAAGGGAGAGAAGAGACAAAGAAATGGGGAAGAAGAAAGGACAGATAGACAGAAATGGGGGAGAGGAAAAAGATGGACAGACATGGGAAGGGAGAGGAAAAAGATGGACAGACATGGGAAGGGAGAGGAAAAAGATGGACAGACATGGGAAGGGAGAGGAAGAGACTGACATGGGAAGGGAGAGGAAAGAGACTGACATAGGAAGGGAGAGGAAAGAGACTGATATAGAAAGGGAAAGGAAAAAGACTGACTTAGGAAGGGAACAGAAAAAGACCGACATGGGGAGGGAGAGAAAAGAGATTGCCAAGGGAAGTTAGGGGAAAGAGAAAGACATGGAAAGGGAGAGAAACATACAATTGGGAGAGGAGAGAGACAGACATGGTAAATTAGAGGAGAGAAACCGACATGGAAGATAGAGGATACAGACAGACATGGGGAGGGAGAGAAGACATATCAACATAAGGGTGGAGAGGAGAGAGACAGACATGGTAAATTAGAGGAGAGAAACCGACATGGAAGATAGAGGATACAGACAGACATGGGGAGGGAGAGAAGACATATCAACATAAGGGTGGAGAGGAGAGAGACAACAGACATGGGAAGGGAGAGAAGAGACAAAGAAATGGGGAAGAAGAAAGGACAGATAGACAGAAATGGGGGAGAGGAAAAAGATGGACAGACATGGGAAGGGAGAGAAGAGACAAAGAAATGGGGAAGAAGAAAGGACAGATAGACAGAAATGGGGGAGAGGAAAAAGATGGACAGACATGGGAAGGGAGAGGAAAAAGATGGACAGACATGGGAAGGGAGAGGAAAGAGACTGACATAGGAAGGGAGAGGAAAGAGACTGACATAGAAAGGGAAAGGAAAAAGACTGACTTAGGAAGGGAACAGAAAAAGACCGACATGGGGAGGGAGAGAAAAGAGATTGCCAAGGGAAGTTAGGGGAAAGAGAAAGACATGGAAAGGGAGAGAAACATACAACTGGGAGAGGAGAGAGACAGACATGGTAAATTAGAGGAGAGAAACCGACATGGAAGATAGAGGATACAGACAGACATAGGGAGGTAGAGGAGACAGACGACGTGGGGAGGGAGAGGAGACAGACATGAGAGAGGAGAGAGACAATAGACTTAGGAAGGGAGAGAAGAGCCAGAAATACATGGGAAGAGGAAAAGACAAATGGGCAGACATAAGGGAGAGGAAAAGTTAGACGACATGGGCAGTGCCCCTCCAGAGTTTAGACTCTGGATCTGCCCCTGGGCTAGACTAGAATCTATAGTCTTCATGCTGAAAATGTTTCATTCGAATGCCTCTGATGTTTCTGAATGGCCTGAAAAGCCGATCCAGATCCAAATTCAGGGATATTGTGTGGCTGCATTTTGGTAATTTGTGAAATTCGGCTAATGTGCCTGACCCTGATTTGGGACAAATCAGTGTATATTAAGTCTACCCTTTAATATCTTCACATTGAGAAGCGCTCAGACAGCAGAAGTATTTAGCATGGGTATAAATATTGGCAGTGTGGATCCCTAGTGCAAATTGGGGAGCATGTAAGGAGGGTGGAGGAGAGGAGGAAAGGTGCTCAGGACACTTGTGGGAAGGGTTGAGAATGTATTCTAGAAATATATAGCAGCAAAGACTTTTCTCTTTTACATGCATAGCTTGAAAAAAAATTAATCTGAAATATAAAAAATAACTATATTTAGTGTCATCTTTAACATTAGGGTTGTATTTACACTTTTTTCCTTCTCTTTTCAGACTGGCATGATCATTTAACCAAGATGAGGAAATATGTAGTCATTTGAACCAAGATCTGCAACAAACTTGACAACCAGCATCTGTTGATTACTATCTTTGGAAGCTTTTCAGGTTTGTATACAAGCAAACTAAAATTTCAATGGCAATCCAGTTCATGCCAGAGTGGACTGTGGAGGTTTTGCCAGTTAGCTGGCCACTTTTCAAATACGTCTGCCAGAACAATGAATCATCTCTAGAAGAGAGACTAGAAGGCATAGAACAGAGCTTTTAGATGTGTGTTGAGCAGCCTGAAAGCAGCAGTGTGCTTTATACATTCATGAAAGCAAGTAAGAAAAAGAAACATGCTGTACAAGAGATATGCTATGCACATAAAATTGTCTGGATAGAGGGCATGTATAAACATGTATTTGCATGTGTGACTGTTTTGTGTTGGGGAACCTCTGCCAAACACTGAAAATTCACATTTAAGAGGACTCTCTCCCCTAAATACAGTTTAGGAACCTTAAAAGTTAATACGGGGGGGGGGGGGGGGGGGGAGAATGTATAAAAACTACCGCACTGCAAAGGGGTCGGGTGTTATGAAAAAAAAAAGTACACGTGCAGTTATACATAAAAAAAACATCGATTGCGCCTTTTATAAACCTCCTACCACTTTGCAGAAGGTTCTCACCTGCCTCAGCCTGACATGGAAAACATAGCCGAAGCTCAAAGCGGACACTGGCTACATCATATGAAATTTTACCTGTTAATTTCTCTCTAGCTAATTCCTCCTAGCTATCACTGTCCTCAAACACTGTTAGGAATAGGAATCTTACAACACACCCAGCTAGAACACACATAATTAATCTGTAGCCAAATCCACCAAGTTCCAACCAACCCTAGGACTAGTCCCGTCACCACCTTCCATATGACCTCTTCATTCCCTTATGCATCCCCCAAGTCCTCTAGATTGTAAACTCGTGAGCAGGGCTCTACCTCATTTATCAGTCTGTTTTTGGACATATACCTTAGTTTTCCTCCATACTCTGTACCTAGCGCTTCATACATTGTTGGCACTATATTAATAGATGTTAATGTAACGTTAATCACATTACATTATGTATTTCCAAATGTAGCCATCTATATTACATTTTCAAACATTACCAACTTCTATAACTTAAATTTTGGTATACATAAATGGAATCTACATTACATCTAGATCTTAGAGAAGAGACTATCCAGAAAGAAAGAAAAAAATACATTATGCTATTTCCACATACTTCAAATAACAGAGGTTAATTGTCATTCAAAAGGTAGAACAATTATATATAATATGATTATTATATTGAGATTGTCTCCTAAAATGATTCAAGAAGCTTTCCAAAATATATTAAAACTTTATCAACTCAAGGTATGTGTGAGGTAGATCTACGTAAAGAAAGTACTAGTCACTAGCACAGTATGGCATATTTCTGAGGATACTTTTATGCAAAAATGGGACGCAGATTATTCTTGAGAGAATGAGAGCTGAATAGGAATTGACTCTCAGAGACCAAGAAGGATCTTCAAAAAGATTTTTTTTTTTTTTTAAGCAGCAGTGGCCAAAAGAGAGGCAGATTAATAACACTAAGATTCTCTTCTAAGTTGGATGAAAACCATGTGAGTGTTCTCTCTAAGGGCTTTTCTTTCATTGCTACAGCAGGCTTTAATACATTTTCATGGCTAAAAGGACCTTAAACTTAATTGTCCGTAAATTGTCATTACTAAAATTCTATAAGGTCAAGGCCAAAAAAGAAGCCAAGATATTTGGCCTTCCCACAAAAGAATATGAGGGTGCACAAATAACAGCACTTCTGGAGGAAAATTAATGAAATCTCTCTGTAGATTCCCCCTTCCATACATATTTAAGACAGTAGTAGTAGATTCTACCCAAATATGTCCACCTCTAAGAGCATTGACCTGTCTGTGAACAATGTCAGAAGAGACATTGAAAATATTCATCCCAATACTACAGAAGATGGAAAGAATTTTACCATAAACGAAAGATCTGCCCTCAACAAACTGAAATTAAACACCAACATTACCATTAAGCCACCCGATAAAGGTGGAAATCTGTTAGAAGATTTAGGGCCATTTGTTTGTCTGGTGAACTCCTTACTAATGGACACCAGCACATACCAACCATCAGTGATCAACCAACCATAAAAACTCAAAACACAACTACAAGACAGCCAGAATAATTCTATATCCCAGGATGAATATAAAAGTTTATGCAAATTGAGCATTCTCAATCACCAGGTAGACCAATTGTGTCAGGATGTAAAAAAATATCAGTATGCCATCAAATCTTCACCCTCTTGTCAAATCATTACCTTTGTATGTCAGGGATTCTCCACACACACTGACAAAGTTGAAAGAGTGAGACCTCATCATTCATTATTTTGCAATCTTGTAATGCACATAAAAATGGTGTTGAACACTGGATATTCTTTGAACAAGAGAGGCATAACTGCCAGGGATCCCACTGAATTTAGATTAACCACTTAAAGACAAGACTTTTTTTGGAATGTTGCTCCCATAGGATAGAAGCTATTTTGTTTTTTTTAGTGTTCAGTTGTGATTTTCGTCTCTCATTTACCGACACATTATATATTGTTTTAAGATATGATTATTTGATCACATTATATAATTTACGGTAATTATAAAGTATGGTGAAAATGTAGAAAACCCCCCAGAAAAATATTTGACACATGTACAAAAGGTAATGAAAAAACCTGCTAAATAGATTGTAGTAGTCCTGCGTTTAGAAATAGTCAATGCTTTGATACTTTTCTGGGGTTTTTTTTTTTTTGCAAGTCATAGGGCAATAATTAAAAGTAGCATATTGCTATTTCCTAACCATTTCTGCTACAGTGAACCTTTTGACCCAAACATAACCCTAATGCTTAACATTGTTTATACTGTGAATGTAGAGAATAAATATAATCTATAAATCTAACCCAAATTTGTAACTCAAACCCTAAGGTTAACTAACTCCCTTGTTTTTTGATGCAGTCTAGCAACAGAGTGATATAAGTGAACATTGTTCATTTCTGGAGCACCTTGCCCATAACAGGTGTTGAAATATGACACACACTTTCGCTCCATGGAGCGGGTCACCTGGACACCGGATTTCAGTGTTGCTCAATGCCTTGACATGAGGCATTAGAGCACCACCACCTAAGTGGTGGATGCTATAGTTGATTGCATCCACCACTCGTTTAAACACACAACATGGAATGTTACGTGGTCCCTTAAGGGGTTAACATTTATTGCAAGTATCTGGACTTTTTTTCTATTTTGACGACACTCTATAAGCAATTAAACAGCACTTGCTGTTCCTCATATTATGCTAATTTACATATTGGGTAGAACACCAGTTTTTAAAAGGTTTTGCAGATATATCTAATTCAAAATTGGATCATAATGATATTTTTCTGATCTGGACAGGTGACCTACTTGAGTTTTACACTTTCACGGATTGCTTTAACTATAATGATCTGAATCTGATATTTAAAACCAGAATCAAGTGATATATAAATCAATTTCCTTGAGATTAGCATCTTTAAATAAGAATCACTGGCTATCACATTTTTTTTGTAAATCCACTGCAACAGCTTATTGCAGTGGAAAATCGGTCATCCTTACTCGCTACACAGGAGTATTCTCATTGGGCAATACTTACACCTTCAAAGAAAGTGCTCCACAATAGAGGATGCGACCAAGGTAACAAACTTAAAAACATGCCTTTTACTGAAAGTCTAGCCTGGAAAATACCTCACAAAAAAGCTTTCAAACTAGTTCATGAGACTGAAAGACCCAAACCTAGGAATAGCTCAAATGGGACAAAAAACAGACAAACAACAGAAGTATGAGTGTCACGAAGCAAGAGTCATGCCGACTCTAACGTCACAGAGTTTAACGAAGCCTGTGTCAGATGTCGAGAAAACAGAACAATTTGACTAAGTGGGGTACTGGAACAAGCCAAACATGGACTGCAGAAGAAAACCTGGAACTAATTGAATACTACAACAATAGACCTAATGAGAGGGGACATATGAAACATTTAAAGTAAATTTGGATGGACAGATCTACTGAGAAACAGAAACAAATGCTTCAACATAGTGAAGAGGAAGCTATACTCACAACTTGAGACACTGACTACCCAATATACCAGAGACACAAGGAGAACCCAAACAACTGGATATTGACACTGGAAGTTGGAAATTTGCTGCCACCCCTGCCATTAGCGAGCACAGCAGCTGATATGGGAATTAAGAATCATAAATAAACTAGACACAGTCAACAGCCGAGACCAATTACAAGGATCGGTAGAGAATTGATATGCAAATCCCTCACGGTATAAATGGACTAGTCCTTGCTGGCGGGGAAATGCAAACTTCGGTTATGTGGAAGAGTGTCCTCATGTGTGGTAACTCATGGTGTCAATCCCCCCGCAGATTTCCTCCAATGCCATGCTAGATTCCTTAGTAATGCCAGTCAGATGGCCCATTAAATATACCACATACAGAAGGCCCATAAATTATGCCACACCAGAGGCCCATTATTTATGCCTCACCTCAGAGCCCAATTAACTATGCCTCACCTCGGAGCCCAATTAACTATGCCCCACACAAGCGCCCCATAATTATGCCACACATGGGACCGACCTTAATTATGCGACACATGGGCCCCAGGATTAAACCATTTCACAATCCTACAACAATACATATCTATACACACAGACATCTCTTTCTATAACTAGTTGCATTTATACTTATTTTAATTTTTTATTATATTCAACTATTTTCATATTTTTATTAAGTTTTTGAAAAATTGAATTGCATTCCTTGTTTTTATTCCCTTTCTCTGAACCCACATTTCACCTAAAGTACTTAACAGCACCATACAGTACCCACAGTACCCCAGCGTCACTTTCCCCATAGTGCATATTATTTTGCCCCATAGACCATGCCACAGCATCACTTTGATATTAAAATAAACCAGTTTTCCCATTAATATGCCAGTGTTTGCCCATAAATGGCACAGACAATTTGCCCAATAATATGCCAGTATTATTTTTCCATTTAATATGCCACAGCCAATTTGCCCAATAATATGCCAGCATTATTCTGCCATTCAATATATGCTAATATTTTGCTCGTTATATGCCACACTCCACCCCCCCTTCCCCAGTACTTACCACCTTGCTGCTAGGTTCGGCTGCCAGAAAATAAAAAAAAAAAAATCAATGCAACCGGATTTGACTGCCAGAAAAAAAAAAAAGGTAATATCCGGTGGCTGTGTTTCCCTCCTCCGTGCAGGAGAGAAGACTTCATGGAAGAGGGAAACGCAGCCACCGGATATTACCTTTTTTTTTCTGGCAGCCAAAGCTAGCAGATGTGGCTTCCAGAAAGAGAGGGGGGGGGGGGGGGGGGGGGGGAAGACAAGCTGCGGGAGAGCACTGTGTTCTGCACCCCCGTGGGACGCCCCTGTGTGGAACCAAGGTGCACAGAGCGAGCAGTCTACTGTGATGGATATAGGAAATCAAAAACATTTGGCACTCCACAATCCAATTCAGTTGTTTAATGTGAAGAACATATTCAATTTATTTTGCATCTAACAACGCTTAGTCATAATCATGGCTAGACGTGTGAAGTGCGTTTTTCCACATTTTTGTACAGTCCATTGTAACTCTATTGAATATGTTTAGAGTTGAGTGGACACCTGGATGTTCGGGTTCGGCCGAACTTCGGAAAAAAGTCCAGGTTCGGGGTCGAACTTGACCCCGAACCCCATTGAAGTCAATGTGGACCAGAACTTTTGGCCACTAAAATGCCTCTAAAAAAGTCCTGTAAAGGGCTAGAGGGCTGCAATATGAAGTTAAATGTGGGTGAGTGTCCCCATTAATACGAATAGATCAATTGACCTATTCATATGAATGGGGACTCTTTCGGTTTATAGAATAACTATAACATTACATGTATACCATAAGCCGAAAGTCTATAAACCGAATGACATTCGGTTTATAGAATACATGTAAAGCTTTTGCTGTTCTATAAACGAATTTCTTATGAATGGGGACTATTTCGATTTATAGAAAGCAAATAGCATTACATACGATGTTATCGCCGAACCCAAAAAACCGTAAAGTTCGGTACGTACCCGAACAGTGCGGTTCGGGTTCGCTCAACACTAAAAATGTTCTTTTTATTCACATTAAACAATTTAATTGTGCCCGTTTTTTATTTCTGTAGAGAAGTACCATCAGATAGTATGATAGACTATGCTAATAGAGAATCCCTACCACCACCATAACTCAAACCAATGAACTAGTATATGCTGCAGCAGACAATCTTTGAAATACTTGGCTACTTGATTGAGAAAAGCACTGCATATATACATTTGCAGTGTATAGCAGTTCATGCAGTATGTAATAAATTAAAGTTGCAGATGAAGTTTTGCGATAGATAACATAGTATTTGGACACTGTCTGGCAAAAAGAAAATATTAAAACAATGGAAGGCGTACCAGATGTGCCTAATGCCTTTGCCCTATTACACATTTTTTGTATATGGATGTCCAAAGTAGGTATCATTGCACATGGTCTTACTGGTAACTGTACATGTATTAACAGTGATTGAAAAAAGAAAAGGCAAACTGTTCAGCATCATTTTTAACTTTGAACCAGCTACATGGTTTCCTGACCCTGGCTGAAGAATAGAAATTAGCGAACAGACCAAAGAAATACATAAAAAGGGCAATTTGCACCAAATAATGGAGGAGAAGGGAGGTATCCAATATTTCAATGCTCTCTTAGTTTTGTAGTTTGTATTATTATATTCCAGAAATGTTTAAGTAAACTAAACAGATTTCATTTTAACAAACACTGGTAAATAATGGATATTCTGTTTTTGTTTTAAAATATATTTGGTTAATTTACAGTTGCAGTGGGAGTTTTCACATTGAAACCTAACGTTCGATAAAAATAGAATAGGGATTGTGTTAATAAGACAGAATTTGTTTCCGTGCATGTCTTGTTAAATGCATCCATAGATTTATTATCCTGGATAAGATTAGTTTTTGTAACTAAACAAACACAAGCTTTTGGTGGCTATATCTGAATACATATTTGGCCTGCACGGATGTGTATTTGGATGTATCCATTGCAGGATAAGGTGTAAGTCTCAAGCACATAATACATTTAGAGCCCCATCCCATTATTCAATCCTTTGTTTAAAATGTTAATCTTGCATTCATAATATTAAAACAAATAGCTGTGTGACAGAAAATGAAACTCAGGCACATCCTATACCACCTGCAGGCAGATAAGCCACATATACACACGGATGGTTAGCATGTGCAACAAGCATTCATTTATTTTAAAAGTCACCATTCTAGAGTTTGGGTACCAAGAGAACGGACAAGATGGCTTCAACATGAAGCTTTAAGTACACTGAGCAGGAACACATGGCTCATAATTTTATTTTAAATAAAATGATTGAAATTAGGTATTCAAAACATATGAAAATAAAAAAGGGAATCTTGCATACACAGTGTACATGAACACAAAACTCTTTACTTGTCATATCTGTCCCATGTAATAAAAATAACATACTGCAGTTGTCAATGACATAGCCTCTCAGTGTAAGAATACTACAAGATTCCAGTTAATCTACTACATGGACTGTCAGTACTCAACTTGGTGAGGTATGGCATAGTAGTTTACGCTTTAGTTAACCAGATATGGTTTATAGAGACATTCCTCTGTGCTGTCCAATATAAAACCGATGCTCCCTTAATGCCATTTTCACACAATGGAGTATGTAAAGAAAACATAGGAGTTCTCCGCTAGTAATTTGAGATAAGAATTGTATATATAAAAAGTTAATAGCCTAACTATTGACAAGTCCTGTGATTTTAAGAATTACCAGAAGAGTTTGTCGCTTATGTCACCGACGCTTTCAAGGCAGCGCCTAGTGTAAATTGTAGTTATGGTAATTCTGTAATAAAAGTTTAAACAGGCACAACCAAGGCCGACAACAATCAGGAGAGCCTTACATAATTCATGGTGGTGTTTTATCGGAGCACTGCCACTAGGACAGCCCTGCTGTGGGTAACTAAAAGGCAGCAACTGACATTTAAAATCTATCACAGTGTAGCAAAAGAAGAATACAATGTCACCACCTTAGTAACCAAGTATAATTACAAATCCTATATACACCATGAGAAACCATTTACATATTGACAGTTAGAAAAAAAAAAAATGTTTTGTTGGTACTAAAACTTTTACTGTAGCAAACCAAATCTATTTACATTTTATACAAAATAAATTGACCTTCAACAAAAAATAGAAAAAGTAAAACATTATAATGCAAGAAAATAGAATAATTTTGGACATTGTTTCTCTAATGTAGACAGGAAATGTGAATTGTAGAATTGGAAGTTACCCATAGATTCAAGTTAATGTTACTATGTGGAATAGTCACACAAAAAATAAAAATAAAATAAAAAATAAAAAAAGACAGACATTCTTCAGCAGACTTAAGACATTATTCAATGTCAGTTGTTCCTCTCAAATTAAGTTTGTTCCGAGCTGTTAATTTCCACGTGTATAGAGTTTGTTTTCATATACAGGTATCACAAAATATGCAATATCCATAAGAAAAGGATAAAAAGTCCATCAGTTTTTCCTTTTTGTATATGGTGTTCATACTCCAACACAAGCGTATTTTGGCTCAGGTCAGTTTGTAAAATGGTTGAAAATCCTTTTCAGTAGATCACTTCATACACTGTAGCCTTCTTGTCCCCTGACCCTGTCACAATGTACTTGTCATCCACAGAGATGTCACAGCTCAGCACAGATGAGGATTCTTTGGACTACAAAAATGAAAAACATAAGCACAATATTTAATATTAAGAAAAAAAAAAGGTCCTAAAAGAAAAAATTAATTTCAAGTTGCATTATATTGTCATGGAAAACTATAGGAATACCTGGAATATGCTAGCCCCATATGGAGTTCTCCAAGCATTGAGGAGATTATCTTTTCCAGTACTCACAAACCATTTACCTGAAAAAAAGAAAAGGGTAAATTATATGAAAGCATGCAATTAGCAAGTGATATTAACAACATTTTTCATTAGCACCATGCTTTTGTCCAATCTTAAGAGATGCCCACATGCTGTCTGGACGGTACAATTTATAAAGAGATTTCCAAAAACATCTTTGTATTGACCTTGAACATACTTGTAAAGGTTTATCACATCCTCACTGATGTCTTTTCTCCAGAGAAAAAAATTCCAAAGAGTCCAGCTAATGAACGTTTAAACTATAGAGGTCAATATACAATGCAGTGCTGACAGACACCTTGGAGTTAAATAAAATGTGCAATTTCTTGCAATAAAGGTTTTAAGAAAAAAACAAACAATCAGCCTGAACATTGAAATAGGGATTGATGCAGTTTTGGAACATTTAAATTTTATTTTTGTCATGTAACCCTGATCCTCAAAAACCATTATTTGGGCAGCATTTTTAAAAAGGTAATTCTAGATTTAGACTGTTTAAAAATTGGAGCATGGCTCCATAAGATAAATTTATAAGGTAGTAAAAAACAAACAAACAAAAAAAAAAAAACCTAAATTGGCGTATTAGATTTGGATATTTTTGATCATCACATGTATAGCAATGCTTTTTTTGCCATTTAAATAATTTTATACATGAATAGGTCTCCTACAGTCATCCATATGTAATGCATGTTACTCACCACAATAAGCAAACTTTAAAGAAAGCACACAGCTCTCGTGCAGGTGCAGCTGGTATTTGTCTGGTTTATTTACATGCAATACTTCCACATTACTACTTTCCATTCCGACTGCTAGCCATTCACCAGTTGGACAATATCCAAGAGAGAATATCTGGGTAAAACAGACACATTATACATGATTTTCTTACTGTACTAGGTTAAGAGAACAAAAATATAATTACAGTAGGACTAATGCATCTTCCCAAAGCATACTCCTGCTTTTTGTGCCATTCCAAAACAAAATATTACAAAAACAGTCAACATCTTGTCTTTGAATTAGGTTTACTGATCAACAACTATGGAGGTTATTTGCAAAACTCAATTCTGGACCAAAGATCTCAAAAGTGTCACCATGGAAACCAATGGAATGTTCCTGCCATTTAGACAAACATTTTTAAAAATTTGCCCCATAAGACACTGTATAAATAACCCTCCAATGTTCACTTCAATAGTGATCAGTCAGGTAAAAATAAACAGTTAACTGCATTGAAGTTTCCTCACAAATAAACACATTCTGCATTTTCCTGTTCTGGATACACTACACTTGTATATGTACATATACACACCGCTTCAGCACCAAAATTATTCACTAGAAAAACAAACAGCTACCTGTGATGTGAAGTCGTGTTGCTGGAGCTGGCGTCCTTCACGCAGGTCCCAGGACCTTACGGTGTTGTCCAAACCCCCTGTCCAGAGCTTGGTACCATCATTAGAAATGTCAATACAGCTGGCTCCGTCTGTGTGACCCTGGAATTGCCTGATAAGACAAACAAGACTGAATAATGATTTCCTGCCAGGACTCAAGGTAAACATTGCTGCATTGTTAGCTTTTGGACTTTCTCTACATGTGTCATCTCTTGTAAATCTAGTGACATGGAACAACACTCCTCCAGCTCTTGGAATACAGGAGTTAATACTGCCGTGAGGAGTAACTTCAGAATAAAATATATACACATTGTCATGTTTCATCAAAATCACATTGTTGCATAGTTTAAATAAAATTAATTATTATATCCAAAATGGTCTGCATGTTTATAATCATAAGACATACCAATTGTTAACCATAGTTTTAATGGTATCTTTTACATTAAAAAAATATATATATATCGCCCTGGAGTTCCAATCATTTTGGTTCAGTGTTGGAGTGATGTCAGTTACCTGCAACCAACAGAAACTTCCAGTCTGCCCAGCGCCTTTAGAATGTAGCAGGACATTTATCACTTGTAATTACACTAAAGTCAGTGATGGCTAATCTTGGCCCTGCAGATGTTTGCAAACTAAGTTTCTCATGATACAGAGTCAACGTTAAAGTAAAAGTAAAAGTTATCCATCACTGCACTTAACTTTTAAATTTGCATTATTCCTTTAAAATGCTCAAAAAGTTACTATCCATTCACAATGAGAATCTAAGAGAGGAATGGAAAATGTAAAAAAAAAAAAAAAAAAAAAAAAAAAATGAATAGTTTGTGAGCACATGAATTACTTTCCATCTGTGTTGTAATACAGAGTACTCATCATGATTTTGGTCAGGAAAATAAATGCAAAATGGTTTAGCAGATTCATAGCACTTTGAAGGAATCAAAACAATTGATGTGCTTGTTTAAAATTTCATCTGAAGGTAGGAAGGAGAATTATCTGAGTCCCAAATCTGTCATGTGCCTGCCAAACAGCCTGTAAAGCCCCGTGGATTTATTCCAGACAGAATAGTTTGCTGGCCTTCTATACAAGCAGTCTTGCCAACCTAATAGGATTCAAAAGATGTGAGCTACATACAGCCTATTTCTAAGAGCAATTAAATAAAAATCTGTGCTAAGCCTTGTTTAACCCCTCTGGCATTCACTGCCGGTATTAAGATTATTCCAGCTGCCAGGGTTAAAACGCATACAACCTAAAAGGTCATTTCTCAAGAACTGGGTGTCGGCATTCCTCTTGTATGAAAGGATATAGTTTTCAGGCAAGGCGTCATCTGAATACATAACTGGCACTACTTAGGAGGCGGGAGAAACGTCTGGCTTCCCTTAACCGCTAATCCATTTCTGGACATAGTAAATGCAGCCATACAAAGTCTGCAAGACTGCCTTTATCATTCAGACGTTTTTGGAATTCATCTAAATCAAATGTTAAGGGAAAAAAGATTAAGTAGTGTATCCCCTTTTAATCCACATAGGAGATACTAAATAAAGGGGGGGGGGGGGGGGATATCAGTTGTATTAACTATTAGGATGGCATCTCTGTCAGGGGGGAGTGCCTCCACTTGAACTTCAGGTATATAGATCCAAAACCAGGGATAGGCAATGTACCCATGAAAGGATGCAGTCACCATCAAAGTAAATTAACAGTGATGTAACTAGGAGAAACAGGGCCCCAGTGCCATCTTTGGTCTCCCCCCAACAACCAGCCCCTTCTGCCCCATCTTTGTCCTCCCACCACCAAACAGCCCCTCTGCGCCATCTTTGCTCTCCCCCCGCAAAATCTTTGTCCTCCCCCCACCAAACAGCCCCTCTGCGCCATCTTTGCTCTCCCCCCAACCGCTCAGCCCCTCTGCGCCATCTTTGCTCCCCCCCCCCCACAAAACAGCCCGTCTGCGCCATCTTTGCTCTTCCCCCACCAAACAGCCCTGTCTGCACCATCTTTATTCTCCCCACACCAAACAGCCCCCTGCGCCACTTTTGCTCACCCCCCCCCCCCCCCCCCCCCACCAAAGAGGTCCTCTGCACCATCTTTGTCCACCGCTTGTCTGAACCATCCAAGACTCCTAACAGTTCGCAGGTTACGCCGCGCTCCCTCTGACTGACCCAACCAAACAGGAAATGGGTGTGATGTTACTTTCTGCATGCAACACTAGCCGTGGGTATTACCTGCTGCAAACACCTTTTAAAAAGGGCTGTCACAGGCATCACCCTCAGCCCCTAGTGTGGCAGGCCCCGGTCTTTTGCGACTGATTGTTACACCCCTGGATATGAAGCAGCCCCCTGACATTCGTAGTGCTGGTGCAACACTAGATACACCAGGCTCCAAGTTTATTCAAGTGCATTATATGTGTGTGGCAAACCAAAATCAGCATAGCAAAATTGAGTTTGGAGAGGATCAGTGCTGTCAAAAATCGGTTATGTGTGGGATCCCTGGAAGCAGGCAGGAAGTGATCAAGGGGAAGACATGCATGCTGTATATGCTGCATTCAGTATAGAAATATATACTGTAATAAATATTCTCTCAGGGGGTTGTGATCAACAGATCAAGGATAACTTGTGAATGGAGTTTAATATTTGGGATTGAATATATAATCCAACACAAAATATTTTAACAAATGTTGGCCCTATGATTTATAGAATCTACATGCCATGAGAGAGTGCAGAAAATTGGAAAATCCCACAAATTAATGTCAGTCTTGTTTTATTTAAATTCCTTACGCCAAACACTCTTGGACACCGTATCTACACAATAAATACGTGCTAAGTGCTAAACAAATATTTAAAAAAAAAGAAACCCCATTACACTGCATTTTATTACATAATTATCAAAGTGTGCAATTTTTCAGTATGCTCTAAAGCTATCCTCTACAAAAATTTAAATCAATAATGTATGATGTTCTATTACATTTTTGGCTTACCTTACAAGAGTCTGGTTGTGTAAATCCCACACTGCAATGTTGCCATCACTACAGCAGGAGAAGCAGACCTTGGAATCAGGGCTGATGGCCAGAGCATAGCAGGCGGGAGCAGATGATGTCAGCTCTGCTTTTATACGAGGGGTAGGAGCTGCCAGGTCCCAAATGGATAAGGTGCTGGCTTCACCTCCGACAATAAGCGTGCATCCATCAGGCAGTAATTTACATGATCTGATATAATTATCTCTGTTCTGAAAAGAAAAAGTAAGAAGATGGAGGTAAGGAGAGGATATATTTACAGCAATAACCAATAAAAGCCAAAATAACTGAGCATTGATAATGAAAGCTACTCACTACAGAATTCTATAATGCTTTATTGAAAATAATTATTGTCTTGGGATGAGGCAAACAAAACATAGCGAGTTGTACCTAAAAGATATAAGCAGTGCTTTTGATTTAGGCTTGTTATTCTTTCACCAATACTTGGCTTATTTTATATAGATTACCTTTTTTTTAATTGATACCTGGTATATTTGAAGTGGAATCAGAAAATTGCCATTGTCAGACAGGGGTGGACTGACAGGACCTTGGACTTATAATGGTAGCAGCATGGGCTTCCTGAAGTCCAATTATTACATGATAGACAGTGAACTAATCTGGTACACAGGTGTCTTTGCCTCTCTGGCCCACACTGCCATCTCTCTCCATGTTTGATAAACAATATGGCAATATAAAGTGTTCATATGTAAGGAGGCTGTGGACTACCAATATAGAATGGTCAAAAACCACTTAAATCATAATGATTGCTGGAATAAAACTTATGGGGACAAAGGGTCTCTTTTGGAGATCTAGTTACCTCTGACAATAAGCATCCCCCCCCCCCCAATATCTCAGTTTTTACAAATTACTAGATGGCATTACTTATTGCCTATAGATTTAGTCTGTTCCCACCCAAAAGGAAACGATCTATGGTGGAGAACGCATGTTATGACATGAAAAAAGGGGGAGAAAAATCCCCGAAATGATTCATGTCTGACATGGCTGTTGATATAATACATACATTTTTATATGGGGTATATTAATAGTAATATACAATTGCAGAGTTTTAGAGCAATGCAAGTTACAGATGTAAATTTTCAAAACTTTGCTTAACAAGAGAGGACAAAAGTTAGCTCATTTTAATTTTAAAGTCCAGAGGAACTATGGTTTTCTATGCACTTAAAGCATAATTTATAAGGTTAG
Source organism: Pelodytes ibericus (assembly GCA_036172795.1). Lineage (NCBI taxonomy): Eukaryota > Metazoa > Chordata > Amphibia > Anura > Pelodytidae > Pelodytes > Pelodytes ibericus. The sequence continues at coordinate 89,977,648 of CM069860.1, forward strand.
GATAGTAACAGCATATCTGCAGGTACATTCCTTTATCCTAATGACAGAAGCAGCCTGTATCTGTTTAGTTGCAGAAGTCTGTGTCAACATACATCATAGCAATACAAAATCCGAAGATTATTTTTCATAACCGTCAACTACATTTTTTTTTAACCATGTACTACGCAAACAAACTATAAACATGCACATAGGAGATGGAGAAGGCAATCCTGTAATGCAGGAAACATCTTGTATTTATATATATATTTTTTTTTTTTTAATGTAATAAAAGCACCGAGAGGTCTTTATGTAATGTGAATGATCACAAGTAGTCTGGAAGACAATGCCCAAAGAGAGGTCAAAAGAAGACCTATTAAATCAGCTATAGTAAAAACTAAGACAACACCTGGGGAAAACTCATAAATATGACATCCAAAAACATGGGCTAGATTGTTGCCAAAAAAAAATAAAATACACACATTCTTTCAAGTATCAATAAAACAAATTTCTAAATTCGAATCCTAGGTAAAAACTAGTCAAGATGGGATCTTGACTAAAGAAATCTTATATCCCCTAGTTAATAGCCTGACTCTGGAAAAGAGAAATTGCAACAATTTCCATGGTTTTAAAAATGACAAGCGTTGAAGCCTGGAAAGCCATTTCCTTGTAGATTCTCCATGGAGAAATTACCCCAGTACAATAAGTTCCTGTTCACTTACCAAACAGTCCAGCTGAGAGACAGGACTTTTGTTGCCAGGTTGGCTAATGTCCCAGACTTTAACACATCCTTTTCCACCAGTGTACACATGTCTCGTGGGATTGCTGATGGTAACTGCACACACAACTTCACCATGATTTAGTGTGTTTATTTGCCGTGCGTGTCGAGGGATTCCTGGACCAATCAGAGCATCAGGAGGAAAAGGGACAGGCTGCATTTGACCATCTGCTGTGACATGAAATGAATAGGCCCTAAGGAAGGAGATAAAGTGTGATGATACAGTACAGAAAATTACAATCCGCATACAAAGGACATATAAAACAAAAGAAACAAGAAACAGTGTGCACTCACGAGAAACAACCGCTACAGGATAAAGCACTTACACAGTTTATGGAACAGGAAAACTAATTCTGATTTTGCACACAGTATGGAAAGCTATTTAAAGGTTTTTACACTTAAAAAAAAAAAAAAAAAAAAAAAAATTATAGATAGACAATATCTACGGCCACATACATCTTTAGGTCAAAACATTTGCGGTTTCACTTACAGAATACATCATAGACCGTGATACCATAACCACTTCACTCAGCTAATGAGGAGTATTAAGGCTGAGTGCTGGCAATGTGAACAAACTTTGTCTCAAGAGGGGAATAATTTTCTTTTGTAATAGAATAACCACATTGATATGACTGTTTTCTCCCTGTGACTAAGCACTAATGTTGGTGTTACACAGCAATCACTTTTCGAGGAATGTGTATGGTCTATTTACCCAGATATAAGTAAACAAAACAATCCCTTGGCTTCCACTGTGGATCTAAAGTAAATCAAATCACCAATAACGAACAGCAGATTTATACTTCAACACAATGTGTAGAGCACCATAATATGAGATTTCATATAATTGATCATCAGTGTAAGATTCTTTGTATATTGCAATTGTAATTATGTTTTCCCAAAGTTCAGTTATCACCCAAGTGCTAATGAATGCTACAGAAAGTAGCTGGGGAGCAGAACACAGGATTTTAGTTTGTCAGTGGCTACAGAGCAACTTGTTGTCTTATTCATGATCTACAACCACTGCACTGTAATTTATAGCCTACAACAATTGGCATACATGCACACTCTAGTGAAGGCATATTTTATTTGAAATTATGTGTTCAGTTCATGGGCAAAGTATTAAAATAGCATGTTCTACAAAAGGAAATAAATATATTAAACACTTACAATGTAAAATTAGCTACCTATAAAATGAGATCCATGTTTAACCTGTACTGGCAAAAAAAAATAAAAAAAAACACTAATGTGAAATGAATACTTACGGCTTGCCACCAGGGATTCCTGCCAAACTTGGGGGCATGCCTGGTACTCGCATATGTGGAGGGGGATCAAACCCAACCTTCAGTTAATGAAAAATGGGAAAGCATTAATATTGTTGGATCACTACTTTTGCAATTACGCAATTAAAATAATGTTATCTATTTCATTCCTATTCTAACATTTGCATAAAGAATAACTGTTTCTATATAAAAGAAGTGAATAGAAATAAAATATTTGTCAGAACATTACAAATATCTGTTACCTGATCTAATTATATTAGGGTCACAATGTCCTGGATTGACCAGGCTTGTCCTAATATGTTAACAAGAGCCTAATGCCACAGACTGTTCTTTCCAGGAATAGAAGGTGCTGGAATAAAATGTTGTTGGCACTGAGCATGCAAAGTGATGTCCTGAAGCAGCAGCATGTGGGTGCCGGGATCTGATCTTTAGCAAGAGTGCATAAAGGATTTCAACTTGTGCCTAATGTGACTGAGGAATTCTGATCCATGTTGAGTCTAGTGTTGCTAAATTTTATGAGTCAATATATTTAAGCATTTGACTTGAATTGTTATTCTCTTTTATTGCCAAGTCAAACAATCCGCAACAAATAGCCAACCAAAGCTTTATATATGGCTCCATGTTCTTTATTGGTTCACTGCTTGCATTGCATCAAGGCCCAAACCACTGATCACAAAAATATAGACTGCTGTTTGTCATGCTCATTAACATGCACCTGAAAAGGTAGAGATCAATTCTTACTGTGACTAAAAGCACATAAATATGTATGTCATTGTACTATCCATGTTGCCTCTCACCATTGGAGACCGTCCATATGCAACTACAGCTGCTGCTGCCGCACTCATCTGTGGGGACATGTTGTGCAAACTGGCATAGGCAGCTCCTGGACTAGTGAGCTCTCCATTCATGCCCGCATGTGGTACCATACCAAAAGGAGATGGATAAGGGCCAGGTACAGCCAAAGGAGTCCGCAAACCTGCAGCAGCTTAAAGAGAAGGTAAAAAAAGGATTTATATAAATTTATGATCGACATCTAGGGTTTGGGTGTATTTTTCTGCCTCTAAGGGTCTAAACCAAAAAAGGCTACCTGAAATAAAGTTGCATAGCAATTGGGCCTAGTTTCTGGAATATTTTAGTTATGTAAAACATTTCCTGTTCACTTTTTCCCTGAAAATGTAACTTCTGGTTTCTGAGAAATACAGGTCAGTATTTATACACTCTCCACTTAATATATGATCTTCCAGGTTCACTTGGTTAAGAGAAAGAATATTGTGATCGCTAGCCTCCACCCATAATTCTCAGAGCTGGCATGTTACACAGGTTTCATTGAAAATGTTTCCACAAAACTACAATCCAATTAAAAGGTGCACATAACAATGTAATGTCCCTGAACACGTTTTAAATTCCCTCACCCATTCATTCTATCCACCCATTATATCTAGCAGTGCAGCTGAATTCTGCAACCCCTCCTCCACCACACTTTTCCTTGTGTTCAACGGTCTGTTCTTTGTTTACAATTTGCCTGTGCCAAAACGAAAGATAAAGGTTGAGAGATCTGGCATTAATCTTATTCCAGGCCAGACTTCTGAATTTTAATGGTCCCCCCTTGCAAAAGAAAATAGATTTCTTCAAAGATTTACATGAAAGGACTTGCCTGTGAAAGTAAACATTGCTGCATTCATTTGCTGTATGCAGATAGCAAATATTAACCAACTGGAACTGAGCATTATGAGTTTGGAGAACAGCATTACATTGAGAATAAGGAGATGAGTTCTTCTATATGCCTTTCTGAAAATTGGAGTATTTGGAATTAAACTAAAGCCAAGTGTAAACAGTCTGACAGAAAGTGGTGCAGCTGTTGAGAATGGAGAGCAAACATCTGTTACCCATCAAGCCTCTTTGAAGGGACGGAAGGGAAGAAAAACATATTTAAGATTCATAGGGTATTTTGTAGGTAACATACACAACATGAATAAGGCAGAGACTTAATGGGAATTCTTACCAGCTTGGTTAATAAGAGGGTCCATGGACGGAGGCTTGCCAAGACTTGGACGTAGACCTGATGTAACACTTGTGCCGGGAGTCGGCACATCACTTCGAGGAGTTGGCGTGCTCGATTTCAGAACAGGCGTGCTGGCTTTTTCATGCTAGTATCATTAAACAAATTAAATGAGTATTATTTTTAATCCAGGCCATATTACACAATTTATCACAACAGCAGCTGGGATACTGGGCACCTACTACCCGCTGCTCCAGCCAATTTTCATAAATCCACACAATGTTGACAGCATTAACTTGTGAGAAAGAAATGTTGACCTTTAATGCTTCTGCCAAAATGAAAACTCAGATCTGTAGAAAGTGTTACACGTTTTGCTAGCTACAGCAGCATAAAAGACTGTTTCTAACTAATTTCTAAGCCTGCATATAATTTCCTCAATGTGGTCTTTTCACAGAGCTTGACAAATTAAGGACTATCTGGCACAAAATAACATTCTACATCCCGTACACTTACAATTGGCCTAGTAAGCTGGGTGGAAAATAAAGGTCTCATGAATTTGCCATCACTTAATTCAGGGATCCATGCCAACAGACTCCATGTTCAGTGTGGTTATTTTTTCCATTGCAATACATACAGATTCTTAATAGCTCATGTAAAAAAAATTTAAAAAAGCACACCGACTATTTTTCAACAGCACTGTGTGTGAGAAAGCAAAGCCACAAATCAAGCGTACTACCATCAAAAGGTAATTGAGGAAAAAGTTTACTTAACATGGACATAAAATGGCAGCTGACTGGTTTATGGTGTTTGCATGCCTGCTTTCCTAGGAACACGTATGAAATTTATGGTGATAATTGCGCACTACCTTTTAATGAAGCGGTCTAAAACACAGCATGTGAGAATTTTTATCCTTCAACACAAGGAACATTATCAGCAACTCAATGACATGAGACCCATCTTCCACTTATGACCGCATTTTTTACCTTAAATTATTTCCACTTTATTCACTCTCAGTTTACAATGGAAGTTGAGGTATTTTGTTTTAGAACACAAACTTAAAATGTATCAATTCTATCAATCATTTCTTACCACGCTCATTTCTTTTAATTTTAATGATGTGGAGCTTCCTGATGATGCAGTGGAGGCAGGACTGCTAGATGCATCTTTCTTCATTAACCTACTTTTATCAATACCATTTTCCCTTGGAGAATGAGCTGGACTTGCTCTTGGTGATGAAGGGTCCTAAGATGTACACAGGAGAATTTTTTTTTTTTAATTATATTTAATAAACAGTTTGCTGTACCACATGAAGCAGATCAATATGCTCTTAAAGAAAGTCCATTTTTATTTCAAACTTGTTTGATGGAATGCTTATTTTAATTTATCAATGTCTAGGATTTAATGTTAAACAGACTATGATCTCAATTGGTTTTTAAAATGTAAAATACGTAGATATTGATGGCAGGAACTAATTGGCCATGACAAACTTTTTGACTTAATTTGTTCTTCTGGATTTCCTAGTGCCATCTATGTTGTCCACAAACTTTTACGGGTCCGTGACTAAATATTAACCAGTCCAATGATAGGTGAAATTATTTTATAATGCTGCATATGTTCAGTCATTAGGGTCATGACATTAGAAACCATTCTACACAGATAATTTTTAAAAGTTTAAAATAGATTATAAAAAAACATCACACAAAAAATGGACTATAGTTCTACCCTGATATTCAGTACACAAAAATATAAATTATGTTGGCATCTTGAGGGAAAGATTTCACTGAGAATATTAGAGTACTTTACCTCATTTGAAACATCCACAACTAAATTATCGTCACTTTTGTCACCATCACTGTCCTGTTTGAAACAAAGATTTTAAAATAATTATACCTCCGATTTCATAGATTGAAAGGTTTAATTCTAATTAAAACTAATTACTTGTGATGTGAATATATGAAAAACTATATATTCATTTTACATATTGCTTTATTTCTTTAGAGCGCACACAGACTTCAACCAAAAAAGCAATGGTCCCCACAAAAAAAAAAAACCCTTTTATCATTTCCTAAAAACACAGAATTTTTTAAAAAAAATTACACTGCAGGGGTCCATGACATACACAAATGCTGCATTTGATTATCCTAACCCCTGCTGCTATGGCATGTGTAGTTATCAGACTTTAATATACCGTTTTAGACGGTTATGTTTCCGAAGTCATAGAAGGGAGGTAGTTATGCTTTGGCTTGACATGCTCTGTACTGTCCAACTTTTAAAGAAGTATACAAGAGGGTCACTGGTCATGTGGAGAATGCCTATTAAAATCAATGATGTGGGGGGGAATGTGTCCTGCAGGCTTTCAGCATGTCTCAGTGCAAATTGCACATAAGGCTCTCTAGAACCAAAAAAAAAAAAAAAAAAGTCTAAATTTAAAATAGAGCAGCATCTGTGGTTTCAATTAACTCAATGGCCATGTAAACAAATAGGCTATTCACACAACAGGATAATTTAGAGATTTGAAATGTTAATTCGGGGTGTGTAAACCGTTTATTATTGCCCTGACTCACTAAGGTTTGAATATATGCAGTCTATATATTCAATATCTATTGACAGATCGATCATACAGGTTATACACCCCCCTCCCCCATATATATCACCAAATGATTGTTTGCTTACATAATGACTGGAATCCTTATCATCCACCTTTCTTTTTTTGATGTCATTGGAATAGTCTGGTCCATTTCGCCTTTTATCGTTGCCTCTTAGGCTGTCAGAAACCAATAGAGAATTACTCTGTAGAAATAAGTAAAAAGAGAAGGTCAATCAAGAATTAGTTTCAAGTCTTTCAGTGACAATGCAAAAACATATATTCAATATATTTCTAGCTAATGAGAAGCGACAGCTAGTTGGAAATTAATTTGTTTCTAAAATTTTTACTACACTAGCTGTTGGTGGCCTTCCAACTCTTATGCAATGACTGCTGGAGTGTTGTGGACAAGGAGTTATAAGTCAACCACCAGTTGAAGCTGTAGAACTACTATAACCAAGTTTAGAATCACCTTAGAGGACAACCAACGTTTTTTTTTTTTCAACCCTTACTTTCTTTGAGGATGTCCCCTTCCCTGAAGTAAACCTTTTATTAGAGATACAAATGTGTTTACTCTCGGCTCAGCCTTAGAGCTGTTTAACAGTATGGTGCTGGCGGGTCAGTTCTGCGTGCGCACAGAGTGGGGGCTCTTCACTGCTCATCTGATAGGGTCGGAACAAAGCAGAGGTCTCAGTTCGTGCAGAGAGAAACCCTCGTTTTCAAAGGGGATCTTGTTAAGGTCCCCTCTTTTGAGCCCTTTGGAAATAAGAATTTCGACAGTTGCTCATCTGACCAGACTGGAAGCATGTCCACTGCTGGTCAGAATTTAAATTGGCATGTACTATGAAAAGTAACTGCCAGTTTATCCTCGTACTAGGGGCACTACATTTAAAACTACAAGTTAAAACAAATTGAAAAAAAATACATAAAATGTAGTTGTCATTTAAATCATTACCACAATATCATAATGGGAATTTCCGAATCAATAGGTCATATAAAAAAAAAAAAAAAAACTAAAATCGAACATAGATAAACAAATTGGTAAATGTGAAGATACTGCTAGGTGAGAGCTGTTAGGTAGACTTGTTTTCTAAAGAACTTTAAAAATGTAAACCACAACAGCCCATGTTATACTGAAGTGATTAGGTAACATCTTTAGAATATATCTGTCCGCAAAATCTATGAAAAATAACCATAGAAATAAATTGCTTCATTCCTTTAAATTTACAAGTTTAAAAAGAGATTAAGACATGGCAGTTCTCTGTACTGTTCAACTGATAAACATAGCTGTATAACTACACTAACAATATACTGTGTGAAAAAAACAATTAAAATATGAATGCTCTTCAAACATAAAAAGATATTCCAAAATGGATACTTGGACAGTTGAAGGTGCTATATTTTCTTTTTAAAACCAAACATCCCAACCGTATTTTTTGTATTTGCATTCCATGGATAATAAAAAATAAAAGTGGTCGATAGAGAATAGAATAGTTTAGCATTACATTTAACTTAAAATGAATACACTTTTAAAATAAGAAAAAAAAAAGCAAAAAAACACTGGAAAGCAGAATGTTTGCACTCAAAGCAGGAAGTGTTGTTGCAAGATTGTCCAGGAACCCAGTCCCGAGTCAAAAAGTGGGAAAAAAACAAAATCCATTCAAAAGTGATATTTCACCTATCATTGGACTGGTTAATATTTAGTCACGGACCCGTAAAAGTTTATGTGGACAACATAGATGGCACTAGGAAATCCAGAAGAACAAATTAAGTCAGAAAGTTTGTCATGGCCAATTAGTTCCTGCCATCAATATCTACGTATTTTACATTTTACAAACCAATTGAGATCATAGTCTGTGTAACTAATCTACACAGACTATGATCTCTATAATATCATATCATTCAATTATGTGATATTACCTTCTGAACTGCAGGAGTAGCATAAAAAATTGATCATTTGTTACTTCTAGAAATGCTTAAGGTTTACTTAAAGTAGCCAAAATAACAGTCTTACAAAATAAAAGATTCTATAGATCCCACATTAGTGGTAACAAAGCAGGAAGAGACTAGACATAATGTCACAGTGTCATAAGTCTGTTTTACATCAGTTGTGGTGTGGCCCAAGATACAAATAAATGTAAATTGAACATAAATGCAAGGTATGTAAAACTGCAGTGGAATTTATGTAGTTAGTAAACATACTTTACTTGCTCTTTTGATCAAATTTGTAATAAAGGACTGCCTCAACCTGGTAACTGACAGCACAACAATCAGATTTAAAAAAAAAAAAAAAAAAAAAAAAAAGGACTGGTCAACCATGATAGTTGCCCCACAAGAACATGTTGGTGTAGGCAGATCTCAATTGAAAATTTCCTTTTACTTGTGAGTTGATTATAGCACATCTGATTTAGGCTGGGGATGTGTTATTTTTCAATTTTATATTATGATTGGTTTTAATGACAGATGTGAAGTTTATAATGTATAAAAAAAAAAAGGCACACATTGAAAAACCACTTGAAAATTTGTACACTAGCATTTTCATAAAACTTGCTGGTCTTGACTTTTTGTCAGGGCTTGTTGCAGGCCACTTTTGTATGGCCTTGGGTAAGTGTTCACACTCACTACCTGCCAACTCTTCCCATCCATCTTCAGTATGGGTCTACAATGTTTTAACTGGCCTTACTCCCGCACTAGAGGAAGAAGACCCAATAATATATCTATGGGTCTGCATACAGTGCCTGTTTAGTGCAGACTCAAATATTGTAACATTTTAGTATTGCACCAAAGCCCATTTACACTATTAAAAGGCACGGTTTTATTTTCAACAAGCACCCTATTCAAATCACATGTTAAGGATGCGAGCCTCAACTGCAACAGGTTGATAAGGATTTTCTATTTTTGTATAATACAATTTGACTTGCAGACAAACTCTCCATGTAGTTACTTTTTCTGCTACTGTGATATAATTTAAAAAAAAATGGAACATGGTTCAATCTGCTGCTGTGAAATTTGTGGATTTTTACACATGGTAGTGAGGATGATGGTGTTAATGAGCTAATGCATGAAAGAACATCAGACTGGTAAGGTGGTGAGTTCTTAACATTCTTAGAGGGAGGAATGCCCAAATGTTAATACTATCACTATAGTAATAGATTCAAACCCCCCCCCACCCCCCCCAATATCATATTATGTTTAGAAGAGATCATTGATAGTGTATGTCAGCAATCAACACTCTAGCACTTGCTTTTCTCCTGTGTCTGTCTGTCAGACCGTTGCAGAACAAATGAGGTCCGACTGAAAGCATGACCAATATGGGATGGGTCAGACAATTGTGATATTGCTTCCTCTTTAAATAGGACTGGTCACATGCAGGTTTAACCATTAACCTGTACTGCGATATTGGCAAGTCATGTAATGTACTCCTCATTGTGCATTGCTGATATTTTGTGATCATTTGAAAACAAATGGCTCCCTTTCACCAATGACCAGAAATTCAATTGTATTTATTTACTTTGCACTGGTTTTTTTTTCATTACCTAGAAAGAGCAGGCGATGGATAGCCAGTGTTCATCTTAAGTACTTCAGAAATCTTTGTCAGGACTATATGTTACAGATCTAAAATCACAGGACTTCGAGGGAAAAGAATGTGTCCCTTCAAGGCCAGACCACAGTGCATGCAATGTGCACATGTAGATATTGTGCGATGCACCAGACAAGTTCACTAGAAAGATTTTCAAAATAAAAGATGGTGAAAATCCTGCAAGTTGTTTTTAGCAACATACATATAAAAAAATCTTTTGTAGCCATAAGCAAACTAATAAAACAAAACACTTCTATAAACAAATGGTACATGGTTTGTGATTATTTTATTTAAAGTGGACAAGTCAACCACAAGTGTGAGGACGGCAAGGCACAATTCTCATCACAAATTTACATATTGTTAGGCAAATTATTATATATTTTTAATTAATATTTTATTTCCACAATCCCAAAACACACACAATTGCACATATCACATAATACTTTAGCTTCAAACCTGCATGCTTTTATCTATTTAAAATGGCACTCTTTCCGCTAAGAGGTTGGCAGGTGAGTATGGGAAATGTACACCAGACAGACAGATGGAGAACTATAGTTTAACACTGCTGCTCAATAGCCTTATTTGGAACCTAAATGCCATATCAATAGCAAAAACTACAAACTTAATATGGACGGGGAACAGAAAAGCTGTACAATTGTGTATAGCAAGTTAACATTTTAGTTATTTTTTTTTTTTAATATACCTCTACTATATATATCTGGCTATGAACACTATAAAAATTGCTGCAGCCAACCGGTTTAGACTAAAAAAAAAAAAAAAACAAAAAAAAAACAACCATACAGGCACATATAACTTCTTCCAAAATTAAGGAAAGAAGCTATGATTTATCAGGAAAAAGGTTGTTTACGAAGAATAGGTATTATTGGAAGAGTGACTTCTACTTTAAACCCTGCTTGATGTTTGGTAGTTTACTATTTTTGCAACAGTCTTGAAATGTTACTTGATGTATATGGAGCAAATGCGTCAATCTCAGCATATAGGAGAATGTATTTGCTCTCTTAAGGTTAGGCATAAAGTTCTCCCTCTTGCACCTGGTGAGAGATTAGGTTTGTAATAAGCCACTATTCTTTGGAGAAGTAGAAAAGACAGTAGTTCATTGCAGTCATCTGGGATATTTAGTCTATTGAATGTTTTGCCATAAAACAGTTCTTCCATTTGTGTGCTTTAAATAGGGAGGTGGAAGAACGGCTCTTTCAGCAAGGGCACCAGGTCTGTAAAACATTTAAAGGGAGCCTGTCAGCTAATGTGCATAAAGAGCATATAAAATTACACAATTTTACAGTGTAAAACACTTGAAATGAAAGGTAAAATGTTCCACGGCAGTGCTTGTTTTATCAAAACTTTAACAGTTTTAAAAAAAAATTTAAGAGGAAATGTATGAAAAACAAAAATATTCTTTTTGCCAAAGTCACCTATTTACTCGAAACACTTCCTTATTAACAGTTTCAAATGTGTTACTCTATGTATTTTATATTTAAGGTTTCAAAGAGCTTTATTGGAGTTATGGATTCTTACATAGGTATTGAAACAATTTACAGAATATATAAGTATTGAATAAATGAAATAAGGATAAGGATGAGTAAATTGAAAAAAAAAGGGGGGGATACATAGGGTTAAGGGAATTTACATTAGGAGAGGATTGATTAAGGAAGGACTAAGGATTGGGAATGTAAATTATTAGATCCATGCATGTTTTTTTTATTTTAAATGTTCTAGAGTGTTAAATAAGTACACATGCAATGTATGCTGTGAGTTTTATGGTTGAGTAGAAGGTTCAAGTGTGAGAGGGCATATAAAAGCCATAAGTCCCAAATTGGTGTGGTTTTAATATTTTTTCATTTTTCTTGTAGTTAGACATTGTTTGTATGGATTCAGTTTCAGTTCGGAGGAGTTGAATAGTATGGGGGAGGGGATGTTGATGTCCAGTTTCTGGCAATTCATCTTTTTGCAGCTGCTAAAATGTGGAGGGTTAATTTTTAAGTATGATATGTAATCCTGGTGGTATCATATCCGGAAGTGCCATAGTGAGAGGATGGGATTGGTGTGTGTAGAAAGGTGTTGATTAGTGTGAAGGTGTCGGTCCAAAATTTTCTCAAGTTTTGGGCAGTGGCACCAGATGTGGCTCATGGTTCCTGTGGATAAATTGAAAGTCCAGCAGTTTTTGTTATAATTGGGATAGATACATGGTACCTTCAATATTAGCCAATACCATCTAAGTAGATCTTTTTGGTCGGATTCAAAGTGGTGCATTTGGATACACCAAACATATTGGTGATGGTGGAGTTCCATTGTTTGGAGGAAAAGTTTGTTATGTTCTTGTTCCATGTATGGGAGTTTATCTTGTATGTTTTTAATTATAGAAGATTCATAGACTGATTTTTTTTTTCCATATAATGTGTTAGGTGTAAGTATTTCAAAAGTGGTGAGTTGGAGGATTGACTGATGTTGATATTTTTAATAATGTTCTTAAGTTTTTTTTTTAGTTGTAGTATTCTTGGTCAGGTACGTTGTATTCTGATTGGAGGTCTTGAAAGGGTTTCAAATGATCTTCTTTAAGAATCTGGTTGATTGAGGTTATTCCTTTGTTATAACATGATATAAGTATTAGATTTGTTGAGAGAAGTGTAAGTGTTTTCAAAGAGATGAAAGGAATCATTTCCGAATTTAAATGGACTTTAGGGATGTGTTTCGTCCATATTTTTAGAGATCATTTAGTGCTTGGGAGAGGAGATTTGAGGGTTGGCCATTTTTCTTTGGGTAACTATAGTAAATTGAATAGGTGATATGGAGAGATGTAGGAGGAGGAGGAGGAATTTTTATAAGTGGGGTTCCTGAGGATTTAAAAGCTATAATGAGTTGTGCTATTGCTGTGGCTTTATAATAGGTAGGAATGTTTAGCATGTTGAGGCCTCCATGTTGTTTTGGTAGTTGGAGTGTAGATATGGTGATACTAGAGTGTTTGTTGTTCCATATGAATTTAGTGAAGGTTGTATTGTATTGGGATAAGGTTTTTATTGGGATGTGAATTGGTAGGGTTCGGAATAAATACCTACGTTTTGGGAGAACAGCTGCTATTTTTCCCAGCCATGAAATTTCAAATTTTGTCCATGTTTGTACCGTATTTGCTCGATTATAAGACGACCCCCCAAGCTTTGTATATTCCATTAGGAAAAAAATTAAAAGCCTGAATATAAGACTACCCTATAGGAAAAAAGTTCAACTTGTATATATCTTTCACATATAAATTGCTTTAATAAAAAAATTGTTATCAAAAAATGCATTTCTTGATTTTATTTCCTTTTTGTGCCAATGCTGCCTCTCTTTCCCTTGCCCCCAGCTTTCTCTCTCCCCCTCCCTTTGTATCCCCCCTTGCCCCCCTCCCCTTGTCTGTCTCTTCCCCCTCCTTGTTTCTCTGCCCCCCTCCCTCCCCCTCATTTCTCTGTTTTCCCCCCCCTCCCCCTCGTTTCTCTGTTTCCCCCCCCCTCCCCCTCGTTTCTCTGTTTCCCCCTCCCCCTCGTTTCTGTTTCCCCCCCCTCGTTTCTCTGTTTCTCCCCCCCCCCCTCGTTTCTCTGTTTCCCCCCCCCCTCCCTACCTCCCCCTCACCTCTTTTCTTGCTTGAGGATGTCTGCAGCTCTGCGGGGGACCTGGATCCCAGTCTTATAGTCTGACCTCAGTTTGAGGTCAGATTATAAAACGACCTCGATTATAAGACGAGGGGTATTTTTCAGAAAAAAAATTCTTATAATCGAGCAAATACGGTATATCACGTTTTATTTGAGTCTATGTCTTGTGTATTTTGTGTTGCAATAGGGTAGAGTATGATTTTGTTAATGGGATTAATTTTTCGCTGCATTCAAATGTGTATAATGATTTTAAAGTTTGTAAGAAAGAATTGGGAGAGCTTGGGTTTTTGTTGCGTTGTATTCATAGTAAAAAAAATAAATAAAAAAAATACATGTCTAAGAGGATAGAAGAGTTTGCAGTGTAGTGACTGAAGTCAAGGGGTTAGTTAATGTTATTATGATGTCACCTGCAAATAGTTTTAATTTGTGGGTTTTGGTAGGGGTAGTGTAACCTTGAATGTTTGGGTAATTTCTAATTTTAATGGCATGGGGTTCAAGTGCTAATGTGAATATGAGTGGGGAGAGTGGAAAGCCTTGTCTAGTTCCATTTGTTATATTAAAGGGTTTGGAGAAGAAGCCAGTGTAGAAGACTTTTGCAGTCTGTGTGTCATTTAGGGCTTTGATAGCATTTATATATGATGGTGGTAGATGGAATGAGTCAAGAACATCTAGTGGGTACGTCCAGTTGACTGTTGAATGCTTTTTCAGCATCAAGGGACAGGAGGAGTATTTGTTTTTGGGATTTATTGGCAGCGGAGACTTTGTCGATAATGGATCTGGTGCTAGTCTATGTGGGATGAATCAGACTTGATATTGATGAATTTGTAGAGAGATATGGGTTTAGTCTGTTAGCTAGAATTTTGGCAAAAAGTTTGATGTCTGTGTTAAGTAATTAGATCTGACTGAAGTTAGCGCAATTAGTGGGAGGTTAACTGGGTTTGGGGGATTGTGATTATGGTAGCTTCTAAGAATTCAGTTGGAGTATTTCCAGATTAGAAAAATTCATTAAATAAGTTTGTAAGATAGGGTGTTATGTCGTCTTGAAATGTTAAGTAGTATTCGTTGGAGAAACAGTTTGGTCCTGGGGATTTCTGGTTTTTCAGCGATTTGATGGTTTGGGATGTTTCAGTGGTGGATATAGAGATGGAAGTTTGATGTTTAAGAGAAAGGAAGTAATATCGGTTTGAGATGGGATTTTAGTGCTAGGTTCATTAGTAAAGTTGTATAATCTATCAACTATATGTTTGGGGTTATATATTTGTTTCTGAGGTAACGAACAGTATTTTAGATTCTAGTTGTTTTTTGTGAAGTTTGCAAGCTAGTTGTCGGTCAGCTGTGTTTCCTTTGTAGTAATATAGTTGTTTGAGGTGCATGAGGGAGTATGTGATTTTGTTCATAAATTCATAAAATTTCCGCATACTTTATATAGAGTCTGTGCGAGTTTAGTGATGGTTTCTCCATGTAGAGAGCCAGATAGAATAAGTAGTCTTCTTTGTGTGTCAGAATATTTAGGGGTAAATTAAAATGGGCAATCTATGAATTAGTACTAAGACTCCTTTGGTCTTTGCTTCTGACATGGCAGTGGAGTGTGTGGGTTATATTGAGGAAAAGAAAGTGGGAGCTTTCTCTCTTGAGAAGTGTGTTTCCTGGAAACATGCAAATGTGGCTTTTGTAGAGGCTACACGTTCAATGATAACATTAGCACTGCCATGGTGGGGTAAGTATAGGAGATCTGGATTGTTTTATGTGTTTATTTCTGGTAGGTATTGGGGTATGATATTTTGGATGGTTGTTTGTGGGGTGAGTTCGAAGATAGTGTTCAAGGTTGATTTTTGGGGATTTGGTATTTGCTAGTATTTGTTGTTAATATGGTGTCTGCTGAATGTTACAATAATGTAAAATAATGGGTGGGGTTTCATTATTGTTAATTGATATTTTATATTTTAAATATAAGACTAAAAAAGGTCACTAACTCAAGTCCCAATAAATACTTGCAAATTGTTAAGATATAGTTTTTTGTTCTACCACAATTCTATAATGACATGGCAAAAATTGGATGTGTAAGTATACATATTTTCATTTGCTTAGCCAGAAAAAATGAAAATAAAAACAAACATTAGCTACCATGGCACATTATGGTGATAAGGTAGGTTAGTTACCAGCTTGTATAAACATTTCTAAGCTTACACATGGCACCATTTAAAACATTTTATATTTTTTACATTAGGTTGAAGAGAAAAGGGGAATGATGAATGTAGCCATTACAGAGTAAAAAGTCAACCTTTAACCCCTAGCTCCACAGACATCTGGTTTGATGTATGCTCTTCTTTGGAGAGTGGATGACTGAACACTAATTAGTTGGAAGCATTGTTTTGTGTAACGAAAATTCTTATTTTTTGACTGTTTATAAAACGTGAGATAAAGGTTAAAATTACTGCACATCTGTTTACTTAAAAGAGACTACATTTTGTATCTAAAGGGAAAAAAGTTACAAATATGCAAAGTACAACACAAACTAGTCTAATAATAAAATTGGCCTGAATCAGCAGTCTGTCGCATTCAATAAAGTTTGTTTAAAAAAAAAACGTTTAAACAAACTTTTTTGAATCCGCATCGGCTGGAGGGGAGCGCACAACGCTTCGCCTCACAGCCACGGACCTGCACCGGGAGACAGAGCAGCGAGGAGAAGGATTTTTTTTTTCACTGTTCCGGCGCCCCCTGCTAAGTTACACCCTAGGCGGCTGCCTAGGTCGCCTTACAGGTGGCGCCAGCCTTGCCGAACCCCGAACTCCAACAGGTTACTGTTGCAGGTTACTTTAAAGTGCTGATCACTGATAAACTATGAGTGGAACACCCAAAGACCAGGGCCTTGGCTTCAGACAAGGACATTGTTTAGCTCTTTCAGGAGTACATATAACTTGAAGCGATGAATTGCAGATCCACTGCCAAGTTAATAAAACACAAAATAAATTCCCTGCAAGTTTTAATTTCTTCACCAAAGAAAAACTAATGACATTACATTGTTGCACTGACTGTATAGGATCTTCAGCAATTTGTTGGACTTTTGTAGGCTGGTCAACTATTTTGGATGAATTCACCCATGATCTTGTAGAGGCAAATTTCAATCAATTTGTGCATTATGAATGCATGTTTCAAGCGAAAAGGGCCTGTAGTTTATTACATGGCAATCTTTGTAGAAGTGACTGTCCACACAATGTGTGCCCACAGAATGCAAGGGTAACTGTGCAAAATATATTATATATAAATTATAATGCAGGCTCACAGATTTTGCAATACGCAACAGGGTCAAAACCTTGTACAGCTCATATGCACAAATATCAAACAAAAATAAGGAGACTTTTAACCACAACTCTTCCCAGCTGATAAGCCAGTAGTACTAGTTTATTCAGGTTATTACAAGTCCTTTTAAAATTTCTGAATTATTCATTCCAAACATGAAATGTGTATATTTTATATTCTAGTGGTACATTTGTACAAAGTGGTGGTCTACAAAGGGTGTAGGATGCAGAACATAGATTCTTTTGAGCTGCCCTAGACCTGAACGGTCATTGGTTGCACCCCTTTCTTGCATAACTTTGCACTACATTACACTGCCCCCACATCCTAATGCACAGCACCAGATTGCGACCACATCCTAATGCACAGCACCAGATTTTTTTAAACACACTAAAAGGTTTTATAAGTGAAACCATCAATGAGTAAACCAACGGAACACTTCAATTTTAGAACTTATAGTCCAAAACTGATCAATCTTCATAACCCCAGTAGCTATATTTTTGCAGAAAAAAACATGCATGAACTGAGGAACTTAAGTAGAACACATAGTACACTCTAGGGACATGGCTGGTAGGATACAGAATATATCAAAGCAGGTGAGGTTCTCCACAAAGGAAAAAAAAAAAACTTAGTTCCCTATCTTATAGCTAGGATAGCCTTGTGTCTATCCCGAGATTTCTTAAAATCATGCGACGATTTCCTGTGTATTTAAATGTTTATCATATCCCCCCTGTTAAGTCTTTCCTCCAAGCTATACATGTTAAGATGCTTTAACCTTTCTTGGTAAGTTTTATCCTTCAACCCATGAACCAGTTTAGTAGCCCTTCTCTGAACGCTCTCCAAAGTATCAATATCCTTCTGGAGATACAGTCTCCAGTACTGCGTTTAATACTCCAAGAGAGGTCTCACAAGTGCTCTGTACACTAGCATGACCATTTCCCTCTTATCCCATTTATTCAAAGAACAAAATCACGCACTATCGAGATTTATGTGAATATGGAAGATATTTAGATTTAAAAAAAAAAAATTATATATATATATATATATATATATACACACACACACACACACACACACACACACAATCAGTATGAACGTTTCTTCTGACCGATAATCTCCATAAGAATAATATTCAGTAAGATTATAAAATGTGGATAGGATCCCAGTTATTGTGGAAAATAGATAATCCTTTGCTACAGTTAGGCCCACTATATATAAAAGCCAAAAAATGAAAAAGAAAATAAAGTTCAGGCTGCTTGTACCAAAATCTCAATCTAAGGTGGGTGTACAGCCTAGTATTGTAATACATTTAGAAGCAGCAAACAGAAGCAATGGAAGCAGGAGAAAGAAAATAAATACACACACGCACACACATAAATATATACACACACACACACCCACCATATATAACTTACCGTTCCTGGATCTCTGTCTGCAAAAAATCGGTAGAACCCGGAAATGCAGAGACAGACACATGGGCAAAAAAAAAAAGAGGAAAAAAAATTAGAACACAAGCCTTCATCATTTTTTCATAAATTTTAATTTATACAAAGGAAAAAAATCATTGCACATTCTTAATACAATAGTCTTGTGTGTTTATTGTCAAGCATGTATATAAATACTAAAAAGATATTCCTATTCTCATGACAGAATTAGTGTCCTGTTCAAATATGCCAGATTTCTTATCACATACAGTGCACCATTATTCTTTTAGTTTTGGTGAGCAGGTTTCCCTGTTTCCACTTTCAAATTAACAGCCAGAAATGCTTTGCTTCGTATTTCATGTACATCCCTCAAGCACTAAAAGGGGTTCCTTTTTGGATGCCAGACAGAAGATGAAATACCACAAGGTAAAGCAAGCTTCTGAAGTTTTACTAAGAATTCGCTATGGTCTACCACATCCTTTGCAAACTTTGCAGATATAGAAACAGACTTCTATTCCCTTCTGTCTTAGAACACAATATGTGGCAAAACATGGGATGTAAAATAAACTATTTGGAAACCATGCTGCAATAAATTCAATAAAATGGACTTAAATTTGATGGTAGATCTTAGGGGATTACAGTCAGAGGCAAGAGTAAATAAGAAGGAAAAAAGGAGCAGGTAAAAAAAAAAAAAAAAAAAAAAAAAAAGTAGGAATCTGGTGCTCTACAGAAAGAAGCGAGGTTATAAAGACCTGTCACAAGGCTACAGATCTCTAGCTCCTCCCACAAGACAGCAAGCACTGTAAATCCAGATGGCAAGGAAAACAAAATCTTGGGTTTTCAAGAAGCTCTACGAGAGTCCCCATCAATGTTATAAAATTGAAGAATACACAATACACGGACAGACATTACTTAAAAAAGTTAAATTTGCTTTCCATAAGTCTGTAGATTTTATATGTACTTAAGTGAAAAGTATTGTGCCCTGCATCAGATATATGAACAGAAGAAATGGCACAAGGAAAAAAAAAAGAAACATAGCAAGCAGGAGTAAATCCCCTACAAAAAAAATAGGTTAATTTGGATTGGTCCGATTCTCACCTCTGTGGTGATCTGATTCATGATGTTTCTTGTCATCTTTCATAGACAAGTGAGACTGCCCACCAAGTGCATTGGAAAGGGCAAGCAGTCCAGCACTACTTCCTAATGATGGCATTCCTTGTGGCTGAAGACCTGACGGATGAGGAGTTAGAGGCACTGGTGGTCCATGGCTGTGGGACAAATGTTGGGCTTGCAATTGCTGCTGCTGTTGTAATGATGGTTGTCATTCATTCCAAAGAAAAGGTTTGAAAATGAGGAAGAGAAAAAAAAAAAAAATTTAACATGTGAAGAGGAAACAAATTAGACTTAATGGTTTCAATTAGCCATTCACAATTGAATTTAAAATGTGTCCCTACATTACATGATCCTAACCCAATGAATTTGACATGTACAGCGCAGAGAAAGGGCATC
Organism: Pelodytes ibericus; assembly: GCA_036172795.1. Taxonomy (NCBI): domain Eukaryota; kingdom Metazoa; phylum Chordata; class Amphibia; order Anura; family Pelodytidae; genus Pelodytes; species Pelodytes ibericus. Next base: position 89,997,719 of record CM069860.1, read on the forward strand.
TCAGCGATGTCCAGAACGCAGCATCAGACAAACTGAAAACCAGGAAATGTGACAGTCGATCTCTGCAGATGGTAAAGCATTCAGTAAGCCATGTTGGACTGAATGTTTATTCTATAATCAGCAGTCAAAAACAGGAAGGAAACCATATCCTGTTGGGTGAAATGCCTTATGCATTTAGTAATCATATGATCGTATATTATATTCACACTCAATATTCATAATAGAACTCTGTCCATTAATCTGACCTTGATACACAACAGGGAACTACATACTGTTAGATGAACAAGGACAGACCGGTACATGAGATCCATTTGCAATATATTCAAATGTATCTGTACATTACAATCAGATGAACTCACTTTAATCCCTTTAACCCCTTCCTAACCTTATGACTGGTTATCCAGTCAGGATTGAAACACTCATGACCGTATAGCAGGACAATCAGCCCTGAATTAAAGATTGGAGCTTTGCGCGGTTAACTGGCGTTTTGATTCCGGGAATCTGCCTCTAAACCAAGGCAGGCTTCCTGGACCAATTGTAGGTCCGGCAATTATGTGATTGCTGTGATCTTTATAGGTCATCTTTATAAGTCAATGTTTTTAAAAACTTTGTCTCCAAATCCCTCGCTGTGCCTCACACATGAATTGTGAACTACAGAGAGAAAAACATCAGTTCCTGCAACAACAAAAAAAAGATTATAAAGTGAACCCTTCCGATCCCTTGCTAATCAGTGTCCTTCCTACTTTATGGTGCTCATTTTATTTTACCCAATTTGATTGCCATTTTAAAGGGTTTTTTTCAAAATCAATATATCAGTTCAGTTAACCCCTGCATTGTACTATGGTTTTAACACTTAATTGTAGACTATATATGTAAATGGTAACCTAAAGAACGCTCTGTCCTTTTAAAAACATGTAACGTTTATGGGGGAGTTAAATCTCTTAAACAACATCTCAAAAATTGAAAAAAAGATAAAAAAAAAAATCGCTCTGGTCCTTAAGGTGTTAAAATGTGTAGCTATCTAATCTTTGCTGCATTCAGTTGTATGACAATAGACAGTTCTACTTTTCTTATAGGCTTGAGAAGGATTAACTAGATACTCACATAAATAAACCCTCAAGAGGTTAACCTCATCCTCTTAAGCTTCACACACTACAATCCTAGATCTAGCTGGCAGCCACAGCCAAGGAGCGAAATAAACCAGCATCTTGTTAATCCCTTAGCCAATCACCTCATGCAAAGTGATTCGGTAAGGAGGCAGACAACTCAATCCGATTGTGCTGGCTCACAGCAAACACGCAGACCTTTGACAGAATGCTAAACCATCATAAAACATTATGTAAGAATAGAACTCAGCATGTGGAACCTCTGCCAGAAAACTGCAGAGTAAATGGTTTTTAAAAGGAATCTTCAGATAACAGGTTAGGTTGTCAATCAAGTAAAAAAAAAAAAAAAAAAAAAAATAAAAAAAAAAAAAAAAATCACATATGCATTGGGTATCCCCTTACTACCGAAAGAGATAGAATGTTGACGGCAATGCAGACTTATAAAGACATATAAAGAAGTCTCTCTAGCAACACATGCATCTATATATAATCAAGTTACAACATCTTAAATGCATCTACATATCAAATGTCTTTAGGCTGTGTATAACTAGTCAGAATGTCACATGTGGATTTGCCATTTACTTGATGGCAAATAAAACTTAATATCTATACAAGCGACACATTTGTGTAAACGTTGCAAAAATATTTAGGCCCACCACTGGAAGAAAAAAAAATCCGGGAGGGCCTGCTGGGAAAGTGAACCATACACTGGAAAGAATTATGTCTGGGTTAATTTACATGACAATAAAAAAAAAACCCTTATGATCTTTCACACTCATAATAGCTGTCTAAACCGTTAAATTACTATTTCTTTTCTTAGCTTGAAAGACGCCACTGCTTAGAAGGATGTCCCCTTCCCATTGTTCGGTCTACTAATTCGGCCTGCTCAACAATACTGACAGCTGCTATCAAACTGGGCAGTGCATACTTTCAATGCAGCTGCTACTTGTAGTAACAGGCAGGCTGCTGATGCCTCCTCCCCTCTGGGGAGACAGGTTGACACACTGCATGTTCAATGAAAAGGAGAAAAGGTCCACTGAATTGTCAACCCAATTTTCTGCTACTCTGATTTTGCCAGGATGCACAAAGTCTCTTTCATGCAACTCAAGCATATGTCAGGAGCATAAGACTTATTGCAAAACTAATTTTCACCTAAACTATAAAAAGATAATTTTACACAGAAGGTAAAAAAAAAAAACAAAAAAAAAAAAAAACTGACCGAATGACATGCTATTGGAGTGTGTTTGTTATTGCACTAGAAGCAGTCACACAGATCTGTATTCAACCTCACAAGTCAAAAAGACCTGTGTGTTTATATAATGCTATACATGGCTCAGGAGTGTACTTATTTTAGACCCAGTTGAAAACCAGTTGATATGTAAAATGAGGCAGTGCTGAAGGAGCGAGTGTCTTGGTGAGTGTGGGGGTTAGGGGGGTGAAGGAGTAAATGAGATACTGAAGGGTTGATTGGTTGAGAAGGGAGAGATGTGAGAAAGGTCGGGAAAGAGGTGGGAGTGGAGAATGTTAGAGGGGAGGGGATGTTTATGCAAGGCTAAGCTGTCAAGTGTAATAAAGCAGCCTGGATAAAACGTAAGCTGAAAATCCACTGAAGCTCCCCATTTCAGGGAGGAAAAAGCTATTAAAAGGAAATGAAGGTCACCGTCCCAGTTTATTTCACCTAATTGACTGCCAATGGCTTACCACAAGCAAACCCACTGCAGATCTGCAATTGAGAAACTGATGAAAGAAGCGTTTTCAAGCTGAGACTCATTCTTTTATCAGCACTAATCCTCCCTTACTCTTGTGTGGTTTTTTTTCCCTTTCCCTCCATCTCCAGTTGGGATGTAATTTTAAGCACAGATGGATTAACTGGTCCCATTGTCTGTAGACGTCAGTGGACTATAGCACTGTTAATCCATACAGCAGCATGTCTAATTATCATTACAAAGTGTCTGAGGGAGCCATAAAGACCAGCAGGGCATCTTCTCACAAGCAATTAACATAAATTGATAAATGAGTAATTTGAATCAGCTCAAGCCGCTCGCATGAATAAAATCAGAAAGGACAGCTCCTTGTTTCGGCTACTTCTTTAGCTTGTGCTGAGAGGGCAGGAAAAAAAAACAGCAGAAATACTGCAGACTTGATGTGGCGGGAATAATTGAATTCACACAGAGGGAGGAATGCATGGTTCAGTGGATTAATTTAATGCAAAACAAATCACTTGTGATTGACAGTTAGAGAGAGGAGGGTATTAACCAATCATACAATTTAAAAGTGGAATACACTAAAGCCTACAACACATTATGTAATACACTTAAATATGTTGGACACCGTGACAAGTTCTTGTATGCAAATCCAATCCAGCATTGGAGGAATACAGGGAGGGTTGCACATAAATGGTTGACTTTAAGACCAATACCATCAAATCTGACATTTTTCCATATCAAAGATGGAAATTACTATTGTTGATAAAAATCACACAAAGCTAAGATTCTAGTTGCCATTGTGTTTAAAAAATTACCCTCATTTGGTGAACTCCCAAGAACGTTAAGTAATATATCTTTGGTACTGCAGATGTTCTACATATCTTCATGATTCTCAGTCAGCCATAAACCCCCATCAGTTTGAACATCATGGGATATGTAGCTCAAACACCTACAGTGCCAAGATTTGGTATCGCTGCTCTATACCAATGCTCCTCAGACCTGAAGACTGCGTCACCTTTAGTTTAAACTGTGAATGCAGAGAATAAATAAAATAAAAAATAAAAACTTCTGTACATTCTGTTAGCAAAGTTGAAAGACAATGACTAAATTAAGAGAAAAAGGTTTTAAATATGTCAGTGGTGGCTGCTGTTTTATGACATCCCCTGAGGCTTAATATGCAAATTAACTGGTTTCCAATGGAAAATATGGAATTTGCATATCAAGCCACAGGTAAGGTCATGAACTGGTGACTCCACAGACACATTTAAAAAAATATTTTTCTCAATTTAGGCATCTACTAGTATATTTTGCTACGACAATGTATAGATCATTTTCAATGTTTTTGTTCTACATTCACAGTAAGAGAAAGAAAAAAAAAAAAACACAATGCTTAAGCGATACAGTCCCTTTAAGGGGCTCCAAACTGTCCTGGTTATCAGGACTGTCCAGGTATTCAAACAGATGCACCTGTACTAATGAATGAATATACCATAAACATTAACTGCTGTGGGCCCAGCGCACTGGATTTAAGCAATGCACCTCTTAAGTATAGAGGTTTCACTTGTGTTTCCTTTTTACATGATAAAGATAACAAGCATTTGAGTGAAATAATCTGTGATTGAACAACAAAGAAATATACAATCAATAAAAACCAAGTAAAAAAAAAAAGCTGGTTATACACACTGTGGGAGGTAGACCTGGAAGGCCACGTACCCCGATGATGGCATTCAGCTCTGCCATTGTCACTTGTTTGGCGCGTTCTACGGCCTGAGCCACCTGTTGCTGATGCTGTAAATAATGGAGTGAAAAAAACAAAAACACTTTATCACCACTGTATTTAACACAGCATAACAGGTATATATTTTCAGCTTTGATTTATTTTTTTAAGCACACTACATACATGCTGAAAGCTACTAAACATATCAAAACATATCCAAATGAACATGTATGGTTTGATAAAGGTTATATCAATGGAAACAGGTGTATATAATTAAATTTACACTGCACTATACAAGGAGGGTAAACAAAGCATGGGGAAGAAAAAGAAAGGAAAAAAAAAAAACTTATGGATTTCCACATAACCATTTCTGATTTGCAAAAATTGCAGCCTTGCTTTAATAAAGGTATCTAAATTATTATTATCAAAGTTGCAAGTCTACATTGTATGTATCCACAGCTTGGCCTGCAATCTGTTAAGATGAGATAGCAGGGGGTTCTGCACACCATAACTAGAACAGATGTTCTTCACACTTATGCTTTGCGATAAAATTAACATTGTAAAGCCAACTCATTTACAAACAGAGAAGAAGTATAATTGCACTTTAGCAGCCAGCATTTTACTTACTTCCTGAGAAAGAAATGGGATGACTTGTGCACAAATTGTATTCAGTCTCTTGGCAATTTCTGTCTACAAGAGAAAAAGAACAAAGATGTCAGCACACACATTTATTAATATTAACCATTGAGAGAGGATACCATCACGGTAGACTAAAAAAAAAAAAAAAAAAAACACAAAAAAAAAAAAAAAAAAACCACCACTGAATTCAAATTTGAGCTGGTGGATAGACTATATGGACTTACTGGTTATCCACATTTAAAGATAGAAGTTACAAAATTAGAATAATCCTCCAGTCATTTATGAGCAGAACCTTTATTTAACACCCCCCATTGTGTTAATGTGTCAATTTAAACAGTAAGAATAATACAAATAACACTCAACATGTTGAATGCAGCTCCAACCACTGTCATACTGTTAGTCAAGTTAAAGATTAAACTGCACATGGAGTTTCAAAGTCTAAGACATTGTCAATAATTTCCAACATGCCTCAGCAGTGGACATGCATGTGATAAATGTGGAATGTATTACATTCTTGCACATGTATATCATCCTATTTCCCTATTGCATGTAAATATGCCTTTGAGTAAAGATGCCCAAAGTACAGATCAGAGATGCACATAAAGCAACCTAACAGTGGGAAAAAAAATATTCTTGCTTCAAACAGCTCTGTCAGACAGCGCACTAATAATTGTCAAAGTTTTTTTGGCACCACAGTCCGCAGCTTACAATGTCAGGAAAAGGCTCTTGTATTTGTATGGCAGCTCTCAAAGTATCTCAAGAGCTCTTAATTGTTTATGTTCTTAATGCTGAGTCTCTTGAGTGTGTTCATTTTTAATAGCAGGCTCAAGTAGTCAGCCTATCAAAAGGAGTGTGATGCATCTGCAGTGATTGGTTCATGCTACTTGAACGATGGTCTGGGTTTATTTGCAAATTACAAGCATTTTCAGTGCCCACCACTTAAGAGCAGCCATCCTATCTGAAGCATCATTAACATTTACAGCAGTTTCATCCCATCTGTAAATTAAAGCACAAAATACTAGGCAGATTCTATTTGGACGATACCGGTGTTCTTGGCAAACAAATGTCTGTAGTTCAGAGAGTGTACACACATTTGAATTTGGCATTTATATCAAGAAGGCATAGCTGCCGTGATAAAAATAAATAAATAAATAAAACCACTTAGGACACTCAATATTCAGTGCTACTGAGAGATACTCAAAAAATAGGGCAAAGATGTCATCACCTGCACACACAAATGTGTACCATTAAATATTATAAAGAGTAATAAACATGTTTATACTTATTGCCTGTAAATGTTTGTGCACTGTGCCAATACAGTTACTGTAATTTTTCACCAAATATGTGGTTCCCTGCCATATAGACTGACACACACACAGACACACACACGTTTGTATTATCTAATCTAGGTAAAAAAGCAACTAAAAAAAATGAAGTACATTGCATTTTTTTTTAATCCATTGGCAGCATATTAAGGATATAATATCAAAGCACTGATGAGGCAAGTAATAAACCAAGTGCAACAGCAGTCAAAGAACAAGAAGTTTTAGGAAAGGGTGACAGAAATACTGCATGGCAGACTTTTAGGAACAGTACCCAGTGTAACATTGCTGTGAAGTCGAAAACTTTGGTTTTCTTTGGTAGAAAGAGTAGACCAGATGGGCTATTTGCTTTCCCCCTCTGTAATTAGTTCTCCAAGTAAAAGAGGTGGAGACAGTTCTTGTGCACTTGCAAGTGGCACTTAATTGGATATTAGCAAAGCACTTTATACACTCTAATGTCACACAGATGGTTGCATCCAAAAAAGGTTAGCCACTTTTGCTTTAACATTTGATTTGGTGGGCATATCACAGTGTCAGTCGGCACTCTGCCGATTTGTAGCATCATGGTGGAGACAGAACTTGTGATTTGTTGCTCATTAAAAAACGTTCCTGGCCAACAACTACTGAGTGGTGCTCTCTATCCGTTTATGAAATAGACTGCCATGTAACCAGAAGTCTGACCTTATGATGCAGTTAAAGGGCCTGATTTATTAAATTTAGGATGCCCATTTTATACTGGTGTTTCACCTCTATAAAGCTGCGCAAGTTCTTGATAAACTGTAATTTTCCCATCAATAATTTGAAGGTTAAGTATACAATAAGAGTGCAATTGCTACATGTGCCACTATAGAATGCCAACTCCCAATGAATTTGGAGTTTGTGCTCCAGTCACACACTTCCAAGTTGCTCTAGCGAATTTAGCACCAATGACAACCTCTGCCAAATCCAAGTGCCATTTCCCACACATAAAAGAGGTATAAATACAGACCAACATACAAGGCTTTTGTTGCCCTGCTCACAAGTCCTAGACAGAAAAAAAGAAATGGACTTTGCCATTTATAACATGTAACATCGTAAACCACAAAAGGGATAATACAGGTCAATGTAGAACTTTTTGTCATTACTGAATCATTTGAGGTAATCTGTGTGGCGGATGAGAGGGGAGGGGGAAAAAAATAAAAAGAATAAAATAATCGAAGGCAGTGAGAACATTGCAAATGGCTTATTGACCTCAGAGCAATTTTCATCTCCATCTGTCTAACAGCAGACTTATGGGGAGGGGGGTAGATGAGTGCAGTTCAGAATACTGAACATATTTCCTTTTAAATCCACAGTGCTCATCTTAAATGCTTGGCACTCTCATGTAAACATGTAATCCACTGATTGGTTGAGAGTAACCTCAGTGCATGGTTTCATCAATTAACCAAGCAATATTTTCATATACCTCAATGTAATATACAATTGCATACAATACAAATGGTGAGCAATCATATTAAAGACTGGTATAATTCTGTTTAATTAGAAAACATCTTACACCAAGTCGCATGCACAGGGACAAAAGGTCTTATGAACATGAGAATTGTTTTCTTTTTCAGCAAACAAATCTTATTTCCATTGTACAACATAACGTAATCTTTGCAATGCTAATGATATAGATCATGGATTAAGCAGTGAGCGGTTTAAAGCTTTATGAAGACAAAAAAAAAAAACGTTCATGAATAAAGATGCAGCAGCAAATCTGTGAAGAACAACGCATTAAAAATAAAAAAGGTGATTGATTTAGAAACCAAGGTCCCTACAGTATATCAATGTCAGACAGCGTGTCAAGCTAAGAATCAATTCAGGTGTACGCCACTGCCAAATTTCGCTGTTCCCAAATGAGCTTTAAAATTATTTTATTGCTCAAAATTTAATTTGTTCCAACCCGTGTCTCCATGACAACGTTGGCTAACCCTGCAAATCATTTGGGTAATTGGATATCTTATCTCTCTATTGCTCTCAAATCGAATGATTCTGCTAGAACTGTAGCAGCCAATCAAATTTACAGGCCTCCTGAGTAAAAGGCTTAGGAAAGTAGCCACATTCATCTCCTCTTTAGTGCCATATTAACCAGGATGTGACAAACTGCAGAGGATGGCTTCAAAGAGCATTTGGGATTAAGAACCAGTTATCTTCTCAGATTGAACCTTTTCTGCATACATTTGTAACTACTTTTATGCACTATACAATGTTTCAATCTAGTGCTGCCAATATGCATGTGCTCACACAGCAACACAAACTTCAACAGAACAAAAAGAAGTTTATTCTATAAAGATGGTTCCAATTTCGATGAACCAGCTTGTGCAAGAACAAATTTCAGCTAGCCTCAGGATAACACATTATTACTTTCTTTCTTTCGTGCATTGCTTCTACAATTATGCAACCTTAAAATGGTATCCGATATGAACATTATATCAGGAACAGTCTCATTTAAAAATCTATTAATACTGAAATTGTAATTTAACGTAGGTACCACCCTTGCAATGTTATAAACTTGGTTTCAGAACACTTTGCCATGTAAAGTTATTTGTATCTCAAAGTAGTCACATATACATACATACCAGTGTCTCAAACAGTTTTCCTTTAGTCACTAAAACAGACCCGTCTACAAGGCCCAAAAGACTACAGCTGCTGCCATAGAGAAGTGGGGGGGAGGGGGAGAAATAATGTTTCAATACAGTGCAGGCAAAAATTATTATCTCACAAACTAATACAAACTACAGCACAACACAAGATTTGTTAATCCTATAAAGATGCTTAAAATATATTCGGTTGCACAGAAGAGCTTATAGACACAGAATTGAGGATAGTTATCATTTTAATAGACCTTAGCCTTCGAGCCAAAGTTTTACATGTTGACACAGTGATGGCTAACCTTGGCACTGCATATCTTGCAATCATGGGCTATGTGGTTTCCAGGCATAATGCACTGCAGATGAGGACGTAAGGTTGACAGAATCATGGGATATGCAATTCTTCAATATGTACAGTGCAAAAGTTAGCATTTAAGTGGGTTTCCAGCAGATATGCACTTACAGCACAGGACATTCAATATAGCTCTGCTTCTCTAATGTAAGGAAACTTATCTGTGCTTAAATGTTACTTAAATCCATGTTTAAATTACTTTACTTGGTTCTTAAAAATAGAAAAACCTTCAGAAACTGATATTTGGCTGAGAAAAGACAAATCCACTGAAAGGAGGTGAAAATAATAAAAATAAAAAACAGGCTTTGCACCGCTTTGGACCAAAATCAACACTTAAATTTCAGTGGCTCAAAGTTCCAGTTCCAAAATACCTCAGACATACATTGAAAACTGCTCCCAGCAGCTATAGAGCAGACACAGTAAATAACTGTCGGGTTCACTTGCAGCTGTAAATGCTGCTGACACAAAGCCAATTGGCAGGTATAATGCTCTTGTCAGGATCTTAAGAGCTTTTGCACTTGTACATCTTTAGCATGTCAGAACTTTCAACTATGGTTTGAAACGGGATAACCCTTGAGTGCCTGCAGAGCCTCTGAAGCATCAGAAATGTACACAAACAACAGAACTCAAAAGTCTATTACGATTAACACAAACCTTGTTGAAGCCAGTAATGAGAAAGGGGGTGAATGTAAAAAACAAATACAAACTTTGTCTTATGATTTCTGGTTATTTCAACTTCAGAAGTGCCCTACTGAATAAATCAGACTTGCCAGCTAACAACCATGAGTTCAGATGTTTCCCCTGACAACATGGCACCTGCTTGAGTGTTGACAGTTTCATGTGTTCACACAGTAAGTATTTTGGCTTACAAGTCAAGACAATAAATACTAAAAATACTAGCTTAGCACATGTTGAAGCACTCATAGATACCACATAACCTTGTTAGTGTTGAAATAGGGTACCCTTGGTTTTACAAAAAAATATCTTGCACCATCAACTTGTTCTTTTTACAAATCACAAACACTACAGCTGCGACACCAGAGAATTGCAGTGTATATTACATAAAAAATAAAGCTGTCCCAAAAAAAAAAAAAAAAAAAAAGGGAAACAAAGTATGTCTAACAGAAATCACATATGTGCAATGTGGGTGCAGCAACCATCCTCACAGCATGTCCCATGCATCTCTATAGACATATATAGATATAGATAGATAGATATGATCGGTTCCCAAGAGAGATGCCTCCTTGCAGGTGAGTCTTTAACGTTAATGGTATCCTGGGCAAGCATCCATTGATGGGTTTCCCGTCCTACTATATTACACACAAGATTTATTTAAAAAGGCATTTTTTTTGTAAGCCCCAAGCTCGTTTCATTTGACATGAAACATAACATTGCACTGACACTATAAATAGTTTCAGGATCGTGGTGCATTGATCAGAGTATATTTTTATTGCTTCACAGGGCTTAAATGCCATCCAAACCTTGAAAAATGTCACAGAAAACCCAGTTTCATTCAAATCCTCACCCCATTATGTCATCACTCCCCCCCACCCCCCTCAGATCAGACAGGGCTGCGCGCACTGCACCACAGTTCCCATTAATGCCAACCAAACACTACCAACACACCATATTGTATTTGTTTCTAACAGGATACCACACTATGACAGTGGGGTAAAAATAAACAGATTGGGAGTTGCTATACTGATAACAGACTACCATTCCCCAAACAGGCAAATGAAACTTGAATAACAAAGAGGGAATAAATGAAAGCCAGCCAATACAAGCTGAAATAAACTTAGACCGGGAGAGGCCAATAGGATGAAAGAAATGATCTTAGTGAAGCTGACCAATAGGGTGACAGGGAGGAGTGCATGCGCATTATGATGACTGAAAAAAAATAGTTGAAGTGTAATAAGTGAGGAAAGGAATAAAATAAATATAAACCAGTATAATGTCATCTACTCTGGCTAGTGAGAATATGAAGTAAAAAAAAAAAATGATAGGTCTCAAGTATCCTACTCAGGATTGAGAGGTCCTTTAAGGAATCAAGACAGTTATTCATCAAATTTTAGTAGCCATAGTTCCTTGGATGCTGGGATTTGTCATACCCTCTCCTAAAATCCTTCTTTCAACTACTGAAGCCTCTGAAATTCCACTTATGCTAACAGGGTGTTTTTCCCACAAACAGAGGAGCATAAAAGGCATTAACAGCCTATCTTAGAGGGGAGGGAACATAAAGATGAACTTCTGAAGAGAATAGCAATGCGATGAATGCTAATTTGTTTTGGACCAAATCCAGGCATATATTAAAGTTATCAATTAAACTTTGTTTGGCATCTGCTACATCTAAGGAATTAATGTGCCTAGAAATAATCCTCTTAACATAACTGCCATGGGTGGTCTGTTGCAGAAACCCAGCAGCATTTTTTTTTTTTTATTAAAGTACATTTGGAAAAATGTGCCATTTCTGCAACTGCTATATCATGCCTGACTTACTTTATCTGAGAGGACAAGATTCTATGAGGTATAAGCGCAACGGAAACAAAAGCGGTTACCACACAAAATTGTACTAGCTCAACAGGTTATAGCAGAAAGTCAAACGATACATACATGTTTGTGACAAGTTTCAAGTGGAAGATCTATTTTTAATTATGTTTAATTTTTATTAGGTCTTTCATTAAATACACAAGGTTTCAGTTCACAAAATACATCTGATAAATACACTATAAAGTATGCATATTGACCAACAGAAAATTTAATTTGCATACATAACTCTAACCATATAAATCTACAATTTTGTTTATGAATGTTGTACATCTGTTCAATATATGTGAAACAAAATTCATGACCTCTAAATTCAGTTACAGTCATTAAGGAGGGCTTGGAGACTTAAAGGACTGTTGCTTTAGCAACAGCAATAAATCAGTTACAATTTATTTGCAGTTGAAGAGATAGGAGAAGTTGGAGAAAAAAAAAAAAAAAAAACAGATCTGTTTTGCCGACACGATGCAGCACTTCTCAACAACAAAAAAAAAAACACACACATTTTTCTTTACACTGTAGATTTAACTGCCACTTTAAAATCTTGAGGGGTCTTAATCCAGATAATACAAATTGACCAAATCTCTATTATAATAGTGTAAATGAAAGTTTTAATTCATTTTAACAAGTGATTCCAAAAAAAATTGCTTACTCAAAGTGAATTTACAGCCTTCTCTATAACCACAGTTTGATGCCAGTCCAATAACACAAAATATTAATGTATGTTTATTAAACCATTCCTAATTTATTCACAGTACATTTTCGTGTGTTTTGGTATTCCCTGTCATTCCCTGTATTAGAAAGGGATACTAATATAAAATGGATGAACATATCTGTACTGCTCAGTAAGCTATAAATAGGGCATTACAGATCAACCTATTGATTTCACTTTATCTGTAGCAGATATAGCGAGTTAGCAATCAGATAAGTATTTACACTAAATACAGCATTAGGTTTATATATAGTCTACTTTTCAAGAACATAGGGCATCATTTATCCTAATATATTACATATATCACATGAGTCATGTAAAATGATCTAACACACCCCCCCAAGCTGCAAGATAGTATTTAGTTGTCTTGTTAATTTACCTTACAGCCATCAACCTGACTTTCAGGCAAACAGGAAGAATGTTCCCTCTATTTTAATTCAAAAATCCATACTAGCATTGCCCTTGCAAACTGCTAAACAAGCAGTATTGGCAACTCACTTGTGTTCTTTAATCTATTTACTGAAAATCCCAATGGCCTTATGCCTAATGCATTTTTCTCCTGTATGTCTGCATTTGTCAATAAAACTGGCTACTCATCTTTTCTAACTTTCGTTATCCAAACATTTTATTCCCTCTCATCTCAGACTCGACATTGTCAGTCCCCACTTCCCCTTAAATTACCAACATTAATATATGACAAATTTTACAGTATTATAAAAATAGAAAAATAAGATTCTGACATATATACATTTATAGTAAAGACAACTAAGCATTAGGAGAGTTTACTCATGTAATCTGTGCTAGTTAGTCTGTTAGTCAAACAGGCTGAATGAACAATCATCTCAACTTGGATATGTATTCTACATACACTATACGAACAAAAGTATTGGGACACCACTTAATTATTAAATTCAGGTGTTTCACTCAGACCCATTGTCAAACATTTGCGAAAAAGAAAATGGTGTGTTCTGAAGAGCTGGGTTAATTCAAGTGTGTTTCCAGGATAGGTTGGGGTTCAATGGGTGAACAGCTGCAAGCAAGCCTCACATCACCAACCCCAATGCCAAACATCAGATTGAGGGGTGTAAAGCACACTGCCACTGGACTCCGGAGCAGTGCATAAGTGTTCTGTGGAGTCTTCATTATTTGGCAGTCCGATGGGAGAGTCTGGGTCTGGCAGGAGCCAAGAGAACATTACCTGCCTGACTGCATTGTGTCAACTGTAACGTTAGTTGGAGGAGCAATAATGGTATGGGCTATTTTTCAGGCGTTGGGCTAGCCCTCTTACTCCTCATCTGCATCAAACAACTTTGAGATGAAGTGGAAAGGAGATTGCAAGTCCGGCCTTCTCATCAACATCAGTGCCTGACCTCACAAATGCTCTAATGGATGAATGAGCAAATATTCCCACAGAAACACCTCAAAATCTTGCGGAAAGCCTTTCCAAAAAAAGTGGAAGCGGTTATATACATCATGTCTATGTATTTAGAATGAGTCATAAAGTCCCTGTTGGTGTAATGATCAGGTGTACCCATACTTTCGACCATATAGTGTATCAGGTTTTCACCTATTGACCCTCTAACTCAGTTCTCAGCATTTGGCTGGGGTCTGAGAATGAGACCAAAAAAAAAAAATAGATGACCCCTTGACTTTTTGTCTTACACTTGATGACATGGGCCATTTTTACATTTCTGCAGTATGTGTGTTTAGCTGTAATTTTCTTTAGATACCATTATGTTCATCATATCATAATTTAATTAAAAATAAGAAATATGAAAAAAGAAAACTTTCCTGAAAAAATCTTATTCAATTGCAAATGGTAATAAAGTCCCCATCTACTTAGTTTCCAAATTTCTAATGTAACTAACCCTGGATCTAAGGCTAATTTAGCCTTTTTTGTCCTGCAATGTTGCTGACTGCTTTTACAGGCAGGCTAGCAAAAGAAACAGAACAATTGATAATTCATCCAATTTGCTTACCCACAGGAGGGCAGTGGCATATTGGAGGAGCATGCCGATCTCCAGTATGGTGATTGAGTACACTCCGTTGACCTGTCGCAGGGGCTGTCTACAACATAATTCCATTTTATGGCGTCAGATTCCTCGCAAAGACTCCCAAATGATCGGTAATGTGTGCATGAATATATTGCGTAGGATCCTTACAAAGCACACATTTGCCGTATAGTTAGTAGACATGACAGGTCAGCCAGTGTTTTGCTAGATTTTTTTATTTGTTCCTCTGCAGCATGCAGAATGCAAGAATGCACAAGAGGAAAGTTTTAATTAATCAAGAAGTGTATGCCATAGGACCTAGGTGTCAAAATACAGAACTCCAGCTGCTGCTGAACTACATATCCCACACTGGCTCCAGAATTGCATAAAATGATGGTAGTTGTAGTGCAGAAACACTGGAGGGTTGCATTTCAATGCGTAGGCCATATGAAAAGGTTTTGCTTGGAGTGAGCCTTTAACAGCAACAAGTCAAAAATACTAGCGAATGGTACATATCCACACAAAGCATTAATTGGATATGTGAATAACTTAAAAGGTTCAGAACAGTCACCTTATGAATGGCAGATTGTAATAGTACTCTGAAAATTGTCAAACATAAGAGCCCGTTACTGTACCCATCAACAAAAGAAAATATTTTGGAAGATGTGATTCCTTTCCATTTCAGGTATAATATACACATATCATGAGTAATATTGTGAGCGCACAAGAAGTATGTGACTGATTGCGGAGCAGACTTACCACAACTTCAATGACGTATACATATGCCAACTGTGTATAATTATTATGCTTTCCCACAACTCAAATGTTCCAGAACAAAGACAAACAAGTTCTGTGTTATTATTTCTGCTAGCTCGGCTTTCAATATAATAAATAAGTGTAATTACATATAGTAAAATTACAGACTGAGGAAATTGAAGCCCTTCTGAAATTTAGAGCACAGCGTTAAAAAAAATAAAAAATAAAAAAAAAAAGTTTGTAAATAGATTTTTTTTTTTTAAACCTAGATTGGAAAGATATTTAAAATATTGTCAAGAGGGGAGAAAAAAAAAATAAAGTATGTGGATTTCCATTTTTTACAGCCACTCATTTCTCTTTAACCCCTGGGTGACACATTCTTACCCCAGTTACACTTAGTGATGGTTTTAAAAATTATGTAGCGTTTTTTTAGCTGTAAATTTCCTCTCATTTGCTATTCCCACACAAATGATGTATTGTTTTTAATCACCATAAGGACTTTCTTTAGATACCATTATTTTCCTCAGCATATAATTTACCCATGTTGGTATGGGTGGCATGCAAATTAACTGCTTTTCCATGGTAAATGTGTAATCTGAATACCATGCCACAGGTGATGTCATCAACAGGAGACGCCACAGACTCATTCTTATCCTAAATGTAGGATTTTTCTCATGCAATTTTGCCAATACGATGTATAGATCATTTTTAATAATGTTTTATGTTCACATTCACAGTAAAACAAAGTTTAGGTGATAGTCTCTTTAACCCTAACTTTTTTTGCAATATTGCAGACTGCTGCTAGGGGCAGTATAGGAACTACAACAGAGAAACAGAAGCAGTGAGTCCCCACTGTTATAGACAAGCCTGCACATCTCACAGCATGCATCATCTTAAGAGGGCAAGCTTGTCTTTAACAACATGATCTAGGGAAAGATGGGATGGATGTCAGAAGCTTGGGTCAGATTATCATTTATCCGACCCAAGGGAGTGGAGAACATGGCAGAACTGGACACACCAGCACTGCTAAAAGGTTAAAAAAAAAAAAAAAAAAAAATTAAGATTTTACATTGAATAATTTGTATTCAAAAGGCACAGCACAGTAGAGCAGGGTTAGAGGATTAATTAGGATGTAACTTGCTATGGGATGACAGCTGTCACTACACTTTGTGACTCAAGAGCTGGACCGGATTAAGGCATGGGCTTTAGATGATACCACCATCTAGAGCGCCTCTGGCCCACTGACCAGTCTGTGGGGCAGTCTTTATTTTCCAGGTCTGTGCCCTTGTCCCACCCAGCTATACCACTGTCCCACTTTTCAGGACAGAGGTGGAGTTCAGTAGGATTAAGAACTGCAATACTCATTTGCGGAGTTGTCAGTTGGAGTGACAGTGCAATGGACGGTGGCACTGTCACTACCTCCAAAGTTCAGCACCCAGCAACCCAATCACAGGGAGCCCCCAAAGTATTTGAGGGCCGGGGCCTGCAGCATCTTAATCTGGCCCTGCTCAAGAGATTCATTGTAAGGTAGTACAAGCATGCTTTTATACCAGCTGGCCATCACAGAAATGTTCATTTTTTTTTTATCAAAATGCATAACCAGAGATCTGTGGAAATTTGAGTAATTTTGATTTTGGGATAAAAGTAAATAATTAACTGGTGAGTGTTCAAGATATAAAAAAAAAAAAAAAAAGTATGACAAAAGTAAAACTATATTTTGAACTGCAAGTTTTTTTGTACATTGCTTTTTACAGTCTTGGTATATATTTCTGGAAAGGGACTTGACAAATGTAGACCTCAGGAGCTAAATAAGCCATAAAAAAAAAAAAATACATTCACAACATGTGGGTGGTGGTGGTGGGGGGGTTGTACTGACACCTCTCTGGGATAATAATAATAATAATAACCAGCTGGAAACATTTTAATTTTTTTTTTGTTTTGTTTTTTTATCTTGCACACTGTGCAAAATCGCATACAAAACGTATGTGTGGCATCAACATAACAGACAGGCCTGAATAAAAAAAAAAGTTAAAGCTTCCTCTACTGGGTTCCTTTTCCTCCTAGCTCCCAGCAACAAAGATGTTGTCAAAAATGACATTTTTTTCTGTCCCCAGATGATGCCTTGCTACTATTTGGTTATAAGCCATAAAGCAGGAATAATTTCAGCCTGTCAGGAGTCTAGCTAATGCCCAGTTTCCCCCTAGAGAGAATTCCTGTCAAACGTAATGAGAGCTCCAAAGGCCCTCTCTACAACATAATGAGCACTTAGGCCATGCTGGTGATCAGTCAGCAAAAAGCATCAATTTGAGCCTGCCTGCACCCTGGGGTCTAGACGTCACCAGTTTTTAATAAGAATTATGATTACTGGCTACCAAATGCCTCCTTAGAATTATTAATGGCTAAGAACCAAGAAACATTCCATTTGTGTTTCTTAAAAAAGGCGTGAGGACACAACCAAAGCCGCAACATATATTTCCAGAAAGTAAAAAGTCTGCTATTAACAAACAGCTGTAATCTTTCAGGCCACATTGTAAAAAACACATTTTTGTCTTGACAGTAAACACAAAGAGTGCATTTGTCGGAATGCCTACAGCTGTGCACACATACACAAAATATACATTCGATTGCTATGAAATGAACACACAAAAGGTTGTATAAACTATGCACAGAGACACAGACTGCACAAAACTCTCCAGATAAAATCTTCACTGACCCAAGTGAACTCCAACAATATAAAGTGTCTTTTCACAGAACCATTTACAGCATAACCGTGAATGCTAATGCCAGCACTAAAGCCACACATCGGCAAAGAAAATCCCCATAGAAATGGAGCTACTAAAAACACAATAGCTTGCTAAAGGTCTTTGATTATACTCAGGTCCTGAAGCCTGAACTAATCGATTTCTTTGCTGTGCCCTGGTCAGTCAGCCATGCTCTTTAATTTAATGAAACAAGAACTTCAGACGGAATAGCACATATACATCAAGCAAGAAGTGTATTGTTGCACTTTGAAATGTGTCCAACTGTGCAACTTCATCTAATGATAATTTTTTTAAGAGCCAATCGATTTCTTAAAGACTTATTGTACCGTCATCTTGATGAAAAAGCGAGCATCAGCATATCTGCTGAATACTTACACCCTGCCATTAATGCATTCTCTGGCAGACCATGCATGCTCAATTGAGGGTCCTCTGGGTTGAACAATCATTTAGCTGTTCTTCCCTTAGTGCCTTGTTCCAGTTCAATACATTTTATTCACCATTATAGTGGCCATAAGTGAGAATTTTATGCTATTGTACAAACCAAGGATCATACCTCATGTTTTTCAACTCAATGACCCATTGGTATGCAGGTATAGCAATATAGGTCTGGAGGATGAGCTTTAAACATAAAATATGGAGAAGGGAACAAATCATCCAGTTCTAAACAGGATTACTACTTTAACTATTAAAAACATACTAAGTGCCAGGCTGACTAGCAATACTCAAAGTATTAAAGACTGGCAAACAAACTATTAAAATTATATTTTAAAATAGAAATGCGTTTCTGCAAGAATACAAATAAATAATTTACTGAGCTCCCTTTCCACCATATTTAGAGTTTTAGGACCAATGGAAAAAAAAAACCCCACAATTCTGACCACCACATCTGCCCCTGACAGAGCAACAGGATGATTAGAGGGCTCAATAAATATTCATAGGCTTTCATTAAGTGATTATTTATATTTAAAGCCATTATGCTTGATGCAATCTTTCAATTAAATGAGTTAATTTTGCCTACAGTTATCCTGTAATATACCAGTTTGTCAACAGGACATCCCTGCTTTACACAACATTACTTTGTATTTATTACACAAGTGAATTATTTACCTAGCCATTAACACAACTTGTGCAACAGAAACAGATTAGTTACTCATGGTGAACTAAGCAAAACAAGAACTGTTTGCTATAAATTGGCAATTGACAAGAATTATTTAAAACCTATAAAATCTACTTTAACTTACCTGTTTGTGCATTTCTATATTCAGTCCATATGACATCTCATAATACTGCAAAGAAGAAAAAAAAAAAATCATAGCACATTAAGAGATCACACATAAAATGCAATACATATTTTCATGCCAATATCTAGAAATGGATACTTTAAAAGAGCAAACCTGAAATCAGAGCATTCAGTAATAGCATTTCACTGGTTTCAAATGAATTGCTCCAATTCTAAAACAATCACACAATTGTTTTAACACCATTTAAACAAACACAAAAAAAAACAAAAAACAAGAGATAGGAGATACGTACCATGACATAATGCCTTTGCATCTCTGTCTTCTCACTTGCCAATTTTTCACATTCCAACTTAAGGCTGCAAAAAAAAAAAAAAAAAAAAAAAAAAAGTATTGTGATTCATGCAGTTGCTTGTTTTATAATGCTTAAATACACAACTGGATATGAGTGGGGAAAGTCTTAGAGACCTAATTTAAGAGCCCTTGTTTGCTTGACTACAAAGTACATCCTAGATTGCAGATATAACTTTGAGCTAATGCCCATTACCACGTATAAGGTACACAAGAGACCAAACCAGAAAGACAGCATAAGTACACAATCTCTATGTTGACATGTGGTGTAGACAGAAAGGGAGGGCACCGGTGAGAGGGAGGAAAAGTGAGATTATTAAAGTCACAAAAGAAAAACAGATCCAATTAATCCATTGTCTTATTTGAAAAGGAACAGACCCGAAATACACTTTAAACATCCATTAGTGACATTTAAAATAAAAAATTACAGTATTTGGCCATAGGTAATAGCAAATGTATATTACATTGTACGCACATATTATGACCTTAAGGCACTCAAAAAGTTACATTAACAAGTTACTCTTTGCATATTGAAAAAAAAAAAAAAAGAAGATTAAGGAGGGGGAGGGGTTGTTATGACACTTTAAGGTTGACAATGATTGAAACTCAAACATAAACCTCTATAATTTTAGCCTGCATCTGTCAGGCAGTTTCACAAACAGTAACTAATTTACTATTTAAACAGACTCTTATTACTGCAAAGCAGGCTCCTGTGGGCAAACAGCTTTGACTCATCTGTTTTCAACTCAAGATTTTGTTACAAAATGAAGAGCAAATATTGACAGTTCTCAGGCAGGTTGAAAAACACATACAGAGACAGGGAGAGAGGTTCATTTGAATGGGGCAAACCATCCTAGAAACAATATCCTATAGAACAGGGTGGATAACAAAACTGACTGCCATCACCACCTACTGGAGAAACACAGTAGTACAGTTCCAAAATAATGTAACCCATTAGTCATGAATGGATGTTTACAGTAATAATTTGACTAAATTATAAAAATGGCAGATGAAAAATAGATCACTTATCACAGAAACTTTCTGTATATTTTAACAAATGAAGCACAACTACAATGAAGACTTTGCAGTCCAATGAAAAAGAATACATTTTGGAGACTTGTCATAAGGGCTCATTAGTAAAGTTTAACTTTTTCAATGCATGGGAAGAAGTCAGAATATTTCTAGGTAATATTATAAATAATACTGCTGACTGGAAAGACATGCTTTATCCCACTGTACCACACTATGGTATGTGTTTGGTCTTACGGATTACTAATAGTGTTATGCTGCTGAACAGGAAACCTAGGTGAAGGGGTCAGGGTGTAATACAGAGGAACGGAAATGTGCCTAGAGCAATCTAAAGAGATCAAAAGAAGGTTTATTAAAATGGGTATTTACATATACCAGATATATTTATTTTGGTTAGGAGATATATACACACACAGAGGATTATCTATTGGCTTCTAAGGGAGTTGAAATGTCAAGTAAGGCTCAGTAAAGAAGAAGTTTTTGTTACCTAGAGGATTTGTTTAAAGCACCCTGCAACTGATCTATGCTCTGGAGCCATTCTGTATGTGAAATAGAATATATCATATGCTATATAATAAAATTGCTTCATTATTTAAGAAAAAAAAAACACATTCGTTTAATTGTGCGATAAGAACTCAGTTTTGTGGGATTCCCCACCACCGTCTGAAAAGAAAAAAAAAAAATCACCTGTGATACTGAGCTTGAAGGAACTGGAATTCCTCTTTGATACGGTCCAAAGACTCAGGGATGGTAAATTTGAATGGTTGGCCTGCGGCCTGATGCGGCGTCTGAGGGACCAAAGACAGGAATCAAATTAAATATTTAAAAAAAAAAAAAGTCAATCCAGCTTCCACATCAAGGACACTCGAGGTAATGCAGACATAAAACCCTGTAGACCTTTTCCCACAAAGGTTTCATAGAAGCCACCAAGAAATGTTTCCATTTGACTTGCCAAGCAAAGCAGGAATGTTTATTAACTCATCCTATGCCAGACTAACTAAACACATATACAGCAAAAATTGTTCTCATCAAGGACCTATCAGGAATAGGTGTTATAGCCATTGTTTTGAATAAACATATTCAGGCAGAGAGTAAGGCACTCCAACAAAAATAACCAAGCCCTGCATGCAAAGGAAGCTCTTACCTGTAAAGCTATACATAGATATGCACACCCCTAATGACTACTAAACCGTTTTATATCAAAAGTTGTGTGACAAGTTTGTCTTGTAAATGCAAAATCTAACTGTAATAGTAAGATGTGCAAATAAGTATTTAGTTTAGCCACAGTACAAAAAAAATTACATTAAAAATTCACAAAGATTAAAGTCAGGAATCAAAAAGGGTCAGTATAAAAAAGGTGTAAAATAAAATTTGAGACAGCCAATAATAGAGAAATAAAACGTAGCTGCATTAGAGCTATTACTTTGTATAAGGTTAGGCCTGTATGTTGTAGTGCATAAACATCCGTAGGTCAATGGTCACACAAATAATATACACCTTAAGTAGAGCTGATTCAATCCAGAATGGCATAAAGTTGCCATTAAGACTACGGTTCTTACTTCCTTTGGAGGCAAATAAACTTGAAGTTTGGATTTTGGCCTAACCTTCTTAACAAGCAAATGCCAACTACAAAAGGTTGTTTAGACTGCAAAACAAGAAATATTGTAGTTAGCAGCATTATTTTCTTATTTGTGGTCATTAAAAGTTATGAATGTGGCAGCGGTGACGCGTGCATATGAAATAAGCAACATTTAGAACAGGGGGAGGGTAGAAACATGCTAAAATTGTTTTTAAATATATTGTACACCCAATGAATGGCACCACAAAATATCTTGACACTTTGTAAGTGTTGTGGATTTTTGTAAACAAAAATAATGTATGCGAGTTTTGTACAGGTGCATTAAACTAAATCCATAATGTACTCGGAATAAACTTAAAAAAAAATTCAGGAATAATGGCACTCATGACATGGCTTTGGAATTTAAATAATGTTGAGCCACAGTTTAAAGACAAACAAGACCTGTATTTAAGTTGTCATTTACACTCCTTTTGTCTTGATGGATAAGACTAATTACTGCAACAGGCTAATTTACTCAGGCACTAGGCCTTAAGACTTAGTAGATGGAGTATATGTAAATATTGTGTTATTATATTAGCAAAACGATAGCTCATTGAATAATTAAATAAGGAAGCAATAGAACCGCATTTCCTAGTCACAAGGTTAGCTAGGGGGCAGCAGACAGACAGAGGATTGCGATCCCACATGGGCATTTCCTACTCCAATGAGAGTTAACCTTTGGCACTCCAGTGGTTATGCACTACATTTCCCATGATTCCCAGATAGAGAATGGTGTCATAAGGGTCTGCAAACTACGAACTGCCAAACATTAGCCATTCATGCCTCGATAGACATCTTTTCAGGCTACAATAAATAAATTAAAAAAATCCACAGAAGCACCATTAGTTCAAAAAAAAAAAAAAAAAAAAAATTATGTCAATAGGACCACTTGTTTAAATTGATAGAACGGAGTACAATCCCAAGACTCTTCACTGTTAGAAATAAGCATCCTCTAAACGTTGCTTGAAATTTGAGGGTGTAAGACTTTAAAGCCCGCACCCATCCTCCAACTTGGAGGACATAACAGATGGCAGACATGTGGGCATGAGATTTATGTGATCCCACTGGCTGAGCGCAAAATGGTTCACATAAACCCCTGATCTGGACCCCTTGAAAACAAAGGAGGCGAGAAATTACGGGTAACTTACCACCTAAAGTGGTAAGGGTCGACCTTGGGCGGACCAACTATTGTGGACGACAATTCCCATGACGCTCTGCCGCTTAAATTTCTACGTGACCGTGAGGGTATCAGGGGAAGTGTCCATACCATCTGGAGTGCCCGAGGTGGGACATCAATGATATGTAATGACTAGAAAACACATACAAGACAGTATCAATCATCTATAGAGGCCTGAGCCACATTGCTGTGCAAAACATACAGGACAATCAATGCAAATTAGATTATGTGACTTTACAATTAATTAAAAAAAAAAAAAAAGTTACCGTAATAAAATACAGCAAACTGACTAGAGCATGTCCATGACCTACACAGTTCAATGAAACTCACCGGGTGTCTGCTCTGGGGAAACATGGCTCTCCCAGCCGCCGCTTTGCTCCTTTGAAGCTCAATTCTTGAGGACTTGTAGAAACCCCAAAACAGATGGAGGGAGGGGGTATTACAGGAGCTGTATATCTATATTTTATATCCCACTTGATGGGGGGTACAAGTAAGCAAGCACACTAAGCACAACCGCCCAGCATCCTGCTGCTGCCTCCTCCTTTCTTCTTTAGCTTTCTTTGTCTACAGAGAACAAGCGGCTGTTTTACAGCACCCTGGAGCTTCTAGCTTCCTCCCCCCGGAGTTCCAGCACTGCACCCACTCCACTTTTCCTTCACACACTGTTATTTCCAGTAAACTTTTCCTGCGCAGTTGTGGGAGGGATCCCCCCTCTGGACTACGATGATGCACTTAGAAAACAAATCCCAAAAAAGGTTAACAGTAAAAAAAACGGCAGTAATTGAGGGGTGACCCTCACCCTCCTGTTTGGCAGCAGCTCTTCCTGCAGGGTGGGGTGGACAGATCAGCAGCCCCAGGGGCTCATGGTCGATGGGGGTGGAAGCTGATCTCACTGACTTAGGGGGATGGGGCAAAAATAAAGAGGTTGCAGCCACAGGGAAGGGTCAAAAGTGATCCATAAACATCCAGCTGGAGGGAGCAAGAAGAAACCAGAGATCCTGCGCTGCCTGCCACTGGGAACCAAACAAGGAGGAAAGCGAAACACAATCACAGCCCTTAGTTCCGATAGCTAATTAGCAGCTCCTGCTCCTCCCCCACCTTCCAAGGGAGAGGGACAGGAACAAAGTGCTGGGAAGATCAATGCAGCCAGAGAGAGGGGAGGGGAATTAAAATAAAGAGATCACCACTCAGGGCCTTTAAAAAAAAAAAAAAAACACCTTTATGAAGCGTTCGCCCAAAAAAATAACGCGGGTATAGATAATTGGTCCCCTTATTTAAAAAAAAAAAAAAAAAAGCTACCAGCGACGAGAAGGTTTACTGCTGTTCCTGTATGTGCAGATGGCAGCTAGTTTGCATACTGGTCCTGAACCATAACGAAGAAAGAGCAAACACACACCCCAAGATAAATTTAGAAGGTCAGTCAGATTTCGGCGTTGCGACCAGATATCCCGGCCGAAGAATGATGCTGGAAGTTGCAGCTGGACAGGGCTTTGTTGAGTGCACGGGATAAAATGTATCAAGCCGCCCTCGCGCCTCACTCCACCACTGGTTACATTAACACGCGGTTTCACACTCCTCCAGCTAACCAGAGCTCAGCTCCTCCCCTTGCAAGGCGCGCCGCAGCCAATAGCTGCACCACAAACCCAACGTGGGGTAGTGACGTCACTAGCCAATCGCTTCTCTCCCCATGTCGTTCCTGGGGAAGCCTTCAACCCGGGCTTCAGGAGACCAATGAAGTGATGGAAGGGGAGGTGCTGACTGGCAGGGAGAGTGGGATGGAAAAGGCACTGCTCAGCTTGTCAATCAAAGTAACGTGGGCTCCAAAAGCGTAGAGCAGCCTGTGTGTGTGTTTATCATGCTGCAATATAGGCGCGTGTATTTATGGGAGTATTTATAGGGATAGCAGACTATGTGCTTATGAATAGTAAATAGATGAAAAAACATATAGGTTTTTCCTCACCTCACTACCCCTACAGTTAACCTTCAACATTCCCTGTTTTGTGGACTACGATTCACATGATGCTCAACCAGGAGGTGACTGAGTATAAAGAAATTCAAGTCCACAACAGCTGACAGGAATTATCAGTGGTCAGCCATCACTTTAACATGAACTGGTGTATTCATTTACTGAATTGTATCTAAAAAGCTAAATAATAAAGTATTTCAAAATAGGTCGTTGAGGGAATTTATCTACTTGTATTCATTTCACTTGAAATCAATGCACAAAAAAAAATCTTATAGATCCATGTGTCTTGGTGATAAATAGCTCAGTGTTCTGTGTAAAGTTCATTCAAGCCAATATCATATACCCTGGCATGAATACTGTGCCAAATGGTGATGTCGTTTTGAATGAGACATCCATCTGTCTATTACTTTGACAACAATGTGCATAGCATTGCCCCTGCTTTTAAATTGCCAGTCAGGAGAATTTAGCGCATATTTGAAATATGATTAGCTCTTTGAGTCAATCCATGTATTATTATTTATATAAAACATCAGTAAATATTGGTATAAGTTTTTAGACACTGTAACATCACATGAAATACAATAAAAATAGATACAGAAGGGATGGAAGGGCCGAGTTTATTGTCTTCTATCTATTGATTGATACGTCTGTCTGTCTGTCTGTTTATGTTAGCATAAAGCAGGCCAGTAATGTGGTGGCCATCGATTGCAGGCCTAAATACAGAAATGTTGCTTGACTGAAACAGAGGGTGTTAATTGCCTAGGAAATCCTACTTGAACAAAAACATAACACTAAAAACTTTAATAAGGACTAATTAATATATATTTAGCCTTTATTGCCAATAACCCAGTAGAACCAAGGATAATGCAATGATTAATGCATCTGTTGGCTTAAAGGACCTTCTGTTAGACTTCAGGCCATCAATGCCTACAGTTTGAGTACTTATAATTATGCACATGAACCTAAAGCCACTAGACGGCTTATAATACGGTAATAATAATAAAGAAAAAGTATGTTTATACTGCCCTTATTATTTGAGGTATGTAAAGCCAGTTCTTTATATTTATAGCTAGTCTTTTTCTAAAGCTGCCATTCTATCATCATAAGAACATATGACACTAATTTTTTATTAATGCTAAACGATCATGTAAACAAAACAGCATCCTTTAGACCAGACAGTTTATCGAATAGGTTAAAGATTTGCATTATGTTTATTTTAGAATTCTCTCCCATGAGGGCCAATTTCTTATCATATAACACATTTCCTCATTTCTCATCCCATTAGGGAGATCTGCAGTTTGCATGGTTACAACTTAAAACATTTCCAGGTGTCAACACAATAAGACAACATGGTCAGGATTATATATTGTGTTGGATGGGACATATCATGTCCATAGTGTTGTTCTCAAAACATCTGTTTCTTTTTAATAGGATTTTACACAATAGATAATAAGGAAAAAAAATATTTTTTATGTTGTGTTTTAATTCCCAAACAGGCTTTAGTGTACAATAACTAACATAACTAAACCAGCTGATATTAGGTAAATAATAAAATTCAGTTTGTTCTTTAAACAGTCACTTCATTTTCTTTTTCACTTGGAGTATAATGAGATAAGGTTGTACACTGTAAATAAAAATATGCAATATATTTTTGAATAAACAGCATATTAAATATATATATATATATAATCACTGTCCTTAAGGATAGATATAAGCCAGATGGTGCACTATTTGAAAACTAAAGTTAGCAGACCCAAGCATAAAAGCTGAGTTATGCTAAACTATAAACTATTTATACTACATAATATACATAGTAACACGTCTAATAGAAAGTTAGTTAAGAGAGCATAGATTTGTGTCACATAAGTTTACTAGTCTGACACTTCATTAGATTGGTAGTCTGAGCAGTATAGCAGTTCCCTTTCTTTGGAGCTTATACGGTATTATGTGATTGTCAAAATGTAGAAAAAAGAAGTTGAAAGAAGTGAAAACAGCTAATTTGTTTGAAATTTGCAGGACAGTGTCAGTTTAAACTCAGGCACTATCTATCTGCTATTACGATTTTGTTATTGTTATCACTGATTTCTAACTTTACTTTGATGGCAAAGAAAATAATTTCAGATGTGTGTTGCATTGTTTGGATGATTCCCCTTATACTTTCTCAGATTCAGTGATGAGAGGATGTAGCAGGCTATAGGTTACCTAGTTTCAACATAATTAATTTTTTTTTGTTTATATTAGTGTCATTGTTTCTGGCATTAAAAAATACATACATATTCAGCAAACATAAATGTAAGGAGGCAGTACAGCAACCAAGCGTGAAGAGAAAGGCTTCAAAGTATGGAACAAAAGTATATACATCCGGACAGGAATAATTATTACCTGTATACAGATACATATATATATCTATCTATATATATATATATATATATATATATATATATATATATATTTAATATATAGAAATACACACACACTATTGCTATACATACATATACATAAGGATATTCTAAATGTATCTATGTATAGTAACAGTATATGTATACAGTAATGTAAAAGTTCCTTAGCATTGTTGCAGACTATGTACAGCCTTTCATAGAAACAGTATTGGCATTGGCCTCTTTAAGCAGGATAATGCACCCTGCCACAAAGCAAAAATGGTTCATGAATGGTTTGAGGAACACAACATCAAGTTCAAGGTGTTGACTTGGCCTCCAAATTCCAAGATCTCAAGCCAATCGAGCATATCTGGCATGTGCTAGACACACAAGTCCTATCCATGAAGGCTCCACCCCATAATTTACAGGACTGAAAGGATCTGCTGCAAACGTCTTGGTGCCAGATGTCACAGCACACCTTCACAGGTCTAGTGGGGTCCATGCCTCAACTGGTCAAGGCTGTTTTGCTGTCAGAAGGGATCTACACAATATTAGGCAGGTGGTCATAATGTTATGGCTCATCTGTGTGTATATACATATATATATATGTATTTATTTTTTTCTACCCAGTGGTTTGCATAACTTGACAGTTACATGGGGCCAGATGTGGGCTGGCAGCTGTGGGCCCTGGGCAAAAATAATTTAGTTGCTCCTGGTGCCTCTTCATTAGCCCACCTGTTATCATCAAAGATAGACACATAGAAATGCAAGACAGATTTGCTGATTGACAGGCAGACAAAACATTTTAAAAGTGAAAACCCCCCCACCCCAAAAAAACACAGGGGAAGTATTAGCATCATACTTACCCTGCACTTTTTCAGGAGATGAGGCTGTTGGTGGGGTGTCTGATGGCACCCAGCTTACTTTTTAGAAAATTCCTAATTAATGATTGTAAATTCACTTCAGCAAAACTAAATATCTCTCTCCTTCAGGAAAGATCAAGGCATTATTGTTCTGAACACTTGTGATCAATAATCTAGGACCCTTTAAATATCTAGTACCCTTCTACCAAAGTGCATAGAGTCACTGAAGTACTGGGAAGCAGAGGCATTTTTTGTACTCAAGTACTGAAAACAGAAAATCATGCTATTTAGACCTTATAGGCCCCACAAAGGGCAAAAGGTGACATCATATATCTTGTTATCTCTGCTGACAGCTGGACTTTGCAAGGCACACAGTTTAGGACAACAGCACACCACTGTATTTATTTAGTCTGACTGTCAATTAGTTTTCACTTTGTAAATTAATCAAACAGTAATCTACTGAGGATTCACTGATTATCTTTCCAATCTCCCCCCTAAAAAGTCTGGATTTCATATCTAACTGACTGCAATTGTCTTCTTTGATCTACGGTAGTATGCTAATGAAATTGCTGGTCTCACTTTCAGACTTTTTTGAGAAACCTTCACACTATAATGGAAATCATTCTGCAACGTGCAGCCCACTGCATTTGAAACTTATATCAATGTATATCCGTGCATGCCTGTTTCTATTTGGACTCCCACGCACATAGCAATAGATAGAAATGTTGGAATTACACAGTAAATAGAAAGGATAAATGTGCCTGAAAGCAGGGGTACAGTTTAGCATAATAATGGCACAGATCATCTGACAACAAGCCGATATAGTCTATACAGTGTACCTTAGTTATGTGCATTGTAATGGATATTTACAACAGCAATAGCCTGAGGTTAATCTGATCACTAGGTTTGTTCATGCAGTTGTCTACCATAGCACCTGTGCTATTCTTTACAATAACAAAGCTCTTCAGAAGCTTGATTCCCATCTGGCAGTTATCTACTTTCTGATTTTTTCCATGTATTAAAAAAAAGTCACAGTAATGTTGATTTGTCAGTTAGTAAAAAGATGGAACTTAGGCTGGCATTTCACAGTTCCGTAAAAATAAATGTGTTAATAACTTAGGTAAAATAAAGTCTGTTTGTTATATTTAATATTATTTAACCTTGTTTCAAGTTTGAAAGCTGGTTAGCATTTTATATATGGAATGAAAATTCACACTTAAAATTAGAAAGTGATTTGGATCTTTGCCAGCTGCTTCATAGTATGCAAGTTTATACATGTTTTTATGATTATTATTGATAAAGTACTAAACATTTACACAGATTATGCTGTAGGACAGTCTGTGATGGAGGTGTGGGTTTAAGCAGGTTAAAGGTTAAACAGGTTAAAGCCAAACATAGTGTTGGTGCTCTGTCACTCTGTCCACAGAGTAAAATGTAACTACTATACTGAAAATAAAAAAAAAGGATTTATACATTGTTTTAGCAGAAATGCAAGCAAATACATCAATTAAGAGAAAGTCACGTATTACATGTGTCTGTGGTATCTCATGTTTATGATATCACCTGTGGATTTACATGCAGATTAACTACTTTTCAATGAAAAAGGTCTAATTTGCATACTGTGCTACAGATAATGTCATGATGTAAACATGAGAATGCCCCACAGGCATTTAAAAACATTTTTCTTAATTTATACATTCGCTTGCAATTTTGGCAACATTCACAGTATAAATAAAAAAATGTTTAGGTAATACAAACCTAGAGAGGCTTGGGATATCTCTTTTCTATATTTAACTCACTAAAATATGTGATACAGTTTCTAATAACTCAGGAAAACATTATGGAAAATGCTCTCTGAATTGGTTGTCATTAGAAAGTGCTGGTATATAAAAAATAATTTGAAATTAGACATTCTAACTGCACAACACTTGCAAAAGAAAAACGACTGTCACAGAAAATATGATATAAAATGCACAATCTGTAGGAACTTCCTTGATTTTGGATGGTCTTTGTATACATTAATCCAAAGAGGTTCTGTTCAAGACCCAAGGCCCATAAGGTTCTATGAAACCCTTTATTTTTTTGCAAAAGTCCCATCGCTTTCGGTTTTACAATACATGGGAGGGGTGTGTGTAGCCGAACAGTTTACAACATCTTTAATTTGACCTGTCATAATCTGAAGGATGAATCTTCTTTGAGAATAGGATACAAGATTTGTAGGGTGTATTCAACGTTAATAATCTTGTGATAACCTTAATCTCCACTTTATTTCCACCATATTAACAATAAACAAACTAGAGTTACCTGGGAGTTGACATTTCCTTATTATTCATGTTCCCATTAACCCATTCTTGGCATATTTCCTATCATTCAAAATGCCATGTTGTATGTATACAGAGCAAGTTCATTGTGACATGTTTAGTACAAATAACTTCGTGTACAATTTCACTTAACATTCTGGACAAATGAAGTTCCATGTTCTTGTATTGACTTACCAGTTCTTAGTATGATATATGGGCTAGGGATGTTTCATTAAAACTAGCCTTTAGGGGGTACTGTGGTTTATTTATGGTATTTGTTTTTTTATTTGCTTTTGCATGTTTCAGGTTCATATACAGGGAATAAATGATTCCAGGATTAGCTTTATATCATGAACTCTTTTTCATGTAAATACAATAAACTCCAGACATTTCTGGGAGTTCAAGTTATGCCTTTTTAATTCAATACTATCCCAAGTTCCAATCAGAAAATACCCATGCTTAATTATGATTATCATTATAATTTATTGTATTATTATTTAGCAGTCCATACAATGACATCATATTGCACTGATTATTAATGGATCATTGCACATATAAATATTAACTGTATTTGTTTTATTACATAACTTACACACATAAATATGTTGCCTTTTAAATAATAACATGAATATTCAATGCCTGCCATTGTACATAAAGGAGTAATGACATGTACTGCGATGTGTTCTGTAGTTCAGTGTACAGCAAATATTAGTGGCAAGCTTATATTCCTTGCTTGTCAGGACACATTCCCAGGTGAGGATTTCCCAACAGTAACTCTAGGCAGTTGGCATCCAATGCTGATTTCTAGTGGGTGCTGCCAGCAAAGCTGTGGCTACCTGAAGCTACACAGAACCTGCAGCAGCCACTTGCTGAGTGAGCAGAATGGTGAGAGTTGGATACAGATAGTGCAGCATTTTAAACTGTGCTGTAATTTAGACATTGTTGACATCAGTGATTGACCTATCTGACACTGTTAGAAAATGTTAATGATGAGGCAGCACAAATTTATTTTGTACCAGAAGACTCTTGACTGGCAAATCTTATGCGTTTAATTTTGTGTTTGTTTAAAAACCAAGCTTCTCTCATCAAAGTGCCATACTTAAGTGCTGTTTCATGATGATTGAGTATATTCTTCATTTCTTGACACATTTCTATTATGCTATCAATAAAGGATATGTGTGATGCAGAAACTGAAACCAAAGTCATATCTGTTGACTATGCAAAATATGTAACATACCAATATAAATATATATATATATATTACTTTTCCAAAGTTTGGGGTCACTTAGCAATTTCCTTGTTTTCCATGAAAACATATATCAAATGAAAAGTAGTTGATTTTCAGTTTAATGATACACTTCAATAAGCTGACACAACGTGCCATTGGAATACAGGAATGATGGTTGCTGATAATGAGCCTCGCAATGTCTTTGTACAAAGAAGTTGGGGTAGCATTACAAAAGTAAAAATTAAAACCAAATAAGCCCACAAACTTCCTAATGTGGTTTCGGCTAAAAAAAATTGCGCTTAATCAAAGGTATCCTTTAGCATGAAATGGATTAGGTGGTCAAGGAGCTTATTTAGCTTTCATTTTTTTTTTTAAATTTGTGACAATGAATTTAGCTATGGAATAATAAATTGTTATTTACTTCACTCTGCTTGCATGAATTTTGGTTGGTGTATCTTCTTTATTATTGCATGTTGAAGCTATGGGAACCTGCTACATTCACCACAAAAAAGTTATATCCCAAGCTAGTTTTTTTTGTAGCAATAGATTATAGCACTGATCAGAAATATCTAGACAGAGAGAAAAGTGCAATTGGCGGTTGTGCATGATGATTGGGTATCCAAAAGGGATCAAACAGGTGTGGGATCTCATATAACATATATATTCACATACACATTTCTATTATTAAACATGCATAAGTAAATGTATTATATATATCTAAGAAGATGTTGTATGTCTAGACAAGACAGTGATAGGGTAACTTACTTACACGGATAATGGTTCCACCAACACTGCTTGGTACCCAATATCATATATGTAAAGACCAAAATAGCATAATTTATCTTCTTGCTCTTCATTTTCTTCCTAATCCTGGCTTGGTGCCCATTCTACTTCTAGAATAGATTGAGTCCTCAGGTGAATAGACAGTGAGGTCATTGGGTCATCCAGAAAGATGTTTCAGTCATTGAATGACTAATTGACCACCATATTTCCCTAGAGGTATGTAGGAATCCAGGAACAATATCATGCCTCGAGGTTTCTATGATCGTGTTTGTGCAAAGGATGGTGGGAACTATTTGGGGTCTAGTGGAAACAGAAAAGAGCACAGATGTAGAAATATATTATATAAAATTAAAATTGTTTACTGCCTAAATTACACTAAAATACACTTGGCAAGATGAATTACATATTAATTATCATTTCCTTTTATGTAAGAAGATTAAATGTGACCCATTACATTTGAAAAGTAATGGTGTTTTAAAATGGGTCTAAATAAAGGTATTGATACAAAAATTTTTTTTGTATACTATTAATACATTAAATGTTTGCATAAATTACAAGTTTTGAAAGCTGTACTAAAGACTCACTGAAGCCCTGCACGGATAAGAAATATAAAGGTATAAATAATAAATAATTGGTAAAAAAAATACTTGAATAATGATTCCTAAAGGTCTTTTTCAGCTCTCTCCAATATGTCACGACTGGGACAACATTTTTTTCGTATAATGCCACGCAGAACAGTTTGTGTGTGAAATTTCAGATTATTCTATTACTAACAAGAAAAAAAAAACACTTGTTATGAATTTTACAGTTCAAAGTGTATTTTGTTCTTAAAAGTGTTGAATATATTTGTATGAGCTCTATCAGTGTTTTTGTAGTAGACATTGTAGAGATGGTCATTATCATGTTTAAAACCACTGAAAGATGAAATTTAACATAGGATGGATATTCAAATATATTGCATAAGACCATGTATCTTCCATTAGTAGTAAGTTCACAAGGCAGGGAATTTCACCACTGTCTCACCAAGACTTCCTAATTTAATCACAGAATCCTCATTAAACTCAAGTTTAGTGCAAATTCATAATTCATAAAAAGCATGTTTCCCTCAATTAATCTGAATTCTGTGTTCTCCACAGCAAGTCCCTCATCAGCATGGGCCTGCTCACATAAGTATCCCTTCTCTCTTACTGGCTACTGTGTACCACTAGTGGGAGGTACTAGGTGACTGTGTACAACTATTTTTTTACTTGAATATGCAACTCAGATATTAATGCCTGATTTTGCCAGTTGTGTTTACTGTCACCAGGGCCGGCCAAGACATTGTGCTGCCTGGGGCGAAAAACAAAATGCTGCCTCCCCCCAAAAAAAATAAAAATAAATAAATAATTCAAACTAAAATGGAACTTACCAGTTAGTGATAATTTAATGCAAGAACACCTTTCTATGTGCAAAATGATATGGTGTGAGTATTGGCAGGCCATGATTAAAATGTGTACCCTAACGTGTACCCTTGAGTCATGTTATAGGTCAGTGGCCACATATAATTTTTTGGGGAAATGCACACCCTTTTTTCATAATAATGTTTGTTTTACGATTTCTTTCTTTTCACCTCGTGGTTGAGCTCTTAGAAAAAAATATTTTATTTTTATATGCCCACTAAGCACTTCTTATATATATAACAAAATATTTTTTTCAAAGAGCCCATCCATAAGGTGAAAAGAGAGTAATGGTAAAATATTATTATGATAATGGGCTGTGCAGCTCCCTAATACATGTGTCAATGTGACCAGTGACCTATAAAAAAATCCACATAGATATAGGCAGTGTCAGATGAGTTAACCCCTGGATGGCTAGACAGATATAGGCAGTGTTAGAGGAGATAACCCCTTGGTGGCAAGACAGATCTAAGCAGTGTCACAGGGGTTAACCCCTTGGGTGGCTAGACAGATCTAAGCAGTGTCACAGGAGTTAACCCCTTGGGGGGCTAGACAGATATAGTCAGTGTCAGAGGAGTTAACCCCTTGGGTGGCTTGACAGATAGAGGCAGTGTCAGAAGAGTTAACCCCTTGGGTGGCTAGACAGAGGCAGAATCAGAGGAGTTAACCCCTTTATCCACACACTCTCTCACACACAATGACAGACAGTCTGTCACACACACCCTCTCACTCACACTGACATACACACACACTCTCTCTCACATTGACATACACACACACTCTCACTCACATTGACATACACATACTCTCACTCACACTAACATACACACACACTCTCACTCAGACTGACATACACACACACTCTTACTCACATTGACATACACATACACTCACACTGACATACACATACACTCACACTGACATACACACACACTCTCACTCACACTGACATACACACACACACTCACTCACACTGACATACACACACACTCACTCACACTGACATACACACACACTCACTCACACTGACATACACACACACACTCACACTGACATACACATACACTCACACTGACATAAACACACACTCACTCACACTGACATACACACACACTCACTCACTCACTCGCACTGACATACACACACACACACTTTCTAACTGTTTAACTTACCTGGTCCAGGTATCTCTTTGCTTTGAGCTCCTAGTGTGAAGGAAAGACTGAGCCAACCATGGGAGGCTTCTGAACTCTCAGCCAGTCAGGAGAGTTGAGAGACCTCCTTCTATCAAGCTCCCCTGACACAGAAAAAAAGAAAAAGACCGTTGCATAGACCAGCAAAGCTGCCCCACTCTGCTCCATTCCAGGGCTGGCCCTGCCTGTCACTGTATGTTAGAGCTATTCATGTATACAGTTTTTCAATGTCATGTCATATTTAGACTCACCTTACTCAATATTTTATGCGACTCATAACAAATAAACATACAATAATGCACATCTGCCATCTGCAATCTGACAAGAACTTACTAAAATTATAAAATAATATTAATTTACACTTTTATTAAAATTAATAAAGATAATTGTTGTACTTTTCCCTAATATTAATATTATTACTAATATTATTACAGTATACTGCTCGATTATGATCATGCCAGATCCTTTTCTCTTTTCCCTAAATGTATTTGTTATATTTTTTTGTATTTTTTTGTGTGTATAACTATATATTTGTATGTGATTTAATGGAATAAAAACAATTTTGTAAAAAAAATAAATTATTTTAATTCTAGCAAATGGACTTGACTGTAAAATCACCTAACAAATATTTTAGTCTAGATATTTGGCAAGTCTCTTATACGTTTAAACTGGCAAGAATTTTAGATCATTATATACATACATTTTCCTAATCCTATAATACCGGTAAGTAGAGCGGAAAGTATTTTCACTCTCATTTACCAACCTAGATTGTAGTTCTGAATGATACCAAGCAGTATGCCAAATGCCCCAATTTAATTCTAATAAGCATTTTCATGAATATTGAGACTGAATTTCTAACTCTACCAAACTCTTCCTAATGTCACAACTACATTCATTCTCCACCATGTCTCATATTACCCATAATGTCAGAGACAAAAGAATCAACACTTTATATCTGTACACACAGAAAATGGAATTGGAAGTCAACATTCGGTTAAAAGATATGGGAATAAAACAATCTAATCCTAATCTTAGATGTTGAATTCAAATTAAGTATGCCACCTGGCCATTGCCTCCATAGACTTAACATTGGTATCCAGCAATTTTTTACCGGCCTTCCGGTAAAATACGGCTGGGTGGCAACCTTAATTCAAACCATGAATATTCCTTAACAGTTCTCTTAGGAGATTTCATTGATATCAGTTTCATAATTCCACTAAACATTCTATAAAATGGTGAAGATTAATAAACAAAAGACTAAATAAATAAAATGCGAAGAAGTATCTTACATGTATTATAATATAGGTTTTAAAAATAAAATAAAGAAAAATGCTTTTTATCAAATTTTTTTTTATTTCATTCAAATATTTTCTTTGTTTTGTACACAATGGGGGTCATGTGTCACAAAATGGGATAGGAGACCAGGGAGGAGCCTCTTAGCAGGGAGTTATGTGGGGTCTGTTTGTACTCCATGATGCATAGTTTAGGAACGGATGGAATCCTAGACGGGACTGGTAGCTGAGACCAGACCGAGACTGGACTGGTAGCTGTTACTGTATTGAGATTGGTCATGTAGCTGAGACCGGACTGAGACTGGACTAGTGGTGTTAAGGAGGAATCGAAGTGCAGCGGTGACACAAGGAACAAAACAACAGATTCTTTGCACAGAAGGAGTTTTTGACCTGAAAGGAATCCACTGTATGGTTGAGCCTCAGGCTTTTTCCTCCCAGGACATTTGCACCCAGACAGATACCACAGAAACTGAAGGATGGAACCACAATGAAAACACCAAAACACTAGGATACAAAAATAAAAAAAGAACCAAAGGCTACACAACAGAAGGGCAAGCAAAAGGCGTAGTCAGATGGGAAGCAGGTCAAGGCTGGCAGCAAACAGGTAGGGTCAAAGACAGGCAAAAGCAGCAACAGGAAAACAAGAATAGAGATAAGGAACGCTAAAAAGGCACAGAGACACAATACAGGCTGTAACTAAAGCAAAGGCCCTGGATGCAGTAAACTGCAGGTATGTATGGGGCTGGGCTGCAAGTTAACGAGGCAGCTGACATAACAGGAGGAGAATAGAAGCATTACATGGTGGCCATTAGAGTGGAAACAGCTACAAAACCTGAAAATAAATATACAGGAGCCAGGATATACGGGTAGAGCCATGACATATAAACATGACGCACTTGCAGATAGTAACAAATAGTGTATAAAGCAGACTTTAACAAATTCTGCGCTTCCCCTCCTCATAAGTACTTTTTGGCTGTGTCGGTGCTCATTGCGTCTGTGCAGACAATGTATAAAAAAGCAGCCACTGAAAAGTGACTGATAAGTGTCAGTTTTTGCTGAATGTCCTTTTCCCTCACTGATAAGTGTCTCAAGATATAAAAAGACACTATTGCCATTATATATACCAAACAGCGATTGCACCTTTTTATTCCTCTTCCGACACGTTGCAGTACACAACAGCCATTATATATTTATAAGGCAGATATATTGTTGAATTGTGAATCAGTAAATATATGTGCATGCTTTAAAAAAGGTAACTAAAAAAATGTTTTCGAATTTTAGAGGTCAAACAATCCGTGCTTATATCCATCAATGAATACAATCTAGAGTGAACAAATATAGTACATGTGAGTTTTTGTTTTATTAAAAAAGTGAGATTTTCCATTGACTAAATTAACAATATTTTTAAGTACACACATTCTTTCTTGAGGATTGTACTTTCCATAAAAACCTTTGAAATGATTCTTAGTACCATTTCAATGCTAAATAAGAGATTTACAGAAGACAAACCTTTTGCCGTTCTCCATGAATACCAATAAACATTGACCTTCAATAGAGCAAGAAAAGAGCATGCAGAAATAGCACCTAATAGTGCGCAATCTCTGTGTGTGCTAATGTATAATTCCCACAACCTGCTCCAGTTATGAACTTCGGTGTTGCTCCTGCGCTTTCTGCTCTGAAATATTTCACCAATATCTTGGATGATTAGTTATCTACTGTTAAATATAAAAAAATAATTTCCTGCATAGTATGATAAATGAATACATTTTATATTATGTTATTTATTATAATTTATCTTTTATATCTAATTATCTTTGGGCAGGTTTTGTAACACTGACACTCAATGCATGTGTAGTAGCACTGACAATCAACCTCCAAAGCACCTCCCCCTGAGTCCCAATTTGCCGGGGGAGAGTGTTGGGAACTATGCAAAATGTCTTCTTCATCTTAATTTAACTTTGAATGATGTTGATGTAATGCATTGTTGTACATATAATATTTGATTTATAGTATTTTTAGAGCTGGGCCTTCAAATCTCATTAACTCAGTTAAGAATGAAGAATCATTTAGCAGTAACTATGTGTGGTGCATTTATGGTATGTCAATGCAAAAGTTGCCCCTTTACATAGAATCTGCAAAATGGGCTGCATAGTTTTAACATTTCATGTCACAGATGACACACCAAAAAAAACAACAAGATTATTGATAGTATTATGATCTTCTAGTGAATGAACGTTTTGTGATATGTATTTGTGTTTTGCATCGACCATGTCTCGGTGCTTTGTTAGCTAGAATGTTCATAGTTAAGAAGATTTTTATAATTTTATAAAACTGGTCTGCATCCAA
This sequence comes from Pelodytes ibericus, assembly GCA_036172795.1. Lineage (NCBI taxonomy): Eukaryota > Metazoa > Chordata > Amphibia > Anura > Pelodytidae > Pelodytes > Pelodytes ibericus. The sequence goes on from CM069860.1 coordinate 90,037,130, forward strand.
CAGAGCATCTAAATCTCATAGATTTTATAAGATTCTTAATTCTGACATTATTATGATGACTACATTTTTAAAACTCCCTAGTATAAGTGTCAGCAGTATCAGTAAATTATAGGCGGCATAATTTTATAATTACTCTTGACCTGCATTAGTAACAGTGATGTGTACATATACTTTGAGAACATTAATTGTTTATTGCTCAATACACTTTGTGCCAAAGAAACCGAGGATACATTATCCTACCACATTTCGTTGGAGAGAAGAGAAATGCATAATTACTTTGTACTGATACTAGCAGTTGATTAATTTATGAATATTCACTTTCAGCTCCGGCGTTAAAATGTATCCTACAATATTAACCCGTTGTGTCAAAAAAACAAAACGTATATACACGTCTTCACTAGAATGATCCTTGAGATCCTTGTTTGTGGCCCAATGGGTTAATATTACAGGGTAAATATCAACACCAGAAAGCTAAAAGTGAATATTCATAAATTAATCAACTGCAATAGCACTTGTAGGTTGTTGAAAGAAGACTCAACCTCTAAACGAGGCAGACTTCCGGGAGCCTGCTCAGAGCACTTCCGGTGCAAATGGATGCTGTGATAATGAATCACACCAATCGTATGCTGCTCGTTTGACACTGGAGTTTAGGCACAGATAATGGTGTCACATGCATAACGCAAAGGGGTTAACCCTGTGATTGTCAGCATCAACAGAAAGTAGCTAACTGATGACACATGCAAGTTAGTAGTACAAACACATTTTGCATTGTAGGTTATCCTGATTTTGAGAATCAGTCACTTGTTTTATGTCCTAGTGAAGAGCAGTAACTATGAAAAGCAGCCATGTAAAAAACAAAAGATTATGGAATTGGTAGTTAACTTCTCCTTCTCCATATTTAAATGGGATATATCTTAAATATCCCAGCTTCTCTGTTCCTTATACCTACAATTCCCTATATAGCCATATAGTCCTTCAGTTTCTTATGTTTAGGTAAAAGGATAGTACCATGTTACCTATAGAGATACAGATTTAGAGTTTATAAAACAGGGCATCATGGGTGGTTTTGGCACATCAACCAATGGTCCAAGACAGTTTGGTGACTCAAAAAAAGATTTGCGATATCCAAACCATACCAATGTTTAGATATGACTCCTCTCCTGGTATCCATGACTTTTAGTGTCGAAACCCTGAGAGAGAGGCAGAGTAAAAGTAATGCTTTGGTTGTACTTCTTTCACCATACACCGTTAAATAATAGTATGATTTACAAAATGACAAACCTCACAGATGTGTTGCAGCAGATTCACTTGAGCATACTTAAGGCCTCTCACAACTGTAAATACTAAATCTTTTACATTTTTTTTATTCCCTGGAACAAAGATAGCTTTGTATATCCTTGGTTATTCTGAAAACAATAAAACTAGGCAATAGCTCAATGAATATATGCCAGACTTGCACGTCTGCCTGATCAACCATGTGCTCTGTGATCTTGTGTAGTCAAAGCTAGCCAAACACCCGCTAATGAAGGCTTTATCCCCCAATGTCTTTGGTTACTCAGTTGTAATGGGATAATAATAGGTAATAGCAAAGCTATTGTTCCTTCCTCTACCTTATACATTTTTAAGCTGTCCGGCAAATCCAAAATTAGGCTCTCTATGTATTTCTAATTCTGAAGTAGAAATGACAAGCTTGGAGAAGCCCTTTTGAAAGCGATGTATAAAAGTAGAATGTGCTGCAGACATTCCTGTAAACATTTCACAAGTGATAAATGAAGAGTTTTTGTAGTGCTATACACTTATCATTGTTTAGAAAAATCTTCACTCAAGTGAAGGATTTATTTTGGTTGGTGAAGACAGAAGAGTGAAGGAATTCTAATGGTGACCTCTGAGCATATTATTCTTCTCAGAACTTTTATAACCAAGACGCCAATTTGACTTGAAAGGCTGGGCATTTTTAAATGAAACCGTCCCTGCTTGGAAATAAAAATGATACGTGCTTCATTGACTTTTGTTACAGAGAAAGAACAACAGTACAAACTTATACAACAAATCTTGTAAACCTGTGATTTCCGTTTGAAATACACAACTTTAAAAACGCTGTAATCTTTATTGCCTTCATATTGAAGTGATAGGATGTCTAGAATTTGCAATGAAATATATATATTAGAAATAGATTGGCTTCTATAAACAAAAGTTATGAGGTAAAAATATTTTTTGTAGTTCATAAACAGGTATTTTTTTTATAACTTCATATAACTGATATGAACATGCCACTCATTTTTCACAAGGAATGCATGCAATGTTATGTGAGGCCTGCTCCACCTGGATAATCAAACTAGTCAGTTCAGCTCAATCATTTAGTGTGGTTCTCAATATGAAGTAGCACATTGTTTAGCAGTCAAACCTCAAATAAAATCCAACCTAAAGCATCTTTTGTGGTTTCTCACGAGACAACAAAATTAGAGATCGCAGGAAACCAACCAAATTTACTTGGGAAGTTTTAAAAAGGAATGACTGGGCTGCGTGCAAATGACATATTGGCTGGCTAGTATGCCTTTATATCAACAATTTCTTTGTTGAGGCTTAGATCAAAAGAATCTGCATATGTTTTTATTTCTATCTAACCAGAAAATGATATCCAGATGTGTAATAAGCATTCAGCTAGTTTTGCTGCATTGATTAAATGTGTTGTTACTGTTTACTTACAAGTGTAGCTGGATCATTAATTGATGCAAAGAAATGTTTGCAATGAGTTCCTAACTTGGAGCTCTGGAAATTCTCCATGTTCAAGACTATTTTGTATAGTGGCCAAAGAAATGTTAAAACTTGCGGTGCTTAATAAGTCGTTTTCCCTTCTGAGCCTGGGAAAAAAAAGGCGGTCTCTTGTTCTTAATCTGGCTTTGCCTACAGGGGTTACTGCAGCTATCCCAAAGAGCCGAAGTGCAAAGAAATTAGATGCACAGACCACACACGCACACACATCCAGACGCACATTTATAAATGTACAGGGAAACTTTTTTCTTTTTTTTTCTTTACATGTTTACTTTTGCAGTGAATGCATAAACATCACTCCAGTACTCAGAGCTTTGAGTCTTTTTAAAAAATTTTTTTTGCAAGTTTTAATTAATGTATTTGTGATGATAGAACAAACGTGACTGTTGTTTTTTACTGTATACTGTTGCTAGATATTTGGAAGCAGTACAGAAATGTAGGTGAGAAGAAGAAAAAATATATTAGAAATATATATTTTTTAAAATGAACACTTTGTAACATAATACTTTTCAATCATTAGCAGAGGATATAAGAAACAGATTAGTATGCATTATGCCACTGACTAAATACTTATTTAAAAAATACCAAAAAAGTTTGGTTGCCCACTATACAGATAAAGAAACTCCGAAGACTTGCCCCCTTTTGATGTTTGTTCGTGTGAAGATACATTTTAGAAGATATATTAAAGATTGGATACTTTTTTCAGCACTTTCGACTTGGAGTTTCCTTAAGTGTATGGTGAGCAACTGAAATTTATTTTGTCTATTTAATTGTGAAAATTACCCATAATCCCTTTCTGTGTTGTTTGTGAATACTTAAAGGGTTAAACATGTTTGGGGGGAGTGGGAGAAGGTGTCCTGCAATTAATAAAAATTTGTCTAAAAAAATGAATGTTTGAGACCACAGTATGTTTGTTTTTTTTGTTTTTGATTAATTGGGCAGCGCACAATGCTAGGGATCTACAACTGCAAATTATGCGCCTTATTTGAGTTGCCAGTGTTTTTGTAAAAGATAGCCATATGTTAAGGAAGATTTAAAAACACACAAATTCTTTAGGTGACCTACTTATAAAGTCCTTAAAATTAACCATGAGCATACCTTTTTCAGATTTTCTGAGGCTAACATTTCTGTTGAAGCCTTTGAGAAATGTTTATTAAAAAAAAGTACTGGGTGAATGAAATGTTTACATACACATGCTTCAACTGTGTTAAAGATGAGGAAAGGTGTCCGAGATATAGACCATTTACTTTTTCATTCACAGTTGTTTTAGACTTCATGACTCCGTCCTGATAACCTTGTAGGTGCTGTATCACCTTTCAAAGAATGCTTGACAGTGTCAGTGACCTGTGTAATAAAGACCACCTGTTACTACAGAAGTATTCTACTGCTGTCTGAAGGTGATCTGGAAAGATGGAAGGTAAAATAAGATAACAGACAGTTGAAAAACATCCACTACTGTGTACAAAGTAATTGATTAAAATGGAGCATCAGTTGCAGTGATGTTATCAGCTGTTTTTAACTATGTGTGGATTAGAAATCCTTTTAAATGTATCCAAGTTCACAGAGGCCATAAGTACTGGAAAAAGTAATGCAAGTGTCCAACTTTTCCTTTCACACACAATATTTCTATGTGTTTAGAAATGGAGAATAAGCTATTACCTGTGCAAATGTATATTGGAAAAGGCAAACTATTCTACATGTATTTTGATATCATCTTGCGGTCACATTTAAGCCAGGAACTCTATGTTGGATACCTCTTATGTAGCTTGTGGGATGGAGGCAAAGCAGAAATAGTGAAACAAAAAAAATAATAATAATTACCTAATGGGACGTTTAACTACGCAAATTAAAAAGATCTGAATGCAGGTGTTGGAGGATGTCCATATATTTAATTGTTTGCATATTGACCTATTCTGTACACTGACTAATGATAAGATAACATAGAAACATAGAAACATAGAAACATAGAATGTGTCGGCAGATAAGAACCATTCAGTCCATATAGTGCCCAATTTTATTTTTTTTTGAGTACTTTTATTAGTCCCCCGTTCCCGGTCTTATAGCTAGGATAGCCTTATGTCTATCCCACGCATGCTTAAAATCCTTGACTGTGTTTACCTCTACCACTTCTGCTGGCAGGCTATTCCATACATCCACTACCCTCTCAGTAAAGTAATACTTCCTGATATTACTTTTAAATCGTTGCCCCTCTAATTTAAGACTATGTCCTCTAGTTGTGGTAGTTTTTCTTCTTTTAAATATACTCTCTTCCTTTACTGTGTTGATTCCCTTTATGCTTATTCCCTATAAGTTTTGGCACTGTAGTGTTAGCTGGTGAAGAAAATTCTGCAGGTTTGAACACACTGCTCCATGGTGTGTACAGGTAAAAATATACTTATATTTGAGAATACCGATGGTCCTCTGCAAACTGAAGGAAAAAATTCTTGAAAGAAAAAAGGAAAACCAGGCACAAGGCTCATAACGTATCTGAGCCACAAAAAAATATATTATTATTGGTTGTTCTCCCCACAAGAACCACACAGAAGTGCACTATGCTCACATAAAAATGGGTGGCTTCCTCGTCACAGTCTATGCCACCGCTCAGCAGAGCTTCCAGGTCGGCACGCCGACATTCTCACGCCTTCCCGGAAACTCTGCTGAGCAACGGGATAGACTGGATTGCTCATGAATCTCTGAGTGTGCTTCTTGTGGGGGGAACAAACAATAATAATAGTATCTTATTTGTGGCTCAGATAGGCTATGATCCTTGTGTCTCTTTCTCTTTTTTTATCTTTGAAGAATCTTCTCAAATATAAGTATATTTTTAAATTTGCTGTGTTTGTGTGTATCACATATTGATCACTATATATTTAGCACACATTTGTGGATATAATATAAAAGAATGTACATGCGCGATGAGATTTGAGATTTTAGTATCTGCTGTTTGCACAAGGGGTTGTGTTCAGTGCTTACTGCACTTTATTCTATTTGTGTGATTGTGTAGTGTTTTCTGCACATTAGCAACATTGTGATTTATTGCACGACAGCACTTTATTTTTGGTACATATTGCACATATTGCACTTTAAATTAATGTAGTGCTGGATCATCACTTCAATTATATATGACTGCTTGTATGATTGAGTTGTATGTCTTACCGGGAATGGGGGACTAATAAAAGTATTCAAAAAAAATTCTGCAGACTAGATGGACCGAATGGTTCTTATCTGCCGACACATTCTATGTTTCTATGTTTCTATGTCTTGGATGCAAATGGTTGTATTTCTAGTATTTTTGTCTGTTTTTCTGCTGACTAGACTTGTTCTTAATGTAAATGGTAGTGTCTAGAAAGTGGATCTTTAGAACTGAATTTAAGGTTTATGGTAGGGTAAAATGCATTGTGAATTTCATGAATTCTAAGTATTTCTTTGATAATAGTCCAGATAATCAGAATTCTAGTAATGGCCTGGAATTTGGCATAAATTCAAGGCCAGCATGACAGGACCTAGCAATAAATCCCTTGCTAATTGTTGCATCAGTCCCTTTGGGCTTGTGTTGATCCCTCCCAGGTTAGGTGACGTTAAAGTGGTTATAAAAATTTGCAGTTGAAAATTCATAGTCTGATGACAAGTATATATCAAAGTTCTCATATTACTTACCAACAGGTGATGTGGAGGAAATGTTGTCCCAATTAAGGGCAGCAGAAGTGACTTTTAGGGGATCCTTGCTCCAGAATAACCTTGGTGCAGTGCATTTTCTCATCCCCCTCCCACATCTGGGACTCCGTCTGGCCACCACCTAGAAGTGCAAGGATATTGCCTTGTGGCTCAGGGTTATGGCCCCTGGCACAGCGCAGACCAGTCCCAGGAGTACTGTTGGTTTAGGCACGAATGCTCTGGGCAGATTGCTCAAGCGTGCCTTACCCATAGCTGATATGGATGCTGGTATATTGGCACCCTCTACTTCTATCATAAGGTTTGGCATGAGTGCATTCATTTCTTTCTGATGCAAGTAACCTCTCCTCAGTCGACGATACCCAGGCCATGCGGCTTGTTGCATTGGCCTTCATCCTCCAATTCCAAGGTCATTGTTGATATATTGTGATGGTCCAGCCTTATCTAAGTTCAAGCTTACTGACATGTTTAGACAATGCTTGAAACAATGTGTCTTCCAAACTTGACAGATGCATCCCGATGGTGGCTGTCAGATTAGGTGCATTGATAGCTGGGAATCTGCAAGATTCCACTCATATATCTCCCCCCATATGATATAAATACATGCTATAAATTATTATTATTTTTAAAAACCTTTGTAATTGGGTCTTCATTGCTTTACACAATGTTCCCCTATTTGATCAGCAATGTTAATTATGTTCCCCTATTTGATCAGCAATGTTAATTATGTTACTGTTTTACTGTCCATGTTACTTATGTTGTTATTTTTCATAACAGGTCATACCCACTACAAAGCTTGAATAATGGGGCATTCTTTTGTATTTGGGGTGACCCAATGGGGTACCATTAAGTCTTTATCTCAACCTAGTTAAGGTACGATGGATGGGTTTGTGAGGCCTTTGTTGTTCCACTATCCCCAGATCTGTTACTGACAATGTAAATCTAGATCCTCTTAATTCCTGCTGGGGGTAATGATTGTAGGTAGACATCAGCTAGGGAGTTGCTATGCCTCAAGAAAGTAGGTCTTTCTAGAATTTGGTGCCATTACCAAGGGATCATAGTAATATGGACTGAAATAGTGTCCTGTAGATGTTAGTTAGTCCAGAGTGGCTATTGAGAGCTCCAGGAAAAAAGCTAAACAGAGCAATTTCAATGTTTGTGACCTTTATCGGTGACCTGGTGGTACCGCACAGAGAGTTGTAAGGCGCAGACATCTTATCAGGCATCAGTTCAGTGGGCTTAGATTTATGGAACTTGGACATCCAGGCAGGCCTGGAAAAAGCCAAATTGTTTTGGAGGAGCCAAAACTGAGCAAGGGAGAGCTCAGATTGGTCATGGCGATGGGTCCCCGAGTGCTGGCTCTAGTACGGCAATGGCTTTTTGAGGTATGGCCACTCAGGTTTGTAGCTGAGGAGCTACTGCTTTGCTCTCCATGGTCAAAGGTGTTTATGTTGATAGATTAATTGGATCATGCCTTCCTTGATTTTATTTATTTAATGTATTCATTTTAGGATTGTATTTACACATGTAAAAAGAAAACCACAGATTTGTACTGGATAGTCCATTTTGCTGCTATTCCTATTGGGAAAAAATGTTTATAACAATCTATTTGAAAAGGACAAAGCAAACTGAAGTGCATGGTGCAATACATTTTTGCAACCTTATAATTATCTATCAGTTCTGGATGAGGTGTGTTTAAACCAACCTGTTTTACAGGATGATGCTAATTTCTTGTAAAGCTTTCATCACTACATTCTTAAACAATATCCCTTTCTGACTACTGCATTATATAAACAGAAGATTTCAATGTAATAACTTTTTATATCTATAAATACCAATCAGTCTCATCAATAGGACAAGTTGAAGAGCAAGAAACATACTATATATGCATAACCAAATCTACAAGATAGAATAAAGAAAACTAGTCTCAAATCCAGAAGCAACTCATGACATCATTGCATCATATGTCAGTGGAATTATAGATGCATAAAAATAAAAACAAATATATACAAATGCCAGCAGATTAAGAAAATAAACCATAGGCCTGTCAGGCTTCAACCTGTGTGCAGGCTCATTCAGGTTTTTTACAGTTATTTATGTATACTTTTTTTTTTAAACTTTCTCTCTTGTTTATGTTTTACGCTTGTCCCTGTATTTTCTTGGTACCCCTGTAACCATCCCAGTTTAGCCACATAGTGGCACCTTCCCTAGCTTGGGTACAGAATGGCACCCTCCAGAGCTCGTCCACATAGTGGCACCTGCCCAGTGCAGCACCTGCCCAGTACAGCACCTGCCTAGTCAGGCAATGGACTGGCTCCTACCATGTTCCTTGTATCCTTGTAATCTGTGTTTGTGTTCTACCCTAATGCCCTGTAATGGGGATACCCTGAATCCTGACACCCTGTTATATTTCTTCCATGTCCTAGAGGCCTGTTAAAGGATTTCCCTGTTCCTTGTTTTTTTCCCTTTTTTTTCTTGCTTTAATTCATTTCTGGTTTCCCTGCTGATTGTTATTGTGTTCTGTTCTTTTCTGGGTTTTCCTTGCTTCCTTTTACTTTGTTGGTCAGTACCTCTATTTAAATATTGCCACAGCCAGTCAGTTTGCTTCAAGCTTCCAGTTTGTGCAGTACTGCTCAGGGGCGTCACTAGGGTTGGTGTCACCCGGTGCGGAAACTCATGGTATCACCCCTCCTGGATTTCCTCCATACAATGCCAAACAGATTCCTTAGTAATGCCAGTTAGATGGCCTATTAACTATGCCACACACAGGAGCCCCATAACTATGCCACACACAGGAGCCCCATATCTTATGCAACACCAGAGCCCCATAACTTATGCAACACCAGAGCTCCATAACTTATGGAGCACCAGAGCCCCATAAATTATGCCACACCAGAGCCCCACTATTTATGCCACACACACAGGTGCCCCATAATTATGCCACACACACACAGGTGCCCCATAATTATGCCACACAAAAGAGTCCCTTAATTACGCCACACAAAAGAGACCCTTAATTATGCCACACATGGGGCCCAATAAATATGCCACACACAAGTGCCCCATAATTATGCACACATGGGACCGCCATTAATTATGCAACACACAGGAGCCCCACGAGGTGACAATCTTACAATTATAGATACCAATAATATTGTGCCATTCAGATCCCAGTAGTATTGTCCCACTCAGAGCCCAGTAATATTGTGCCAGTCAGATACCAAAAATATTGTGCCATTCAGAGCCCAGTAATATTGTGCCAGTCAGATACCAGGAATATTGTGCCATTCAGAGCCCAGTAGTATTGTCCCACTTAGAGCCCAGTAATATTGTGCCAGTCAGATACCAAAAATATTGTGCCATTCAGAGCCCAGTAATATTGTGCCAGTCAGATGCCAGTAATATTGTGCCAGTCAGAGCCCAAAAATATTGTGCCACACAGAGCCCAGTAATTTTGTGCCAGTCAGATACCAGGAATATTGTGCCAGTCAGATACCAGGAATATTGTGCCAGTCAGATACCAGTAATATTATGCCAGTCAGATACCAGTAATATAGTGCCAGTCAGAGCCCAGGAATATTGTGCCAGTCAGAGCCCAGGAATATTGTGCCAGTCAGAGCCCAGGAATATTGTGCCAGTCAGAGCCCAGGAATATTATGCCTGTCAGATACCAGGAATATAGTGCCAGTCAGAGCCCAGTAATATTGTGCCAGTCAAAACCCAGGAATATTGTGCCAGTCAGATACCAGGAATATTATGTCAGTCAGAGCCCAGGAATATTGTGCCAGTCAGATACTAGTAATAGTGTGCCAGTCAGATACCAGTAATAGTGTGCCAGTCAGATACCAGGAATATTGTGCCAGTCAGAGCCCAGGAATATTGTGCCAGCCAGATGCCCAGTAATATAGTGCCAGCCAGAGCCCAGTAATATTGTGCCAACCAGATGCCCAGTAATATAGTGCCAGCCAGAGCCCAGTAATATAGTGCCAGCCAGAGCCCAGTAATATTGTGCCAGCCAGATGCCCAGTAATATAGTGCCAGCCAGAGCCAAGTAATATTGTGCCAGCCAGATGCCCAGTAATATAGTGCCAGCCAGAGCCCAGTAAGTGTGCCAATCAGAGCCCAGTAATATTATGCCAGTCAGAGCCCAGTAATAGTGTGCCAGTCAGAGCCCAGGAATATTATGCCAGTCAGAGCCCAGGAATATTATGCCAGTCAGATACCATGAATGTTATGCCAGTCAGAGCCCAGGAATATTATGCCAGTCAGAGCCCAGGAATATTGTGCCAGTCAAAACCCAGGAATATTGTGCGAGTCAGAGCCCAGTAATATTGTGCCAGTCAGAACCCAGGAATATTGTGCCAGTCAGAACCCAGGAATATTGTGCCAGTCAGATACCAGGAATATTGTGCCAGTCAGAGCCCAGGAATATTGTGCCAGTCAGATACCAGTAATTTAGTGCCAGTCAGAGCCCAGTAATATTATGCCAGTCAGATACCAGTAATACAATGCCATTCAGAGCCCAGTAAGTGTGCCAATCAGAGCCCAGTAATATTATGCCAGTCAGAGCCCAGTAATAGTGTGCCAGTCAGATACCAAGAATATTATGCCAGTCAGAGCCAGGAATATTGTGCCAGTCAGAGCCCAGTAATAGTGTGCCAGTCAGAGCCCAGGAATATTATGCCAGTCAGAGCCCAGGAATATTATGCCTGTCAGATACCAGGAATATTATGCCAGTCAGAGCCCAGGAATATTATGCCAGTCAGAGCCCAGGAATATTGTGCCAGTCAGATACCAGGAATATTATGCCAGTCAGAGCTCAGGAATATTGTGCCAGCCAGATGCCCAGTAATATAGTGCCAGTCAGATGCCCAGTAATATAGTGCCAGTCAGATGCCCAGTAATATAGTGCCAGCCAGAGCCCAGTAATATAGTGCCAGCCAGATGCCCAGTAATAAACTGCTCGTTTCAAGCCAGCCTCCTCCCCCCCCTTCCCCATCACTTACCAAAGCTGCTCTTTGCTCCCAAACGGACGCCTCCTCCGTGCAGTCTTCTCTTCCCTCCTGCACAGAGGAGGGAAACACAGTCACCGGATGTGACGTCCAGCGTATGCGGCTGCCATAAAAAAGAAAAAAAAGTTAAGCAGCATGATGCGTGCGGCGGGTGCCAGGAGCACGGGTGTCACCCCCGCTGGAGGTGTCACCCGGTGCGGTCCGCCCCCCCCGCCCCACCCTTGGGACGCCACTGGTACTGCTACAAGTATGTTTTATGTTCTGTGTGTCTGATTAGTTTCAGTTATTAGTTTATTATTAGTTGTAGTGTTAAGGTATTGCCTAATGTAAAGTAGCTTGATGTTGGTTTGCAAGCTTAGCATCTTTTGGCCATCAGGTGTAACTAAACCCTCACCATTTCCATATTAGAATTTTAGGCTAGTTCCTGTATTTATGATTGTATGATCCCTTACCCTGTTTCCTTGAAGCACCTGAGGATCTTGGCTCCTCTCTCTGTGCCTTGTGCCTACTACTCCATAGCCCTATCCCTTGCTTGTTTGTCCTGTGCTTATGTCTGTGTCTATGAGTGTCTCTTTAGTTCTGTACTATTGTCTTTTGCATTTACCTTATTAAAGTATGTTTTAGTCCTGTCATTTCTCCTTAGTCTGCCCTGTAGCACTGCACTCTGTATTTAGTTTATTTTGTTTCTGCTCTGTCCATATTCGCTTCCACTCTGCTTGATTTATCTTTCCCAGCCTGCAGACATTTCGCTATCCTATAAAAGTTCCAGGATGACTGCAGGGTAATTTAAATTTTAGTCTTGGTTCTCTTGTCCCCCTTCTCCTTAGCCCTGTCCCTTGCTTGTTTGCCCTGTATTAATGTCTGTGTCTATGAATGGCTCTTTAGTTCTGTAGTATTGTCTTTTGCCTTTACCCTGTTCATGTATGTTTTAATTCTGCCTTTTCTCCTTAGTCTGTCCTGTAGCTCTACACACTATATTTAATTGTTGAAACCAAAGAAAAACAAGTTACCTGCGCTCTCTCCTTTATCCCTATGTATTTTTAAAACAAATGGAGGTTTTTTAGTTACCTCCAATGGCCATGATAGGATGAGCCCACCTGCCAACGTCAAGGCAGACCCCCCTAGGTGGGTCCTAACTCTAACATAGGGGTAAAGTAGAGAGCGCAGGTAACTTGTTTTTCTTTGGTTTTTACTATATATTGGGGCTGATGTGTACTGTAGTCGTTGCAGCCGCCCAGTGATGGGAGGGAGCGCAGGACTTTTCTTTCTGCATTTATATTTAATTGTTACCCTTTACAACAAGTTTCCTATTAGCTGTCTGATGTACAGTAATGGAAATATATTAATATCAAAGAATCTATACATTAGCATAGAAAAAATTTATTTATTTTTCTGACAATGAAATGCATGGGAATGCATAGATAAGGATTAAAAATCTAAGTAGGACCAAGGTGAGACTTTGGTAGAAAAATCTGTGTTTTGTGAATCTGCAAAAAGTATGGTGAGCCAAATTTGAAATAAAATTATCATATTAACTATTATAGGAGCTCTGTGAACAACAGTATTCACTTTTTAAGTTCGGTGCTCAAAACGCAAGGGATCTTGAAGTATACTTAACTTTACATTGTACTTTATGACTATGATCATTTTGTAATAATGAAGAATGTTTGCATTTCTCATTAAAAAATAAACATTATTTTTCAATAAATAAATTTGTTCCTCACAGTCTATTTATGCTGGTCGGGTGTTGGAGCTTTTCAATACACCAGTTTCTGCCTGCTTTAGGCCGAGTGTCCAAATTCCTCGCGTCATGCTCCAGTCACCATTTATGACAAAATCATAGTACATAATTTGATGTCTTTGATTATTTCCAAAGACCTACTGTGCTGCTATAGATTCAATCTCAGAAACTGAGGAAATATTTCAAATTAAGTAGAAACATAATTTAGGTCATGTCTCATCTCCAGTTTGTGACCTCTCATAAATATCTTAAATAAATCACTTAATAATGTGTTGAAATATTGCTCTGGCTATAGTCATCTATCTAGTTCTTTACAACAGTCACAGAACTTTACAAATTCAGTTGGTATATATATATTTTGGGGAAAGCGCATGCAGTAATCAAGGCAATGTTTCCTGATTTGGCCCACTTTGTGACATAAAGCCTGTTGGGAAATTGAGATCAATAAAGACTGGAAGAAGGTGTTACTTGTTTGGCTCTTCTTTGTGATGTTGAGTGTGATGGTGAACTTAAATCCTCCTGAATTTGGTATACTATTGAATATTCTTTTTAAATTAATCCCCCTTCTCCTTTCCATTTACACTGCCCTTCCTCTCTTATACTCATTTCATTTATTCACCTGCCCATTTCAGACCCTATCTTTTTCATGTCCCCATCTTTCACATTGCCCTTTTTACTAGCTCTTATCTCCCTTACATTTTTTCATTAAATCTCCTTTCGTTTATGACATTTTCCCTTCTTCCCTTCTTGCTTTGCCTCCCTTGTCCTTTTCATTTCCATCTGTCTCCTCTATCTTCACTTCATTTCTCTCATGAATATCTTTTTCAGCTTTCCCACATCCTTTACTAAGATCGAATGAGGAGTATGACAATTGCATACTTTACATGACCGTGTGAGGACAACATAGAAAATATTAGTTTTCTGTTCTAGCAATCTGTTATTAGCTGTGCATTCTTCATACGTTCTACTATGGATTGGTGTTTTGGTAAACTATTGTTTCTCTTTCATTCCATTGTTTACTATCCTGTCCCTACTAACAAGATGTTTTTGTATATGATTCACTTTACTGATTAGCCATTTAAGAAGCAATGACTCACTTTTATGTCTTGCTAAGAATGATCCTTGAAATAATAGTAAAACATAGTCATTTTACACCACCAGGGCTGGGATTTACAGCTAAACATGAAAGATGGGGAGAGAACATACAGGGTATATCATTATTGAAACAAATAAATAGAGAAAACAACAATAAACACATACAGTATATATAGGAGTTTGAATCCTGTTTTTAGAAGTCAGGAGACAGTAATTTACAGAGATTTTAGACTAGAGGATGATTTGATGGAATATGGGAGACAATTCCACATATAAGGTTCAATATAGCCCATATAGGTCTATAGGAATAGAATGTACAATGGGATTTTTATGTATTTTAATATAAGCAAACATTGAGGAAGGGGGAATCTTTAAGCTGTGACCATGACACTGTAACTTTACTAATCACCACTATTGTCCAAGTAAAGATCCATTCGCTAAAATACCAAACCTTGTGGAACAAGTTGTTTAAAATTAGCTAACTTGTTTTAATAATTAATAGTGGATGAGATTATTGCAAGAAACAATAACTCCTTCTAAACTGGCAATTAAAACATGCAAATGGGTGTAACAACTAAACCCTTTCCAAGTATCGGGTTACTAGATCTAGCAATTAACACTCATTATGGGAAATGTTTACAATTACCAGATTAAAAATGTCACACATGACTAAAGTGCAATCCTTTACATACACACACAGCATCTTATTAATGCTAAAAAGGAATTACATTGATATTCGTAATATATATATATATATATATATATATATATATAGTAATTATTGATATGACAGGACACATTATTGTTATAAGAACAGACAGAGCTTCCATTTGTATTATAGATATTTACAGGATGTCTTATGAGTGGGTGTCAAAAAAGTAAAAATTAGCACATTAAAAGGGGAAATTAAAATATTTTGTTTACACGTGTAATAGCCAACAACGGATTTGAATTACCACTCTCCTGATCACTGTTACAAATTGTTGGCTAGCGGGGCTAGATGAAGGTCTCTCTGGGGCTATGATTTGACTAGAACAGGTCACTCGTTTTTTATTTGCTTATATTTGGCAGTAATCTGCATCTTGAGTAGTTTGTCAGCAAACTGTCCATGACAAGGATTTGGGAGTGCAAGGGGGAATGCTATCCAATTTCTTCTATTATGTTCATCTTCCCACAGGGCAAAAAGCAGTCACATCCAACTCCTCACTTCTGTGTGCCAAAAATATTGAATGTAATATTAAAGAAAGTAGCAATTTAAAACAGAATTTTTAAATCATAAATGCTACTGTACCAACAGAGCTACAAACTGCTGCTCCTTGAAAGCCTGACATCAATCTACATCTCAAGGCCCCTTGACTCTAGTTAGTTAAAGCGCATTAACATAGTGACATTATTGTAAACATATAATTAAAGTGCAATAAAAAAAGTGAGCTCTTTAAATATTTATATCGTGAAAATGGCAAAATTGCCCTAGTGCATATTACCACATGCTTTAGAGCTTCTGCAGTTACGAGTCAAAAGGCTAATTTTCTTTTCTACAAACATTTATCTGGAATTTGCTCCCCACCCACACTAGTGATTTGCTTATTTCTAGTTGTTTGCTTCTAATTTATATTGACTTTTTCTCTTATGAATAAAATATAAATAAACTTGCTGAGCACTACAATAGTGATTATTTCACCTCAATTTTCTGCACTTTTTTTTCATTTTTTATCTAAAGAGTAGAATGGGTCCTAAATGCTTGACAGTAGGGTGGCTGCTAGCTTTCTTTGATATGGCTATCTAGGGTTGTGTCTGCTATGTGTAGAATCCCCTGTAGATTAGACCATGATGCAATCTTCCCATGTAGGTAATCCAACAACACTGGAGTCTTAGTAACCTTATCACAGAAGACTAAAAAGTTTAAACAAAAATGGAAGAAATTATTAATTTAGTTATTAAGTAAGTTTTTTTTTATGCTGCATACAGTCATCATTGAAATTAAAAATACCTGGCATTTAGATAAAACTATTTTGCTATTTTCCAGACACTGGACATAATGTTTTCTATACAAGCCATTAAATCAACCCCCCCCCCCCCCTCGTGCTTATATACCCATTTGGAACATCCAATGCACCCATGTCAGACACAAATATATTTTGGTCAGTTGAAAAACTGTTTTTGGACTAACTTTAGTCTTTATTAACAATACCTACTATGATTTAGTGAAAAAGTGAATCCATGGCTTCCACTTAAATTTGCTCATTCTGATTTTAGTTATATCGTTTTAATATTAGAATATTCCATCATCTGATGGTTATTTGGTTTATTGTTAATATATGTTTATTGTGTGATATAAATGTGCTTTAATTATTATCTTAACTTGTATGTGATATTTACGCTTAGATCTCTGCCTCCGTCTTTCATTCCTGTCTGTGAAAATCATGTATATAACATCTGTATGATTATTCTTGTTTATTTGCAGGGAATGCTTGGTGTATCATTCTTTTAAACAAGTCTTTCATTCTGGAAGGGTGGGATGGACCGGAATTATTTATTGTGTTTGGACCATGGGTTAAAGGTTGTGGCCCTCTGACCTGCAGTTGAGTATGTGAATTTATGTTGTAGTTCCCCTTCCTTCAAATAAATATCACTGGAATCAGCCTGATCCACAGAACAATGTTCCATTATCTAAAGTGAAACAATTCTTTTGAAGACCTTTCTTTCATGCTCACTGCTTAACTGTGGTGGCTGTCACACCAAAGATACTGATTAACTGTGACTTATTGGGCCTTTAAACCAAAGTCCCCCCACCCCTTTCTCCCCCCTCCCCTGTGGTTCTGGGAGTTCTTAATAGACATTGCAATAACTTTTAGCAATAAAAGAGTTACAGCTTTCTATCCTTAGAGCATTTATTTTAAAGTAGAACCAAGAAGAGCATACAAATTATGTCAGATTTGTATTTGCTCTTATATACTTTAAAATGGAAGGAGGTTTTAGTTGCCATTTTTGCAGATCTTGGTTCACAGCACATAACTGGATAGTCACAGTATCAGAAAAGCTTTAATGAACAATAAAAATACAATTTAGGCCATTGTGTAACTATAAACACATATTCATGATAAAAGTATCGCTAAGATTGTGCATTTTGCCACATCCATTTTAACTACAAGTCAGAATGTGAAAGTCCATAACAAGTAAGCTAGTACATATATATATGTGTGTCAAGAGCAGTGGGTCTTCTAAGACTAATTTCAATTATTACACTCTTAATGTCACTAGTAAGATATATAGTTATACACATATATCTAGGTGGCTATAGCGATGTAATGGTCTCCTCTCTGTTGAGTGATTTTCAGAAGTAAAAGCTCTCACTGCCACTTTAAAAACTGTCATGTATTAGTGATATCTTGATGAATGTAAACAGCCAGCCTCAAGCAAGAATACCTTTCTTAAGATTATCTATGTTCCCATTTGCTTTTATGGATAAGAGGACTTCTCAGTAATTATCAACACAAGTCAGAGATAAAAAAAAAAAAAGAGTTCTTACATTTTTTAATGCAATAATTTTACGTTTGATCGCTTTTGTTTGTTTTATTGTGGGTTAAACGTGCATAGTATTAATTTGATGGTCACACTGTATGGTGCAGAAGAAACAATACACACAATGGAGTTAAATGGAGTTAAATAGATACAATGGAAGATATGGTGCATGCTGTGTAATCAGACACACCAGGAAAGAAGTTCCTGTCTCATTGAGTTGATGGGAGAAGTAGAGGAACAATTAGGAGGGGTATAATTGATTGCGATGACAAGTAGGTTGCTTGGGAAAAGTAGCTAAAGGTTGGGGGCAGCAAATTATGCACTTACCTTAAGAGGTCAGATTTCCATATGTAGGAAGTTTGAGGGGAAAAAATAGTTAAGAACATGTGTGATGGGAGTAAAGGAGAGCTCTAAGGACAAATACAGATATTATGTTTGAAATGCTAAATATAGATGGAAAAGCCTTTAATGCCCAAAACAAGACTATTAAAGCGATTATTGCTTTCTGATTTATCATCGTTTCATATTTCATTGTTGGAAACTAGCCGTTTGGCGCATTAGGCCTGGCCACGTGTATTACCCGTTGTAGGCATGGGGAGAATCTGAGCATGCATGGAAAGGCTATATCACAGTTTAAGGGGGCTGGACACTGAATAAACTGTTGTGCGCTTGCATTCTGACACACACACTCACTCACATTGACATACACCCACACTCACTCACACTGACATACACACACTCTCACTAACACTGGCATACACCCACACTGACATACACACACACACACACACACACTCACTCACACTGACATACACACACACACTCACTCACACTGACATCCACACACACTCACCGACATACACACACACTCACTCACACTGTCATACACATACACACACACACTCACTCACACTGACATACGCACACACCCACACACACTCACTGACATACACACACACTCACACTGACATACACACACACTCACTCACACTGACATACACACTCTCCCTCACACTGACATACACACTCTCGCTCATACTGACATACACACTCTCTCTCACACTGACATACACACACTCACGCACACTGACATACACACACACTCACGCACACTGACATACACACTCACTCACTCACACTGACATACACACACACACACACACACACACACACTGTCTAACTGTATAACTTACCTCTCTGCATCTCTCTATTTTGAGCTTCTTGTGTAAAGGAGGTCTCAACCGATCACGGGAGGCTTCTAAAGTCTCAGCAAATCAGGAGAGTTGAGAGGTCTCACCTGATTGGCCGAGACCTCTTTCTATCAAACTCCAGAAAGAAAATGAAAGCTGCACTGAGCAGCAAAGTGCCGATTGGGCAGCTGCTCCATTAAAGGACTGGCCTGGCGGGGGTCCACGGGGCAGCTGCCATGGGGCCCCCAGGAATTAGTGTGCCCTGGGCAGATGCCCCATTTTTTGTTTTGTATCGCCCGTCACCCCCTGATGGCGGCCCTGCTATCACTGTTAGAGTATTAGCTTACAGGGAGTGCAGAATTATTAGGCAAGTTGCATTTTTGAGGATTAATTTTATTATTGAACAACAACCATGTTCTCAATGAACCCAAAAAACTCATTAATATCAAAGCTGAATATTTTTGGAAGTAGTTTTTAGTTTGTTTTTAGTTTTAGCTATTTTAGGGGGATATCTGTGTGTGCAGGTGACTATTACTGTGCATAATTATTAGGCAACTTAACAAAAAACAAATATATACCCATTTCAATTATTTATTTTTACCAGTGAAACCAATATAACATCTCAACATTCACAAATATACATTTCTGACATTCAAAAACAAAACAAAAACAAATCAGTGACCAATATAGCCACCTTTCTTTGCAAGGACACTCAAAAGCCTGCCATCCATGGATTCTGTCAGTGTTTTGATCTGTTCACCATCAACATTGCGTGCAGCAGCAACCACAGCCTCCCAGACACTGTTCAGAGAGGTGTACTGTTTTCCCTCCTTGTAAATCTCACATTTGATGATGGACCATAGGTTCTCAATGGGGTTCAGATAAGGTGAACAAGGAGGCCATGTCATTAGATTTTCTTCTTTTATACCCTTTCTTGCCAGCCACGCTGTGGAGTACTTGGACGCGTGTGATGGAGCATTGTCCTGCATGAAAATCATGTTTTTCTTGAAGGATGCAGACTTCTTCCTGTACCACTGCTTGAAGAAGGTGTCTTCCAGGAACTGGCAGTAGACTGGGAGTTGAGCTTGACTCCATCCTCAACCCAAAAAGGCCCCACAAGCTCATCTTTGATGATACCAGCCATAACCAGTACTCCACCTCCACCTTGCTGGCGTCTGTGTCGGACTGGAGCTCTCTGCCCTTTACCAATCCAGCCACGGGCCCATCCATCTGGCCCATCAAGACTCACTCTCATTTCATCAGTCCATAAAACCTTAGAAAAATCAGTCTTGAGATATTTCTTGGCCCAGTCTTGACGTTTCAGCTTGTGTTTCTTGTTCAGTGGTGGTCGTCTTTCAGCCTTTCTTACCTTGGCCATGTCTCTGAGTATTGCACACCTTGTGCTTTTGGGCACTCCAGTGATGTTGCAGCTCTGAAATATGGCCAAACTGATGGCAAGTGGCATCGTGGCAGCTGCACGCTTGACTTTTCTCAGTTCATGGGCAGTTATTTTGCGCCTTGGTTGTTCCACACGCTTCTTGCGACCCTGTTGACTATTTTGAATGAAACGCTTGATTGATCGATGATCACGCGTCAGAAGCTTTGCAATTTTAAGAGTGCTGCATCCCTCTGCAAGATATCTCACTATTTTTGACTTTTCTGAGCCTGTCAAGTCCTTCTTTTGACCCATTTTGCCAAAGGAAAGGAAGTTGCCTAATAATTATGCACACCTGATATAGGGTGTTGATGTCATTAGACCACACCCCTTCTCATTACAGAGATGCACATCACCTAATATGCTTAATTGGTAGTAGGCTTTCGAGCCTATACAGCTTGGAGTAAGACAACATGCATAAAGAGGATGATGTGGTCAAAATACTCATTTGCCTAATAATTCTGCACTCCCTGTATATGTACATTTTTGTTAACTAATAATCCTAGGCCTTAGATTGCTATAAACTCTGGAGAAAACACTAGCTTATATGTGTGCATCTTAAAGATTTTTCAAGTCGACTTCAAGGGAGACTTGCGTTAGATCAGGAGGTGGCAATAACTTTAGAGTTCTGGTATATTATAGAAGCACATGTGAAAAATGAACTTCAATGGCTCATTAAGTAAAAGTTAAATGTTTGCTCATGGGAAATAGTTTCTGTAACACAACTTTGGGCTTCACACAACTCCAGGAGCGGGGTCCCCACCTGACCGTAAATGACAAATAGTAAAAATAGTAAATAAATATTCAGCACCCGAGTTTGACTTAAGTCTCTAAAATAGCTTTTTGATCATTCTGCCTTGCCTTACTTTCAATGGGGAAGAGTTGAACCCTGGGGTTTTTTTTTAAGTCAAACTCAGGTGCTGAATTTGACTTTGTCTCAAAATGAAAGTCAACCTCCTCCAGCTATTCTCAAATTTTAGTGAATAGACCCATCTATCGTAGGCCAGATGAAACACATCAGGTAATCTGCACTGTGATGAATTTTGGCAATCCTTTATTCTCTTACTCCAAGCAATAAAAGCTACGTTTTACCTTTTTGTCTGGAACATTAGTACTTTTTTGGGATACTACTGTTTCTGGGAATCCTATTCATATATTTTTTTCTAATGGTAATGTACCCTAGTAGTAATTAAACGTATCAACTTTTCAAAGTTAGGCAATCAGGAGTATTTACATTAAGTATTTTGCTTGATGACAGCAAAATGAAATGTGAAGAGTGAGTGCACTCATTTCTTTGTGATTTAAAATAAAAAAGGTATTTATAGAATTCCGCGGGAAACATGACATCTTTTAATGAGAAGAGTCTGCATTGTTCAGCAGGGAATTCAGACATTAGTATAGCATGAATCAAGTAAACAGACACTAAGCAAACCTGTGCGCTCTGTGTATCAAATGTACATTAGAAATTTTATTTTATATAGTTCCACAGTCCTGTCCAGGTTTTAAAAGATTTGTTTTTATGTTCCAAGATTTTATTTTTATGTATTCGAATTATTAGTGACATATTGATTCTTTCACACAGCTACCTTGGCCTGTTTATGTGAATTTTGTTATCAGTTTGTCACAGTTTAAGTGCAGAGACCTTTATATATGGGTCTGATCTATAAAAATATGTGGTTGCTTTGCTAATATTAACCTCGGTCTCTGTGGGTGTTCTCCTCCATTTAATGTGCACAGATTCACACCTTGCTTAAGAGTAGGAATATGAAGTCTAAGAAACTAAATGGGGTCAATGTAAAAGTCATAATAAAGGAGGTGAATGCAGCAGAAACCTCCCACCCACAACAATCTCACAGGAGAACAATTTCTTAAACTGTTTTTGGAGCTGTCCAACGCAGTATATTGCTGACAGAATTCCATGATCAGATTTTTAAACACATACACACATTAAAATAGATGAAAAAAAAAAAAAGTTCAACAATGTAATATTGTATAAATAGTTCTTACAGCTTTCCAACACAGAAATCTGAGCTGTGGTAGCTTGTAAGTGAGGTCATGCTTGGCTATTATAGGATGCACTAGAAAGGTACTAGACCTCTTTGGATAATTGAATTGTCCCCCCTCTCCCCACCTCTTTTATCTTTCAGGTTAATCTAAGTGGCTGTGGCGTGGGTCCTTGAGGTTTGAAATCAGTGCAGGAGTTTGCTGTCCTATGTAAAGCTAACTTGTATGGCACTAGCAGAGTAGCTAAGTGCAGGACTCTCCATGAATTGGGACCCTGGAGGGTAGTATTGTCACCACCGTGGAGATGTTATGTTGGTAGCAACCCAGCAAGATCGATATTACATGTACATCAGTATTCTCAAGGTCCACATATTGAATTGTTTATGGAATAAATTCAGTTAGCCAGTTCAGGCTACCAATTTGGTGATGAATTAATATGTTATATTTGTTAAGTTTGTTAAATATAGAATACAATTGCAAAATTATGGTGGAAAATAAGTATTTGGTCAATAACAAAAGTTCATCTCAATACTTTGTTATATACTCTTTGTTGGCAATGACAGAGGTCAAACGTTTTCTGTACGTCTTCACAAGGTTTTCACACACTGTTGCTGGTATTTTGGCCTATTCCTCCATGCAGATCTCCTCTAGAGCAGTGATGTTTTGGGGCTGTCGCTGGGCAACACGGACTTCCAACTCCCTCCAAAGATTTTCTATAGGGTTGAGATCTGGAGACTGGCTAGGCCACTGCAGGACCTTGAAATGCTTCTTACGAAGCCACTCCGTCGTTGCCCGGGCGGTGTGTTTGGGATCATTGTCATGCTGAAAGACCCAGCCACGTTTCATCTTCAATGCCCTTGCTGATGGAAGGAGGTTTTCACTCAAAATCTCACGATACATGGCCCCATTCATTCTTTCCTTTACACGGATCAGTCGTCCTGGTCCCTTTGCAGAAAAACAGCCCCAAAACATGATGTTTCCATTGCCATGCTTCACAGTAGGTATGGTGTTCTTTGGATGCAACTCAGCATTCTTTCTCCTCCAAATACGATGAGTTGAGTTTTTACCAAAAAGTTCTACTTTGGTTTCATCTGACCTTATGACATTCTCCCAATCCTCTTCTGGATCATCCAAATGCTCTCGAGGAAACTTCAGACGGGCCCGGACATGTACTGCCTTAAGCAGGAGTACACGTCTGGCACTGCAGGATTTGAGTCCCTGGCGGCATAGTGTCTTACTGATGGTAGCCTTTGTTACTTTGGTCCCAGCTCTCTGCAGTTCATTCACTATGTCCCCCCATGTGGTTCTGGGATTTTTGCTCACCGTTCTTGTGATCATTTTGACCCCACGGGGTGAGATCTTGCGTGGAGCTCCAGATTGAGGGTGATTATCAGTGGTCTTGTATGTCTTCCATTTTCTAATAATTGCTCCCACAGTTTATTTCTTCACACCAAGCTGCTTGCCTATTGCAGATTCAGTCTTCCCAGCCTGGTGCAGGTCTACAATTTTATTTCTGGTGTCCTTCGACAGCTCTTTGGTCTTGGCCATAGTGGAGTTTGGAGTGTGACTGTTTGAGGTTGTGGACAGGTGTCTTTTATACTGATAACAAGTTCAATCAGGTGCCATTAATACAGGTAACGAGTGGAGGACAGAGGAGCCTCTTAAAGAAAAAGTTACAGGTCTGTGAGAGCCAGAAATCTTGCTTGTTTGTAGGTGACCAAATACTTATTTTACCGAGGAATTTACCAATTCATTCATTAAAAGTCCTACAATGTGATTTCCTGGATTCTTTCCCCCCATTCTGTCTCTCATAGTTGAAGTGTACCTATGATGAAAATTACACGCCTCTCTCATCTTTTTAAGTGGGAGAACTTGCACAATTGATGGCTGACTAAATACTTTTTTTGCCCCACTGTATGTGTGTGTTTTATAGAATGTTTGTTATGTACTTTCTGCTGTTGCATTAAATACTATAATTTGTATAGCTATATTTAAACAGTTTTTACTTTTTTAAACCTTATAGTTATGCTTCCAGAGCGCTGTTTTAATGAGCTGTGCTGTTTTTGTTGTCTTCTTTATATGATGTGGTGTTAAGTCATGTAAAAAAAGAAAACAAACTATTTCCCAAAATAATAAGCAGTTTTCACACAATTTGAAATCATTATTTTTAGGGTTTTTTTTCTAAGCATTCAAGAAATGTAGCCAAGAACATGGGCTTGCAGCAGTATAAAAATGAGCTTCAGACTAAGTATAACAGGAAGTATGATCATCAGTAAGCCATCAACCTAGTTCACATTCACAGTGATACCTTTGAGATCTGCAATTGGCCTGGAAATAATCGTTCAATTCTTAAGAAAATTTTCAAATGAACAACAAATTCTCACATCAGCAAATAATTGGTTTGTATATTTGTAATGGAATAATAATATCCATTTGCTAATGTTGACACATAACTAAGCTGTTAGGGTGTCACTGACATTTAAGTATTCCATTCCTCATAGCATTTGTTTGTAGGAAACAGTCAGGCCTTTATTAGGTGATAACCAGTAAGAATGTACTGCATCATGTGGCCTACATATGGGATGTAGAATGTTGCCATTCAGTGAAGGATATTATGCTCCCTGTTTAGAAAATAACTCTTCAATGAGTAAAGGAAGTCGAATTAAGCAAGTCTGCGTGTGGGTAAGACATTTTGGCCAATGTAAATAAACAGAGATTGTTTTTTTGCCTCTGGCAGCCTGAGCATGCTGTAAACACTTTACCTCAATTCGCATTAAACAAGAAGGTTGTTAGGCAAGATTAATAACATTTCACTTCGGTAGAATTATTTTTAAGTAGTTTTTTTTTTAAATTACAGTTATGTATAAATTTAAGGTACAAATGAACTGTGAATGCCAGGAAAAAAATTGGTTTCTGTTTGGAGAATATATCAGTGAGCTAACAAAATCAATGTAAATCTGCTAACACTCAATCAAGATGGGGGGGGAGGAAAAGGGAATCAAAATGTAAGATTGCAAACATTCTTGAACAGAAAAAAATGTGTTGGTCTTACTCAGTGTTATTTTATGTTCTTTGATCTAATCTACTGTTGTAATTATAGTTTTTGGCATTTGCTTGACAGGAGAGCCAAGTGTGTTCAATAGCAAAATGTCAACGAAGGATACAAATGCTAGCTAGAAAAACAAAGCTATGTTTTATTCCTAGTCACCCTCCAACGCTTGCACTAAAACATCTGTAAGGAAACACTTGGATGAGTGTGGTCATGACCACAATGCTGATTAAGAAAATCAGTATAGAAGGAAGCAATCTATGGATACAAGGACACTAGTGTTCGTGGCAAGGTCTGTGAAGGTCCATAGAACATCATTAAATTGTCATTCACAAAGTCCAGTAATTGTCAACCATAAACAATGTAGGTGTCTGTTCCTGACCTGAAGTGTCTTTTTGCTACATTGGATTTGCCGGATGTAAGTATGTCCATACATAATGAGTATTAATTGTTATTTATCTCCCCAAGAAATTATCATATGGTGGATTCTCCGTACCATTCACCTTGTTTATCTCATGTTATTACTTTCCATTGTAGTTAAAAAATATATATATTTTTATGATTTTTTTTTATTTTGGACAATTATTTGGTAATTTATTTTTAGTGTATAGTACCATACCAGAGTAGCACTAATGTTGGTTCCTAGAGCTCTCCTATTTAACATACTGTATCACCCAAATATAGTTTTTACTGTGAATGTAGAGCATAAACATAGTTTGAAAATGATCTATAATTAGGAGAAAAGTGTTTTTTAAATTTCTGAGGAGTCCCCTGTTTGTGGCCTAATATGCAAATTACACATTTCCCATTGAAAAGCAGTTCATTTGCATACTGTTCCACAGGTGATGTCATAAACAGGAAACTCTACAGACACATTTAAAACACATTTGTTTTTCTAAGGTAGCCATTTGCTTGCAGTTTTGCTAATACAATGTATAGATAATTTTCAATCATTTATTATGCTCTACATGTAAAAACAATGTTCAGGTGATACAGTCCCTTTAATACTTCTTATGATGCCTCAGAAAGGAGGAGGAGTTTCATAACTATCAAGGTCTTTTAGTTTGTTTTCCCTTTCATGTTCACAACTTTTTGGTAGAAAAGAGCAAAGCTGGTGCGAATAATGTGGTGTTTGGTGCAGAAAATAACTGGTTTCAAATTTACCCCACTGATCTGTATATTATACAAGTCATACTTGGCTCAATTCAAGGACAAGTTAATTTATTTCAGGTCATTGAATACATTAGATTTAATAGATAGGTTGAGTTAAAAACCAGAGATAAGTGAAAAATCACATAACTGAATAAAGCCCAGTTATCAGTGATGTATATAATATGCAGGGCCATCATATGTATCTGTAAATCTGTGATATGTATCTGTAAATGACAAAAAGTCTTCTTACTCCTAACAATAGCTGAGTAATAGAGAGAATATAAGGGATGTAGACCCATACTGTTTTCCTTTTAACTTATGTACTGGGCTTTAAATACAGGTGTGAGTATATAGTCAGGGGATACCTAAATCAAGGATGTATTCGGTATTCCCCTTGCAGACAAAAGCTTCAATTTATGCATATGAAATGTTATAGACTTGATGATGAAGGCACTTGTATACGAGATGCACATTCACAAATGTACTCTTTTGCATGGAGAACTAAAATAGAAAGCCATCATTTTAAAACATTGACTGGCTAAAGTAATGTGTTATACACTGAACGTCTGATTTACAGGTTGTTAGCGAGAAATGTATTTCTAACGTACAGAAATATAATTCAGCTTTGAGGCATCTGAGCATTTCTTTGATAGATTGTTCATGATATGTAGTCTGACCGAGATGAACATCAAATGTTTGATGGAGGAGACAACAAAAATTAAAGTGTAGAAAATTGCTACAGAACACTTGAACTGTAAAGTCACAAACTCATGCTGAGCGATAAAATGATGGCAGAGATATGGAATGAATGTACAAATGCAGGGCCTTAGAGTGGTGAGGCATGAAAAGGAAAAATTTGGTATTGTACTAAGTCGTATAGAATTGTTTCCATTGGAAGACTCAGTCAGGAAGACATATCAATGGCTAACTAGCCAATGCTAAACAAGTCCAGTTTAACAAGAACAAAATGTAGACACTGAGCTGACCAATATTAAAATAACAAATAAAAATATTGTTCTATAACAAGAAAAGAAAAGAATATGGACATTACATTTATATTTGTATGTGTAAATAAATATATTAAAAGCAAATTATACTTAATTTTCCTTTAGGGGGAATTATTACTCTGTCTACATGTCAGGTTGTGCATTCTGATGATGTTCACAATCAAGATATAGAGATTTTATCGGACCCATTAATGATTTTGCCCATTAATATACCACAATTTGCTAATTTTACTTAACGGAATTATTAAATCTGCCCCAATTATGTTGGGCGAATGTAATAGACCCCATTACATTTTATAAATGTCAAATATGAAACAGAAATACAAAAAGATCTAAACTAGCATGAAAGCCAGAAAATCAGAGTAATCATCACCAAGTGTAACGAAAGTTCAAAAATGGCTGGGTAGTAAAAGTATGAGTAACTATAAATAGAAATCCTGTTCAATGCTATTGAATACAGGTGAACTCATTAACTGACTTGGGACTGTTTATCATGGGATTTGCCATGTGTGCAGAGTGACGGAGGAATCAGAACACAGTCTGAGGGGGAGGGAGACACAAGTCAAAAACTTTTCGCAAGGATGATGATGCAGTGAACCAGAGAGGAAAGGGTTCAAAGTATCATTGCATGACAATTTTTTTTATAGATTAGGTTTTTTTTACAAACAGGGAGATGAGGAAAAAAATATAAGCTGTGAACTCAAGTTTATGTTAATTTTGTTTATCTTATTTCAAAGAACAACAATTGATTTGTGTGCAACCTTCAGGCTGTCGGAGATCCTTGAAATGGTCTGTATCTTTCTAAAATGACCATAGCTTATTTTGTGAGCACAGTGCTTCAGAAAGCTTCTGAGAGAGAACTATACTTTAACATAGCATAGATCTACATTGAACTTTACCTTGTGAGCAGAGCCCCACACTCTTTTAATCACAACATTATAAAATTTGGACTCTGTCACATAAACGTTCTTTATATTACCCAAAATTGCACACAAGCGCAGAAATTAAGATTTGAATATGCTTATAAGATACAAAAATGCACTTGTGCGGTCTCCTGTTTATGACATCACCTTGTGGCATATTACGTAAATTGCAAATTTTCCATTAAAAATAGTTCATTTCCGTAACAAACTACAAGACATTATTTCATAAACAGAAGACATTAAAAACTCTTTTAAACCACATTATCACTTCATTTTTTCTTAGCTTGCAATTCTGCTAATACAGTGTATAGATCCATTTCCCCCATTTTGTAGTCTCTACATTTATATACATAGCTGTACAGTATAAATAATTATTGGTCTAGATTCCATGTGATTTGTAGATGCTTAAATAGGAAGAACCACTTTGTTGTACTGCATAATAGTAAATTCTCAAGTACTAATCAATGTATATATACAACATATAATGATATAAACTAAATCGACAAGTCATTAAAAGCAAATTTGTGTTCAAATCCTTCTAGAAAACATCCAGGATTTTAAAGTGATGTCTTCTATCAAAGTTCTCATTTGAGTTTCCATACGCTGAAATCTGCCATCATGCAAATCATTTCATGGCCGCATGTATGACCTCATCTAGATGGTACATTGATGACTTGCTATTGACCTGACAGAGATCTGGATTAGATTTGACAAACTTGCATTTTTAATTTGTGTTTTATAATAGAATAGAATCAAACAAGATATAGTGGCCTATTTACTAAAAAAGTGAAATGCATTGACTGACTGCAGCATTCAGCCATGAGAAAGATAAACAAGTTGGAGAATTGTTCCAATTTAGCTTTGTTTCTGATTTTTGCCCATAACTTGTCAATTCACCGGTGTTTACTGTACAGTAGACTCCACCAATAGTTTTCTTTTAGCATTGAAGTTGTCTCTAGATTCAGATTTGGAGAGATAAACACCTGCAGGAAATTCTGTCTTTCACACTACCAGATTTCACTCGAAACATGTAATATCTAGGGCGTGGCCTGACTGCCGAGCAGACTGGCTGCAAATTGCTAAGCTCCATTGCCAGTGGGGGGCTGGGGGGAATTCAAAAATAATACTTCTTTAGATCTCAAAATAATTTGATAATACACATAACAATATCTTACCATCACAGCAAGTTGAATGGTAGCTGCTGAACTACCTTACCCCAACTTTAGCTCTGGGTTTTTAATATGGCATTATTGGTGTGAATGAAGACAAATTGGAACACAATGAAGTGATGTCTGCAACCTTGCATGACTCCTGATTTCATAATGTCAATATCAAAGACTAATTTCAAACTTTGTGATTACAGATCAAGACCGGTTTTAACAGTGGCATTCAAGACATCCAGGATTTGTACAAACAGGCTCGAAAACAAAATGGATGAGCTGGTGGACTCCAATAACAAGTTATCTGATAGACATCTAGACTTGGAAAGTGAGGTAAAATGTTTAATGAGAAGGTTATGGATTTTGAAGATTGTTCCTGTCGGAAATGTTTACACCTGCATGGAATACCAGAGGTTGTCTCCCCAGTCAGTCTGGGTGACTGTGTGGCAGAGTACTTCTCACATTTATTACCGGATTGCACCAAGCCTGAAATGCTCCTTGACAGAGTGCCCAACCCCAAAAATGTTCCAAGAGACGTCCTAATAAGGGGTTTCTTCTTCCACATCAAAGAAAAAGTATTGAGAGCCAGAAGGACGGATAAATGGTTACCTGATCTATTCAAATTCGTGCACATGTTTCCAGATAGTTTACCATGGCTTTACTGCAAGCAAACATAAGTGATTTCTCCATGAAAATCACTTGCACTAGAAATTTAATTACTTCAATAATACACTCACCAGAAGCAGGGCCGTCTTTAATAATGATTGGACCCTGGGCAAGCATTTGCTTGGGCCCCCTGGACCCTGCCCCCTCCCCTGCATGCAATCACTCCATCCATCGCAATGTTACCTCCCCCCCTCCCCACCCCCCCCCCACACACACACACACACAAAAAAAAAAATAAGCACACACACAGTTGGATTTTTCTTGCAGTGAATATTTTTATTGCATTGAATAAAATGTGTATATTACGTGTATAATTGCAGTGTATAAACTGTATTTTTGGATACAAAATGTGTATATATGGCTGCAATATGTATACCATCTTACTATGCAACACTGCACTACAACTACTCATTACCCAAATGACAAAAATATACACAGATATTAGAGAGCACTTACATATGTTCATATATATTTATAAATATCTATACACATCTCACTCTCTCTCACTAGTTGAATTTTTACTTATATGAACTTCTTAATATTATATTCAACTATTTTCATATGTAATAAAAATGTTATTGAAGAGTTGCATTTCTTGTTTTTATTTCCCTTTTCTGCACCCACATTGAACCTAAAGGACTTAACACAGCCCCATAGAGTAGCCACAGCACTTGTCATGCAGCTATATTGCACCCACAGCACTTGTCTTGCACCTATATTGCACCCACAGCACTTGTCATGCACCTATATTGCACCCACAGCACATGGCTTGGACTCATATTGAACCCACACAATTTTCCATGCTACAGTGTAAATTTGCCCCACAGAACATACCAGTTTAACTTTGTTCCACTGAACTGCCCATGCAGAAAAAAAGCCACATTGACATTTTTCCCCATAGTACATGTTATGTGCCCATCAATATGCCAATATTATTTTGCCATTAATATTCAGTATTATTTTGCCATAAATATGCCACAGACATGTTTCGCATTAAAATGCCAATATTATTGTGCCATTCAGATCCCAGTAATATTGTACTATTAAGATGCCCCAGCCAATTTGCCCATTAAGATACCAGTATTATTGTACCATTAAGATTCCATAATTGTTGTGCCATTCAGAGCCCAGTAATATTGTGCCAGTCAGATACCAGTAATATTGTGCCAGTCAGAGCCCATGAATATTGTGCCAGTCAGAGCCCAGGAATATTGTGCCAGTCAGAGCCCAGGAATATTGTGGAAGTCAGACCCCACTAATATTGTGCCAGTCAGATTCCTGTAATATTGTGCCCCTCAGACGCCACTAATATTGTGCCAGTCAGAGCCCAGTAATATTGTGCCCCTCAGACCCCACTAATATTGTGCCAGTCAGATGCCTGTAATATTGTGCCCCTCAGACCCCACTAATATTGTGCCAGTCAGAGCCCAGTAATATTGTGCCCCTCAGACCCCACTAATATTGTGCCAGTCAGATGCCTGTAATATTGTGCCCCTCAGACCCCACTAATATTGTGCCAGTCAGATGCCTGTAATATTGTGCCCCTCAGACCCCACTAATATTGTGCCAGTCAGATGCCTGTAATATTGTGCCCTTCAGACCCCACTAATATTGTGCCAGTCAGATACCAGTAATATTGTGCCCCTCAGACCCCACTAATATTGTGCCAGTCAGAGCCCAGTAATATTGTGCCATTCAGATGCCTGTATTCCCCCAACACAGCCCCCCCCCCAGTACTCAGCTATTGGTGCTGTTCCGTGTCCCCGGCCGGATGTCTCCTCCGTGCAGTCTTCCCTCCCGCACGGAGGAGGGAAACAGTCACCGGATGTGACGTTATGTCACATCCGGCATCAGTTTTATTTTTATTTTTTTTCCGGTCGTCGCATCCAGCGGATGCGGCTTGCTGGAAAAACCGTTCACAAGCGCAATGCGCTGTTAATGCGGCAAGCAGGGCTGGGGGCCCACGGGACTGCTGCCCCCAGGAGTAACTGGGCCCAGGGCAGCTGCCCCGTTTTCCCCGCGTTAAAGACGGCCCTGACCAGAAGAAGACATGAAACTCCTGAAGCACTGTTGCAAGTCCTCTAGCAAAGCAGAGCAGAACTGAATATGACTGGATGTTCATTCTGCCGAATAATGCTACATTTCCCAAAAGTCGCCAAGAGAAAACCAAAAAGCGCAACAAAAATTTGGTTGCCTTGGTTTTAACATGTTTTCTAGTTTTATCCTTACCTCATGTGTTGTTCCTTTGCCACAGCGACTTTTAACAGACTTTTATCTCCTGGTTACTTTCTACTACATAGTCTAAGATCCTCCGAACATCTAATCTATCAACACTGTGTTGGAATTAAAGATCAAGTTCAAGCTCATATAGTTAATATTCATGATCTTTTTTTCCAATAATGCCCTATGTAATTGTGGATTCATTTAGGATTGCCATCTAGAGGTTTCTACAAATATTTATAGGTTAGACTTATATTAATGTGTTTCAGGGCCTTACTCACATCCAATTTGCCAGACATAGTACTCTACATTTTAGCTTGGGAGGGTGAATTTGGATATCAGCTTTTTCTTAAACCATGAAATAGAGTTCTTACATGCTCTGCTAGGTTTGCACATTGCATAAATCACATGTAATTAACGAAAAAGTACTTTGTAGGTGGTATTTAGTTACTGCTAGAATAGCTCATATGTATCCCAAGGCTTCAAGCCTTTCCTGCCACCAGACAGGTTCTGCCCTGAGCATGTGGTGGTTGTGCCCGGAATTGTACCAATGTGGAAAAAAGTTTTATCTTTGATATTTCAATTAACCTATTATTACTATTATTCCCGGACAAGATACCAAATATTACACAGGCTCTTATCAGCTACATTTTTATTTCTACTCTGTCCTACATAGCAAGACACTGGAAAAATATTGTAGCCCCCAAGATAAGTGCTATTTGTCAATCTCTGAATTGTAATTTGAAATTGTCAATATATATATAATAAGCAATACAGGTTTATAAGGAGTCTCTGGGTTAAAAAAAAAAGAGATCAATACATTAAATGTCCCAATGTCAAAGCCTTTACTTTTCACCATTTTTATCATGCTGTAAAATGGGTATAGACCAACAACACTTATGGTTAGTTTCTTTCACCCCTTTTCCCCTTTTCATTTTTCTTACCTATGTTCTTTCTCTGTTTCTCTATCCCTTTTCTCAGTGCTCTCTATTTCTTCTACAGTTTTTGAAAACCCTTTTTTTATTTATGGTCTGATATATGATACAAAATGCTCAGATGAAAATAATGGCACATTATCAAACGGTTAATCTATAATAAAGGTGCTAAGTTAAAACAACAGATTTTGTATATAATGGTATTGTATTCACTCTGCGTGTCATATTAAGGGAACGTTTTACCTTGCTCGTTTTTTTGTCATATATTTCAATATGTTTACTGTATTGCCTTTAATAACTTACTTTTTAAATACATGTAATATGCAACATCTAGTAGGTTAAGTTTTTATACTAATGCTTTAATGCAAGTTCTTATGAAGCATAATCCCAACAACTATTGGCTGGGTGTATAAGACACTTGTGTTCAACAGAGCATATCAAATCACTAAGAAGTGTCATCATTAACAACTTCTAGATCAAGTTAGAAATGATTTGTCTAACTAGGCCAAGGGATTTGGTCAAGTTACTTATCAGTGCAGCTTACAGAAAAGACTATTCTTCTATTTAAAAATGAAATTACATTTGACAATTTTAAATTTGGACCCTGTGTTTTTTCATTTGGTATTAAATTCACAGCAAAGAAAGCATGTGCTTTGAAAGACACTCTGTCCCCAACTTATTATGTTCAGAAAAAAAAAACTCAATAAAAATCACTGGCTGGATGCCAAAGGTACTTATCCTTGTGGACATGGTGTCTGCAAAGTGTGTAAATACATTGATAGTACAAAAGGACACTATTAACGGCAAATGGAAAATTGGTCAGTTTGAAAAATTGTGCTAATTGTTAAACTGATTACATTAATTATGTAGTACTGTCTAAAAATTGTAACCATAAATCTGTAGCGTATATAAAATTGCCAGCTCAGTTGTAGGATGACATTTGAGGAACATTGTTAACTCGATTACCAATGTTTATTTCGGACAGTTTTAAATTTGCAATTCAGGTAAGTTAGAATATTTTGGTGCCAAGGTAATAGACCATGTGAGATGAGGTCCTGGTGGGGGCAGTATATTTTGCAACTATGTGGTCTATTGGATTTTTAACTTCGGTGTGAGGTGCCCACAAGACATGAATTCAGAATCTGAGATAACTCATTTTTCTACTAGTTGGAAGGATTATCATGTGGTTTTTGTTGCTCTTTGGTTTTTAACTCTCTTGGGTTACTATGGCAAGGAATATGACCAGGGATTCAAATTAATACTGTAATGCCTTCTATCTTCCAATGCTAATTACTATACTTTGTAGACTTTTATACTTGGAAATCACAACATATAAATTGCATTGGATTTACTATTACAGATAAATAATCAACACAATTTTGTAGGAAGATCGAGTTATAACTGCTTCTCATCTAACAATAATTTTTTAACTAAAAACCCTCTAATAATTTTTTCATGCAGTTTTTCATATTTGTGTATAGAGATTAGACAACGCTAAATAAAAAATAATCAGTTGTCCCACTCACTATTAATGTGAGAGATAAAGGTACATATAAATAATATATCCTCTAATACAAAAAAAGGCCTAAACAGCCAAAAGAAAACTGGTTAAAAAATGCTGACAAATGATCAACAAAAGCATACACACCTCCTTATATAAGTTTGACCTGGCCAGGTACTAAGGTGCAATCATGGGCAGAAATACACAAACAAGAAAAGACGAGACACGGGACACATTTAATTTCTTCCTCAGCCGATTGACATCCGTCAGATTCAGACGTCAATAGGCTGAGGAAGAATTTGAAATGTGTCCCATGTGGCGTCTTCTTTTGTTTGTGTATTTCTGCCCATGATTGCACCTTAGCAGTTCCTTCACCTCCACTGGCAATAGCCAATATGCTGTGGGGGTCTCAGTAAGACTAGTGGTTTAAGTATTAATAACCAGAAACATATCTACTGGGATCATCTGGGTGTTTTGTGTACATATTCTGTCCCAAAAAATATTTTGGGTTTGTATTTACATTTAACTTTTACATTTATATGTATACAAGGTGGTGGTAAAAAACCCAATTCATTATTTATTCATGTATTTATTTACATTTATGTATTTTTAATTTATGTTGAGTGCAGAGTTATATTGATATAATTGCATATTTGTATGGTTGTTTATATATATTTCCCTTTCTTTTGCAATGATGATTACAGAAGAGAAGTCCTTTTTTGAGGAATCTTTACAAAATAGTTGCATGTCTATTATTCACTTGTAAATTCACAAGGTTGTGTCATTGTTAACATTATTTTCTTTCAACTTGATTTGGTTTGGCAATATGTTTGTTTTATTTTATAGCAATTGGGAAGTTGCTGTTGGGTTTATAAGATCAAAACGTGTCAAGATGGTAGTTCAACTTCCTACATTATGCAAGAGGTGGTGGATTCTTATTGAACAATGTTTTAAGTCAAGAGAACCCAGAGTGCTGAGCTGTTGTTTCTGTACAAGCAATTCAGTCAATACACATTCAAGCTTGAACAAGCTCCTGTGGAAGTGCTACTCTCATCCAGCATTGAGTGCCATTCAGTCACGTTTATTATTTGGGACTCTGTAGCTGGTTTTGGATATTGGTTTTCATTCTAGTAGGACTAGAGTACCCAACCATAACAATGAAGTCTCCCAACTTTGTGCTAAAGACTAATACCAATCTAAAGGATGAGGCTTCACAAGCAAACTGGACATTGGTCAAGTCTCATCAATGATATATATTCTGTCCTCGGTAAGAATGAATGTGAATGAGATGAAGGTAACTAAGGTAAATTTTTATTTGTGTTGTATTTGTCTTCAAGGTATTCATAATGTAGTAGTTTAGCATCCCTTATTGATACAATCATAGACATGTTTCTCCATATGCTGGTGATGACAATAACTCAGTCATTTTTAATTTATGATACTGGGATGGAATAAACTCTTTGATATTTATGAGCCTTGTCTCTTACATCTAACTTTCTAAGCCATGGACAATACACAGCATTCTTTTGATGGCATTCATAAATCTTAACCTGGTATGCTATAGATTACTCCAAAAACTCATTACACTAAATCCATTTGCTTATTCCTAGTACACCTTTTTTAAGCGGTCAGTCATACGTTATTGGGAGGTCTAATTATGCAAATTTAAAGTATTTTCAAAGCAACGTGAGCAAATAGAATGGTGATGTCCATTTTGTGAAAACTGTTTGAAAAACATAATATGTCTTATGTACAAAGTACATAAAAACCTTATGTACAAACATAAAACCTAGTTCTAAATTCTGGACAATCACTATGGAAACTTAGAGAATATTCCTGCTGACTGCTCCACTTCTAAAATCTGTCCCTGGAATTGCTCTTAATACATACATTTACTCAAAATGCATTGTGACATCAGTTGATCAACAAAATGTATATTTTAAACTGCACAATGGACATTATACATTATCCGTTTTCCTGCATAATCATTATGTTAATCACGGTTAAATGGACAAGTACATGTTTTTAAAATAAAAACCCAGCCAGTGTTTTACCATCGGGCCAATGTCAAGGCTATGGCAGAAAGAGCATGACTGGTATTTTCTGAAGAAAAATTAAAACATTTTATGGAAAAAGCATTATCAACAATAATATTACCATGCAGTAGTACTGTATTTACTACAGTAACTGGATAATTCTGCATTTCATATCTTGGTATAAGATAGCATGAAATATCAGCAATTATCTGAACTGACAGTGCAGGGTTGATTAGTGTGGTGGGATCAGCCTTGTGAAGAGGATTATGTTAAACACAGGCTTTAATTAACAATTGCTTATAGACTGTTTTGTGTAGCTTTTTGCATTAAACAGTAACAAGTAGGTCACTTTTATAAACCTGATTTTTCTTTTTCTTTTTCTAGGTTGCATTGGATGTGTTGTTCTTCATTTCCAAGTGTATGCCATCATTAGAATGTGGAAATACTGTTGTATTTTTTGAAAACTAAAACCCTGTATAACAAACATATTTATGGTATACTGTTTATTAGGAACTTCCCTATAATGTCAGTTGCACTTCTGAGAGGGAGCAGCACCTGTTGTTTGTCAGGACACATCATGGAAGACCTTGCATCTTTTTTCTACTTGACATACTTTCCACAAGCAATTAACAGTTTTTTATGACAGAATAATGAAAGGCGATAAGTGATCACAAAAATAACGTGTAATAATGATAGTTCTTGTCAGAGATTATAAGTACTGCAACATGTGCCATTCATAGCAGCTTGGATTGTTGAAGCAACATGATACATAAACTTTCTATCTATATTGAACAGCAGCAAATATTAAATTGGAACCCACAGTTACATAAGAACTATATTATCTAAAATTGAGCTTTTTATTTAAGAATTCTCCCAATTTGTATCCCAGCATACCAAATAAATAATATACTAAGTACAATTAGATAGTTGTTCTTAAATAATAATCAAATAGTTTAGACAATTTGCTTATCCATATAATTCTGATTTACCCATTTCATTTAGATAAAGAAATAATTCAGTGCAAGCAGGAAAGATGAGCATAGGGTCCCTATCCTGAGATCATGTTTCTGTTCCTGAAAAAAGGATGAACCACAAAACAAGTATATAAAGCAAACTGAAAAGTCAGGATTCACTTGGATCCACTAAAAGCTTGAAGCAGAAATACATAAACGGCATGTGGGCATAATGCATAACTAGTATACATTTTTACTAAAGGAATGATCATAATGAGTACAGTCATGAATGTTCGGAAGCATACAAACTTCCTACTCAATTTCATGGTCTACCCTCTGTGGTGGGTGGTGTTACATACAAAGCAACTAGTGTTATTTAGACAGATAGATCTCTACAATGTCTAGAAGTGTGATATCTCTACAAGTTATTCTGTTCTGGAACTGGGTGTTGAGATAACATTGCTGCATTCTCGAAACATATAGAAGCCTATAGGCATTAGATATACCACAAACTATTATGTGCTTTATTGCTTAGAGAAGTTGTAAAGCCTGCATGAATTGTAAATTATAGTGGTTGTAAAGAGAAGGTAAATTCTCTTTGGAAGAAACATGAACTTAGTTCTTTTACTGATTGCCTGGATATAAAAAAATATACACAAAGGTCAATTCTCTTTGAACTGTGGCAAATTGACAAAATGGTATCATTTTAACTCTACTTGCTTCCAGGTAAATACCAGACATCAATAGCTGAGATGGAAAGGTAGGCAAGTTGGAGAATATTTCCAGTTCTTAATGTTTAAATGTTGTTATTGATTTGTCAATTTACCGCAGTTCACTGTTTAGTGAATAGGTACGGCAATGGAATTGAGTACTCTCATATTCTGTATTGGGCAGACTTGGGAATTAGGAGCTGAAGTTGGGAAAGTTGGTTTCATGTGGTTTTCATTGAAACGTTTGCACTAAACTGGTACTGACTTTATTCTGCAGAAATCAGACTAAAAAAACAGCTGACTTTAAATTAAAAAAGGAGTTGTAGATTTCTTCCAGTTCAGGAATTTTGACCTGTTTTTTTTATTTTTATAAAATTAAAAATGTATAAAACACAAAAACTTACCAACTTATATATCAGATTGCTTACAAAATTCATGTAAGACATTCAAACCATTAAATGTGTAAAATAATATAAAAATAATAAATAAATTAACATTGCTTTGTAACTGTCAAACATCCACCTGTATATTTATTATGTTATCAATTATTAGAAACATAGAATGTGTAGGCAGATAATAATCATTCGGTCCATCTGGTCTGCCCAATTTTCTAAATACTTTTATTAGTCCCCAGTTCCCTATCTTATAGCTAGGATAGCCTTGTGCCTATCCCACACACTTCCGCTGGAATGCTATTCAATACATCCACTACCATCTCAGTAAAGTAATACTTCCTGATATTACTTTTAAATCATTGCCCCTCTAATTTTAGACTATGTCCTCTAGTTGTGGTAGTTTTTCTTCTTTTAAATATACTCTCTTCCTTTACTGTGTTTATTCCCTTTATGTATTTAAATGTTTCTATCATATCCCCTTGTTACGTCTTTCCTCCAAGCTATACATGTTAAGATGCTTTAAACTTTCCTGGTAGGTTTTATCCTTCAACTCATGAACCAGTTTAGTAGCCCTTCTCTGAACTCTCTCCAAAGTATCAATATCCTTCTGGAGATACAGTCTCCAGTACTGCGTACAATACTCCAAGTGAGGTCTCATCAGTGCTCTGTACAATGGCATGAGCACTTCCCTCTTCCTAATGCTAATACCTCTCCCTATGCAGCCAACCTTATTAAAAATGAATATCTCATATTTAACAACCATACTAGTGAAAAGTTATACGTTTGCTATTAAAATGCTCTTATGTAATTAGTCATTTGAATCAAGTATAACAATATTTTCAGTTTTCATTGCATTAATATTTATTATAAATGATACGCCAAAAGCAAAATCAAATTTAATAACAACATTAAATGAATGTTGTAAGCTAATTACTTTCTACTCTTAAATTTCTGGAAAATCTAGATACCGCTCAACTTCATCCCCACCGCAATACGGGGAATTGTGGGGCTAAATCAATGATGCTTAATAATAGAGAACCTAATGGGAATGAGGATTTACTATGGTGTGTAACATTCATTGGGTAATAAATTATTAGTTCTGAAGATTTTGATTAGTGTTTTTTTTTTAGATATATATAACCTGTTAATATGCTGCTCCATATTTAAAGCTACATTATTAGCCAGTGCTGGACTTTTGTTATTGACTCTTGTGACACTTTTTTGAGGTGTAAATGGAAAGCAAAGAGTGTGTGTGTTCAGCAGTAGCCTTTACTACTGTTGAGTAAATTCTTCAGACATGCCCTATCTACTTTACACCCATGACCTGCATACAAAAGAGGCCTTTTAATTTAATTTCATGTTTTTTTTTCTGGTGGGTTTTAGTATCGCATAGTGAAATCTAGAATTGATCTCAGAGCGTAATGATTACATTTCTCTCCACTGAACCTCATAAACTGGTTTATAAATGATTTGGCTCAATTAGGAATGTGGTTTGGGGAGCTTATGGTCAATGTTGATAGCCTGCCAGCATTGGAAAGGTGCTAGAAACCATAGAGTAATTGAGAAGAGTTAGGAAAAGTTTAACAAGCCAATGGGGACATTTATTCTGTAATTAGGGGCCACATGATTAATTATGAGGTTTTTGTGGAATAGTATTTCATATTTACCTTTAAGAAATCTGTATCTTTCCGGTCTGAAATTACTTGAACCTATAAGAAGTTATTTGCAATTAATTAAATCAGGGCAATGTAATGCCCGTTTTCACTAATATTATGTAGAGCCCAACTTGATCTAGTGATCATCCTGGGTTGTTTAAATAATTGGGAAATATTTTCATACAGCTATGTTTCATTTAGATGTCACAATATGGACAGGAAGTTTCTGATGAATTAAGTTAAGTTATAATTAGGTATTCTCTTTTACAGTACTCTTAGTCTTTGACCCAAACCTTCTACCCAGCAGGACACTTTCAACCTGCCTCTGTTCAGGAAAGAAAAATTATGTCATGTGGAAATACTTTCTGTTTTGCTGGCTAAACAAGATGACACATGGTTAATTCTTAATCTAGGAGGGAATAAGAAAAAAAATTCTAACGATCTAAGTTGCTGGAACCTTAGTGAAGTTAACCTCAGAGACTGAGGACAGTGATGTAGGTCATGAAAGTTCTAGGTGTTTTTATAAATATGTATGAACATTCTGCAACCCAGCATTAATCTAGAGTTACCTTAGCAAAAATAATTGTTTTATTTACAGTGGAAAGCTTTCCCCGATATACCACATGTGATGACCATGTGGAAGATTAGGATTCTATGATATTTTATGATTGTTTGCTTTTTATTTCTTCTTAGTTCTTTAATTTATATTCTCTTTCGCTCTTTTCACCTACAATACCACTCTATTTGATTATGATTTTATACTGACTGTATTTTGCACTCACCCCTGAAGAAGCCATGTTTTGCTGCCATTCAGATACTGGCACACCCTTACCCTGCCTTACCATTCATTCTCTTAGTTGGCATGTCTGAGACAGGCATAGGCACCCCCCTGTCTCAAAGTCCTATCACAGAGACCTCCATTCACCCTTGCTGGTATTCCTTGAAGAAAATGTACCTGGCAGAATGCAATTATCAGATTGGTGATAAAGAATTCCTAACTATAATTGTAGCTCTCAAAGAACTGAGGCACCTCCATGCCAGTTCTCATTCTCACTGACCACAAGAATGTAATATTCCTGTCTGAGGCTAAATGTGTTTCTCCTTGGCAACCCTGTACTAAAAACATTTGGGTTGATGCATTGTTCCAAAAGTTCTCTTCTCTATCCTCTGGACCGAATTTTATCCTGTATCCATACTATCCTTACCTCACCTCAAGGTGACGAGATTCTCGATGCACAAACCTAGTGATTGTTTTTTTCTATCAGTTCACCTCTGTACTATATTATTCTGCACTCATCACAACACCAAAGCAGCTTGGCAATCAGGATAAAAAACAGTTAATATGGTCCCTCTCTCGACCATATGTAGATGTTCAGATATCACCACTTTTGTTGCTGTCTGTCCTGTGTTCGCTCAAAATAAGACACCACAACACCTTCCAGTGGGTCACCTGCAAACTATACTTAATGGTGAATGACCCTGGACACACTTGTCCATGGATTTAATTGTTGATCTTCCAGTCTCCAATGGCAATATGCTCATGGTTGTTGACTGGTTCTCTAAGATGTCTCATTGAATTCCCTTGAAGAAATGACCTACTGTAAAGAGCTTGCTGGATTTTTGCGTGGGAGTTCTTTCGCTTACATGGGTTACCCAAAGTGATAATCTTGGATTGGGGCAGCAAGTTTGTGTCCATATTCTGAAGAGCATTCTGTACGCAAATGGTAATTCAGCTTTCCTTCTCATTGGTCTACCATTCGCAATCCAATGGTGCAATGGAACAAGCATACCAAGGCTTGGGGGCAGTTTCCAGCCATAAAAACTGGCTGGTTTTGCTAGTCTGGTTGGTGTCACACCCGCATCCTGTTTCTATTGACAACCATAAGGAATACAAAATATGCCTAGCTTATACAGTGATGTGTTTTTGTAGTGAGTGACAGACTCATAGGGATTTATTATATTAAACAGTACTTAAAATAAGTATTTTTTCCTGCTTAACTCAAAATCAACTAATGGGCTGTATTCAAGGACATGAGCGGTTGCTTATCACTGATTTTTAGTTGAAAAATGTATATTGCAGGCTAGTACATTGATTAACCTAAGATAAAATAACTCAGGTCATTTAATCAAGCTCATAAAATCCTAACTTCTGTTACTCACTATTTAGTGAATTAAGTCCACAGTTTAAGTTTTGATCATGGTTCCTAGGTTACTGCACCAACTAAGTAATAAATCAATTATAGGAAATTATTGGGATATCAATGGGTTACAGTGAATATTATTTTCTAATAACAGAAAGCATGGAGATTTTTTTAAACTCATAATAAATTAAAATGAAGTGGCCAACTAGCTAGGAATAATAAAAAAAAGTGAAAAAGGACAGGTATCTTCTCTACTGTGAAGTATACTGTCTCAGTATAAAATATGTTAACCATCTAGCGCAAGAGTCATACTTTGTCAGTGTAAAGGTTAAAACATATGGTTTTTGACACACGCAAGTACCCTAGGTAATGATGAAATGCAGAGCATGTAACATTTGGCTTAGAGGTTGAGCTTTGCTAATCTTGACTTATTTTATTTGGCTTCACATGATTGGTATGGTGGGTTAGTGGCTGAATGGTTAGCAGACTTTGTGAAATAAAATACGTGTTTAAAGGTTTAGCTTGGCTAGATTTTGTGAAATTCATAAAACCATGATATACTTTCATTCTTCTTCCTTAAATAAACACTTCTACCTACTTAACCACTTATGGCTTGGCAATAATATTTACACTATCAAAATAATTATGAAAAAAATGACGGCTAGCATTTTTATGTGGGTAAAATAAGAAAAACCCTTAAATGGCAAATGATAGAAAATTCTCAGCTTGTTATTCATTGTAATGATTTCATACATCACTGGTGGGTTCAGAGACATTTACAACTAAGATTAATTAACCTATGCTGTTATTATAACTGTAATTATTTATTATTATTTGAAACTTCACTCACAACTGCTGAGCAAAATTCCTTTGCTGTCCCGTGCAGAACACTTTAAACAGATTATATCATATATATTCTTTGTGGGTGAAAGTTCATCTGTCATATATGTTTTAATAGTAAATTGAAATTAGGGGTGCACCCTTACTTCAAAACTGTATAGAGCTGTAGAGTCTACTGTGCCCTTTACAAAGCAAAAGCTATCTAAATCTATGGTGACATTGAGTGTCATTGTAAATGATAACAGAATATTGGAACTTAACCACGTATGGAATTTAGAGGTCACATGCCAGGAACCCTAGGTGTAGGATGCAGATGGATAGATGTGAGCCCATTCTCCTGCAATGTATATCTCTAGATAGTCAGAATAAGTTCATGGGAAAAATTGTCCA
The DNA here is from genome assembly GCA_036172795.1 of Pelodytes ibericus. Taxonomy (NCBI): domain Eukaryota; kingdom Metazoa; phylum Chordata; class Amphibia; order Anura; family Pelodytidae; genus Pelodytes; species Pelodytes ibericus. The sequence goes on from CM069860.1 coordinate 90,081,306, forward strand.
CAATATGCTTCAAAAAAAGTAAAGCATAACTGTTTCTTCATTTACCGTATTTGCTTGAATATAAGACGACCCTGATTATGAGAAAAAAACTAAAAGCCTGAAAATAAGACTACCCTACAGGAAAACGTTTAACATGTATATATTCACATGTAAATTGCTTTTTCATATTTTATAAAAAAAATGCATTTCTTGTTTTTTGTTTTTTTTTATGTGCCAATGCTCCCTCTCCTCCACCCAGACTTGCCCAATGCTGGCTCTACCCCCTCCCTCCTCCCCCAATGCTGGCTCTCTTCCCCTCCCTCCCCCCAACGCTGGCTCTCTCCCCCCTCCCTCCCCTCACTGCTGGCTCTATTCCCCCCTCCCTCCCCCCAATGCTGGCTCTCTTCTCCCCTCTCCCTCCCCCAACACTGTCTCTCTTCTCACCCCCTCCCCCCCAAATGCTGACTCTCTTCTCCCCACATCCTCCACCTCCCTCCCCCCAATGCTGCCTCTCTCCCTGGTGGCTAGTGGGGGCAGCCGGGGGATGTCTGCACATATGTGCAGACATCCTCCATGCTGCCCGACACTTCCTATGATGGACATCCAGAAGGTCATGTGACCTCCCAGCTTCCATCATAGAAGTGCCGACGGAAGTGCTGGGCAGCAGCTGCTTGCGAGGGGGATCCAGGCCCATTTCCATTTGTTTTCTTTTTTTCTTCTTTAATTCTTCCCTTTTTTCAATTTGAAGATGTAGTTTGTTGTAGTAATGTTGTAATGTTGAATTTCTCGCAAGATTACATACAGTATGTGAATGTACTATTTATTTTAAGGAGCTTTACAATCTCCTCTGATAACAGAGTACACTTTGTTTGATGTTAACGGCAAATATTGTACTATACTAACATAAATCTGATGTTATTATCATATCATTTATAATGTTATTATCTACCTGTGAAAATCAATAAACAAAAAACAAAACCAACATGAGTGATAAGATCTAAGGTGAGGGTTATCATCAAACGCTACCTTAGGTGGAAACATTGGGTATTTCTAAACTCAGGTTTTTTACCCTTTGTAGATGTGAAAGAGATTTTCAGGTAAAAGCTTGAAAATGTGTTTTTTTTTTTCTTGTATTTTTTCATAATATTTTATTATTTTGTTCTATATTAAATTATAATATATGATGAAAATAATGGTATCTGAAGAAAGTGGTATTATCTGGCTAGAGTTCCAATGGGACTTTTTTTTTTTTTATCATCTATTACCTAGCAATGAGGGTATGATGTGATCTACTGTACATTGTTTACATGAAAGGCTTGTTTGATCTAAGTGCTAATGTATAAATATGCTTAGTAGGCAAACAATTGTAACAGGTGAAAATCAAAACGAAGTCACAAATGAAAATAGAGTTATGGACAGGATACAGGAAGACACACAAGGTGCTCAGCAATATGGAAATGAATAAATCGTGCGGCTCAGCACAGGTCAAGTGAATGGATGTTTATTCCTGTACCTGTATGGAATAAAGGTATAGAATAAACTTCCATTCACTTGACCTGTGCTGAGCCTCCTGAATTCTTTATTTCTATATTGTGGAGAACTGGTGGAGCCTCTGGATCGAGCATCCCAAATCTTCTGTGTGCTGCCTACACCCTTAATTCCATGTTGAACACAAGGTGCTCAGGCATACTCCCTGTTTCCAGGAAAACAGCAAGGATTAATGCAGAGTTAAGGTATATGATAAGTATAGCTCAGTACTGATAGAAGTTGTTTTGCTAATGTGCATGGATCCACAACACCATCATCATTTGTGGAGATTATTTGCAAAGGTGGCAATCTCATTGGATATGGCTAATGCAAGTTAATGGCAGCCATCATAAGCAAGCCATAGCATAGAAATAGTGAAACATCATTGTTTATCAGTGGAGAGGAATGCAGACCTTTTCCACAGCTAATTCTCAGAGCACATCATACCAAGCTTTGTTTCGTTGTAACACAACATTGTAAGATGATGTGCAATGCCATGGGGAAATAGACCTATACAAAGTGAAGCCCAAATAAATCCTCTAATAGATTAGAAGGGATACAGTTCTGCCTTCTTTCTCTCATCAACCCTGTAAGAAAGGTCAGCATTCTGAGTAGATTATGAATCTCTCCATTACCTGCTCTACCCACTAATTTAATAATGACTCTAATTTTGCATTGTAACCACTGAGGACTAGCGTTCTTCAGCACTGGCAGAGTATTATTCAGAATTGTAGTCTGCAACAGTAGCTTATTTCAATGATCTACCCTAATTTTTCATCCTGTTTATTTATTGTATTATTGTATTTTCTCACCTTCCTATTGTTCTCCAGTAGTCCCATTGTTGAAAAATATTACCAAGGAAAAAAGCAAGGCCCCGCCACTCAAGAAATATTCATACACGTAACCTCTTTTCATGCCTTGTGCTCCTTCTGTTTGAGTGCAAAATGGTATATTTTCATACTTTTATTAAACCATGCAGCTATATATTTATATATTATTGCGCAAAGGTTAATTTACATTATAGACATGGTGGCCTATCTTTAGTTTTTAGCCATAGTGTACTTATTATCCTGCTATAATTAGTGGATAAACACACAATAAACATGATTGGTTTAACCCTCTAAACTCAATGGGAGATATAGTGCAACTTAGAAACATAGAATGTATCGGCAGATAAGAACCATTCGGTCCATATAGTCTGCCCAATTTTCTAAATACTTTTATTAGTCCCCAGTTCCCTATCTTATAGCTAGGATAGCCTTGTGCCTATCCCATGGATGCTTAAAATCCTTGACTTTGTTTACCTCTACCACTTCCGCTGGAAGGCTATTCCATACATCCACTACCATCTCAGTAAAGTAATACTTCCTGATATTACTTTTAAATCATTGCCCCTCTAATTTAAGACTATGTCCTCTAGTTGTGGTAGTTTTTCTTCTTTTAAATATACTCTCTTCCTTTACTGTGTTTATTCCCTTTATGTATTTAAATGTTTCTATCATATCCCCTTGTTACGTCTGTCTTCCAAGCTATACATGTTAAGATGCTTTAAACTTTCCTGGTAGGTTTTATCCTTCAACTCATGAACCAGTTTAGTAGCCCTTCTCTGAACTCTCTCCAAAGTATCAATATCCTTCTGGAGATACGGTCTCCAGTACTGCGTACAATACTCCAAGTGAGGTCTCACCAATGCTCTGTACAATGGTATGAGCACTTCCCTCTTTCTACTACTAATACCTCTCCTTAGGCAACCAAGCATTCTGCTAGCATTTCCTGCTGCTCTATTACATTGCTTACCTACCTTTAAGTCCTCTGAAATTATTCTATGTTTACAGAAACTTTTGTACTAATTATTTGAAAATGAATTTTGTGTTTGTTTTCCCCTAATGACTTTTGGACCTTTGCAACATTATAATGTTATATTTAATTTTCCTCTTATTTGATGTTCTTAAATTATATATCTAATAGGTGATCAGAATATTTACTACTGGATCTCAGAGGTTTATAGTACATCAGATTTATTCACCCCTTGCATGAAAGTGGTTATAATTGGTTTACCCATTTAGGGGGCAATTACTATGCATTTTTCATACCCATTTTGTAGCTATACATGGAAAACTAAGCACAATACTGCCACACTAATAGGTTCACAGGTGGTTATATCAATGTGCACATGATTGTGCATGCACTTTTGCTTAGACATGTGCACATGTATAAATATGCCACTCTCCATGCACATGTAATGCTTAGATGCACACGTAAAGCTTTGACTCAAAAAAGTTAAACAATAACATACAACTGTTCAGTGCATACATTTATTTACATGACTACTCCCCATTTTTTATTAAGTAACATACCTGACTTCCATTTCCTACTGGAGTCTAGAAGGTTTTCTGTTTTCAATGCTGATGTGCTTTCAATGCATTCTTGCTCAGGAGCCTTGTTTGATAGATCTGTTCCTTCGATTAGATAGGCCTTTCAGGCATTTGCTTTGTCATCTTATAAACTAGAGCTGAATGTCATTTTGGATGCATGTGACGAATCACAATGTCATTTGTGTGGGATGGCTTTTTAAATCATTTGAGCTGGCTGTGACTTGAAGTTCAGGAAAACATTTAGCACAGCTAAACAGAGAGATGTGACTGACCCAAAATCAATAAGTACAAATGCTTTCTCTAACTTTAAGACGCATAGCAGTTTATTGACACAAAAAATGAAGATAAAATAGGAGGAATTAAGACTAGATAAAACGAGGAATTAATTTGACTATCCAAGCAGGTCAGGACATTTAATCGAAATGTGAAGGCACATCAATGCAAGGCTCAATCAATTAGCTAAAGTCCAATAATAAAGTGTAGTGCTAAAAAAACAAAGCTTTGTGAGCACATAAATGGCATTGCAAACTCCCTGTCTCTTCTAACTTGCCTATTGTGCAGTATTCATGGGATCACACAGTATAAGAGCATGTCTGGCAGGGCCGATCCTAGGGTCACGGGCGCCTGGGTGCAGGATTTTTTTTTGGCGCCCCCAGGTGGGCGTGGCTATATGATAAACCCCTCCCCTTTACACATGTATGTTCCAGGCATACCAATTTTTCATTATTGGGGTGGGGGGGATTCTTGTGGAGAGCACAAACTTTATTTTTAGATGAAGGACCAACAAGAGCTCTTATTTTAAATAAAGATATTTATTTGGCAGTAAAACAGTGTAGTGGTTTTATTTATGTCTATGATGCTCAGCCATCAACATGGGAGACTTTTTGCTGGCTAGCAGTTTTAACTACAGTTCCCATGATGTCCAACCAGCCAAAGTCTCCCATTAGTCTGGCTGAGCATCATTGGAAAAGAAGTACACAAGGAGCAATAAATAATATTCCACCAAGTCAGTCACTCACTTGTCTCTCTCTTCCCATACCGCCATGTCTTTCTCCCTCTCCACTCATACCCTCATGTATCTCTCTCTCTCCACTCATACCCTCATATATAACTCTTTCCACTCATACCCTCATATATAACTCTCTCTCTCCACTCATACCCTCATGTATAACTCTCTCTCAACTCATACCCTCATGTATAACTCTCTCTCCACTCATACCCTCATGTATCTCTCCACTCATACCCTCATGTAGCTCTCTCTCTCCACTCATACCCTTGTGTATCTCTCTCTCTCCACTCATACCCTCATGTATCTCTCTCTCTCCACTCATACCCTCATGTATAACTCTCACCACTCATACCCTCATGTATCTCTCTCTCTCCACTCATACCCTCATATATAACTCTCTCTCCACTCATACCCTCATATATAACTCTCTCTCTCTCAACTCATACCCTCATATATAACTCTCTCTCCACTCATACCCTCATGTATAACTCTCTCTCTCCACTCATACCTTCATGTATATCTCTCTCCACTCATACCCTCATGTATATCTCTCCCTTCATACCCCATATATTTTTCCATGTCTATCTTTCTGTTACTCATGCTCCCCATGGTGGTCTTTTTTTCTGCATGTCTGTCTCTCCTTCTATACACCCATGTCTGCTGTCTCTTTCTCTTCATAACTCACATGTATGTCTCTCCCTCCTCATAATCCTGTGTATTTGCCTATTAATATGCCACAGCCAGTTTGCCCATTTATATGCCACTGCCAGTTTGCCCATTAATATTCCACAGATAGTTTTCCCATTAATATGCCACAGATAGTTTGCCCATTAACATACCACAGTTAGTTTATCCAATAATATAGCAGTTAGTTTGCCCATTAATATGCCAGTGTCAGTTTGGCCACTAATATGCCAGTGTCAGTTTGTCCATTAATATGCCACCACCAGTTTTCCCAAGAAAAGCATTACCCCTCCCCCATTCCCCAGTACTCACCTTGCTGCTGCTGTTTCGTATCTCCTCCGCACAGTCTTCCCTCTATGCACACTCAGAGTGCAGTGCAGGAGGCGGGAAATAGCTGCCGACTGGATGGGGACTGTCAAGTGGGCAGCGGTGGCCCCTTTAACCAGTTAAAAGTTGCCCTGCATACATACACACCCACACTTACGCACAGGGTCATGCATAAATACACACTGTCACACTTACACAGACACACTTAGTCAGGGCCGCCACTAGGAATTTCAGGGCCCCTTACTGAACACATTTTACTGAACACATTTAGTCACCATTACACACAGACACCCTTATACACACACAGAGCAATACACACAGTCACACTTATGTACACACACTTACACAGACAGTAACACACATTGACTCACACAGAGAAAAACACATTCTCACACACACACAGTGAAACACACATTCACACACACACTTACATACATTCACACACACACACATACATTCACACACACAGTGAAACACACATTCACACACACACTTACATACATTCACACACACACATACAGTGAAACACACACACATACATTCACACACAGTGAAACACACATTCACACACACACACACACACACAGTGAAACACACATTCACATACATTCACACACACACTTACATACATTCACACACACAGTGAAACACACATTCACACACACACTTACATACATTCACACACACACAGTGAAACACACTGAAACACACACACATACATTCACACACACAGTGAAACACACATTTACACACGCACACTTACATACATTCACACACACACACACAATGAAACACACATTCACACACACTGAAACACACATTCACACACACACAGTGAAACACACATTCACACACACACACTTACTACATTCACACACACACACACACAGTGAAACACACACACACTTACATACATTCACACACACACACACACACACACACAGTGAAACACACATTCACACTGAAACACACACACTTACATACATTCACACACACAGACATACACATTGAAACACACACACACTTCTTTTAATTTAAAAAACAAAACAAAAAAAAAACACGTTTTTACTATCGGTCCCCCTCCCTGGAGGGAGGAGGACATTTCCGGACGGTGTCTGCAGAGGAGGCAGAACACCGTCATTCAGATCTTCTGCCGGATGTCACCAGAGACATCCGGCAATCAGACAGCGCGGCGGAGCTTGCACCCGTCGCGCTGTAATGAGATTAGGAGGTGCGGTGACCGCAGGCGCTCACCTGCGGGCCGCACCTCCAGAATGAGGGAGAAAGGCGCTCATCGGAGCGCCTTTCCTCCCGGTGCGCCTGGGCGCGGTGCACCCCGTGCACCCGCCCAGGATCGGCCCTGATGTCTGGCCTATTTATTATAAGGTGCACAACAAGCATTCTATGCTTGGCTTGGTGGAGCACATTCTGTTTTGTTACATGCTCAGTTATGCGTAAAAATGTCAATTATAAACACACATAAGAAAAATATGGAGGCGGGATAGGCCACCTTTAACTGTTGTCAGATCAGGTAAAGAACCTACCACCCTTAGCAACTGTGCAAACCCGGTAGATAGCAAAACCCTTCTGACGTTGTCAGCGCGCAACAACCAGGAACTGCTGTATCTTGCATGTGGGACACAGCAGGTAGCAAACTCGCATGCATCTATTAGGATACACGTCGGCTTTACTTTCAAAGTGTGGGACATGTAAGGGTTAAACAAGGTACAATGTTCCTATAAGTATCTGTATTTCTTTATGTAGATTAATACTAAACTATTACAAATCTTTAAACGTTTTGCTTTTATGATTTGAAGATATTACAGTTTTAATACTAAAGATGTCTACAAGCATCTTAAATATGTCGTATAACCCAACTTTAAAATGTTTTGTATGTACCTGATATTCACAATAAGGCACTCCTTGAGTGCGTTTCTGTTCTATTGGAAAATCTGCTAAAATGGCACTTCTTCAGTCTGCAAATCTTAAATGTTCTTTATTCTACAGAACTGCTGGTAGTTTCATGGGCACGCACTTACTGACCCTGGCATCCAGAATCATATCCAGCTCCCTTTAAATTTGGAAAACTTAATGGTGCATGTTATGCTTATCAATCATTCATATGATTATACCATGTGATTTTCTACTACTATATATGTGTGATTACCCACAAAGGAATCATCATAAAGAAACATTATGCCAAACTATGAATATAGTGTTCACTTTCTACAATGCTAAGCAACCACTGGATCATGGAGTATAATTTATTTCACGCATCAGCTAACAACTAAAAAGAGAAAAGAATATAAATTCTTCCTTCCAAAAAATATTGACATGTCTCTACTGAGTTTGAGTATTCATTTTGTTGTGTTGTATGTCCTCTTACTTCTCAGTAAAACTTGTTTTTTTGTTCTCACTGTTCAATCTCATATCACATCATTGATTTATCCCTCGTCACAGTCACGAGTTTGAACTTGAATCCTATATTGCTCCTGTACTCAGTGTGCTAGATCATAACACTAACTACCACAGAAAGAAGGTCACTGCCCCCGGTTAAAGAAGCAATGTCAGTCAGGAGATAAAAGAAAACAAACCTTGTAAATTAACCCTGCTTGTTTACTATCAAACCATTCAGAGTAAATAATGAGTTATATGGAAGGATTTCAAGTGATCCAGTTTTCCCTGTGATAGGTAAATAAACTGTTTCAAGAACTTGGAAAGATTTGTACAATCTATGTTTATCTAACTCATGCCATGTGTTGACATGGACTTACTCGTTTTTTTCAGAATTAAATTGTACCAACGGTATCTGAATTGTAAATATAGATATAAAAATAATAACAACGTATTTAACCTTGAAGGGTATGTTCAGTAAATTTTTGGTTTTCAAGTTTATCCTGGGATTTTTACTTTTGCCCATCATTAATGGTTGTTACTATCATCCAAATTAATGGTACTCGTTTTATCTACATTATTAGGATGAAGAGCTGAGTCAACCCAGCTGGCATTGAACCTACAACTCAGAGGACAACTTCCAGGATTGAACAAATTCTTCAGTTCACACACCATAAAACTGTATAATTAAAATAATAAAAGACAGACATGAACACAACCCATGCTTTTTTGTGGTAAGCACTTTCAGAAACCGGAAAATACCTGATAGAGATGAAAATGATAGGGCTACATGGTATTTTATGGTCTATAGTGAGAATAGCATGACTGCTATATTTTTTTTTAAAGAAAGTAACTCTAGCAACAGGTGATACAAGCAATTAAACGTCTATTCAATACTAAAACTTTTTAAATTTAAAAAAAGAGTGGCACATTTAGCAAATGTAGAGGAATTTGACCAACAGCACATTTCTGTAAAATTCTAGTATCGTGCTTGCCATAACCAGTGGAATACTAGGTGCAGTTGTGAGTGTTCCCCCTTAGCCCCAGGATTGAGCCGCAAGGTGATCCACAGCGGTAAAAGCGAACAAAGGTTAGATAGAAAGAAAGTGACTCCTATAAATGAGTTTAGCAGGGTACAACTGGACAAGAGGAAGGTCAGAAAAGCTGGATCAATAAGTTAAAGTGGGTACTCAGACAAGCCAGGTTTAGTATCCGATGGAAATAAATAACTCCAAAGAATTAATAAAAATGCTACCTTTTAAAGCTTGGCCCTGAGACTGGTCACCCCAATGTGCTTGCACACATCTGGCATCAAGTAGAGGGTAACGGAAGTACATCCAGGCATGCACGTGCCATTTGATGGCCGAGGCCATGGAGGAGGCGAGACAGCTTTCCAGTGGGCTTTGGAAGCATGTTGGTTTAGAGCAGTGATGGCGAACGTTTTTGGTCCCAAGTGCCCAATTTTTGACCGACACAAATTTGCAGACCACAAAGTGCCAACACCGCATACTCACAAACGCTTATACTCATACACACACACGCTCATACACACACACACTCATACACACGCACACTCATACACATACACACTTATACTCATACTCACACACACACAGACACATTTATACTCAAACTCACACACACATTTATACTCACACACACTCATAATTATACTCACACATACACACACATACACACATATACTCATACACACACACATATACTCATACACACACTTATACCCAAACACACACAAACTTATACTCATAAGGACACTTATACTCATACAGACACACACACTTATACTCATACACACACTTATACTCCTACACACACTTATACACCTACACACACTTATACTCATACACGCACACTTATACTCCCACACACACTTATACTCATACTCACACACTTATACCCAAACACACACACTTATACTCATACAGACACACACACTTATACTCATACACACACTTATACTCCTACACACACTTATACACCTACACACACTTATACTCATACACGCACACTTATACTCCCACACACACTTATACTCATACTCACACACTTATACCCAAACACACACACTTATACTCATACAGACACTCATACACACACACACTCATACTCGCACACACACACACACTTCTACTCACAAACGCACACACACACACAGGTTCAGCTCTCACTGCTTATCTGCTCCGTTGTCCTGGAGGTGCAGGCATCAGTGTAATAGACGGGCGCTGCCGGTCACCTGCTTCTTCTCCAGATGATTGGCGCATGTGCGTTATGTGAAGAAGCGTTCAAGTCGGAAAGCAAACAGTTAATTGCTTTCCGACTTGAATGCTTCTTCACAGAACGCGCTGCGCCAATCATCTGGAGCAGAAGCAGATGACCGGCGGCACCAATCTATTACGCTGATGCCTGCACCTCCAGGACAACGGAGCAGATAAGCGGTGAGAGCTGAACCTGACCGCGTGCCACAGCTGAGGGCTTGGCGTGCCAGTAGTGGCACGCGTGCCATAGGTTCGCCACCGCTGGTTTAGAGTATGAGCCTCCAAAGTTGTTACAGAAAGCAAATTGGAACATCTCTTAATGAGGTATAATTGAAATAAGGTTGCCTAAATAATGCCACTTCAGTGTACCTTTAATATTTGCTTTTCTCTACTGTACTTCTTAACATTGTGTGAACTATCTGTTGTGTTTCTGTTTTTTTTTTTTTAAAACCCCAATGCTACACATTTTATCATATACACATTCTATCATTCAATGTGAGCAATTTACTCACATTGAATGTATGTAATGTAGAACATTTATAAGACTGCAGATGCCAAAATCATCCACTTCAAGGTACAGACAACATAGTTCCTGCCTCCCTTCATAGGGCTGTGGGAACTACATTTCTCGTGCTTGGAACAAAGGAGCTTCTAAATGGGGCTCCAAGAAGGTGAGTTTTTTTTTTAATCTGAACTGAAAATCATCCAAAAATAAAACCTGTACAAAAATATTATTTCATAAACATTTCTATAGTGATTGTTCCACCATGTCAAGGCAGCACCATGATCTCCTATCTACTGATGAATGTTAGAGGGACCCATAAACCATCAGAGGATAGAACCACAACCTCGATGATGAACTGTACTACAGTCTATAACAAAAGAGAATAATTGTTTATACTGCACAGTAGTAAGGTAAAAACAAAAAAAAAAACATTATTCATAAGGTATAAACAGATATCGATTTGTGGAAGGATTGATGGGCTAAATGTCTTTTTTCAACATAACTTAGTAAGATCATGAAATGTAGTCATTTTAGTGTGAATAGATACAGTTGTATTTTCATGCATACCAAAAGGTGATGAAACAATTAAAACCTTAAAAGGAGTCACCTAAACATTGTTTATATTGTTAATCTAGAGAACAAAGAATGATGAACAATTATCTATAAATAGATCTATAAATTGGGAGAAAAATGTGTTTTAAATGTGTCTGTGGTGTCTTCAGCAAACAAAAGAAAAAAAAATGTAAAAGTAAATTTTTTTAAATGCCGACCCTTTAAAAAACGAAACAAAACTTGCTTGCTGGCAGAGACAGTGGCTGCGGAGATCGGAAGATCTCCCCTGACCACAGCTCTGCCTGCAAGCAGGCTGCACGGGGAGCTGAACAGGCAGCACAGATAAACCTCCGTGCTGCCTGTTCGGCTCCCTATGCAGTATGACGGAAGAAGTGCTGACAGGTCATGTGACGTAAGACACGAGCTGGATCACATGACCTATCTACATTCACCACGCGGGGAGCTGAACAGGCCACTAGCCACCAGGGGCCATGGCAAATCCTGAAATGAAATAGGGGTGATGGAAGCATGTAATGGGGTGATGGAGGCATGTAATGGGAGTGATGGGGCATGTAATGGGGGTGATGGAGGCATGTAATGGGGGTGATGGAGGCATGTAATGGGGGTGATGGAGGCATGTAATGGGGGTTATGGGGGCATTTAATGTGTATGTAATAGGGGTAATGGGGCATGCAATAGGGTGATGGGGCATGTCCTGCGTGTGCAACGTTGGTTATGGGCCATGTCCTGGGTGTGAAAATTGGGTGTGTAACGTGGGTAGGGGGGTGCCCAATTTTTTCTGCCTAGTGCAGCACAAAACCAAGACAAAACACTGGGTGTCTTCTGTTTATGTTTGAAAATGTGTAATTGGCATATCAAGCCACAAGGTGATGTCCTAAAGAGGAGACACCACAGACACACGTAAACACATTTTTATCTTATTTTATGAATTTGCTTATATAACAGGTAATTTGTCATTATATTTTATTTTCTAGATTCAGATTATATTCTAGACAATTAAATGTATTGATCTTATGAATAATGTTTTTATTATCTTATTACACTGAAGCTAAGTGCATTGCTGTAAATAAGTACTATAAATTACTTTCCGAATTCATGTCACAATACTTTTGTATGATTGTAAGGAATTAAACTTTAATACATTTGCAGTGAAAGCAAAATGTGACCAGTAGCTTCAAGGGTTTTTTTCATGGCTTAGTGTTCTTTTTTTATATTGTGTTTTGTTTCTACTTGTGTATGAAATTACATATGCATGACCTTCTATACACATCAATATCTCCATCTTGCATCCCTGTCTGACATAACCACTGCTGTCCAGCATACATCACTTCCTTGTACCTTTTACCTCCAACTATACTCAGACCCTTCATCATAATGTGGACATGGAACTGTACTCTGATGTATACTTTTTTTTTTCTGACATATTGATGCATATTACTGTTAGCATAGGCAAGTGAACTCAAATAAAATTATGAATTAGTATACCAATATTTACAATAATCTAAATCACTCATATTACACAGAACATAGTAGCAACAACAGTTGTTTCTAGGAAGAAGGATAAAAATAAGGTCAGCGTGAGCTTGAAGGGTTTGCGAAGGTTTAGCCCGTTTGAATTATTTCATGCTTGTGAGCGTTAAGCAGATGAGAAGCACATTAAATAAGATGACAGAATTCAGATTATAGTCCCCCCTCCCCTCTCCTCATTCGTGATCTTTAGCTTGGTAGATGAATTCTCCCTTTTTTCAATTTGCTAAGATGGTAAAATCTGCTTTGTGTGATTTATGAAGGAACTTGAAGCGATTAGTTTCATAGTGCATAAAAATTCCTCAGGTTCAGAGGGATGTCCAATCTGTTACACCGTGAGCTGTTGACTGGATGAGAACATGAGCAGCTCTGAGCCATAAGGAGATTGTGTTGAGTTATTAAACACTTGTGCTAAAGCTGCTTATTGTTAATTCCCCAATGTCCTGCTGAAGCGATCGGATAAGATCAGATCGGATTAGATCAAAGAGCCTGGGAACCGGTCTTTGGAGCAGATTCATTTAATCAATAAAGAGGAATGAAAGAGAGAAAGGGAGAGGAGGACAGAGGGAATGACAATGTAAACACAAACTAAACAAATAAATAAAGAAGCACACTTGTTTGTGAGATAAAGAAAAAGCTGGACAAGGGAATATGAAAGGGAGACTGTAGAACAGAACTATGTTTGTTTATGCTAAAGGTTCATTTCATTTTCTGTATTTATTTTAATTAATTAATCGTAATCAACTATGGTCTGTGGCTAAAATACTTGGGAATACAGGAATTAATCCAGTGAACTATACAGTGGGTTATGTTAGGGCAGCATGTTCATCATCCTATTCCCAAAGTAATTGGGTAATTATTATTATTATTTATTTGTTATGTGTAATAGCCCATGTAGTGGAATTCACTTGTTTTTGAATTTTTGTTACAAGGGCTAAGAATTCCCAGAGCTGTTTTCAGGTCACGTCAATAGAAAAGCAGTTTTATTACCATTTTTCATAATAATATATTTTTAATCAGTATCCCCCCCCTCCTCCCAGAATGACTCAAGGTACATGCTAAGACTTATTATTATTCCAAAACTTAATAGAACTCATTTAATCAACCACATAAAGATAAAAAGATTGAAACTGACACTAGTGCGAAACAAACCTACAACCCGGAGGTTCGAGCATCAGTTGGTGCATCAACCAACTTAGCAATATCACCATGAGATGTACTGTATTTAAGGTTGCCACCCAGCCAGTATTTTACGCTAGGCTGGCAAAAAAAAAACTGATTTGAGGCCTATATTAAGTCTATGGCGACGATGGCATGGTCTGTATTTTTTTTTTAAAGAAAAGGTTTCAACCCTAACTGTATTACATATGCACCATTTGTGACGTTAAATCCGAAGTGAAGAATAGAATCTTTTTGTACTACTAGCTTAGAGAACAAAGTCTTTCATGAGACCTGGAAAGATGAATAATGCAGAGATATCACATACAAACATTACCTTTCATGTGGGAATGCCTGTTAAGAATAACAACAGAGAAACCCCATAATAATATGTGTCATGTGATATACCCTAATTCTAATTAACAGGGAAAAAACTACCTACAAACCCTAATCCTAATTCTTCCTATGATCTCAGCTTAGCCTGTCATTTGAACAGGGTAAGATGATCATTGAGTCAACGTTCTCTTTAGAACTGTGACCTAGCAACTCTGGAACAGAAATAACTTATGTGACTCTACGCTAAAAATATACCACTGTATATACCAGAAATTATTATTGTTAGTAAAGAGCAATAAATACTCTATTCAAAACTGCAATAGCCAAGAAGATTTCCTTGCTTGTATTTATTTTATAATGTACAAAATGTACATTAATTTATCTTGAAAAATAGTAGGCATTTGTCTTATTCTCTTGGCTTTAAGGTACATGGTCTTATAAATATATCTACAGGATGATGTTCATTTGACAGAGGCGCGCATTATTTAAGAAAATTATTCACTGTTAGAGGTCCTTTGGATCACAGATCTCTGATCATTCTCCCGCTTAGGCTTTGAAGCAGCAAACTCTGTGATCAAAGTGGCCACTACAGTATTGTTATGAGTGAGACATCCAACATTCATTTGCATATCGTGACTTGCAAGTGAAACATTTATGTTTGTGTGTGAGCTGGGGAGGGGATGGTGTCGATGGGATTGTCTGAGTCAGGAGATTAAGAGTCATTATGCCTGAAAGCTAACAGTAATGGCACTCAAAAAGCACTCTTTGTTAGTGATCAGTTTACTAAATGCTATGTACTAACACTGATCATAGAGCTACATATAAACATATACCATTCAACTGCTTGTAGCACATAAAAATTAAGTTGTTTTAAGAAAAACAAATCTGCAGTTTTGTGGGTCCTCACATTTTGTCTGCAATTTAGTTGTTTTAACTAATTATGTATCTATTATAACAAACTGAACATAGAAAACATTCTGATGACACTGCAAATCATTATTCATATATAAATAAAACAGGGGGGGGTCCAACATTCTGCACATCTGACAATAAGGAGCAACACAACTAGGGTTGTCTCCCAGCCAGTACTTTACCTGCAGGACGGTAAAGAAAATTGGCTTGGGGCAATTCTTAAGTCTATTGAGACATTAGCCTGGCCAGTATTTTTTTTTTTTTTTAAATGGTGGGAACCCTATGCCCGACTGACTTAATTACATGCATTACGTTAAAAAAGTGTAGATTTGTTTCAAAAGTAAATTTAAACTGATTTTTTTTTTTGTATTACTGCAAAAATAAAATTATTTTTATGTGGCTAGCAGGCTGTTCCTCACCAATGCTGTAAAAACAAAACAACTTGTACACTCCTGTTTTATAATAAAATCACAAATATTAGGAATATCATCCTCCTCGTGTGCTATTCACTAAAAAGGGAGTTGCAGTTAAGTTGGTGTGGGATAAATATCCCCCGCTAAGCAAACTCACCATCTTTGTCCCTGCAGGATTTATAGTTAATTTGGTGAGATGAAATGTTCAGCTCACCTCAATTCAACTTTTAGTGAATAGCCTAAAATGGGATGAGAACGGTAGTATATCAAGTGTTATTAAAAGTTGCGCACTATGTTTTTTTATTTTTCGCATTACTAATTTTAAATATTGTTTAACATTTTTACCTTTTACATTTTTTTTCTGGTGGAAATCATTTTACATATATTTGCAGGGATGAATCATGATGTATTGCACTTTTTTGCCTGCATTTTTTAAACTCAATCCCCAATACATAGTATTAGCTGCATGTGTACTACTCACAGAAGCTAAAAGAGCTGTTTTAGATGACAGAGGGGAAGAAACCTTTTCCAATCCATAGGTGACCTAGTCATCAAGAGCATTGCTCACAAACACAGGAAGTACAATCAGTCACTTAAACATTCTAGTTCTGAGAAATGATTACATGCTCCCAACTGACCCACATTACATGTCCAGTAGAATGAATACTGCGCATATGCAGAGGTCTGTGTATGTGCAGAGGTCTGTGTATGTGCAGTAGTGCAGACTCTCAATCTCCCAAGCCCCCACATTAACAAGTTGGGGGTATATGATTCAAATATGATGCGTGTGCCTGGAGCTACTTAACATAGCCTAAAATAATGGGTGTTGTTTAACCTCTTAGAATTAGGAGAGATGCTCATGGGTGGTTTGAATAGATCAATATACAAAAAAAGAAAACATATGTGAATGTGATTCAAATATGTAGTTGCGAATATAGTAGGTCATAGGCCGAACACATAATGGCATCTGAGCCATTTAACAACAGTATGTACATTGAAGCACCAATATTTTTCTTCTAACCAATCCATCTAAGAATTTTACGGAAAAAAAAATGCATTCTCATGTCCCTCTGTACAACACTATGGAATATGTTTAATCTTTACAAATAAACACCTTCACCATAGTTAATTACTCCGGGGGAAGGAAGTTAATACCAAATGTTGAAGCATCTAAACTAAAATAATCACTGCAATCAAGTTTGGCACATTATTAGTAATGATTATTGTCATAGATAGATTAGATTGAACAGAAAATAACCTTCATCTTCAGCATGTTTTAGCTCTCAGAATTAATGTGATTTGGTGAACACATATAAATAAAAATCGGATGAGTCCCAACTGACTGTGAGGTCTGCTGGAGCTGAAGGGTATTAATTTCATGCAGATGATGAATTCCTTAAGCATTCAATGATAATCATGGTTGATTTGACAAGACTTTCTCATGCTATTTTAGGGCCTTAATTTTCTGTGAAGTTCTGTCAAGTGCTCATCAAGCACCCACTTATCTCCCTATATTAACCTGGCATCCAATCACAAGGATGCCTAACAGTGCTTCTGCCAAGTGGCAAGCCATTATTATTCTGGTCATGTGACTGCCCAACAAGAGAAGCCAATCAATGGCTGATTAACATTCAGGTCACATGACTCCCAAGGAGAGTAAATGAGTTACACAGTAAGACATCAAACAAATTTTCATCTTGAAAGAGTGATTGCTTTCCCTGCTGCTGTGATGTTTGTCAAATTCACTCTAGCCGTGTCCAATTAAGCTTCCTGAGCTGAATTAATAATGAAAAGATGTGAGCTTTGTGCCAGCACGATAGCTACCAGAAGCATTACTGCTAAAAAACATTGACAAAATGATTGAAACACATCTGGATAACCGAAATAATTGCTTTCATGATTTTGTTTCCTGTGTTGTAATCTCTAGTGCAAAGTGTGAATTGATGTTAGCAGTCTGTGAGCACTTTCCAAAACACTTAAATTATGAGAGTGATTGTCTGTTTGCTCACGCACCATCTTGTAATCAGACTAAAAAAAAGTTAAACAAATATAAGTTAATTGAATCATTTGCAGTGAGTGCTATAATAATTGAGTTCTCGTTGTTAATGATCTATGATTCTTTAACCGCAAATGCATGACTCACAGTTTCACTTAACCTAGATTAAATAGCTTAGATTCTCATGCACCCAAATCAAAATAATTGAAATAAAGATAAACAGAGACAACAATAATGAGTCACATGAATCACTTTTTTAAGGTAGTATAACACAGTGATATAATATGGTCAACCCCATCTTCACCGATAATCGGCCCCAGAAATGGTGCCTCCCAATTGCAGAAAGCTTTGGGGCACATCAGTTTCAAGCAATCCAGGTAGCTCCAATATGCCTCTGAATATATCCACAATTTGTAAATCATAGCTGATTCAACACCAGGGCCGGCCTTAGGGGTGTGCGACCTGTGCGAGCGCACAGGGCGCAACACCCCAGGGGGCGCCCTCCCGCCCAAAGAAAAAAAAAGTTTAAACATTTTTTAAAAAAAAGCCGGTAAAGGCACTGGCTGGGGGAGATCAAAAGATCCCCCCTCACCAGCCCTCTGCTCAGCATGCTCTGCTAGATCAGGCTCAGCGGTTTAGCTCCGCCCCCACCCTGTGAAGCAGAGCAGCGTCTGCTTCACAGGGAGCCACTGGCAGCATGAGAAAGTGCTGCTCGGCTCCCCATGCCCGCATTAAGCATGGGGAGCCGAGCAGCACCTTCTCTTGCTGACCTGGGCTTCCAGTGAAGCAGACGCTGATCTGCTTCACAGGGTGGGGGCGGAGCTACACCGCTGAGCTGGTTAGCTCTGCCCCCTCCCTGTATCTACCTTTGAAGGCAGAGGGAGGGGAGGGGGGGTGAGTGAGAGACAGGGGCAGGGGGGAGAGACAGAACAGGGGGAGGGGGAGAGAGAGATACAGGGGCAGGGGGAGAGACAGAACAGCTGGAGGGGGCAGAGACAGAACATCTGGAAGGGGGAGAGAGATACAGAACAGGGGGGAAGATAGAAAGAAGAGAGGGAGGGAGAGAGAGACAGAACAGGGGGGGGGAGAGAGAGACAGAACAGGGGGAAGGGGGAGAGAGAGACAGACAGGGGGAGGGAGGGAGAGAAAGACAACAGGGGGAATGAGGAGAGAGAGAGACAGAATGGGCGGGGAGAGAGAGACAGGAGTGAGAGAGAGACAGAACAGGGGGGAGAGAGACAGAACGGTGGGAGGCAGAACGGGGGGGAGAGAGAGAGACAGAACAGAGGAAGGGGAGGAGAGAGACAGAACAGAGGGAGAGAGAGAACAGGTATGGGGGAGTTAGAGAGAGACAGACAGGGCAATGAAGAGGAAAGGGACAAACATGGGAAGTGAGAGAGATACAAACATGGGGGGGCGCCACGGGGGAATCCCGCACAGGGCGCCGGAACACTTAAGGCTGGCCCTGTTCAACACCGATTTCTTCTGAAAACGAATGCAACAGAAACATGTCTGAAACGCATCAGAGCAAAGTGGTAGCCTCAAACTCCCCATTATATCCTACAGGAGAGCTAAAAAAATAGATAAAATAGCTCAGAATTAAAAAAAAGAATTCATAACCAAAAAACCTGAAATACCCATAGGTAATAGGCCAGGTTCATGAAATCAAAATAAAAGATTGATGCAATCAAATGAAATCAGATCACAATTGAGGAATACTAGGACAGCGGTGAAATAAGAGGGGGAGGCACAAAAGGTATAAACATAGTTGATAGGAGGAGAATACAGCATTGGCCCGTGTGGTAGGGGCAACAGCAAATAGGAGGAGGTCAGAGGAGGAAGAATGAACCTTGGCAGCAGAATGTGTAAGCTGTTAATGCAGTTGGTGGGAATAACACGTCCGAGGTTGTGGTGAAGAAAAAGTAAGTGCATTTAAAATACTCATGTGCCTAGACAGCATGCTATATCACACTGAGCTCAAGCCTGTACTTCTTGTAATTCATGTATTAGCTGTGTCAAGGATACCTAGCAATGTACACTCTTGGGGAATGTTGCATGTGGCTGAACATGTGATAATATCTGCCACAGATAGAGAAGCTGCAAAGGTGTAGAGAACTGTAGCTGTGCAGACATGTTAGCTGGGGAGGGGGTGGGCAGCAGCATATTGCAGCAATTAACATGTAAATTGTGCACTGCAATCTGGGCCGCCATCAGAAATTTCATGGCCCCTTACTGAAAAAATTCCCCGCGGATAGTTTTTCCATTAATATTCCACTGATAATTTGCTCATTAAAAGCCACTGGTAATTTTCTCATTAATATGCCACTGATAATTTGTTCATTAATATGCCACTGATAATTTGCTCATTAATAGCCACTGATAATTTGTTCATTAATATTGCACTAATAATTTGTTCATTAATATGCCACTGATAATTTGTTCATTAATATACCACTTATAATTTGATCATTAATAGCCATTGATAATTTGATCATTAACATGGCACTTACAATTTGCTCATTAATATGCCACTGATAATGTGCTCATTAATAGCCACTGATAATTTTCTCATTAATAGCAGATAATTTGCTCATTAATTTGCCACTGAAAATTAGTTCATTAATATGCCACTGATAATTTACTCATTAATAGCCACTGATAATTTGCTCATTAATATGCCACTAATAATTTGCTCATTAATAGCCACTGATAATATGCTCATTAATATCCCACTGATAATTTGTTCATTAATATGCCACTGATAATTTGCTCATTAATAGCCACTGATAATTTGTTCATTAATATTCCACTGATAATTTGTTCATTAATATGCCACTGATAATTTATTCATTAATATACCACTTATAATTTGATCATTAATAGCCATTGATAATTTTCTCATTAACATGGCACTTACAATTTGCTCATTAATATGCCACTGATAATGTGCTCATTAATAGCCACTGATAATTTGCTCATTAATAGCAGATCATTTGCTCATTAATTTGCCACTGAAAATTAGTTCATTAATATGCCACTGATAATTTACTCATCAATAGCCACTGATAATTTGCTCATTAATATGCCACTGATAATTTGCTCTTTAATAGCCACTGATAATTTGCTCATTAATATTCCACTAATAATTTGCTCATTAATAGCCACTAATAATTTGCTCATTAATAGCCACTGATAATTTGCTCATTAATATTCCACTAATAATTTGCTCATTAATAGCCACTGATAATTTGCTCATTAATATTCCACTGATAATTTGTTCATTAATATGCCACTGATAATTTGTTCATTAATATACCACTTATAATTTGCTCATTAATAGCCATTGATAATTTGCTCATTAACATGGCACTTACAATTTGCTCATTAATATGCCACTGATAATGTGCTCATTAATATGCCACTAATAATTTTCTCATTAATAGCCACTGATAATTTGCTCATTAATATGCCACTGATAATTTGCTCTTTAATAGCTACTGATAATTTGCTCATTAATAGCCACTGATAATTTGCTCATTAATATTCCACTGATAATTTGTTCATTAATATGCCACTGATAATTTGTTCATTAATATACCACTTATAATTTGCTCATTAATAGCCATTGATAATTTGCTCATTAACATGGCACTTACAATTTGCTCATTAATATGCCACTGATAATGTGCTCATTAATAGCCACTGATAATTTGCTCATTAATAGCAGATAATTTGCTCATTAATTTGCCACTGAAAATTTGTTCATTCATATGCCACTGATAATTTACTCATTAATAGCCAATGATAATTTGCTCATTAATATGCCACTAATAATTTGCTCATTAATATGCCACTGATAATTTGCTCTTTAATAGCCACTGATAATTTGCTCATTAATATACCACTGATAATTTGCTCCCCCCTCCTCCCCTGTACTTACCTGGATGCTGCTCATTGGCTGTCTCCTCCACAGTATTTCCTGCATGCACGCTGCGTGCAGGAAATATAGCAATCGGATATGACTTGCCACCATTTCCGGAGGCTGTGACTAAAAGCTGGGTCCACATCCGCTGGAATCAGACTGCCGGCTATCATGTCCTATCATGACTGGAATGAATGAATGACTGGAAGAAATGAATGGGCCCTGGGCAGCTGCCCCATTTGCCATACTTTTTTTTGCCCTGAATGCAACAAACACCTGCAGTGATGGGTAATGCCTGTGGGTCAGTTTGAAACAGCGTCCTGGTGATAGCTATGATTCTATACATTCATTAAGTTTTATTGAAAGTCTCAACTGTTGTATGAACTCTGCCATCTATCTCTAGACGAAAACCACAAAACCACTTTATAAATAACACACAGTAAAAAAAAAACTCAGTGCGTCACATTGAACCTGTTTAATAAATGAGAAGTGAACTTGGCATTTTTTTGGTAGCAGTTTGTGTGAACCAGTTAAATCCTATTCGGGAAAAGTTGGTGTATAATAAAGTTCATGTTTGAATACCTTTAAGCCTGTGTCAAGAGAGTAGTTAAGCAATTACATAACTAAGGTACAAGACAAAGCTGAGATAAAAAGTAGAGATTTCAGTCCGTATTTTGTTTTAGCTTCCATCTTATTTATTGAAACCATACAAAAATTAGAAGTCAGAGCCATGCCGAGGCAGGTGCCTAGGGTTCACTGTGCCCAGGTGGCACTGATGTTTGGCTTTCAAGGAGGTGCCACACTGGGCAGGCATCTTTGCAAGCCATTTAAATACAGAACCCTTCTCTTGCTGCCATGCGCACTTCTTCTATGTAGAGCACTGGGAGGTCATGTAAAATGAAGCTCTGAGCCACAATATTATCAGTTTATCTGGCTGAAACGCATGGGAATTGTACTTAATGTAAAGTGGCAAATGTTAGCTGTTTTCTACAGTACGTACGAGGCTCAGCCAGACAAACCTCTCCCATTATGCTTGCTGAGCAGAATAGGAAAGGTAGTCCACAGCCACTATAAGCACAGTAATGTGGTAGTGTGCATATGTGTTTCAAAGAGCTACGCAGCAATACAACTCACAGTAAGGTACTAAGGTATCTTATGCATTCTCCACTACAAAGTAGCCCTGTAGTAAGTTTTGTTGGAATGTGGCCCAGTGGAAACTGATTTGGTTAACACAGACTTGTGGAATGTGGTTTGGTGGCATACATGGTGCTGTGAAAAGTGATGTGGGGAAATAAGGCACTGTGGAACTTAATATGGCTTTGAAAATATGATGAGAAAATTCCACTCTGTGAAGGGGAAAAATTATCAATGGAGACATGTCATCTAGGGCACCCCAAAAAATCCTTCACCCAGTTGTTTGTGACCCTGTGAGAAATTGTACTAAGTGTAGTAAAATTTTCCCAAACAATAACCTAATTTTCAAAAATAACTTTTCTGGAAACTCCCAGGCTCATAATAATATGGTGGGTTCAAGATGCATAGATTTTAAATATTGATATATAAATATATTATATGTACTGCCAAAACCTCCTGTATGCCTAAGTATTATGTGTTAACTTCTTGACAATCATGTGCTGGAATGTTTTTTTACCTCCTATGTGATTTATTTTGCATCATCTGTGTTGAGAGCTAGTCATGTGACTATCATTCCCTTTTGTACCCCATAAGGTGTGGAGTTACCGTAGAACAATAAATGATTTTACTGATTCAAAGAAGGGCAAATCGTTTTGTTATCTGTGTTCATAAATCCAAAACTTTTATAATGAAAGATATCAGCAAAATATTAGAAAAAAAGAAAATCTTTAGGCATAGCTGCTAATGTAATGGGGGATTAGTCACAACAAAAGCAATACATATTTAGCTTATCATTACATCACCATTTTCACTCTTCTGGCAAGTACTAACCACTAATCCTGGCTAAATCATAAAACTAAGAGCAGTAAAATAAAGGATGTGCAGGTATTAAAATGAAGAATTGTAGGTGCTATGATAATATTACCCAAGAAGCAAAGCCAAGAAAGGTTTAACATCCTTATACTGTCCCAATATTTGTTGTTTTAATTTTTTTATTTATTTACTGCAATAACTGAGTAATGAACGAAGATTAAATGGACACTCCAGGCAGCAAACTAAGATTACAATAAGCGTCAGTGCTTCTGTCTAAATGTTTAATTCAGGACCATAATGTCAATTAAACTGTGCAAGTTAATGCCAGTACAGTCCTGGATTTAATGATTAACAGGAAGGATCCAGGCTGGGAAAATTTTGGGTTAATAGGTAGAGCAAACAGCAAAACTTCTTTCCATTGGCACTGTGGGATGTTGGGGGCCATTCAAGTGCACTGACCTCCGCTATCCCTACAATCACACTGCAATTCACAATAGAGTGAATACCCAGCTCTACTTAATCAGCAGCATACAATCAACACTGACCTCCTAATGTCATTACCAGCTCCTCCTCTCTTCAACCTTTTACTCCTTCATCCTTGACACCTCCCCTAACCCTAGCAAGAAATAAAATTAGCATCTACCACAGACCTCGCCTGCTTCATACTACCAACACCAAATGCAATACTGATAACCTTGTATCTATCCCCTGCAATAGTCACCCGCTCTTCAGCTGTGCCCTGCTAAACGCATGCTCTGTATGCAACAAGCTTACAGTCATTCACAATCTATTCATCTCTCACTCCTTTAAACTCCTTGCACTTACTGAAACCTGGCTTACCTCATCTGACACTGTCTCTCCTGCTGCTCTCTCTTATGGTGACCAACACTTCAGCCACACCCCAAGACCTGGGAACAAAAAGGCCCGAGGTGTTGGCATCCTCCTATCTCCTAATTGCTCATTCTAGCCCTTACCCCTAGCCCCTTCCCTCTCATTTTCATCATTCAAAGTACAACCTATTTGTATTTTCTCCCCTCTATCCCTTCGTGTTGCCGTTGTTTATCGGCCCCCGGGGCCCACTTCCCAGTTTTTTGACAACTTCTCTGCATGGCTCCCCAGCTTATCCAAAAATGTACTCACACGGCTGAGCGGCCTTTTAGAAAATCACGCTGCAAGGAGGATTTACTTCTTTATAAGTTCCTGCTGTGTTCCTTAAAATCTGCTCTCGCTCAGTCCAAGCAACACTATTTCTCTACCTTAATATCCACCCTCTCATTGAATCTCAAACATCTCTTCACAACATTTAATGCTCTCCTTTGCCCTCCTGCTCCTCCGCCCTGCTCCACTCTTATGGCCCAAGAACTTGCCTTTCACTTCAAAAACAAAGTTGATGCTCTCAGGTGTAACTTCACCTCGTGTGACTTTCCCCAACTACTTCCTTCCTCGTTCCCATCCCCCATCCCCTCTCTGAATATCTTCTCCCCCGTAGCTGAGAAAGAGGTAGACGATCTGCTCACCTGCGCGAAATCTACTTCTTGTGCGCTTGATCCCATGCCGTCTCACCTTGTATCCTCTCTTTCCCCTCTACTCTGTCCAACTCTAACCCATCTCATCAACCTATCTCTGTCCTCTGGAATAGTACCGTCAACCTTCAATCAAGCCCAAATCATACCTGTATTGAAAAAATCTTCCCTCGAACCCACTTTTCCATCTAACTACCATCCTATATCCCTTCTCCCCTTCGTGTCCAAGTTGCTGTCGCGACTGACAGACTTTCTGACTATCAATGACCTACTTGACCCTTTTCAATCTGGCTTTAGACCCTTACACTCTACTGAAACAGCCCTCACTAGAATATCAAATGACCTCCTTTCTGCCAAATATAAAGACCACTTCTCAGTGATGATGCTCTTAGATCTCTCTGCTGCCTTTGACACCGTTGACCACCGCCTCCTTCTAAATAAATTATCCTCATTTGGCATAGGTGGTACGGCACTCTCTTGGATTGAGTCATACTTATCTGAGCGCTCCTATTCAGTGTCACTTGCTGGAGTTGCCTGTTCCGCTCTCTGATGGTGTTCTGCAAGGATCGGTCTTTGGCCCGCTGTTGTTTTCCCTCTACACTACCTCTCTGTGAAAACTCATCCGCTCTTTTGGTTTTCAATACCCCTTGTACATGGATGATACTCAGATCTACCTCTGCTCCCCTGACCTCACTCCCTCTCTAGTTTCACGTGTAGTTGAGTGTCTGTCGGCCATCTCTGCTTAGATGTTTGATCTCTAACTGAAACTTAACCTCTCCAAAACAGAACTGGTTATCTTCCCTCCCTCTAACTCCGTCCCTACACCTGGGTTCACAGTCACCGTTGAAAATGCTACAATAGTACCAGCTGACCGTGTCCGATGTCATGGGGTCACTTCAGACTATGCTGTCTCCTTCGTTCCTCATATCCAGTCTTTAGCCAAATCCTGTCGGCTGCACCTAAGGAACATCGCACACATTCGCCCGTTCCTCAGTGAAGAGACTCTCGCTTGTGATCTCTCGCCTGGACTACTGTAACAGTCTCCAGACTGGACTACCTCTGGCTGGTCTGTCTCCCCTGCAGTCTATCGAAAACGCAGCTGCCAGATTCATATTTCTTGCACGTCGGTCTGATTCGGTAGTTCCTCTCTGCAACGCCCTCCACTGGCTTCCCGTCTGTTCGAGGATAGAATTTAAAATACTGTCCTTAACCTACAAAGCCCTCCACTCTTCTGCCCCTCCGTACATTGCCTCCCTTGTTAACCGTTACCTCCCTGCACAACCTTTGTGCTCCTCAATGGGACTAAAACTCTCCTCCAATATCATCACCACTTCTCACTCGTGTCTCCAAGATTTCGCCCGAGCTGCCCCCTCTCTCTGGAACTCTATTCCGCGAAGCATCCAGCTCTCTCCCTCCTTTTCAAACTTCAAAAAGTCCCTCAAAACTCATCTCTTTAGAGAGGCTTACTACCCAACCCACTAGAATACCGGTCACTTTACCTCTAGTTGAACACACAATTCCTCTTTGGGTTATCCCACCCAGTGCCTCCTATCCACACTACTGTTACAACAACTTCAATCCCTCTGACCTCTTCAATCCCTTATGTGTCTCATAAACCCCATTCCATCTAGATTGTAAGCTTGCGAGCAGGGTTGTCTACATCATGTACAAGTCTGTTCTAGTTTGTCTAATTTAGTATGTAGTTCCCTTCTGTGCTCTGTACCTAGCGCTACGTAAATTTTTTTTAAATGACAAAACATTTTTCAAATGTGCAGTTATAGCTTTTTACATATTGTATGTTTCATTATATTAAAATACATTTTCTTTCTTGACTATTGTTTAATAGACAAAGAAAATGAATTTAAATGTGGTCAATGTTTTCATCTAGGGAGAATTTTTCTAAAAACTGAAAATAAATTCATAAGGTATATTTTCCTTATTCTTTATCATCTAAAAAGGTAATGCTTGAAAAGGTTAAAATTGATAGGCTCATGTCGTTCTTCCATCACACCAGCATTACTATGAATAATTTCATGCCAATTTTACTAGGATTTACTCAGTGAAGGCTGCTGAGCAAATATTCTTTCTTTCATTCCAATTGCATCACATTTTAGATGTTGCTAATGATTTACCCAGCATGCATTTCTCCATTTATCTTTCAAGAGATTAACCTGTTATACCTTAAACATAGCTGGGATGACTGTCTGTTTTGCAAAATACACCATGTTTATCCAATAATATTATATTAAAAGATCTACAAAGATCTGTAAAGTCAAATATTTTCCACAGACTGATATGATTAAGACAGTACTGTAGTTATGTTATTTATTAGTTATTTTGTTATTAGTTATTTATTAGTTATTTTTCATTGTCATGTTTTAGATGCACTATTTCTAAATGAGGTTAAGTAAAATTCTGTCTTTAACCTACAAAGCCCTCCACTCCTCTGCTCCTACATACATTTCCTCCCTTGTTAACCGTTACCTCCCTGCACGACCTTTGCGCTCCTCAAAGGGGTTAACACTCTCTTCTAATCTCATCACCACTTCTCACTCTCGACTCCAAGATTTCGCCCGAGCTGCCCCCTCTCTCTGGAACTCCCTTCCCCGGAGCATCCAGCTCTCTACATCCTTTTCAAACTTTAAAGAGTCCCTCAAAACTCATCTCTTTAGAGAGGCTTACTACCCAACCCACTAGTTATCAGTCACTTTGCCTCTAGCCAATCCTACCTAGCTGGAACACACACTCCCTCTTTGACTTGTCCCACCTAGTGCCTCCCATTCACTCTACTGTTATTACAACTTCAATCCCTCTGGCCTCTTCAAGGGGTCTTATGGACCCCATTCCCTCTAGATTGTAAGCTTACGAGCAGGGTTCTCTACCTCATGTACCAGTCTGTACTAGTTTGTCTAACTTAGTATGTAGTTCCCTTCTATGCTCTGTACCAAGCGCTACGAGAAATGTTAATGTAATGTAAAGTAACGTAGTAAGGCCCCTTCCTAGATGGGCTATATTTTCTATGCATAATATAGTATGCATGCCACCAGCTCTGACTTCAGCTATTCTACATCCTGTAAACATCTAGGACCTCTGTAATTTATACTATTGTGAATCCCAAGTAATGTGATAAAGAAAACATTGAAACATGATAGAGGAGAATAAGACAGAAAGTTAGAGAGTTCGTAAACAATAGTGGCAGGGAGAGATGAAAAATAAAGTTTAGATGTGAGGGAAAAAAACTAGTGTAGGTAATAAGGATAGCAAATGTTTCTATTGCTCTTTTCTTCCAAAGCATCTTGGTGGAACACAAACCTATGAGCTACTGCTCTTGAAGCATGTATAGAAATACTCATCAACCACCCTCCATATGACATTACACCTGTTTTTAGACTGCATTCAGAAGCTTACCGATATCATGGTCTTTTCAAAGCTCACACATAGGATTCCTACAGTGATGCCAGTGCAGTTTAGTATTTCAGTGTTTTTGACGCTTGTTACATTAAACAACAAGAGTAAGAGTAATAACAACTATGTTAAAAAAATATTTATAACTTCCTGTGGAGGCAGTTAAGTGCGGCAGCCTAGCATGTAAGAAGAGATGTGGTCTGAGGCAATCACTACCATGCCTCCCTGAGTCCTCCTCTCTGGCTACCATGCTCAATGTCTTCAGGATGGCCAGCCTCTGACAGAACAATTATCCCCACCACACATGGACTTCCTGGACCCATTGTCACAATAATGTGCCTGGGTGACAGTGAAGCCACGCGGTAGTATTAGGCCAGAGGATCAACATTCAGCAGCCACCTTCCAAGCCCAGGCTGACAAACATATGCATTTTTTTTAATACACAAAATAGTTTATGAAATATTTTTTTATTTAATTGGAAATTACTAAAATACCTTAGGATCCGTTAATATTGCTTCCTAAGCTTTACTTGTTCACTGCAAAAAATGACTGTGCATTTCATGTGTGACATTCATTTAACACTGCTATATTTTCAATAGCTGGACAATTGTTTGCTACATTATAGACCACTTTTGTGTTATTTGTATCATCATTTCCAAGACAAACTTTTACTGACTATTATGATGAGTCCTTGACAGTCCTAGGCAGACAAACATAGAAAGAATATGACATCATGCATTGTGACACTGAGGGCAGAGTAAAGAATTAAAGAGTATTTAGGGAATGGTTATATAATGAACAATATCATAGGTCATAGACTTTGTACAGAACATTTAATTGTTATCAATGAGCAATAGAGGCATGCTTTTAATACTCAATGTTGCTGTTGCTTACGCTGACAATGAACCCATTTGCCCTTTGTAGAGTTTGTGCTTGCAATCCCCAAATATGAAAAAAGAAAAATAAGTATTTGTTTTTTTATTAGCATCTTTTGAGTGGGTAGTGATACAAAGACAGATTTCTATGAACCACACATGAAAAAGTTACACTGCCTGGCCCAAAAAAAAGTCGCCACCAAAAAAAAAAGGTCACACACTCTAATATTGATTATGGCACGCATTCGCTGTGGCATTGTTTCTATAAGCTTCTGCAATGTCACAAGATTTATTTCCATCCAGTGTTGCATTCATTTTTTTTTTACCAAGATCTTGTAAAGCAAAGCCTTCTCCAGCACACAGCACATCCCAGAGATTCTCAGTGGGGTTAAGATCTGGACTCTGTGGCCCACTGAACCATTATTTCACAATCTGAGCCCAATGAATCCTGGGATTGTCATCTTGGAATATGCCCGTGCTATCAGGGAAGAACAAATCCATTGATTGAATAACCTGGTGATTCAGTATATTGAGGTAGTCAGCTGACCTCATTCTTTGGGCACATAATGTTGCTGAACCTAGACCTGACCAACTGCAGCAACCCCAGACCTATTTGCTTACTTAAATTCAGGTGGCGAGTTTTTTTTGGCCAGGCAGTGTATGTTTTGAAATTAATATGAAGCAAGTTAAAAAGTTTCAAAGAGGCCAAATAGATGCCACCCAAACTGCAGGTGCATTGGTCACAAAAGTTGGAAACTTATTTTACTTGGCAAGAAGCTAAAATCCTAAAAATATATGCCAAACATGGACAAACTGTGTCAGCCAAGAGAAACAATGATTGCAAGTCCAAGTTCAACCAACAAGGATAGATGAAATCTTAATCCCGTAAGAGTATAATTGTAATTTGTGTTTAATTGTAATTTCTCTCATTTTCATTTAAGGGTCTACTCAATATACCCTGATCTGGCCCAAACTCAGGCCAGATTGGCACATAAAGCCAAACTGCAGAGAAATCCTCAGTACAGCTACCTAATATGGGCAATGTCTGCACAAAATTGGCAATTTTTCTGATTTCACGTCAGCTTTTCTCCATGTTCATTTTGGAGGGGTCTGACTGCAAAATCCTGTGGAAACCCCCAAATTTGGCCCAAAATTCCAGATTTTAGCTGAAGAGTTAAACAGAATATTGTAGAGCAATTATAGTACACATATTTTAAACACAAACATATTTATATATAATTATAATATATTACTGTTATATATTATAATAGTATATTTACATTAATATAGAATTTAAAAACTTAGAAAAAATATTTTATATTACTTTTTGCAAGAAAAAAGAGAAAGTGGCACAAAAAAAATCTTCAATTTCAAAGCAAGGATAGCTCTCAAAAATAATAATAATGATAGTGTAGTATATTTGAACAGTTTTTAGATGTCATTATTAAAAATTAGGATAGACTCTTACAAAATACTGAGCAGTCTTTGCCCAGGTTTAAGCGTTAGGGTTACACTCACTCATAGTAAGAAGATCTGACTGCAGTAATCCCACTCAGTATCAAGTAATGTGGCGACTCACAAATATAAACAGGCATATGATAGAAATCCAAGCAGAAGATTTCTAAACCAAACTCCTCCCCACAGAAGTCGGCTTCTGAAATGTTGGCAAGAAAATCAGATCACTTCTGTAGTGTCTGAGTATCCCGGTTTTGAGCTACTGGGATCACCGCTATGATTCGATCAGATCCGAAACTTGAGTTGACCCTTTAGTGTAATCATACAAGCTATATACTATAATTTATGGCTTTCATTTGATGCCATATTTATCCTTATAAAGCAGAATTTAATATATTTACATTCATATTGTATAAACATGTAATGTATGCTTTTTGCACTTAGTCTCAAACTCCCACTTTGCCTCCGATTATATTCAATGAGATAAGAAATGACAGTTGTGGTTTATGAGAAGTCCACCAAAATTATTTACTTTTATGCATTCTATGAATAACACATTTTTGTGCATTCCATGAAGGTCAATATCTAGATGGGAGGTCAAGTTGGAATGTTCGAGTTTTGCTAAGTGAATAGCACAGGGTGGTCGAATTGGGAGGTCGAGTCTAATTATTACTAAGTCAAACTCGACCTCCCAACTCAACAAAAAGAAATTAGAATTTTGGTGAATAGCACCATTAGATTTTGGTAGTCAGTGAGGTGATCATTCTCCTTGGCAAAAAATATCTTCCAAAATAATAGGACATAGAATTTATATGCTATAATTTTTTAAGACATTGCATTATATTTAATTCCACATGTCATATGTTTTTATTAGAATCACTTTGACAAAGCAAACATGTTTTAGTATTAACCTTAAGGCCCTTTTGATCTTGAGCCTCAACAGTAATAATAATCATGTCATTATACATGACAAAGTTAAATGCATCAATTCACTTGTCAAAGATGTAAAACCCTGTTAGACTTAATAACAGTTTAGTTTCCACACCCAGTATAATTTAATCAACAGAATTAAACTTTTAATACACCTATGTTTACATGGTAGCATTTGGTTGTATTTCCACATACACAAAATTGTTGTTGTGTCACAGACACATTTAAAATGCATTTGCATCCCACTGAACTGGATTAACGCAGTCAATCCCAATGCATATTAGTGACGGTCCCTATCCATTTAAAGGGACAGTTCCACCTAGCTTGTTTTCTGTATGTTGTCTATGTTTATAATATAAATAAAATGTACTTCATTATGCTAATTTGCAACTCTCAGTTTTAGATTACAAGTGATTACCCCAGGCCCTCTAAATTCCCTGTTATCTGATAAGGAGGAAAATAGGAAGGACGGTTGTTATAGCAGCATCTGTAAATCTCTTACACTTTATTTGCAGTTTTTAGGAGACAGAAAGAATGAACTGATCAGACATATTTGTTATTTTTGTTTACTTTACATGATGCTGTCTTTTTACTTTTCTTTTTACTCACTTTTTTAGGGGTGACTCATTTTTGTGGTTTGTGATCTACAACACACAAGAATATTGAAATGTTGAATTTCAGAGGAACGGTAGGTTTACTGGTGGGGCACAGGATGGTTCGGTAGGAGACTACTGACTAGCAAATTATTTAGCAGTTATGTGAACTGCCATTAAGCTTGAAAAATATCTCTGGTGTTCCAGTATATCCTGGGGAATGTTAGTTATGCCACTATTAAACTATTAACTAATTGAATGTTACTCATTGTATCTACTTTGGAAGGGTGAAGGGCAGAGCTGAATCTACAAACAGGGGTGTAATTAGAAACCACAGCATCCCAGTGTAAATATTGCCCCTCCCCATGACTTCACCAAGCAACAAATCCCATATGACTTGTTTGTGTCATCTTTGAACAAAAACAGTCTGTCAGAGCTATATTTGTCCCAAAACAACCTGTCGGGGACATCTTAACCTGCAAACAGTCTGCATATGCCATCTTAGTTTGCAATCAGCTTGTCTATGCCATCCTAGCCCCAAACAGCTTCTCTGTGTCATCTTTGTCCCCAATACACCTTGTCAGTGATATATTTACTTGTATTTATTGCCTTACAACTTATAAAATGAAACCTGTGGTCTTACAAACTCAGGATCAATATTTGAATCTATTTTACAGTTTAGTTTTTTTCGTTAGCTATTATAGATGAATAAAAGATATTTCAGGTAAAAATTGCATTTTTTTTTTCAAATATCCACCACATATTTTTTTTTTAGAATAAAATGTATTACATGATCAAATTAGTGGTTTCTAAAGAAAGCCCTTCCCATCCTTAAACAAAATCTAGAATTTATATAGGTACTATAAATGAGAAAACATGACATCTAAACATACACCACATAAATGTTAAAACAAACATTGCTTGTTTGTTTAAATAAATGTCTGCACTTCAATTAAGGACTTCTACACTTGATGTGCAATCATAACTATTTTTGATTAGCACTAAAAGAGTTCACTGTACTTTATCTACTAACAATTACAAAAGTGTTAAGTACCAGTGTCTGCTAGCTTAAGCTAGTTTATATAGGACACAAGCATGCACTAAAAGTTATGTAAAATGGTCAATTATGTGGCAAATTTGTAAAAGTCAGTAAGCAGGAACACTGCATTGGTTTCCATGGTGACCGAACTACTTTTAGAACTTTGCCATTAGAACTAGTCTTCATACTTAACCTCTATTTGTATCCAGTAAGATACACCACTTCTATCCCATGGAAATGTCATTGTATTTGTATTTTTAATTATGCCACATTCAATTAACATGACTTTAATTTAGAAGATAATATCTCTCAACACAACAGTAATTTGAATTAAAAGTCCAACTGAAGTGTAATTAAATTAGCAAAAAGAAATAAATGGCATCGATAACCAAACGCTCTATTAGGTATGAAATTACTACACTGCAATTGCCATGTTTTATATGCTGACTTGCAAGATGTATAATAATAATATGCCAATTAACAAGATTGATTGTTCCTGTTGACACAGTTATTGAAGTACATGTAGTTGCTTAATCAGAGATCTTGCAGGTCTAGCTCTGTAATTACCATTTTCCATAAAAGCCAAAACTGGTTAACACATCACACATATGTGACTGAACCTTATGCTCAGAGGCATTAAAGTAAATCTAATGCATGAAGACAAGGATGAAATTATCTGAAATATGTGTTTGAGATATTTTTTTAACTGACTGGAGCTGATGGTTGTATGCATTATTAGGGTGCCTAAAAGTGGACTCATACGACCAAACATGGATGCCATTTGAAGCATCTAACCAGGGTTCTTGTATATAAAGACTCTGTCAAAAACAATAGTGCCACCAATAAATTAATTTATTGTATACATCATGTCACCTACCTTGTTTTACCTCCTGATCCGCCGCCATCGCGGATCAGGAGGACGCCATCCCGTCGGCTGGGGCTCAGAGTGAGAGCCCCAGCTTCCCTTGATGCTGAGACGCGCGTCCAGTAAGACGCGCGCTCAGTGACGTCACGCACCCGTTCGCGCATGCGCGAACGGGTGTTTCATGAATATTCATGAGCCCAGTTAAAGGGCTATTTATTAAATTAACCCCTCCCTTGCCAATTGATCAGAGGTGTGTCCTGATCAATTGGTAGTGTATTTAAACGGTCATTTCACAGGTTACCTTTGCCTGTGATAGTGCCTTGTGTATCTCACTAGCGTTTTGACTCCTGATTGACTCCGTTTATCTGTTGCTGACCCGGTTCGTCCCTATATACTCCATCCGTTTGTTCCTGCATTCCTGATTATTCTGTGTATGACCCTGCTGTTCCTGACTATTCTCCGTCCGCCGCCTGCCTCGATTTCTGCTAGTGACCTGTTTATCCGTATCTCTCCTGTCCGTGACCCGGCCTGTCTCCTGACTCTCCGTTTGCCTGTATTCCTGTACGATCCTATACGGGCTCCACTTGCTGAGCATCCGGTAGTAAGTGTTCCAGCAAAATCCTCGGTGACATACCACCGGCGGCTCAACCAAGGGTGTGTAGTCATTAAGGTGAAGACCAATACTTGCTACCTACGGTACTTAGTGAGTGTCCCTATAGCCTCATCTACACTTGTGGTCCATCTCCTGAACACGACCGTTACATTTATCACAGGCCTTAAATATGGATCCCGTAGATATGGCGAGGATTTCGTCCAGACAGGACACGCATGATCAAGTCCTGATGACCCATGCTACACATCTCCAGTCTCTTGAGAGGAAAGTGGATGAAGTTGCAGATCTTCTACGTCAAATGACTGGTCCGTCTACGTCCTCCAGAACCATGGCCGAGACCGCTACTCATTCTGCTTCTTTGGTGAAACCACCAAAAATGCCACTTCCTGAGAAGTATTCTGGTGAACCTCAATTATGTCGGGGTTTTCTAAATCAATGTTCTTTACATTTTCGGACCACAACCACAGACCTTTTCTTCACACTTCAACAGAGTTTCCTTTATTATCAACCTGTTAAAGGGAGAAGCTCTTGCCTGGGCCACCCCACTTATGGAACAGAACTCTATACTTCTGGAAGATGCAGATGAATTTACAGCTGCCTTTCGCTCGGTATTTGACGCCCCTGGTCGACGTGAAGCTGCAGAATCAAATCTGATGGAACTTCTCCAAGGGAGAAGAACTGTAGCTCAATATGCAGTGGAGTTCCGCACCTTGGCCTACGAGACCGACTGGAATGCTAGCGCTTTACGGGCTGCATTTCGCAGAGGTTTAAATGAATCCATCAAAGATGCTCTCACATATAGAGATATACCACACGATCTAGAAAACCTGATTGCCTTATGCCTAAGATTAGAAGCTAGAGATCAAGAAAGAAGATTGGAGAAAGATAGAGACAGAGAGAGAAAACCTTCTCGTCCATTTCGTTCACCTTACCCCAAACCCACAACCGAAAGTAACGTTCCCGGTGCAGAACCTATGGAGATAGGCCCAGTTCTTCGGTTAACTCCAGAAGAAAAACAACGCCGACGATCTCTAGGGTTGTGTATGTATTGTGGCCAAAAAGGTCACTTGGTAGCTCTCTGTCCTAAAAAATCGGGAAATGCCTAAGCTTGGTGGAGTCAGGAGGTTCTCCACTGAGCGTTTCTATGATCATGCCTCCAGACAACCAAAGAATGTATGTACCCATTACTCTCCAGTGGAGAGGCCACCAAATGGCCACACAAGCCTTCATAGATTCAGGGGCCGCTGGAAATTTTATTGATGAGACATGGGCTCTTCGTCAAGGGATCCATCTAAATAACAAAACCCAAAAGACAGCTGTCGCCATATTAAATGGGACTCCGCTGGGTACAGGAATTATTTCTTTACAGACTGAACCTCTGGGAGTTGTAGTAGGAATATGTCATACTGAAGAATTACATTTTGATATATTGCAGAGTCCTCACATACCTATCATTTTAGGGATGCCATGGTTACAACTCCATAATCCTTGTATTGATTGGGAAAACAAACAAATTACTTCCTGGAGCAATCGGTGTAAAACATCCTGTTGTATAACCCTCCATAAAGTCAATCTTGTTCTTGATTTACCTACCGAAGATCCCCGGAAAATTGTACCATCTCCATATTGGGATTTCTTAGATGTATTTTCTAAAAAGAAAGCAGAGTCCTTACCTCCACATCGGGCATATGACTGTGCTATTGAATTATTATGTGGATCCAGTCCTCCCACAGGTCATACTTATCCTTTATCAAGTCCAGAAAATCAGGCTTTAGCCCAATACATAGAAGAAAATCTAAATAAAGGATTTATCAGACCCTCAGCATCCCCAGCAGGAGCAGGTTTTTTCTTTGTGGCTAAAAAAGAGGGATCCCTCCGTCCCTGTATTGATTACAGGGGACTTAACAAGATCACAGTCAAGAACAAATACCCTCTACCGCTCATCACTGAACTGTATGATCAATTAAGGGATGCCACGATTTTCACTAAATTAGATCTTCGGGGGGCCTATCCGCATCAAGGAAGGGGATGAATGGAAGACGGCATTTAATACCCGATACGGCCACTATGAGTACCTGGTAATGCCGTTTGGGTTGTGTAATGCGCCAGCTGTATTCCAAACTTTCATGAATGATATCTTCAGGGACTTACTTCTGTCCCACGTAATGATTTATTTGGATGACATTTTAATATATTCCAAAAACCTTGAAGAACATCGCAGTCATGTCAGACAAGTGTTGCAACGTCTTAGGGATCACTCCCTTTTCGCCAAGGCAGAGAAATGCGAATTTGAATCCAACCGAATAAAATTTTTAGGCTACATTATCTCTGCTGGTCAATTAGAGATGGATCCAGACAAGCTGTCAGCTATTAATGATTGGAAGGAACCCACTGACCTCAAAGGGGTACAAAGATTCGTAGGTTTTGCCAATTACTACAGACGATTTATCCATAACTTCTCTCGTGTCATAGCCCCCATCATTACACTAACCAAAAAGGGAGCCAACCCCAAACATTGGACACCCGAAGCTACTGCCGCCTTCAAAAAATTGAAATTGGCTTTTACCTCTGCACCCATACTTAAACGACCAGAAACCAACCAACCATTTGTATTGGAAGTCGATGCTTCGGAAATTGCAGCAGGAGCTATATTGTCACAAAGGAATCAGAAAACCAATAAACTCCACCCTTGTTCCTATTTTTCAAGGTCATTTTTTTCCGCAGAGAGGAACTATGATGTAGGTAATCGGGAATTGTTAGCCATTAAATTAGCTTTGGAGGAATGGCGTCACTTACTTGAAGGTACAGAAATCCCCATCACCATCCTCACTGATCATAAGAATTTGCTTTATATTGAAAAGGCCAAAAGACTAAACCCACGTCAAGCTAGATGGGCTCTATTTTTTACTCGTTTTAACTTCATAATTTCTTTCCGTCCTGGTTCAAAAAATACTAAGGCAGATGCCTTATCCAGACAATTTGAGACTCCATTAACCGAGCATCCTGTAGAAACCATCATACCCTCGTCCAAGATGGTAGCTACTGTACAAAGTTCCTTAATATGGTGGATATCCAAGTCACAAGGAAATAAACCAAAGAACTGTCAATCACCTCCTGGCAGATTATTCGTTCCGCTCCGCTTCAGAAAAAGAGTACTATCCTGGGGTCATAAATCCCCTGTGGCAGGTCATAGGGGCAAACAGAATGTACGATTCTTACTTCAGAGATATTTTTGGTGGCCCTCTATGTTGAAGGATATTTCTCTTTTCATCCACTCATGTCCTGTTTGTGCTCGTTACAAAATTCCTCGTACTCGTCCTTCTGGATTACTACACCCTTTACCTGTACCCGACAGACCGTGGACTAATATAGCCATGGACTTTATTACCGATTTACCTATATCTCATGGGTACACTACTGTCCTGGTCATCGTCGACTTATTTAGCAAACAGGCTCATTTTATCGCACTCCCCAAGTTACCCAACTCCAGCACGCTTGCTAATATTTT
Organism: Pelodytes ibericus; assembly: GCA_036172795.1. Taxonomy (NCBI): domain Eukaryota; kingdom Metazoa; phylum Chordata; class Amphibia; order Anura; family Pelodytidae; genus Pelodytes; species Pelodytes ibericus. Next base: position 90,119,972 of record CM069860.1, read on the forward strand.
TCTTAAAGAAATCATTCGTCTGCACGGAGTCCCGCAATCGATTGTCTCTGACAGAGGTCCTCAGTTCGTCTCAAAATTTTGGAGGGCGTTATGCAAACTTCTACATATCGAACTTCATTTTTCTTCTTCTCACCACCCTCAATCCAACGGTCAGGCTGAACGTACAAACCAAGCTCTTAAACAATATCTGAGAATGTATGTGTCTGCCGACCAATCTGACTGGTCTGACCTTTTATACCTAACCGAGTGGTCCTATAACAGCTCTTACCATGAATCTCTCCGGATGTCCCCTTTCAAGGCCGTTCATGGATATGAACCCACCTTATGGCCTCAGGATCGCATTCTCACTGAGGTTCCTGCCGCTGACCTCCAAGTTTTATCTATCCGAGACCATTGGTCTCGCCTGGCCAATATTTTGCGTCAAGCCAAGGTCAAACAGAAGACAGCCGCAGATAAACACAGGTCGGTGGGTCCTGTCCTTACACCTGGTACACTGGTCTGGCTATCTACAAAACATCTCCGCCTTCGTCAGGCTGCCAAAACATTGGGGCCAAAGTATATAGGACCCTATAAGATTCAATCTCGACTCAACGACGTTTCTTTCTCTTTGTGTCTTCCCAAATCATTACGCATTAACAACTCTTTCCATGTGTCCTTATTGAAACCTGCCATTACTAACAAATACTCTCATATGCTCAAAGTTCCCGAATCCGTTTTATTCCAGGGGGATGAAGAATACGAAGTTCAGTCTATCTTGGATTCTCGGTTCCAGCAGGGCTCCTTGCAATATCTAATTAGATGGAAGGGTTATGGTCCTGAGGAGAATTCCTGGGTACCGGCTAGGGATGTTCATGCTCCTGTGAAACTCCGATCTTTTCACTCCAAGTTTCCTCTCAAGCCGGGTCTTGGTAGCCAGTATGTCTCCCGTCGGGGGAGGGGTAGTGTCACCTACCTTGTTTTACCTCCTGATCCGCCGCCATCGCGGATCAGGAGGACGCCATCCCGTCGGCTGGGGCTCAGAGTGAGAGCCCCAGCTTCCCTTGATGCTGAGACGCGCGTCCAGTAAGACGTGCGCTCAGTGACGTCACGCACCCGTTCGCGCATGCGCGAACGGGTGTTTCATGAATATTCATGAGCCCAGTTAAAGGGCTATTTATTAAATTAACCCCTCCCTTGCCAATTGATCAGAGGTGTGTCCTGATCAATTGGTAGTGTATTTAAACGGTCATTTCACAGGTTACCTTTGCCTGTGATAGTGCCTTGTGTATCTCACTAGCGTTTTGACTCCTGATTGACTCCGTTTATCTGTTGCTGACCCGGTTCGTCCCTATATACTCCATCCGTTTGTTCCTGCCTTCCTGATTATTCTGTGTATGACCCTGCTGTTCCTGACTATTCTCCGTCCGCCGCCTGCCTCGATTTCTGCTAGTGACCTGTTTATCCGTATCTCTCCTGTCCGTGACCCGGCCTGTCTCCTGACTCTCCGTTTGCCTGTATTCCTGTACGATCCTATACGGGCTCCACTTGCTGAGCATCCGGTAGTAAGTGTTCCAGCAAAATCCTCGGTGACATACCACCGGCGGCTCAACCAAGGGTGTGTAGTCATTAAGGTGAAGACCAATACTTGCTACCTACGGTACTTAGTGAGTGTCCCTATAGCCTCATCTACACTTGTGGTCCATCTCCTGAACACGACCGTTACACATCATGCATGAGGGGAGACATAGATAATGGGGCTCCCTGGATACCTGATACATTTCCGACACGCTGTGAGCCCTTAATCATACGTGTATTAGTGTAGTTCAAGATCATAATACAAGACACACAAAACACCCATGCCAGTGATTGCCGACAATCTAAATGCAACAACCAGTCTCTTTCAAATCACAATACGTGCGTCTACATTAACAATCCCTGTTAAAAACATATATACTCCCTGACCATTTAAAAACAATCAAAGAAGAGATAAATAATTGACATATGCATTCACATTTAAATTTCCATGGGGACAATCCTTATTGGTATACATATTTATGTGTGTTCTCCCCGTCAGGGTGCTGTGCTCACTGCCCTGCGTCATCACTTCGCACAGGGAGCACGAGCTGCATGGACAGAGCTCTGTGTGAGTGTTTAACACACGGAGCTCATGCTGTGAACTGCTTCCAGTCAAGTAAGAAGGGGGGAGGATGAGAGAGAATGGATGGGGTGGGAAGATAACTGATAGGGGAGAAAGAACTGATAGGGGAGTGGGAATGAACTGGAAGGGGGAGAAAGAACTGATAGGGGGAGGGGAGAATGAACTTATAGGAGGAGGAGAGGAGAAAGACCTGATAGGGGTAGGGGGGGGGGAGAAGGAACTGATAGGGGGAGGAGGGGGAGAAAGAAATGATATGGGGGGAGAAAGAACTGATTTGGAGAGGAAGAAACAGAACAGTTATGGTGAGAGGGGGAGAGAAAACAGGTATGGGTGGAGAGAAAAGGTATAGGGGGAGGAGAGAGAACAGGTATGGGGAGGTGGAAAGAGTTAGCAACAGATATGGGGGGAAGATAACCAGTATGGAGGGAGGAGGAGGAGAGATAACAGATATAGGGCTGGGGAGAGACATACATGGGATGGGAGAGGATAGAGAGACATGGAAGGGAGAGGAAAGAGGCATACATGAGAAGGGAGAGAGACAGACATGGGAAGGGAGAGGAAAGAGACAGGCATGGGAAGGGAGAGGGAAAAGACAAAAATGGGAAGGGAGATGAAAGAGACAGACATGGGAAAGGAGAGGAGAGAGACAGGCATGAGGTAGAGGGGGGCACCACAGGGGTGGCCCACACAGGGCACCTGAACACTTACAGCCAGCCCTGGTGCCGAGCATGCGTTCTGACTATCTTTATAGTATAATTACCCCAGTGATAACAAAATACGTTATACTTACAACATACCTTGTTACTCTTATCTTCCAACAATGACACCATGGATCATTCCCCATTTGAATATGTTTCAATCTTTGTGTGAGCCCGCCTCCTGTCATCAGAGTGATGTTTGCTGAAATCCTGCAACTGATTATTTTAAATGATTGTGTCTCTTAAAGAGGCTATCTCTTTTTTTTTTTGGCGACAGACTCAGCATCCCTATTAATAAGGCAAAACTCAACTAGAATCTTTCCATGATGTATCAAATCTCCACTACCATGTATTATGATCTTAAGGATTCAAAAAAGGTAAAAACAATATTATACTTATCAATAATAGCTAACAATACGTTAACATAATTACTAAGGCAAAACACAGTGATATATATGTATATATACACAACTACATATGGATGGAAATTGAATACAATAGAACCTTTATATTATATATTAAAATACATCTATTGATTTGTTAGGTCAAAAGAAGAGGAAAGGGAAAAGAATATGTGCTTTACTCCATTTGGAAATGAAAAAATTGCCAAGGCTTACTGAAAGTATATTCATTTCATTTGGTTATCTATGTGTTTACATGAAAATATTCCTTACCATAAATAGATGTTAAGTCTATAAAATCAGTTTAAATTGCTTACTATTTGCAGCTGTAGAGTAAATGCTATGGGTACCCATATAAAGTTGATTTGAAATACTGGCTTCCAAATACATGATATTTATAAATCTAATTGGAATATGTACACCCACATGAACAATATTCAGGGATTTGGTGTTTAATGTTCTTTTTATAATGTAATATTTGATATTCCAATCTTTTTAATATTTTTATTTATATTGTTTAAACTAGTATTATATATGGGCACCTACTCTTGGGACCATATTAGTTCTAGTGATAAATAAATCTGTTCAGGTCCCATTCCTTATTTAATCCCAATGGAAATCTTGTTTGTAATGCAAATATCCACCTGAGATATTCCCTCTTCTTGGCAGTATTACATAATTCTATGCCCTGAAATTTGAATGCTTTGGTGTTAACTTGTGCACAATACAATTTTTTTTTTGCCTACTTGTGTATCTTTATTTTTATCCACACTATACAATAAATGTACTCTACTGCATGTTTTTAATGTACGTGAAGTCTGCCCCACATATTGTATATACAATTTGCACATGTCATTAAATATACAGTATTATAACTATTGCAATTTATGTAATTCTTAACATGATATTGTTTTCCTGTAGTTGTTGAACTAAATTGTTCTGCCTTGTTAACAAATTTACAGCATTTACACACATTGGCACAGCCTGTGTTTATCAACTCTATTTATGATTTACTTGCAGAAATATTATATAATGCTGCTTTCTGGATAATTCCTTTCTCCTAACCACATTTTTTAACAATTCTACCTATTTATTAAAAGATGACAAAGATGAACAGTTACTTCTGAGATGGATAAACTCTCCGATAGGTATGCCCGGAAATTAATGTTTAGGATGTCAGCTTGCTGCCAAAAGCAAATTATTACCTACCATGACTTTTCTGTAATTTTCAGACAAAACAAACCCAGTGTCCATGTCACCCACATGCTCCCACTCGCTCCCATAAATTTCAGATTATAGAGATTAGAGTTGACAAAACCCAAGAAGCAATCAAATGCTTCCTGACTGTCCAATCACACAAATTATAGATGTTCTACATTGCGAGCATACCATATTACTTTGCCATCAACCGATGAATAGGTTGGTGTACAATGGTGCTAATTGGGCCCCCATAGCTATGCCCTGTCTTTGGAGGTATAAAGCTCCATAAAAGACAAAGTAATTATGGCTAATGAGAAGATTTACTGTGTCAGGTATCAACTGTTGTAACACCGCTGAATGCGCTGAAAAAACATCCAGTGTTGCCCACAAATAACCCCTGTGCCACTTCAGAGGTTAAAATTTGCTGAAGGACATGTTTGGTGTCTCTCTAGTAAGCCTTAAGGTTTGTCAGTATAGGTTGTAAATGGGCATCTACCCCAATAAGTTAATGTCTGACACTACTGGACGGACTGGAGGGATGCAGCCTAATGATGTAATTCTCTTCAGACTCCGCAGTCCTGACCAAAGGATACCAATTCCCACAGAGTAGCTTGTAACTGGCAGGTGGGATCCCCCAATAATCTAACATAACTTACTAGGTCATTCAATTGTATTAAAGCTTCAGTATTATTATATATAAAATTAAGCTTTAATTTAATTTAATTTATTTATATATCAAAAAAAATTATGTTCCCACCTTATCCAAATTTTTGATTATGTCCTTCCTTGACTTTCTGGGACAGATCTACTAAGTCCCTTTACCAGTTTTTCGAAATAATTTTCAGTTGGACCGCTAATATTAAGTGGATTAAAGACACGTTGGTCCTTTACTTCTGGGGTGCTTTGATTCCAGAGCAACCCATGTAAAAAAAAATCATGCACTAGAAAGCACCCACACATGAAAATATCACGAAAGTTATACACACACGTACAAGTGGTGGGATCTATAAAAAAGCACAATTGCATAAGAAAAGGCCTCTTTGTTAGCTTCCCAACACATTTGTGGGCAGGTCTGTTTAAACACCCATAGTGTCGAAATAAAAAATGCAGTGCTACTGTTATATATTATGAGCACAATTGTCACAATTAATGATCAATTCTCTGCAATTTGGCTATGCAATTCTGCCGATTTTGGAACAAAATTTTGACCTGGGAAATCAACTCCCCTTATTTAAAAATGCCAGAATCTCCTGAAATTGCTCCAAATTCAAATCACCTGTTACAAACTGGTGATTTGGCTCTAAAAGTAGTGAAGGAAAAAAGAAAAACTATGCTAAATAAAGAAACAATAATAAAAAAATTATTAAAATATGAATGTTATATCAGAATTGTATTTATTTAAATGTTATTCATTTTATTCATTTATATTTATTTTATTCATATGTAACTTTTTTTACTTTATTTTTCTTTTAACGGACTTTTTATGCATTTTAAATTGGCCACCCCTCAGGGTCATTTCGAGAGGATTTCAGTTATGTCAGCAATAGCCAAAATCCACCATTGACTTCTAGGGAAGAACTTTGGCTATTTTCGTAATAGCTGAAGTCATCCCAAAATTACGGTGAAATAAGCCAAAGTCCTCCCTATAGAAGTCTGTGGTGAGAACCAAGGCTACCTGATTTTCGTGCAGATTCGGGATCACATTGGCACAGCAATTTTGGCAAATAACACTTAGGAAGCACAGCAGATTTAGCACAGATGACAAACAGGATTGGCACAGCAGTCTCGGCAAATAACACTTGGCAATACTTTGAGCTGTGGTGGTAAGCCAAAAAAAAAAAAACAAAAACAAAAGGTGGATACCCTGTGTTTGTCCTCACTTGAGCTTATTAGGTGCAAGGAAATGGAAAAGAAAATGCATAAAACTACAAAACCTCACATCTTATTAGATAAATATTAATATCCAAGGTTTTTTTTTAGTTTTTTACATGCATAAATTCATGCTCAGTAGTGCAAATCAATTCCATTTTTTCGCATAATAATCAAAACATGAATATAGAAAAGGTATATGTGATAACCTGCATTTTATTTGCTGAAACAAAATTGATGCGCAAGTTCATAAAATATGTGGCATTTTAAAGGCTAATCTTCAAATTAATTAAAATAAATATTCTGCTCAAATATTAAGCTTCCTGGTATAGTCATTACCGTTTCAAATTCGTCATAGACATTTGCAGCTATTATAGACATTTTCCCAGCTGCACTCAGTGCTGTCAGTTTGTGAAATGAGGTTAATACTGGTAGATATACATAATTAAAAATTATACATTCGTAAAAAGTCACACGCTTTTTTCTGTCTATTCGCAACTTTTTTTGAATAGTGAAAATCTGTGAAATGAATACTAAGGAAAAATTAATTGCTGACTCATCATAGCATGAAAAGCTATATGTCTTTTGGCATTTTTGTGAAAAATATTTTAATGACAATGGGAATTAAAAAAGCATAGCTACTCTAAATGTGCTAATCAGATCAACTGAGAAAGCTTAATTGGCAGATCTGGGACAAAAAGTATTGTGAATTTACCTTAGGAATTCGGCGATATCTGAGGCTGAGGAAAAAAACATGTGGATTCACCTGAGCTAGAAATCTACTTTCAGATCAAGGTCCTATGCCAGTTGATGCTTCAGTTGAACCTAGAAATAGAAAGCAATTTCTGAATTGAAATCAGCATCCAAAAAGACCTTTAGATCCACAGTCCATGTTGCTCTGAATTTCACTACAGAATTCCAGATGAGAATGCTAGTTAGAGTTCACTATTGATGTGCACATCTTGTAATGAAGGCGTTGCAATCTTGATGAGCCTAGACCATCAAATAATTTTATACTTATTTAAGACCTAACATTTTATACTTATTTAAGACTTCTTGGATCAAAATTACAGGATAAGTTGTTTCCAGCGAAAGTCCCCTAAACAGCCTCTCTCTGCCACCCCAGTTCTCTATGCCATCCTAGCCCCTCTACGTGCAGACAGATTCAGCATACAGGAAATGGCTGTGATGTCACTTCCTGCATTCTTAATCTGACAGTGTGCAGAAAAAGTATGAGAGATCATCCGACCTCTACACTCTCTGTTCCGCTAGCTGCAGGAAACACCCGCAGCTATTGGCATTTAAAGTAGCTTCACCCCAGGCCGGGCCCAGCGGCAGTTGCGACCTCGCTGACCATGAGTGATAACCATGGTCGCAACAGGTATGCTCCTGTAAACCCCCCCATCCACTATCTTAGCATTTCAGATGACCATTCTCCAAGCTGTTTATTTAAAAATTAAATAAGTTGTGTGAAACATATCAATGTGAGTGGTAAAACTTTAGTACACAGTGAACGAATATTTGTGAACACTATGCTAGATTTGCATACAAGATCCAGAGATTTGCAAACCTTCCAAGTCTTGACCCGGCAAATCAGGATGCAGAGGGGCGGAGCATTGGGACGACGCGTGTCAGCGCGGGACATTTTGTAGGGTATGGCATTGCATGTAAGGGTCATTGTAATATGAGAAATACTTTGCTAAATATATCAATTACTTACTTTTGAATACTTGATGATGTTTTATTGAACCTCATTAAGATGAAATGTGGAAGCTTTGAGCGTTTAATAAATGGTCCCATTTGCTTTTTTAAAATATTTTAATAAAATCTTTGCTAATTGCAAACAGTTTTTTGCCTTATTTAATTTCAAACTAGTTTATTACTCACTCCTCTGACACTCAAATACATAAAGTACATTTAAGAATTAAAAAAATGGTCTCCATGACTAGGCCCATAGTGCTTGTGGGGTCGGAGTGTTTTTGCTGCTACCTGTAACATTCTATGGTTTCACTTTGCGTGTTAGTGCCAGTTAGCAGGCTGCTTGCTGTGGCACCTCTTGGTTGCATCTCATTGCCAATTTTATTACCATATATGAGTCTTCTCTGATCCATTCTGAATATTTTGCTGCTCTCATGGCATCCAGGAATCCGGAGGAGATGCTGGACAAAACCAGGAGGGGTGTTCTTCAGAAGGGAGACTTCTGGGTCTATTCACTAAAATTCTACTTTTGGGGGTCGACTTTAATTATGAGACTTAGTCAAATATGGCACCTAAGTTTGACTTAGGAAAAAAAAAAACAGGTTTGAATCTTCCCCATTGAAAGTAATGGGAGGCAAAATGGTTGAAGCTGTTTTTGAGACAAAGTCAAACCTAGGTGCTGAATTTGACTAATGGGTCTATTCACTAAAATTCGACTTTGGAGGTCAACTTTAGTTTTGAGACGACATTAAATTCGGCACCCGAGTTCGTCTTAAAAAAAAAAAAAAACAGGTTTGGATCTTCCCCATTGAAAGTAATGGGAGGCACAGTGATTGAGGGGCTTCCAGTTTGAGAGCATCCTGAACAAAAGCTTTGAACCAGCATCACTGGCTGTATGGGGTACTCCATATGGCCTGCATGCTTGGGGCAATAATCTCAGCAAGTTTACTAACAATCTCATCTGGAAAAATCTGTTTTTATCCCACCTGTGGATTAATCAGAGGTGGTCTGAGAACATTCTCCATTTATTACGGAGAGGTGCCAAATCCGGGCAAGGAATTGCTAAGCGCAATGCTAATAATGACAGTTTGTAGTTGCAGGGCAGCATTGTTGCCCGCCATTCAGAAATTGCTGTGGACCGATGAGGATTACTTCAAAAGGGTGGAGTCCATGATCTCAGGTTGGACATGTGGTGTTTAAACATCCAAAAAGGTCTGGAGAATGAGGTGGAAGTGTAGAGGATTAATAATTTAGGGGAGAAAAATATCAGCTTTGACATGGGGTTGTAAGAGAATTGGCATTAAAACAGGGAGGGCTCAGCTATGGTGCATGGTCGCTTCATTAGATAGGCTCGGAGGAGTTATTTGCTTTAATGGCACCACTGTGCTAAAAGGATAGTTGCTTTACCTAGCATCAGGATACATAGTTATAGTAACGCCAACTTTGTGGGGATCTCGCCAAGTTAAACAAAGTTTTTAAATAGTTATATCTGTTTTAAAATTTTATTGATGACATTAAATAGTTTTTATTACATGCATTCTCTTATATTAGTTATGAGGCAGTAATACAAAAGCAGTCTAAACATATTTTAAATCAACTTTTTAAAACCTTGCTTTCAGATGGGCAGCAAATGGCCCTGTGTGCTGCACAGTGGACACCCCTGCCATACAACATTACAACGTAGTACTCTCAAAAGTAAGGGATGTATTCACTAAAAAGTGATCAGCAGTGGACAGACTACTCAACTGTAAAGCATTTATATACCACACTTTAATTTAAAAACACAACAAAAACAAAAGTATCATGGATACCGCAAATAAAAATGTTAGTATTTCAAGTTCATTTGGATTGCTTTCTCTTTTCTTCTATTTTAATTATTTTGAAAGGGGCATGTTAAATTCTACCGCCACGACATATATATAATCTTGTATAACCTTTTAAAATGACCATATCAAAATCTTCCTTTAACAGGATTTCATTTGTATTGCAATAGACTTTAGTTTTTTTACATTTTATTTTTAGCACCTTAAAAAACGCTCAGTTGGGTGTGATATGAATATAAAAAAATCTGCATTTTGTTTATTCCATTATATTAGCAGTTTGTTAGCTATTTAACTTGGTGTGACTTGATGTGTATTGTCATGCATGAATACACCGTTGTTTCATAATTTTACACACTTAATAGCTTTTTTATCCAAACCATTGTTACTCATGATTGTTATTTCAACATCTGCCTTCACTAAATTGTAAAGCTCTTTGTATCTAATCCTTTGAGCTGCATTATTGATAACAACTTTAGTTGAGAAAGTAGCTGCCAAATGCAAGGCTGTTAAGAGTATACTTGAAAAAAATGCTGGGCAGTAGAAATGGTTGTGTGTACATTAGCATTTTCAAAAGAACACAGCTCTGTACCCTTATAGCTAAATTGACCCAACAACCAATCAATGCTTTTATTTGATGAGTGGCTCTCTCTAAGGTCTTATTGCTGAATCCAAGCAGTAATCAAAGCCCTGTCAGTATCAAGAAACCAGTGACATAAATGGCCAAACTTCCAACGTGGTTGGACTGATTCCAGTCACGCCATTTTGATGATACAAAGAGGCTGTGTTGTGCTGTGGAATTCATTTTCTTGTTTACTTCCTACAGAAACAAGAGCATAATCAGCACTCAGTGCATCGGATCAGACTGCTGAGCTGTTGACAGAAGCTTGGAGAGGCTTGCCAGCTTTCCACATGAAACGCTGGCTTTCTTCTAATACACCCCCTACCGTCTGTGTCTATGCCAATTGTGGCACATCAGAGCAACCATTGAGATAATGACCGTGAAGTCTCATGATACACTTTGATGAAGTGTAACATTTTTAAAGGATTTTTGTCTGTGCCAAACAGATAGAGACAGCTGACTAAAAATCATCCCATCAAAATCAAGGCTGATAAACAGCAGGCAACGGCATGCGTCCCTACAGAGAGGAGCAAAGCTTTGCAGAATCATTTATCTTTTTTTGGAGAAACATACTGACAAACCTGAATATGTTATCTCATATTTTTTTTAAAGTTTCAATGCAATGTTTGTTTACTTATTCCTGTTCTGCAATTTATATGGGTTTTCACCGGATAAATCTAAATTTTAAAACAAAATGTTCTATTTGCTGAAATAATTTAACCCGATATTTAAAAGACTTTTAATGCAGTTCTTAATTGGCAGGAATTATGCCCTCTATTAAAGTGAAGTTAACACATTTTTTTTTTTTAGTATGACTTTACTAGGCCGCAAATAATCTGATTTCAGTTGTCATCCCTGGTGCTTGACATGACGTCAGTAACCACTTAATTCGTGGTCATCCATCCTTGTAATGAAGCTGTTCATATCATACAGGGGAGGGCTGGCAAAAGGGGCAGAGGAGCAAATGCTGCTCTCTAACCTGACTCAATGGGCTGAGTCTTCACTTCTATTCACTTCTAAATGCCCAAATGGTTAGCACTTTCATTCTTCCTATCCAATTATCAGATCTATTCTATTTGTGACTCTGATGATGGCGGGTGGGGTGGTGAACTTGCACAATAAGCCATTAGATCATTTCTTATTTAAAAGTATCAGTTCCGTTCTGCTAAATACAAACCATAGCTCTCATTAACTTACAGGTATTTTTTTTTTAAATGAGGCATAACATAGTACAACTTTTGCAAATCAAACATAAGTATTAAAGCTGTAGTTTATCATTGAATATTATCGTTAGCAGCTGATATCATTTTTGGATAAGTTATTTTCGTGGCCACACATCTTATAATTGAAGTATTAAATCATACATGAATAGTAGAATATGTTTTATATGTGTTTGTCCTGTCTCCTGTTTCTTGTAACAGCTGGTGGGACAATATGTTAATCAGATACTACAAGTCAGAAGAAATCATTTACATATTGACTGTTTAGGTGATATGTAGAAACACATCTAGTCTATAAATACGTACTCTGAATAACAAATGTACTGTATGTTAGATAAATGTGATTTAAGATTAAAATAGTGTTATTACCTGTGATTCATGAAGTGTTTGGCTATATTACAGCTTAAACATAATACATCAGACAGTTGCCTCAGGATCTGACACATTATACTAACTAGAAAAAAAACAACTCAGCAGAGGAACATGCTCTAACATTGTTCTCTAAGTTTTGAGTCGTCTTCCATCACATTAGCCCTCATTCCCGGTATCTCACTCCCAGTTATTTGAGTACGTCAGTTTTCTTGCTTTGTAATGTCTTGCTTTTATTTTATTATTTTCATAATCTACTATTATTATTAACTGAAAGGAAAAAAACTAAAATTAGAATAACCAATGGATTTTCTATGGAAATTTACCTCGGTAAATATATACACACACACACATATATATATTTAATATAAAAATACCACTGTAAAGTAATATTATTAAAATTTTGAAAAATTACAAATTTTTACTGTTTTTTTTAAATAATGGTACAGAAGAATTGGGTGGATTGTCAAAAACTAGATATATAAGTGAATTTACTTAATTGGCCAAACTATGAGCAATATTTGATAATGGAAGATGATGGCGTTAGGGCTGGGTATTCGTGCTCATTAGATCATTTTGTAGTTCTTAATAGTTTTATCATTATGCCATTTAATATAATTCGAATCATGGAGAGGAGGAATCATGTCATTATGAATCATTGTAAGAGTCATAACACAAATCTATGCATGTTTTGAGTTTGTCATCAAATGCCAGAGGAGGGGAAACTATTATATATGGTTTTGCTTTTTGTTCTTACTAAATTATCAGAGTATCAGTTTGCTTTGTATTTTCTCTTCATATTCCAGTGCATGGTATCCTGATGATCTTTAATTGAAAGAAATTGCAATTATCTCAACCTACTGGAGTTTTTGTAAGCATGTAATAAGGTAGAACTCTTAGAATTATATAGCAATATATAATAAGTTTATTTAGGGCATTTAAATATAATCTATGTTGATATTCTAAGCTAAAAAATCAAGGATGTCTGGGATCACATGTGGTTCTACCTGTTACTTGGTCTAGCACAATAAGGATCTGGTTAGTTACTGTTTAGCCTATTGGTGAACTAGCTTTGTGAGTATGTATAGTCCCTGGTGGGAGGCATTCTTGGATCATCTGCACTGCTGCACTACACGTCTCACCCTAATAAAGTTGGCAATTAGAGGTTCCTGGACATCATGTTGTCGTTAAGGAGAATTCTGTTGTATCTTCCCTGGCTGGATTAGGCTTTGTGAAATAAAAGATGCTCTTCTGTTAATGTTGCTACCCTGACTGTAAAATAAAACAAACTTGCCCCAAAAAGAGAGTGAGGAGATAGGCACATGGCCAGTGAAAATCCATCAACAATGATAAGCTAGTGAACTTATATGCTTGAAGCAAATTAGCTTAACACTAGTTTCTGTCATACTATTCTTTGCATAGGTATTATACATTTTAAATACCGTTAAAACAATGTAAAACAGATAAAATGTTATATTAAAATTAATGAAAAATAATTTGGCGGATATAGTCTTCCTCTTTCCTGAGGAAGCTGATAAAGGAATTCATCCTGAGAAATGCATGTGTGACCACATTGGGACTTCATCATCTTTGTGAGCTCTACTGTGGACTATTTATGTTATGTGCTGAATGGATCTGTGGATCCTGTATGTGTCTTTCCGTATGCAGCTTTTATTTATTTGATTGTACTGCTCTATGTTCTATCTCACTATTACAAAGTAAAAGATAATTTTGCCACGGAACTACAGTTGTTTTGAGGCTCAATTATATCATGGACACTTGTGAGTGTATTATACTTTAAATATAATTTGACACATTGTTTGTTAAGCAATATTGCATTATATTTTTTATTCTGTTTATGTTCCTTATATGACATCCTGCTTCCTCATTTTCCCACATAACGACTTATGGAACTGATGTAGGTCCAAGTACTTTTTTGTGAACTTAAATATGTAGACAGGACTATTTCTAACTATTATTCATAGGGCTAGATTTCCCATGAAGCCCACAGACAAGTGTCTTTTTAGACCATGATATGCCAATTTCTAATTTTTCCCTCACTCACAAAGCCTTTTATGTTACCTAGTCTAGTAGCCTTTGTGGATCTCAGCTGTAAACCAGCCTTAACTGTTCTCATGATAATGGTTATTGCTTAGTTGTTAGTCCTGTCTGCAGCTCTATTGGAATGTATGGTAATCAACACCCTGCAAGAATTTATTGATATTTCTCTGTTTTGTCCTGACAAGCATGTAAAAGATAGCTAAACAGTTACACAATGAAGACATTTAAAACAGTTACAAAAAGGGGATATTTAAAAGAAAGATTTTATTAATTTGTGTATGCATTCAAAATATCCATATATTGAAAGTAAGTACTGCAAATCACACATTAACAATTATTATAGCTTAAATATGATCCCAGGTACAAAAAGGGCCAACATTTTTAGAAATGTTATACTAGTGGGAGATTTATAATACTCTACTTACAAGTTTATCACAAATCTATAGGAACTGTGTAGATCCAGAATGTGGGAAGCAGAATGGGGGGCTCGAGTGTCAGAGAGAGGCTGTTTGGAGACATGTTGGGGGGCGGTCGGGGGCCTGTAGTTCCTAGTTACATCTCTGTCTGCCTCATCAACACTTTCACCAAAAGCATTCCTATTCATAAATAAGTTTTGCACAATATTCCCAACGTCTTAATAATTATTTTTATCTAAGTGAGCTGTAATAAATTGAGGAGAAATTATAATTTGAACATATGTTTTTCAGCATATAGGTAGGCAGATTGCCAACTCTGCCTAAGGATAAAAAAATGAATTGTCAGTCTACAAGAAATATAACATTTTATTTAAAAGAAACAGTTGAACAGATTTAAAAAAATGATCACCTGAAGAAATAAAAATGTTTAAATGACAGTGGAATGAAAATGTCTGATGACAGAACCCACTTAAATAAAAATGGTTGAAAGCATTCTAAATAGTAAAGACAAAACCTATTTGCCACTACAAACTGGTTACAAAATAGAAAAACAGATATTCCGTGAAAGTACAAAAAATGTGCACAGAGAGTGAAAAGCAATATATTTTCCTATCATTTAGGAACAACTTAATTGTATTAACAGGGCTGATATACAGTTCTTCATATTGGGCAATGTGATACTGTTGAGCTCAAAGATTCTGGTATGATTACATTCCTAGGTCCATAAAACAGATCTCTGTGTTATATTAAGAGCTATTTGATCTGTTCAAACAATGCAGCAGGTCTTTCTATGATGCTCTCCCACACAAATACACACAGTCACATACACACAGTCTCCCAAACAGTTACATACACGTGCACACACTCTCACAAGAGTCACACACCCTGTTACACACAGACACACACCAACAGTTACTTAACTTAAGTGACCTGGGACCACACGCTACTAAAATACAGTACTAAAACAGGATGGCAACAAGGGTGGCAAAATGCAGGCTGGGTCCAAAGTAGCAACCAAAACCCATTGTAGGGCCTTCTCTGGTCTTGGGATGAATCAACCAGATTTTTAGGTTGGTAGCACCTTACATGAGAGCATCACTAAACTTAGGTATAGGAAGGACATCTGTAGTCCCTCCACTATAGCCCACTGATTTCCAGAGATACTTCAAAGTGATGTTGGATAATCAGACATCTCTAGATGTAAATACATAGAATAAGAGAAAAATGTGATTCCCTATGCTGTTAGCATGCTGACGTTGAGCTGGAATGTTTGAGATGAGGTGAGCTGAACATTTAATATTACCAATATAACTATACATTGTACATGGACATTCCTGGGGAGTTTTCTTAGTGGGGGAAGCTCAACAGGTTTGTACATGCACTATATGTAGTTAATATGGTGAGAGGAAATGTTCAACTCACCTCAACTCACTTTTTTGTGAGGACAACAGTAAACTGTATAAAATAAAAAGAATAAGCCCAGCTACCGGTCACCGTGCTTACACTATTAGTGATTTGAAACTATTTAATGCAGATAATGCTTTCACTTTGAAAGATGTTGCTGCTGTGCAATGTTAGCTACTACATATGATTTTAAACAACCCCACTATACCTGTAATAAGAGCACATGCACAGAGAAAGACAGCTGAACCCAATCTCAGTTTAGCAATATCAGACATGATCTGACTAAAAGGTGAATGCAATTTCAGCTTCCATGATATACACATAGCACTTCTGAGGAGGGAAATGAATAAGGAATATTTGTTTTAACTTTAAAAAAAAAAACCAAAAAAAAAAAACCTCATTATTTCATTTTGTAAAATGATTATTTTCACTTCAGCTTGCACTTGTTCTTTAAGCAGCTTGCTAATTTTTGCATGAGTGCCAAGGTCCATTTAATTAGATGTAGTCAAATTATGCAATTTATAATGCCAGATTTACATAACTGAACCTTGTTAAAACAAATGAACTTGTTCATAGCAGACAAATGTATTGTAACAGGGTGTTCCATCTACTCTTACAACTCCCTATTTTAAATTTAGTAAACAACCCAATACTTGTCATGTAATCCTTAGAAGAAAATATGTATAGTTAGCCAAATGTAGTATTAACTCGCTGCTAAAAGAAAATGACATACAGCTTTTAGTGAAAGGATTTTAAAGACACAATGCATACATTTAGCTAACAGGGATTGCATTCAGTAAATGCTATAAGCAGGTCTGAATGAAACACGTTCAATAAAAAAAGAAACAAAATAGAAAACAACATGGGGTGAAATAAATTTTGTAATTAGTAGTCTAGACATGTAGTTTTTAGGTATAGCAGTAATTAGTCAAAGCTATCCACATTGTTCCAGATTTCCCTGCGAGCACTATTATTTTTTCCCACACCAGGCACTTCACAATAAAAGAACAATGCTTCATTTTGCAATTAGGAATATGGAAGTAAATTCAATGGAAATTCAACCATGACTAGCGTGTGATTAGCTCCCTGCTGTGCAAATGTTGCTTTGCAAAAGGGTGGTAACACATCAGAAAGGGCCATTCAGCTATCTACATACAAACCTGCTAACACAGACCTTCAGGTAACAGCGCCCAATTAGTACTCACCTTAACCTACTTAGGGAAAACACTTAATATTTTATTCATGATGTAACACCCAAAAATAAAAAGTAAAAAAAACAATGTTTGTTAAGGCTTTTATTTTTTATTTTATTAATCTTCTGTAGGGTAATAAAAGCATGATTTACAAAATGGTACATGGTTTTAATGGCAGTCTCTGCCCTTCTATAATGAAAGACAGATCACCAGCTGTTCTTGATAGATTGATGAACACTGAATAAGATTGAGATATACCTCTCATCGACTTGAGGATGAGAAGTGTTGAACAGTGAGGATAGTAAAAATATTAAGGCTGATGACCACCCAGAGCATCATGGAAACTGTAGTTTTGCTACCAACTCATGGGAATAGTTCTTGCTGAAAATCATAGGAATCGCAGTCCACAACAGCTGTATGTACTGCTACTTGAGTAGGTCTGGCTAACCATATGTTGGTAGAAACAATACTGTACTATTTCCAAGTGTGGCTATGAAAATAATAGTGTACGTCTTCTATGTCTGGCTTACTATATACTAATGGGAGCAATAATATACAACATCGTATCTAACCAACTATATGTTTACGGGATTTTAAGGTATATATCTATGAATGGCTAACTATAAGCTGATCAAGCTATACAGTACAATGTCTGTAACTGGCTAACTATGTACTGATGCTCCTATATCACTGTTGCTGCACTATACCACCATCAGAGTCTAGCTAACTGCATACTGATAAACATTATCATGTACTGCCCTTTGTGACTGGATAACTATATGTTAATAAAATATGTGCTTGTACCATATGGTGGTATGTGTTGGAAGAGTGTGCTTGTAATAGAGATTAAGCTTAGTTGCTTTAATATATATATATATATATATATTAAAGCAACTATCTGCCACCAGGGCACACATATGTTCTGGCAGAACAAATTGGGCTTGTGCATTACTATATTCACATGTTATTGACTGTGAGATGCCTAGATATGTGCATTCAAATTTGCACATGTTAACTTGTACATGTAGTTAGATTGTTTAGTGGTTGAGATAAAAAATTGAACCAAATTTACCCATTAATATACTGCTAATGGTCATCACTGAATTTTCCCCAATGTCCTCAGTTAAATGCATTAACTGGTGCGATAAAATAATTATCACAATTTAAAATATTGGTGGGAGCGCTGAATAAAGACAAGGGAAAAAAAGGAAAGGGGAAGAAATATCGGCTGGAACTCTCAAATTATAGAAAAGTAAAAAAAAAAAAAAAGTTTAATAATAGTACTAATACAGATTGCAAGCATAGTCTATAAGTACATTACTGTGTACAAAATCAACATTTTTCTTGGCCCTCTTTGTGTTTTCTCTGTTTCCTCTCTATGGCAAAAATTAATTATGTTATTATATATTTGGCAGGACTTTCTTTTTACTTGTCTTTCTACCTCTGAAGAATATGCAGTAAATGCGGTTAAACGCGTCAGGTCCTCTTTCACACTATACGCACTGATGCAGACATTTCAAAACACAGAGGAAGAATCCCCTTTTTTTTAAAAAATGATGACTTTGTACACATTGTGTTTTTAATGTAATGTACTTATAGACTATGCTTGCAATGTGTATTATTACAATTATTACATTTGGGTTTTTTACTTTTTTATACTTTGAGAGTTCCAGTCAATATATCTTCCGTTTCCTTTTTTTTAATTTGTTTTACATTTTTTCCCTTACCTTCTTTCTCCCTTGTCTTTATTGAGCACTCCTACCGATATTTTAAATTATATAACTGTGTGTTGAGGGACCTTATCTTGGTGCTCTTTTGGTAGCTGCTATTGCTTTTATCCTGGTGTAAGTCTTTCAAAATAATTATCACACCCATTAAAAAAAACCTACCTACAGCATGCAAAACCATGCTAAGTGACAAATAAAGGCGATTTAATGAGGTGTGTTAAAACTTAACGGGTAAAAAAAGATCAATTTTGCCTGTTGCGTTAACACCTCAATGAAAAGGTACTAAAAACCTAAAAACAAAGAGCCATTTTTGCACATTAACTCTTGCAGTGCTGTAAGGTACGCAAACAGTGCTCCCCTACACAATTGAAAGGATTAACCCTACTGTTAAAAAATATTTGGGGGTTCCTGTAGACTGGAAGCTGACATTTGTTCACTCTGTCCACCTACCCCTTTAATTATATGGTGGGTTAAGGGACGGGGCCCCAGTCCTCTCAATTAATGAACTGGGGTCTGTGGGCTGCTGAAAGGGCCCCTGCTTCCTAACTGTCCCATGGTCTGGGTCTGGTTTAAGGATACCCGGAGCCATGGAATAAAAAAACTGAAGGACTTTTAATCTGGTAATTCTTTCAACTGGGTGCACCCTATGAGAGTTATTTTCACTGCCAATAGAGTGTGTTTTAATTATAAGATTGACTGCATCCTCCCCTACCTGACCAACGTAGAGGTACAGTGGGGGTCTGTATTTATTTTATTTTTTTAATTCAGTGAGGGATGTGGGCTCTTGGAGCAGGCTCTAGTCCCAGCTATATAAGAGGGATCTTAATTGGGAGTGGCCTTGATTATATTTAATGGACGGATGAGGGAATTGCAGTACAAAAGCTCCAAATTGCACGTTAAGCGATATTTAAGGCACACACTGGAGTTCTCTGTTACCATTAACTGTACCAGCATAACACAGTAGTGGCATTATGTGTTAGTTACAATAATCCCATTGAAAATATGTTTATTTGCATATTAAGCCACAGGTGATAAACAACAGACACCTCATACACTGATCTTATGCATTTGCATGCAACTCTCCTAACACAATGCATAGGTAATTATTAAAAAAAAAATTCCTTACATTCACAGAATAAACAATATTTAAGTGAACCAGTCACTTTACAATCATGAGGTACTTACTCAACAACTATTTTGTCTGATCTAGAGAAACCTTGACAACCGGGTTGTGGTAACACAGAAACCTGCTGACAGAGAGCTCTGTCAAGAGATTCCTCTAAATAATCTATCCACACATAAATATAATATTATTGAGTAGACTCCTAAATAAATTATAACAAACCTATGCCAGGATGTACAGGACCCTTACTAAAAAGGCAGAGGCCTATGTATTCCTTCTCTTCTTCCCCAAAGACAACCATATGAATGCATTTGATGCAACAGTCATCCCTTTATACGTAGTAACATGCCAGGTATGTGCATTTTAGATATTTACAAATGTTTCTACACACTTCTTCAGAAAGAAAAAATAATATGCTCCTATGGAGGGTAAAAAAAATTAACCACTTAATGTAAACTATCCTGAGCCTTTCCGAAACAGAGTTTATATTGTTAATGTGAATCATAAAAATAATTTAAGAACTAAAATAAAAAAGGAAATTTAAATATGTCACCCAGTAACTCCTAGTGGAAGTAGGACTCATATTTCCTAATTACTATGAGCAACACTTTCCTGCATGACTATTTCTTTATCTTTAACTCCACACACACACACACAAAAATAGCATTACTTTACAGAATAACTTCAAAATTATTTATTTTAAATTGCAACAATGTGTCCTTTTTAAATTTTAAATTTTATTTTGAATTACCTTATTTTTGAATATAAAATACTAGTAGTTGAAATTAAAGGCCTTCGATACTGTAGCATGAGAGAGAGGTTCTGTTGTGATGTTCTTCAGAAAGGGGCAAATTTGCCATTTTCATATAAATTCTTGGGAAAAATATAGAAAATACTCCACATATTTAAAATAAAAACTATCTACATTATGAGAGAGTTTAACCACAATTAAATATAACATTAGAAGCAATCTATCTCTGTCGACACATACGGTTCTGTGGTGTGGCACTGGAAAAAATGGTGGCATGTTTCATAAAAGGGGGTTTATTAACCGGAGTTAATGTATCTCATGTCATTGAATCCCATAGACTGCAATAGAAAAATTTGAGTTAAAAACTAGTTATAAGTGATAATTTGAGTCATTGAATTTAGTGCAATATATGTAATTATTCTTGTCTTCAATAAACACTGTGATAAGGATATGTAGTGGTAAATAAGAATACGTGCTCACTCTACAGAAACGGGACAAGACTTTATTTACTTTATCAAAGTTCTCAGTATAAAAAGTATTTTACCACTTATAGAGTGTACAATATTATTATCATGGCTCAGCCTATTAAAAATGGAAACTGAAGCCCAAATTGCCTCGATGCATAGTCAGTAAGTGTGGAGCATTATTTATCACAATATCCCAACTACATCAGTATAAGATACCTTAAATATGATTTATTATGCTGCAATGATGGTAGTAATGGCAAGGTGAATGCACACATTGCCTCCAGTCAGGTTTTTTTTCAACTTGGTGGTGTAATTTTTAAATCCCTTTAGAGTTGCTTATTAAACCACTGGTTTATTATCAAGCTAATCAATCAATCCTATTATTGTATATCAGTTGTAAATGTGTCAATAAACTCATTCCTTGTTATTCACACTCTGTGCTAATGACCTTCATACGTTATACTTCATTGTGTAAATACTTTAATTAATCGTTTATACTTCAGGGTGGATTTAATGGTTTTCTTATTTAGTCATTGTCACTTGGTGGTCTATTTAGGTGCCTCTGATTTTCACTACTGAGAGGAAAATGAACTTGCTCATATATAAGAAATACCAGACCTGGGGTTAACCCCAAATAGATGCAATGAGGAACAAAAAGGTGTCTCATAGTATACAAAATGAAATAAAACTTAACATGTATTTGTAATTTAGTCAAATCTTCACGTAAAAGCAATATAATACATACATGTGAAAAAAGTGTTGAAAAGTGAATTAGTGATATAAAATTAAGAACTCCTATCAATTAGAAAAAATGCCTTACCACCAACCATGTTCTTATGTATAGCAGGATAGGAATTTAAAAAAAAATTAGTAGCTATATTGCAATATACAGATGACAAATAATGCATACCAATGTAATAAGTTGACATAGAGTGACCGGATGGTGGTAAAAATGACATAAACATTATACTATCTTTCCTCTGTCAGAGGACTGTCAGGGGTCTACTTATAAATTCTATATTTGTGATAAAAGATAATAAAAATACTCCTATCTGCCTGTCTGTGTTTGCCGGACGGGTGTATATACATATATCGTCCACAGCCCTGTTTGCTGAATTTGCAAATATCAGTAAGTTGGAAGTATACGAATAAACACACAGGCAGCTTGGCACAGGTACGGTGAAGGGAAGTTTAATCCGCAACACGCAAAGGTGGCAACACTTCGACCTGCTAGGTCTTGGCTGGACAACGAGCTAGCAGGTCGAAACATTGTGACTTTTTACGGATTAAACTTCAATTCACCCTACCTAGGCTGAGTTGCCTGTGTGTTTTTTCATGTACTGTGGAGGTTTGGTGAAGCATTTGGATTGAAGACTACATTCAGTGCATTTGTGCTGCCTTTATCACACCTTTCTTGGACTGTATGCGTTGGAAGTATGACCAAAAAATACAACACAAAAAACAGACCTTGGGTTTAAAAAGAATGTAACCTTTTGAATCTAATATTTAGCAAGTAAAGAGCAGTGGTTACCCTTGCACAGGAATTAAGCTAGCAGAACTTATATCAACAGTGTGCTTCTAACTCACTTAACGTCGTTCTGTTGCTGTTGCTTGACTGCCCTGGGGACAATCATCAACATTAAAAGTTATAAAAATGTTTAAATTTGTACAATATGCAATGTATGTGTCTTCAGGTACAGTACTTGTTTTGCTTACATTTAAAAAAAGTGATATGGTAAGCAAGAGACATCACAGACATACACTGAACAAAATTATAAACGCAACACTTTTGTTTTTGCCCCCATTTTTCATCAGCTGAACTCAAAAATCTAAGACTTTTTCTATGTATACAAAAGGCCTATTTCTCTCAAATATTGTTCACAAATCTGTCTTAATCTGTGTTAGTGAGCACTTCTCCTTTGCAGAGATAATCCATCCACCTCACAGGTGTGGCATATCAAGATGCTGATTAGACAGCATGATTATTGCAAAGGTGTGCCTTAGGCTGGCCACAAAAAAAGGCCACCAGAGTTGTTGCCCGGCAATTTAATGTTCATTTCTCTACCATAAGCCATCTCCAAAGGTGTTTCAAAGAATTTGGCAGTACATCCAACCGGCTTCACAACCACAGACCACGTGTAACCATGCCAGCCCAGGACCTCCACATCCAGAATCTTAAACTCCAAGATCATCTGAGACCAGCCACCCGGACAGCTGCTGCAACAATCGGTTTGCAAAACCAAAGTGGACCATGGTATGGGCAGGCATATGTTATGGACAGCATACACAGGTGCCTTTTATTGATGGCATTTTGAATGCACAGAGATACTGTGACGAGATCCTGAGGTCCTTGTTGTGCCATTCATTTATGACCATCACCTCATGTTGCAGAAACTGCCCAGTTTATAGTGGCCTTTTATTTTGGCCAGCCTAAGGCACACCTTTGAAATAATCATGCTGATTAATCAGCATCTTGATATGCCACACCTGGCATCAAAAACATGACTGGGACATATCAATACCAGGGTACTCTTTATATAGAAAAGAAAGGTAAAAAAGGGGGAGGGGTGGCCCTGTATGTGAGGGATAGCTTAAAATGTAACGTAATACAAGTTAGTGAGGCGAACATAGAGTCAGTTTGGGTTACATTAGAATTTGGTAATCATATGGTAACTCGGGTAGGTGTGATTTATAGGCCCCCTGGACAAATAGAGGAGTTAGATAATCTACTAGTTGAGGAAATAGCTAAAATGACAATGAAGGGAGAAGTGATCATCATGGGTGACTTTAATCTTCCTGATGTGAACTGGAAATACAAAACAGCTACTTGCGCCAGGAGTACGCATATCCTAAACTCCCTACTGGGATTATCTCTATAACAAGTAGTGGAGGAGCCAACTCGAAAGCAGGCCATACTAGACTTAGTGTTCACAATTAGAGATTTGTTATCAGATATTACTGTAGGTGAAAGTTTAGGATCTAGTGATCACCAGACAGTGTGGTTTAATATAAGAACAGTGACGCAGTCACACCACACAAAAACAAAAGTTTTAGATTTTAGAAAAACAGACTTTTCTAAAATTAGATTAGGTGTAAAGGAGTCATTATCAGACTGGAGCAATTTAAATGGAGTCCAGGAGAAATGGGATTATCTAAAAGTTGCACTACTGAAGGCAACAGAAAATTGCATAAGGCTTGTCAGTAAGAGCAAAAAATTGAAGAAACCACTGTGGTACTCTGCAGAGGTGGCTAAAATAGTAAGAAACAAAAAGCTAGCATTTAGTCATTATAAAAATACTCAGAGTGAGGAAGATAGAAAGATCTATAAGATTAGGCAGAAAGAGGCAAAGCAAGCTATAAGAGCTTCCAAAGCACACACAGAAGAGACTATAGCCCAGTCAGTGAAAAAGGGGGATAAAACATTTTTTAGATACATAAATGAGAAAAGGAAAGTAAAACAAGGATTAGTTAGATTAAAAACAAAATAAGGATGCTATGTAGAAGAGGATAAAGGCTTAGCAGACTGCCTTAATGAATATTTTTGTTCAGTTTTTACAAATGAAAATGAGGGTAAGGGACCTCATTTAGGGAAAAAGACTAATGAGTCTTTTGATGCATGTAAGTTTACAGAGGAAGAGGTTTTACTTCAGCTGTCTAAAGTAAAGACAAATAAGTCGATGGGACCTGATGGGATACATCCAAAGTTATTAAAAGAACTTAGTGGTGTACTAGCAAAACCGTTAACAGATTTATTTAACCAATCATTGTTAACGGGAGTAGTTCCAGAAGATTGGAAATTAGCTAATGTTGTGCCCATTCACAAGAAAGGTAGTAGGGAGGAGGCGGGCAACTATAGACCAGTAAGTCTTACTTCAGTAGTGGGGAAAATAATGGAAACCTTGTTAAAGAATAGGATTGTTGAACATCTAAAGTCGTTTGGATTTCAAGATCAGAGACAAGCATGGGTTTACTTCAGGAAGATCATGCCAAACTAATCTTATTGATTTTTTTGATTGGGTGACTAAAATAATAGATCAGGGTGGTGCAGTAGACATTGCTTACCTAGATTTCAGTAAGGCTTTTGACACTGTCGCACATAGAAGGCTTATCAATAAACTGAAATCTTTGAGTTTGGATTTCAATATTGTTGAATGGATTAGACAATGGCTGAGTGACAGGCAACAGAGGGTTGTAGTCAATGGGGTATATTCGATGCAAGGTCTTGTTACTAGTGGGGTACCTCAGGAATCTGTTCTTGGACCCATTCTCTTTAATATTTTTATTAGCGATATTGCAGAAGGTCTGGTTGGCAAAGTATGTCTTTTTGCTGATGATACAAAGATTTGCAGCAGGGTTGATATCCATGAAGGGATAAGCCAAATGGCAAATGATTTAGCTAAACTAGAAAAATGGTCAGAGCAGTGGCAACTGACATTTAATGTGGACAAGTGCAAGATTATGCACCTTGGGCGTAAAAACCCAAAAGCAGAATAAAGACTATTTGGTACAGTCCTAACCTCAACATCTGAGGAAAGGGATTTAGGAGTAATAATTTCAGAGGACTTGAAGGTAGGTAGGCAATGCAATAGAGCAGCAGGAAATGCTAGCAGAATGCTTGGTTGCATAGGGAGAGGTATTAGCAGTAGGAAGAGGGAAGTGCTCATGCCATTGTACAGAGCACTGGTGAGACCTCACTTGGAGTATTGTACGCAGTACTGGAGACCGTATCTCCAGAAGGATATTGATACTTTGGAGAGAGTTCAGAGAAGGGCTACTAAACTGGTTCATGGGTTGAAGGATAAAACTTACCAGGAAAGGTTAAAGTATCTTAACATGTATAGCTTGGAGGAAAGATGTAACAGGGGGGATATGATAGAAACATTTAAATACATAAAGGGAATCAACACAGTAAATGAAGAGAGTATATTTAAAAGAAGAAAAACTACCACAACTAGAGGACATAGTCTTAAATTAGAGGGGCAACGATTTAAAAGTAATATCAGGAAGTATTACTTTACTGAGAGGGTAGTGGATGTATGGAATAGCCTGCCAGCAGAAGTGGTAGAGGTAAACACAGTCAAGGATTTTAAGCATGCGTGGGATAGACACAAGGCTATCCTAGCTATAAGACCGGGAATGGGGGACTAATAAAAGTACTCAAAAAAAAAAAAAATTGGGCAGACTAGATGGACCGAATGGTTCTTATCTGCCGACACATTCTATGTTTCTATGTTTCTACCTGTGAGGTGGATGGATTATCTCGGCAATGGAGAAGTGCTCACTAACACAGATTTAGACAGATTTGTGAACAACATTTGAGAGAAATAGGCCTTTTGTGTACATAGAAAAAGTCTTAGATCTTTGAGTTCAGCTCATGAAAAATGGGGGCAGAAACAAAAGTGTTGCGTTTATAATTTTTCTAGTGTATATATATATATATATATATATATATATATATATATATATATATATATATATAATACACAATATCATTAGTATAGATAATTATTTATGTTCCATATTCACAAAGCAAACAATTTTTTGTTTTGTTGGAAAGGTCAAAATATTAATTGCAAAGTAGTGGGGTTTAGTGAGTAAATAAATAATTATATATGCAAGAGTCATCTACTTGCAGGCACATTTGAATAGTATGAGTCATAAAGGTCATATGTATTTATAGTCTGACACACAAATTTTATCTCCCATGTGGCTGTCAGCATTCTGATTATCTTTAATTGTACAGCAAATGTATGCAGATCAGAAGTGATTAGCTCACATCCTGTTGCCATGTTATTAGGTGCTCTGTGCCGCAAGCAGACAACAATTACATCATTATTTCAGTTGGAAAAAATAATGAAAAAATTACACATTATTAATGAAAATATTTAGCTTTTTGTAAAAAAAAAAAAACAACCATTGTTTATTTTTGTCATTAATCTGACTAATTTAGCAAAACTAATAGAAATATTAGTTCTTCAGAGGTGATTATGTTTTCTGTCTTTTCAGACAATTAATTGTGAGCACAGTGCTGGAGAATTGATAGTTGTATGATGCATGTTTATACAATGCATACTAATCACCTAATCAAACAAGGTTATTTTTATCCCCAGTAATTCTAACTATCTGCGGCTTTTCTGTACTTTATTAGTGGATAAGTATGAAAGACTGTAACATTATGGAGGAATATTTTGTTGTGGTTTTTTCTTTCTCTTTTTTTATGCCCTCCCCAAAAAAAAAACCAGAAAAAGAATTCTGGGTAATTACATATCCTGCATGGCATTGTAAATTCTCAAGTGATCACAAAGCTGCTGTCTCCAAAGACTAGAAGACAAGAAGTAGATGTCAATGATCTCTGTGTTGACTGAGAACAGATTAGTTTGCTCTATTCATAAAGCCCGGGGCCAGACACCTTTCTTCATTCAGCATTTAAATCTACTCGCACCTTCTGTTCTGAGCCAATGAATGCACAATGGGAATAACACCTAAAATAAAGTAACAGGAGTCAAAAAGAGGTGTTGTTAACTGGTTTGGGAGCTACTCCCAACTAATGAGCCAAGGCCACTTTAAGGACAGGAAGAAGTGCTATTGAATTTCAGCCAAAGAATAAAACTATTTCTCTGTGTTAAATTGGTTGTGTCCTTTTGTCAGCGACTGAGAGAGCAGAATTACTTGTGCAAATATTTCAGAGCCTACTTCACCTGCTAGAGTGTCATCACCTGCAATTTAACATCTCTGTGTATTGTGAGGTAATTGGAGTGATACTTCCTACCTTCTGTTCAAACATCCAATTTAAATCTCTCTTTGCCGAGAACATGTAAATTAACTGAACATGCTTATTTTATAACCTACACTGAGAGCTCTTTCATCTACAGCATCACTTTCATCTCATGGACATTAATGCTGTTTTCTTTTCCCTGTTTGTCTTTTTTTTTTTTTTTTTTTTAAAGCTGATGTGTGTTTCTTTTTACTCCTGTCCTTTTACAAACTGTAATGTTTATTTGTTGTTTTCTTAGTGAGCACTATAGAAGTATGTGATTGCATTTGCTATAGTCTGTCAGTGAATATATTAGTTACATTTTATTTAAAAGGAATTTCCAAATACAATGCATTAATCTTAAATACAGTTACTTTTACTAGTAATGATTACTACTATTTTTAAAGGAGAATTTTTTTTCACTCCTATTTAAAAATAGCATATATTTTTTCTTCCTTCCCCCCCTCAATTAGGTTGACTTTCCATGGGAATCATGCAGGGAAACAGTCATTCTAATTGATACCTGCATTTCTATATGTGTCCCAGTTTAAATCTGATCAATCTCGTTGAACTGTACCCCTCCTCCCAGAAAAACGTATTTTTCAAGACATATAGTGTAAAAAGTTGATAAATTAGAGACTGACATCACACATTTGGTACTTATTGTCACCAGAGCTATAATATATTACTGATGATGCTAGAGTCTCATTAACAATGCATATCAAGCCACCTCTGTTTAATTTAAAAACTCTTTGAACCTTTGACAGACTAGTTGGGCAGAATGGCTCTTATCTGCCGACATATTCTATGAGGGGGAAGGTGAGTAGACAGCGCTTGGCAGTTAAACAGAGTAAGTGTCAATCACTATACATGTTAAGATTCTTTAACCTTTCCTGGTAAGTTTTATCCTTCAACCCATGAACCAGTTTAGTAGCCCTTCTCTGAACTCTCTCCAAAGTATCAATATCCTTCTGGAGATACGGTCTCCAGTACTGCATACAATACTCCAAGTGAGGCCCTCTTGTTAAAGTGAAGTTACCTGGCCAGGTTCTCAATTCTTCCTTCTTTACTGACCAGCACGTTTCTATATCCATGTACTATTCATGGTATTTTGCTAACCCAATCAGCAAGTGAGTAATTTGACACTCTGCCTGTGGTTACCTTTGTATCTGTGTCTGTTGATTTGTATTTAAAGGCACATATTATTGTTTCTTGTTTTTAACAATTTGTCATTTTTTTTACATTTGTGTATATTTTTTCTATATGTATTTATATATTGCATTGGTTTTTATATATTATTAAATTTATATATTTTATATTAATTTACTATCTTTGGTTTTTTTATATTGATTGACACTTACTCTGTTTAACTGCCAAGCGCTGTCTACTCACCTTCCCATTCTGTTTCCCTTTACAGTGGCTTGCTCCACTGTTTTCTTATAAAGACTAGCAGCTTATTTTCTCAATGCGACTCATCTGTCCAATCCACTGAGATATTTCATTGTCAATATCCTCAATCAGTGTATCTCTGGGTTTGTATACATTTATAATAATTATTTAAATTTAATTTTTTTTTTTTTGGTAAAGGGTTCACTTTGATTTCACATAATAGGCGCTGTGTATATCACATTTCCATTTTTTCTTATATTCTATGAGGGGCATGTACTAAAAAAATGCAAATAAATTTGATGTGCAAAACAATTTTTTTGCTTTGCACCTTTTGCAATTTACTAAACATTTAACACTCAAATAGTAAATACAAGCAAATTGTGAATAAAAATGGGCATAATTGCGAATAAAAGAAGGGAAGTTTGCTAATATTTTTTCTACCTTTTTTATTAGCACTTGCTAAAAGCTGGTGTAATTTTCACAATCAAAATAAGAATTATTTTTCACGAAATATTAGCAAAAGTCTTTAGCATGCGGATACATAATTGCAATATATTAGCGCAAGCGTAAAAATGCACGCTAAATAAAAATAAACAGGGCGCAAATCGGGGAAAGAAAATCGCAAAATGTTACATATATCCGCAAATTGCTTCTAACTCATGTTTTACCTACTTTTCCCCACTGCACTTGTTTTGTAAATAACCCCCTATATCTCTAATCTCATAGGTAACTGCAACTGTCTGTCATGACATCAATGATTGGTATGACACACAGAACATATTTATCTCTTCCAGAACTATTGGTTGTGGCTTGATTGCTGCGCTCAGACACAAATGACAAAGAATGAGGGATCAGTTTTTGAGTAGTCTCCTGCCTAATTAAAGCAATTTTTAGGGGTTAATTCCTCCATAAACACAGTCACCTAAAATATTCTTAGCGAAATTAATTTAAAAACAATATTCCCCATTCTTTTGCTTCACCAAGTTTAATTAAGGAATTTCTAATACTGCTACTATTACTACTAATAATAATAACATACATTTTAAAGGCTGCTAACCGCAGCCAATCAGAAGCTGTGATTTTGTTTGCTGGTTAGCAGTGAATGGAAAGGACATTTTCAAACAACTCCATGATAATTACCTGTTTGCCTTAGGAAACATAACAGATTGTATGGGATTGTTAACAAAATACTGAACAGTATTAGTAAAATAGTAAAAATTATTAGCACAAGACATAAGCATATTTTAAAATTCAACATCATGGTGCAAAAAAAAATAAAAAAAATCCTGCTAATAATAACCGCAATAACATAGATTGTCTTATTATAAATGTACAGAAGATTGGTATTTTATCCAAATAATAATTTTGGAAAGTAAAGATTGCCTGATGATCTTTCTCTGCCATTGACATTCATTTCTATTACTAAGCAAATCCATCCTTACTTTGCATATTTATACATCATTGTGCTATTATACCTCTGCCAGTCGTTCATGCAAAAAGTCACCAGTGAGTTGAAACCAATCAAATTGTCCACAAACCATATGGAAACTGCTCCATCAAGAGTCTCTTCCTTGAGACAGTCGTAACGTGTAATTCTAATTTAACTTTTTTTATATTTCCTTATCATTGTAATGACTATATGTGCTATCATTATAATGACAATAATCGACTGTGCGATGCGATGTTGATACTTATATAGTTAACATGGGGCACTAAGGCACAGTAATGCTGGAATAGAAGAGGGCCTTCGCAAACTGTTTCGTCAAGGTAGGAAGCATAGCATTGTCCAAAATTTCTTGGTATGCTGAAGCATTAAAATTCCCCTACAATGGAAGTAAGGGGCCTAGCCCAATTCCTGAAAAACAGCCCCATACCATTATCCCTCCTCCACCGAACTTTACAGTTGCCACAATGCAGTCAGACAGGTAAAACTCTCCTGGCATCTTCCAAAACCAGACTCACCCATCAGACTGCCAAACTGTGAAGACCCCACACAGCACGTTTCCATAGACCAGTGGTGGCGTGCTTTACACCACTCGATCAGACGCTTGGCAATGTATTGGTGATGTTAAGCTCCTGCCACACAGTTTTTGTTCTAATATTAATGCCAGTGAAAGTTAGGAATTTTTCAGCAATGAAATCAGAAGAGCATTGGTGACTTTTATGTTCCATGTGCCTCAGCACTCAGTAACACCGCTCTTTGACTTTATATGTTCTTCTGCTTTGTGGCTGTTTTGCCTCTGTTCCTAAACGCTTCGACTTTCCAATAATACCTTTTACAGTTGACTGTGGAATATCTAGGAGGGATGAAATGTCATGAACTAACTTACTGCAAAGGTGGCATCCTATCACAGTACCACGCTTGAATTCACTGAGCTCTTCAGAACGACCAATTCTTTTCACACATGTGGCAATGGGTCTGATTTAAACACCTGAATTCAATAATTAAGAGTATCATCACTTTTGTCTATACAGTGTACATGGACTCATACAATTTACATAAATTAGGCATAAATTATTTGATAAGAACATTGATATTTCTGCCCTTCACAACCAAGGTCTCGAAAATACTGTTGTCTACTTTTAATCTTTCCTTTCCCACTGCACTGTCAAGTTCTGCTTCTTGGTAAATAATCCTTTCCAATCTGTTACCCTTAAATCATACTGTTTATATCCCAACTATACAGATAATGTCTACCCCTTTGAGTTGCAAGATACCACAGGATCGGTTGTTTACACCCTCATTATTGCCCATGTTACCTATTATAATGCTAAATGGCCTTCTACTTAATCATCTGGCCCACCTACAGTTCACAGTAATTAGTGGTACCAGTCTCTACTAACACCTCTCCCCTCTGTCAATCTCTACACTGGCGGTCACTATCCTTTAGCATAAAATATCAAATTCTCATCCTCGCTTTTAATAATTATTTCCAAATTACATTTCCATGCACATGTCAACATCTCATGGAAACATACAAAGTGTTTGGCAGATAAGAACCATTTGGTCCATCTAGTCTGCTCAATTTTCTAAATACTAAAGTCCTTTGACCAACTACTTCTGCCTCCTGCCCAATCATATTCCTATCCAATCTGGCCTCCACTTTTGGTTTCCTGCGAGTGGCAAAAGCCACATATATGTATGTTTTGTTTGCTTCTTATAGAGTACCATGGAATGTAATGGGGCTTCTTAAGTAAACAATGATCATAAATAATAATGAACAGCACAGTGAACATTAGAAATCACAACTACTAATAAAATTATCTCTAATATTTTCCATGTGACAGGACTCTACAATATGCCCTGTTTAACCTTGAAATGATTTAACTTATTGAAGGAATTTGCTGAAAATCGCACATGGATTCTGAATACGATTATACTTTAATTATGAAACTGTCATAACAAATCAGTTAGTAAATGACAATTTGTCAGAATGTTTGGCTGAGATCCCTATTATGCTTAGCTAACTAGTAATTCCATTTAGTAAATAGTTCAGAATAATGCTTTATTATCTCCTAATAGATTTAGATGGTTATCAACAGAATCAGAGTATTGAATCAAATTCCTTTTTGAATGAATTAGAATTGTACAAAAAATGTTATACAAAAATGCTCTTTTTGAATACAACATAGGAGATCTAGATTTAGATACCCATAGAAGAGGTGGTATAGAGCAGTGTTTCTCCAGTGGGTCCCAAGGTAGGCTGGGGTGAAGTGGGTCACGGATATGTACTTTGGCTTCATCAAAAAGTCTAACTATTGATTGGGAAGAGGAACACTGATATAGTGACACATGCTGCATTCACTGTCTGAAGCTTAGAAGGGTTTTTAGCTCAATTGTCTAATACCTGGAGGAGAGATTACGTCTAACCTGGTGACCCAGAGGTGTGTTGGGATAATGCACTGATTCACTTAAGGTTTTTTAATTAATTATGATCTGTGAACAGACCAACTTTTTAAATGACAAATGGACTCAGTACATTACATAATGTATGGTGTACATAGCAGCAAAAAAATTTAATCTTATCTACATACATGAAAACTTTGATAATAGCAGAAAATAACAATATAGCAGGAAAGAATTCACACAAAGTAGCCTCATCTGACAGAGGGGATCCGAAATGAGCTGTAGTGTGTCTCAGTGTCACCCTCAAAATAGTGCTGCCAAGGGCAGATCCCTCGCCCCCCAGATAATATACTGCTTAGTCCTTTTTCTTTAGACCTACATAAGTCAAGATTTATAGTGAAACACAGTGGTCGACTGATTTCTTTTATTTTGAACTCCAGTATACATCATTTTGTTTCAATGGATGCACAAAAGACACACATGGGGTTGCCACCTTTTCTTTAAAAGATATTGTTTTCATAGACTTAACATTGGACTTAAGCTTTTTTTTTCCTAGCATCATAAAGTAGCATCATAAAGCACTCCCTAATGTACTGGTACTTTAAAAAAAAAAATTAGTAATAATAATAATTTTTGCTCTATATGCTACTGTCCTCACCCAAATTAAGCTATGTGATGCCATTTCACTTTAAGTATTTGAAATTTGCAAAGCGGTTTGTCAACAAATATCTCTCTGTCGCTGCTTTCCAATGTACTGTTTATTTGCCTAAAGCTACAGAAGTTTTATACTAATGGATGAAACATTAACTTTAAACCAGCAATGACTAGTACTGTACTGATTAGTGAAACATGTACCTTTTCTAAGAGCAATCAGCTCTGTAGCATAATGTCAAGCTCAGTTGATTGCAGTAAGGCTAGAGGCATGTTGTTCTTTAAATACATATTTACAGTATATATTATTTTCCTATGATGAATACAGCTTTATAATGGCTTTAAATTTCACTTTATATACTTCTGTGTGTATTATGTGTATTCTATATGTGTTGCTTGTCAGAGAATTAAGAAGAGTTGCTTTACTGGGTAAGCAAGCAATCAAAGGTAGACAGCCTGTCTCTCAATTGTATTGCCAGAGGGTTAACTGTAACAGAAATTCCTAAGAAACAAAAAAACAAAACACAAAAAACATGCTCAGTGTCTCCTCCCCAACAGACAAAATATCTTCCATTTGATAAGAAAAAAAATACCAACACACTTCACTTGGTTTAAAGGGGAATACCATGTAAATTGATTCTAATAGTGTTGTGTAACTCTCAAAGTAGTTCTTTTGTATAACATAGTTTTGTTTGATAAAGTCTGTCTTAATTAAAATGTAACTTTTATTAGTTTTGGTTAAAAGAGTTGGTTTGTTATCACCTTATAAAGTGAAAAATAGGTAAATAGTGCCAGTGTGAAAATAATGAAAAATAAAAAATAAATCAAAAGTAAGCAAGAAATAATATTTTTCCCATTAAGGGAGGTTGGTGGTATGTAGGAGAGTAGCCTTGGTTAGTTTGTGGGGGCAACTCATCAATAGTGGCTCCCCTATTTCTATGAGGCAAGGTCTCCCAGAGGTTTAGTGGAAGTAGGTGAAATGAGGTTGTTTTGGTAATTATGCATCAATTGGTATATTGTCCAGATTATTCACCTTATATAGTGTTTCACAGGACAGAGACACTGTCCTTAGATTATAGCAAGTCAGCTCTGCAGGTGTTCTTCCGCAATGGTGCACTGAAGCACCTTTTTATACTTTTGTTTAACATATTTGCACATTATTCTTATAAATCTAAATATACTATATTATCCCGTTCTTCCAGATAAGATAGTAAGATTCATTCTTGCTGCTTTGTAGCAGGCAGTTCTCTAAGTCATGGCCTACTATATTTTGAGTGTAAGCTTATTGTGTTAAAGTATGACATCATGTTACAAATAAACAACTTTAATAAAATGTTAGGATTATTAATTTACAGCACATGAATGCTTAAACTTAGGTGCAGCTTATACAACCATTTATCCAATGGAGCCCAAATAGAGAGGTTCAAATAACTGTTTAAATATTTTGAATCACCTAAAAAGTTTTTATGTGTCCGAAACTGTATGTTCTCATTTGTCTAGTAGATCTACCAATATATGTTAACAAATACTACAATACTAACGTTAATACTGTAAATGGTTGTAATTGCAGTAATAAGTGAGTTCTCTCAGAAATTCACAAACACACTTAATTAAGCCAATAATTATATTAACTACCTAGGTATTTTATTTCCTTGCCAAAAATATATATAATGAATGTTTAATTCATTCTAGAGTACCAATGGCATTTCTTGCTGGTGTCATAATCTGGCACTGTTCTGTCCGTTGAGCAATGGTTTTGTTATGCTGGTTTAGGCCTTTATTGGAAACATGTTGCCACCTTCTGCTCATATAATAATAAACTACAAGAAAATCAAGATTTTGAGGTAAATAATATTGGTAAATGACAGGCTATCATACATCATTTTACTTTTTGGTACACAACCTTGCTTTTATTAAATGGCTTTTGTTTGCCTAGATATTTTTTTTATGTTACCTTCAATTTTTATGTTACTAGTATTATATGATTCTCCTCTGAAGTGCTTTGGAGATCTTTCCATGACATTTTTATGCAATTTCTTTGCTGGCATGTATCCATGGCCAATGCATATAACTGGGTTTTAATGAAACAGACCTGGAGATTTTCATTATTGACAGGTGCTGAGTATTACAATGTATCTACTCATTATGTATGAGTAAATATGTGTTTTGTTTCTGGTTTATTCGATATATTGTAATATCTCCCCTGTCCTTGTTTTCTGTGCTAAAGAAAGCACAACATGCAATATCCAAAATGAATATCCAGTTAGAAATGATATGACTGCATGCTGAGAGCTGAATTCCGGTTATTTTCCACACTTTAAGTTGTCCAGTCTATTCTAAGAAACTTTTTCTGGGAGAGATTTGCTCTTGTTCCAAAGACAGCAGAAACCTGAAGCTAAATAGTTACTAAAATATGTATATATGTTATATATTATAAATATGTATGAGCCATTTATTTAAATTTTACAACTTTTTTCTTTAGTTACCAAATTTCTCCTCTAAAAACATTAAGGAGAAGTGAATATACATGTTATATCATTTTTTTAGGTCAAGTTAATGCCCGCCAGGGTGAAACATACGCCAGCCACTTCTTTTATAGATTCTGAATTTTTTGGTTAAACAAACGGACTGGTGAGTGAGCAGTATGTTAAATGGAGAGGGCTGATCCGATGTGGAGTTGAATTTGGCACTTGTCTGTTTTATTGGATCATTTATCAGGACAGGATGTGATCACCTGGAAGTCAGCACTGTTACACCTATGATTTAATTTGGCATGCTTGCCCTGTTTTAAGCACACTTTACTGCAGAAGGAGCCTTTCCCAGAGAGGATGACAAACTTGCCGACCAAGACTCTAATGGCCATCTGCGCTTACATATTGGAATGTGCCCCATGCAACCTGGATCTGTAAAGTTATGAATCAGTAAGGTACAGAGCTGCAATTATATGAGGTGCAGTGTCCCTCTAAATGACTGTGACCCACTCTTTATAAACTGTTGCTGTTTATTATGCTTATTGGCAAATGCACCGGTTGACAAACTCCACTTATATCCATAACATTGGGAACTGTCTATCTGCTCTTTTTTTGCCTAAATGCCCAGCCACGATTGCTGGATGATAGGACTGTGAGTCATTACTATTTTTTTTTCAAAGTTAAAGCAATCTATACCTTGCTGTTTATAAGCTGCTCAGTAATAATTTAAAGCTTTTCCATGTTTAGCCAGAGTTATCTTTGTTTGTTTCTTGGGCAATGGTTCAAAATATTTTAGAAGGCTAGAACCAGGTCTACTTAACATGATATATTTATTGTTAGAACGTTTTGTATATTTTCTCTGTCTTTTATGGTATTTTGAAGTGATTGATGAGTGTGATCAGTTTGTATTCTATGCATATGGCTAATAACATCTATATCCATTAACCCTCATTATATTGAATAAAAACAGTTATAAATTCATATCACCTTGATCCATTATTTCATATATAGTGTTGAGCGAACCCGAACCGCACTGTTCGGGTTTGTACCGAACTTTACGTTTTTTGGACCCCGGACCCGAACACGGACATTTCACTGTACGTCTGTGTTGGAGTTCGGGGGTTTGGAGATTTAATGGCGCAGGGCAGCCAATCAACAAGCGTTTGACTTGTTTGCCCTTAGAAGCCATCACAGCCATGCCTACTAAGGGCATGGCTGTGATTGGCCAGTGCAGCATGTCACCCAGCCTCTATATATAAGCTGGAGTCACGTACATGCACATCACATGAGCTCTTCTTAGTGTAGGGAGATGATGCTGCAGCTGTGAGGGACAGATTAGTAAAGAATTCTGGTGTTGAATCTGCAAACTACAGCTATTATTCAAACTACAGTGATTATTTTAGTGGGTGCTATACTACATTTTTGTACTCAGCCCTGAGCCCAGTGCCACAGAGAGTGCAGTGCACTTGCAACTGCATGTGTGCCAGGCACATGACTTTAATCCTGTTCTGTTAGCTCAGTGGGCAACATCTAAGCATTTTTAAATACTGCAATTTGTTGGTGTTAAATATTACATTTGCGTCCTGCACTTCATATCTGAGAGTCAAATAGAACCGTCAAATACTGTGCTTACAGTGCACTTTTAAAAATTCTAATTGTTTTGGGGGCTAAATAGTACATTTACGTCTTGCAGTGCATTTCTTGCAGTCCAATAAACAAAAAAAAAACAAATAAAAATTGTTGACTATTGGCGGTTACATTGTCGCCTGACATAAACCATCTGTTACTTTGGTGGGTGACCGCAAAGAATGAGGAGAGAGTCAAATTAGGGACGTGGCCCTGGTCGTGGTGCTGCTGGTGTTGGTGGAGTTCCTGTTGCAAGTAGGGGATGTGGTCAATCTGTGCCAACTACACGCACAAGTGAAACACCTTCCTCAGGTGCTAGTATGCGACAGAACCTTCAGCGTTATTTGGTAGGCCCAAATGCCACTCTTAGAATGGTGAGGCCAGAACAAGTACAGGCGATAGTAGATTGGGTGGCTGACAGTGTCTCCAGTTCCTTCACATTGTCTCCCACCCGGTCCCCTGCTGAAAGCTCAGAGTTGACACCTGCAGCCCATGGCCATCTGTCTTTCACCTCACCCCCTTGCAAATCAGCCAAGCAGTCTGAGCCACAAGTCATGCAGCAGTCTCTTTTGCTTTTTGATGACTCTGCTGGCAGGGTCATCAAACCTAGCCTTGCCCCAGAAGTGGAAGAGATTGAGTGCACTGATGCACAACCACTTATGTGTCAGGATGTGGACATGCGAGGACCACCGCAGCACATCTCTGATGATGACGAAACACAGGTGCCAACTGCTGTGGCTTTCGGCAGTGTGCAGACAACTGGAGGGCAGGGTTGAGGAGTGGGTGGCAGATGATGTGAAGGATGATGAGGTCCTAGACCCCACATGGAATCAAGGTCATGCGAGTGACGTGTCCAGTTTGGAGGACGAGGCGGTGGTCGCAAAGAGGCACCAGCGCAGAATAAGAGGGAGCAGGGTGCAAAACCGTAGTGGCCGTCCCCTAGACAGTACGCCTGCTACTGCCCACCGCACCCAGGGGCCGAGCACACCAAAGCCAGCTCCAAGGAGTTCCCTGGCATGACAGTTCTTTAGACAATGTTCTGACGACAAGACATGAGTGGTTTGCAAGCTGTGCAATCAGAACCTGAAGCGAGGCATAAACGTGCTAAACCTGAGCACAACATGCATGACCAGGCATCTACATGCAAAGCACGAGCTGCAGTGGAGTAAGCATCTCAAAACCCAAGAAAGTTCTCAGGCTCCTCCTGCTTCCTCTTCTGCTGCTGTCTTGGCCTCTTCCTCCAGCTCTGGAGTCACAGTGGCACCTGCCACCGAGCAAATAGAGGAAGTGGCAGCAACGCAACATAGTCCGCCACCGTCCCCAAGCATCTCCACACTGTCCCATGGAAGCGTTCAGCTGTCCATCTCCCAAACACTGGAGAGAAAGAGAAAGTATGGCCCTACCCACCTGTGAACCATGGCCCTGAATGCCAGCATTTCCAAATTCCTGGCCTTTGAAATGCTGTCATTCCGTCTGTTGGAGACGGACATTTTAAAACCCTGATGGCGGTTGGCTGTCCCACAGTACGTGGTTCCCAGCCGCCACTACTGTTCCCGGTGAGCCATCCCTTCCCTGCACAAGCAATTGGAGGACAAAATCAGGTCTGCACTGGGCAATGCCATCTGTGGCAAGGTCCACATAACCACAGATACGTGGACCAGTAAGCACAGGCAGGGACGCTATATCTCCCTATCTGCACACTGGGCAAATTTAGTGTCGGCTGGGCCTGAGGCAGATAGCAGTTTGGCGCATGTCCTTCCGCCACAGAGGATTGCAGGGCATTTCTCTTTGCCTCCTGTTGCCTCCTCCTCTACCACCTCCTCATCCGGTCAGCGTAACACCTTCACCACCAACTTCAGCACAGTCAGGGGGAAACAACAGCAGGCTCTTTTAAAACTCATATATTTGGGGGAAAAACACCACAGCGCGCAGGAGCTGTGGATGGGCATGGAACAAGAGATCGATGAGTGGTTGTTGCCTCAAGCCCGGCCTGGTGGTGTGCGATAATGGGCGAAATCTCGTAGCAGCTCTGGGCCTAGCCGGTTTGACGCACATCCCTTGCCTGGCGCATGTGCTGAATTTGGTGGTGCAGAAATTCCTGAAAAACTACCCAGATTTATTAGAGCTGCTGCAAAAAGTGCCGGCCGTCTGTGCGCACTATAGGCATTCTCACCCTGCTGCTGCTCGTCTGTCTGCGCTGCAGTGTAACTTAGGCCTTCCCGCTTATCGCCTCATATGCGACGTGCCCACAAGGTGGATTTCCACCTTGCACATGCTGGAGAGATTGTGAGAGCAGCAGCAGGAGATAGTGGAGTATCAGCTGCAGCACACACGGGTCAGTCGCTCTGCGGAACAGCACCACTTTACCACCAATGAGTGGGCCTCCATGCGAGACCTGTGTGCCATTTTGCACTGTTTCGAGTACTCCACAAACATGGCCAGTGCCAATGACGCCGTTCTCGGCCTTACTATCCTGCTTGTATGTGTCCTTGAAAAAATGCTTAGGGCGATGATGGAAGAGGATGTGGCAAGGAGGAAGAGGAGGAGGAAGAACAGGGGTCATTCCCACGGTTATCAGGCCAGTCATTCACAAGTGGCTTGGGGGGTGGGTTCCTGCACCAGCATAGGCCAGGTACACAACTGTCAAGCCAGGGCACAGTTTTGGAGGAGGATGATGATGAGGAGGAACTGTGTTCACAGCAGGGTGGCACCCAACGCAGCTCGTGGGTATCACTGGAGCGTGGCTGGGGGGATACGGAGGACACAGATGATACACCTCCCACAGAGAACAGCTTGTCCTTGCCTCTGGGCAGTTTGGCACACATGAGCGACTACATGCTGCAGTGCCTGGGCAACGACTGCGAGTTTCCCACATTCTAACTTGTGCTGATTTCTGGGTGGCCACCCCGTTACAAGGACAACGTGCCGTCCTTCATTCCATCACTTGAGCTTGACCGTAAGATGCGCGACTACAAGCGCACGCTGGTAGACGCGCTGCTGAGGGCACTCCAAAATGACACTCCAAAATGACACCGGGGGCTCAATGGAAGCACAAGACGAAGGCAGAGGAAGAGGTCGCCAATGCATCTGGGGCACCGCCAGCACCTCAGAAGGCAGGGTTAGCATGGCCGAAATGTGGAAAAGCTTTGTCAGCACGCCACAACAAGCAGCACCACCATCTGATATGCAACGTCTTAGCAGGAGGCAGCATTTCAGCAGCATGGTGGAACAGTACATATGCACAGGCCTACACGTACTGACTGATGGGTCTGCCCCATTCAACTTCTGGGTCTCCAAATTGGGCACATGGCCTGAGCTTGCCCTTTATGCCTTGGAGGTGCTGGCCTGCCCTGCAGCCAGTGTATTATCTGAACGTGTGTTTAGCACGGCAGGGGACGTTATCACAGACAAGCGCAGCCGCCTGTCCACAGCCAACGTGGACAAGCTCACGTTTATTAAGATGAACCAGGCATGGATCCCACCAGACTTCTCTGTACCTTGTGCAGAATAGACATTTATACCGGCCTCACCCAGTCATTGTTATACTCAAGTGCACTTATTCTTTGTTTTCTGTTGTTATATGTCCCAATATTTTGGGGGCTACCCCAATTTTAAAAAACAAAAACAAATAAAAAACAGTGTTGGCTACCTCCTCCTACTCTTCCTCCTCCAGCGCCGCTTCCACCTACACCGCCACGGTCACCGCCTCCTCAACCTATGGGTCACTTAGTATAAACTGAAAGAGAATACCCTGCACTCCAACCCTCTCTCAAATGGATAATTCTGTTGATCCTTCTGGCAGCCACGCTTTAGATTTAGATTTATGTTCTTCCAAAGCTAAAATCAAAGATTCCATCTAGTGCTATTTTATGGCTCAGCTGTATTTTTAATTTGTATGTATTTTATGTTATTTTAAGTTATTTCCCTATCAAAATTTGCTTGCAGGGCACTTGTCCTACTCTTACCCACATTTTACTTCCTTTTGCAGCCCTCTAGCCCTTTCCAGGACTTTTTTAGAGGCATTTTATTGTCCGAACCCGAACATCCAGGTGTCCGCTCAACTCTATTCATATATTGATATGATTATACTTTGGAGTTCTAGTTGATACAGTTTTTATTTCAAGTTTTTTTTTCACTTTGGCACTTTAATGCCATAAGCACCCACCCATATTTCAATTAATATATATATATTTTTGATAACTCCCCTTAAAATGTTTGATTGGGGATTCATTTAATAAATGAGTTGTATTACTCCAGATCCATATACTTTATTATTATTTTGACTTTCTAGGCCCTGTCACCCCTTATTTCTATTTTTACAAAAAAAAAATGTAAAAAGAAAAAAAAGAAAGAAAAAGTGTTTACTTTGTTATATATTCGATAATTTTTTTGTGGCTGAGCGTTACTGTAATTATTGTTACATAGCAAAAGTTATCCTTTAGAACCAATATATTAATTACTGTATCCAATTCATAAAAGGAAAACTTTTGGCCTTACACGCAGATTGAGTCACAGATATCCACATGGGCGTCCACAGGATTTTTAACGGGGGGGGGGGGGGGAGTCAGAGGGGGCAAATTTCAAAGCAGGAATGGAAATCAACAATTTATTAAAGAAAATTGGGAATCATTAACAGTCAAAGTGATATGTGAGGAGGCAGAACTCTGAAAGCTAAACACATTTCAAGCTGTGAGCGCAAAATATCCTCCCCAGTACCCCCAATACCACCTCATCATTGTTTATCTTTGTTGGCACAGAAGAGGGATTTCCTTGTGGGAGGCAAATGTAACAAAAGTTAGCCAGTTATAGGAACATTATATTATATATATTATATATAAAGATTAGCCACTTTTACCCCAGTCTACAATCCCTATGGCAATGGGCTGGCTGTATATCATGGGAGATGCAGTCAACAACAAAAAAAGTTAGTGTGCAATGAAACAGTCCCAGTCTGTAACTACAAAACCGATAAATTTAAGGTAGCAATATGGCTGGTTGAATATTATTGTAAATGCAATCAACAAAAGTTAATGTTTATACTGTAGACTTACTGTAATCCCATTGCCCCTCCACCTTGCACAGCCCCATCTACAGTTAGCAACTAGAAATGTTACCTGCTGAACATCATGGTGTTGCAGTCAACAAAAGTTAATGTTGTGTTCTGTAGTGCAGCTCTCTAATGCACAGCAAACATTGGGAAGTATTACAAAAAGGGCATTTAGAGGCAATAAAAAGGGACTTAAAGGCCTGGTTCCAAAAAAGGACACTTGGCAGTTATGCATCAGTGTTGACTAACCTCTGGCACTACAGGTGCTGTTATCACATTTCTCATGATATTCCACCAACCGAATGGAAAGCTGAGGATCATGAGATGTGCATTCCACAGCAGCTGCAGTACCAACACATAGTCATATAATACATAACCTTTGGCACTCTAGTTGTTGAGTACTCTCCTTCCCATGATGCATAACTCACTGGCTGTGAGTTATGAGAAATGTAGTCTCAACAGCTGGAGTAATTACTCCATGTTTACTTTAGAATCCAGCCGCCTTTGTTAGGCATGAAAAGGGTTACAAAATAATGCTCTTACAAGTAGTGTGGAGCGGACACCTCGATGTCCGGGTTCGGGGTCGAACTTGACCCCGAACCCAAACCCCATTGAAGTACATGGGGACCCGACGTTCGGCTTATGGAATACATGTAATACTATTGGCTTTCTATAAACCGAAATAGAGTCCCCATTCATAAGAATTTCTTATGAATGGGGACTCTAGTTCGGTTTATAGAAAGCCAATAGTATTACATGTATTCCATAAGCCGAAAGTCTATAAACCGAACGTCTTTCGGTTTATAGACTTTCGGTTTATAGAATACATGTAATGCTCTTGCTATTCTATAAACCGAAAGTCTATAAACTGAATGTGTTTCGGTTTATAGACTTTCGGTT
The DNA here is from genome assembly GCA_036172795.1 of Pelodytes ibericus. Taxonomy (NCBI): domain Eukaryota; kingdom Metazoa; phylum Chordata; class Amphibia; order Anura; family Pelodytidae; genus Pelodytes; species Pelodytes ibericus. Next base: position 90,163,833 of record CM069860.1, read on the forward strand.
TATAGCCGAACCCCGAACTCCAACACGGACATATAGTGAAATGTTCGGGTTCGCTCAACACTACTTACAAATTATCAGCTCTTGCACAGGCAGAGGAAACATGAATAAAGTGGAGGGAATAAACAAAAAACAGCCAATCTCACAGTAAAGGAAGGCAGAGTAACTGGGAGAGAAACCATTAGGATGAAAGGAGGGATCTAAGAGAAGCTCGCCAATAAGGTGAAAGACAGACAGCTAGTGGCCAATGGGGTGAATTAAATCAACAGTAGTTGGAAGAAACTAAGGGAACTTTGGCAATACCATGATGAAAGGGGTTTAGTGGTGAGTAAGAGAAAGAATAACATGTATAATAATTTAAACCAGTATAATGTCATCCACCCTGGCAAGTGAGAATATAACCAAAAGGATCCAGAATCCAGAAACTATAGTGCTCAAGTGGACAGATTTAGTGGACACTGCAGTGTGTCCACTCAGGGCAGCTACCCCTGTTACTCAGTGGTAAAAATGGCCATGAGAGAGCAGACCAAACCTTTCTGAAAGGGGGAGTATAGAATTAAATGAAAACATTTGCTGCAATTCCCTGTCTGACAGGTGTTTTTCATGATCTATAATAAAGCACCCCTTCCCCCCCATGGATATCCAGGATTAGGCTTACTGCAAAAAATCTTTCAGCAAGAACATACAGTTGCTCTTACATTGCTTTTAACGGACCACTCAAAGTCCACCACCATTCAGCTTAAAATATTAAATGCAAATTAAATCTAAGACTTCCGCTAAGATTATGGATGAAATATTGTTTTATATTTTTACTTTTCTTACTGCAATCCCGAATTTGTTTACAGACTTCCACCATACTACATGCCCTAGTGAGGCACTTCAGAAACAGCATCAGTACTTAGGAAGTAAACTTTTGTTCGCTTCCTAAGCACATGTGTGCAGCTAGCACCGCAATATTTTTAAATGGCAGCTACGGTCACTCCGGGGAGTGATCGTAGCACGCTCTTGCACTTTTTTTTCAGTGCCGCACAATGCCTCTACATTTCTTTGCTCTTTTTAGTGCATGACGTGCCTGGCACGTCAGTTGCCACTAACTGAATGTTTATGCATGACGTGCCTGGCACGTCATATGTAGTTAAGGGGTTAATAGGAGAATTGTTGAGTTCTGGATTTTTATATGAAGGTTCCGAATAGCAAAATGGGGGACCATGCAAATGAGTGTGCAGTGGAGAGGATCTTTAAAGGGATTCAGTTGTCACGGTCGGCTGTGCCGATGAGGTCTGGAGTCGCGGTGCAGGGGTAGTGGGTGATTCAAGGCCCTACGCAGGGTGAGCACTCTCCACCTGGGGTGGAGCCCCAGGCTTTGAATGCCCACATGCAGAGGCCTTGTTTGGTTTCCCACGAGTCATAGCCAGGCAGGGACAAAGCAGGGTCTAGGAACAAGCCGAGGTCAAAGGACTGTAGAAATCAGGGATGGTCAGAATCAAGCCGAGGTCAAGGGACTGGAGAAAACAGGGATGGTCAGAATCAAGCCGAGGTCAAGGGACTGGAGAAAACAGGGAAGGTCAGGAACACGAAGAACAGGAATCAAAACACAAGCTAGCAGAAAATAATGTACCAGCTCTGATTGCTGGGAGGAAGGGGTTTAACCCCTTAACGACAGATGACGTGCCAGGCACGTCACGGCAAATCGTGGACTTGCCGACAGCTGACGTGCCTGGCACGTCATGCACTAAATGGAGTAAAGAAAGCGACCAGCGGTCGCTTTCTTTACTCTAACGGTGTTGCTACAATGCCTCTAGGTAGAGGCATTGTGCAACACCCCCCAAATGTGCAGGGGCGCGCTACGATCACTCCACGGAGTGATCGTAGCAGCCATTTAAAAATGGCTGCGCCCGCTGCACACATGTGCTTAGAAAGCGAACGATCGTTCGCTTTCTAAGCATCTGCGGTGTTGTTAAAGTGCCTCGCCAGCGAGGCACTTAACAACACCTCCAGGCTGCCCAGAGCCGATGGGGGTCGCTCTCCTGAGCGACCCCATCGGCTCAGTAGAAGGGAACGCTGCCTTTACAGGCAGCGCTTCCCTTCTAATGGCAAGAGCATCGGAAGTGAAAGTATTTCACTTCCGATGCTCTAGGGGGAGCCAATCGATGCCGGCACAACAGATCTATGTGATCTGTGTGCAGGCATGTATGGTAAGTGCTCTGATGAGCACTTACCATACTGTCAAAGGCAATATTACTAAATATTGCCTTTGACAAGTATTGATCTGCCTCCCTCACCTTACTACTTTTAGTAAGGGAGAGAGACAGATCAGATCAAGTAAAAAAATAAAATAAAATAATAAAAAAAATATTTAATAAAATTTTAAACACCAAGGGCTTTTATAAAAACCATTTAACCCCTTCCCTGCCATTGATCGCTGTGTACGCAGTGATCATACACAGCAGCACATTTTTTGCTGTCTGTGCATTTTTTAGGGGTTATTTTTTTTTACTGTAATTCATTACAGTATAAAAAAACCTCTTTTAAGAGAGATTAACCCCTTTCTTGCCGTAGATCACTGCCTAATCAGCGATCTGACGCAAATGCAGCAATCTTGCTGCAGAAGCATTTTTAATTTTTTTAAAACTTTTTTATTACACCCGTCACGTGTTAATTATACCCGCTAGGGGACTACGTTTAACGTAAAAAATTTTTTTTAGCTGTCTGAGCGCATGTATAGCGATCAGTAACAGCTGATAAGTGACAATGGCGGGTTGGCGTTTGCTCAGATGAGCATCACCATTCGTCTGGTTAGATCAATATGTGTAAATATTTGATCTGACCCGTGTAGATCTGCCTCCCTCTCACTTGAGTTTTAGTGAGGGAGGGAGACAGAGCTGTATAATGTAAGTTTTTAATTATAATATATTTAGTAGAATTGAGACCCAAAGGCTTTTATAAAAGCCGTTTCCAGTATTTAACCCCTTCCCTGCAATTGATCGCTGTGTACGCAGTGATCTTACACAGCAGCACATTTTTTGCTGTCTGTGCATTTTTTTAGGGGTTATTTTTTTTTACTTTGATTTATTACAGTATATCAAAGGCTCTTTTAAGAGCTATTAACCCCTTCCTTGCCGTATATCACTTCCTAAGCAGAACATATGGTCACTGCCTAAGCAGTGCATATGGTCACTGCCTAAGCAGCGCATATGGAGCAATCTAGTCGCCGAAGGATTTTTTTTTGCTATCAGCATTTTTTTTGTCAGACTCACTAGGGGTTAATTATACCCACTAGGGGATTACGTGTATTCCTTTTGAAGCTGTCTGAACGCGTGTATAGCGATCAGTAACAGCCGATCAGTGGCAAAGGTGGTTTGGTGATTTCTCAGATGAGCATCACCATTCGTCTGGTGCGTAAATATTGTTCTGACCCATATGGATCTGCCTCCCTCTCCTCACTTGAGTTTTAGTGAGGGAAAGAGACAGATCTGTATAACATAATTTTTAAATTGTAATAAATTAAATAAAATGTTAATAAATGGTGAGTCCCAAGGGCTTTTATAAAAGCCATACCTTTTGTATACTGTAGTGTATTAACCCCTTCCCTGCCACTGATCACTGCACAGCAGAACATTTTTTCTTGTCTGTGCATTTTTAGGGGTTAATTTTTTTGTACAGTACTACAAAGGCTCTTATAAGAGCTATTAACCCCTTCCTTGCTCTACATGTTCAAATTCCAAGTTTGAAAATCAAAAAGCGCACCTCTCAAATGTAGCCTTTCAACCCCTAACAAAGCTGACAAAGCTATGCATGGGTGGTATCCCTGTGCTCGGGAGATGTTGCTGAACATATATTGTGGTATTGTTTGTCAGTGACACATACCGAAATATGTGAATTTGTGTCTAAAGTGCAATGTATGTGGGAAAAAATACACAATAAAATGACTACCACAAACTTTGACAAAGGCTGGTGGTAGAATTGGTGCATGGAAAGTGTTAAAATACCACCATTTAAAATAGCCTAGGGTGTCTACTTTTACAAAATATATACTTTTTGGGGTGAAATACACTGTCCTACTTAAAAAAAAAGTCCCAAATGAAAGATGGGCTCAGGCTGACTACACGTCAATATTCCAAGTTGAAAATGCGCACCTTCACAATGTGGCCCTTTAGCCCCCAAACAACCCAACAAACCTATGCATGGGTGGTATCCCTGTACTCAGGATATGTTGTTGAACACATATTGGGTTATTGTTTGGCAGTGACACATACCAAAATCTGTGAATTTATGTCTAAAATACAATATTTGTGAAAAAAAACCACACAAAAATTACTACCACAAACTTTGACAAAGGCTGGTGGTAGAATTAGTGCATGGAAAGTGTTAAAATACCACCATTTGAAATAGCGTAGGGTGTCTACTTTAAAAAAATATATGGGTTGATGGGGTAAAATACACTGGCTGGTTTCAAATATGTCCCAAATGGGACATGGGTGCAGGCTGTCTGCATGTCAAAATTTTAATTTGGAAAACCAAAAACTGCACCTACCAAATTTGGCCTTTTACTCCCCAAACAACCCAACAAACCTATGCATGGGTGGTATCCCTGTACTCAAGAGATGTTGCTGAACACTTATTGGGGTGTTATTTGGCAGTGACACATACCAAAATCTGTGAATTCATGTCTGAAGTACAAGGTTTGTGAAAAAAAACCACAAAAAAATTACTACCACAAAGTTTGACAAAGGCTGGTGGTAGAATTAGTGCATGGAAAGTGTAAAAATACCACCATTTGAGATAGCCTAAGGTGTCTTCTTTTAAAAAATATATGGGTTGATGGGGTAAAATACACTGGCTGGTTTCAAATATGTCCCAAATGGGACATGGGTGCAGGCGGTCAGCATGTCAAAATGTTAATTTGGAAAACAAAAAACTGCACCTACCAAATTTGGCCTTTTACCCCCCAAACAACACAACAAACCTATGCATGGGTGGTATCCCTGTACTCAAGAGATGTTACTGAACACTTATTAGGGTGTTATTTGGCAGTGACACATACCATAATCTGTGAATTCATGTCTGAAGTACAAGGTTTGTGAAAAAAAAACACAAAAAAATTACTACCACAAAGTTTGACAAAGGCTGGTGGTAGAATTAGTGCATGGAAAGTGTAAAAATACCACCATTTGAGATAGCCTAAGGTGTCTTCTTTTAAAAAAATATATGGGTTGATGGGGTAAAATACACTAGCTGGCTTAAAATATGTCCCAAATGGGACATGGGTGAAGGCTGTCTGCATGTAAAAATTTCAAGTTGGAAAACAAAAAACTGCACCTCAAAAATTTGGCATTTTAGCCCCCAAACAACCCAACAAACCTATGCATGGGTGGTATCCCTGTACTCAGGAGAAATAGTAGAATCTATTTAGCATGTTTTTTCGTTCGCTATTGTCGATGAGGAGAAGTTGTTTCAAATAAAAACAAAGAAATTTGTGTATTTTTTTTTTTTACCATATTTTATTATTTTTTTTAATAATATGATAAGATATGATCAAAAAGATGGCATCCATAGAAAGCCCTTCTTGTCCCGATAAAAACAATATATAATATGTGTGGGTACAGCAAATGACAAAGAAGAAAATTACTGCTAAACACAAACAGCACAGAAATGTTAAAATAGCCATTGTCCAGAAAGGACAAAAATGTTTCAAAGGCTCTGTCCTTAAGGGGTTAAATAGCTCCAGGGCTCATTATTTCAAGGGTCTACACCTGGGCAGTAGGTAATCAAGAAAACAAAATCAGAGAGATAGCCACCACTGCTACATGAGGGAACAGCACCAGCAGGTGGTGTCTGGAACAGGAGCAGGGAACAGGAACCACAGCAGTCTGGGTTCGAATCCAGGTAAATCGTTACATCAGTCACTTATTATGCAAAAAATTATCTACATTGTGTTAGCAGAATAATTATGCACATGAACTACTTTTCAATGGGAAATGTGTAAACTTGCATATCAAGCTGCAGGTGATGTCATAAACAGGAGACACCAGACATATTTAAAATATGTTAGTCTTTTAATTTATGCACTTGCATATTTGTTTATAATATTCCTTTTGTTTTTCACGTTTTTATGGGGGCTTGCTTTAATTTCTGCTTTCTATATTTACTTGTTATGAAGAGTATATTCTATTTTAAGTATATTTCTAGTCACTAATAAGGTACAGCTATTATTCTGTAGATAGATTTTGTAAAGTGCGTTGTTGAGAGCAAGGTCAAAAACTTGAAAATCGCATGAGTTGTCCACTTGTTCAGTAATTGCAGATAGGATGTAATTTTAGACAATCAGATAAAGCATTTTAGCTCTGTAGTTTGAGGATGCAGCACCCTCTCTGCTCATTCATCCTAGTGGACTAATTGAGCTTATCCACAGTATAAAATGCTAAGAAAAGCAAAGGGTAATTTGAAGCGCAGCAATTCATTACTAGGGTTGACTGAATCTGATAAGTTAGATGGTGGATTTAATGTTATCAATTAGAGTTAGTTCATGTCTCAATATAGAGTTTTAGATTAAAATCATCATACGCGAATTTCAATAGTTCATGAAATCACTTATATTATGAGGCTGTTAGTGAGAAAAGTATAAAATAAGACTTTTCCTTAAAAGTAATGTTAAATACATAAGTCATTTAAGCTATCTAGCTATAGATATAATACAATGTAAGATTTTTTCCTCTCTCTTACAATATAGTATAGATTCAGTCAGGGCCGATCCTAGGTTCACTGGCGCCTGGGTGCAAGTTGGGCGTGGTTATATTATGAAATACTCCCCTTTAGACATTTCTGTCTGTGCCATTTTCATTATTGGGGAGAGGGGGAGGAGAGCACAAACTTTATTTTTATGTAAAGGACCAACACAAACTTTTATTTTAAATAAAGATATATATTTTGCCATAATACTGTGTAGAGGTTTTATTTATTTCTATGATGCTCAGCCAGCAACATGGGAGAGTTTTTGCTGACTAGCAGAATGAGTTTTAATTACCATTCCCATGATGTCCATTCAGCCAAAGTCTGGCTGAGCATCACTGGAAAAGAAGTACACAAGGAGCGATAAATAATATTCCACCATGCCAGTCACTCATGTGTCTCTCTCTCCCCATGCCCTCATGTCTTTCTCTCTCTTTCCCCATACCCTCATGTCAGTCTGTCTCTCTCTCCCCATACCTACATGTCTGTCTCTCTCGCTCCATACCTACATGTCTGTCTCTCTCTCCCCATACCCACATGTCTATCTCTCTCTCCCCACTCATACCCAATGTCTGCCTCTCTCTACACTCATACCCAATGTGTGTGTCTCTCTCTCTCCACTCATACCCAATGTCTGTTTCTCTCTCTCTCCACTCATACCCCCACACCTGTCTCCACTCCTGCCCCCACATCTGTCTCCACTCCTGTCCCCATGTCTGTTTCCACTCCTGCTCCTTATCAGGCACTTTTCAGTGCTTTATTTTTTACACATAGGCTGCGCCGACACAACGAGCGCGAACCAACTTAAATCTACACATTGGCGCACGCAACGATTGCATCAGTGTGCGCCGTGTTTATACATGCCCCCCAATGTGTATATGTGATTATGTATGCATGCACATACATAATTAAATACACAGTCATATAATCACTCAGTCATAATGCACAGTTACACAGACACACATATATAAAGTCACACACACACACACACAGTTACACATGCAGTCAGTCACATACACATACATAGTCACATACACATCTACACACATATACAGTCACACATGCAGTCAGTCACATACATACACACAGAAACACACATATACAGTCACACATGCAGTCCGTCACATTCACATACATACACACAGAAACACACACACATACTGTCACACATGCAGTCAGTTACATACATACACACACACAGCAGCAGTCTTTTTTATTTTTAAGGGGGGGGGGGTTCTTCAGTTCCTACTGTGGATGACATACACAGAATGACACTCATACAGATATAAACAGTGACACACATACAGGTACATGCACATAAACACTGACACACATGCAGACAAACAGATACACATACAGACATGTATGCAGATACATGGGTATATGTTTGTAAGTATCTGAATGTTTGTCATTAACCCCTTCGCGACACAGGACGGACTAGGTCCGTCCTGTGTGGCGAAGCGTTAGTGACACAGGACGGACCTAGTCCGTCCTGTGTCAAAACGAGCACTGAAAGCGGAGTTTTTCCGCTTTCAGTGCTCTGATGGTTTTGTAACGATGCTTCCGTACGGAAGCATCGTACAATACTAAAAAAAATGCCCGTCGGCATTTCGATCGCTCCGGAGAGCGATCGAAATGCCGGTTTTAAAGGCACAGTGCCTTTAAAACACGTGCATTAAAAAATGAGCATAGGAAGCGAATTTTTCGCTTCCTATGCTCAGAAAGTGTTCCTGATTGCCTCGCAAGTCGAGGCAATCAGGAACACAAAAAAAAAATGCACGATCTTGGTCACTGAGTGACCAAGATGGCGCTGCCCTTCTAAGGGCAAGAGCACAGGAGGCAGGAAGTACCTGCTTCCTGTGCTCTCTGGCTGTCACACGATTGCCTCTTCACAGAGGCAATCAGTGACTGCCAGGCACACTGACAGGCAGTGGGGATGTTCTGCTGAACATCCCCACTGACTGGTCAGATCAATATTAACCCTATATTGATCTGACCAGTTATGATCTGCCTCCCTCTCCTCACATTTTTTTAGTGAGGGAGAGAGACAGATCAAAGTTCTAAAAGTAAAAAAAAACAATAAACACACAACACACAAATATTAAAACAATAAAAAAAAACTTATTAAAGCAATTCCCTGCGTTTAACCCCTTCCCTGCCACTGATCTTGCACAAGCAGTGATCGTGCACATCAGCGCATTTATTTTTGCCGTTTGTGCATTTTTTAGGGGTTAATTTTTTTTGTACTGTAATTTATTACAGTACTAAAAAGGCTCTTCTAAGAGTTATTAACCCCTTCTTTGCCGTCGATCACTGCTTACGCAATGATATTGACGCCAAAGCAATTTTTATCTGTCTGCATATTTTTATTTTATTTTTTTTACACATACCCGCTAGGGGATTACATGTAAAGTAAAAATATTTGAGTTTTTTTTTTTTAAGCTGCCTGAGCGCATAGCGATCAGTAACAGCGAATTAGTGGCAAAGGCGGTTTGGTGATTTCTCAATTAAGCTCACCATTCGCCCTGGTCAGATCAAAATTGGTCGGATCAATATTCACAAATATTGATCTGCCTCCCTCTCCTCACTTACATTTTTGTGACGGAAAGAGACAGATCAGTATTAGTGATATAAAATAACATTTTATAAAATTGTCAGGTTTTATGAAAGTCTTTCACTGTGTATTAACCCCTTCCCTGCCATTCATCACTGTGTAAGCAGTAATCTTGCACAGCAACAGTATGTTTTTCTGTCTGCACTGTTTTATGGATTAATTTCTTTGTACTGTAATGTATTACAGTACTAGATAGGCTCTTCTAAGAGCTATTAACCCCTTCTTTGCTCGAGATCACTGCTTACGCACTGATTCTGAGGCCGCGGACTCAGGGTTCGATTTTGACCCTATTCAGCTTTCTGATACATCATCTAGCGATGTATCGGTGGCTGCTGAGCCCTTGCCACAAGTAGTGATGGGGGTCTACCGATAAAAAAATATATGGTTTGGTGGGGGTAAATTACATTGGCTGGCTTCAAAGATATATCCCATAAAGGACACGTACGCAGGTTGACTACATGTCAAAATTCCAAGTTGGAATTTTGAGATGCGCATCTCACAAATGTTGCCTTCTAGCCAAAAACAAACCAACAAACCTATGCATGGGTGCTATCCCTGTACTCGGGAGATGTTGCTGAACACATATTGGGTTGTTGTTTGGCAGTGACATATACCAGAATCTGTGAATTCATGCCTGAAGTACAATGCATGTGGAAAAAAACCTCCCAAAAAAGTACTACCACAAACTTTTACAAAGGCTGGTGGTAGAATTAGTACCTATACAGTATTAAAATACCACCATTTGAAATACCTTAGGATGTCTATTTTCCAAAAATATATGGTTTGATGGGGTAAAATTCATTGGACGGCTTCAAAAATGTTCCAAATGGAACATGGGCGCAGGCTGACTACATGTCAAAATTCCATGTTGGAATTGCGCACCCCCTAAATGTGGAATTTTAGACCCAATACAAACCAACAAACCTATGCATGGGGGGTATCCCTGTACTCAGGAGATGTTGCTGAACACATATTGAGGTGTTGGTTGGCAGTGGCAAATACCAGAATCTGAAAATTCCTGCCTGAACTACAATGTGTGTGGGGAAAAAATGACATCCCAACCCTTTGACATAGGTTGGTGGTAGAATTAGCACTTGGAAAGTGTTAAAATACCACAATTTTAAAAACCCTAGGATGTCTAGTTTTCCAAAATATATGGTTTTATGGGGTAAAATACTTTGACAGGCTTCAAAAGTGTCCCAAATAGAACATGGGCGCAGGCTGACTACATGTCAAAATTCCAAGTTGGAAATGCACCCCCCCTAAACATGGCCTTTTAGCCCCCAAATAATCTAACTAACCTACACATGGGTGGTATCCCTGTACTCAGGAGATGTTGCTGAACACATATTAATGTGTTTTGTGGCACTGACACATAATAGGATCTATGAATTCATGCCCGATGTACAATGAATGTGAAAAACAAATTACTATCCATAACATTGACATAGGCTGGTGGTAGAATTAGTGCATGGAAAGTGTTAAAATACTACCATTTGAAATACCCTAGGGTGTCTAGTTTTCAAAAATATATGGTTTTGTGGGATAGAATACACTTTTTGGCTTCAAAAATGTCCCAAATGGGACATCGGCGCAGGTTTTCTGCACGTCAGAATTCCTAGTTGGAAAACCAAAAAGCGCACCTCTCAAATGTGGCCTTTTAACCCCCAAATAACCTAACCAACCTATACATGGGTGGTATCCCTGTACTCAGGAGATGTTGCTAAACACATATTGAGGTGTTGTTTGGCACTGACATATAACAGGATCTGTGAATTCATGCCCAAAGTACTATGTATGTGAAAAAAAATTACTATCCATAACATTGACATAGGCTGGTAGTATAATTAGTGCATGGAAAGTGTTAAAATACTACCATTTGAAATACCCTAGGGTGTCTAGTTTTCAAAAATATATGGTTTTGTGGGATAGAATACACTTTTTGGCTTCAAAAATGTCCCAAATGGGACATGGGAGCAGGTTTTCTGCACGTCAGAATTCCAAGTTGGAAAACCAAAAAGTGCACCTCTCAAATGTGGCCTTTTAACCCCCAAATAACCTAACCAACCTATACATGGGGGGTATCCCTGTACTCAGGAGATGTTGCTGAACACATATTGAGGTGTTGTTTGGCACTGACATATAACAGGATCTGTGAATTCATGCACAAAGTACAATGTATGTGAAAAAAAATTACTACCCAAAACATTGACATAGGCTGGTAGTATAATTAGTGCATGGAAAGTGTTAAAATACTACCATTTGAAATACCCTAGGGTGTCTAGTTTAAAAATATATATGGTTTTGTGGGGTAGAATACACTTTCTGGCTTCAAAAATGTCCCAAATGGGACATGGGCACAAGTTTTCTGCATGTCAGAATTCCAAGTTGGAAAACCAAAATGAGCACCCCCTAAATGTGGCCTTTTAGCCCCAAAACAAACCAACAAACCTATGCATGGGTGGTATCCCTGTACTCAGGAGATGTTGCTGAACACATATTGAGGTGTTATTTGGAAATATCCCTTCACATTTTAAGGTAATGTTTACCTAAATTGCAATATATGTGAAAAATTAAAAAAAAAAGATTTTTTGCTGCAAACTTTGGCATAGATTGGTGGTAAAATGGCTACATGAAATGTGTCAAAATACCCCAAGTTAAATGCCCTGAGTTGTCTAGTTTTCAAAAATATGTACATGTTGGGGGTCATTCATGGATTTAGTACAGAAATCAGTGTTACAATGTCACTATCGCTAATTTTGAAAGAAAGGATTTTAAAATAGCTTTGCACCACTTATAGTTCTGGCCCTGTAACATGAATAAAAAAGCACAAAAACATAAAAACATGGGCTATTTCTGAACTCAGGACATATATTAGAAACTTTTTAGCAGTGTTTTTTTGTTGTCTCTTGTACATGAGTATACGATTTTTCAAATAAAAGTCATAAAAAAAGTATTTTTTCAATTTTTTTGCCATATTTTATTATTTTTTTTACATCAAATTATATGCTATTATCAAAATAATGGTATCAAAAGAAAGCCCTTCTTATAACGATAAAAACGATATATAGTTTGTGCGGGTACACTAAATGAGACAGAAATAAATTACAGCAAAACACAAACTGCTCAGAAATGTTAAAACAGCCCATGTCACCAAGCGTCGGACAAGCCAAAAAAGTCATGTCACTAAGGGGTTAACATGTCACCTACGGCACCTGAGGCTCGCACCTCCTTGTCACACCAAGCACAGGGTGATGGGTGCAAGCTCAGCTCCCGTCACACTCTGTGATTGCAGTGCCTCTCCTCAAGTGCACCCCCCCAGGATCAGCCTTGGATTCAGTAATCTATATATTAAGCACTGCACTTGCTTTCCCAAATGAGGTTTCCATTGCTTACTCTGGTTACAATAGACATTTGCTTTTATTAAATGTCTGTTTCCATGCTTCATCTGTCTGTACTATTTTTTGTGGCAAATTGTCTGCTATCTTTTTTAAATTATTTTTCCAAACATAAACATCAAGACAATGCAATTTATATTCATACATTGTTCAATATATTGAGAAAATGCAATTCCACCTAGGTTTTTTTCTGTATAGTGTACATGTGTTAATAGATGTGAAATGCACTTTTTTTTTTTTTTTTTTTACTTTAAATCAATTTACAGTTCCCCTGTAGCTTTACATTCAAAATAATTTCACCAGGAAGTGGAAATTCAGTGACATCAAATAAGAAAGATAGATAGGCAGGAGTGTTGCTATAGAAACATAAAGATTCCTTTAATAAGATAGATTCCTTCATATTTCTTTGTTGGTAATAGGTGTTTTGAACCAATCAGCTCCAACGTAAATGGACCAGAAAATGCGCATATAATAATAAAATAATGGCATCTCATGACTGCCCATTTCACTGAGTAATCAGAGTAAACTATTTGAGTTATATCTCTTTTATTTTGTTTATATGGAAATACATTATCTTTTCAGGATCTACTTAGGTAGCTTTTTCAATGAAAATCGGGGCTCCAAGTTTCAGGACACTTCTGGTCAGTGGAATTGGCATAAAAATTGGCCATTGTGGCCGATTTTCGTGCAGAAATGTTGGGATCCCAACTCCTCTGGAGTTTGGTTCATTGAACTAGTAGCCTATATCCTCCCCATAGATATTTATGGAACGGGAGGAGTTTGGGTATTGCAAAAATAGCAGAAATCCTCCATGAATTAAAAATAAATAGAAAAAAAATAAAAAAAGCCCATAAAAAAATCATGGGGGCAAGGCATGTAGCCCTACCCCAATAATAAATGGGGCTGAAAACCAACACAATGCCCCGCAGGTGCCTCATACATTTTTTTTATACCTATTAAAATAATACCTATAAAATGTACCATTAAGCTTTGTAAAAATAACCAAAGTCCTCTCAAAATGAAAAAATATATAACAAAAATCCCCCCCCCCCCCCTCCTCAGGGCCAGCAGACTGCTGCTGGCTCCTTAAATAAAATAAAAAAAATACCCAGCCCTCTAAAAATAATATTTACCTATTTTAAATTTTCTATGCCATTGATGCCCACGATCACTATCTTCTGCCCAGGTAAAGGGGTCATCCAAAATTAAAATGATAATCCACCTAATGCCAAACTATGGGGGGGAGTGTGAATCAGTCACTGGGTAGAGGTTTTTTTAATTTTAAATGAAGCCATTCGGAAGCCTCCTTATCCCAGTTCAAAAATTATGGGGGTATTTTCTTTACATTTCTTTACACTTTATTTTAATTCTAAGGAACTGGAGAATTAAAATGCCCAAATTCGGTTGTTTAAGTCAATTTCTGGTTCTTTTCAAGGGATTTTGGCTCATGGGTTTTTGGGCTGAGTAGGGTGAATCCATAGGATTTGCAGGGCTGATATCCCCTAACCGAACATGTCTGAAAACAGGCCTATAAAATGCGAAAATGCCAATTTCAGCATTAAATCGTCAATCTTGTGTAGCCAGATCTCAGAAATTTCTGAAATTCGGCTACTTTGACCGACCTGGCCCCATCGGTCTATATTGAGTAGACTCTTTTGTTTTTAACTTTTAATATGATCTAAAGTTTCACACACATATTCTAATAATATTCTTGCCAATGCCTTCAAACATCCTTTTCCTGTAACATAAAACAGTCATTCATACATTTTAACAAGTCTTAGAATATTTAAACATAATCATAAAAACATTTTTTTCTGTCTCTAAGACAACTTTTATTTTTTTCTTAAATAATCAAATTAGGCCCTGGGTCCATAAATTCAGAAAGTGCAGCTTTGGCAAGGGTAGTGGTTATATTGGCATATATGTTGGCACGTCTACGACTTCAACAAAATCAAAAGAAAACACATGCTGAATTTTATTAAATACCTGGCAATGATCGGAAATGAACAATTCAGTAGTATTAGTGGTCATGAAATTATGTTCTAGAGCATTTACTTTCACAATATTTCTGCAATCCTGGCTGTTATGTTATATTAGTGATGTAATAAAAAAAAAGCGTACAAATTCCACCAAGCAGACATTTAACAAATGTTTAATAGGCCGTTCTTGTATGGTCTATTAAAATGGGCAAATGTTTAACAAAACCAACTTTATATGTATAGCCAAACGTATAGTATTCACATATTGGCATAGACAATATTTTACATATACCGGATTTGCTCGATTATAAGACGACCCTGATTATAAGACGACCCCCCAAACTTTGGATATTCCTTTAGGAAAAAAACTTAAAGCCTGAATATAAGACTACCCTATAAGAAAAAAGTTCAACTTGTATATATTCACATGTAAATTGCTTTTTTAATAAAAAATTATGATATAAAAAAATGCATTTCTTGTTTTTATTTCCTTTTATGTGCCAATGCTGCCTCTCTCTTTCCCTTGCCCCCAGCTTTGTCTCTCTCCCCCTCCCTTTGTCTCCCCCCTCGTGCCCCTTGTCTCTGTCTCTCCCCCCCTCCCCTTGTTACTCTCTGTGCCCCCCCTCCCTCCCATTGTCTCTCTCCCCCCCTCCCTCCCCTTGTCTCTTCCCCCTCCCTCCCCTTTTTACTCTCTGTGCCCGCCTCCTCTTGTTGCTCTGTCTCCCCTTGTTATTCTGCCCCCTCCCTCCGCTTGTCTTTCTATCTCCCCCTCCCTTTGTCTCCCCCCTCGCTCCCCTTGTCTCTGTCTCTCCCCCCCTCCCCTTGTTACTCTCTGTGCCCCCCCTCCCTCCCATTGTCTCTCACCCCCCCCCCTCCCGGAAAGGACCCGGACCCTCTCGGAAAGGACCTGGCTTCATCAAAGAAGTCCCGGCGGTCGTGCCGGGCGGCAGCAGGGGGAGTCTGCGCTCATCGCGCAGACATCCCCCGGCTGTTAGAGAGAGGGATCCAGGTCCCTGCAGCTCTGTGGGGGACCTGGATCCCTGTCTTATAGACTGACCTCGATTTGAGGTCAGATTATAAGATGACCTCGAATATAAGACGAAGGGTCTTTTTCAGAATTTTTTTTCTGAAAAAACCTTGTCTTATAATCGAGCCAAAATGGTAATCTACAATATTTAAAAGGTCATTGCATATTACTGTATGAAAAACAACATTAGCACAAAATAACCATGACTTACCGTATTTGCTCCAATATAAGACAAGGTTTTTTTCAGAGCAAATGCTCTGAAAAAGACCCCTCGTCTTATATTCAAGATCATCTTATAATCTGACCTCAAATCGAGGTCAGACTATAAGACAGGGATCCAGGTCCCTCGCTGAGCTGCAGGGGACCTGGATCCCCCTCACTTACAGCCGGTGGATGTCTGCACAATGTGCGTAGACATCCTCAGCTGCCCCCCAGCACGTCCGTCGGGACTTCTACGATGAAGGCGGGACCTTCCGAAAAAAATGCGTTTTTTTTTTTTATATTATAATTTTTTATTAAATATTAAAAAGCAATTTACATGTGAATATATAGAAGTTTCACTTTTTTCCTATAGGGTAGTCTTATATTTAGGCTTTTAGTTTTTTTCCTAAAGGAATATGCAAAGTTTGTGTGGGTCGTCTTATAATCAGTGTCGTCTTATATTCGAGCAAATACGGTAATTACTTCTAACATATGTCATAAGAAAAGACATGTAGTCATATCAATTTCAACCCTTCAACACAGCCATATCTTTGATTCAGAAGAAGGCAAAACACAAACAAACAAGCAACTACTGATACATTTATAATTTCATCTGAAAGGAAAGAAAATGCTTTCATGACTCCAAGTCCCTGGATAAAAATGACCTCTGCTACTTTTTGAACACTCCAATAGAGCCAAATAATGGCTCTATTGGCATGTGCACCTATGTATAAGGCAGACTCCTGCAAATTTTACCAGTCTGCGCTGGTTCAGTGTTTGGCAAAGGTCCCTCTCCAGCACTGCCAAGTGTCGGGATTTCTACAAAGGCGCAATCGCCGTTATACATTACAAACCCCACTGAATACACTGACCCCACTGAATACACTTTAAAAAAAATCAGATGGCAGTTTATTCCACACTTTAACTGACCTAAAACTAAATAAAACCTTTTTCAAGGTTTAAAAAAATGTTTTAGTCAAAATTAAATCTTTACTTTTTTATTAGACTTTTCATTACATAAGACAGAAAGAATTCTCTTTTGAAAATCGTAAAAATTCAGTGCTTACAAATTAACCAGAAGATCATTTAAATAACAATGTTTTTTGTTTGTTTTTTAGAAAGACAATCAAAGGACATTTATACATATTCAAGGTGTGTTCCTAAAATTAAATCAGAAAAATAATGTTAATTGTTTACTCTAGCAATACAGAGTATGTCTCTCACATTCATACTGGTCGCACATCTGTCTCAAACATACAAGTTCTCATAGTGAATAGTCCAGATTAAAGTGTATCTTAAGTAAACTATGGGTGGGGGATCTATCGTTTTTTTGGCTAATGCCCCATAAAGGATACGTGGTGATTGAGTTCATACTGGATATGAAACTCTGCCATGGGGCCCAAATTTCCTTATATACCTTAATATTTTTAATTGATTTAAAGAAATAACTCGCCATACTATATTGAAAATGTATCTGGTTTATAATATATGGTCAGGTCAGTGGATCCTGTTCCTTCCATTTGTGAGCACTATAGATCTTTGATGCTGCAAATATGTTAATAGCAAGATTTACATTTGATTTATTTTTTAATGGAACATCTATATTAAATAAAAATGTTTGTGGGTTCAGGAACCAATCTGTTCCAAAAAGAGCTTTAAGAAGCTTTTCCAGTTCTGTCCTGAAAGATATTAGTTTTCCGCAATTCCACCATATTTGAGACATGGTTCCGAGCATTCTCTGACATCTCTAATATTTATTTGAAGAAGACTGGAATATTTTGTGCAAAACTGTTGGAACATAATACCAATGATGTAATAGTTTAAAGAATTGTTCATGTAAATTTTTACAATGAACCGCTTTGCTTGATTTGGTCCATGCCAGGAACCATGTCTCTACTGGATAGTTGATCCCTAATTCTTCCTCCCATTTAATGATAGTTCTACATTTCTCAGAAACGATCTCTTGTCTTGATAAGTTAATTAATTTTGATTTGTGATGTTTTTTATAATGAGCATCGAAGTAACTGTTCAAGTCAGAATATGATCTCATGGGATTAGTGTACAAAACTTTTTACTCGCATCTATGAGAATTTTTCAGTATCTGGGATGTTGTATTTACACTGTAACTCTATAAATTTCGGCATAGTAGATGAGGAGAGCATATCTGCAATTTGTAATAAATCTAAATACTCAGTCATCAGTTGTAAAACCACCAAAGGAGCTGCAATAGTCTGTGAGTCATTTAGGACAAACTTCCTTTTATATTTAAACATTTGCTCTACTATGTTTTTAATAACAGGGATTGAAATATTTACTTTTCTAAATTGTCTAGGATTTAACCAATGGAAACAAAATTGTTCCAGGTTGTTACATTTCCATTTTTCGTAGTTGTACCAACCTAAATTGGAGCCCTGTAAAGTATCTCAAACTACAAAATGGTAAGCCATACACTCTTCATAGATTTTAACAAAATTGGGGTAGTTGACTCCGGCCTGGGACAACTTTCTTCTCAGAACAGATCACTTTAAACTGTTTTAAAATGTTCTTAGATATAGAGACTGGAATGGTTCTAAACAAGTACATTAGTTTAGGTAGAACATATTGCTTTATAACATTTAGCCTTCCCAACTAAGAGATTTCATAGCCCTTCCAAGCTAGAAAATTGGGACTTAATTATATTAAGTAAATGAGAGTAATTCTCATTTTTATAGTATCTTCAAAGTTATGGTAGATTTTAATTCCCAAGTATTCAATATATTTATAGTCCCAGTTAAAAGTAGCCTTCCTTTTACGAATAGTTAGTTGCTATTGGTTTAGATTAAAATTAATTGCTTTAGTTTTAATGAGATTTAATTTATAATTTGAGTATGTTCCATATTCTTTAATCTGTGATAGTTTTTCTGAGACAGATGGCACTGGGTTAAACAGAGTTAACAAAATGTCATCCGCATATAACATGATCTTATGAGTTTGAGGACCTGTAGTTATTCCTTCGATTTTATCTGTAGATTATTTTTGATTGGAACAGGTAGATTATATAATGAGTTGTAATATTCTCTAAAAATATTACTGATTTCTTTAGGTGACAAGTAGGTATTTCATTTCCACAGTATCGTATTAATCCTGATTTTGCTGTTCCTGTGTTTAATTTTGTTAGTTCAGTTCTTACTCGCTCTATGATTGCTGTAATACCATTTGGTTTGTAGGGATCTATTAGTTTTTTATCTTAGTTTGTCTTTATTTTTTAGCTGGGTTTCTCCTATTTCTTTGGCTACTAATAAGGTTTGATTTAATTTTTAAGGGATCTGAGCTGGGTCAGTTTTATTTCCAATCTTAAGGTATGCTCCTGTTTTGTCAGGAAAGTACAATTTATATAGAGATCCCCATAAAAGTCTGTCGAAAGAAAATAATCCTAAAATCTAAAACCTTTGTTCCAGTTCTTTTATGTTGTTTTTACATACTTGGACCAAAGCTGCACTACATAATTTTATCAGAATCTTGTTATTATTTTGGGCAGTTAGTATCCTTTTTAATAAATGTATACCCCTGAAATGGAAAGAAGGGGTATGTGAATGCTGGCCAATGTCAGATTATAAATTTGGTTAACAACAGTTATGATATGAGTTCTGATTGGTGTATTAATAATGTTTTATAATGTTGTTCTTACTGTATAAGTTTACCATTGTTTCAATGTTTTGTCGGTCCTGCCCTGATTATCCTGTGCTGATCCTATAAAGAAAAAAGGGGGGAATGAAACAAAAATAATAATAATTATAAAACAAACAAATATTGAGGTTAAAGCAAGCAACAAGAGGTTGCAATCTAATTTTGGACAGGTATTGCAAGTAGCTTAGCAGACCAGCTGGAGTTTCTCCTCAAAGACTCTTCACAGCTCCTGGAAGGTGCTTCTCATCATGCTAGTGCAAGAAGCACTAGCACATAACCCGTGGAGCATACTTTAGGCCCTGTTGTGCCTGTATACTTTGCATATATTTTTTAAGGCAGTTTTGTATGTTACACTATTTAAATATACCTAGGTATTTGTATCCTTTTTAAATTTACATTATTCCATACTATTTATTTTATTTCATTTCCCTCCTAATTTTTTAACATATTTTCACATATCTACCATTATATCTTCCCCATTTTTGTGTCATGTTGGGAATGTGGCTTTAAACTTTAATTTAGTGAGAATTAAGGTGATTGTGTGGTATAATATGTATGTATAGACTGGATTTAAAATGAATTGTTCTTATGTCTTTTTATGCATATAATCTATTTTATTCTTTGTGTTATATACATTGCTATTATGTGAATGAAATGTAGTTATGTATTTTTTATATACCTTTCTCTGAGAAACGTAAGTATTTTATTGCGATAAACATGTTACTACATGTTGGATGGGGGACTAGTGTGAACGTAATCAGTTACTGGAAAGCTGAGTATAAGAGGAGTGATCAGCCAGAGAGGGGGGTCTGCACTTGAGGAAACATGAACAGACAAAATGTGTCTGACATGCCCCTTAGAGTCTCACTAGAGTTCTATTAACTACCCTACAAGCAGATCCAACATAGGACACTGATATTTCCTACTGCAGCAAAGTACTACACACTGCTCCAATGCCGCTCTGCAAGCAGATCTGATATTGGATGTTGGTATTTCCTACTGCAGCATGGTGTGCTTATTTCAGACAGCGAAGAGGATTAACAGAACATCCAAAATAAGGTGGCATATATTGATGCAAACCCATGTCTTCCTGTTTATGTGCATTGTGTTGTTTGTGTGGCTTATCTTACTTTCTTTAAAGTAAGCATCTTTTTATTGGATATTAAATCCTGTGCCATATTGATCTGTACTATTGGTCTTTTGTGCCTCATTGTTTCCACATATTGCCTTAATTATCTCGATAAATTGTGGAAATCCCGACTCTTTCCAACGTTGCTGACTTCCTTGTGGTCTCTGAAGAGGAGTCATATAAATGATACAGATTTACAATTATAAATTAATTGCACACAGCGAGCACTTTTTTACATTTATTTATTTTTTGGGTGGTATTAATTGATTTCTTCAAACAACATACCAGCAAATATATAGTCATCACCTTTACCCAGCTATGTTTCACTCAGATCCGAGGGTGATGCACATTAATAAATTTGCCATTCAGGCAAAGTTGATCAACTATCTTGCTTTTTGTAAAATATGATATATAAGGGAATTTTTTATGTGCAATTTCTTGCAATGTCATGTAGCTGAAATGTAATCCCATGGGGTCAACTTGCAGATGATTCTTTTGTTCTGGTGCCTCAATGGAGGAATATCCCCATATCCAAGAACATAATAAAAAATCTTATTTCTTTATTTCAGGTCGATGGGTCATTAAAATCATTCAAAGTAGTAGAAAATAGCAAATAATTATATATACTAGTAAAAAACACCTTCAGTGTTCAAAATTGTCATATAGCAACTAGAATATTACTCATTAAATAGTAATGGCATTCATGATAATGCAGTTGTGGTATTCAGGAAATTTGAGGTAACCACCACTAGTGGTGGGGAGTGAGGGGGGTGCGGACCGCACTGGGTGACACATACAACCCCCCTGACATTACATCACATCTGGTGACTGTGTTTCCTTCCTCCATGCAGGAGGGAACACTGCACGGAGACGTCCAGCCAGGGACACTGAGCAGCAGCCAGGCGGTAAGTGATGGGGAAGGGGGAGGAGGGAGGAAGAAAATGAGCACTGGAATGGCACAATAGTGTTGGTATTTGACTGGCACAATATTACTGGGCTCTGAATGGAACAATATTCCTGGTATCTGAATGGCACAATATTACTGGTATCTGACTGGCACAATATTACTGGGCTCTGAATGGCACAATATTACTGGTATCTGACTGGCACAATATTACTGGTCTCTGAATGGCACAATATTTCTGGGCTCTGACTGGCACAATATTACTGGTATTTGACTGGCACAATGTTACTGGGCTCTGAATGGCATAATATTACTCGGCTCTGAATGGCACAATATTACTGAGCTCTGACAGGCACAATATTACTGGGCTCTGAATGGCACAATATTACTGGGCTCTGAATGGCACAATATTACTGGCATCTGAATGGCACAATATTCATGGTATCTGAATGGAACAATATATTCATGGTATCTGAATGGCACAATATTCCTGGTATTTGAATGGCACAATATTAATGGACTCTGAATGGCACAATATTAATGGGCTCTGAATGGCACAATATTAATGGGCTCTGAATGGCACAATATTACTGGCATCTGAATGGCACAATATTCCTGGTATTTGAATGGCTCAATATTCCTGGTATTTGAATGGCACAATATTCTTGGTATCTGAATTGCACAATATTACTGGCATATGAATGGCACAATGGTATTTGCATCTGGCACAATAATACTGGCATATTAATTGGCTGTGGCTTTTTAATGACAAAATGATACTGGCATATAATTGGGCAAATTAGCTGTTATAGAGAGAGAGGTGTCTGTAAGTATCGATATGTATTGTTTTAGAATTGTACAACTGTCACCTTGTGGGGCTCCTGTGTGTTGCATAATTAATGGTGGTCCCATGTGTGCATAATTATGGGGCGCTTGTGTGTGGCATATTTATTGTGCCCCATGTGTGGCATATTTATTGTGCCCCATGTGTGGCATATTTATTGTGCCCCATGTGTGGCATAATTAAGGGACTCTTTTGTGTGGCATATTTATGGGGCACCTGTGTGTGTGGCATAATTATGGGGCACCTGTGTGTGTGTGGCATAATTATGGGGCACCTGCGCGTGTGGCATAGTTAATTGGGCAGAGATGAGGAAAAAACAGTGGGGCTCTGGTGTGGCATCATTTATGGGGCTCTGGTGTGGCATCATTTATGGGGCTCCTGTGTGTGTCATAGTTATGGGGCTCCTGTGTGTGGCATAGTTATGGGGCTCCTGTGTGTGGCATAGTTATGGGGCTCCTGTGTGTGGCATAGTTATGGGGCTCCTGTGTGTGGCATAGTTACAGGGCTCCTGTGTGTGGCATAGTTAATAGGCCATCTAACTGGCATTACTAAGGAATCTGTTTTGGCATTCTATTGGAGGAAATCCAGGGGGGTGACATCATGAGTTTCCACACTGAGTGACACCAACCCTAGTGACGCCCCTGACCACCTCAATTTTTATCTGTATTATTCATCTGGGGGTGGTAGACACTTCACATTTAAAAATCCTGCAGATAGCTAACTGTTACAGTTTACATCTTATTGCTTTTAAATACTTATAGTGGCCAAATATATATTTTTTTATATATTTAATTTCTTAAGAGATACACATCCAGGTTTACATTCAGCTCTCCCTGTTGGCAAACTATGCCAGCTCATCTCTTGTCTCATTCAGCTAACCGGGAGTGATAGTCATAGACGGGATCAAACTACGTGCTTCCCAGATGAAAAACTGACATGTACCTGAGCAAAAATGCTATTTTATACTCATAAAGTGTTGTTTTCACTTGTGCTGCTAAAATAAAAGCACATGTGAATAAACAAGTTTAGCAGTGTGGTAGACTTGTCCACAAGATGAACATGAAAACTGTTTTAGATGAAACATGTACTTATGCTTTGTGTAGTTGTCTATACTTAAGGGTATCTCAGTTATTTTCCTAATCTTCCTAATTTTCAAACATGCTGGTTATTCATATAACCCTAATGGAATACACACGGATTATCAAGAGTCTTTGTTAAGCTTAGTTACACTGATCAATCTGCCTATTCTCGTAAATCCTGAATTCTTAGTATACTTTGATCTAACATTAACACAAATGAGAGCTAGCCAACATGGCCACTTATGCTAAAATTCATGATTGTTATTTTAATGATTTTATTATTTTGATCACCTCTGCCAATAGCATCTGAAATAGAACTGTGTACTTTTAAACGGCTACAATGAATTGACCAGTTACACAAGCTACAGAATGAGAAGAGTTAACAAAGGGCGTATCTGGTGATTTGCCCTAGAAAAAGCTCCACTGATTATGGCTGAAAGAAAAAAAGCTACTAATGAGTTTTCATTTTAAATTTTCTTCAAAAATGTTAAACTACTGTAAATAAATTGCTAAACTATTTAATGGAATATGTAACCATTTCTTTATTTGCATTTTAAAGAATGTACTTGCTCTTGAATGAATATCCTTATAAGTTTTTTTTTGGGGGGGGGGGGGGGGGATTGCTGTTTCTAGTTTGGGCCAAATCCAGACATCTTTTCTAGTAAAACTGTCACTGGTTGGTGGATAAAATTCAGCTTTCCCTCTAATAAAGATTAGCAATGCTGAATGATCAAAAGAGGTTTTACTTTGCCATATCAAAGTCTGGGAATCTTGGAATCTTGTAAACACATATTAATTGGTCTATTTATTAATGGGAAGCACACACAACATCAGTCATATTAAGGTAAGGACAATAGCAAAACCCTCCATTGTATAATAGGTAAGAGCAAGTAGAAAATAATGGAACATATCTACACAGCCAGACAAGTCAGCAGGCCTGTTTTTCCCACAAGTATACTCAAGGCGCGGTGCTGCACCAGGGATTATGGATGAATGGAAACAGATGCTAAGTGATGTGAGAAAGAAAGAGGGGTTTAGTAATGATGTGTGCTGTAATAAGGGTAGGGAAGAGTAAGGATGCTGAGATGCTAGCAGGGTCTGTCAGAGGTGAGAGCAGGGGCATAATATATCCACACCCAGCCCTGAATAATGTAATGGGTAAGAGTGCAGTCAAGGTGTGAACTGGAATGTTGACTACCTGGCCTACAAAGTCACAGAACACCAACCATGGATTAGCCTCTTCATTCTTCCCTAGACCAGTTATGTTGACCCCTAAAAAGAATATAATCAAGGAGAGCCCTCTACCGACCAGCAGTGACAAGCCCATTCCAGGTGTAGAACTGCTTTTTTATTTGCAGTCGCTGTGGAAGACATACCTTATGGTGCTTAGCAGGCTCCATGGAAACCTTTTGGATTGCTAAGCATTATGGATAGAACACAGCTGACTTTTTGTCACTGTAACTAGTGTTGATATAACACTAGTATTTTGCCAGAAGAAGGTATGTTTTTTTGTGTAAGGTGCTGTTAATATACACATTTGATGTACTGTTTTATGTTGAGATACAAATAATGAAATTACGCATCACATCAGAATATATTTTTCTACTTATAAATGTCTCATCTAGTTTATCAGGTGAAAAAGTAAATATTATGATAGCTTAGGCTACACTGCAAAAATTATCCGAAAGGGTCTGACTTAATCTCAGCTTAATTACTTTAATGGTCATCACAGATAATATAACTGAAACCTATATCGCTGAATTACCCACTGATTACTGAATGTGCCATCATGATATTTATTGGTGAATTCTATTTAGAATTGGAGATTCATTCACTGTAGTTTCACTCTACTATAGACACCGCATATTCTGGTAGGCAAATTCATTATATTGCATTAATGCAGCTGTTATTGGCAGTTGTATTGGCAAAAAGTTAAAAGTTAATGATAAAAGGGGCTTTTTTTGTTTTGATCATATCATATAATTGACTTATAATGGAAAATTGAAAAAAAAAACACCTTTTCACAACTTTTACTTGAAAAAAACCCCTGCTAAATAGATTCTAACATTTGATCTGCAAAAGTAGCACATTGTTTTTTACTAACCATTTTTTTCAGCATTACAAATGTGATATCTTAGCCCTAGCACTAATCCTAACACTAGCATTAACCCTAGTCCTAAGGGTAACTAAAAACATTTACTTTTTATTTTTAAGTAATGGGTGGAGCAGAGGGATGCTTAGTGGACATGGGAAAGCTGCCCATACTGTAAAGACCATACTGTGTGTCCCAAGACACTATGCCATGTCAGTTTTATCCCAATCACAGTGTGCTAGTGGGCATATCGGGATCAAAACAGCATGATGTGCTAGACAAGTCCTTTCTTGTATAGGGGTTAAAAAATGCTGATTTTTGATGACACATAATTCTGTATAGCCTTTAGAAAACACAAATATAGGTTGGACTAAATTAGATGGAAAACACAAATAAAGTAATTATGATACATTTTTGCTAAGAGGCTTTCACTGAAGCAGGGGAAGGATTATCATTTCACAGATAGTAATGCATTGTACAATAAATAATGTAATATAAAGCAACTAAATCTGCAAGTATGACATAATTATATCATTCAGAATATGATTAACAAGTCACCGATGATGCAGAATGCAGACACATATGCGATAATTAGCCAACAAGAAAAAAAACTGTAATGTAAAAAAAAAAAAAACATTTAATGCATATTAAATTACCCAACTAATTAAAGGGAATAACCTTGGGATTATCAGAGATTAAAAAGTATTAGAAAAATCATTTAATGCAGTTCTCTCCATGATGTGTATAAAATTTGTTTGCAAATGCTAGATAATTTCAAACATTTTCTTTCAACCCACATTTAATACACTTAAATGTGTATTTAATGTATACAGCAACATGTCCACAGTGCCAAGTTTTCCACCAAACAGCTTGTCTGTGACATCTTAGTCCTCCAAATACCCTCTATGTACCATCCTAATCTCCCAAGTAGCCTCTCTGTGCCATCTTTGACCCCAAGCAGCCTCTCTATGCCATCTTATTCCCCAAGCAGCCTCTCTGTGCCATCTTAGTCCTCAAAACAGCCTCTCTGTGCCATCTTCGCCTCCAAATGGCTCTCTGTTTCTCTGCCACCGTGAAGACTGATCCAGCATCAAAATGAACGTGATGTCACTTCCTGCATGCTGGATTAGGGATGCAGGGAGATAGCGTGAGAGATTATCCAATATGATAGTGTCTACATTCTCTGTTTAAAAAATGGGCACTTGATGTTTCTTATGTGAAGGAGAAATCACTATTATACATGCACACTTACATAAGAAAGAGAGGGGCTAGGACACAGCAGCTTCCCTGGCTGAGGTTGGCACATTATTCTTCACATCCCATTGTATGGCATGAGAGGAGCAGGACCACCCAGATGTTATCAGCACACTGAACACCATTTGTTAGCCCTGCTAATCCAGGACTATATTTTTGTCTCTGCAGATCTGTTGAAGATTCTTTCTTTAGAGATAATCCTTTAAGGATGTGTGCCTCCAGCAGAGTTGTGCTCTATTATTGTTTTACAGGCAAGAGCGAAAAACCACTACAATTGCCAACTTTTTGTATTTGGTTTACTACTTCTGCTGGTTGACTATTTTATACTTCCACAATTCTCTCTGTGAAGTGATCATTTAAACTGTCTAAATAACATTTCCAAAAGTCATGTTTTAATTCATGGGTAATTATGGAGAGTAGAGGGTGTCATTATTAAATAAATGTAATGATATAATTAAGTGACTTTGTGTTGGAACAAACAATATTATAAAATAGAATTGTTAACAATGAGTATATTATACTTTTTAACCTTTGATCTGGATGCAGACTTCTTTTTCATTTTAGAGTTCTGGCAAGAAGCCTATTTGTTGCAAGTTATTCACATCCCACATGTTAGGGCTTATGATACAAAGGTTAGGACCCAAGAGGTCCACTGTCACACAAAAACACCCTGTCATTTTTAGGGATTGCATCAACAATAGTCTGACTATCAAGGTATAAAGTGAACAGGCTAAACAGTTGTCTAATGGCATTCCAAGGGCAAATGGAAACACAATTAAGGTCAAAAGCAGGAAGCAATCAGGCCACTGTCAATCTGGGGTCAAGTCCAAATAGTAGGTAATATAGACTTTTCAACAATGCACAAATCCTGGTTGACATGCTCTGTTGCTGAATAGGAAGTCCATCAAGTAAAAAATATAATTTTGGTGGAAATGGTCTATGAAAACCTTAGTATAAATACATTTGTCATCATTTTGTGAAAATTGCAAACAAAATTTAAAATATACTGTATAAATAAAGCAAGAAAGCATGTTGTCCAAAACTCTTGAAAATGAGAGCAACCCAAAGAACAGATACCTACTTATCAGAATACATTTAGGAGGGTTTACGGCACATGACCTGATCCAAGTCCAGAATATGAATTGATCAGGAAGCAGGCTCTAGACAAAGCAGATCTGTGACAGTATTTAGTGAAGCCTTGGTATAGCAAGAATCCAAGATCTATGTGTGTGCTTTATGTTTAAAGGACAACTAAACTTTTGTTTTCACTTGTCTGTCGGCTTCATGCACATGCACAGTAACCCTACATGCAGAAAAGTGCTATACTTATAACTTTTTGGTAATTTCTTGGGGGTGGGTTTGAATGCCTGAGAGGGATTTAAACCATAAGTTGCTACTTAGACCTTGCCTGAGATAGTTCTTTGTATCTTGATCTAGCATTTGATTCATGTCAGATCGATTTTCCTGTTAATTGAATCCTGCTTGCCTAATTGATTCCTCTGTTTCGCTGCCTGCCTCAAACTGTTTGCCAACCTAGTGACCTTGCATTCTGATTTACCACCATTGTAGCTTCTTCCCGATTCATGGATGACCCGGCCGGTTGACTACTCTCCTATCAGTAATCCTTGTGTATCTCTTCTTCCGTGTGCGGTTTCAGTCAGTGTATCAAGTCATGGGTGGTCCTTTACCTGAGGCTCAACAATAGAGTATAATACCATTCAGGTGAATAGACACTGTTCTGTTTGTAAGCCTGTTGCGGTAGCTTCCAGGTCATCGTATTGCTGTTCCTATTTCCTCGCACCTACTCGGTCCGTGACGGATACGCTACGGGTTTACTTGGGAAATACAGGATCATTTTTTTTTAAGGGGCTTCGTCTCTCTTGGAAGCATAGGGGGTTACGTCTCTCTTGGAAGCGACTCCATTTGATTCTGCGCCCTCTGGATTTGTCTATACGTTCCTTCAAGTTTAATCGTCCTTTAAGGGATACAATTGTTACAGGTTAAGTATATTTAAGTATGTTTTATAGTGTACATAGTCAAATATTAACCTTTGTCTTTTTAAAATCTCTCTTCACAATTTCACAGTTTAAAATGTTTGTAATAAATAAATCAGAGTCTTCAGACACCGTCAGATCAGATGTGCCTCGATGCTTGACAACTTATTATAAAGAATAATGAAACAGATAGAATTTTGCAATTCAAAGGCAATATTGCTTCACATCTCTATTTTATACGAAAAAAATATCTTTGATAATTCAAATTTCAAAGAAAAGCTAAGATATATTTAAATCATTTAAATCTTGCCTGAAAAGCTGTTTTCATATGTATGCCTCTCATCATATTAAAACTTCAACACTAACAATGTTTCACTGGTGTTTCTCACTTCAGCTACTATCCCCTGAGTTCATTTTTTTCCACATGCCTATGGAAATCAAAGTTAGCTTTTCTGATGCCTTTCATCAAGAACAAGAAATAAAATAAGATACAATTTTGAAGAAAAAAAAACGACCACTTGTAGTGTAGGCTTCCACTGAGGGAAAGAGTAAGGTGTAATTCTTTACAGGCCTTTATTATTTTGGTCTGGTAGAAAAGAAAAGAATTTTCCTAAAGGGATTTTGTGGCTTTTGGCACTGTTAATATTTTATATGGAAAAATAATGTTTTCTTGTGTGTTTAATCACATGCCAAGGCAGCTGCTGGTGCAGTAGCGATCTGCATCAAATTAGTGAGCAGTTAAAGCAGTTAAAGCAAGATTTTCCACAATCAAGAACAAAGACGGGCCAGTTAGCATGAGAACAGCTTGTTCTTGTTGCTAATGTGCTTAAAAAACTTGCTGTACATAATTTGAAACAGCTTTTGTGTGAGGATGTTGGTTCTGGTTTCTGAGGTCTTGTGTTAAATCTAAACCACATGGCATCATAAGATGACAAATTATATATTGATGTCTCATTTGACAAAGTAGAGCTGATTTTTCATCTTTGCTATTGATTTTTTAAAAAAAAACTGCTTTTAACAAATGTGAATTTATATTCTGCACATGACTAAAAAACAATAAAAAGATTCAACCCTCTATCTAGTCATCTGGAGTTTACAATAGCATCACATTACTTTGAAATATACTGCTTGGTAAAAATGTTGTTTTGAGCAGTATATAGCTTAAATAGGAACTCTACAAAGCATTTTATGTTTGAAGCAGTTTGTACCAAAGGACCTGGATACAGTCGCCATACGTGTGCCCTGCCTGTTCATGTCAGAAAGGGGCATAAAATAAATGTGTTTCAGTTACTTATGTTTTAAAGACATAAATATCTAAAACTGTTGACCCGTCTGCATTGAAGCATACAGCTGTATGATTGGCCATTTTTTTGGAGTGGCACGCATCCTTTTTACATGAAGAATGTATAATTCAGAGGGAAATAAACTAAGCAGTAAAGGTAGGGATCCCCTCCTTGATTAACTGATTCCACCTGGACACACAAGCATTCTATATTTTGCAGTTGAGATTATAAAAGTTATATTTGTCCAACAAATACATGTTCATAATCATTGTTTCTTTAAAATAAATAAATAATAAATAAAGAAACAATGATTTTAATAGCAGACAATAACAACATCTAGTCTTATTTACTTAATAGCTTTATGTACATTGCATTCCATATTGTCTTTCATTATTCATAGTAGTCTATTTTAGTTGTCTATTAAAGCTTTTTTCTTAATAGTTTCACTTTTTTTATTTATGTTTGAGTCAGATCAATGCAAATTTACATTCTAGTTGAAATTTGTTTGAATATAAGTACTTCAGAAGGCAAAATATCTGTTTTTTTTTTCCTTTCATCTCAAAGAGGTAACTTTTACCAAAAGAAATGATATCTTAAAAGAAAATGATATCTTGTTTAATGATTGTTCGCTGATCCTTTTATGTATTGTATATAATTTCTGGTCCTTTAAGCAGCATTCCTTGTAATATATGCTTACTCTGGTGAGTGCGTCCCTTCTTGTATTTTGTTTTTATATTTAAAGCATTGACCAAGCTTCTCGATTTTAGCACCCCTCCCAGTGACAGGTACTCCATACATGGTGTCCAGAGAAACCTATAACTTACAGGAGAGTATTAATATATATGAAATTGCAAGGCCTTTGGTCCCTGCCAACTAATGCGTTTTTTTTTTTAGATAGCACTAAAATGTCTATTTGCTGAAACCTAATAAATTAGTTACACTATAAAGATGGCACTGAGTGTAATTTATTATATCAAGGTATTGTATTTTTTTTTCTTTCAAGTGAAAACAATGTGCTTTCATGTGAATCAATATGTAGGAGGTTAAATCACATTGAACTTTAATATATATATATATATATATATATATATATATATATATATATATATATATAAATGTAGCTTTTAAGCATTACCTTATTCTGTATTGTAGTTCAATGGTATAACATAAAAGGTTAGGGTGGAAACATCCCTAAAGTCTGCTCTTCTCTACATATGCTGGATAAATATAGACCGAAGTCAAAGAATCCTAGCAACCCACAGGTTTTTATCCTGTGAGATTTTAATTGCTAGAACATGGAAACAACCTCAAAATCTTACCTGGTTACAAATTTAAAACCAATTAACTTATAAATTAAGAATGGAAAATTGGGGGTAGATGGATAGGAGACAGCACAACTTGTAAGGCAGATAGAGTTGAACGGAATTTCAACCTCTTGGACAGTTGATGTGGGGTAAGACTGATAGAATATAGAATATATATAGAATATTATAAATTCCAGAAGATGTAATGTATTGGATGTAGAGCGGTTGATACCAATGCTTTAAATAATATGCATTTGCCAATGCATTGGATGATTATTTATGTATGTTTGTTTGTATTATTTTTTACGATGGAATAAAGATTATAAACAAAAAAAAAGTAAATATAGGCCTTTAAAATACTTCTTTAGGGCCTTAGATGACCTGGAATGCAATCCACCCATTATAATATGTTGTATGTTAATTTAAACTCTGTTTCAGATCTATCTTCAGATATTATAAATAACCATATTATATTATAAACCAATTTTTTACCGACATGCTGGTATCTCTAGTATAACAAATGATATGTGTGTTTAAGTAGTTGTACTAGTCTTATGAGTTATTGGATTTACATCTAGTGTTAGTCTTTTGCATTTGGCAAATTTTATGAGCAAGCATATCTGTGAGTAATCTGTTTTAAAATCAAATTTGTCAATTTGTATTAGAAAATGGACCCTAACACCTATCTTTTCTTCGGGCCCCTTAAATGCAAGCAAAAAAATATTATGGTATATAACTATCTTCGCTAAAGATTACTTATTTTCACTACAACGTTGTTACAATCATAAAGTATTTCAGGTTATAGAAATGTCTTTTTTATGATTTTCCAAAAGTCTTGCATCTAAATGCTCTATGGGGGTAAGCTTTTAATCAGTGCAGTTTGTTTGTACGTCTATGTACTTCAAAAAAATCTCCATGCAAATCAACAACGTAGAAATGAACTGCTTGAAATGAATGCCTCTGAGCCAATTGTTAGGTATTTGAAACCACAGAATAAAACACTATACACATACTAAATAGGCCGGGAGCCAAGACCTCATTTTTCACCTTATGAACAGTCACATGCTTAAAATATGTTAAATCTTTACACTTAAATTGACATAACTAATAATAAAATGAGGAACTGCTTGACACAGACTGATCTCACATTACAACTAACACTTGCTCAAAACTGAAATAACATCTGCTGAAATATGATGATATATTTAAAAAAAAGTTTCTTTAGAAGCTCCCAAGATAATATAACAGACTTTATTTTGCTATTTTCCTGAAATTGGAATATTTGGCCTTTACAGCTTTATCGCCACATTGACACATTAATGGTTTAAAGTGCCTATAATACCTCTCTTTGACTTATTTGTTTATTTTCCCTCTACTGTTTATTTTCCTGACATTTTTATGACTGTAATATCTTCCATTTTCAAGGAATATAAATCTATAAACGTTGGCAGTTAAGGCCACTTCTGGCATTTCAGCAATTCAAAATATTTAATCTGCAGTGTTTGCTCTAAAGCACAGACAGAAACAGATGGAACAAGAGAGTAATATCTTTTCCTGATTGTAATACTGAATACGTCTCCATTGTAAAATATGTTTGTAATTGCTGCAGCATGTTCAAGGAAATAAATGTTGGTTATTATATTGAGCGTAAGAAAATTCCAAGACCTAGTCAAGACTCAATCATACTAAATCAGTCTGTGTACTCCAGTAGTTAATGAATTATTTATACAGCCAATGGAAAAAGGGACTGAAGGCCCAATGGTGGCTATAACAGTAAGTTAACAGAAGAGGGGTGGGGCAATTGCCAGTGTCTTATTTATTTAGGCAGTTGTTACTTTTTTATACATCCTGACATTTTGATGTGCATGAATCATGCCTTGTGTAATTTGTACTGCCACTCTGTGATGTATTTTAGCTTAAAAGTATAAATGTAGCCTATAGGCATTGTTTTATTCTGTATTATAGTGCACTGGGATAACATATAATTCCTTGAAATACTTATTTAGTGCCTAAGATCACCTTATATATAATCCACTCATTTCTATGTGGTGTACGTCAAGTAACACTATTCTTCAAATATCCAATCTGATGTCTATTTTCATACTTTAGAAGTAACTATGGTGGCCTCAAGCCAACATTTTTTTTTTTACTTGGCTTCGTTTATTTGATGTGGGGCATTTTGAGCATAGAACGGAACTACCTACTAATTTAGACAAACTAGAATAGACTGGTACATGAGGTAGAGAACCCTGCTTACAATCTAGAGAGAATGGGATTCATTAAGCACATAAGGCAGTGAAGAGGTCAGAGGTAGGTATTGTAGTAACAGTAATGTGGATGGTTGGCAATAGGTGGGATTGGCCAAAGATTAATTGTGTGATCCAGCTAGGTGGGATTAGCTAGAGGTAAAGTGACCTGTATAATTGTGGGCTGGGTAGTAAGCTTCTTTAAAGAGATGAGTTTTAAGGGACTTTTTAAAGTTTGAAAAGGCGAAATCTTGAAGGCGCGAGTGGGAAGAGGTGATGAGGTTTGAGGAGAGCTTTAGTCCCATTGAGGAGCTCAAAGGTCATGCAGGTAATTATGGGTTACTGAGCGATGCAATGTATGGAGGGGCCGAGGAGTGGAGGGCCTTGTAGGTTGAAGACAGAATTTTTTATTTTATCCTAGAGCAGACAGGGAGCCAGTGGAGGGCATTTTAAAGAGGAGCCACCAAATCAGACCGGCGAGCAAGAATGATTAGTCTGGCAGCTGTGTTTTGGATAGATTTCATGGGAGAAATACGAGCCAGAGGTAGTCCAGTCAGGAGGGTGTTACAGTTGTCAAGGCGAGAGAAAAGTGAGTGCAGTAGGATTTTGGCGGTCTCTGTGTTGATGAATGGCCAAATGCGTGCAATGTTCCTTAGGTGCAAATGACAGGATTTGGCAATAGACTAAATATGGGGGAAAAAGTATAGAGCTGAATCAAATGACTCCAAGAAATTGGACACGGTCAGCTGGTACAATTGTATTTTCAACTGAGAATGTGAAGCCAGGTGTAGGGACAGAGTTTGAGGGAAAGAAGATGATCAGCTCCATTTTGGAAAGTTTAAGTTTCAGGTAGCGATCAGACATCCAAGTGGAGATGGCTGAGAGACAATCAACTACACATGACATGACAGAGGGAGTGAGGTAGATCTGCATATCATCTGCATACAGGTGGTATTGGAAGCCAAAAGAGCAGATGAGTTCTCCCAGAGAGGTGGTTTACAGGGAAAACAATAGCAGGCCACAGAACACCAACAGAGAGCGGAACAGGTGAGGATGTCACTCCAGCAAGCGACACTGAATAGGAGCGCTCAGATAGGTATGATTTGATCCATGAGAGTGCCGTACCACCTATGCCTAACGAGGATAATCTGTTAAGAAGGAGGTGTGGTCAACAGTGTTTAAGGCAGCAGAGGGATCTAAGAGGATCATCACTGAGAAGTGGCATTTAGCTTTGGCAGAGAGCAGGTCATTTGATACACTAGTGAGGGCTGTATTTCCTGTTCAGCAATTGTTTGCAAGCTTTAGGATTACAGTAGGAAAAACGTATATTAACAGATCTGACACAAATTAAATTTTTTTCTAGCAAATAAATGTGTTGATTAAAAAAATAGAAGTTAAGTTTTATTACCTGAATGTACTGTAAGAGCTCATTACATTTTGCCATTTTCTATTTAGCTTTATTACTGTAAAGTCACATTTAACATTTATTTGTATAGCGTCAAAAATCTAGAGGGAATGGGGCACATGAGAAAAAAAGTGAAGAGGTCAAGATAGTGGAAGTGCCAGTATTTGGGTACAGTTGGAGCTATGTGGGTTTGGCCAGAGGTTAATACATAGGTGTTCTAGTGGAATGAAGAGCAGGCTTTTTTTTTTTTTTTAAAGAGGTGAGTTTTCAGAGAAAACAGGCAGTTTGGGTAAAGTGTCACAAGTTTAAATGGGAAGAGGTGACAAGGTAGGAGGAGAGCCTTAACCCATTTGAGTAACATAGTGGTCGCACAGGGTAATATCAGTTGATGAGTAGAGGACTTTGTAGGTTAAACACAGAATTTAAAATTTTATCCTAGAGCAGAAGGGAAACCAGTGGAAGGCTTTGCAGAATGCAGCAGTCACCGTGGAGAGACAAATGAAAAGGATGAGTAAGGATCTAAAACCAGATTGAGGAGGATCAAGGAAGTCATTAGCGGGCAAAAAGTCAGTTAAGCAAGAGTGCACAATCATCTTGGACGTAAAGAGGGGAAGGGAGATGGGACAGTAGTTCCACGGAAGTTTGGGATTAAAAAAAGATACTATCTTATCATGATTATTACCATTTTAGAAGCATTGTTATTGTGTTACCTGCACTCTTCAAAGACTTAACATTTCTATGTCGCTGGAGTCTGTAGGCTTACATTACAACTACCTAGATAGCCAATTTAGTACCCTCTGATGTGACTCACTCAGCAGTAACTGTTCCCTTAACTCTAATTCATTTTTATTTTTCCCTGTCCCACCTTTCCTCCTGCCTCTTCATTCACCTTATGTTTGGCATGTTCATCATTCTTTCTAGATTGTAAGCTTGCGAGCAGGGCCATCAAACTCATGTTTTAATCTAAATAGGTTTGTATAATTTTGTTTGGAACTCCCTCTTTGTGCTCTGTAAATGCTCTGTGTAAATTGTTGGCGCTATATAAACAAATAGTAATGTTATATAATTTTATATCAGACTTTAGCTGGGGAAAAAAAGTTGCAATTACTAAAGTCACATATGTAATAAATGACTGAACCTTTTTAAATGCATCTCAACATATTTATTGCCTAGGAGTGTGCTTCTGCCAAAAGTGGCACCAGCACAGGTAACACAATTTTTGGAATTAGCACTACACTATAAGGTGCTATTTCTGCATCTGCTGCTTTTATATATGTCCCCATTGCATAGAGAAAAAAATTGGTTTAAAAGTCTTGAACATGTAAAAATGTGACTATATTTATTAGAAAATAGGTTTTCACTAAATCAGGAGACGTCAGCTTTTATCTTTTGTATTGCATGTTATACTTGGCATCCCATCTCATATAGGGTATTGATATTCTGGAGAGATATCAAATGAGAACTAGAGGAATGCTGCATTGCTTACAGAATAAATATTATTAACACCAGAGTATCTCAATCTCAGCATTTATTGTTTGTAGAAAAAACAACAATGAAATGGAATATACATTTAAATTCCTCAAGGAATTCAGAATATGACTCAGGGAAGTATATTGCAGAGATCACAGTCTAAGCCAAAGGGTCAAAGACTTAGATATAATGTAATAGAGAGACAGAGAGAGTGGGATATAGAAGATGCAACCTTTCATTAGAAGTAGTAAAGGCCTCAAAGTGAATGCACTTAAGCATGAAAGGGTTAAACATAAAGCCATTTCTGGACAATGTGAAGAGTTATATAGGGTTTGAGATTTCACAGCAGGTAGAACACTAGGCATACTAGCTTACCTGAGGACTTATCACCCATCACATTCTATGTGTCAAGTATTGATTCTTAAATTGCAACATTTAAGCCAATAACAACATTATTTAAAATGACTGGAAAATAGTAATGTGTATGAGGTTTCATGTGTTTTCATTTTTTAGCCAGTATGGTTCCTACACTACATATGTTTTTTTCAGTTTATGGTGTATATATATAAATATATTACATTTATATTTATGTGATATATATATATATATATATATATATATATATATATATATATATGTTACAGTTATATTAATGTTATGTATGTATATATATATATATATATATTTACATTAATATATTACATTAATATTTGTTATATATATATTACATTTATATTTGTTATATATATATATATATATATATACATAACAAATATAAATGTTATATATACATATATATATATATATATATATATATATATATATATATATATATTACATTTATATGTGTGCTATATATATTGCATATGAGTTTTTACCTTGACTATCAGTTTACATAAAGACGTGCATAACTGCATGGAGTTACTCAAAGGAAAGTTTCACCATATGAGGTTTTTTTTAAATGCGGTACCCTTTACACAAACCCTTCCACTGACTTACAAATGAAGAAAAGGTTTTACACCCTCTTTGAATTCTATGGTTTTCTATATCAGGATATAATAACAATCATCCTTAGCAGGCCCTAAAAATAGAGCCAAAATGGAGAAGCTGTGTGTGAAGAATAAGTACTCCTTTGCTGGTTTCATAGGAATTAAGAGGCTAAGTAGAAGACAGTTGCTGCTAACTAATGCCTTTTGATTAGTTGATCATTAACAAGTGTGAACACCTCTATAAAAGGCAAAGTGTTAGCAGTTTGCTGGTCTGGAGCATTCAGGTATGTGTTAGCACAATGCCAAGGAGGAAAGACATCAGCAATGATCCTAGGGAAGAAACTGTTGTTGCCAATAAAACTGGGAAGAGAGTTATAAATCCATCTCCTAACAATTTAAAGTCCATCATTCTTCAGTGAGAAATATTTTTCAAAAGTGTAAAACCTTCAAGACAGCTGCCAATCTTCCTAGGAGTGGATGTTCCAGCAAATTCACACCAAGGTCAGACCATGCAATGCTCTGATAAGTTGAGCATTGCACGAGTTGAGCAAAAACTTTCATGAAAGTACAATTGGAAAAAAGACTAAGTATGGCTTGTTAGAAGTGTTGTCAGGAGAATGCCTCTTCTCTGTAAAAAAAACATGGCAGAATAGCGTAGGTTTGCAAAGTTGCATCTGAACACACCACAAGACATATGGAACAATGTCCTTTGGATAGACCAAGTGGAGCTGTTGCACAGTGCCATGTTTGGCAAAAACCAAACACAACATATCAGCATAAACGTCTCATATCAACTTTCAAGCACGGTGGTGGAGTGGTATTTATTTTGGCATGTTTTGCGTCCACAGAACCTAGGAACCTTGCGGTCACTGAGTCGACCATAAACTTCTCTGCATACCAAAGTATTGTAGAGTCAGATATGAGGCTATATGTCTGACAGCTAAAGCTTGGTTGAAATTGGTTCATGCAACAGGACAATGATCACAAGCACACCAGCAAATTTACAACAGTATGGGTGAAAAAGAGAAGAATCAAGATGTTGCATTGGCCCAGTCCAGACCTCTACTCGATTTAAAATGCTGTGGCGGGACCTGAAGAAAGCTGTGCATAAACAAATTCCAGCAAACCTCAATGAACTGAATGTTGTAAGGAAGAGCAGGCCAAAATTCCTCCACAAAGATGTGAGAGACTGATAAAGTGATACAGAAAATAATTACTAAATTTGGTTCTAAAAGCTACTGATTCATAATAAGGTGTACTTAGTTTTCCACATGACTTCTCCATTTGACTTTATTTTATGTTTTGTTTTTTAAATCCCAAATTTACAAATATATTTTAATAATGTATTTTTTTTTTCTTCTTTAAATTTTTATTCAAATGTGTAAAGAAAATCACATACAATAATAAATGAAATTTTGCCTCATCCATAGGCGGTCCATAGACACAAAGAAGCGAGAGCGATTCATACAACAATCGTCCCAGGGTCGGGGTGTGGGGGGGAAGCCCACCGCAATGCCCGCTGACCCGCATTCTCCATCCCACTACACCTAGTGGTGTATTTGTAAGATTAGTTATGTTGCTATCAAGAAATGTCTGCCATGGTGCCCATATTTCTCTGTGGTGATTATACTTGTTTTGATCATGGCAGAGACCCAGTTCCATAGTTTTTTGATATTGTATTTGGTTTAATACATTCAGCCAGTTTGGGGTTTGGGTTTGTCTCCATGCTCTGGCCAGGCATTTCTTAGTAGCCATAAGAATGTGTGCAAGGAGTTTTTTCTGGGTCTGATCGAAATCAGTCAGATCTATATGAAATAGGAAAATTTGAAATATCGGATGTAGATTTAAATATTGATTTTAGTATAGTACATAATTTAATTTAGCCTTAGTTTGTGTAAGTACGGTGCATTCGACTTTATTTTTGTTAAATAAATCATGGTGTAATATGACATGTGTTCTTGTTCATCTGGGGTTGTATTTTCCTAATTTTCAGATCTGCTAAGGAACAGATGATTGGTGTCCTGATATGTCAAACCATAGAATTCAAAGAGGGTGTACTTTTTCCAATGACTGTAGTTGTTTGTTTTTTTGTTTTTTTTTGTTTTTTAGTGCTTATATTTTAATTTTACTATACAAGAACTGTACAAAAAGGTCAAAAGGATTATAGAACATGTTGTCACAGTCATTTTGATTTTTCAAATGATGTTAAGGAAAGGGTTTTCAAAACAAATATATACATATAAGCATCTGTAATGAGTAGCAGTAATGTAGTTGCTTTCCAATAGTATGTATGATAATAAGTATTATTTATACTTAATAAAACCAGCAAAAGCATTGTATACAACTGCGTCTATGTAATATTGATACTTTTAAGATAGAATATGCCCAGTGACAATGCACAATGCTCTAAATCCATTTCCCAAAAAGGTTTTAAATAGAGTTGTTAAATATTTTATGTAAACACAAACTATAATTCAAATAACCAACATATCAACATATCATTTTGCATCCTTGGTGGAAACATACTCTTATGTAATCCTTATATAATACATTCCACTTATCGCTTAATGTTAAAGTCTTAAGGGTTTAACAGTAATGTATCAGTCATTGATATGCCCTCATAAATGGAAATGTAAGGGTTGGCCAGTAAACAAACACAAGTACAAGAAGTAAAGCACAGAGAACAGAAAAAGTGCATGATCATTTTGTAATTCTTAAATGCTAAACACATCAATTATCCTACAAGTTTAGTTTTAGTACAAATTCAGTTCAGTTCATAGTGCCGAATTCATGTAAAAATTACCAACTTTTGTCCATTTTTAGTCTCCAAATATTGTTTGGGAATTGAAAATATTAGGCCCAAAAAGTACAGAATTTGTAAGTGGTTAATTGATATGGAAATTGCTAAATATATGCTCAAATATATGCCGTAATAGCATATTTGATATAAAAATTCATGATTGAAATTTAAAAAAAAAAACTATTTTGGCAACAAAATTTGCAATTACCATGTCAATCAAGCTGTCATGTAATAAAACACACATTTAACCCATAAACCATTTAGTAAGCCAATAAAAGCGAAGGAATTTCTACATATATATGCATAAACATTAACATGTATTATATTACATACCGCCATAACCACTCATATGATATAGCAATACCGGTGCCAGCTATTGCTTGGAAAGGCACCCTTGTCCACTGTGGGTATGAAAGGGCACTATACATATGTGAGTGTGTTAGGTGGTGGTGTGACTATAATCGGTGGCAAGATTACCACATAGCCCTCTGATCACATAGCATATAGTCACATGATACTATCAATGAAATACACTGCCACTATCCACCAAATAGCTTTGTCCACACAACGCACTAAGTGCAGGGGTCACCACTAGGTGGCCCAGGTGACCTCTGTACATACAAGTGGTGTGTGGACAAAACATGGTACAGTGGACACTGGGGGTGTATTGCAATGGTGATATTATGTGGTTATGTGCTACTTGTTCAGAGGGCCATGTGCAATCTTACAACTGTTGCCCGGTGTTTTCATGCCCCAGCGTAACATACTCACATATGTAAATGTACATTTTTATACCCACAGTGGGCAGTGGTGCATAGACAACCAATGTTTCCATCCACACTGTGGACATGAAATGCTACTGTGATACATGTGCCATGATAGTGGGAGGGTACATATAATCTAACAGTTGTTGATGGGAAATAATAACCAGTGATGTGAACCCAACCTATAGCCAGCATGACACCACCAGTATTGTTATACAGCAGAAGCTGGTATGGTGGTGTGTAAGATAATACATGTTAATGTATCTAGTGTGTGTATATATATATATATATATATATACATTGGAATTGGATACTTGTATATCTAAAAAGTAGGAAAGCAATATGTATGTGTATATATAAACTAATATACATATCTCAAATGAGCAAACTGTTTTTAATACATATAGATATACATATAAAATAAGTATACTTTTGTCTCTGAAATGCAAGTAGGAAATTTGGTCACCCTCGTTTGGTTTTGTGTTTTTAAGTTGTCTTCAAAATATGTTTTTACCGTATTTGCTCAAATATAAGGCAAGGTTTTTTTTTGCTCTGAAGACCTTACATTCGAGGTCGTCTTATAATCTGACCTCAAATTGAGGTCAGATTATAAAACAGGGATCCAGGTCCCCAGCAGAGCTGCAGGGGACCTGGATCCCCCTCTCTAACAGCAGGGGATGTCTGCGCGATGAGCGCAGACACCCCTGCTTCCGCCCGGCACGACCGCCGGGGCTTCTGT
The DNA here is from genome assembly GCA_036172795.1 of Pelodytes ibericus. Classification (NCBI taxonomy): domain Eukaryota; kingdom Metazoa; phylum Chordata; class Amphibia; order Anura; family Pelodytidae; genus Pelodytes; species Pelodytes ibericus. Next base: position 90,205,740 of record CM069860.1, read on the forward strand.
GAAGAAGCTGGGTACTTCCGCTTTCGTCACAGAAGTCACGGCGAGCGTGCCGTGCGGCAACAGGGGAGGTCTGAGCTCATCGCGCAGACATCCTCTGCTGCCCCACTAGGCACCAGGGAGAATCGGGCAGCTGGGGGATGTCTGCACGGTACGTTTAGACAAGGGGAGGGAGGGGGAAGATTTAGACAAGGGGAGGGAGGGGGGTAAATTTAGACAAAGCGAGGGAGGGAGGGGGGAAGATTTAGACAAAGGGAAAAGTTAAACTTTTTTTTTCTATAGGGTAGTCTTATATTCAGCCTTTTAGTTTTTTTCCTAAAGGAATATACAAAGTTTGGGGGGTCGTCTTATAATCAGGGTCGTCTTATAATCGAGCAAATACGGTAAATGTTAACACTGTAAAAAAAACGTGCATTTACCTCATCAATTTTTATTACATTTTTGAATTCTGTGAAATAGTTTTTAGTTACAAAGCTAGTATTTAAATGTTTGTTTGTGTAATGTAGGGTTGCCAGATGGTTCAAATATAGAATATTTGGATAAAGAGACTCTTTACATTTTAGGTGTATAATATGTTCAAGTTTTTTTTTAATAAAGAAGCATGGCACTATAACTTAAATATTCACGTTGAATTAGTATTGGCTTTAATCAATATCTTCTGGGTTTGGGCTTCAACTATTTCATTGTGTTTATTTTGAGTGTTTTTATTCTGAACAGGAATATAACCCTGGTACAATAAATGGTATAAACTTGCTTGCGCTTTTTTTTATATACAAACTCTTTAGGAGTTAAGGGCCATTCCATCTCTGGCAGCCATTACACTCTCAAGATTGCTCCAGTTTATAAGATATCGTGAAGAGCTCTCCTTAATGCCAAGTGAACTATAAGAGCCTTACTTAAACTATCGGTGACATCCTTTCACATTATCATTGTAAAGAGGTCAACCTCTGTCAATAAGAAGTTTTAATGAATCACCCTTCTAAACTATGTTACAATCCTATAATAAGGATCATGCTGTAAGAGGTATACTGCACAGAGCAAATATAATTACATGAGTTGCACGTTTTTTATTATTTTTTTCTTTATTTGAAAAATATTTTACAATATTTTATCAAATTAACAATTATAAATATAATAAAAGTTGTAACAAAATGTATAAAAAAGATTTTTAACTAAATAAAATAGTATGAACAACAGAAGAGAAAACATACAAGCCAACTTGAAATCACCAGATGAGAAGGCAGGATTTTCGAAAATGTTTGGCATTCATGAAAAATAAATGAAATAAATTGGAAAAACTTAAAACATAAATAATACTTTGTACACAGAGAATATAATTTTCACAAGTCTGATAATGTTTGGGGAAAATTAACATTTAAGCATACATCTATCCTGAAATTTATATTCGGTGTGTCTAAAGAATGTTACGATAATTATGCCATTATGTTTATTTTGTAATTCTTTTGGACATTTTCAGTAAATTTGTGTACCATTTACTATGTATTTGTCATTTTGCCATTTTCAGCTGTTCCTATAAATAGGGATTATACCCTAAAAACTTTTTATACTTATCTATAAATCCTCAGTGCTTGTTTTTGACTACAATGCATGGGCGTCCGCAGGGGGGGCAAGGGGTGCGCTTGCCCCCCCTGGATTTTCAAGAAGAAAAAAAAGTTAACGCTTCAGTTAAGATCCCTGTTACACTAACCTTAGTCGTTTCCTCTGTGCATCTTCCCTCCTGCATAGAGGAAGTAAACTCCGGTCACGTTTTTTTTTTTTTTTTTACTTTATTGATGCTGTTCGACTTCAATAAAGAAAAAAGAAAAAGAAAAAAAAACCATGACCGGAGTTTCCTTCCTCCGTGCAGTAGGGAAGATGCACGGAGGAGAGCACTGGAGAGCAGCAACAAGGAGGTAAGTGCTGGGGAATGGGGGGGAGGAGGGGGGCAAAAAACGAGCAAATCCTGGCATATTGAGTGACAAAACCTGGCTTATTGATGGTCTAAATCCTGGTATAGAGTGGCAAAATCCTGGCAAATTGAGAGGCAAAATCTTGGCATATTGAGGGGCTAAATCCTGGCAAATTGAGGGTCAAATTCCTGGCATATTGAGGGGCAAATCCTGGCATAGAGTGGCAAAATCCTGACATATTGAGGGGCAAAATCCTGGCATGTTGAGGGCCAAAATCCTGGCATATTGAGGGGCTAAATCCTGGCATATTGAGGGGCTAAATCATGGCATATTGAGGGGCTAAATCCTGGCATATTGGGTGGCTAAATCCTGGCACATTGAATGGATAAATCCTGGCATACTGAGGGACAAAATCCTGGCATATTCGGTGGCAAAATCCTGGCATATTCGGTGGCAAAATCCTGGCATATTTGGGGGGCTAAATTGTGGCATATTGGGTGGCTAAATCCTGGCATATTGAGGGGAAAAATCCTGGCATATTGGGGGGCTAAATCCTGGCATATTGAGGGGTTAAATCCTGACATATTGAGGGGTTAAATCCTGGCATATTGAGGGGTTAAATCCTGGCATATTAAATGGCTAAATCCTGGCATATTAAATGGATAAATCCAGGCATATTGAGGGGCTAAATCCTGGCATATGGAATGGCTAAATCCTGGCATATTGAGTGGCTAAATCCTGGCATATTGAGGGGTTAAATCCTGGCATATTGAGGGGCTAAATCCTGGCATATTGAATGGCTAAATCCTGGCATATTGAATGGCTAAATCCTGGCATATTGAGGGGCTAAATCCTGGCATATTGAATGGCTAAATCCTGGCATATTGAATGGCTAAATCCTGGCATATTGAGTGGCTAAATCCTGGCATATTGAGGGGTTAAATCCTGGCATATTAAATGGCTAAATAATGGCATATTAAATGGCTAAATCCTGGCATATTGAGAGGTTAAAACCTGGCACATTAAATGGCTAAATCCTGGCACATTAAATTGCTAAATACTGGCATACTGAATGGCTAAATCCTGGCATATTGAGTGGCTAAATCCTGGCATATTGAGGGGTTAAATCCTGGCATATTAAATGGCTAAATCCTGGCATATTGAATGGCCAAATCCTGGCATATAATGACAGTAGAAATATGCCCCCCCCCCCCCGAAAAAGTTTATTTTTATAAAATGCTATTCACCAAGTGAGTTTGACATTTGAGTTCAAAGGTCGAGTTGGACCTTCGAACTCGAGTCTCTAAACTCGCACCGTTCAGCTCGCCTCCGATAATATTAAATGGGGGACAAAATTAAGTGATCTCTGAGACCACCTCGGTATTAGAGTTAGGCATTCAAGTTTCACTTTAGCCACCATTGTGTTAGTTACATGGGGAGAGGTAGCAGTTAGGGAGAACACAGGAGATTTGAAGGCTAAAATAAACACTTTTAAAATGGTAGGTGTGGTTGGCCATTTGAGGAGCCCCCATGATCTGGTTTTAAAAGAGAGTGGATTTTTTTTTTATGGGGGTAGGATTTTTCAGCAGTTGGATTTTCTTGACAAGTAATTTATTTCTTCCCCCATAGAAATTAATGGAAATGAGATTCATGTTGCTGGCATTAATTTCGCCATCCTTTTCCCCTATTTTTGATTTTTGCAAAATGGTTGTTGAATGAAGGTCAAGATGAGGCATCCGAGGGAAGGGGGGAGATCATAAACAGTCATACGGAGAAAATGGACTGACTGCCACCCAGTGAAATGCATTGAAAAGCCATCACATCCTACTGTTGGGATTTCATCCTTAGAATGTTTGCTTTTGTTTGCCGTTTTAGCTCCGCAGGGAGCCATCTCTTTAAGTAAGTTGCTCTACCACTTGCCACCTGTGTTTGCAGTACTGTACTACTCTGTGCCACATAGCCTCTCATTGTAGAGTGTAAAGACATATTGGAAGAAATACATTTAGAGATCCATTGTCTTATTTCAAGGCAGAATATTATTTAGAAATATATGAGTGCATAAGATACACATATATAGTCACTATTGTTTTCACAGATATATTGCACTATGATGTGTTTTAATTTTTCCCTCAAGTGATTCAGCACTACTCCATCTGTACACTGAGGAACTGGGAGATGCTGCATTTAGTAGTGTGGTAGTTATTACATTTGAAAATTAGAGTGCCACATTTTCACACTTTTTTGTTTTCCCCCGGTCCATGATGAGCCTGCTGAAGTGGCTAATAGACATGTGCAAAACTAAAATTTTCGTTTCGTTTTCGTCCATTCGGACGAAAATTTTATTTATTTCATCTAAAACGAATTTCGGTTATTACTGCATTCGTTTTGGATGAAATTCGTTCAGTTGTATTCGTTCGTTTTATAGAATACGTGTAATACTATGGGCTTTCTATAAACCGAACGAGAGCTCCATTCATAAGAAATTCTTATGAATGGGGCTCTCGTTCGGTTCATAGAAAGGCAATAGTACTACATGTTTTCTATAATCCGAAAGTCTATAAACCGAACGTTCGGTTTATAGACTTTCGGCTTATGGAATACATGTAATCCTATTGCTATTCTATAAACCGAACGTTCGGTTTATAGAATAGCAATAGGATTACATGTATTACATTAGCCGACAGCCTATAAACCGAACGCTCGGTTTATAGGCTGTCAGCATTTCACTACACGGAGACAGAGTCTCCATTCATAAATTTATGAATGGAGACTTTGTCTCCGTGTAGTGAAATGCCGACAGCCTATAAACCGAACGTTCGGTTTATAGGTTGTCGGCATTTCACTACACAGAGACAGAGTCTCCATTGAATGGAGACTTTGTATCCGTGTACTTACATTAGCCGACAGCCTATAAACCGAACGTTCGGTTTATAGGCTGTCGGCATTTCACTACACGGAGACAGAGTCTCCATTCATTATGAATGGAGACTTTGTCTCCGTGTACTTACATTAGCCGACAGCCTATAAACCGAACGTTCGGTTTATAGGCTGTCGGCATTTCACTACACGGAGACAAAGTCTCCATTCATAAATTTATGAATGGAGACTCTGTCTCCGTGTAGTGAAATGCCGACAACCTATAAACCGAACGTTCGGTTTAAAGGCTGTCGGCTAATGTAAGTACACGGAGACAATAGTGAATGTCTCCGTGTAGTGAAATGCCGACAACCTATAAACCGAACGTTCGGTTTATAGGCTGTCGGCTTATGTAATACATGTAATCCTATTGCTATTCTATAAACCGAACTTTCGGTTTATAGAATGCCAATAGACTTACATGCATTCCATAAACCGAAAGTCGTTCGGTTTATGGAATGTAAGTGTACTATGCTATTGTATTCTATAAACCGACTCTATTTCGGCTTATAGAATGCAATAGCACTACGAATGGATGAATGAACGAATGATTTTCGTTTATTAACCATTCGTTCATTCGGCTTTCGTTAGCTTAGCATTTTCGTTATTCGTTTTTTGGACGAATGGACGAAAAGGCTATTTTCGGACGAAAATGCATTCGTTCTAAAACGAATGCACATGTCTAGTGGCTAAGCCCTGGCAATGGTGAATGACTTGCCACAGGACTTCTGCATGGGCATACACTAGGATGGCTTGCATTGGCATATCCATGGCATAAGTGTTCACTAAATCTCCCTTGCACATATTATAGTGTTTGACAGCGTGTAATTAACAATCAAGTACAATTTAATTGATGTGGGTGTGTTCAACATTCTGTTCATATTTCTTAAACAGGGGACAGTGCTGAATTGACAACTGCAATAATCAATCATTAATTGCTAATTAATTAAAACCAGACATGTTTGAGAATATTTCCAATTCAGCTTTTATGGTGTGATTATCAATCACTTGCCAGTTCAGCCCTGTTCCCTGTTTAAAGAATAGGTCACTATTCACCTACCCTTGAGGTGTTAAATTAAGCTAGTGGCTTTTGTTTCTAGGTCTTACTTTACCACCTGGGAGTGTACTTTTCTCCAACACAGGAAATAAGAGGACTCACCAAACTTAGAGAAAACAAGCTGAATCATGTGATTTTTGTGGTTAAGTCAAACTTGACCACATTTCACTTTTAGTGAATACCAATTTTCCACACATACTATGGGGCTCGATGTCGAGATTCGAGTTTCACTTTGTCAAGGGGGATTGAATGGAGGGTGAGTTGGAAAGCAATTTTAGTTTACTGAATAGCTTAAGGTGATCGAGTGGGGAGGTCTCAAAATTTGAATAAAATTTTGACTGAAAATATTTTTTGGAGATGTCATATAATTTTGCTAAACAAAAAATATAGTTTTTGTTCGGAATAAGAAAGACTTGGGGAGGTACACCTGTCTCAATGTCAAGATGGGGCTCGATGGTGAGATGTGAGTTTAACTTTGTCAAGGGGGTCGAATGGAGGGTGAGTTGGAGAGCAAGTTTAGTTTGGGGAGGTATACCTGTTTTCACTAATTAGCATAGCCATCACCTGCTCCCAGAAGATTATTTATCCATGCAGTCTTACTGGATCCATTTCAACAATGTATTCAACCCCGTCAGTCACCAAAATCTAGTTGGCAGGGGGTTGTTGTTTATTATTGTTTTGTTGGGCGAGAGTGTGTTATCAGTGGGTAATTTTTTATTTTTATTTTGTTGGGAGAGGGTGTTTTCTCAGGTGGTCATTGTTTATTGTTATTTTGTTGGGGGATGTGAGTTCTCCGGAGCGCCGTTGGTTCTTGTTATTTTGTTTGTGGAGGGTGTGTTCTTCAGATTGTGTTGTGACTACAATGACCATTTTTGTGTTATTTAAATGCTGCGGTCCAGCATACAGTTTTGGGGTCTTTACTAGCCATAGCAGTTATTTAGTTCTATAAAATTCTAGGTATTGAAGAGATGGTTTAGCCACTATTAAGAATCTAAAAAAGAAAATAGTATGCCAGCTGTACAATCAGTATCCATTTGTAAGCATTTAAATAAATATGTACTGCGGTTAAGTGTGGTTAAGTGAATGTGGAGGGATGTTAATCTGTTAGTTTATATGTTCCCATGAAGAAGTGGTATTACAAAATGCAAAAAGCTTTCTAAATGTCTGGAAACTAAAGGAAATAATATACCACGGTAAAGCAATTCATAAGATGGAAGCAGTTGATGAAAATATTTCTCCTTCCATTAGTAGCCAAGTTTGAAAAAAGAAAATGTGCTTATGTTTCCATCTCCGCTATTAATGCCTGATACTTGTCAGTTCACCACAGTTCTCCTTTTAGCAAATAACCCACAGTTTTCATGCAATTGGATTTACTTTATATGGACAAAATATTGGGACATCTGACCATAACACCAACAGGAGTTACATTCAAAATACATAGACATTAATATGTAGCTGGTCCACTCTTTGGAGCTATAACATCTCCCACTTTTTTGGAAAGGCTTTCCACAGTATTTTGAGGTGCTTCTGTGGGAATTTTCGCTCATTCATTCAGTAGAGCATTTGTGAGATCAGGCAGTGATGTTGGAAGAGAAGGCCTGGCTCTCTCTGTTGTAGTTTATCCCGAAGGGGTTTGATGGGGTTGGGTCAGGGCTCTGTGTGATCAGACATGTTCTTCCTCACTAAATTCATCCAACCATGTTTTTATGGACCATGCTTTGTGCATTATGGCACAGCCATGACGGAATATTAAAAGGCCTATCCCAAACTGTTGCCACAAAGTTGAAAGCATAGCATTGTCCAAAATGTCTTTGTATGCTAAAGCATTAAGATTTCCCTTCACATGGGCCCAACCCATGAAAAACAGTCCCATAATTTTATCTCTCCTCCACCAAACTTTACAGTTGGCACAATGCAGTCAGGCAGGCAACATTTTCCTGGCATCCGCCAAACTCAGATTCACCCATCAGTCTGCCAAACAGTGAAGATTCCACAGAACGCATTTACACTGCTACAGAGTCAAGTGGCGTTGTACTTGGCCATGGAAACCCATTCCATGAAGCTTCTGTCGCACAGTTTTTGAGTTGATATTAATGCCAGTGGAAGTTTTGAACTCTTCATGTATGGAAGCAGCACAGCATTGGTGACTGTTACAAACCATGGGAGGCACAAGCAATTATCAAGAAAAATGGATTCGGATCCGCACCAAACTTTTGATAAAAACCCATTGGAGTTGAAAGGTTGCCTATGTACTGAATAAACACCTCTTCAAAATCTATTTGAGTGCTGGGTCCTTTATATTTTTTCTGTTACATACCATGCACCTCAGTTCTCGGGGACGCTGCTCTGTGACTTTACATGGTCTTATGCTTTGTGGCAGAATTGGTGCTGTTCCTAAAGGCTTTCACTATCCCACAATACAGGTTACAGTTGACCATGGAATATCTATCAGGGATGAAATTTCATGAACTGACTTATTTCAAAGGTGGCATCCTATCACAGTACCACAGTTGAATTCACTGAGTTCTTTAGAACGATAAAGGCAAACTGCACAGCTAGGTACTTGATTTCATACACCTGTGACAATGGATCTGAATGAAACACCTGTATTCAATAATTATGTCATTCGTCTCAATGCTTTTGTCCATAAAGTGTATGTGAGACAGTTTTTCAGCTGACTTTTTTGTGCACTATACTCTTAATGTGCACTATTTTTTTGTGCACTATTAATCATGCAATTGTGTAGCTCAACAAATATGGTAGCAATTTAGAAAACAATTATAATGATGGTAAAATCTACATGAAAGATATATCTAATGGGGAATTAACATTGTCATAATGAGATCATAATGTAATGTAAAATGAGCTATGAGGGGAAAAGATAAAAATGACCTTCCACAAATCATCTTTCTTTCACTTATTATACACAAAAAGGAAAAGAAAAACATTAAAGCTCTTTCCAATTATGCCTCAAAAAGGGGAAACATTCCTTTTTAGATCCAAGATGGAAATCAGATTACTCCTTGGATCAACATTCCATTTGTGTTTAAATTAATTCCTGTAACCTGGTATGCAACTCTGCTAAAAATAAATACAACCCATTATTGAAGTTATTTACTGTATCTGCCAATATGACCTTTCATGCTAGTTTTTTCTATATCAGTGCTGGATTTACTGTAGATCTATTTTCCATTACTATAGTTGTAATACATTACACTAATTCCTTAAGTCTCCAGTGGTGACTCTGTGGTTTTGTGATTTATATTACTATTATTAGAATTATTGTTAGAATTATCTTGTTGTTATTTAATAGCATAAAACAGTTTATTAAATATCCAGCCCACCTTGGCTGTGATATGATGCCTCACATCACAGCTACATCACAGTAAAAGGGCTTTATTTGCTGTACACAGTATTTGCATTTATACTACTGTATTTCATGAGTACTGGCAGGTTTTAATATATCTTATTGGTGAAAATGATCAGTTATCCAAAACCATCCATTATCCAAAATACTTTTGGTCCCAATTTTGGATAAGGGATATTCAACCTGTATTCCCCCTCAAATTATTTTTGATGGCAGCCAAAAACGTTCTTTTCTTTTTCCACAACCCTTTTCATATTTAAAAATATAGAGTCATGTTGAAGGGTGGCTGCTGGGAATGAAAAAAAAGTTGAGAGAAATTAGTTGATGTTGAGGCATGAGGCTTGGGAAAGAGCACAACTGTTTGTCAACATGGGCATGATATTAAGTAGGATGAACTAGCAACAAGAAAGGGTTCCAATTAGCAAGGTAATGTGTGTTTGATTCAATGGCTGCAATTAAGAGAACAGATACTTTTTCAATGCAGTATGAAGCAGGGATTGAGTTGGTTAAGCGATAAAGCCAAATGTAATAGTATCATTATGAAAGAGGGGGAAAAAAGTATTTTAGGGAAGATTCTCTCCTCAACCTGGACGCATATGTATGATTTGCAGGGCTATATCTATATGGGTGTAGACTTTTATGTCATGTGAAATAATAATATTTGAAAAGTCCAACAGGGTTAAGATTATATACTAACTCTGCTTTAAGTACCTGGTTTGCTCTGTTTAGACATTTTTAGTATAGGGCTCTTGGACACGTATGTTTTTATATTGATATAAGAGGATTTTGATATACCCTTGAATATAATTTTGTATTTGTGTTTTGTTTGTGGACAATTATTCAAAAAATGTTAGAAACAAAAAAAGAATAAAGGGTTCCAATTAGAAGAAAGCATTTGAAATTAATAATAACTTTGCAATCTTTTTTAAGTTTACAAATGTGTGTGGGCTTGGGGAGGAGTGGGTCCCCTATTTAGATCTCTGGTCACAACCCATCAGTGCCTTTAAAATGGCCTTGCTTGGTGTGTGGCGTAATCTAATTATAACTGGTATTTTGTATTCCTTCTTACATTATAGAGCACTATAAATTTATTTTATATTTATTTATTTATATTTAAATTATTTTTAGATCTGTCTGGTGACAGAAACTTACTTTCATATCTCACTGTGGTCTTTTTAACTTCCCTTTATTCTATGTATACGTGTTCTTAAGCAGATTATTGTATGGAACGTATGTAAAAATTTGATACATCACAAATTCCTATCCACTTACAAATTAAAAATGTAAGATAACTAATGCAGCTCATACCTTGTTTTCTGAAAAGGATATTATTCACAGATTTTGTTATAAAAAAATAGTGGTAAAGTAGACATGGAATTATTATCAGAACACCTAACAACAAAGCCATCAAGCCCTTGTGAATAATCAGTGATATAGAAATAACAAAAAACAAACAAACATAACTGATACTAAAACACATAAATCTAGGAGTGTGGATAAGTGAATAAGTACTTGCGGATAATATATGAGAAACTATTTACTCTCCTCTGCCTCATAATATCCCAAGCCATTTATCTAATAAAGCAGTGCATGATTTGAAGTGCTTTAAAAAAAAAAAAAACGTTTAGGAGCACAAAACCAAACTACAGCCTGACCAAAATAAGTTATTTCCTAATGGCATTGAGGTCAAATCTCTTATTCTTTTTTATATTTTAATATTTTCTTTTGGGCCTATAAATAATTACAAAATTCTTAGACAAGCCACAAAAATTTTCATAGCAGTCCAAAATGAATAGGCCTGTCTGGTAAAAGTATACATGATCAAATCCAGATTTGAAATTGCTTGGGATTCATTAAAGATCATGGGCAGTGTAGAGTTTGGGGAAGTCATCAGCCAATTCCTCAGATCTAAAACACATGACAAAACCACAAGCCACACATTATAAGATCTGAAAACTGTAACACGAGTGACCTAATTTATTCCATGTGGGCTTTTCCTGTTTGAAGTTCATAGATGTACGTGATCTGAATAAACAATACATAAAATTTTGTGGTGATGTTTTCCCACAGAGAACTTTTTTAATCTAATTTTGAATATTACTCTAAGACAACTGGCTTTTCTTATGTTTTTTCTAAATAAAAAAAAGACATCTATGCATAGTTAGCATTAGCATCTTTTTTGTTTTTCCTTTTATTTATAAATATACAAAACATGACACATTATACACGCATAGGAGGCAAACATAAAATATTTAGAGCAAAGAGCAGAGTGGGCAGCCCCTATTTGACTACTTAGTAGAGACTATCCGCAACATGATATCTGTAATGAGCATCCCATTCTTACTGGCCAAATCAATCCTGCCTGGCTTGACGCCACCATGCGTAAAGATAAAACACAACATAACACGTCACAAGACATAACGAACAGGACGAGAGACACAAGACAAATCGCACCGAGGAGCCTGCTCTCACCACAACTCCACTCCCTTCCAATCCCGACAAAAAACGCTTGTCTTTAAAACTATTCCTTTCCTGGATACCTATGCATTCATTTCGACCAGGTATCATAAAAACTTTCGGGCACCCCATTTGCGTAGGCATATCCCTTTTCCATAAGACACTGCAGTTGCAGTTGGTTAATCACATTCAATATATGTACCGTTCCCTGTTGACGCCAGCTTCTAGCAATGACAATTTTCATTGCGAGAAACGCCTAGATACTCAAATTCCTATCCCTATATGGGACAAATTCTAAATCTAAATGTAATAATGCTTTTTGTATAGATGGTGGGATAATAATATTCAACACACTTGACACTAAACCAAAAAGCTTTCTCCATGTCTGTATTATCCCATCGCATGACCACCACACATGTGTAAATGATCCTTGTGCCCTACCGCATCTCCAGCATTGGTCTGATATGTTGGGAGAGAATCTATACAACCTTGTTGGAACTAGGTACCAGCGGAACATTATTTTGTTATGGAGTTCGACCATATTCAAGCAGTGTGTGATCCTAGTTATATTTATCAAACCATAGGTCATGTTCAACCTTAATTTCCAGCTCTTTTTCCCAGCTATTCAGAGCAGAGATTTTTGGGGGAATCATAGATCATAAATCTTCCTGAGTGCTTTTTCCCCATCTTGTTATTAAACATCTCCATAATCCTCCCTGCTGCAGTGTCCCCTTTACAGTAAAAGTTTTGGGTTTTTATATAACGCCCTATCCTGAAGACCTTATATGCCTCCTTACTTGGTAGGTCAAAATCCAGGGCCAGTTGCTCAAAAGGTTTGAATCTATCCCCTGTAAGTAGATCAGCTACCTTTTTTTCACTGAATTGTTTCCACTCTCTCTGAAATTTTCAACTTAAATTCACTATGTTACTTTGCAAAATCTCAAGTGGAGCATTCTCGACTATTTTATCCCTAAAACCAATCCTTCTTTTTAACTGTGTCCAGAATTCAAGACAGCTTTTTATAGTTGTTGGCCAAAATACTTTTTTCAATGCTTTAATTCTATCTTGGTGTAACCACAATACACATGTCAAGTTATTAATTCCGATTACTGTCTGCTCTATATAGTACCAGTCCTGGCACCTATATTCCATGTCCTGTAGCTTCAGCACATGGATGAATATATTAGCCTGTGCATATCTCTCCAAACAGGGAGCCCCCAGTCCTCCCCTCTTTCAATTAGCACATAAAACGCGTCTAGCAATTCTCGGCTTCTTACCGGCCCATATAAAGTCCAACAATCTAAGTTGAAAAGAGTTTGTCCAATTAGTCGGTAATCTAATAGGGATCTTCCTGAGTAAATACATCCATTTTGGAATTATATAAGCTCTCACTATGTTCAGTCTCCCCAACCAAGAGACAAACAGACCCCTCCATTCCGACATTTTGAAGAACTGAATAATTCACATCAATTATTGAATCAATTTTTTGGGGGATCATGATTCCTAGGTAGTTGAGGCCTCTCTTAGTCCACTGAAAATCATACTTTGCTGCTAAATCCTCCCTCTCCTTTTTTGGCATAGCGATGGCCATTGCTGAGTTTTATTTGTGTTTAATTTATAATTAGAGAATCTTGAAAACGTCCCTATTTCCTTCAGCAATGCATCCATGGATTCAGCGGGACTATAAAGTGACACGAAGACATCGTCTGCATATAAGCTCAGCTTGCTCTCTAACTCTCCTATCTTAATTCCCTTTATGTTGGGATTCTGGCGGATCCGATTGGCTAAGGGCTCCAGAGCAAGTACATACTATAAGGGTGCCAATGGGCATCCCTGTCTGGTCCCGTTACCTATTGTGAACCACCCAGAGCTGATTCCCTGTCCAACTACCCTCGCACTCGACTTATATTGGGCCATGACAGAGTCGGTGAATCCATCTCCACAACCAAAGTTCTTAAGGACCTCTTCCAGATAGATCCAACCGACTCTGTCAAAAGCCTTCTCGGCATCCAAGGAGACAAACAATGAGGGTATTTTTTGCCATGTAGAATATTCAACAAGATTAATTATAGAAACATAGAAACATAGAATGTGTCGGCAGATAAGAACCATTCGGTCCATCTAGTCTGCCCAATTTTTTTTTTTTTTTGAGTACTTTTATTAGTCCCCCGTTCCCGGTCTTATAGCTAGGATAGCCTTGTGTCTATCCCACGCATGCTTAAAATCCTTGACTGTGTTTACCTCTACCACTTCTGCTGGCAGGCTATTCCATACATCCACTACCCTCTCAGTAAAGTATCTTCCTTACATTGTCACTAGAATGTCGCCCCTTAATAAACCCGACTTGGTCCCTGTTAATTAGAACAGGACATATATGTTTCAGGCGATCAGCCAAAATAGCAGAATATATCTTCCTGTCAACGTTAATTAGAGAGATTGGCCGAAAGTTTGTTAGTTTTGATGGATCTTTACCCTGTTTTGGAATGGGCAGAATAGCTGCTCTTAGCATGTCTGTTGTTAATATCCCTGTCTTTCTGATCTCATTGAGAGTATCCAGTAAATATGGAACCACAGCATTTAACATTTTTTTGTAAAAAATGGCAGGAAGTCCATCTGGGCCAGCTGCCTTGTGTGGTTTTTGCCTTTTAATAGTTTCAATTATTTCTCTACTAGAAAAAGGGGCCTCTAATAAATTTGTTTGTTCTTTTGTAATCATACCTAATCTAGAGTCTTTTAGATATTTCTTTATTTGGGCTCAATCTTGTTCCTGGTCTGGAATATTATACAGTCTAGCATAAAAATCCTGAAATGCCTTACCCACCTCTTCTGGGCTACGGTATATTTTATCACCCTCCTCAATTTTAAGTATCCGTTCTTTTAAATTCCTTTTTTTCAATTGGTTGGTGAACATTTTTTCATCTCTGTTTCTCTCCTAATAAACTTTTTGTTTCAGCTTTACCAGGTTTCTGTTTGCTTTCTTAACCAGTACTTCTAATATTTCTCTTTTAATTCTTTCCATCTCTTTCACTAGTGAGATCTCCCCCGATGCAGCACAGCTTCTTTTTATATCATTCAGGGCGACATACAAATCAGCTTTTTCCCTGAATTTTTCCTAAAGTAGGCTTCCTTTTTAATAAAGAAACCCCTCACCACACATTTAAATGCTGACCATACATTTCCCATGCTTACATCGCCAGTGATATTTTCCACAAAAAAATGTTCTGATTCCTTTACCAACTCATCTATTATGTCTTTTGATACAAGGAATTCTTTTAATTTCCAAGTAGCTTCACCTCTCTCATATTTCCTGTTGATTTCCAGACATAATGGATCGTGGTCAGACCAGGCAAAATCAACTATATATGAACTCTTACAGTCCCGGACTGATTCGACATTAACAAGAATCATATCAATCCTGGAGAAAGATTGAATCCTGTGTGAAAAATGAGTATAATTTCGTTCCGTGGGCCGTAGTGTCCTCCAGATGTCATAAAGCTTGTGTTTACCCAGCATCTCCTGAAAGTCTCTTGAAACCATCCTCTGCCTGTTATCTAGCCTGCCAGTGTTCCTGCTTGATCTATCCAGGATATTGTCCGCAACACAGTTAAAGTCACCCAAATATATAAAAGTACCCTGGATATAATCCTGTATTTTTCCCACGATCTTATTTATAAACCTCATCTGTTTTATATTAGGAACATATACATTAAGGATCGAAAAAAGTCTGTCATCTAATCTACACACAATAAAAGCAAACCTGCGCATCCTGTCGGTTTGTTTGTATATGATCTCAGTTTTTATGCTGTTGGAAACTAATATTGCTACTCCTCTTTTCTTCTTAACAGGGAGAGATGAATATTTGACAACTGTATATCTATTGTTATTTAACCTTTGACTATCCTTATCCGTCAAGTGTGTTTCCTGTAGGCAGCATACATCAACATGATGTCTACATAAGAAATCTAACAGCGGAGAACATTTTTGTGGGGCATTTAATCCCTGCACATTAAGTGTCAGGATTTTTATCGGGGTGGACATTCGGCAGTCCTAAAAACTATCGTCGACAGACAGGCTCCCCAGTGCGAAACACATAACGAACAATACACGTAACATACATACAAAAAGCAAAAACTTTTTTTAAAGGCCATACATCCCCTTGCCTGTAGGCTCAAACTTGGGGCTGAAAAAACCCTCGGTTGGGCCACAAACATTATCCCCAACAGAAAAGGGAGGATAAGTGAGATGAAGGCCCTGGCGGGCATAAGTATTAAACTCTTATGGGGCAAGGAGGGGGGAACAAAATAAAAAGGCGAAAAAGGAGAAGAAAACAACAAAGCAAAACAAAAAAAAAAACAAAAAAAGGAGGAACTACCACCCCACTCTGCACTTGTAGGAAGTCCAAACAGTCTTTCACATCGGAAGTGTACTCGCCCCTCTAAATCGTTTGCCATCAATATTGGATTTCCACCAACCCACTATGCTCCAACGTTCTCAGGTATGTACAAAGTATGAACAATACAAAAAAACAAAGACCTCACCCCAATACCAACAAAGTGGTTTGATCATCGATATCTCATAACAATATTTACATTTTATACATTTTATCAACTATGTTGGGTATCCGAATTCAATCCTATTCAGGTTAGGGGGGAACAAAAAAAAAAAAAAATGATATCCCTGTAAGTGGTAATTATTAAATATTTGAAACAACCCCTGTATTGAGAGTGCTTCAATCATGTCTCCTAGAAATATATTTTCCCTTTCTTTCACCTTTTCCCCTCCCCTCCAATCCTAATCAATCTCTATTGTACTCCTAAATTCTAAATTATCTTCGGAATTTGGGGCAAATCTAGTAAGTCAAACCCCTGTATTGGGGGTGTTCATATCCATAACAGTGCTTTAATCGTGCTCCCCTATTGTCACTTATTTTTGAAAAAAATAGGGGAAGAGCAAAAGAAAAAAAAAAAAGGGATCTCACTCTATACTTATGTGATAAATAGTTAACTAATTAAGTGATTTGAATATCAACAGTCCTTAATATTGAAAGTGCTTCAGTGTTATAATCATAAATCTTTTACCATTTGCATTACCTTTCTATCATCCCATTATGATCCATCGTTCTTAATTAACTTCAAAAATAAGACTACTTCAATGGAACATACCCCTTCATTGAAAATGAACTTAACCAAGAGTGCTTCTATCATAAATATCTCGTGCCCAACAACTACATTTTGAATATCTAGTATCCCCCCATATTCCAACATTCCCAATCTTATTTACACGCTGACACATATTGATATTAGGGTTCCAAAAAAATAAATAAATAAATGAAAAAAATAAATAAATAAATAATATAAAAAAATGTAGGGGAGAGATACGAATGAGGAGCGGCGCCACCAGATATTTCATGTGGGGCAGCCCCTCGCCCTGAGTCTACTCCCGCACATGACCTAGCCTCCATAGCAGCGACCCAAAGCACTCCCAATCCTATTCAAATTGGTGCCAGTTAGCTGACGGGGTGAAGGAAGAAAAAGGAAAAAGAAAAAAAAAAGGGATCTCACTCTATACTTATGTGATAAATAGTTAACTAATTAAGTAATTTGAATATCAACAGTCCCCAATATTGAAAGTGCTTCAGTGTTATAATCATAAATCTTTTACTATTTGCATTACCTTTCTATCATCCCATTATGATCCATCGTTCTTAATTAGCTTCAAAAGTAATACTACTTCAATGGAACATACCCCTTCATTGAAAATGAACTAAACCAAGAGTGCTCCTTTCAAAAATATCTCGTGCCCAACAACTACATTTTGAATATCTAGTATCCCCCCATATTCCAACATTCCCACTCTTATTTACATGCTGACACATATTGATATTAGGGTTTCAGCAAAAAAAAAAAAAAATGTATGGGAGAGAAATGAATGAGGAGCGGCGCCACCAAATATTTCAGGTGGGGCAGCCCCTCGCCCTCCCTGAGTCTACTCCCGCACATAACCTAGCCTCCATAGCAGCGACCCAAAGCACTCCCAATCCTATTCAAATTGGTGCCAGTTAGCGGACGGGGCGATGGAAGAAAAAAAAAAACCTTCCCCTTGCTCAACCGCTACCCCCCCCCCCCCTACATGTATACAGCAAACAATAGGCAACAAAGTCATATTATCAGGGACCACACTAGCTTTTTAGGACTCAGGATGAGTTTTTAGCCACTCCCGTGCTTTTTCAGGTGTAATCAGAGCGACAGTTTGGTCCTCCCATCGCACAATAAGCTTTACTGGGAAACCCCACATATACTTAATATTCCTTGTCCTGAAAATTGTCGTACAGTCTCTATAAGCAAGTCTCTTATGTCTGGTGCTTGCAGATAAATCCTGAAAAAATAACAACTTTTTAAGCTCCTCCTTCTCAGGACGGAATTCTCTTGAGGCATTAAAGACTTTTTGCCGGGTATAGAAAGATGCAAATCTTATAATTGTATCCCTTGGTAGGGACTCAGGCACATTCTTAGGTCTGGGGATCATATGCACCCTTTCAATAATCTCATCCCGAACATCCTTTTGTAACCCCATATGTTTGAAGAGATCCAACATATAGTCTCTTAATCTAGCCTGGTCAATCTGTTCAGGAATGCATCAAATTCTTAAGTTCTTCCTCCGCATTCTGTCTTCAGTATCGGCCGCTCTGAGTTCAAGTGTGTCAATTCAAGCTCTTAAGGCTATACAGTCCTCTTTAACCTCTTTTAGTTCAAATTCCAGTGAGTCCATTTTTTGTTCATTATTTTTAACTCTTTCTCCAATTTTTACCATATCTTCTCGCATATCTGTAAATAGTTTCTCCAGTTCCGTTTTGAAGCTAGATAATTGCTTTTCCATGCATTGCTGTAGGTATTCTTGAGTTATCAGTTGTGAAGATTGTGAGACTGGGCTTAAAGATTGCCTGCTTGTTTCATCCAGCTCCAGCACTCCTGAGGTCTGTAGTATGTCATGCGACACTTCTCCTTTCGAGGTGTTTTGAGGAGAAAAAATTGAGGCCATTTTTTTATCCTTCTTTAGCTCGATCTCAGATTTCTTCTTTTCCCTCTTACTCTTATCTTCCCTCTTTGAGGCCATTTTAATAGTTGCCCCTGCTAGTGTCTTCCTTTTTCCCCTTTCTTCCCCCCCTCCTCCTCCCTTCCGACAATCAGCAACGGGTTTTATCACTGTCACTGACAGCGAATTTGATTACACAAATACCGTATTTATCGGCGTATAACACGCACTTTTTCTCCCTGAAAATAGGGAGAAAAAGATGTGTGCGTGTTATACGCCGAAAAAAAAAAAAATCTAAAACTTACCTCGTTCCTGCTCTGTCCCCCGGTGCTCTGAAGCTGCGTGGCTGTGAGGGAAGCGTTGTGAGTTTCCCTCCATTCGCGCGGTCAATAAAGTCTGTTTTTTTTTTTAAAACAAACTTTATTGACCGCGCGGCTGGAGGGAAGCTCACAATGCCTCCCTCACAGCCACGCAGCTTCAGAGCACTGGGGGACAGAGCAGCAAAGAGGTAAGTGCTGGGGTCTGGGGGAGGGGGGGGGAGGAGGGTGGCATAACGAGCATACTAAGGGGAAATATCCTGGCATATTGGGGGCAATATCATGGCATATTAAATGGCATATTGGGGGCAATATCCTGGCATAATAAATGGCATATTGGGGGCAATATCCTGCATATTAAATGGCATATTGGGGCAATATCTGGCATATTAAAATGGCATATTGGGGGCAATATCCTGCATATTAAATGGCATATTGGGGCAATATCCGGCATATTAAAATGGCATATTTGGGGCAATATCCTGCATATTAAATGGCATATTGGGGGCAATATACTGCATATTAAATGGCATATTGGGGCAATATCTGGCATATTAAAATGGCATATTGGGGGCAATATCCTGCATATAAAATGGCATATTGGGGGCAATATCCTGCATATTAAATGGCATATTGGGAGCAATATCCTGCATATTAAATGGCATATTGGGGGCAATATCCCGCATATTAAATTGCATATTGGGGGCAATATCTGGCATATTAAAATGGCATATTAGGGGCAATATCCTGCATATTAAATGGCATATTGGGGGCAATATCCTGCATATTAAATGGCATATTGGGGGCAATATCCTGGCATATTAAAATGGCATATTGGGCTTCAAAGTTCTTAATTTAAGTTCTTAAGTTTTTTTTCCTGAAATTTCCTTCTTAAAATTAGGTGCGTGTTATACGCCGGCGCGTGTTATACGCCGATAAATACGGTAGTCTCTTATATATACAGCCTAGCAGTAGAGTTCAAATCAGAAGTCTCAAGACAATTTGATAAGATACAATGCTGTAAAGCTCAATACACCACGTGAGGGGTCACCACAATCTTCAGCAGTGCGGCTTACATCACCATTCGATATTATATGGCAGGATTTTTTTTTTTTTCCTTTCCTTCCTTCCTTCCTCCACTCCTTCCTTCCCTCTCTTCCCCTGCTCGCTTAAGTTACCCAATACTTATCGGCACCATAAGCAGGGATATATCACTTAGTGTCTTGTAATAATATTAGGCAGTGTATGATCTTAAATACAGAGCTTACAGTCTTATTCGGCAGCATAAAACAGGGGTATATTCACAGATGAATCCTGTAGATGGTTGTATTAGTACTTAGAAATAACTGACATGAGTACATCATCATAGGGATTCCAATAACATTCACTGGTGTGAGACCGATATATACAATCAGCAATACATGTCAGAGGTGTATCCGCAGAAATAAAGCTCACACTTGCCGTTCGGCAGTTATATGTCAGACTTAATCTCCCAGTAGGCACCCAGTACCATTCGGCGCTGAGGGCAGGGTTATACCACCTGGTATCATGTAGTAGTATTAATCAGTGTAAGGCAGAGGTATATATAGCTTACATTAATATTCACCAGCACTAAACAATAGCATGTTCAAGGATGGGTCCTATAGATGGCACCTATTAATGTCCGGTAATGTCTGCACTATGTACGCCATCAAAGAGTTCCAGTGCTATTCAGTGGTGTGGAGCAGATAGTATACGTTCAGCAATACACATCAAGCTCACCATTTTCAGTAATATAGAGGGCATATACTCTTCCAACAGACTCACATTTACTTTGAGAGTATGGAGCAGGGGTAGATTACCAGGGATTAACGGCATCTATGCGCCACCGGGTTATACACACTTGTTTTTTTATGAAGGAGGTGTATTCAGCTGTCCAAACCTTGGTGTCCCAGCGAGAACAGGTAGGTATACCTTACGCCCCTGTCTTTTCTTCTCTCTCTCCCTCTGTGTTCCCCCTCCTCTCTGAGCTGTATTGCAGACCTCCAGACTGCTAGAGACCCGGTTCCTGCAGCTCCGATACTCGGTCACCTGGTATCCAGCTCGTAGCTTTGAGGATCGTGCCAGCGTCTACCTTTTCCTCTCAACTGCCCGCCAGGACCTCAGACGCTCCTCTCTATCGGCGTCTTACGTCATTTCCCTATAGACTCATTATCAATGAATGAGCATTAGCATCTTTAAATGTTTCCTGTATTTTTGCCTTTCGATTGTCACATATATGTAAAGTACACTGTAATACAGGGATTAATTTACAGTGATGTAAAACAATACTACTACAGCTAATAATAATAATAATCATAACAATAAGAGTTCTTCAAATCAGAGCAGACACAAACTTGGAATGCTGAATCAGATATACACCCTCAATTTGAGGACGCTGTGCTTTCAATTGATTGGGATATGTGAGGAAAATAGTAAATAATTACATATGGATACTACAGCAATTCATATAATTTATGACACTATGAAAATACAATAATGATCTATTTTCCACAATACTTCTGAAAACAAAAATATAGTGTCCAAACCAAGGTTGCTCAGTTGAAGCACCATGCAAGAATGAGGTTGATTATTGGTGCCCTCTGTGCGACTATTTAAATGACGCTGACACATATGTTGCCTAAATTTGTTGTAGGAGTTGCATGCATGCATCCCTTAAATTTCATCAAGCAAATCTTGTTTAAGTGATGCTTAAGTTCGTACTTGTTTCCTATAAATTGGTCAGTGTGTCCAATATATATATATAGTAAAATGTCGACAGGTCAGTGTTCAATGTCACAACTAAATAAAGATGGCCCGGGAGCAACTCAAGACTGAGATGAATAGAAATTCAATAAATATGAGGCACTCATGGGATTCCAAGATCTGTGAGTTTTGTGAGATTTGTGAGTTACAAAAAATGATCAATGTTTCAGTTTGCGATCCAGGATTTGATCAAAGTAGTGAAAAATATGCAGTCCACAAATATATATTGTGCAAAAACACATTTACAAATTGCAGATACATGACATGTGAATGACCATTGACATGCTGGAGGTCCGGACATAAGCCAGAAATGATTACATTAACCCAAATGTCTTGTGTGTCAAAACCCGGTTTCCCTGGAAACATGATAACAAAGTAACGTGTGCATAAACCTTGTGGACCAGATTACAATAAATGAATCAAGTATGTGGTAAATGCGGTGATCATTATAGTGATCATATTCTGTAACTTGCAATAAATTCACTGGGGAGTTAAGGCCTGTGAGTGCCTTGTAAAAAATATATATATTTACTTAAACAATTTTAGGAATAAATAATAGCTTTACTACTTTGTGTTTCCAGAGAAGTAAAAACATATTTTTCCTTTCTAGGAATCTGATGTAGAACACCTCCAAGGATAGTTAAACCAGATAGATAAGCAGTAAAATGTATATCAGCAACGGAAAATTAAGTGTTCAGCAGCCTAGAATAATGCAATGTATATTAACCCATTTGTGACAGATGATGGTCCTTGAATGTCATGGAGATCCTATCGCGGTATGCACCTATTCATTATGTCTGCGTACGTAAGGGAACCAGGAAGTATAATTCACCCTACCATTGTGGACATATACTTATATACTCAAAAAACGTTTATGGAGTCAATTACTTGTGAATTATCTTCTTGCCAGAATATCACTTTAGTGGGGTAACCCCACATATATTTCAGCTTTTTTGCTCTCAGAATATCTGTAAAAAATGTGAATGTTTCTTTTGCCTTGTTGCTGAAGAAAGGTCCTGGAAGAAGGTTATGTTTTGGAATCTTTTAGCTGTGTATTCTCTAGCAGCTTCAAAGAGTCGTTTGTCTTGTAATAAAAGTTGTTAATCTCAAAAAAATATCCCTTGGGACCTCAGTGGTCAGATGTTTCGGCTTCATCACTCTGTGGGCTTTTCTATCGTGGACTCCACTTCTGTAGATTGAATTCCTGTGTCTTGGAACAAGTCCTTCAGGGTATTGTGTATATTTTTTGAGAGGACAGTTTCTTTCTGACCCCTTTTTCGTACATTTTTCCTCCTAGCTCTATCCTAAGCGTCAATCACGCTCAGGCCCGGCCTTAAGTGTTCCGGCGCCCTGTGCGGGCTTCCCCCGTGGCGCCCCCCCGTCTCTTTCGCCCCCCTATGTTTGTGTCTCTCTCCATTCCCATGTTTGTCCCTTTCCTCTTCCTTGCCATGTCTGTGTCTCTCTCTCCCTCTGTTCTGTCTCTTCCCCCCCCCGTCCCCTATTCTGTCTCTCTCCCCCATCCCCTATTCTGTCTCTCTCCCCCCTTCCCCTGTTCTGTCTCTCTCTCCCCCCCCGTCCCCTGTTCTGTCTCTCTCCCCCCTCCCCCTGTTCTCTCTCTCTAGCCCTGTTCTCTCTCTCTCCCCCTCCCCCTGTTCTCTCTCTCCCCCCTGCCCCTTTTCTGTCTGTCTCTCTCCCACCCCTCCCCTGTTCTGTCTCTCCCCCCTCCCCCTGTTCTCTCTCTCTAGCCCTGTTCTCTCTCTCCCCCCTCCCCCTGTTATCTCTCTCTCCCCCCTCCCCCTGTTCTCTCTCTCTCCCCCTCCCCCTGTTCTCTCTCTCTCCCCCTGCCCCTGTTCTGTCTCTCCCCCCTGCCCCTGTTCTGTCTCTCCCCCCTGCCCCTGTTCTGTCTGTCTCTCTCTCCCCTCCCCCTGTTCTGTCTCTCCCCCCTAACCCCTGTTCTGTCTGTCTCTCCCCCCTAACCCCTGTTCTGTCTGTCTCTCTCTCCCCTCCCCCTGTTCTGTCTGTCTCTCTCCCCCCTAACCCCTGTTCTGTCTGTCTCTCTCCCCCCTCCCCCTGTTCTGTCTGTCTCTCCCCCCTAACCCCTGTTCTGTCTGTCTCTCTCCCCCCTCCCCCTGTTCTGTCTGTCTCTCTCCCCCCTAACCCCTGTTCTGTATGTCTCTCTCTCCCCTCCCCCTGTTCTGTCTCTCTCCCCCCTAACCCCTGTTCTGTCTGTCTCTCTCCCCCTCCCCCTGTTCTGTCTGTCTCTCTCCCCCCTAACCCCTGTTCTGTATGTCTCTCTCTCCCCTCCCCCTGTTCTGTCTGTCTCTCTCCCCCCTAACCCCTGTTCTGTATGTCTCTCTCCCCCCTAACCCCTGTTCTGTCTCTCTCCCCCCCCCCTCCCTTACCTTTGCCTAAAACGGTGAATCCAGGGAGGGGGCGGAGCTAACCGGCACAGCGGTGTAGCTCCGCCCCCACCCCGGGAAGGAGAGCACAGTCTGCATTACGGGGAGCCATGGGCAGCAAGAGAAGGTGCTGCTCGGGCTCCCCATGCTTAATGCAGGCATGGGGAGCCGAGCAGCACTATCTCATGCTGCCCGGGGCTCCCCGTGAAGCAGACTCTGCTCTGCTTCCCGGAGTGGGGGCGGAGCTACACCTCTGTGCCGGTTAGCTCCGCCCCCTCCCCGGACAAAGCAGAGCATGCCGAGCAGAGGGCTGGTGAGGGGGGATCTTTTGATCTCCCCCAGCCAGTGCCACTACCGGCTTTTTTTTTTTTTTTTTTTTAACTTTTTTTTTCTTTTCTACCGGCCGGGAAGGCGCCCCCTGGGGTGTTGCGCCCTGTGCGATCGCACAGGTCGCACACCCCTAAGGCCGGCCCTGATCACGCTCAGCTCTAGGAGTTTCAGCTTTGCTTAAATTTTTTTTTATCTGTTCTTTCATTATTGTATGGTCAATTTCTATCCCTTGGATTTTTTGTTCACAGACCTGCATTTTCTCTCCTATTTTTTGTAGATCCTGTTTGTTTTCTGCAAAGTGATTCTTAAGCTTTTATTTGATCTGGCTTAACAGGTCGTCCATATACTGCTGGAGGCCTTCCTGTGTGACTATTTGCTGAGTACTATTTGCAGTCCTTTCTGGCCTGTTCCTTTAGTTGGACCCTCATTTTCCGTGTCTCCATCTGATGAAATCAGAGATTCATGTTCCGATAAATTCATAGTTTCTTCTGTTTTTTTCAAAGTTTGTGGTGAAAAAAGATAGGGGAACTTTTTACCCTTTCCCTCCTCTTCTCCCCTCCTATCCCTTTCTGGATTCTGTTTAGCTTCGAAGCTGATGGCTTAGTATTTTGTACTCCTTTCCTTTCCACTCTTCCTCCTTTGGGGTCTCACTTTAGAAATCCCCATACCTTCTGGATGGCTCTGCCATTTTCTTTTAGTTTTATATAAATTTTGCCTCTCTCTTACCCTTTCTTTCCTTCCTCTTCCCACTTTCTCTCCTATATAAAATGGTTAGAGGAGCCTTAATCTGAATTTTAGCAAGGAGAGAGTTTTGCAGTATTTGTCTCATATCCTCTTACGAGCCTGAGTCTGTCTATAAGGCCTCAACAGCCCTGATATGAAGGTTTAGTCAGGCCCGGATTTTTATGTCTACAGTATTTTATATAAGTAGAAAAGTAGAGTTGAGCGAACACCTGGATGTTCGGGTTCGAAAAAATGTCCGGGTCCGTGCTCGAACTTGACCCCGAACTTGACCCCGAACCCGAACCCCATTGAAGTCAATGGGGACACGAACTTTTGGCCTCTAAAATGCCTCTAAAAAAGTCCTGGAAAGGGCTGCAAAATGAAGTAAAATGTGGGTAAGAGTGTCCCCATTCATACGAATAGGTCAATTGACCTATTCGTATGAATGGGGACTCTATTTTGGTTTATAGAAAGCCAATAGCCATGTAATGCTATTGGCTTTCTATAAACCGAAATAGAGTATATAGAGAGGACCCTAATTAATAAGAATGAGGGATTTTTTTTTTAACAGTTGTGGCGCATATTATGTTTTTTTATTTCGCCTTTTTTGGGGCTGAAGAAAGAAAAAATAAGAATGAAGAAAGAAGACCTCAAATGGTAACTATAAAATAGTTTTTTTTTTTACAGCTTAGCTTATTACCAACCCCCTCACTATTATTAGGGTGAGGGGGGTAGGTAGGAATTTTTTTATTTTATTGGGGGGGTAAGTGACTAGGGGCTGGGCACCCCTAGTCACTTTATTTGTGGTCCCCACCCGCCACTCGTGGGTGGGGACCAGGGGGGGGGCACTAGGTCCCCCCCTCATTCTTTTTAGGGTCCCCACCTGCCGGCAATGGGTGGGGACCAGGGCGGGGGGTATTTTACTAGTGACTGGGCAGCAATAGCGATATTAATTGCCGAACCCCGAACTCCAACCCGGACATACAGTGGAATGTCCGTGTTCGGGTCGGGGTCCAAAAATCGTAGTGTTCGGTACGAACCCGAACTTTGCGGTTCGGGTTCGCTCAACACTATAGAAAAGGTAAGAGTTTTACTTACATTTCGCCTGATCTCCTCTCTTCTAAATTCATGTTGAGGGGGATTAGGAGAAACTTCTTCACTGGAGACTTTGTTGGAGTAGAGCCCCCATAAGCATTTCTGCTGTGATTTCTTCTCCGTCCAAATTCGCCTTTTCTGC
This sequence comes from Pelodytes ibericus, assembly GCA_036172795.1. NCBI lineage: Eukaryota > Metazoa > Chordata > Amphibia > Anura > Pelodytidae > Pelodytes > Pelodytes ibericus. The sequence continues at coordinate 90,232,266 of CM069860.1, forward strand.
TCGTGATTGCTGGGGCTTTGGATAGTTCATGCTCCTTTTTTTGGTCCCCACTGTACCAGCTCATCTCTGTCTTCAGTCTCTGTGTGCACCACTCAACTTAACACTCTGGCATCACCGCTTGCCAGCCCGGGAACTCAGGTGCTCCGCCCACCCGTCATCACATGTTAGAGTTAATAATTACAAATTTCAGAAATCACGTTTTCTGTAAACAAATAACTTAATAAGTAATGCAAACACAACACCCAAAAAAACATTACAAAGCCATCTTAGATAACAAAGAAGCTTATTATACCGTATTTGCTCGATTATAAGACGAGGTTTTTTTCAGAAAAAAAAATCAGAAAAATCCTCCTCGTCTTATAATCGAGGTCGTTTTATAATCTGACCTCAAATTGAGGTCAGATTATAAGACTGTGATCCAGGTCCCCAGCAGAGCTGCAGGGGACCTGGATCCCCCTCTATAACAGCAGGGGATGTCTGCGCGATGAGCGCAGACTCCCCTGCTGCCGCACGGCACGACCGCCGGGGCGTCTGTGATGAAGCCGGGTACTTCCGCTTTTGTCACAGAAGTCCCGGCGATCGTGCCGGATGGCAGCAGGGGAGGTCTGCGCTCATTGCGCAGACATCCTCTGCTGCCCCACTAGCCACCAGGGTGAATCGGGCAGCTGGGGGATGTCTGCACGATACGTGCAGACATCCTCCATGCTGCCCGACACGGCAGTCTATTATGACGGACCAGCTGTATCGTATCGTGCAGACATCCCCCTGCTGCCCCCACTAGCCACCAGGGATCAAGTTAAAGGTGAGGGGGAGGGGGTGGGACAGAGAAACAAGGGGAGGGAGGGAGGGGGGCAGAGACAGAGACAAGGGGAGGGAGGGGGTTAAGAGACAGAGACAAGGGGAGGGAAGGGGTTAAGAGACAGAGACAAGGGGAGGGAAGGGGTTAAGAGACAGAGACAAGGGGAGGGGGTTAAGAGACAGAGACAAGGGGAGGGAGGGGGTTAACAGACAGAGACAAAGAGGAGGGAGGGGGTTAAGAGACAGACAAGGGGAGGGAGGGGGTTAAGAGACAGAGACAAGGGGAGGGAGGGGGGAGAGAGAGACAACACTAAAGGGAGGAGAGAGAGAGAGAGAAAAATGGGGGCAAGGGAAAGAGAGAGGCAGCATTGGCACATAAAAAGAAATAAAAACTAGAAATACATACATTTTTGATATCATCATTTTTTTTTATTAAAAAAGCAATTTACATGTGAATATATACAAGTTAAACTTTTGTCCTATAGGGTAGTCTTATATTCAGGCTTTAAGTTTTTTATCTAATGGAATATCCAAAGTTTGGGGGGTCGTCTTATAATCAGGGTCGTCTTATAATCGAGCAAATACGGTACTTTGATTCACTGTACAATCTGAAAGGGAAATCTATTTGAAACTGTATATAAATAAAAGAGTCTGATTTCTCCCTCTTTTCACTTCCACAGTATGAATACCACATTTTTTTAATGTTTTATATTTTGCTATGCTATGCGTGTTTACACTATATATCATTTGGCAACTTGCTTTTCAAAAGTCTGGCTTTGCATTTTAATGCAAGCTCACTGATGACACTTACTCTGAATTAAATTTTTGCATTTGAAGTAATTAAGTCATTAAGCATTCTGCACAGTACTGAACGAGAGGATTTACACCTGGGTGTCATTATTCACTCCCACATCAATTTGTGATTTAAGGACCTATTATTTAAAAGCTCATGTAGCTCTCTTGCAATTACAGCAACCGAGATACTGTCTGAATAAATTGTTTTTATTTAGCTTACCTACCTTTTTATGCCAGAATAATTAAAGGCTCATTAAAGTATCACTTACAGTATGGTAAACAAGAAGACAGCACACAACAAATCACAAAGACAGCTATATTGAATATATATATATATACACAAATATTTGATCAATCTAAAGTAAGTGCACTCAGCTCTCAACAAATAATAATCTAACTGGTACTAGACCCGGCTTCTGTGTCGCCCAGTATACAAAGATCCCAATAAACTCACACACTCACAGGATTTTTACTATTCAAGATAAACACACAACTATTGAAACTTATTAGCAGCCAATGGGTATGGTAACCTCATTTAGCTTGACTGCAGAGAATATAAATGTAAACATAAACAGTAATCAATCCTACAAAGGAAATAAAAAACAAGCCTCTTGTATGGGGAAACACTTCATGATAATCTGCAGAACGACCTTGTCCGTGGATAAAGACCTTGCAGACTTACAGTTTGTCTAGAAACTTCCAGTTTTCCACTTTCTTTCACAATATCGTAGAAAAAACAAATAAGCTACTAGTGTAGTGAAATAAGATTAGGGACATTTGTTGCATTAGGCTTTTAGTGTTTATTTCTTTTTTTTTCTTTTTTTCAAACAAATGTAAAAAAGAACAAGATACAGTCGAGACAATGACAAACATACATTAGCAGCAATATAATAATTACAATATGTGCAAGAATAGATATTTCAGTATTGTAAAGGCTAATAAAGTTAAAATTATACATACATTAATAGTGATGTGGATTTTATGTTGCCTCACCACCATTCATTTTTTCCTTCACTTGTTCTGAACATACTTTATATTTTATATAGCTGATAAATGTGTTCACAAATTATCAGAATCTACCCGTCTACACAACACTTAATCAGACTAGCTGATGAAATACTTAAGTGGATAGAAAGAAGAATCCTGTAATTTGCTGGTAGCTTTAACTTACCACAGGACCTGTGGGTTGGCTGTTCCTCTAGCTCCTTTATCTCCTCTATTTCATACATATCTTATTATAAACCTAAGCTTACCTTCAAGAGAAATATTACTGAATTGGTATGATCTTCCTATCTCATCCACATCTCTAGTTTTTGCATAATTCACAAGTATGGATAAGCAAGTAGATACGCTCTGTTTCCATCCACATTCTATATTCTTATCCCACTTTACATACAAATCATAACTATGGAATATAGATAAACCAGGCTCAACTTCAGTGGGTTTAAGACATACAGAAATGTGTCGAGCTTGTCCTATTCTCCTTCTCTCCTCCCACTCTCCTTACATAGTCTCATCTTTTACTCCGTGTTATTTTAACTTTACTTTGTCCTAATTTGTGGTTGTTGCCGGACATGTAGAGCATCTCTTCATATGTTTGTTAAAGGAGAGAAGGTGGACAGTTTGAGCTTCTTATGATTCACGCTTAAATGTTTACATGCATATACATAAAAAAATTACATAGACAAAACCAAAAAATACAAAACAAGTGTGTGGTTTCAAGAACTCCCCCTCCCGATCTCTCTTTATTCTGGGTAAATCTCCAGCCATTCTCGACCCACTCTCAAATCTTTATATTTTCCTTTCCTTTCCCTTTTTTCTGTCTTCTCCTTTACCTCCCCTCCTTCTCTCTTGTTTAATCCAGGGCTCCCAACTCTGCGTATTTTTATTTGAGCCTCTAACTAAATTGATCCCCCTTTCCATATGTAATTGATATTTAATTTGATGTTTAAGGAGTAGGATGATGAATGGCTGGGGACTCCTCCAATTTCTAGCTATCGTTATTTTGGCTGCCACTGCACAGTGAATTATGAATTCTATATGTTCTTTTTTTACTCTTGGCCAGCCAAAGTGTAACAACATGACTTCTGGTTTGAGAGGTAGCTTAACCTTGCAGATTTCACCCAATATTGTCACTACCATTTCCCATAGAGTAGCTGCTTCTTTACACATCTCCAACACATCATTATTTTTGTGCGAAATTTTCATCATTCTAGTGGGGACTAAGTACCATTTGTTGGTGACCTTATAGTGTGTTTCTATTAATGATAGGAAGTGTATGGCTTTATTAACACCAGAAAGAGCGGAACACCAATCTGTCTCATCTATCGTTATTTTTAGGTCTCTTTCCCAACTTTTAATCGCGGTGATAGTAGTTTTTACTTTCTCTAGGTTATACTAGCTCCAGACAATAGGTCTATAGTTTTTTAGAAGTGTCGTCTCTTAAAATTTTATTAAGGAGCGTATGTAAAGCCCCTTCTAGGATTTTTATTTTATAGGTAGTTTATTTGTAGGTAGTTTTTTACTCTTAAATATACAAAAATTCCATGATTCGGTAGGTTATATTCTCCACTTAATTCCTCGAAGGATATGATCCTTTTTTCCTTTAGCAGGTTGGCTATTTTATTAATATCTTTGGACTTCCAGTTGTTGAGTGACAAATCTTCTACATCTGGTTCTATGATGTCAATCTTTTGGAAGTCCATTAGCTTGTTGTCTAAGTTTAGCCTTTTTTTTTTCCCCCATACTGGAATGATTTGATTTAATATGTGAGATGAAGTTAGGGTTAGTCCCTTTGAATTTCACATCCATTTATCTGCCTCCTTTAACCTGCTATTTTGTCCTTCCATTTTATACCAACCGCTGTTCTACTTTTGCACATTAATTTGTGATATTATTCCGGCTTCGTATATATTTTTTCTATATTAGGTACTCCTACCCCGCCTTTATTAGTGCTCTCAGCCAGAATCCCAACTTTGATTCTTGGCTTTTTGCCTCGCCAGATAAAGTTTGCCATGGCAGATTGAATCATTTTTAGCCAAGTTTTGGAAATTGTCAGTGGCAGCATCCTGAACATGTAGTTCCATTTTGGGATTATGTAGGATTTTACTATGTTTATTCTACCCCACCATGATACTTTGTGTGATCGCCACTCCCTGAAGTTTCTATTCATGGATTGTAATTGTAAAATTTATCTCCATTATCTTTCCTATCTTTTTACAGATTTGTATGCCCAGATAAGTGAATTCTCTTGCGTTATTGAAGTTGTATAAGTTTTGTATCTTATCTTTTTCTTCTTGATTTATGTTAATATACATTGCTATTGATTTTGAAACGTTTAGTTTATAGTTAGACATTAAACTATATTAAGCTATTTCATTCATTAAATGCTGTAGTGAGTCTACAGGGTTTTAAGAACATTTATTAGGGTGTCGTCCGCATACATGGAGATTTTTACCTCTCCTTGCTTGGTTGGATATCCCTTTATTAAATGGTTTTGGGCTTTTAGTGTTTATTTCATTGGACACAGTATGTGTAAAAACAGGATTTATTTTTACTCCACTATATTAAGGTTACGCTGAAGTCTAATTATCTTCTGTTATACTAAAATATAATTATCTTCTATGTTCTACTCTCCTTCCAATAAATTAAAATTAATCTTTTATTATTGCAAAAAAATATGCCACCATAAGGAAAAAGGATATCAAGTGCTCTATCTATCTATCTATCTATCTATCTATCTATCTATCTATCTATCTATCTATCTATCGTGTTATTTGAATGGGAAGGGAGCCTTGAATATGGGGCTAGAAGTTCCAAAACCATCAAACGTTTGTACATTTATTCAGCCCAGATATACAGTTAGTGCTAGCTAGAGAATATATCCCTTAAGCAGATCTTTTTTACAGGTCTAATGTGTTTAATTAATTCATGTATTTATAAAGTGTTTCACCAGGACGAGTACATTGATATTTCTCAAATTTTTAAGTATATCATGGAAGCAAGTTCAGCACACTTACACATGTTTGAACATTTAAAAAAAACAATATACATATCTCTTGCGGAGAAACCATACATGAATATGCATTTATACATATAAAAATATGCAAGAACATATCTATAAAAGATTGGACCCTATTAACAGGTATATTAGGGGATAGGTAAAAAACATTACATATACAGTGGTAATTGTGCCTCTTTTGTACATCCCAACATTCCATGTGTGGAAACATAACTTAGACCTCTCAGCTGTCCTGATTTGCATGGAGCAAAAGTTCGGAGGTGTAACCTCCTAGTTCATCATTAACCTATTTTATCTATAACCTAGTTCATCAGTATTCAGTAACTCCATCTAGAAACGCAATTCAGTGACTTCACCCCAAACTTGGCAAGTATGGAACTCATAACAGAAAACCAAGTCAGAAATTATTGCTCATTGAAAAGACATGAATGATCATCTTGAATTGAACAAAAAAACATCTGTCTGATCCTCAAAAGTTTCAGTATAATCTTCTGGGCAAAAGTGGTAATTTTGTGCTCCACCTTCCATATTATGAACCTCATTCCAACAGTTAAGCATGGTGCTAGTATGGGAATTACTTTATTTCATCAGGACCTTCAAAATGTGCCATCATTAAAGGAACCATGAGTGCTACTTTACCATAGTGTCCCAATTATAGGCTGCACCCATACAGATGTTTGGTCACATTACAAATGTGCCTTTTACATCATAAAAACTGATCATAGGCCACACCCTAATTTTAGAATTTTATTTAGGGGGAAAAGTATGGCCTATAATTTGGATAATACAGAATATCAGGCAATGCTATTGGAGAATACCAAGCCTTCATCCATGAGTTTAAGAGTAGCAAGGTAATGCAGCAACACCACGTTTTGGGACAATAAATTCTACATCAAAATTACAGAAAATAAATATTTTTCAGGTTTTAAAATGGCCTGGATTGAAGTCCAGATTTAAACCCTCTGGAATTGTTGGGCAGGATTTGAAATGAGTAGTTTATTCTTCATGACCCTCTACTGAAGTTAAAGATTTTCTGCATGATACTGTGAGAGGCTGATAAAAGATTATAGGAAGTGTTTGCTTGCAAAAAACAGATTTGAGTTCAAACCACAAACAAAACTGTCGTTTTAGCTTACGCAAATTGCTATTTAACCTTTGGAAAATAATTTCTGCTATCCATCGGTGTATGATCTCCAGTATTTTAAATATCAAATTCCTAAAGTAAAATATTAGAACTGCTGTTATTACAAATCTATATTATCACTTCAAATATTGTCTATTAGCATAAAAGGCAGTTGTAATAACATGCTTTCATAATTTAGCACAATAGAGAACATATACACTACTAGAAAACATGTTTTGCAATAAAACCACTTGTATTACTTGACCCTCTCGCATTTGCAGAAAAATCATGGTCTAAGGAGCTAGTTAAACTTATGAAAACAGGATTTGCTTGCTACCTGACATTAGTTGGATATCCACTTATATTAATAAGGAAATAATTACCAATGTATCGTGTAACATGAAAAATGCAGATTACTCAATTAGCTGTGTGTTTTCTGCACACATTGCAAGGTACGCACTTAAATAATAATTAGCTACTTAGATTCTTTCATAAACACTTCAGATTAGCAAATGACATACTACATATTTTGCGACATTGTTTATCGTCACAATAATTTTATTATTATTTTATTAGAACGAGCAATCGTGATAATCTGCATTATAAATAAAAAAATGTATGTTGGCACTATTATATGGTGTCAAAAGCTATGAAATAAAAGGTGTTCATGTATTTTATATGTTGTATGTGTTGGCTCTTCAAGCTTATAATACTTTTATCTCCTCATAAAGTAAAGCACTAGGTGCCTTATGTGTTTTTGTGTTATTTTTTATATTACAATATTAAATAGTTAATTATCTTAAAAGAGATCAATTACTTATCAAAAAGTTGAAGAGTTTTTTTTAATTTCTTTTAAGTACCTACTTACATGAAAATACACAGCAGGCGAACTGAACTAAACCATAATGTTTTTAAATTGACTTTTACACACCAACACACTTACTAGCCGACATCATCACCATTGCTGGCTGGGTTTATAATGAGAACTAAGAAAGAGATGAAAATATATAACTTGATGGCAGATAAGGGCCATTAGCTTTTCCTGGTTGACTCATTTTGCTTACTTGTTATAAAATCATAGCCTTTATCCAATTTAAAGCTGTATTTTGGTTTATTTTACCCTACTGGGTGCCTTTGATATCATGGATTTTCAGATTGCAATTGAATAGACTGTTCTATGCATCATTTATTAACATTATGTTTATATTACAAAAAAAATACTTTATTTTTAAAATTGTTGTATTATCTTCCAAGAGGAATGCATGGTTACACACATTTCCTTCTCTCTATGGAATATTTCCTGTTGAGAATTTTAATATTGTCAAATGTAGATGAGATAAAAGACATGACCATTTCCCTCATTCTTAAAGGGCAACTAAACTTTTTTAACCCTTGATTCCTTAGTGGAATGTTAGTTTGTACTCATTAGTGCCACTCATTTTTAACTTGACTTTCTATACCAGGAGTGCAAATTTAGAAAATAAAAGTTTAGTGGCACTTTAAAGCAGTGTTATATCTTTTATAATATTTTTATTTTAAAAAATGTATATCCGCACAATTTTACACAGTCTGTTCTGAACTGGAACAGTCTTCTATACTTGACCAGTGAAAGTACTTGTAGCAAACTGTAATACGCAATGACCCCCCAGTAACCTCTGTACCTGATTTGAAGGCCAAAGCATAGCTATAGAAGCATCATTGCTGTGTCTTATATATATACTGGAACGAGAGCAAAAGATGGAATAGGAAATGGCACAGCAATAGTATCTAAAATTGTAAGTGGAGCAGGATCAGGCAATGAAACACAAATGGGAACAAGTGCAAAATCTAGAGCTGGAATAGAGTAAATGCCTGGAGCACTATAAATGGTGGGCACCTGAGGGAAGGGTTATGTAGCATCTCCACCCGCCTCCCAAAGCATGAATTGAATGACAGAAGTGCACGTATTCTCTGTGTCATTCTCTGTGTCATCCTGGAATATATAAAGTACAAGCTTTTGAATGTTCCCAAGCAGAAATGGAATCATACTTAGTGCAGCATTTAGAAAAGCATGAAATAATCGGCTATAATATAATTTAAATAGACAGGTGAACTGCAGGAAATTGGGAAAAAAGATCTTTGACCTGATCTCTGGTATGGTGCATGGTGAGGTGAAGTTGGACTTGTTGACGACAAATTAGTATATCAATTATGTCAAGCATCCAGATGCTATATTCAGCACTGTATTTAGCGGGAGGCAAACTAGGCAAGTGCCTAGGGCAGCACTTGCATTGTCTGCCTCTCAGGGGTGGCACAAAAAAAAGAATGAGAAAAAAAAAGCTGTACCTTTAAGAAAAAGCAGGCAGCACAGGGAGCCAAACAGGCAGCACAGACAAACTTCCATGATGCCAGTTTGGCTCATCATGCAGTAAGACAGAGGAAGTGCTGACAGGTCACATGACCCGGCACTGTGACGTCAGATACACGCCAGGTCACGTGACCTATCTGCACTTACCACGTGGGTGTGCCGAACAGGTAGGACACCATGCTGCCTGCCACTAGCCATTAGGGACCATGGTCCAAAGTCCTGGGGTGCCAGTGGGATGGAGGCATGTATGGAGGCATATAATGGGGGTGATAGAGGCATGTAATGGGGTGATGGGTGTCATGTAATGGCGTGATGGGTGTCATGTAATGGGGGTGATAGAGGCATGTAATGGGGTCATGGACACATGTAATGGTGTGATGGGGGTCATGTAATGGGGTGATGGAGGCATGTAATTAGGGTGATGGAGGGATGTAATGGGTGAGATGGTGGCATGTAATAGGGCGATGGGGGCATGTAATAGGGCGATGGGGGCATGTAATGGGGGTGATGGAGGGATGTAACGAAGGGATGGAAGCATGTAATGGGTTATGAAGGCATGTAATTGGATGATAGAGGGATGTAATGGGGTGATGAAGACATGTAATGATGGTGATGAAGGCTTGTAATGGGCTGATGGGGGCATGTAATGGGGTGATGGAGGCATGTAATAGGGATGATGGGGCATGTAATAGGGGTGATGAGGCATGTCGTGGGTGTGCAATGTGGGTTATGGGGCATGTTGTGGGTGTGCAACGTGGGTATGGGGGTGCCCAAATTTTATCTGCCTAGGGCAGCAAAAAAAACAAAATACACCAGTGGCTACATTGCATGTTATAGTCTGGCATTCCTTCCACAGATGGGGGTCGTAGCCAAATTCCATTTCAACTGCAGCAACATGTATGACTTAACTGCACAACTAAATGAAACAACAGGCCTCTTCCTTAAAGTGTGGTCCTTCTGGCTGCTATGCTTGCTTTTGACTTCTGGCTCATAATAAAAATATTATACCTCACATACTAATCCTGGGGTTATTCCATGAACTTTTGGAGTTATGGGTTACTGGGTCTGTGACATTCACGGGTGCTCAGAGCAAGAGACTCCACTCAATCTCCAACACTCAATAAAGAAGTGAAGTATACCCAGCACTCATTAGTGCTACATGTTCAGAAGGAAATTAATTAATCAAGATAGTGTTTTAGGATCTATTACTTAGTCAATTAACTGATTCCTCCAGTTTGTGAAAGCATGTAAAAGTTAAATGTGTGCATCGAAAAACTGAGTGACCTGGCAGCCCATATTGTAGAACTAGTAGAAAAATGTTGCATATGTGAGCTTTGTACAGGCAAATGTATGCACACATTGAGGGGGGGGGGGGTAAGTCGAAGCAGTAAACCTCATATTTGTGCATAAATTAAACATATTATATATACTTTTTTATAATTAACTTTAATATGTATGTATATAAAAGGTAGGTCATTTTCAGTGTGTTCCTTTGGATTACAAACTGTGGTGTGTTTCTGTATTAACCCTCGCTACCCTGGACTACTGCTAAGTGTGTTCCTGTGGATTACAAACTGTGTTCTGCACTTACGGTGCAACTATCCACTGCAGGTGCAAGGTTAGTTATCACTCCCTCTAATATATACTTACCTGTTATTGGCCTCTATCCTGGATCCCAGTTCTTCACAGAAACATCATCCCATAATGCAGGGGTGGGGTACCTGCAGCCCTTCAGCTGCTGATGCACTACATCTTCCATAATGCTCTTTCGGCTAAGAGGCTGGCAGAGGAGTATAGTAAATGTAGTCCTGCAAAATCTGGAATGTTGCAGGTTCCCCACCCCTACCATAATGCATAGAAGACAGAAAATGTATAGGGCATGAAAATAAGTGGCTTTTTTAATCTCGATATTTGCCAGTGATTTTAAAGTTCAAATAAATAGCAGTCACTGATATCAAGCTCCCCATGGCTGGGAATAAGCTCATAAAACAAATACGATTATACAAGATTACTCATTTTGAGCTCACCTTTATGACACATATTATATCCTCTTAAACAGACCTTCAAGCCTCAGAGGTTTTTGTTGAAGTGTCTAAAAAATGCCTGGCTTCCCAAGGTCCAATACAGATAGCACACCTCTAATAGAAACAGAATGTACCCTACAGTATATTATGCTTTGCAAAAACAGACTGGATCTATAAAGATATTTAACTCTACCAGACTGAGAGAAGAAGTCCTTGCTGTAGTATAAAAACACATCAAAATACACTAGTAGTTTAGGGTTAGTCTGTACATCCCTTTGCCATAAAAAAAAAAAATCAGACAGAAATGCTCTTCAACAACACATTAGGCAGTAGTAACCTTGTCTTCATGGCACGTATGAGTTACTTTATAGGGTAAATCCAATGATTATTTTAGTATTAATGTGTGCCCACCAGGTCTTCTAGAGTAATTTATATACAAATCTAATGGAAGCATTTATTATTAAGCATATACCTGCTTTTTAGCTACTAAGACATGACAAAGGCATTGTCAGTTTTTCGGGCCTTGTAGAACCACAACTGTGCTTGGTTCTGCTTGCTTTTAAAAACAGGCCTGAAGTTAGCCAAGTTACAGCCACAAAATATCACACACCCATTTTATATCAACTAGTTGATATTTAAGACGTAAGCCCTTCCACAATCTGACATACAAGCAATCACATCAATCATATGACACCCGTGACAGAACCGTTTGGCTTTGTCCCCAGCATTTGATATTAATAGGTTAATGAAACTCCCCTTATAATTTTACAGGTGAGATATTTTGATGTGCTTTTTTAAATTAAAATATCTCATGGTTCAAATTTTAATCTGGCAGGTGTTGTTTCTTGTAGGTAAATTATGTGAGTGTTTGATTTAATAATACTGCTATTATTATTCTTAAGAATCATCCATATGGCCTGGTTTTCAGCATTAAAGGATTATTGCACAGCTAGCAAGATGAGATGCTGTCTTGCTGCAGACACTATATAATCATTAACTGGAGTGCTGTATTATTTTCCGCCTCACACATTCTGACAGATTATTATTATTATTATGAGAAGTTTTATGCTAATCCCTTATTTACAACTAACACAATTGCTCAGCTCTTATCAGCATTGTTGCCTCATCACAAGATTCTTATTTTGCATTCGATTTCACTAATACACACACTTCAGTAGTGCTGGGCATATATAATATGTCTATTACATTAATAAGAACTAATAAGATCCTTTTCAGCACCTATCTTTTATCTGGAATTAGTAAATACTAATACATATATAAAATAATTGCTAAGCTATACTAACTGGTTGCTGTTTATTTATTTTCTTACAGTAGGACTCAAAGTGCTTATAATGCATGCTTTGGGAATTTACTAAATGGGCAGCAGTTCCACCTACAGTGTCTGGAGAATGTATTTTTTTTTTTTGAACTTGCAATTCTGCTATGGCAATGCAAAGATAATTGTTGAACTTTTTTATTGTCTACATTCACAGTATAAGTATTGTGACAGAGTTCCTTTAATTGCAGAGCTGAAAAGAAAATTTAGCAACTTGGCAATCTTTTCAAACTCGGTTAGTAATGACTGATTTTTGCAGCTCACCCGCAGTTCACTTGTTACAACACGCATATAGAATAACCTCCTTAACTGTGTCTATTTTATTTATACCACATGATTCTAAACATTGGCTCTATGACATGATAATAAGCTACAAAAATAACCTATCATTACAGCAAAAGTAACAATTAGTTTAAAACTATGTTAATGAGCATGGAATGGTTCTATCTGTAATGACATGTCACAATTTTATATTAAGATCTACACGAAAGGAAACACAGCCTGCATATTAATATAGACATACACAAACTAACCTTCGTGTATTAGTTGCTATACTGCCACAGAGGAACAATTCCTCACCCTGTAGAAAACATATAATTTTAATACATCACCTAATAATTAATTTAAGAAAGGAACACCACCTGTGCCTTATGCTGTAGATCTATTACGAATGCCAGTTTTGAAATGCACAAGTCATTTTTATTCACATGTTTTTGATTGCGAAAATATTTCTTTATTGAATACCAAACAATTAGCAACAATATAGAAATAAAAAATAATTTTACTGAAAAATTGTTCTAATACACATTTGTATAACGCTTTAACGAACATAGATTTTGTTAACAATAACCTTATTGTCTTTAAGACTAAAAACGATTTAATATCAATCTGCAATTATTTTTGCATTTACTGAAACATTTATACTGTGGAGCTATGAATAAGAGAAATCCTTCACAGGGAGACCATGATAATAGTGTGAGATGCATGCATGAGCCATATAGGCCATACAATTAAAATACTTAGTTCTACCCTGGGGCTACTGAGAGTTTCCAGGTATAAATTAATATGCCGTATTTGATGGAATATAGCACAATTTCTTTTTCAGAGCAAATGCTCTAAAAATGTTACTTTTCCTTTTGATTAATGCCGCATTGTAGTTGGACTTGTAAGGTCTGATTACAAGGCGGAGCTCCAGTTTCCCCACAGATGTCTGTGTGCTCACCTTGACAAAGACTTGGCAGGGTTGAAACGTTGCCAAGTCACTTTGGTGAAAATAAACACCCTGACTTAACGTAGTGCTGTGTGATAAAGCATTTTGTCTGGAGTTACTGTATGGGGACCGGTGGGGTTCTACACCCTGCACCGTTTGAAGAGTGAATGTTGGCTCTTCTTTGTCTGTATGAATGCAGCTTGCTGTCCAGGGGTATCTGGGAGGAGGTTTAATGACACATTAATATGATTTTGGTAGCAGTATAGAATGCTTTGTGTGCCCACTATAGGTTCTCACCCTATTAAGAGTGTGCCTTGACGTGGCACACTTAATCAAGCTTAATCCAGCTTTAGCCAATTCACCAAAACCTCTCATTTATATTATGTTTATATGATAGTTGCGAATGTTATTAGGGTGAGAAGCACAGACAATCATGCTTCAAGTCTACTAATAAGGTCTGATCGAATCCTTTACTGTACCCACACAAATTACACAAAAGTGCTTTATTTAGATAGATACCACTATTCTATTATATCATCATATAATTTACTAAAAAGAAGTAAAATATGATGAAAAAATAAACTATTTTTTAAGTTTTATATGAAACATCTTCTCTTCCTTGTAGAGACCTGCACCTGTCAGTCATGCCACACGGAAGGCCAATGAAAGTGGTGCGCACTAACCCCCTCAGGCCTTTGTTCGGCAGTGTGTGGTTGCATGGACATATGCATGGTTCTGCAGCTCACGCATCATCAACATGAGGGAAGAGGTCCAGTTAGCACAATTGAACCCCCAATGTATTTGCCTGGTGGTTCATATCTGCCGACACATTCTATGTTTCTAGGTTGATGCTCTTTTGTTGCCTAGTGTTTCAGGCAGATTCTGAGTGCTATTAATAGATCTGCATCTCATATGACCAGTGCCATACTGTAGATATTTTTTGTTAATAAAAATAAATTATGTAAAAACATCACTGTATAATTTTTGTCTTGCTTTATAACATCAATATTTGTTATAAAGTCAGGAAATGGTTGGCATGTGTGGTGGGGTGATTCATGGTGCAGTAGGCCATCTGACTGGACTTGCTCCCAAGGCCTAAGGCAGACAGCCCTTCCCCCTTTTTTTTTTATCAGCCACAGAGTCTCTATACCTGACACATCCAATGTTGCAAAGGGGTTCAACTAATTGCTGGAAATCAATTAACTACAACTGATCCTGATCACATTACACATATGTTTGCAGATTATTTTTGTGAGATTTATCAAGCAGAACATCTTGCTAGAATCTCTGTCTATAAACAGGCTAAAATATCAATAAAAATCTCAAGTTTGGGAAATACTCAACACTGAAGATCCGTAACTCAATCAAAACACTAAAAATAAACTAATTCTCTGGGTTAAATGGATTGGGTGCTGAATATTATAAATTGTTGAAACCACCTCTCTCTCAACCTATCTGTGCAATATTACAATCAACCTTTGCAGGGGGAGCCCAAACCAAAAGATTTTAATGTTTCTCGTGTAATAGCTATTCCTAAGCCAAAGAGATATCCGAACCTTTTCACATCTTATGATCCAAACTTGCTATTGAACCAGGATTTTAAAATATTAGCAAAAATAATGGCCATGACACTCCAGTCTATATATTCTCTTCTTCACAAACAGGTTTTTATTAATGGAAAGTATTGTATTCAAAATGTAAGGAAGCTTACTGCAGCCCTGGTTAACACCAAATTGTCTAAAAACAAACATGCAGGGATCATCGGTTGCAATGCTGACAATGTATTTGATAGGATCTACTGGCATTTTTGTTTTTTCAAGTTTCACCATTATCTCTATATCTATTCGGAGCACTTTATTCTAATTTGTTCCAGCTGGAATGAGGGACAAGGCAACAGAGCCCCTCTCTCTCTCCTTTTTCATTATGGCTATGGAGCCTGTAGACCAAATTTTGGAATCATCCACTAATGTTCAGGGTATTGAAGTAGGGAAAATCAAACTAAAAACGGCAGCAATTTTATGTGATCTACTGCTTTATTTTGTCAAATCATAAACACTCGTACCCATACATTCTTGAGATTCTTCAGTTACTTCACAAGGCCTTAGGATTGGACATAAATAATAATAAAACAGAAGTGCTTCTTTGTTATTCACAAGCTAATGGGTCTTTCCCTTCCCACTTAAATGTACTGCAAACCCTTATATCCACTTATTGGTCCTTCTTTTTTCATCTTATCTAATGTTAATGTATCTCCAATATTATTGCACATGGAGGAAGATTCCAAGAGTTGGGACAAATTCAAATTATCATTTATGGGAAAATGTCATCTTGTCCAAATGATTACATTTCCAAAACTGCTTTATCTAATCCAAATGATCTCTGTTCTCCTTATACCTAAATACATGATATACTTTTACAATGTTTGGCAACATAATAAAAACAGAATATCTCTATTTAAGTTGCAGCAACCAATTGACCTGGGGGGGTCTAAACCTTCCAAATTTATATTAATACAATATAACAGCTAATTACAGAATAGCGATGGACTGGCTTCTTACTCTCAGAAAATTCACATGGCCTGAACTTGAACAACTGATATTTGGGCTGCACTTGATCTCCCACCTGAACCTGTCCCATGCTGCCTGGCCTGAGGACATTTCTGCTAATCCATGCCTGATAGTTTGGGTCTGCAATGTGAATATTACAGATTTCTTCCATTGGTATTTAACCACTTAGTAACATTATTTTTTTGCTGTGTCTTGCCCTTAGTTAACATTGCTGTGGTGTTTGTGTTTAGCTGTATTTTTCCTCTATCTCATTTAATAGGATAGTGATAAAAAGGGAATTATTAATATACTATTATTTTCATCATATGATAAATATATCATTTAGTATAAAAATGTGATGACAAATATATAAAAAAAACATTTTCTACCTTTGACCTAAATTTGTTTCATACAATTACAAACTGTAAAAAAAGATCCTAACTATATAGTATCTAATATTTATCCTGAATTTAGAAATATGCATGTTTACATGTTTTTGTGTTGCTTTTTGCAATGTATAGGGCAATAACTAAAAATAGTGTTTTGGTTTCCTAAACATTTTTCTCCTATAGTGATCTTTTGACCCAACCCTAAATCTAACCCTAACCCTAATCCTAAATATACTCTTGCACTAGCCCTAATTCTAACCCTAACTCATCTGTAACCTTAAGCAGAACTACAACTGTAACCCTAGATCCAGGGTTAGTATTTTTCCTTTTTTAAAAGTCAATTGATCACTGCCTATGAATGAAGGGGTTCAGTACCCATGGGTGTATACCTTAACACCATTTAACTGTTTTAATACTTTTTCTTGTGTCAGTGAATCACATGCTTGCTGTGACTGTTCTGTAAAATTAGCTTACAGGTTCTTGTCCATTAGTTCTTCCTTGATAAAAACAGAAAAAATAAATGCTTTAAAATATCTGCTTTATCTCCTTCCCCGCTGATCATCTCACACATTTCAGATAACAAAGACCCAACGTTATCAGACTTTATTTTTTATTTATTTATAGATTTAAAGACTTTTTGGGATTGCGCTTGCTCACCTTAGCAAATATTTTAGCTACTTTTTTAAGCCTTTTTACAGGCTTTGTTGGCATATTTGCATTTTGCAAATGCTTCTGCTGATCCCTGAGCTTTATAGTTCTTGAATTGTGTTTTATTCCTATTTATTTCTTGCATCACACTACTGGTTAGCCAAATTGGTTTTCATTTTCTGAATTTGTAATTGTTTCTAAAATAGATAAATTGATATGTATATTTTGTAATATTAGTTTGACGGTTTTCCACTTACCTTCTGTGTTTTTTCCAGAAAAGGATCTGTCCAGTCAACAAGACCAAGGGAAGCATTAAATCGGCTAAAGCTGGCCATTTTAAAATTCATTGACAAAAAGTTAAGCAAAATATAACATTCTGCATACAGTATTGTGTCATTGTTAAGGGCTTATAATAAAAGGATTCTCTTATTTATGACTCAATAATTATTTGTTCCAGTAATTGACTTGAGTATTAGTGCATATATTCTAATGATGTGATGGCAAAAAGCAGACAAACACTGACAACCCCCCCCCCCCCCCCCCCACAAAAACAGAGTTGTGCATTGTAGTGTCATTACTGATTCACACAAATCAAGTTAAGGACCAGCTTCAATGAATGTATTTCAAAGTGTATTCTATCAGAATATCATGGTTCATTGAGCCCTTTGTATTTTCTGTGTCTCTGATATGAAACATGTATGGCCACACGGTGGAAAGTCCTCTTCAAACAGCATAATTTAGAGGCCTACATAATAAAAGTGCATGGAGCATTTGTTGTTGAGAAATAATTCACAATCTGAAATATCCCCTACTTTCTCTATTCATTTTTCTTTTTTTCTCCATTCCATAGCCTGACATGTATTACCGAAAATATCAATAAGACATTTAAGTAAAAATAAATAAATGTCATTTTTATGCATTGCTAAATGATTTTATTGTCAGGAAGTAAACCATTACAGCCTAGCTCCAAAAAAAAAAAACCCCTTCAATATCACACTTAGAATTCTCTATAATTGGAGTGTTACTTAGCTCAATCAAATATACCTAATATCAGTCCTGAAGCTAAGTGGGAGATTTCTGCTGAAATCAATAGCAATCCAGTGAAGGCACCAAGCGCCTGCATTTCCTTAATTACATATTGTGCAGCTTCATGGTGGGTGCGTGGGTTGGAGTTAAATGCAATGAAAATTAGAATAGTTTTGCTAGAGTCTAATGTTATTCATGTGAAAGTGAAGAAAAAAATATGGTAATTTAAGTCAGATTCCAAGCATGTGAAACTATAATAAACTCCACCTACATGAAACATTTAATTATAGGCTTTAAAATGGTGTACAATATAATATAATAATATATTACTTAAAAGGGAGGAGTGCTGAGAATCTAAACAATATACTGGCACATGTAAGTGTAATTACACATTTAAAAATGCATTATTAAATTAGACACAAAGGATTTAAGAAAGGTGGTAGGACAACTTTGTTAACTTTTTAAACTTACACAGTTAATTCCAAACTGCCTTTGGACATTTTCAGTGGATTTTATTCACTATACAGTGAATTATGATCAAGTGACGAAAACTTGTGGGAAAAATATATATTGTTTAACATGGTTGCCGACAGTCCCATTTGTAGAGCCCTATCCTGTGAAATTTGAATCTGTCCCTTCTTTTCTTCTGCCTGTGGTCGGTGCTTTGAACTGTGCACAAGTAACATTGCATTTAAACTAGAGGCTCTACCCAGTATGTGCCAATTTATCCCGAATAGCATTTGGGTCAGGCACCTTTAGCTGAATTTCATAAATTTTCCAAATATGGCTTTTCAGTATCCTTCAATTCCAGTCCGAATCGACAGTTCAGCATGATCGGGAAACAGTAGCATCAGAGGCATTCCAATCGGGACCCTTTCACCATGAAAATCAAAGATTTAAGGCATCCTAATATGAGCCAATCACCCGCTCCAAATTCAGCTAAGACAGCCGCATTTTGGGCATTTCAATTCTCCCATAAAAGCTGGAGAATTTAAATGAAAAGTATTAAAAAGTATTACATTCAATGTAAATAATTTTCCCCATAATTTTAATTGTGTCCAGGGACATTACTAGTGGCCCTGGCACCCCCTGATAATAAATTGGGCTGGAAGCCAGCAAAATGTCTCCCAGCCCCGCAATATACATAAGAGAGTCAGGGCAGGTAGTTATGACTCACCCCCATAATAAATGGGTGCCCTGTGAATAAAATATTACCTGTTCCTGATGTCCAGAAATGATTCACCATGCCCTCCACCTATAAATAAAAAAAATGTGCTGGCAAAAATGTAAAAACATGTATGGACCCTCTTTCTAAGCATCGGTCCTCTTGCTTTTATGATATGGCTGGGATTGGAAGTAATCCGATCAGATGGATTTTTCTCTTAAAATAAAAGCCCCCTGGCACCCAAAGGTTTTTTTTTTTTTTGTTTATAGGTGATTTTCCCCCTCATTCCTAGGCAAGGTAGTGGTGGGGAGGTAGGAAGATAATTATTTTTATTATTTTTATTTTGATCTGGAATGGGAGCCTTTGGCCAGCCCCCAGTCTTCTGTAGGCAGTACATTTTATTGCTTAAGGTCTGGGTGCCTTTGGGCAACCCCAAGACCCGAGGGGTATGTTTTTATTATGGAGATTGGTCCAGAGGCATTTTAACTATCACCAGACCCAAGGGGTTGTTATTTTTTTTTTTATTAGGGTGAGGTGTAGGGGCTAGAGCAAGTAGTCATGGCCAATTTTTTTTTAATGATGATTTGGGAATTCTTTCTTCTGATTCATGTGTCAATTTCAAATTTCAATTGCAGCTAACAATTTAGTTACTATCAATAACAATTTGTTATTGATGGTAACTGCTGAACCAGTGTAAAAAATGGAGCTATTTCACACAAGGTGTCCTATCTGCCTCCCCTCATTTAATGTGTAATAATGGAAAATTTTACTTACAAAGTGCTGATGCCAATATTTATGTACAATGTAACATACCATACTGTGCAAATAAAAGGGTACCATTACCTGTGGACTTGTCTTTAAAAACAAGACAGACACAAATAATTTAATTCAAATGAATAAATTATTATTATTATTATTATTTTTAACAAGCCCGGGGAAGAGCTGTGAGAGGGAGGAGAGAGTTTTTCAGTGGAGGAGTTCAACTGGGTGATAGGAATGGTAAGTAATGAGGGGATCCATGGCTACTACCAAAAGGCAACAGTGTGATTTACTCATCATCATCTAAAGAGGAGGATGATGTTCTAGGCAACTGTCCAGCAATGTCAGTATCATTGTCCCCCTCACCAGCCTGACTTCCAATCATCTGTGCTGATGGAGGGAGGTTATGTGTGATAATTGCCTCACGAGCAGCAGTAGCATCTAACTTAGCATGAATTTAATGTTCTTGTAACTTAACAGCTGGTTGCAATGTACAGACTAGCACTGCTGCTGGTACATCAATCTCATCTACTCCAGTTTCACAACTCTAAACAGTTAAAGGACAACAAAAAATGTTGTTTAATTAAAGGATCATCAGGTGTAGGCATTTATATAGAAATTCCTTAATGAAAGAATACAAATAAAGTACCTTATTGAGCCATTTACCATATATAGATCCACCAGGAGGCAGACATTTTGTTTAGAATCTTAGATGGGTCAGATTTTTCTTTATCTGAACAAAGGTGAGGGAAGATCTGGCCCAAGATTCAAATCCAAATTTCTGCCCCCTGAGAGACATGGTGGAAAGAGGACTCAATAAGGAACTTTATTTGTATTCTTTCATTAAAGATTTTCTTTCTAAATAATTTACATGATACAATCTTTAAATTAAACATAACTACATTTTTTGCTACAGTTGTCCTTTAAGGAACTGATCCTGTCTTTCCATCATCTCGGCATGGAACAGATCCTGAATACTTACCATCATGATGAGTAGCTGGTTCATCCAAACAATATCCTACTGGATTCCAGCACCATGGACAGCAGCCTCAAATACCATCATCGAGCAGGATTAGGAGGTTGTGATGTGCCATCAAGGGTACCATGAGGAGTATACTTTCCTACTACTTGTCTTTACCTAGTGTTGTTGCATGAAAAGAAGAAAGATGATTAGAACATGGCAATATGGATTGTATTCATTGCATTCATGCACAGTCAACATGCATGTTTATCTGAATCCTGAATTATTGAACACTGACATGCAGGGCCGGACTGGGAGAAAAATTCGGCCCGGGCATTTTTTGATCACAGCGGCCCACTAAGAAGGGGGCGGGGCAGAGGAGGTGTGTTTTGTCATCACCAATGACAAACACGCTCCCTCTCAAAGTGAGCATATTGGTTCAATGCTCTTCCAGGGCAGACCATGCGCAGAGCTCTGCTGAAGAGCTCTAGCATGAGAAAAAAGCCCTGTATGTGTTCTGCACAGTGCAAGCAAATGTAATAACATGCTTGCACTGTGTTTCCTTGCAACTTGTCTCTGGTGTCTCTATAAATGGATACCAGGAGACAAAAATGCCAGGAAAGAGTATTGAGCATGTGTTTGGAGCCTGCTTGTGGGATTGCGTGTGTGTAGAGTAAGCTGATTGTGGTGTGGTATTGTGTAATAAGGTTCGGTTTTAGTTGTGTTGTGTTTGTGGTGTAATGTGATGCATATGTGGCTAGGGGCTGTAGAGAATGTGTGTATAGGGGATATAGCAAGTGTGTGCATACAGGCTATAGTGTGTGTGTGTGAATATATATATAGATGTAGTGTGTGTTTAGGGGTGTAGTATGTGTTTGCTTACAAGGAATCTAGTGTGTGTATATATACATATATATATATATGAGTCTAGTGTGTGTTTGAAGGACCCAGAATGTGTATAGGAGATCTAGTGAGTGTGTGTTTATAACGGTTTCAGAGTGTTTATAGGGATCTAGTGTGTGTATGTGTGTAGATGATCCAGAGTTGGGTAAGGGATCTAGTGTGTGTCTGGAATGTAATGTGTTTAGGGGTGCAGTATGTGCGTGAGGGGTGCTGTGTGTATATATATATATATGTAAGTATTGTGTATGTCTGTTGTGCATGTGTTGTGTTCTGTGTGTATGTGAGGGGTGCAGTATGTGTGTGTGAGGGGGCGGTGTGATGAGGGGGGCGGTGTGTGAGGGGGCGGTGTGTGAGGGGGGCGGTGTGTGAGAGTGATGGTGTGTGAGAGTGATGTGTGTGAGTGCTGTGTATGATGTGTGTGAGAGTGCTGTGTGTGATGGGTGTGAGAATGCTGTGAATGCTGTGTGTGATGGGTGTGAGAATGCTGTGTGTGATGGGTGTGAGAGTGCTCTGTGTGAGAATGCTGTGTGTGATGGGTGTGAGTGATGGGTGTGAGAGTGCTGTGTGTGTGAGAGTGCTCTGTGTGAGAATGCTGTGTGTGATGGGTGAGAGTGCTGGGTGTGAGAGTGCTGTGTGTGAGAGTGCTGTGTGTGAGAGTGCTGTGTGTGTGAGAATGCTGTGTGTGATGGGTGTGAGAATGCTGTGTGTGATGGGTGTGAGAGTGCTCTGTGTGAGAATGCTGTGTGTGATGGGTGTGAGTGCTGGGTGTGAGAGTGCTGTGTGTGTGAGAGTGCTCTGTGTGAGAATGCTGTGTGTGATGGGTGTGAGTGCTGGGTGTGAGAGTGCTGTGTGTGTGAGAGTGCTCTGTGTGAGAATGCTGTGTGTGATGGGTGAGAGTGCTGGGTGTGAGAGTGCTGTGTGTGAGAGTGCTGTGTGTGAGGGTGCTGTGTGTGTGAGGGTGCTGTGTGTGTGAGGGTGCTGGGTGTGAGAGTGCTGTGTGTGATGGGTGAGATTGCTGTGTGTGTGAGAGTGCTGGGTGTGAGAGTGCTGTGTGTGATGGGTGTGTGAGTGCTGTGTGTGATGGGTGTGAGAGTGCTGTATAAATGTTAGAATGGATTGTGTGTGTGTGGGGGGGGGGGTAAATAAACAAATAAAATAACAGGCATTATGGGGACATAATGCCTGTTATTTTATTTGTTTATTTACCTACCCCCCCCCCTCCACACACACACACACACACACACACACACACAATCCATTCTAACATTTATACAGCACTCTCACACCCATCACACACAGCACTCTCACACCCATCACACACAGCACTCTCACACCCATCACTCCTTTCTTACCTTTAGCCTGGGAGGGGGGGGGACCGGCACGCTGGTACCTGCGACTGGCGGTGGCAATGTTCCCTCGTGGTGAGAGGTTCACTCTCGCGAGATCCGGTCGTTGCTATGGCAATGCTCCGGATCTCGCGAGAGGAACCCGGTGGAGCTGCAAGTTAGAGCTCCGCCGGGTCCTCTCTCCCTCTCTCCCCGCCGGCGGCCGTATTTGAAGGCATGTGGGCCGGTGAGGGAGATCTTTGATGTCCTCACCGGCCCTTCATGTCAAACAGCGGGGCCGGCGCTCGGATAGTGCCGGCCCTCCATAGACCGGCAGGGGAGATTGTGGGACCTCCCCTGCCAGCCTCGGCCCATGGCCACCGCGGCCCACCGGGCATTTGCCCGGTGTGCCCGATGGCCAGTCCGGGTCTGCTGACATTCCACTAATACTAATAAAATTCCTTTTAAATTAACATCGTCTTTGCATTTTTTTATAACTATTTACTAAATTAGTTACCGGTTACATTAAATTAACCTAACATATGCTCATTGCTCACTAAAGCTGTGATTAAATCTATGAAGTGTTTAATATACTAATTTCACTTTAGAGCGCAAGTACATAGATTTCCTACTTATTGTGTATCCGTATTTTACACTTACCTTTTGTTCACCACCTCCATGGACCGGTTGTTCCCAAAAACTTTGTTGACATTATTCATGACCTCGTGCCAGATGACATTAGTCCTCTTCAAGCTTGTCTTCTTGGCTACCCAGTTGTAGTGGTGGCAAAGGCACCTGACCAATGCTAGGTTCTCCTTTGCTGAAAACCTCTGTGCTTAATACTTCGCCCTTGCCTTCCCCCTCAATATCCTGTTGAAATATGGTGGTCTTGAAATATTCTCAGTATTTATACAAAGATTCCTCGACAGTGATTGGTTGTAAGTGGATTGTATTAATCAAATTTCTTGAAGCTTAACCTATGTCTTACGGAGGTTCAGTTTATTTTGGTTGAATTTCGGATTTTGTTTCTGGGCTATTTTCTGAAGGTGATAAAGCACCTTCACCTGCATAGGATATAGTGGGGAATTCAAGGGTCACACTTTGGTTTGATGCATTTTGAGTACAGTGGATATAAAAAGTCTACACACCCCTGTTAAAATGTCAGATTTCTGTGCTGTAAAAAAAGGAGACAAAGATAAATCATTTCAGAACTTTTTCCACCTTTAATGTGACCTATAAACTGTACAACTCAATTGAAAAACAAACTGAAATCTTTTAGATAGAGGGAAGAAAAAATATAAAAATAAAATAATGTGGTTGCATTAGTGTGCACACCCTCTTATAACTGGGGATGTAGCTGTGTTCAGAATTAAGCAATCACATTCCAAATCATGTTAAATAGGAGTCAGCATACACCTGCCATCATTTAAAGTGCCTCTGATTAACCCCAAATAAAGTTCAGCTGCTCTAGTTGGTCTTTCCTTAAATTTTCTTAGTCGCATCCCACAGCAAAAGCCATGGTCCACAGAGAGCTTCATAAGCAACAGAGGGATCTCATTGTTAAAAGGTATCAGTCAGGAGAAGGGTACAAAATAAGAACGGGAGCTCCCTCCAAAATTGATGAAAAGACGAGAAGAAAACTGGTCTGGGAGGCTACCAAGTGGCCTACAGCAATATTAAAGGAGCTGCAGGAATATCTGGCAAGTACTGGCTGTGTGGTACATGTGACAACAATCTCCCGTATTCTTCATATGTCTGGGCTGTGGGGTAGAGTGGCAAGACGAAAGCCTTTTCTTACGAAGAAAAACATTCAAGCCAGGCTACATTTTGCAAAAACACATCTGAAGTCTCCCAAAAGCATGTGGGAAAAGATGTTATGGTCTGATGAAACCAAGGTTGAACTTTTTGGCCATAATTCCAAAAGATATGTTTGGTGCAAAAACAACACTGCAAAAGAACACCATACCCACAGTGAAGCATGGTGGTGGCAGCATCATGCTTTGGGGCTGTTTTTCTTCAGCTGGAACTGGGGCCTTAGTTAACATAGAGGGAATTATGAACAGTTCCAAATACCAGTCAATATTGGCACAAAACCTTCAGGCTTCTGCTAGAAAGCTGAACATGAAGAGGAACTTCATCTTTCAGCATGACAATGACACAAAGCATACATCCAAATCAACAAAGGAATGGCTTCACCAGAAGAAGATTAAAGTTTTGGAATGGCCCAGCCAGGTCCCAGACCTGAATCTGATTGAAAATCTGTGGGGTGATCTGAAGAGAGCTGTGCACAGGAGATGCCCTCGCAATCTGACAGATTTGGAGTGTTTTTGCAAAGAAGAGTGGGCAAATCTTGCCAAGTCAAAATGTGCCATGCTGATAGACTCATACCCAAAAAGACTGAGTGCTGTAATAAAATCAAAGGGTGCTTCAACAAAGTATTAGTTTAAGGGTGTGCACACTTATGCAACCACATTATTTTATTTTTATATTTTTTCTTCCCTCTACCTAAAAGATTTCAGTTTGTTTTTCAATTGAGTTGTACAGTTTATAGGTCACATTAAAGGTGGAAAAAGTTCTGAAACTATTTTTCTTTGTCTCATTTTTTTTACAGCACAGAAACCTGACATTTTAACAGGGGTGTGTAGACTTTTTATATCCACTGTATGTTAAGCTGCATTCGGTTTTGGTAGATATTATTGTGGAATCGGCTATGATTTCCGAATTAAGGACGTACGTGATCAAAATACATCCAGACATCAGAGGCACCATTTTGGAGCTGGAAATATGAGTTACCAGAATCAACCCTTTAAAAACCTGGGACTAAAATTCTTTAATATAATGTGGATTCTGATACACCACAAAATATCTGACAGAAAATTCTGTTTTGATATGATGAACCAATGCTTTTAAGTTTTCACCTTTAATTATAGTGTTGCTGTATATTTGTTTTTGAAATGATGTCCTTGTCACATGTAATATGAAAGGCAAACTATTACCATAAACAAGATCACAGACAATAATCAGAGCTGTCATAGTATAAACAAATGCTTATAAGGTAAGGTCAGGGCCCAAGGCCAGAATTCACAAATCAGATTTCACCAAATTAAAGGTAACGCACATCTGACAATAACAACGAAAGCATCATATTAAGTGAAGAATCTATGAGGAGCTTTTGGTTCATAGTCTTATAATACATAATATTTTAAGGTTTAGGGGACTTACGAGATCCAGTAAGAGGTTATTATTATACAAAATAATATTTTACTTTAGCTTTTCCTATGATAATAGTTCCACAACCAAATACAGAATAGAGAAAGCACCTTTTTCTATATTTCTTGTACACAATATTATAGATGATGGAGGTGGCAGGGTACTGTATAGTCCCTATGGTATACTATGTTCCCAAGCTACCTTAGTAATAAATAAGCAATTGTTTGCTACATTTAACACAAAATAGGTTATATATGAACATACTTAAACACAGAAGCACATTAATATATACATACTGACTCCATACACATATACGTCTATTTTTACTCTCTTGGACATTGGGTAGTGCAAAGATATTGAAATGTGCCACTGGGATGCTATGTGAATAGAGCTTCAGGTGTTGGACTGTGTGGTAATACCTGAAGAAAATAGTGCAAATTATTATGTTACTTTGATTGATACAATAACTTTGCCTTGAAACCAACAATTTGATGTCCTGCAGTGACGAATATGAACAGGAACATTGAAAAAATATGTGACAGTTTTTCTCACAGTTGTTGTGTACACCTCTTATAATATTTCAATTGTAATATTTATATTTTAAAAACTATTGCATTTGCAATACCATTACCACCATTTATGCCTTACAAAAATGATATGTGATATGTGCTATACCACGTGAAATTGCAAGTGGCAATGGCACAGGAATTTAGCTTGGAATAAAATCCATTTACTTTGTAAAGATGACCGCAAATACATGGTAGGACTTGTTTATCAGCTGTGGGCCAGGGCCCATTCAACAATATAAAGATACAGATGTAACAAAATCTGACTATGTGGATATTTTGGGAAGAACTTAAAGCTGATTTTGCACAGAAATTTCAGCTGTGTCTATATAGAAACATATAGAAGCAGATAAGAACATTTGGTAAGCATTTTGTTTTGGCATACTACCCCATAAAAAGAAAAAAAAAAGAAGTATGAGTAAACTACATACAGTGCAAAAGTAAATTGACTCAGAAAAAGTTACCTGGCTAACACAGTAAAGATAGAAAAAACAACTGGACACGTGTTCCAAGTCCATTTCAGCTATATTTATAACTCTGGTGTTAAATAACTACAGTTCTCCCCTAGTGAAAAGAGAAAGAGCTCAATGATGTACAAATAAGTTGCAACTATTAAAAAAAAATTGCTTTTATACCTGATGATGTCCAAAAAACTTCCCTTTTTATACAAATGGGAAGTGCTGGGTTTCCTTTGGACACAAAGAAGCAGAATGCTGTGTTGCCTCTCTGTTTGTGATATATATAGTAAGCATTTCTAATGAATTTGCTTGAAGTGGCTGGAATATTATGATTTATAGCACCTTCCATCTTTGTATCATAGCATTTTACTAGATGGATGGGAAGCTTGTTGTAATGAGTTTAGGAATGAGAATACATCCATCAAGCTCTGCTATATCTTCTCAGGAACGACAACATGCTATCTCATATGTCACAGTCAGGGATCTAGGTCATGATGACATAAAGTACAAGATTAAATCCAAGCACTTGATACTAGTTTTTAGGTGACTAGTGAAGAAAATGTAATTCCATCACGTGTATAAATATGTTGATTAAACTATGGTGGCATATTGTCACAGAATTGTAAGAAGAGTTTTATTCCAGAGCAGAGGTGTTGCTTCGATAATATATTTTTGGTGCCAAAGGCAAATGATCATTTATATTAAAAGGTTTTCATTTTTAATGTCTTTTACAAGAAGCTTTGTTATACTTAGTGCATTTTTTTCCAAGGGGAAATGTCATAATGCATAATAATTAGGCTTAGATAACAATATACATATGCATATTAGTTATGATGCAATACTTTTAACTTTTATGGAAAGGCGGCATTCTTTGGACACAATGATGTGTCCTTTTATGCGTACTAGTAGGAACTGTAAAAATAAACAAACAAATAAAATTAAAATAGATAACTTTTCACCACAAGATATTTTGGCCAAAATTCCTGTGTGCACAAATGTCCGAAAACAGACGCTAGCCAAATGTCTGGCATGCGTGGGGTTCCAGACTTGTGGGTAGTCTGTGTGCCAGTGCAACCCATGTATGAAAATCATCAGGCATCTTTTCAGCATCTTAGTAATGTTGGAGAATCTCAGAAGAGTTGAGACAGTTTGGCAGAGATTCAATTCAAATATAATCCACATAGTATTCTATTTATGATGCGAAAAGTCACGTTGGGATAGGCAAAGTCTCCATGCAATAATAACCAGTGTCCATGACAAGATCTATAGAACACCATTAAATTGCCCATCACAAAGTACAGTGAATGGCCACCATGGACAATGTTGGTACCCACCCTTGCTCACAGGTCAGAAAATGGGACAATAACTCCAACCTTGAGAAATATAAAATATAACTATGGCATCACTTTTTTTGCTGCACTCTTAAAGAAAGATAGATGGCGGTATTCGCAGCCAATCCCAATCAGGGAAGCTGCATCACTGTATTCCTACATCTTGCCGATTTTGGAACGATACCTTATTCTTTAAAAAGGTAAATGATGTATGTTTTTAATTATATACTTCAGTTAAATGTTCATGTCAATTTTTATTTTAAGAATTTAAAAAAAAATATGCAGTTCATTTTCACAGAAAGATAGTAAAAAAAAACAAATTGTTTAAAATACTTTGCCATGTGAAAACACATTTTAAGGATTAAAATATTCTGCAATTCTGTTTCATGTAAAGAAAAAAATAGATAAGAGATTTTCAGCCTCGCAGTTTTGCAGTGTGGCCTTTTTATCAGTGTTTTCAGTGCAATTACCTTTTGACACATTCCGAAAGCAATATCCATAGCAACTATTTATTAGGAAATAGTACTAAGTACATGATTCACTATAATTATTTTTTATGTTAATTTGTTAAACTGGGAACCATAATAAAGGCATATAAAACTATTCAATTATTCTAGGGTTGACTGCACACACCCATTAGCTCATTACATGTTTCATTAATGTTTTCCCACACATAAACATGAAGTAATCTGCTCTGTTGGCAATGAAGAAAATATATTAACATAACATTTACTAAATATACCTGTTGGTTTGCTTTCTTAGCAAATAGGTTTTTTTACAGTTATTTGTTCACTTTTTTTAAACAGATAATGCAAAGAAAATATAAGACGTTGTACAAACTCATTATTTTTCTAATTGTTTACATTATATATATATATTTTTATATGATATATATATATATTATCTAATATTGTAGATATATATAGTATTTTCTAATTGTTTACACACACACATATATATATATATATATATATATATATATATATATATGTATATATGTAAATAGAATTATTGTTAAGTTAACTCTAGTTTGCAATCCAAATCATGTCTACTAAAACCAAACCTAGGGGAATAAATCACTAATATATTCTTATGTCAGAATATATTATCCAGCTCAGTATCTACAGACAGCTATTTTAGCTTCTCCTCCATCGCCACCATAAGAAAAACCAATGTTAGACATGGTAGACATCAATTTACTTTGTGATAGAGAATTTACTGATGTTCAATAGTCCTTCACATACCTTGCCATGGACATTGGTGCCCTTGTAATGGCACTTTACCTCTTTCCACCTGATACTTGTTAAAGGGACACTCCTACCAAGAAATGAAAAGGTTTTACTTTTTTTTATTTTGTATTGTTGATTTCAGATATGTCTTTTGTTTTTCTTATGTGACTGTATTTAATAAAATATCTAACTAACCAAGTGTGACTGGGCGCCATCATTTTGTGAAATATAGTCTTTTTGGGTGAATTTACAGCACAAATGTCTCTCTTTGAGGCTTGGGGCACAGAATGCAGTCTATAAGTCAGAATTCTGATCATAGACTTGCATTGAATGGGAGGGTAATGTAACTATTACATCACAAGGGGACAGAGTTATAATCATGTTTGATCAGGTTAATCACCTCTCTTTCTGTTGTAAGGCAGGTAAAAAAAAAGTTGTACAAAGCCAACCTAGTCCTGGCTACTATGATACACAGGAGCCAGTAAGAGAGCAGGGGTATCTTCTGACAGAGAAGGGCTACTAAACTGGTTCATGGGTTGAAGGATAAAACTTACCAGGAAAGGTTAAAGCATCTTAACATGTATAGCTTGGAGGAAAGACGTAACAGGGGGATATGATAGAAACATTTAAAGACATAAAGGGAATCAACACAGTAAAGGAAGAGAGTATATTTAAAAGAAGAAAAACTACCACAACTAGAGGACATAGTCTTAAATTAGAGGGGCAACGATTTAAAAGTAATATCAGGAAGTATTACTTTACTGAGAGGGTAGTGGATGAATGGAATATCTTGCCAGCAGAAGTGGTAGAGGTAAACACAGTCAAGGATTTTAAGCATGCGTGGGATAGACACAAGGCTATCCTAGCTATAAGACCGGAAAAGGGGGACTAATAAAAGTACTCAAAAAAAATTGGGTAGACTAGATGGACCAAATGGTTCTTATCTGCCGACACATTCTATGTTTCTATGTTTCTATGACATCATCAAAGTGAAACCGGCTTCAAGATTTTGGATGATGTTGCATCATGGCAAATATTCTCAAAATGGATGCTGGAGATAAACACCTCATTTTATATTTCCTTAAATATGCCAGTAAATCAATCATAAAAAAACAGTGGCATATGATTTATATATGGGTTTGTTTTA
Organism: Pelodytes ibericus; assembly: GCA_036172795.1. Taxonomy (NCBI): domain Eukaryota; kingdom Metazoa; phylum Chordata; class Amphibia; order Anura; family Pelodytidae; genus Pelodytes; species Pelodytes ibericus. Next base: position 90,263,583 of record CM069860.1, read on the forward strand.
AATGACCAGGTTATCTAGTTACATCTTATGTAAGTGGTAGTGTCCATTTAAATACACCAGGGAGCTCCCCCTTCTATGAAGTGTCTCCAACGAATAACAGGATCTGAACAACATTATCACATATAGTATTTTCAGAATGGGCTTAACAGAAACAGATTAACATTTTAACCTGTGTCAGAAATCTTGCATTTTTAAGGTGCCATTGTTAGCTCTGACAACGTTAATAGAATAGTGTTTATATAAAGAATATCAGCTGAAAACATTTATAGGTGCAGGTCCCCTTTATCACATGGGGGTTGAGAAAAAGAGAAAAGTGGGAGTTGAGAGATATGGGGTAGAGAGAATGATGGGGGAGAGAGATATTACAGGGGGAGGCAGCCAACACCTTTCTAGACCTGAAAGAAAGACGAGGATTACTCCCGTCCTTCTAAAGGCTATTGATCCTTCCAGGTACTTACAAGAGTTTCAGAAGATACAGCTGCGTGACGGTAAGCAGAAAACCTAATTTTTTAAATCTCTCTCCTATCCGTGTGTCTCCCGTTTTTATTTTATGCCCTACAGCTAACAAACTATTTGATGTGCACCTGAGAGTAATAACAGCAGGTCAGCTGTGAAGCATGGGAGGAAGTCCAAAATATTTTTTTTCCAGGTTGTTTTTTTGTTCCCAGTCCGAGGGGATGACTTCTTTCAACTCTGCAAGATTTGAGAGAGGAGTACCACGATGAGAGCAGAAAACATGACAGATATAGTGCACACTGTATAATAATATGGATGCATATGAACTCTGTAGAAACACACTCACATATGGAGGATCAGTGAAAATACTACTCAAGTTTCACACATAGATATATATTTTCCAGCCCAAACCTGTAGGTGTCTATTTCCATGCAGAAATTATTCTCAAAGACCAAAATAAAAAAAAATAGAAGAAGCTTACATTCCACAGTGGTGACCACTTACACAAGTGATTAGGACACCACTTTGTATCAAATTGCAGAAATCTTGTTACACAAAGTATCGTGTCTTATCACAACGTATTTTGACCCACCCTTGTCTTCCTCAGGCTCTCTCTCCATGACAACCACATTCTCTATTTATCGATAGTTTCAAGAAGGGACAACTGATACGGCTCAGTTCTTATAATAATAGTGACAAACAAAGATCGCTTGATTGAGGATTGACCATGCATGCTGTTCACTGCTATAACAGCAAATCCTACATTTGTGCATATAATATTTTTTTTTTTATCCGACTCCCACAATACATATGGTAAATATAGTGGCAAATGTTGCACCTTCATTACACAAATAATACATTATACATACAGAAACCTGAATCATTTAATCTTCCATACTTAAAAAATCATTACCGAGACTCATTTGACAACAAGTGTTAATGGCATGCATTAGAGAAAGACACTTTTTCAAAAGGGTGTTCATATATGTTTTTCTTCGAAATGCATGATTGTATATAATTACTTATAATTCAATATGCTTTTAAATCCAATTTCAAATTCTAATTACACTAGATCCACACAGTGTGCTTTTTGACAAAATGCTAATAGCTAATGTAAAATGCCATTATAAAAACAGTTGTGTTAACTCTATTTTGTCTTTTTCTAATGGTTCAAATCAGGACCCGAAAATAAGGTATATGATGCTTATTAAATACACTCCAAATCCCGTCTGTTCTCTGTATTTTCTTAATTACAGATTCCATTATGATACATTATTTCAATCAGTCCTCACTATCAATATTTCAGATCTCTTTAGCCTTGCTACAGTATGACCTGACTACTAATATTTATTATCAACCAGACAAAATAATCTACATAGACTTATACTGTTTTTCAAATGGATCAATGAGTTACATACGTTAAATACTTGCACCCCATACAAATTTATAAACAACACATATATAAGGATATCAGCAAACAATGCAGGCGGGCGACGGAGGCTCCGTTCAGCGTCTCAGCCCTCCAGGGCTGCAGACGCGCTCCCTGCATCTTGCATCGTAAAGTCACTGGGGGTTGGCACCCAAAAACACTATATTTCACAAAATGGTGGTGCCCAGTCACACTAATTTAGCCAAATATTTCATAAAATAAACTCACATAACAAAAACAAAAGACATATCTGAAATCAACAATGCAAAATAAAAAAAATAAACACTTTTAATTTTTTTTGGTGATAGTGTCCCTTTAAGAGAATTAAACTATGTATGGCACTCAAAGAATGTTAATTAAAAGTTAGCAATAAAGAGTGACTTATACATGAATGAATCCCTTGGTCACTAAAGCATATACAAAATGTAAAGAAGATCCAAAAATAGTTGTAATGTAAATTTATTATATTTGCTTAAGAAGAAAATCAATAAAGAAAATAGAAAGAAACATGCTGTTCGTAGAAGCACACAGAGAAAAACAGTAGACTATTAGATTATAAACACGGCGTACACACAGATACTCACAGGCAAATACTGGCGCAGTCGGAGTGTGCGTCAATGTATAAAGCAGTATCCTGACAAATATCTGCAGTCTGTGCTATCTGCGCCAAATGCGTATATTTTGATTTTTCAAGTATGAATATGGGGCCAAAAATCTGTAGTAATTGTGTCATAGAGTTTCAATCAGCACAAGGTTTTAGGTTATTTTAGAAAGAAAAGGGGCTCTCAGTGAGCTAATAAAATATTTGTTGTGTTGTATATAGAGTTGAGCAGACACCTGGATGTTCTGGTTCGGCAGAACTTCGAAAAAATGTCCGGGTCCGTGCTCGAACTTGACCCCGAACTTGACCCCGAAGGGCTAGAGAGCTGCAAAATGAAGTAAAATGTGCGTAAGAGTGTCCCCATTCATACGAATAGGTCAATTGACCTATTTGTATGAATGGGGACTCTATTTCGGTTTATAGAAAGCCAATAGCCATGTAAAGTAATGCTATGGGCTTTCTATAAACCAAAATAGAGTCCCCATTCATACAAATAGGTCAATTGACCTATTCTTATGAATGGGGGCTCTATTTCGGTTTATAGAATAGCAATAGCATTACATGTATTACATAAACCGAAAGTCTATAAACCGAATCTCTTTCTAGCTATTGGCTTTCTATAAACCGAAATAGAGTCTCCATTCATAAGAATAGGTCAATTGACCTATTCGTATGAATGAGGACTCTATTTTGGTTTATAGAAAGCCAATGGCATTACATACAATGTAATGGTCGAACCCCGAACTCCAACCCGAACATACAGTGAAATTGTCCGTGTTCGGGTCCGGGGTCCAAAAACCGCAATGTTCGGTACGAACCCGAACAGTGCGGTTCGGGTTCGCTCAACACTAGTTATATGCTTTTGTGTACCTGTGTGTTTATGTTTCTATATCAAAAAGATACCATTAGGAAATCTTAATGAAAGACAAAATCTATCTAACTGCATTTTATCTAAATATAACAGATTTACAAATTACTCCTGGTTCATTGGTTTTGTAAACATCTTTTTTAATTTCTAAGGGATGAAACTTAGAAAGTAGGCTGTTGAAATAATAACAGTACAATGTAAACTGTGAGCTAAAATGTGTCAACACTCTAGACAAGAATAATGACTGTATATTAGCCATTTTGACATCATTCTCCAAACATCATTTTACATGTAGTTATATTGTAAATATGTCAGCCAATTATTTAGAAATCAGTGTTTTATTTTGTCTATGTATTATGATACCGTTTTTGTTCCTTGTTATGTTATTGTGTACCTAGGATTGGATGAAAATGACAGTTTTTTTTCTAATCAGAAGGCAAAAGATGCAATATTGCCTCTGGAATAGACAAATTCTCTGCAAATGCTATGAAAAAGACCCCTCGTCTTATATTCAAGGTTGTCTTATAGTCTGACCTCAAATCGAGGTCAGACTATAAGACTGGGATCCAGGTCCCCCGCAGAGCTGTAGGGGGACCTGGATCCCTCTCGCTAACAGCAGGTGAATGTCTGTGTGATGCACGCAGACATCCTCCGCTGCTGCCCGGCATGTCCGTCGGGACTTCTATGATGAAGCCGGGTATTTCCGGCTTCATCATAGAAGTCCCGGCGGAAGTGCGGGGCAGCAGTGGAGGATGTGGAATTTATATTACGATGGACAGGCGGTCCATCATAATAGACAGAAGTGTTGGGCAGAATGGAGAATGTCTACGCGCAGACATCCTCTGCTGCTGCCCGGCATGTCCGTCGGGACTTCTATGATCAAGCCGGGTACTTCCGGCTTCATCATAGAAGTCCCGGCGGAAGTGCCGGGCAGCAGCGGAGGATGTCTGCGCGTAGACATCCTCCATGCTGCCCAACACTTCTGTCTATTATGATGGACCGCCTGTCCGTCATAATAGACGGAAGTGTCGGGGCAGCATGGAGGATGTCTGCATGTATCGAGTTCAGCTTAGCCCTGACTCACTAAGGCATATTCATTTAAAGTTCTCCATGTTGCAAGTCAGTTTCTACGGTAATATAGAGGTGACAGCTCCCCGAATCACAAACTTTTTACATATTTCTACAAATAGTAGTTAATGCCTCTATGTCAATTATTGGTTTATGTGAGAGTTGATTGTAGGATAGTATCATATCTCTCTCTCTCTCTGACTTTTCATGATATGAGAATAATATTTGTGTTTTCTGTTCTATTGCAAAGTATTTTTTTTAGATTACTATGTCACTTTACAAGCACATGGCTTTAGCCAAATCAATAAGTCATTTAGAAGCAATTGCTATATCACTGTTCTTAGCTTTATCTGCAAATCCCCAATGAACAACATGAATTCATTAATACAGAAGTGTGTTTTTCAAACATCAACATTTAAGTGTAATGCAAGACTTGAAAATAAAAACTATATATTTTAAAGTGTAATTATCCATGTGTCAAGATTTAAAATGAGGTGCAATCACTATTTTAAATTACACATGACTATGGCACCTTTTTTAATTATTGTCAGAATTTTGAGCTGGTGCTACGGTATGTTCTTGGTGAGCATATAGTTTGAACTGTGCAACTAATAATAAAGTAAATTTGATATAGCAAACACCTATAAATGTAAAAGTTTTGAATGTTTATCTAGCTATATACGAATACTAATTCTAATGGTTGAGTTAAGTTAGTGACCTTTAAACAGGAAAGACCTGTAACTATGAAATAAGTGTAAGGACAGCATGACAGGGGTGGACATTACATCCCCATTCCCTTATCAGTTGGCCTTATGTCAATCAGGTCATCGGGCCCAATCAATGCACGGCAGGGGTTGGGCATGATGAACCAGGGGGCTGGGCAATGTTATATAAGCAGTGTGCACTCATTCCCACTTCCTCGTTTAAAGAAAATTATTTTGTTACCTGTCAGATGGAGTCCATACTGTCACAACTTCGGGATGCTGCTGCAATCCATGGAGAAGACTGGATCCAGACCCACGTTGGTGGCATATTAGGTACTATCCCCATTGCCACAGTCTCTCCCCCCTTAGATTCCCCTGCCCCCCCCCCCCCCATTTAGGGCCTCCAGATCCAGGCTCTGCAGGCCTCCCTCTAGATTTAGCCCCAGCCCATCTGTTATCCCCCCTATCCCCCTTTAAATGCCCCTCTGATTCCCCCTGATGTCCCCGCTGCTGTTCCTGGGAGGAGGAAGCGGGCTGCTGCTGTCAATGTGCAGCAGACCTCGCTTCACTTCTCTGCACGCATAGGGACATCAAGCCCTGCTCCCATAATCTTCGGCGCTCATCGGAGCGCATGGCTGTCACACGCGATGCCGGTAGCAGTGTTTCCCACCACCGCACGGCATCGCGGATGGCCTCCCAGCTGGCCACCTCCCCACAAGCAGCCGAACGGGCCGCAAAGCACACCACTAGGCTGCCGCAGTCCCGTTTTCGGCCCAGCCCCGTTCCATCCCAGGTCCCTGATGGGGGTGTAGTGGGCCTCCAGGCCTCTTTGGCCCACCCCATTTCATGCCACATGGTCAAAGGGCACAGAGGGAAGTGTCACTGCCTCTGACTGCCTGCTCCAGGTTGGATTCTGCCAGTGCATTTTCTGGAACTAATCCATCTGGCTCCCCTTCTTCTCAGAGGGGCACCTTCTCCATGGGGACCCTCTCTCACAGGCTCCATAGGCAACATAGCATGCCTAGCTCTGGCAGTGTGACAGGCCAGCATTGCTCCAGGGGGCTTCCATCCCACACCCAGAGTCACCTGTTTCCTGCGGGTCCAAGCAGGGAAGGATCCTTGGATGGAAGTCCACTGCGCTTCTCCTCCTCACCCAGCGGATCTCCTGTTCCAGTGCCCACGGTGGTTCCTCCTCTAGGGATGTCGTCCAGGGGTGAGTCTTCTCTTTCTTTTCCTCTTAACACACAAATGCAACATGATACACCTTCGCTGGGGTTGGCAGTGGTGCCAGTGGTGGCTCAGGGTTCCCAGTGGGATGCTAGTTTGTTGGCACAACTAGTGACAGGTTTACAGGAGATTTTAAAAACAGAGGCAGGGACCTCCTCTCAGTTGCTGGTTCCTGCTCCTTCACAAGGGGGGCTTATGCTGCATCTGCAGCCCTGACTCCTTTGCAGTCGGGCTTAGCGGCTGCTGTGTCCACGGCCATGACACCTCCTGAACCTGCTACAAAAGAAAAGGATTTGGTCCGCTTGTCAGATGCAGCGCGTGGTGACTTGTATGTTTGCTTTGAGGGTCTGCCGGGGGCGCACCTCAAGCAGGAGGACTGGGGAAAAATTGTGCGGGGGGGAATTCGTAGAATTGTTCTCCCCTCTCCCTTTAGAAAAATTCCATCTGGATGCAGTATACAAACCTAATGATCATAAGAAAGAGGATGAGGAGAAGAGACGTTATCGGCTCATGCTGGCAGTATAATGATTCCTCTTGCAAAAGGGGCAAATTCAGACACGATTGTTCCAGCTGTGGAGGCAATCACCCAGTTTTCAAATGCTATGCTAGTGGATCACTGATGCCAAGCCTGACTCCTCCTTAATGACCCACTCCAGGAATGAGCTAAAAGTCTCAAAAGGGGAGCAGAAAATGGAGCAACCCATAGGAAGACACATGTCCACATAAATGCCGCCATCCCACTGACAACCAAGGAACAGAAAACAGTCAGGGTGAACCGGGAGTAACCGAAAATCTGCTTCTATGTCGGTCTTAGCTAATAACTCACCTCTTCCCAACGACCTAATCCACAGAACCGCCTGATCAAATGAAGTATACGATACGCTGCACAAACTGAGGTCAATACCATCATTCACCGACCTGCACTTAGGGAAAGACAAGTGGGGAATGAGGCGATATTTTCTCACGTCTTTTTTGGGGACAACCCCTAATGGGGAAATCCATCCAAAGGGAGAATGGTCCCGCCATACGCCCAAAGGACACCTCTTTCGGCAGCTTATCTTACACCACCTGAGGAAACTGGTACGCTGACTTTAAATTTTTTGGGGAGACCTGCCACTCACCAGGATCAGATGGTATCCTAAAACCGCAAGTGAAACCTGAGCACAGCAACTCGGCAGCCTCTACGTTACTGTATCTCCTAAGCCAAGGGAGCATTGGACAGACAGTCGTCCCCTTTTCCTAAAACCTGCCCAGACTTTTCCCCCCATCCCAATAAATTTCAGTTGAGGGACGGGACTGAGACATGATCCGCAAACAACTGACCAATAAACCACAGAAGGGTGGAACGTACAGCTTCAGGGGTATCAGGTCCCCCTGCTGCCTGCAGGAAGGAATGCCCCCAGCTTATTGTATGCGGACCAGGTGGCAGGCACCATGGACTGGTGTAAAAGAATCAGCACGTGTCTCCTGCCAACGTCCAAATCCAATCCGCAAAAAGAGTGACATCCTTGTCCGCCACGGGTGCAAGGTGCCGAAACTGCTCCTCTTTGCTGCTGGGAGAGAGAAGGTTATGCTGCAAACATAAAAGCATACTTCATTTGATCAGGCGGTTCTGTGGGTTCGGTCATTGGGAAGAGGTGCATTATTAGCTAAGACCGACATAGAAGCAGATTTTCGGTTACTCCCAGTTCGCGCTGACTGTTTTCGGTTCCTTGGTTGTCAGTGGGATGGCGGCATTTATGTGGACATGTGTTTTCCTATGGGTTGCTCCATTTTCTGCTCCCCTTTTGAGACTTTTAGCTCATTCCTGGAGTGGGTCATTAAGGAGGAGATTTGCATCAGTGATCCACTATTTGGATGATTTTTTTGTGTATTGGCCTGCCTGACTCCCCCTTGTGCCTCACTCTATTGTGGACAACTGAGCATATTATGTCTCGCTTTGGGGTTCCGCTGGTAACAGAAAATACTGAAGGTCCATCCACGGTGATAACATTTCTCGGTATTGAAATTGACTCAATGAAGTGCCACCTTCCTCCTGACAAAGTTTCGGATCTCCGTTTGGTGGTTTCCCATATGAGGGGGTTACAGAAGGTCCAGCTGCATCAGCTCCAATCTTTACTAGGCAAACTGAATTTTGCATGTAGGATTATGCCAATGGGTTATCATTGGCCACTGAGGGAGCGCGGTCTCCCCACCATTTCATCCGCTTGACAGCTGGACATAAAGCAGACCTGGCGGTGTGGGGTGTATTTCTACAGTCGTATAATGGCCGCTCACTTATGCTCGAAGCCGCAGTCACCAATGCTTACCTCAGCGTATGGACCGGTTCGGTAGGATTTGTTGCGTTCTTTGGGGGTCGTTGGTGGGCGGGTAAGTGTCCGGTTGAGTGGTGCTCTGGTGGTTTCACAAAAAAAATGGCTTTCTTGGAACTTTTTCCAATTGTGGTTTCAGTTATTATATGAGGTCCTCTGCTGGAAAACAAGAAAGTCAGGTTTTGGTGTGACAACTTAGGAGTTGTACAAGCCATTAATAATGTTTCTGCTTCGTCCCTGCCGGTGGTTCGACTGCTGCGACAGCTAGTGCTTTTATGTTTGCAGCATAACCTTCTCTCTCCCAGCAGCAATGGGAGCGGTTTCGGCACCTTGCCCCCGGGGCGGACAAGGATGTCACTCCTTTTACGGACTGGATTTGGACGTTGGCAGGAGACACGTGCTGATTCTTTTACACCAGTCCATGGTGCCTGCCACCTGGTCCGCATACAATAAACCTGTGGGCATTCCTTCCTGCAGGCAGCAGGGGGACCTGATACCCCTGAAGCTGTACGTTCCAACCTTCTGTGGTTTATTGGTCAGTTGTTTGCGGATCATGTCTCAGTCCCGTCCCTCAACTGAAATTTATTGGGATGGGGGGAAAAAGGTTTGTCCTACCACTGTCATGCACATATTTTGTTTGATATAAGATAAAAAAAATATGTTTCGTTTAATATGTTCTATTAACATAAAATTAAACAGAGAGAAAATTATAGTCAGTTACAATAAATATTTAATATTATAGCAATATGGCAGCACCAAGATCACAATTTAAAGTAGAAAAAACTGTGCAAATACTAAAAAACATGATTCAAATGTTTAAAAAAGTAATAAAACAAATTTGCAGTTTAGGGGGGAAACAGAAGCAGTCTCTGCTGGCAAAGTACACTGAGTCTAGGAAAGATGTTACTTCCGTGATCTGGTAATCCTTCCATCAGAAATCCAGCTGTTACAAATGTTTCTTTCCTTAGGAGCTTCGCTGTCAGCCCTGCCAGTGATCAAGGAGCTAAATGATCCACATCATACAAATAAGAGGGAAGACTGCTGGCACCACATGTGGTGTAAAGAAGAACAAAGAACAGGAGATATGTTGATACTATTACATTAATGGCTGGCCTTTCAACATGATTAAGATATGTTTGCCATGAGCAATGATTCAATGTGAAAGACCAAAACACCCAACAGAATAGTCAGCAGATGCTAACAACGATAGCAGTTTGCCATGTAACAGGCCAGTGATGCAGGGGTAGATCCAGGCCCCTATGGAACGTAGGTCCTTTACTAAAGCACCAGCTGCACACATCTGATTACAAATCATACGGAGAAAAAGAATATGAAAGTAGTTCAGTTGCACTGAAGTAGAGATGCATATAACCCTTAGATACCTACTGTGAAACAACCATGTAGAATTATTACTACAGTCAATTAAAATATTAATATAGTTTGCTTAATTCTAGTTATATTATGAAGAGTGAAGATTGCATAAAGTTGCAAGCTGCCAGGAAAGCTTTTTGTGCTTTGGAGACCGTCTGATAGTACTACGCAGTCAGGAAGTCTTTAATCTGTCATCGGAAAGCTCTAAATGAACAGAACCAACAATAAGCTTTTAAAAGCAATTGTGATTAGAGGGAACAAACCAAAAGGAGAAACAAACAGGACAATTAGACACAAACAAGAGAAAAAATACATCAATTTATAATGCATAGAGGAAAAGAACTTCATCTGCAGAACATCTTCCAAGAGGGGGGCTTTCAAAAGAGAAGTAAGGATCATTTAAGGGGAATGTAGATTAAAACTCAGTAACAATGAATCTTTCACAAGCACTACCATAGAATTACTTTATTATGTAATTCAACCTGTAGTGCAGTTTAAATTATGCGTAAATTAGTTTTTGGAAAAATTTAGAATTTTATAAGGTTGGGACTATATGAAGGTGTTTTTAAATGTAAATGACTTGTGTTTCCATAAGATTGCTTAATCTCATCACCACGATTTCCTTGCTGATACATTGATTGAATGGATCTACCAGCCTGACTCATTGACATCTGTTTCAAAATATCTGCAGGATGGAAGCCATCAGATCTTGCATTGGGTTTCAGCAAGAGTAAAAAAGCAAAAAAAAAATTACAAATACATACAGCTTTAATGTCCATTAGTGATATTTTCTTTATAATCACATGAAATCTGACATCTGTGTAGATCTGTTAGAATACTCTGTTTAAAGTTACAGAGGCAAATACATATTTTTCATGGTAATGTTGCTTAAAAATAAAAGCTATAATAATTCATTACATTCCATTGAAACAGGAAACAAAGAATTGTTTTCATTAACAGCACAATTTAAAAACACAAAACAAGTAATGGTGAGGAATGAATGAGCAATTGCCATGATAATACATTATTTCACAGTAATTCTTATAGGAAACAAAACAAGTCCTCTTCATATTTTACATTATGTCACAAAGGGTGATCTGTTTAGTTTGCTGGCCACAGCTAGGGAAATAGATTAAATACATAATATCCTAACAATTTGTACATTATGAATCTTGAAACACAATTTAGTATTTTAGTGTTAGGTTCTTGGAGTCTGGATATAATTATTCTGAATGTACCCAGTTTCATAATTATACATTTGCTCATATAATTCATGACATTTCACAATATGGAGAAGCAGAGAGCGAGAAGACTGACATTTGTACAAGTGCTAATTTACAATTTCAATTTCTATGCCACACTGTAAAGAGACGTGTCAATTGTTTGGTTCACTTTGACATCATTTTCTCTGACTGCCTAATAAATTAGAAATTTCATGATTTCACTGAGCGTACATTTGATTGAAGATAGCACTGGATGACATCACACGTTAAATAGCAGAGCAGATCCTACCAGCATTCAATCAGAAAGAGGAATAGCCTCTCTGTTAGCATTCCTGAAGTCGTCAAATAACCCAATCTCACATGTCACACAGTTAAAGGTTAGAAGTTGCAAATATGGAAGTATGTTAGATAGAATGTTCAGACCAGCCAAAGAAAAATCCACAGTTTCCTCATCTTTTCCCGTGGAGCTACAGTTTTTTCTATTATATATCTTTATTTGGATTTATTAGTTTATAAAATGATCTTCTAAATATTACATTGTGTCAGTGTGTAATGTATCAAATTGTTTGACAGATTATAGAATGTATCAGAATTATTTACAAAGTATATGATATCTCTGTGGAGCTACAGTTACCACTGGTATCTCATAACTTGAGGTCAATATTTAGCCTATATTAATATTGATAACAGCCTGGCCAATATTTTTTTAGATAGGTGACAATGTTATATCGAGCCTAGATAAAGCTGCATTATGGTTTGGGAATTACATATTCCTAACTATTGATTTATAATTCTTACTCCATGCTTAGTTAATCATAAAATTGACTGAGGTTCATGCAATAAGTAGTTCCAAAACATCTGCATTATCTTGGTTAGCCATCACTATTTTAGTACATAGCCCTTCTATAATAACAAGGAACCTGCCAGGTGTCTTTCCCTGTAGTGAAATTATAAAAAGATTTAAAAAATACATTAGTTACACAGTTTGGTAAACTGGTTATATCAACTCTAATGATGATTACAGATTATCTACAGTTTAGTGGTTATAAAAATTGATGAGGTGGAATTAGGGATGCATTCTAGTAAGAAACTCTAGTAAGTTTAGCCAGTAGAGTAAACCATGATTACTTTCACTGATACCATCAATATTACAAAAGTAGGTTTTACTAAGTTCACAATATCCATCAGAGAGGCAGCCTGGCAAAAGTATTATATTTTGAAATGTATTAGTCAATGGTGTACAATATACTCAGTGCTGCTGAAGGTAACAGTTAATGTAATGTGTAATTACAATTAGAATGTAGCTTGTCTACAAAATAATCATTTTTTAATTTATGTTGTTTGCTGTAACATGGAATAAATCAACACTTTGGATTAAATATAACTTTTATAAAATGTGGAATGTCGATTATCACTTATTTACACCTGCTCTATGTGATAACACAGGGATAATGATTATTGCAATGAGGTGCTGATGTTCGCCGAAGTGCAAAAACAAAACACATATAAAAGGTTAGTGACAGCTTATACTTTCTGTCTCAAAGAAAACTGTGGGCAATACAAAAAAAATAATATGGAGGGGGAAAATGTAGATGTGAAAGGAAAAAACTTTAACTAAAAAATTATTTAAGCTATTAGAAAAAGTGTATGGTTTTGAATGAATGATTAAGCTAATACAAAGGACTGTCAAGGATCTGGCAGTTGATTGCTACAAAACCTTGATTAAATTGTAATCTTTAATTATCACTGAGCTAGCTCAAAAAACAAGTTAAGAGTTGTAGCCCAGTAAAAAAATATTAATTTATATTCAGTGCTTCTTTTTGCGGGTCAGTGTCACTCTACAGGTTAGTGACTGTCACGGAATAAAAAAGACAGAAAGTTGTCATATGGATAAGAATGGATAAGAATGGCTATTGTTAATTGTGCTTGCATCATAGTGCTTGCAAATGACAAAGGGAGGTAAGGACATGTTTTCAAATGCCTCCTGCCTCCATCTTCATCAGATTAAGGCACATGCGATCAGGCATTCTATTAATATGTCTACATGAGTCAGATCTCATTGCTTTAAAACAAATTTAAAAATGATTCTTGTTAAAACTCAGAAACCTCTGAAAAGAGTGTTCACTTGTACCAAGTCAATAGCAAACACACATTTATATATATATATATATATATATATATATATATATATATATACATACATATATATATATATATATATATATATATATATATATATGTAAAACATACTATCAGATATATGACATATCCTTTAGAGTTATGCCATACACTCAGTTTTAAACATTTGAGATTTTATGTTCAGCTTTCATGATTTTCTTCTTTTCAAAATCTTCTTTCTTCAGAAAATGCTATGTAAAATAAATCTGCAGAACCATGGATAGCAACAAGTTTGACATTAGCTTTTTTCTCAAATCATCAACTGATAGTTATTTGTGTTACAAGTATCTAACTTAGGTCAGTTTTTTGCTTACTGATTTAAAGTTTTTTATTGCATTGTTATACAATGCGTTTTTAAAGTGTGCAATACATTTTTTGATACATTTAACTTTTTTCCAGCCTGCTATTTACCTACCTGGATTACGGTACTATCGACAGAGGACACACTCCGAAAATCAACTTTTATTATCAAGGCAAGAGAAAATAGTAAATGAAATTCCCTACCTAGAACACCTAAATATCCATATGTCACATGACCTCATATAGGGTTACACTCTTACCTATGTTTTAACCTTTAGCTAATTGTTAAATAATGTTATGCAGATTTATTTACAGAGAATTCATAACTATCCCCACGGAGAATAAATAGAAATGCGAAAATTTTCAAAAGTATTGAACAGTTCAGCTCCCGCTTAAGTACTGATGAATGTAATGCATTTAATTCTAATGTCCAGAAGATTTCCCATTTAAGTTACTGCACTTTCCTATTACCTCATTGTTTGCATGTAAGTATAGCTTCTAGGCCCAACAAATCTTAAAAGAGAGTATGAGTTATATCCCACTTGTTGAAATATACCACAAAACTGAAATCCCACAAAACTTGAAACCATGACATTCAATTTTTCTCTGTCTGTACAAGTGATAGACTCAATATTTGTTATGGCCAATATGTATTGGCTAATTCTGTCTCACAGATGTATTTATTTAGTTTTACAAATATATAGCATGCTTAATAAATGATAAATGCTTTTTAATTAGGAGTTAAATAGATCCAGCTGTGGTTTGGTTTAAAAATGTGAAGTTGTATGTAGAGAAATGTTGGAGATATGGAATCAGGACAATGGCCAAAACATACATCTGTGGTTGCTGAGTCCCTCGTGCAGAGGAGATCTGCCAGACATTTGGATCTGGACTGCCCTTATGGGTGGACTAATCTAATGTGCTACATTTCCTCTGTAATAGTGAAAGTAAGCAAAAAACAGTGATGCTCTTCCAAGTAGGTTGCATCCTATAGGGCTGGCTATTTCATCTTTTGTCTGTTCTCCGTGGGACTCCCAATTCTTTGTTTGTGACTATAACGCTATAAGAATTATTTGAGTAATCTTAAATAGGGCTTTAGACAATAAACAGTGTGTCCTATTGTGATTCTAGAAATAACTGGAGTGGTTCAAAGCAGTCAACAATATTCTAAAAGGTAAGTTAGGTATAAGCTCCATGCTTTATTACTATGGAATACGATCTTTCTTTTTTTTAAATCTTTATTTATTAAATTTCTTTACAATACAAAAAACAGGCATACAATAAACAATTAAAAATTGACAATAACAAGACAAACAATACAATGTGTAGAACATAACTAATCTGTATCTTTTCGGTTTGAGAGAGAGCCCAGAGTATCGATAGCTGAATCTAAATGAAATCATCCTTTGTCCTGGGTAGCGGAGAGGAGGGAGAGGGGGGAGAGGGGGGCCGGAGAGTCTACTTTTATAAGGTTTCTTCACCCAGGGATTAACTCTATATATTAGTTGGAGTAGAGTCACGATTGAGACAGCCTAGATATCAAGAATACGAGGTTGCTCATCGTGTATTCCCGTCTTCCATTTGTTGTATGGAATACGATCTTTCATTTCTATTACAGATGGCTGACAGATGCACAAGCCTATCAGAGACTGCAGAACATATATCAATTTATCCTGCTCACTAACTCATTTTATTGTATATGAAGTAGTTAGATATATCTTTATTTTTTAATTTTTGTTTTATTATTATACAATATAGAAAGTCAATTTCAAACAAGAATAACATTACATTTACATTAATATCCATGAGATGTGCAGTTAAGGTGCTTAATTTTTCCATTGTGCTTCTTTTCCCTTCACTTCTCATCTCAATAACTCTGTTAAAGTGCTGACTGAGTGCATTAATATCTGTGATGTCTGACAAATTCTACTATTTCCCTTGTGTCTAGGTTAACCTCCCCAGCTCTGCCAGCATCTTACAAATCAGTGTCAACAAACATTTAACATACATTTAACATTTACGTTGTGACACCTGGGGCTCCTCTCCCAATTATCATTAAATATTGATCTGCCCCTTTTTCTAGGTACAGTTTCACCTTGTTTTTTGTATACATTGTACAGCCAATCACACTGTATTTGCAGCATGCTCACACCTGTTTGGTAAGCATCATTTTATACATTTATATTTATTGAGCCTGTGACCAGCTTAGCGCACCGACATTTTTCTTTTCCTTTCTTGCACATATGTGAGGTTGTTGGCTCCTCATTGTCTGGTTGCAGCTTGCTGTTATAGGTTTAATTGGGAGGAGGTTTAATTGCACTTCTTACAACACATTAAAAAGGTTTTGGTAGCAGTATAAACTGCTTTGTGTGCCCACTAGATAGGAAGTGAGAGTAGGTTCTCACCCTGTTGAGAGTGTGCGGGTCACCTTAATTATGCTTTGGCCAATTCATGTAACCAAAACCTCTCATTTATATTATATTTATATATTTGTTGCCAACTTCATTAGGGTGAGAAGACAGTTTTTGTTTTTTGTATACAGTTTGGCCTTCATCCTTTTTCATCCACCCTTCCCATAATACCATGTGTTTACTACTCATATAATGAGTTTGAAATAACCCTTTTTCCATAGTACATTGAGTTTGTATTTGGTTAGCCACCTGACTCCAAGAAATTGCATCCAGTTTGTCAACCTGTCTAGCTCTTAATGGAGGAGGGCATTCAATGGAGAAGGAGGAATTATTGATTTCACTATCACTGACAGAACCCCAAATACTTAGTCCCATACTCTTTTAAGACTCCTACCGGGGCGGATTCTAATGTTTTATCTTGCATCATAGCTTTCCTCTTGAAAATCAGCCATTCAGGTATTATGTTTTTTGTCTTGCCATGTGAATTTTCAACTATGTCTTTTATAAAGTTAAGGTCGCTTCCCTTTGGCTGAAGTGGAATCATGCTGAATAGATATAAGATTTAGGGTAGAATATAGGAATTTACTATATTCACTCTCCCTAACCAGCTGAAACCAGCTGCATTCGTCTCATCAAAAGAGAGTAGTTCCTCTTTATGATCTTATCTATTTTTGGCGTTATGAATATTCCTAAATAGTTTATTTCATCATTTGCCCAGTGAAATGGGAACTCTTTTTTCAGCCTATCTAAATGCTTATGATCAATCCCAACCCATCGCTAAGGTTTTCCGCTTATTCACCCAGTAGCTGGAAATGTAAGAGAACCTCTCTATTATTTTGATCACGTTGTCCAACGGACCTGCGATACTAAGTAATATATCATCAGCATACATTGCAAGTGTTATCTCCTTCTCTCCTACTCTTATGCCTCTAATAGCTTGACATTTCTGTATACCACCCACCAACGGTTCCAAGGACAATACGTATAATAAGGAAGTCAAAGGGCATCCCTGTCGCGTACCATTAGATATGTTATAAGCTTTCCGAATAAAACCCCTGTCTCACTATCTTTGTTGAAGGTGTTGAATAAAGGGCCATGAAGTCGACCAGCCTCCCCTGAAATCCAAATTGCTTCAGTATCTACTCCAAGAAAGGCCAGTTGACCCTGTCAAATGCCGTTCCGGCATCCAGGGAAAGGGCCACCATAGGAATCTCCCTGTTTTCTATGTAATCAAGTATATCTATAATTTTACATGTATTGGATCAAGATTGCCTACCCTTAATAAAACCTTTCTGATCCTTGTGTATAATTTGAGGGATAATATCCTTTAGCCTATGAGCTCTAATTGCTGAGTAGATTTTGGTGTCAGATTAATTAGCGAGATAGGTCTATAATTACTCACTCTCGTTATATCCTTCTCAGGTTTTGGGATGGGTTTTATATAAGCCTGTAGCATTTCTGAAGGAAAGGCTCTACCTTCCCTAACTTTAGCAAAAGTTTCCATAAGAAAAGGTGTAACAGTCTCTGTCATTGTTTTGTAGAACAAGCTTGAATACTCATCTGGTCCCAGGGCCTTATTAGTTTTAAGCTTTTGGATTGCCTGTATTACTACCTGTTCTTGAAATGGTTTATCCAGTTCGGACCTAGGCCGCTCTGAAATTGGCTTTACATATTAATAAAACACCCCCATACAGCTCTTAAAAGCACACCATGCTGTTGGGCTTTCAACATCCCCTGTATAATTTTCTCTGAAGAATTGATCTGCCTCGTTTTTAATTAGTTCAATCCTATCTTTAAGTCTCCAGGGTAGCGAAACATATTTGATCTTGTTGCCGTATTCCAAAACAAACGGATCATGGTCAGACCATACTGCTGAGCCTATTTTTATCTATCTACAATGATCTACAGAAAAATATTTTGTGAGAATCATATCTAATCTTGCATAAGTGCCATATCTGTGTGAAAAGTGGGTATATTCTTTATTCTCAGGTCTAACCATTCTCTAGATATCAGATAACCTGAATCTCCCCATTGTCTGTGAAAAGGCTCTAGCCAGTTGCTGGGTTTACTTTATTCTTTACCGCCAGGGCCTTATCCATTTCTATGTAATCCGCACAATTAAAATCCCTTGTGCAGAAAAATACACCCTGAATCCTATTTGTCACTTTTCCAATATTTTAATTTATGAAAGTGCACCTGTTTCTTGTTGGGGGAGTATACATTTAACAGTGAGAACACCTGATCGTCGCACTTATAAACCAAGAAGATATGTCTCCCCTTGGGGTCAGCTATTTTGTATATTCATATTTAATGTTGTTAGATATGACTATGGCTACCTCTCTTTTTTTCTTTAACTGCTGTAAGGCATATTCAACAGTGTTACTCCTTAACATCATGGTGTCCTCATTTTTCATATGTGTTTCCTGAATGGCCCCAACATCTATACTTTTTTTTAACTCACAGGTCATTTAATAGCATTCTTTTCTGTGCATTCAGTGTTAATATTTGAAGAGCAGACATATTCCTTCCTCCTTCCCCTCCATTTAATGGTCCTAGTTGTCGCAACATTTACACACATACATATATAGGTAGTTTCCTCCCCAACATTTAACATATATTCCCCAATCCCAGTCCCCATCTTTGGAAACTTTCCGTTGATTCCAAAAAGAAAAATTAAAAGAAAACCCGCCGGACTTCCTTATGAAGATTCAACAAGCAACCATATCTCGATTCTACTAGAGGTTCCTGCTTATAATCCGTAGTTTTGCTAAAATGCTTCTGTACTAGCAATCCCAAAGAATTTTTTTTTTTAATTATTTTGATTTTAAAATTAAAAAGGCATTTCCTTTTACATGCTTATCGTTCACCATATTTATGTCCAGCGTGAGACCTATTTTACCCTCTAGCTATCCCCCAGTTGCCCCCTTACTCCCCACCCTCCTTTACCCATTCCCACTCTTTAGTATCCTTGTGTTCAAAGTGTGAAGCAAACGTATTTACTACTATTATACTAATGTCTGCTATAGTGTTCAGTTGTTTATATACTTAAACCCCTTTCTCCCCAAAACCCCAAAGTTTTATGCATACGCGATTTCTCTAGTTCTTTACCCCTTACCTTTACTTGTGATTTACCAACCTAGTTTAACAAAAGTGTAAAAAATATGTATCCCCTTAATATTTTTTGCTACCCTATCCCTCTTTATCTTTAATATCTAACTCATACATTTTAGAGTGTACCCTGTGAGGTGCTTCCCATCGTGAACCCTCATTTGTTGATCTTCCCATAACCTTTTAATTTCATTTATATCTTGGCACGGCCACCACAAGGAATTTCAGGGCCCCTTACTGAACAAATTTTCTGGGCCCCATACCTCCCCTCGAAAAAATCTCCCACTTGCCCCACCTACCCTCACAAGCATGTTATCAAGGTCTAGTGTAATATGGAGGGTGGTTGGGAGCAGTTGGTTAATATACCAGTATGTTGACACTCAATATACCCGTGTTTTTCCATTCAATATGCCAGTATTTAGCCATTTAATATGGCAGTAATATTTAGCCACTCAATAAGTCAGTATTTTGCCATTCAGTATGCCAGTATTTAGCCATTTAATATGCTAGTATTTAGCCATTATATATACCAGTATTGTGCCACTCAATATGCCAGTATTTAACCATTTAATATGCCAGTACTTTGCCACTCAATATTCCAGTATTTAGCCATTTAATATACCAGTATTGTGCCACACAATATGCCAGTATTTAGCCATTTAATATGCCAGTATTTTGTCACATAATATGCAAGTAATATTTTGCCATTCAATATACCAGTAATATTTAGCCACTCAATAAGTCAGTATTTTGCCACTCAGTATGCCAGTATTTAGCCATTTAATATGCCAGTATTTTGCCACTCAATATGTCAGTATTGTGCCACTCAATATGCCAGCATTGTACCACTCGATATGCTAGTATTTAGCCATTTAATATGACGGTATTGTGCCACTCAGTATGCCAGTATTTAGACATTTAATATGCCAGTATTTTGTCACTCAATATGCCAGCAATATTTTGCCATTCAATATACTAGTGATATTTAGCCACTCAATAAGTCAGTATTTTGCTACTCAATTTGCCGGTATATTGTCACTCAGTGGGCCAGTATTCTGTCACTCAATATGCCAGCATTATGCTCGTTATTTGCACCCTTTCCCCAGTACTTACATCCTTGTTGCTTTGTCTCCCGGTCGTCTCCTCCATGCAGTCTTCCCTCCTGCATGGAGGAGGGAAACTCCGGTCACACTATTTTTTTTAAAAACTTTATTGAAGCCACGCGGTTTCAATAAAGAAAATCTTTTTCTTCTGGCGGGACCTGGGCCCATTGGCTAATTGGGACACCATTATCGCCCGTCCCCCCCTTATGGCGGGCCTGTATCTCAGGATTGAGGGGTCCCCCTTTTCTCTTGAACTGGCTGCTGGGTGCCTCAATACCTTCTCCCTTTTTAACTAGTGTTTCTATTGAAAGAAAAAAACATTTAAAAAAAAAAGAAGGGATGCTGTTTTGTCCTCTTCCATATTACATCCTGATTTATGCTCTAATATCTTTAGCTGTTATTCACCCCTTATGTTTTTCTAACCACTCCTGAGCTCTTTTTACAAATCAATTATATACCTCTGGTCCTTATATGTTATGTTAATTTTGAATGGAAATCCCCATGCGTATTTAATCTGCCTTTTCCTAAGGGAGTCACTCTCACAAATTTTGGAGTTCTTCTTTTCAAACTGTAGATTGCTCCATTCCTACTCTCTCAGCTGTATGTTTCTGGATGCGATCTTTATCCTCTGGCGGGTACAAAAGGATGAAAATCTAACTATGACTCTCTTGGAGCCAGATCTGAAACATTCTTTGGGTTTAAGATCCTATGGGCTCTTTCAAATGCATTTGTTTGAAAATTCTCTCATAGTATTAAAAATGCCCAGGAGGTGCTCTACCAGGCTTTTCTCATCATTTTTTTCAGGAAGGCCCCTGATACGCAAGTTTTTCTTGCGGACCCTATCTTTAGGATCTGCTATTTTAATTTTAAATATTAATATTTTTTCGTTCGCCGCTTTTGTGTCATATTCCATTGCATCCACTTTATACGCTGTATCTTTCATTTGTTTCATAAGGCCCTGCATTTCTTCTTTCAGGTCTTGTTTTTAATTCAATTTTAATTTGTGCCAGTCGCCTGTCGAGGCTATGCTGCAATTGGGCCTGAGTAACCATATGCTCTTTATTAGGGAGATTGTCTTCCCTCTGTGGCATGACTTGTTCGCCTTCTGTTTCCATTACTGACGTATCCGCCACAAAAGAAAGTTGAGTGTTATCTAGATTTTTTGAGAGTGTAGAGAAAATAGGATTTTTTACTCCTTCTATCCTCACTATCTTTTTTCTTTTCCTTTTTTGATTTAGTTTTGTCTCCAATCCCTTATTGTTAACCATATCTCAAAGTCACATATTTGTTGCCATGCACAAGATTATTCTGTGTAGTTAGCTCTAGAATCCCTTTGCTTACTCCCTACATTCAATAGGGTGACAGTCTTATATCGTTTGTGATTTAATCCACCGTAATTGAGGTCCGATCTAGTTTACTTGACCTAGGGTACATACATAACATGCACTGTCCGTGACCGTTATTACCAATCAGTTCGCGGGTACTTGACCTGTCCGGCCGGCATGGAAAAGCCAAGGATAAGCATCTTAGGAGGGGGGGTCATTCTTCCTTCATGCTCAGGAAGTATTACTTTACTGAGAGGGTAGTGGATGTATGGAATAGCCTTCTAGCAGAAGTGGTAGAGGTAAACACAGTGAAGGATTTTAAGCATGCGTGGGATAGACACAAGGCTATCCTAGCTATAAGACCGGGAACGGGGGACTAATAAAAGTATTCAAAAAAATTGGGCAGACTAGATGGACCGAATGGTTCTTATCTGCCGACACATTCTATGTTTCTATGTTTCTATGCTGCTCTGCTTCCACTCTGGTGGCTCACTGCAAAGATCTCTAATCAGAAGACCCACGATTGCTCTCTCGCCCTTGCTCCCTTCTGGCTTCCGGAAGTACTTTGGGGAAGAGCAAGTGGACTCTCCTTTGGTCCTCACGTTTTTCAGAGACCACTTTTTGCCCTCAGTTAATCCGTGCTTTTTTTTCTTTTCCCATGTTGGGCTTTCATTTAGTCATCCTCATCGACTTCTCGGAGCTCTCCTTCTACTGCATGCCCGTTAATCTCCTAGACGCTCTGCCCACTCAGCATCCATCTACATCATCATCCAATGTCCTCCTGGTCCCGATATATCTGAATTTCTTAGCATCAGTGAGCCATGCCTGTCAGCCCATTAACTTAACTCATAAAATACTACAGAAAAAAAATTAATCTTTTACTTGGCCAGATATTTTCCTTAATTTCAATCAGTGATATGAGCAATTGGTGCATACAAAAGGTAAATGGAATTATTTCTAATGTTATTCCTAT
Organism: Pelodytes ibericus; assembly: GCA_036172795.1. Classification (NCBI taxonomy): domain Eukaryota; kingdom Metazoa; phylum Chordata; class Amphibia; order Anura; family Pelodytidae; genus Pelodytes; species Pelodytes ibericus. Next base: position 90,286,240 of record CM069860.1, read on the forward strand.
GGTTTGCTGTGCTTGCATGCAAATGTACTGCTTAATATTCAAATAAGGGACCTAACTGATCCCGAGTCCTGGAAATAGGGCTGACACAATGGGTGTTATGTAAAAAAAAAAACTCCCCCACTGAAAGTGTCGGGAGTTTTATAAAAAGGCACAATCACCATTTGTTATATGGAACGGCGATTGCACTTTTTTATAACCCCTGCCAATTTGCAGTGCGGGAGAGATAGACCTTTGCCAATCAGCGTTCTACGTAAATAGTGCAGACTCCCGAGCGTGCCGTGTTTATACATGACCCCCAATGTCCGGTGCACTTTCAGCTGACTTTCAGCCTGAAAGAGGGAAAATGCAAAGACAAGCCAGTTAATTGTGCATTTATACATATATCTGTGCATGTCTTTACATCATGTCTTATACCACGCATCTTGACTTTTAGATGTACCTATGCCAATTGTGAGCAAAGTCAGAAGATAACCAAGCATTTTTTACAATGAAAATTGTCAGTTTTACTGAGCCACTGAGAAAATCATTTAAATTGCTGTCAAACATGGGCGATCATGTTCAACCTCATAAATGATGATATCGTGTAAACGTTCAAAAATCTTTTATGACAGTTTTCTACATAAACAGCATAAACAATTTTTATTAATGAATAACAAGTTCTGCCTGCTATTTAAATATTTGCTTATAACAGTGTAATTCACAGTAATTTAGAACAGAGTCCGTTTAAGGGTTCTAAATAATAGACCAACAACCCTTCTGCTGCAAATGTAAGTATTTTTTTTTTTATATTCCGCTATACTTTTGGGTAACAGATGAAAATGCTCTCTTTTATATTTTGCAGTAGGCTGCAATTAGCAATGATTCACATTTAGCACCAGGGCTTTAAATTTAATTTACTGCAGGATGCATTCCATTAGCTGTAATCACTGGCATTGTTAATGACTTACCTGTAATAAGACAAGTTCACATTCTCTTCCCTACAGGCAAGAACACAATAAACTTAATGTACAGCTAATGTGCCTTCCAACCTCCCCTTGTCGGTGAAGTTTATAGTCTTACCTCTTGAAACAATAGTTAATGATGGTGTTTAGAAATGCTTTAGTTATTGGATATCGTGTGTGGGAAAGGATTGAAAGGATAAGTTATGAGGAAGTCAAGTTAAAACATTTTTAATAAGCTTTTTTTTTAATGAGTGAAACGCCATACTGCCGTGCTTCACATATACATTACAGTTTATAAGGGAAACGTGTAATTAAAATACCATATACATGTCAAATGAATGGGAAGGAAAGTCAGCACTATAGATTGTAATGGATTAGAGATCATCATAATAAAGAATGTCTGTAAATGTAAACAGTTATTTATTTAAAAAAAAAAAAAAGACTTTAAATTACATGTAGTGGCTTTTTAAAATACCCCTTTTTGTTCACTCGAAGCAGGTAGAAGCAAATGTGATGAAAAGGACAAATTATATGTCATCTATCTGTTAGGTTGAGAGGCAGATATTATTATTATTATTATTATTATGAGGTAATACTCAGAACCTATGGGATTTTAAGTTAAGATAGGGGCCACCCAAAACATTCTCTACTATTTATGTCGTCTTCAGCTAAAAGTGAATCACCACATTCACCTAGATTCCCCTATTCTACACAGGTGGAATGGAACAGTTTTCACTTATTATAAGTGAGTCTAACAAGTCGTCCATCAATTTTGGTTCACAACTAATTAAAAGCATTGTTAGCTGTATTTGTAAATATTCATGCGATACAAATCTATGGGATACATTTTAAATATATTCAGCTTTTAGGAGGTATCACTAAGTGAGTTAGAAAAATCTAGTGTGGTACTATTCCCATATGCACCTATATATGATGCGGACAAAGCACTCGATACCAGTAACTTCTGGGTTGCAACCCATGTACAAAGAATCAGGCATTATTCAGTGCCTGGTACATGTCAGGGAACACTTATGGAGGAGGTTCCCATTCATATTTATAAAATACCAATATGAAATGATTTTATAAAATGATAGAAGAAAAAGAAACTTATACCTTTCCTCATACTTCAACATTTTCCCCTCAGTAAGACTTTGCATGTAATAATATATGCACAAGTTGAGAAATAATGAAATCTTTTTATTCCATTCTCTTAAAACACCAACTATGTGGCCCCATTTAGCTCTGGTGCTTCTTTGGTAATTGAAATGAATGTAGGCAGTTGATTTAGGCTTAATGTAGAAACACAGAATGTGTCGGCAGATAACAACCATTTGTCCCATCTTGTCTGCCCAATTTCTGGAAAACAAAAACAGAATACTTCCATTAGCCCCTGACCTTATGTTATATCTGGAATAGCCTTTTGCCTATTTGATGCATGCTTAAACTCCTTCCCAGCATTACCCTCTACCACTTCTATTGTAGCGCTAGTCCATGCATCCACTACCCTCTCAGTAAAGTAATAATTCCTGATATTACCTTTAACCCACTGCCCCTCTAATTTGAGACTATGACCTCTTTTTCTTCTTTTAAATATAATCTCCTTCTTTACTGTGTTGATTTATGTATTTAAATGGTGTACGTTTTTCAAATAATGTGTGGTCTTCCCAACTTTCTCTCCGAAAATGTTTTCCCACACTCCACCCATCTTTGCCTGATATAGCCACATACTTCATATGTTCAACCCATAAAGCCTTTATTTTTATACCATGACTAGTCATAGTCAGCCTATAACTGTGCTTATGATGTTGAGTGACATATAATTTGATGAATGCCAAATTCAGACAAGTCTAGTGATATTGTGATGAAAGCATAAAGGAGTAATGTTGTGTATCATCTATTAAAATACAGAATACCTGTATAAAAACATGTGGCATGGTGGCCCTTAAAAAGTGTATGTAGCTGGGTTGTAAGCTTTCTTTTGTAATGCCAAAAAGCTAGACAATTATTTTAAGCAGAAAAGCACCGAACCATAAATAATTAAAAAATGTTTTCCACAATATATTGTGCATAAATCAGGACTACTATGTTCCAGAACCAGCCTTTGTGTTGTTCCCAGAAACTGGAACCATTACTGTTCAGTGTCAGGTTTAAATTAGAGCATTTTCACCTATTCCTATAAGGTTTTGGTGTGTATTCAGCCAAGTGATTTAGCTCTACATATCTTCCTACTTTGGGATTGCCTGATTGTCCTCATTTAAGGTGTGATACCTCTGTCTTTGACAGGAAAATGGAATCAGTCACTCTAGAGGCAGATAAAGTATGTTTATTAGTGAAGCTCTACTGAAAATTTGACTTAAGTAAAATCTCCTGTTTAAACAAAGATTCTGGCGAGTCACTAGAAAGGGACTTAATAAGTAGAAAGGCTGACAAAACAACAAGCTAGGGAGATATGTTGTCACTGGCAATGGTGGTCACCAGTGTGCACACTATAGAATTTTTTAAAATAAAATATATATATTATCCACACATCCTTATGTTCACAGCCAAAGTCCCTAGAAAAATCAAAAAAAGATGTCTGTTTCCCAGATATACCAACACTGCAATGAGATGGCACAATCTTACAGGAAACTCTGTAAATTGCAGAATTTGTCCCTTCTGAATAAGCAAAAATAAAAAAATAAAGAAACTTGACAGAGGCACAAAACTAGTAAGTATTTGTATATGGTGCCATAGAAACAATAAAAGGGTATAAATGGAGAGATCTCACCAAGTGGTAATGATGCACAGTGTCAAAGTCCCGTTCCAATCTATAGGATGCACAAGGGGATATATCCACCCATTGAGGTTATATTCTGTAAGCTTGAGATAAGCAAGATAGTCTGTCCGTAAACATAGAGTTCACATGTGAGGGCAGTGAGGGTCTTCTGCAGTATCCTAATCAATCACAGGACAGTGAAGAACCCAATATACCCAATGCTTGAATGCTGGTGGAGTGGACCAGACCGGATGGGCTGAGTGCACAGAAGCACATAGGACTGTGCATGCAGCCTATTTTGTCCGGTCCTCTATGTTAAAGTAGTAGATGAGGCTTAAGTCACATTTTTTTTGTGTATCTTCTGTAATAAAAATACTTTATCTGCCTCTGGAGTGATTGTTTCCATGTTTCAGTATTTGCCTTACTGTACCTCTTTGGGCAAGGGGATACTTACAGTCACTCTAACTAGTCCAGTATTAGTTATGAAGAAAGGCTAGAAAAGTTAAATGTGTACATGTAAGAGAATCGGCGGTTTAGAGGGGACATGATAATGTTATTTTAAAAAGTACAGGCCCCATACAAAGGGCTTTCTAAAGACCTGCTCATTAACAGAACAGTACAAAAAGGGTCACCCGCTAAATCTTAAAGAAAGATGGAATAGGAAAAAAGTTAAGCTTGATGGACAAAAATCTTTTTTCAACCTAAACTACTATGTAACAATGTAAGTCTGTCTCTCTCACATACATATATATATAATGGAGCTCAGACCCTATGAAATATACATGGGTGGCAGGTGAATAGCCCTGCCTGCCCCCCTTACAAGTAATGGTGCTGGGAGCTGGCCAAATGGCTCCCAGCCCCTTGTATAAAACATAGGGAGCCCCCTTATAATTAAATTAAATGACTGATCCTCCAGGGGTCTGGAGGCTGGCAGAAGTTCATCTGGACCCCATATATAGAATAATAACCCCACTATGGGGTTCAGGGGCACTTATATAGCTGAAAAAAGGCTTCTGACTGGCTGACTGTGTTAGGAGCCTCCTTTGCATTTCTGAAATCCCAACCGCCTGAGATTCATTAGACATTCATCTTTCAATCCACTCAGGATGGATATGGAGAGGAAGGATTCCATCACGGTTCTCTTTTTTCTTTTTCCATTGTAATATTTTTGATGGTTCCTTTCCCTGGGCTGAAGATGAGGATCTAGGGCATCAGGGACACCATGGGACATTTCAAAAGGTATACTTTTTTTGCAGGGCACTCTTTTGGTTCTTATCCCTTATCACCCAAAAGGTGGTTTCTATTAGTAGTAGTTATAATGATTCTTCCCCTCCTACATGGGTAAGTGGTCATTATTTAACCCCTTGACGACAAAGGACGTCCTGCAGTCAATGAAGCGGTTTTCGCGATCAACGATCGCGAAAACCGCTTTAACAGTGCTGGTCTATTGCCTCGACATCGAGGCAATAGCCAGCACTGAAATTTCTATTTTGGGACCCCCACGATCGCCCCACGGAGGCGATATGGCTCCCTATGGGGAGCCATATTGACGGAGCATGCTGCTCCGTCAATATGGCTAAGCCCTCTGCCGGTCTGAGCTTCGGAAGTGAAAGTAACTTCACTTCCGTCGCTCTGAATATGCTACTTGACGGCCCCTAGTGGTAGTTTAGTAGCATTGCAATGGAACATATTTCAAATACATATTTAATTAATTAAAAACAGGTTATTTAGCTATATTAGCCTATAGTGTTAAAATTAGATATTTTTTAGCATAAGGGATAGGGTTAAAATTTAATTAAAGTTAAAAAATATTAAGGGATATAATAAGGATTAGAGTTGGGGTTAAATTTAGTGTTAGGGTTAAATTTTGGGTTCGGGTTGGGGTCAAAAGATCAATATAGGAAAAAAACAAAAAACACTATTTTTGGTTTTTGCCCCATAACTTGCCAAAAAATACCGAAAAATATGGAAACATGCATATTTTTGAACTCGGGGGAACATTTAGAAATTATTTAGACGGGGTCTTTTTTAATGATTTTATTTGTGTAAATTATATTTGAGGTCAAAGTTAGAAAAAGTGTGTTTTTTAAACTTTTTCATCATATTTTATGATTTTGTTTGTAGTAAATTATAAGATATGATGAACATAATGGTATCTAATGAAAGCCCTTCTTATGACGATAAAAACAACATATAATTTGTGTGGGTACTGTATGTGAGAAAGAAAAAAAATTACAGCTAAACACAAACACCCTAGAAATGTCAAAACAGCCATTGTCACCAATGGAAAGTCAAGGTGAAAATGTCTTGTCACTAAGGGGTTAATATTTGGAGTTCATGAGCCTTTGGCTAGGCTCCAAACTATGGGGGGGGGGGGTATTATTTTATATATTGGATTTGAAGGTGTTTGGTCAGCCTTTAGACCCTAGGGGGAATTTTATTATTATATGGTGGACCAGGATTACTTGACTCTCTGGCTCCAAACCCTATCAATCATCAGTCCTGACCCCCCCATGTACATAATATAGGGGTTGTGAGCTCTTGCCCAACTCCCAGTCCCATTTTTGATAGGGGGATCATGGCTACATGTCCTGGCACCCAATATATATATAGTAGGTTGGTTAGGAATAATTTTTCTAGCTCCTAGCCCCGTTTGTGATAGTGACGGGGTCAGGGATAATTGTGCAGGACCTCAATGTTTATGTGGGGCCCAGGAGTCATTTGGCCAGCCCCCAGCCCTATTTATCATTAGGGGGGCAAGGTTACTTGTCCTGGCCCCCCATGGTTTTAATAGGGTCCATGGTATTATTATTTTTAAAATTTTTGGAGCCAGTGACAGTCTGTTGCCCCAGAAGGTCTATTTTTTATTTATTTTTACTTTTGCAATAAAAAAAAATCAAATATAATTATAACATATTTATAGGATACAGCATAGAAATAAGTATAATTTCACAAACGTTTTTAATTGTTATTCTGAAAATAAATGTTTAAAAAAGAAAATTAATATTTAACCTATAAAAATGTTTTTATGACAGAAATGTAATTTAAAACACAACACATTCTGAGCTATAGCTCCAGTTTAGTTATGCATGATTCTTGCTTGTCAGTTCAGAGATTTGCCTGTCTCCACAGCTTTGCTGTCTGTATAATTTGAGGTGACTCACTGTGGAGAAAAAAAAACACCCTTCCATTAAAGTGTTTTCTGTAGTAGAAGCTCTCTGGCAAGCACTGCAGTGTAAACATGAGTGGCTGTGAACATTTATTAAATAGCAGTGATGAATATTTCAAAACCCTTGGGAAGGCAATTCACAGCTCAATCATTCAGGCTGTTTTAAGTGCAGCACAGGACAATTGCACTACATCTTCCATTAATATTTAATGGCCCATTTTATTCTGTTTACCTTTTCCGTTAATATATAATTTAAAGGCTTTTGACAAAAAAAGAAGGAAGCAGAGAACAATGGTTAGTCTTATTTTAACAAAACTATTCAGAGAGTTTTACCTTTATTTAATATTCACTAGAAACACAAAATTACAGGTACAGTAAATTCAGCCATTGGAAAAAAATATTCTTTCAATTTTTATAATATTTGATTTTTATTTATAGAATGAAGAATAAAAAACCTTGTCAAACACAATGTTGCATGGTCCTAGAATGTTCTATACCATGATACGACATACGGTTTACAATGCACATTACTGTGAGTTTTATTGCTGTGGAAATCTGTGATACATTCATCCTATCACTGTGAATTTTGGTGTATGAGAGCACAACAGAACTCAACAGCAGTACAACTCACAGTAAGGTGCACTGTACTATTGTATCAAAGACACTCATAGCTTCCATCTCTATATGTTTAGCTAGTCACTCACTAATATACTTTATAGGATAGCCCAAATCAATATATAGTTAACCAGACATAGCCAGTACTATAGCTTCCATTTGTATGTAGCTTGCCAGACTTAGCTGATAGTATAGTAAAGCTCCCGTCAGTACACACTGGTGTTATAGACTACACGTCACTGTAAATTTTTTGTGCGTCTAATATCTACAGTTCCCATAAGGCTCAGACATACATACTGCTCCCATGTTGCTTGTTTAGTATCATGGTAAATGCAGTCAACGGCAGCTAAAAATGTACATGTAGCTATGCGCGACAGATTCCCTTGATGCTCCATATCAAGTTAAGTTCTGTCCACAGGAGCAATATGAAAAACAAATCCTTTCTCATAATACTCAGAAAAATATTCAAAATATTTTTTTTTAAATCATATTTGTAATTTATAGTTACCTACATTTTGTCCTGCCTGTATATTTGGAGAAATTAATTGAATATCACTGTTTGTTGTCTAGGCTTCACTTTGAGATTCTCTGTGTTTAACCCATTAGTTCTGTGTTTTGAGCACAAAACAAAATTGTCTGTTCAGTCCTTAAAGGGATTGTGTCACCTTAATATTGTTCATATTGTGAATTTAGAGAGTAAAACATTATCAAAAGTGATCTATATATTGAGTTAGCAGAATTGAATGCAAATGCATACATTAAGAGCAAGTATTTTAGAGATAACTGTGAACTGCAATGGGAAATGTGTAATTTGCACATCAATCCAAAGGTAATGTCATAAAAAAGATACACCACAGACACATTAGAAAAACAAATGTATGTTAATGTATGAATTTGCTTTAAATTCTACTAACACAAAATAAAGATCATGTTTTATATATTCTTTTTGTCAGGGTTCTACCCTGACCACCTGACTCGTGCATTTCACAGTCCTAAATTTTGTACTTATATACCTCCTATAGAGGCCTCCCTACCTTTGTTTTCATGTATTACTTCCCCTCTGTTGGTGTCAGAATAGCTGCAGTTTAACCCTTTTGCTATCTCGTGCGCCATATTGATGGAGCAGCCTGCTCAGGCATTATGGTTATGCCCTCTTGTGGTCAGAACTTTGGGAGTGAAAATAAATTCACTTCCATCACTCTGAATATGCTGCTTGACTGCCCCTAGAGGCAGTCAGCAACATTGCTATGAAAAAAACAACTTAATTAGCTTAAAACTAGGATTCGGGTTAGATTAGCTAAATTAGGGTTAGCATAAGGGATAGGGTTAAAATTAAATTAAAATGAAAATATATTAAAGGATAGCATAAGGGTTAGAGTTGGGGTTACGTTTAGAGTTATGGTTAAATTCAGGGTTCAGGTTGGGGTCAAAAGTTTAAGAAAAAAACACTATTTTTGGGTTTTGCCCCATAACTCACAAAAAATGCAGAAAAACATGGAAACATGCATATTTTTGAACTCGGGACAACATTTAGAAACTATTTAGATGGGGTCTTTTTTAATGATTGTATTTGTGTAAATTATATTTTAGGTCAAAGTTAGAAAAAGGTTTTTTTTTCATGTTTTCATCATATTTTATGATTTTTTGGTAGTCAATTATAAGATATGATGAAAATAATGGTATATAGTGAAAGCCCTTCTTCTGACAATAAAAACAACATATAATTTGTGTGGGTACACTATGTGAGAGAGAAGAAAATTACAGCTAAACACAAATATCCCAGAAATGTAAAAACAGCCCTTGTCACCAAGGGAAAGTCAAGGTCTAAATGTCTTGTTACTAAGGGGTTAATGCAAACTGAAGTTGGATGCCTGACTTCTGAGAGCTGCTTCTTCTGTTCCTGACCCTCTGCTTAAAGCTCATTTGAATTGCGACCCAACCCAGTGACTGAGAGACTGAATCTGTATGGCTCAACCAGCCCAGGGGATGTTTTTCAGCTGCAGCAATATTTCTTTAGCTAAGTTGCTCCCTTAAAGTCACTCCTGTTAAGTCACCCTCTCTCAGGTGCCCCTGCTTATTCACCCTCTCTCAGGTGTTCCTGCTTAATCACCCTCTCTCGGGTGTTACTGCTTGGTCACCCTCTCTCAGGTGTCTCTACTTTTCAGTCACCCTCTCTTGGATGTTTCCCCTTTTTAGCCACCCTCTCTCGGGTGTTTCTCCTGTTTAGTTACCTTCTCTAGGGTGTTTGTTCTGATTAGTTACCCTCTCTTGGGCGTTTCTCCTGTTTAGTCACCCTCTCTCAGGTGTATTTCCTGCTTAGTTACCCTCTCTCTGCTTTTTCTCCTGCTTAGTCACCCTCTCTATGGTGTTTCTCCTGTTTAGTCATCCTCTCTAGGGTGTTTCTCCTGTTTAGTTACCCTTCTCAGACCTCACCCTCTCTAAGGTGTTTCTCCTGCTTAGTTACATTTCTCAGACCTCACCATCTAGGGCAGGGGTCACCAACCTTTTTGAAACTGAGAGCTACTTCATTGGTACTGAGCCATACGAAGGGCTACCAGTTTGATACACTCTTCTGAAATAACAAATTTGCTCAGTTTGCCTTTAGTTATACATTATTAATAATACTCATCTATGAGGAGACACTAATCACGTAAATGATTTCTCACAATAATTAGCAACAATGACAATAAGGAGGGATATCAATTTTCAGCAATTTAATCTCAGTAATTGTTACATTTTTAGATGATCACTTACATCACTACATTTCATAGGAAAAATGCAACGTGGGAGACTTTTTGCTGGCTAGCAGAATGAGTTTTTACTACCGTTCCCATGATGTCACACATACACACAGTCACACATAAATACACAGTCACACACACATACATTTACAGACACCCTTATACACAGTCACACACACAGCCACCCTTACACACACTGACACACTCACACACACACATAAATACACACACAGCCACCTTTACACACTTAGACAGAGGATACACTTACACAGACACTCATGTACACACACTTGCACAGACAGTAACACACACATTGACACACAGACTTATACACACACACCCTGTAGTGTACACACTGACATACTTACACACATTTCTTTTTACCCCCCCCCCCCACACTTATGCTGTCCCCCTCCCTGCTTAATTAACTTTATGTGGGAGGAGGACATTCTTGATGCTGTCTGCAGAGGCTGATACTGGCATCTAGATTACAATCTATGTCAATGACATCCGGCAGAAGAAAACTAGAATGCTGGTGTTCTGCCTCTGGAGACACCATCCTTCTTCCTGCAGCCAATCAGAGCATGACGGGGCAGAGCTTGCACCCATCACGCTGTGGTTGGTGTGACAAGGAGGTGTGGTTACCGCAGGCGCTCACCTCCGGCCCGCATCTCCTTGTCACAGCAAGCACAGCGCGACGGGTGAAAGCTCCGCTCCCATCGTGCTCTCAGACTACAGCGTCCCTCCTCTTGTGTTCCTGGGCGTGGTGCACCCCGTGCACCCTCCCAGGATCGGCCCTGCCTGTGGGCGACTCATGCGGTCCTTGGGGGAGACCTGGTCTAGGGTGTTTCTCCTGCTTAGTTACCCTTCTCAGACGTCATCTTCTCTAGGGTGTCCCTGCTTATTTCCCCTTACCTAAGACCTCACCCCTTAGGTAATGGTAACTAAGCTTAGGGTAACTAACCAGGAACACCCTAGAGAGTGTTCCTGCTTGGTTTACTCTCTCTACCACTGCTTTGTCTACAGTCCCTGCTAAAGCTCTTTGTTTATACTGCAGTTCCTACTCAAAACCTTTTCCTATTTTACAGTTCTTTGCTAAAGTTCACAATGAATAACATACAAACAGACACTTCCTCTATCCCTGCACTGAAACTCCTACCTGACCTGATAAAGACCCTGACATTTTTTTCTCTACATTCATAGTATTAATAATATTAAGGGTCCAGAGTCCCTAAAAGCCACAACAAGCCATTAGAAAGGCAAATGCATACCCCCCCAACAGTCCCACTTTGCGTTGGACAGTCCAGATTTTGGGGTGCTGTCTTGCTGTCCTGTTGAGCGCTAGCTATTTCCTGCTTTTCAGGATAGAGGTAGAGTTCGACACGAGAAGGATACGGGCCTGCAATCCTGCAGTCCTGATCTGATTCTCCGGTGACTGGGACATACTGAGCATGCATAGCATTCTGCGCATGTGCAGTAGTGCTGTCAGTTTGTCCTGATAACTCAAACTTCCAAGCCCTCCCACTGGCATCCCGATGTGCCAGGGGCAGAAGTTGAGAGGTATGCACGTGGATTTCAAATGTACTTGAACGTATCACTTGGGAAAAGATTACTATGTATTCTAAAGTGCCTACCTGTATGCAGCTTGTTAGAAATGGGACTTCTGCAAACTAGTTCTAAACTTATTTTACCCCTTTGTCTCTTCATTGATTGTTAATATTGCTCCATGAATTATCTACCAATTGTGAGGATGTTTTAAACATTTGGGACCATTATTTAATCTGCTGAAACCATTAACACAGCATTATTCCTGCATGTATCTAAATGAAATAATAATGCTAAATAATGGATATTTTCTCTGGGATTTTTTATTGCCTCACCAACAGCGTATGTATGGTATACATGACTTGCATCGTCACCTACAGTACTGTGCAAATGTTTTAGGCAGGTCTGAACATATGCTTTCATCTTAGACATGTTAAGAGTTAATTTTTAGCAATTTACAAAATGTAGAGTGATAAGAAGAAAATTCTAAACTCAAGCAATATTTTGTGTGGCCACCCATTGCATTCTAAACAGCAAGATTTTTCTTCTGTTCACTCACTTTGCATTTTGTTAATTGATAAAAATTAACTATTACCATGTCTTTTTTTTAAGTATTTTTACTTTCCAGACTTTTGCACAGTGCTATAGATTTCTAATTCCCATTAGTAAACTCATCTCCATTTGGTGCAATACTACAGAATGTTACTAATATTAAAACTAAAGGTAAGTGAAATATTGCTACAATGGGTTTGACAATATATGATCATAATTAACAATCAGTCAAAAAATTGATTTATCTACAAATATAACTCTTCTACAGCTGTTGACTCAGTCTCTGTATAAAAATATTAATAATTATTATTATTATTGATTCATAAAAGCAGTGTCCTTTAAATCTCAATGAAACTTGGATTCTGTCCCAGCTCTTTATGTCAAGTACAAATTCTAAGTTGTGTTCTAGTTCCCAGCATGCAATATTTATAAACTGTGGCTACATCAGCTCCTGCTTTGTCTGCTTTATTAATGATAATGGATGTATAATAGGTAACCTGACACATTTCTTTCAGAAGATAATGGACGTTAAATTAGGCATATATTAAGGCATGTTAACATATTATATTTGGATAGGGACTATAAGTGCCCAACAGACATCAGTACAAAAGCACAAATAGGTTATCCATAATCATAACGGTGGGTCTATGCTGGTTAATCATGGCTGTCAAGCCATATATGTATGGTCTGGGGAAGATTTTAGCCTTGCATGTCCCATCCCGTTATTCAGCACCATGGATAGGGACTGGATGTAGGAATGCTATTTGTAATTTTTATAATAAAACCAAAGTGGTTTAGTAGCCCCATTGTATAAGAAGTGTTAGGAGTGAATAAGTAAGTAAATAAGTAACCTATAACCCAAAAGATTGTGCCATGCATATTTACTTACTTTTTGTAAGTTTAACACTTTGTATGTGAACCAGCTTAGCAAACAGGAGTTGTATTAAAGTTATAGTAACCCACCAAAACATTGTCCCAAGATCAGATGCTTAACCGAGAATAGATTTTTCCAGGTCTGGATTTGACAACTGTTTTAATTTCTTGTGAACTCATTTACTTGTGGGACATACTCTCTTTGTTTACTTGCCACTGAAAGGTACAGATAACAATGGGAAATCAGAAACACCCAGTGCGGCTACATCTGCACATCTATTTTACTAAATAGGCAGTTCTTTGCCAAATCTTTATGCTTCAATATTCCTTACAATATGCATTTCTTACTATAATGTTATATTTGTCAGTTGTCCTACATTATTCTTGCCACTACTTTTGTATATTAATTATTGTGTGTACTTATAGTTACAGACAGTTTATGTTGATGTGATTAGTGAGAAGAATAACATACGACAACTGAAAAGAGTGCTCCTACCATATTTTATCTCAATGAATAATTTTTGTGTTGAGAAACCACAAAAGGTGTTTGGTAGCAGCTAATGTGAATGTCTGCCTAAAGTAGGAAACCAAGACATTGGTTCTTTAATATCATATTTGTATTTTAAAATATTGGAATACATATTTATTTCTTTGAGATTGCTTCTTGGAGAAAGCAGTTTTTAACTGTAATGCATAGTTTTGGAGCTTCACATTAGACTTAGATTTACTCTTCATTTCATATCCTGAAATTAGTGTGGGGTTCCAGAATATGAGAGTTAGAGGCTTTAATTACTTCCTATAACTTTAAAGATAAGTGATTTACGTTTATTTGTGTCCAACTCTAATTACCATAGAAACATAGAAACATAGAATGTGTCGGCAGATAAGAACCATTCGGTCCATCTAGTCTGCCCAATTATTTTTTTTTTTGAGTACTTTTATTAGTCCCCCGTTCCCAGTCTTGAAATTACCAACAGAGTATGCAGTGGACTCATGCTGAAGATTAACAACTGGGAGTCATTAACTATCATCCCCAAAAATCCAACAGATTTGGTTGGGTAGCATTATACATCAACAGTATGTGCCAAGTTTCCCCCAAAGCCCATATGGATAAGTAACACATTACAGATGGAACACAGCAAATATTAGAAACACAGCAATAAGTAAATATTACTATTCATTTGGTACTTTGTCACTTTCTCACAATCATAAACCAGGAAAATAAATGGCAACATTTTAGATAAAACCAGAAATAAACAAATTAATATGTCACGTCTGATGGTATTAAAAACTGGCTTTGACATTTCTCTTGGGATACATAACATTTCAGAGAATTGAATGCCTGGAGGTAAAAAAAAAAAAAAAAAGTCACAAAAGGAACATATGTTTTCATTCACAGCCAAAAATTAAAGTTGTTGTTATTTTCAACCATCTGGCTATTACCTTTTTATACATTTTTTACTTTTACTAAATTGATGTGACTCCCTTGGGGAAAAATTGGATTCCCCAAAATTAATTGAAAACATTTTTCTATTTTCAGTGGTACATTTCAACTTAATTTAAAAGAAGGCAAACATTGTTAAAATATTATCTTTTTTTTCAGTCCTCTGAAAAAGATATCCCTTCTCTCCATTTGTTTTTCAGTGCAGTCTACATTGACAAGCAAAGCAGAAACAGAAGCCAGTGCTAAATTAAACAACATCCCAATCTCTGCTTGACAAGACACATTCAAATTATGGACTTGTCCCTTCCAACACAAGATCTTTGCCAGTTACATTAACATAGAATTCATTCTAGGTGACAGCATTCTCTCTGGGCACAAGAATAAAAGTATATTCTCGGCACAGAGATTCTTGTTAAATAAAAAAAAACTCAATTTTGTATTTGATACATAGATAATGCAATATTCTTTTATTGGTCTTCCTTCTTTTTTTGGTTTCGGAGTAAAATAAATTATAGGTGGTGCCTTTGAGAATATTTCTTAGTTTTACTGTGGATGAGCATGATATTGTTTGAAAATAGTAGCACAGCTGTCATAACAGCTGTCACACACATTAATCATGACAATGACAAATGAGCATAATTAGTCTGTCCGGAATACCTAGCATACACATGCTTAGTAGGCATTATCATTCCTCCAACAGTATTACTATATCAAAAGTGCTTTATTTAAAATCATATTGGGGAAATCTATTTAGACAAGTGCGTAGGAAGGGTAATGTTCATGTCTAAATATAACTATTAGCACACAATTTTTTTTAGACATGATAGTTAACATATATTTTTCTCACACATGCATTCGTATATTTAATTGACTCCTAGTACAAAAAATAAATAAAATTCCATAGCACTAGTCTTTTTTATATTTTTTATTGAAAAACATCTTGCTTCTGCTCCCAATTACTATCATTCAGAGATTATATTGCATCGAAGAATCTACAATTGTGGCCTTGATGTGGTTGGAAATAAGGTATAACCTCGGAAAGTTTTTATTTAATATAGTGTATTTATTATCAACTAAACACATTCAATATGCTTGCCCTGATTGTATTCAGCATTTCCCAACCTTTATTTCAAAAAGTAATATAACTATACATTAAATATACTTCTGTTTCTTATAATAACAGAAAAGGTATTTTAGTAGTCCCTTGTCTTATCAGAAATATAGACACAGGTTGAAAGATTTTGGACACAAATAAAATGTAATAAGATATATAGGAAAGTACTGAACTAGTTAGGTAAGAGCATGCACTATGTGGCTGGTTCCAACTTCACAAAATATACCTTAACCTGGAAGTTAAACACAGCCACCATCTCTTAGTGCAACCTTAAATAGTTACTTTAATAACAAAGTGAGTTGCATGATTTCACTAATTATGTTATAAAGCATATTTTGAGATTAGAAGGTGTGATTGTCCTTTTATGAACAAATCTTAGATACCTCACCAGTTGACTAGTGCTATATGCAGCAAGAACAGAAATACAAAGAAAAACCAAGTTTGATTCTCAAATGGTCTACTACAATACCAGAATATACATGCCTTAATTTGATCACAACAAAATGGTCAATGGCAAATAGGCCAAGCTATGGGTTTGCTGGGGTGGAACCGCATTGATAGGTATATGTATGTTATTCTCAGGGCCGGCCTTAAGTGTTCCGGCACCCTGTGCGGGATTCCCCCTTGGCGCCGCCTCATGTATGTATCTCTCTCCCTTCCCATGTTTGTCCCTTTCCTCTTCATTGCCCTGTCTGTCTCTCTCTAACTCCCCCATACCTGTTCTCTCTCTCCCTTCTCTCTCTCCCTCTGTTCTGTCTCTCTCCTCCCCTTCCTCTGTTCTGTCTCTCTCTCTCCCCCCCCTGTTCTGTCTCTCCCCCCGGTTCTGTCTCCCCCCGTTCTGTCTCTCTCCCCCCCTGTTGTGTCTCTCTCTCCCCCCTGTTCTGTCTCTCCCCCAGTTATGTCTCTCTCTCCCCCAATTCTGTCTTTCTCTCCCTCCCTCCCCTGTCTGTCTCTCTCTCTCCCCCTTCCCCTGTTCTGTCTCTCTCTCTCTCTCCCCCTTCCCCCTGTTCTGTGTCTCTCCCTCCCTCCCCCTGTTATGTCTCTCTCCCCCATTCTGTATCTCTCTCTCCCCCTTCCAGCTGTTCTGTCTCTCCCCCTTCCAGCTGTTCTGCCTCTCCCCCCTGCCACTGTCTCTCTCTCCCACCCCTCCCCATTTCTGCCTGGCCCCTTCCCTGTTCTGCCAGTACCTCAGGGTGGGGGCGGAGCTACACCTCTCAGCCGGTTAGCTCCGCCTCCTCCCCGGATCTAGAAGAGCTTGCCGAGCAGAGGGCTGGTGAGGGGAGATCTTTTGATCTCCCCAATCCAGTGCCTCTTCCGGCTTTTCTTATTTTTTTTTACTTTTTCTTCGGGCGGGAGGGCGCCCCCTGGGGTGTTGCGCCCTGTGGCTAAATTAGGATGAGGTTTACTTTAAATATCTTTAAAAATGAACCGTTGAAAACACAACCAATTTTTACTTTTTGTACTGCTTCAAGTCTACTAAAAAATACATTTTAATTGCAAAAATAATTACAATATAGTAGAACAGGAAAAATGCACACTAAATAAAAGTACATGGAAAAGAAATTGTTCATGCTACAGATAATTGCAAATTGCTCCATACTCATGTTTTATGTTTTACCTATTTTTTCCCATTGCACAGGTTTAGTGCATTGTTCCCTGTGTATATTACCTAAACAGGGAAAACTGTCTGTTGGTGCACACTGTTAGTGTCAGCACTCTCTGATCAATGTTCGTATTTGCTTGTCTGTTTGAAGTCTACCTCCTCTCTGCTAGTGCAAATATACTTAAATTGTCTAGTAGAGTATGTAGAGTAAAGCTTCTTCATAGATAGATTAGAAGTCTTTTCTCATGTGGTATGTTGACATGCGAAGGGAAAAACAAAACACAACAATAGTGCTCTCTGTATACACTTATTGATAGTAGGGTCCCCCCTCAGATTAGTAATACACTAATTTATATTAGAGCAGAAGGGGTACTGCTCACTTGTGGAGTTTATAAGTCTCCAGATCTCCCTAATATACCATCACTGTGTCTCTTTAAGAGATGCTTCAGCTTGCATGCAATAAATGAAAAATATTCTTACAGTATAATACTGTTTTTTATAAATGTAGAAAAAGGTTAAAATCGCTTACATAAAATATTGGTGACTGCTCTCACGAGTGTCACACAAATACTTGATATTTAAAAGTCAGGAATCCTGGATTTATCAATGGCGGTTCAATCTCACCTTCCCTCTAGAATATATGACATCAGATGCATTTCGCCCCGTCCAGGGCTTCTTCAAGTGACTTCTTGAGGGAGCCTTACTATCAATAAGTATATACAGAGAGCACTATTGTTGTGTTTAGTTTTTCTCTTCACATGTCAATGTACCATATAAGAAAAGACATCTGATCCATCTATGAAGATGCTTTACTCCATATACCAGAGGCGTCCAACGTGCGGCCCGCCTGAGCTCTGCTCCGGTAGCCGCACCTCGAACTGCACACCACACGAAAAGCTGTGTCGGGGAACGAAGTTTCCTACACGCTCTGTGTAGGGAACTTCGTTCCCCGATACAGCTTCCCGTGCGGTGGGCAGTGCACAAATGCCCTCCTCTACCATGCGCGTGAGGTTATGCGCAAGGGTCATAGGGAGGGAAGAAGCGCACCGGGAGCCCACAACCTCCACAGCCACGTGTGTGGAGGTAAGTGTATGTATGTATGTATGTATGTATGTGAGTGTGTGTATCAATGTGTGTGTGTTGGTTAAGTGTATGTATGTATGTATGCATATGAGTGTGTATAAATGTTTATTAGTGTGTGGGGGTAAGTGTATGTGAGTGTGTGCTGGGTAAGTGTATGTATGTGAGTGTGTGTGGGGGGTAAGTGTATGTATGAGTGTGTGTGTGTATAAATGTGTATGTGTGTGAGTGGGGTAAGTGTATGTGTAGCAGAGATGCAATATTACCCAGGTTATCTCCGCTTATAATCCAAGTGAGACTCAGGAACAAGTAAATAGTAAATCCAAAGGCAGGGTTTCCAGCAGCTCAAATACAGCAATATCCCAACAGCAATCCCAATAACTGGACGACACACAGTTTCAGGAGCATAACTGACAAGAACTCTTTAATGATACAGAAACACAGAATATATACAGTTGAACATCTTGACAAACCAGATTAGACAAAGGAACTATAACTGGATTATAATTTAACCTAAGGAGATACAAAGGGAAATCCTGCCTCACACCTTTCAGGATACAAAGGTGCCCAGCTCAGATACACACAGGAAACTAAATGACTTACATAAGACAATGGGAGAGGTGACAAAAACAGGGATTAAAGATACGATCCAATCTTAATTTAGGGAAAACACAGTGAATAGGACAAAGACTTGGATCCTAGTAATTACAGTACATTCCTCTGCTTGGGGGATAATTGAGTTAACCTTTGTATCAGCTCAATTATCTCCAAGCTAAAATATACAGGTTCTATACAATATTAATAACTTTCAAAATATGCATCACATTCACATAAAACATACATTTTCAGAATCAGCATACTTTAAATATGAAAATAACTAAAAATCAAACAATTCCACCCAGAAGTTCCAAAGTTACCTTTTTGGGCATTTTTAAAGGGCCACACACCCCAGGGCCATAGTCACAGGGGAGGAGGCTGGCAAACAGGCCTCTCCAAGACCAAGTGGTGAAGGGCACTTCGTCACACATCTCCCCTTTTGGGGGGAGACTAACCAGGTACCTGACCTTCTGTCGGTCAGTACCTAAGTTAGTCGATTCACCCACCCTCAGTAAACAAGTGCCAGAGTAGCCCACCCACAACAAACAATTACTGCACATAGGTATTCCTCTGGGATAACTGGGCAACACGCTGTGGGGGCTTGGGGGGCAGAGGCCAGCTGCGCTCTGCCCCAATGCCAGAGCTTCTGTTAGGGTAGCCTGGTGGGGACTTGGCTGTAGAGGGGAGACATCACTTTCCCCCTCCTCCTTGTACTCCTGCGATTGTAGCTGGGGATTTGGACCGGCTGTCCAGCATCCCTGTGGGTCAGGCACAGAGACCACGGTCCCATCTGCGCCGTCTGGGAGATTGGTGTCTCCCCTTAGTAGGTTAAGCTGCAGCTGGGGAGAGAGGGTGCCGTGCTCCTCTCCCTGGAACACAGGCTGCCCCTGGAGAGGGAGACCGACTGTCTCCACTTCCATAATATTGTCCTGCTGCTGGGGAGAGAGGCCGACTGTCTCTGATCCCTGTAGGACACACTGCTGCTGGGGGGGAAGGATGACACTTTCTTCCCCCTGGGGTGCATCTTGCTGCTGGGGAAGGGGGTCGCCTGTCTCCACTCCCAATACAATACTCTGCCGCTGGGGAGAGAGACCGGTTGTCTCCTCTCCCTGAAACTCACCCTGCCGCTGGGGAGTGAGGCCGATTGCCTCCACTCCCTGTAGGGTACACTGCTGCTGGGGAGAGAGGCCGGCTGCCTCTTCTCCCTTCAGCTTACACTGCCGCTGGGGAGAGAGACCGGTTGTCTCCTCTCCCTGAAACTCTCCTTGCCGCTGGGGAGTGAGGCCGATTGCCTCCACTCCCTGTAGGGTACAATGCCGCTGGGGAGAGAGGCCGGCTGCCTCTTCTCCCTGCAGTTTACACTGCTGCTGGTGAGAGAGACCGGTTGTCTCCTCTCCCTGGGACTCACCCTGCATGGGTATCCACAGTGGCGACCTGTACAACTCAAGCTCGAGGCACCTTGCCGCTTGGTTGTCCACATAAGTCTTAAAAGCCTGGTACGGTACCTTTGGTTTGTTCTCCTGTACCATGGGCACAATCTGGTTCCTCTCTGGAGTTTGTTGGACCTTCTGTCGTAGTACAAACTCCTGTACCTCCGTCATGATTTTGGCGATAATCTCTGTTGGTGGGTTTTCCCCATAAAATGACAGCCGGAATTGCAATTCTCTTTTAAATTCCAACTGCCCCTGTTTAATCTGCACCAAAGCCGGACCCTCTTCTGCTCTGTACTCCGCCATGACTTCTGCAACCAGGACTGCCTTGGTCTTGTTGCTGGCAGGAATACCCCTTGCTTCCAGGAGGTCCTTTACAGTGGATCAATTTAAAGTGGTGTAATTGATCTCCATCCGTGATCCATCAATGCTGTTGTCTTTCCTGGTACTTGCTCCTCTGTGGTTCTGGATCCCAGCGCTGCCAACCAATGTAGCAGAGATGCAATATTACCCAGGTTATCTCCGCTTATAATCCAAGTGAGACTCAGGAACAAGTAAATAGTAAATCCAAAGGCAGGGTTTCCAGCAGCTCAAATACAGCAATATCCCAACAGCAATCCCAATAACTGGACGACACACAGTTTCAGGAGCATAACTGACAAGAACTCTTTAATGATACAGAAACACAGAATATATACAGTTGAACATCTTGACAAACCAGATTAGACAAAGGAACTATAACAGGATTATAATTTAACCTAAGGAGATACAAAGGGAAATCCTGCCTCACACCTTTCAGGATACAAAGGTGCCCAGCTCAGATACACACAGGAAACTAAATGACTTACATAAGACAATGGGAGAGGTGACAAAAACAGGGATTAAAGATACGATCCAATCTTAACTTGGGGAAAACACAGTGAATAGGACAAAGACTTGGATCCTAGTAATTACAGTACATTCCTCTGCTTGGGAGATAATTGAGTTAACCTTTGTATCAGCTCAATTATCTCCAAGCTAAAATATACAGGTTCTATACAATATTAATAACTTTCAAAATATGCATCACATTCACATAAAACATACATTTTCAGAATCAGCATACTTTAAATATGAAAATAGCTAAAAATCAAACAATTCCACCCAGAAGTTCCAAAGTTACCTTTTTGGGCATTTTTAAAGGGCCACACACCCCAGGGCCATAGTCACAGGGGAGGAGGCTGGCAAACAGGCCTCTCCAAGACCAAGTGGCGAAGGGCACTTCGTCACAGTATGTATGTGTATCTATGTGAGTGCATGTTAAGTGGGTGTGGGGTAAGTGTATGTATGTGAGTGTGTGTATAAATGTGGATGTGTGTGGGGGTTAAGTGTATGTATGTGAGTGTGTGTATAAATGTGGATGTGTGTGGGGGTTAAGTGTATGTATGTGAGTGTGTGTGTGTGATTTAAATGTGTATTAGTGTGTGGGGTAAGTGTATGTGAGTGTGTGTGGGGGGTAAGTGTATGTATGTGAGTGCGTGGGGTAACTGTATGTATTTATGTGAGTGTGTGTGTATAAATGTGTATGTGTGTGGGGTAAGTGTATGTATGCGAGTATGTGTATAAATGTGTATCTATGTGAGTGCATGTTAAGTGCGTGTGGGGTAAGTGTATGTATGTATGTGAGTGTGTGTGTATAAATGTGTATGTGTGTGTGGGGTAATTGTGACTGTGTGTGTGTGGGAAGGGGGGGTAAGTGCGACTGTGTATGCATGTGTGTGTTTGTAGTTAATGTGACCACTACACATTAGTGTAAAATATATATATATATATATATATATATATATATATATATATATATATTTACATACACACACATGTATACACGCATACATTTCTAGCGAAGTGGCCCTTTGCCAAATAAACTTGGACACCCCTGCCATATACTCTATAGTATAGCTCTGCATCCTTTATATACTGGTTGGTTACTTGAGAGCTGTTTAAGGGGACACACGCCTTTGATGTTCCTGATCGGCTTATGTAAATCTTGTGTGATTTTGAACTAATCTTGATAGTGCCTGAAAACACCTTTTTTCTTCTTACAGACTGCCACAAAATGATTGTTAATATAAACTATGTAAACAAAGTAAAGTGGTCTGATGAGTCACCTTTTATGTTATTTTCTTTACATTCAGATGAGTTTATATTTAGAGAAGACCAAAAGCAGACTTCACCACACAAGGTCTTCTTCAAACTGTTAAACAACACGGGGAATCCATAATGGTATGACTGTCCATACTGTCATGGATTTATTAGATCAGATAAGTCTTCTGAACAGTAACAGCTTTTGCAAGGGGTAAGAGGTTAGTTTATAGGACCTTATGCACCCTACGGTGCAAACACTGTTCCCCAAGATTTTTTTTTTATTCCAAAACAATAATGCTCCCATACATATAAGTTCAAGTGAGGCTTCATGAACCCCAGTATTAAGTCAACCATGGCTTCCCCAATCAACTATAATTGAACATGTATGTGATGTTTTGGAGCATCTGAGTTTGGAGTACATTCTACCCCCTTGATCTTTTGAAGAACTGAAGGCTCTCTTTTTTTAAGAATGGGGCTATATTCTACTACTCATTTTAAAACTGACATGACAACATGCTAAGATCTCAAAATTAATTAACATTGTAATCATAAACTGTCAATCACCTTTATTTACACTGAGAAATATATGAAATGATTGGTTTCTGTGAATTGACATATTGTCAGTGTTTAAAACAATATATGTTCTGTCTTTGTCTAAGGTAATATTAAGCTAATGTTTTAACATATCAGAATGAAGAATGAAAGCTAAATGTATCATCTGAAATGGCATTACTGTACACATGTTAATATTTTAATATTGTTTTTTTTTCATAACATGTCCATTTGACAAAAAAGTTACATAAGAGATAGCTTATACCAATGATGGCTAACCTTGGCACTGCAGTTATTTTCAAACTACATATCCCATTATACTAGATCAGATTGTAGGCTGAGCATCATGTAGTTTCCAAACACCTGCAGTTAGGTTAGCCATCACTGGTGTGTGTATTTATCACTAAATAGTTAGATTATTTTTTTTTTAACGTTATTTTCATAATTAATGGCAAAGCATCATCAGCATGTTTTAAATTATGCAGAAAGAAAAGTCCTGCGCCCACTCCCATCCAAGGGCGGCCGCAACGACCACAGCACACATCAGCCCCAATATATAGTAAAAAACAAAGAAAAACAAGTTACCTGCGCTCTCTCCTTTATCCCTATGTATTATTAAACAAATGGAGGTTTTTTAGTTACCTCCAATGGACATGAGAGGATGAGCCCACCTGCCAACGTCAAGGCAGACCCCCCTAGGTGGGTCCTAACTCCAAACCATTCACCTTGCTTCTTTGAGCCTCTGGCAAAAATCTCTAATGAGACAGAAAGGGGTGTTTTTTATATACACCCCTATACATGTTTTAAATTATGCTTATAACTTTTACATTTTATCCAAAATGCTACAGTTGTAACATAAAGAACAGAAGACATACAATATCTTCTCTTTGAACAAGATAGGCTTCTTATTTATTTTATAGTTTGCTTTGCTCAAATGGTGTTTTTATATTTCAAAATGTGTACACACTGCACCCTGGAGTCAAGTCTACAGCCTAGTAGATGAACTTGCCTTGTATTAGCTAAACATTGAGGACGTTTATCTTGTGTCAGTGAGATTAACTATCATCTTCAGCAACTTTAAGAAACATCATTTTGCAATTTGAATACAGCGATGTTCTTTTTTTTCTACATTATTTTGATAGATTGAACAGTCACGGTGGATTTCATGGTTTAATAGTAGTATGAACGTAGCAAATGAGACAAATTAAATAATGATTTCAAATTAAAAATAGACTGATTTCTCCATGTAGCCTTTTGTTATATTTAATAAATTATCCAAAAGTAAACTTTTGACACTACTGTATTTCTAGTGTATTTCATCTGACTTAATGCACTGGCCTTCATCAATTCTCTTGACATGTTCTCTAGTACAGAAGTAAAAATGGCTTATAGATATTTTAAGATATTTTTTCCTCTACTTTTTTTGCAAACATAATGGGGTTTATTCACTAAAAAATTATTTTTTGTGTTGAATGAACAAACGAATTGCAATTGAACTGCTAAAAACAGGCATTGAAACCCGAATTGGAAAATTTCACCAGATTGTCCATCTTTCCAGGCTATTAATGGGAGTTGTTACATGACTGTGGGGTCCCACTGAGAACACATGTAGATGAGCAATAAAAACTAACACAGAGTTAGTTTATATATTCTGCTATATTTCACAGTAAAACACTATGCAAGTGTAACAGTCTCAATGGTACCCTGACTGGGTACATACATTAGCTGAGGAATAGTCCACAGGAACCTCCAGGAATTATAATCCCAACCCCGAATATTCCACCAAGTATTTGGTGGAATATTCACAATACAAGTATAGAGGGTATGACCAGAAGAGCATTGTATTACAATTAGGCAGAACACTTTATACAGGAAACAGGGGCGTCACTAGGGTTGGTGTCACCCGGTGCGGAAACTCATGGTGTCACCCCCCTGGATTTCCTCCAATACAATGCCAAACAGATTCCTTAGAAGGCCTATTAACTATGCCACACACAGGAGCCCCATAAATTATGACACACACAGGAGCCCCATAAATTATGCCACACCAGAGCCCCATAAATTATGCCACACCAGAGCCCCATTAATTATGCCATACCAGAGCCCCACTATTTATGCCTCACCTCTGCCCAATTAATTATGCCACACACACAGGTGCCCCATAATTATGCCACACACACACACAGGTGCCCCATAATTATGCCACACAAAAGAGTCCCTTAATTATGCCACACATGGGGCTCGATAAATAGGCCACACACAAGCGCCCCATAATTATACACACATGGGACCGCCATTAATTATGCAACACACAGGAGCCCCACGAGGTGACAATTGTACAATTATAGATACCAGGAATATTGTGCCACTCAGAGCCCAGTAATATTGTGCCAGTCAGATACCAGTAATATGGTGCCAGTCAGAGCCCAGGAATATGGTGCCATATGGTGCCAGTCAGAGCCCAGGAATATGGTGCCAGTCAGAACCCAGTAATATTGTGCCAGTCAGAGCCCAGAAATATTGTGCCAGTCAGAGCCCAGTAATATTATGCCAGTTAGAGCCCAGTAATATTGTGCCAGTCAGTGCCCAGAAATATTGTGCCAGTCAGAGCCCAGTAATATTATGCGAGTCAGAGCCCAGTAATATTGTGCCAGTCAGTGCCCAGTAATATTGTGCCAGTCAGAGCCCAGTAATATTGTGCCAGTCAGTGCCCAGGAATATTGTGCCAGTCAGAGCCCAGGAATATTGTGCCAGTCAGAGCCCAGTAATATTGTGCCATTCAGAGTCCAGTAATATTATGCCAGTCAGAGCCCAGTAATATTGTGCCAGTCAGTGCCCAGTAATATTGTGCCAGTCAGTGCCCAGGAATATTGTGCCAGTCAGAGCCCAGGAATATTGTGCCAGTCAGTGCCCAGGAATATTGTGCCTGTCAGAGCCCAGGAATATTGTGCCAGTCAGTGCCCAGTAATAGTGTGCCATTCAGAGCTCAGGAATATTGTGCCAGTCAGAGCCCAGTAATATTGTGCCAGTCAGAGCCCTGTAATATTATGCCAGTCAGAGCCCAGTAATATTGTGCCAGTCAGAGCCATGTAATATTGTGCCAGTCAGAGCCCAGGAATATTGTGCCATTCAGAGCCCAGTAATATTATGCCAGTCAGATCCATGTAATATTGTGCCAGTCAGAGCCCAGGAATATTGTGCCAGTCAGTGCCCAGTAATAGTGTGCCAGTCAGAGCCCAGAAATATTGTGCCAGTCAGAGCCCAGTAATATTGTGCCAGTCAGAGCCCAGGAATATTGTGCCATTCAGATACCTGTAATATTGTGCCAGTCAGTGCCCAGTAATATTGTGCCAGTCAGAGCCCAGGAATATTGTGCCAGTCAGAGCCCAGTAATATTGTGCCAGTCAGATACCAGTAATATTGTGCCAGTCAGTGCCTAGGAATATTGTGCCAGTCAGAGCCCAGTAATAGTGTGCCAGTCAGTGCCCAGTAATAGTTTGCCAATCAGTGCCCAGTAATAGTGTGCCAGTAAGAGCCCAGTAATAGTGTGCCAGTCAGTGCCCAGTAATTGTGTGCCAGTCAGAGTCAAGTAATAGTGTGCCAGTCAGAGCCCAGGAATATTGTGCCAGTCAGTGCCCAGTAATAGTGTGCCAGTCAGAGCCCAGGAATATTGTGCCATTCAGATACCTGTAATATTGTGCCAGTCAGAGCCCAGGAATATTATGCCAGTCAGAGCCAAGTAATATTGTGCCAGTGAGATACCAGTAATATTGTGCCAGTCAGTGCCCAGGAATATTGTGCCAATCAGAGCCCAGTAATAGTGTGCCAGTCAGTGCCCAGTAATAGTGTGCCAGTTAGTGCCCAGTAATAGTGTGCCAGTCAGTGTCCAGTAATAGTGTGCCAGTCAGAGCCCAGTAATAGTGTGCCAGTCAGTGCCCAGTAATAGTGTGCTAGTCAGTGCCCAGTTATAGTGTGCCAGTCAGAGCCCAGTAATAGTGTGCCAGTCAGTGCCCAGGAATATTGTGCCAGTCATATACCAGTAATATTGTACCAGTCAGTGCCCAGGAATATTGTGCCAGTCAGAGCCCAGGAATATTGTGCCAGTCAGAGCCCAGGAATATTGTGCCAGTTAGAGCCTAGTAATATTGTGCCAGTCAGAGCCCAGAAATATTGTGCCATTCAGTGCCCAGTTATAATGTGCCAGTCAGTGCCTAGTAATATTGTGCCAGTCAGTGCCCAGGAATATTGTGCCAGTCAGAGCCCAGTAATATTGTGCCTGTCAGAGCCCAGAAATATTGTGCCAGTCAGAGCCCAGGAATATTATGCCAGTCAGAGCCCAATAATATTGTGTCAGTCATATACCAGTAATATTGTACCAGTCAGTGCCCAGGAATATTGTGCCAGTCAGAGCCCAGGAATATTGTGCCAGTCAGTTCCCAGTAATAGTGTGCCAGTCAGAGCCCAGGAATATTGTGCCATTCAGATATCTGTAATATTGTGCCAGTCAGAGACCAGGAATATTATGCCAGTCAGAGCCCAATAATATTGTGCCAGTCAGATACCAGTAATATTGTGCCAGTCAGTGCCCAGGAATATTGTGCCAGTCAGAGCCCAGTAATAGTGTGCCATTAAGAGCCCAGTAATAGTGTGCCAGTCAGTGCCCAGTAATAGTGTGCCAGTCAGAGTCAAGTAATAGTGTGCCAGTCAGAGCCCAGGAATATTGTGCCAGTCAGTGCCCAGGAATATTGTGCCAGTCAGAGCCCAGTAATAGTGTGCCATTAAGAGCTCAGTAATAGTGTGCCAGTCAGTGCCCAGTAATAGTGTGCCACTCAGAGTCAAGTAATAGTGTGCCAGTCAGAGTCAAGTAATAGTGTGCCAGTCAGAGCCCAGGAATATTGTGCCAGTCAGTGCCCAGTATTAGTGTGCCAATCAGAGCCCAGTAATAGTGTGCCAGTAAGTGCCCAGTAATAGTGTGCCAGTGAGTGGCCAGTAATAGTGTGCCAGTCAGAGCCCAGTAATAGTGTGCCAGTCAGTGCCCAGTATTAGTGTGCCAATCAGTGCCCTGTAATAGTGTGCCAGTCAGTGCCCAGTAATAGTGTGCCATGCCAGTGCTCGTTTTAAACCACCCTCCTCCCCCCCTTCCCCATCACTTACCGAGTAGCTGGCTGCTCTGTGCTCCCGGACGGACGCCTCCTCCGTGCAGTCTTCTCTTCCCTCCTGCACGGAGGAGGGAAACAAAGTCGCCGGATGTGACGTATCGTTACATCCGGTCGCTGTGATTTTTATTTGTTTTACGGCGGCCGCAGGGGATGCGGCTGCCAGGGAAAAAATAAAAAAAGGTAAGCAGCACGGTGCGGGGGGTGCCGGCAGCACGGGTGTCACCCCCGCTGGAGTTGTCACCAGGTGCGGTCCTCCCTCCCCCCACCCCCCCCCTCGGGACGCCTCTGACAGGAAAACATTGTGATAACATATGATTAAACAACGGAACTGTTAACCTGATTAACATAACATAATTTGTAATGATTGTATTTGTGTAAATTATTTTTTCTGTCAAAGTTAGAAAATATGTTTTTTAAAATGTTTTCATCATATTTTATGATTCTTTTGTAGTAAATTATAAGATATGATGAACATAATGGTATCTAATGAAAGCCCTTCTTATGATAATAAAAACAAACATATAATTTGTGTGGGTACAGTATATGATAAAGAAGAACATTACAGCTAAACACAAACACCCCAAAAATGTAAAAACAGCCCTTGTCACCATGGGAAAGTCAAGGTCAAAAGGTCTTGTCAGGGTTAAGTCCATATTGCTCCAAACCCCATTTCTGATTATTGGGACATTTAAAGGGACACTAAACTTTCTTTTTGACAGAGGGGTCTATTCAGAGAAATTCGAGATTGGTACCCGAGTTTGAGTTTGACTCACCTACTTTAATGCTTAATGAGGTGATTGGCAAGTTATCTCAGATAAAACCTAACAAGATGGGCAAAGGCTTATGGATAGATAAGAGATGTCTTTATTTGACATTGGGTCTAAAGGATCTTGATCTGTGTGTATGAGGTAATATATTTTCAAGGTGCTGGAGTTGACACATTTGGAAAAGATTTACTAGTGTGTTACTGAGGCTGCGGCAAGCTAATATTACAACTAGTGTTGAGTTATAGACATCAAGAATATTAAGTGCCTCAACATTAAATTGAATGCAGGAGAACATGTTTCTCTCTGACTATTTAACATTCATGGAATGGCTTCCTTTTGCTGGGTATTTACCCAGGGTTTTATTTTTCTAAACAAAGCACTCTGTATGACACATATGTCATATCCCTACTATGCAAGTTATTTTAGAGAACATATTGTGTTCTTTGACGAAGGAAGCCTGTCCTTCAAGATATTATATCTGTCTCTGTTGTTCACCAAACATTTCTTGTTTACAATACATAAATCATTATTTAGCTAAGGTGTAATTAAGGGAAAGGTCAACAAGAAAAACAGGAATATACTGGTATTTTATGAGGTATTATTGTAAAAACATGATGAAACAGAAAAAATATTTCTATTACCACATTTCTAGAAAACAATAAAGTGTTTCTTATTTTACCACATGCTGCTCTGAAACCCAGTATATGCACTCATTTGTATACAATGCCTAAGGCTAAATTTGTCTAGTGATATATCTGATTACAAAGATATAAAAAAAATGACATCATTAAATTAAGTTCAGTGTAGTACCTCAAAATCTGCTGATTAATATTTTAGGTAATTAAATACACAATAACAATGACAACATGGATAAGATAAAAACAAAATGGCTTCCTGTAACATTGCAAAATCAGATTTATATACATAGTGCATAAATGTACATCTATATTTGTACTTACAATTAGTTCAAGGTCTGTATCTAAAGTCAGGCTGCCTGCCAGTAGTAATTTGCCAGACGTTTAAGATTTGTCTAGTTAACCAATTAAGTTTGTGTATCTTTAAGCAATATGTTTCATGTTACATTTAAAGCCTTGTGTGTACGTTGCCCTCTAAGGAAGGAGACAGCCTTGATCCACAATATCCGGGCCAAAATCGAGAATGCTTATGAAAAGACACACTGCCATGAAAATTAAATGCAGTAAAGAATGAATTGTTAAAATGTGTTCTGTTCAAAAGGGAAGGTTTCAATACTTTTCACAGAGAAATAGAGACCACCCTTTAAATGACTGCCAGACCTATTGTTCATGAGAAAAGTGTGTGATTGTTTCTGTTTCTAAAAGCATGATGTCAAGTATTTTAACAGCTTATGAGCTTAAGTTGGGGAGAACATTTCCAGTTTTAATTTAAAGTGCCCTTTATTGACACATTAGTGGAAGATCTGAGATCACGATATCTAAATCACAACCAAATAAATAAAGTTACAGTCACAAATTTTGACTTATTTGTTGAGTAGGCTTTGTGCACATTGATGGTGTGAAACCCAACAGAGATAAATAGAGAGAACTACACATTTCAAACAGCTTATTTTGCATAGTACTAATGCAATATTTATGGCGATATGACAAATACATACATTTTCCATGGGGTTCACTCAATATGCACGATCTGTTCTGAATTTGTTTTGGATCTGACATAAAAGCTTAATTTGCCACACCCTCGAAATGCAGCTACTCCAGATGCCTGAAATCAGCTCCACATCAGCTGCTCCAAAGGATCAAAGCTTCATGCCCTCGGTTCAGGAAAATTTCACCTTGAAAACTATAGGTTTTTGGCTACCCAATATGGGACAATCATCCCCATATACAATTCGGATTTGGGCATGATAGCCTCATTTAGGCCATTACAATTCTCTAGATCTGATCTGGAGAATTGAAAATAAAATGTACATTTTTTTTATAAAATAATAAAACAACGTCCCTCCCCTCGGGTCAGCGCACTCCTGATCCCATAAATTAAAGAAAAAACTCTTGCCCAAAATAAAATTAGGGGGTCCAGGTCTATTAGTCCTGCCCCCCCTTATAATAAACATGACTGGAAACCAGCAAAAACCAGCCCCTAAAATAATCATGATGGTCAGGGAAAGTAGCCCTCAATTGTCCTATTAAAATAGGGACAAATGGCTTGGATCCCCTATATACAACATTGGGGCCAAGGGTACTTGTTTTGGCCCCCTTTATACTGAAATTGAGCCCCATTCCCCCCCCCCCCCCCCCCCCCAGGGTCTGGGCAAATGCCCCAGAACCCAATCATAAATAAATAAATGAAAGGCTGGCAGAGCCTCTAAAAAATAAATTATAGCCCTTCGGGTTCTGGGAAAAATGCACCCAGTCTCCAAAAATATAGTAGCCCCTCCAGAATGTGAGGGCTGCAGAAAAATATCCAGCCCCCCTATGATTAATTAAAATAAAGATTTTGCCTTACTACTCCCCCACCTCTACCTTGCCCAGGTGGGGGGGGGGGGGGGTGATTTACCTGAAAAAAACACTCTTTGGGTGCCAGGGGGATGGGCAGTGAAATTTGCTGCCCACCTCCCGGCACCCAAATGGTGCCCTGTGAATAAAATAATTACCTGCTCTTAATGTCCAGTGCTGATCCTCAACGCCCTCAAGTCCTCATCTTCAGCCCAGGGAAAGACAAAAAATGTATCCACTTCTCACCAGCAAAAAATGTAAAATAAAGTATTGCTAGGCTCCTTCACCTAAGCATCCGTCCACAGCGGAGGATGGATGCATAAGGAAATCCCTGCTCTGATAGCGGGGATTTCATTTTAATACAAAACGGCACCTGATTGTCAGTCAATCAGCAACCTGCAAACCCAGGTTCACCATTGGCTGGTTTTCAAAATCTGAAGAGCCATGGTATAGTTTGAAACAGCTGTCGAGGACTTTTATACTAGAGTGGACATTTGTTTCAGAGCTATCTTCAGCTGATATTGGTGTCATTGGTGTGTTTAATTAGAGTACATTTATCATCTAAGTTATGGAAAAATCCTGACTGCCTGTATATTAATGATATCCTGAATCCATGGAGAAGCTGTCAACTACACATGCAAACAATTGAGGTCTATGAAGTAACATTGGATTAAGATTTAATGTTGATTAGACACAACTTCTTCTGTGCCAGGATCTTGTCTAGGATGGTGGAAGTCTGAATAATTACTTGGAATAGGAAATGCATTTTTATCCATCTAGGTTTCTGTGATACATACTAGTTCTGATGTTTCAGTAACGTAATCAATATTGCTGTTTTGTTTCTGCTTAATCAGGCATTACACGAGGCAGGTATGATAGGCCAGACTGGGAGTTTTTCCATTTTTATTTTATTATTATACCTTGTGATGTAATCTGATCTAATCATCTGCCTTTTGTGTTGTATGACTCGAGATACTTCAGTTAGATTTAGTGATAGGCAAAGGGATGGAACACATTAGGTGTTATTGAGTAGAACACCTTTTTCCTTTGATGTTTTTTTACCACAAGAACACACATTAGTGTCAATCGATTTTTGGGAAACCTTTTATAAGGGGCTAAGATGAAAATCCATATTTTGGACCTGTAGAAGGGTTAACATAAGCATAATATTATGCTCGGCATGGGGTTGGTGTGGATAAAATGACCATCATTTTATTTATGACTTTTAATGCAGAATCCTGTTATCATCAATGATGCAAAATGGAAGCAAGTTGATTATTCCATCCTTAGTGTATCTTTCTGCTCAGTCCCCTGTTTATGTTGCTGTTGAAATGTCTTTCAGTGAACCTGCTTAGAATCAGATGCAAATTAATCATCAAAATAGAAGGAACAAAATTAGTATTTTGGTTTGAGAGAATTATATCCCTTTATAATTTTATATAAAGATACATATATAATAATGTTATATACATAATATATCATTATATAAATATGTGCAGGGCCAATATAAAGAACTCCCCGGTAACCTGTTCATTAACAGAAATGTATAAAGAGGTCACAGCCTGAGACTGGAAGAGCAAAAATTTCATAGACAGCAAAGCAAGGGATTATTTGTGGTAAAGACAATACAGTTATGGAACTCACTGCCAAGAAAGGTAGTACTATCAACTACAAAAGATGCATTTAAACATGGTCTGGAGCTTTTTTTTTTTTAGAAAAGCAGAACATACAGGGCTATTAATAATTGAATAAGCATTAATAATAGAGCTTCTTGATCCAAGGAGAAATCTGATTGCCCTTTGAAGTCAAGAAGGAATTTTTCCTCCTAGGAGGCAAAATTTGAAATAGCTTCTTTAGAGGTTTTTTTCCTCCTTCTTTTGGCACAAAACATTGGAATGATAGGTAGAAGGGTTGAACTTGAAGGACTTATGTCTTTTTTCAACCTAAATTACTATGTTACTATGTTATTATGTAAATAATAGACTTAAAATTTTTTTGAATGAGCTAAAGGTATCCTATATCTATCCTAAGTTAGTTACTACTACAATCTATATTATATGTATTTACACGAACACACACAAATATTTATTTAGGAGGTAGATAAATATATGTATTGTTTTATAACTAGTATGTTTTGAAATTATGTAGTTTATGAATGTGAATTAAGCATTTTTATGCAGATATGGTACACTAAATCTACTTTTATACTTTGTATCTTAATATGATTCATTCTGTTGTTTTATAAGTTATACATCCAATATGGTCTTTGGTCAATTTCCAGATTTATTCTTGTTAAAATACTGGTGATAGCTCAATTGCCCTGACCAATTAGACTGTTCCCACCACAAAATCACAGGTTCAAATCCCAGCAGGGTCACGTCAGCTCTTCATCCTTCTGAGGTCATACTATTGATAGAGTAATAATAACATGTATTAATCAGCTGCCAGTTTGGTTAATTCCAAGAGCATGTTCTAAAAACTGCCTTGAGTCCCACTGGGAGAAAGGCACTACATAAATACAAGTTGTTGTTATTATTATGACCCTGACTTTAGCTAATTATTTTTCCACTGGGGTAAAAAAATAAAATAAAAATATTACTAACAAAAACCCTGGAAATCCATGGAATCTCCACATCACTGCTTTTTAAGCACTGTTTAACATTTTTTCAGGAAATAACTTTATTTGTAAAAATACTTAAGCAAAATGTATGTCATTGAGAGAATTGTTAGAATAACTGAGAGGAAAATGGTTAGGGAAATACAGTCATGTGTCACTGTTATGATTCCAATACAGGTTTATTTGACCAATTTCCGAGACTTTCATTTTGAACAGTCCTTTCTTTGTGTCCATTATCAAAAGTTTTCAATGCAGTACAAGAGAAAATTATATCCTACAGTAAGTGTCCAGAGTGAACAGTTTTATCCCTTCAGCCAACAAAAAAAAAGATCTCAAACGCCATTAAGTGGTTTGTACTGAACAAAGTCAAGTATGGTGATGCGGTGAAAATGTTAGGCAGTGAGCATTTTAATAGATTAGCATACACTGCATGAAAAATATCAAAGGTTTCGGCCTAAATGTGAATTGTTGAGCAGTTTAGTTGGATGCCTCTTAATTCCCTTCAAAGGACAACTAAACTTTTTTTCACTTGTTCCGTAAAATTGAGTGCTCCTAGTATAAGGATAAACTGGCATGCACTTTTGGTAGTAGAGCCTCCTGACCGACTCTGTCTCAGCTGAGGCAGAGCTGAGAGTAAACCTGTGTGATCAATACTTAAGGGAGAAGCTACCTGATCGACCGAAGGTGATCTTCAGAAACGACAATAATTTTAAACAGATTTTAGCCCCTAGTGCTCTACCAAGAATTCCTAAAGAAACCCCACAACATTTCTTAAGTACAAAACCAAAAGGTTTCTTCAAATGTGGCATGTGTAAAATGTGTAAGGATCAACCGAGACATACGTTGGTTTTTACTAGTAATGCCACCGGAGAAACTTTTACGAAATTAAGGATTTTATTAATTGCAAAATGAATAATGTGGTTTATCTTCTTCAGTGTCTGTGCGGTACCCAGTATTTCAGTAGGACAATTCAGCCACTGAAAGAAAGAATTTTGGAGCATCTGGGCAGTATTTTGTGTGATAACCCTAGGTTGACCAAATGCAACATCCCAAAACACTGTAAACATTGCACACTTTTCTCTTTTGATAGATTTTTAAGCATGGGAAATGATAAGATAACTCCACATTGGAGAGGGGGAAATGTCACCCAAGTTATGTCCCAAAAAGAGACCAAGTGGATTTATGTATTAAAAACCAAAAGGGGGAAAGGGCTAAATACGCATCTTGATATTATGTTCTTTTATGATGAATAATATAGTTTTAAAATATATGTGTATATTTTTATATGTATCTATTTTTTATATATATTTTCATTTTTTAATCTCCATAAGGAAAATCAATTAATTTTTGTAACTTTTAATAGCCCATTTGAATTTTCCCTTCCTTTTTTTTAGAAATTATAAGAAAAGGCCTTTTTAAAGTTTTTTATCCAATGTATACATTTGGTTCTCTTTTTTCCTTTCTCTTTATCTCTTTTTCAATTGTGGTCTCTATTTGTGCAAAACTAAAATTTTCGTTTCGTTTTCGTCCACTCGGACGAAAAAGTTATTTATTTCGTCTAATACTAATTTCGTTCATTACTGCATTCGTTTCAGACGAAATTCGTTCATTATTTTTGTTTTGTTTCGTTTTATTCATTCGTTTTATAAAATACATGTAATACTATTGGCTTTCTATAAACCGAACGAGAGCCCCATTCATAAGAAATTCTTATGAATGGGGCTCTCGTTCGGTTCATAGAAAGGCAGTAGTACTACATGTTTTCTATAAGCCGAAAGTCTATAAACCGAAGGTCGTTCGGTTTATAGATTTTCGGTTTATAGAATACATAGAATTACATGTATCTTATAGAAAACAAACAGTAGTAGTGCCTTTCTATGAACCCATTCATAATTCTTATGAATGGGTTCATAGAAAGGCACTACTACTGTACTTTTATGAATGGAGACTCTGTCTCTGTGTAGTGAAAGCCAATAGTACTATTAAATTCATTACAAATGCCGAAAGTCTATAAACCGAACGTTCGGTTTATAGACTTTCGGCTTATGGAATACATATAATCCTATTGCTATTCTATAAACCGAACGTTCGGTTTATAGAATAGCAATAGGATTACATGTATAAACCGAACGTTCGGTTTATAGACTTTTGGCTTATGGATTACATGTAATACTATGGGCTTTCTATAAACCGAACTAGAGTTCCCATTCATAAATATTTATGAATGGGGACTCTGTTTCGGTTTATAGAAAGCTAAGAAGTTGAACAAATGAACGAATGGTTTAATATAAACGAAAATCATTCATCCATTCGTGCTATAGTATTGGCATTACTATAAACCGAAATAGTGTCGGTTTATAGAATGCCAATAGACTTACATGCATTCCATAAACCGAAAGTCGTTCATTATGTCGGTTTATGGAATGTATTGTACTATGCTATTGTATTCTATAAACCGACTCTATTTCGGCTTATAGAATGCCAATAGTACTACGAATGGACAAATGAACGAATAATTTTCATTTATTAACCATTCGTTCATTCGGCTTTCGTTAGCACAGCATTTTCTTTATTCCTTTTTTGGACGAATGAACGAAAATGCTATTTTCGGACGAAAATGCATTAGTCCGAAAACGAATGCACATGTCTAGTCTCTATAACGTCTATTTTAAGGTTTTGGTATATATATGCAATAACCTGCACTTTTTATGTATATCCTGGTTTTAATGCTCACTTTTGGCTTTTGGTAATTTAAATACAAACATGACTGATTTATTTACATGTTGAAGTATGTATTCACATGTTGAATAACTTTATTTTCCTTTTTATTGTCGAAACGTTTTAAATGATATGTGCCCGATATATGTTTAGCCCAGAAACGGACTTGCGATGACTGTTTTAATATGAATATTATAATTCTGCTTCTCGAAGAAGCATGTGAATGAACTATAACTATAGAACGGAGGACACTTCCTCCCATCGTCGCATTGGATATACGTCATCTGAAAAGGAGTAGGCATCGCGTGAAGACGCGTATAAACATAGGGCTTTTTCATATGCCGGTTATTCGTTTCCTCCTGTAGAAGCCGTGGCGGTAGGTCCGGTGAAACGCATAGAGCTACTGGCAGATTCTGCTTCAGAACACTGCACTTTCTACCATTCTGTGGATCAGCTCCGTCGATGTGACTGTTTCCTGAGAAATCTTCTATGTGATATTTTTTTTCTGTAGTCCGTGAGTTTTCCTGGTAAAGGGGCCAGTATTTCTTTGTCTATTCTGGTCCCGCACCTGTGGTGCTGTTTTTATTTATTTCAGAATTCGATTAAAATATTTTGAATGGAAATCCATGCTTCATCTAATATGACTGCTACTCATGTATGTTTGTGAGTGCACTTATCATCAGTCACTTGATTTGTACACATGGTCAAACAATATTGCACTATTATTGTATGTGTTTAGTTTAACCCTTTAAGGACCAGGGATTTTCCTGGGCCAAGGACCAGAGCGTTTTTCAATTTTTAATAAGCGGTTTTTTAAACATAAATTTCCTCTCTCTCATTTAACGTACCCATACAAGTTATATGTTGTTTTTTAGAGGACAGTTAGAGCTTTCTTTTGATACCCTATACATAAAAATTATTTACATTTTAGTATTAAAAAATACATATAAAAGAGGAAATTTTTGAGGAAAAAAAAGTTTTTCCCCATTATTTTCCCAATAATAAGCTACATAACTAGTGCAACACTAACCCACTTATCCCCCCTAATTAACTAACTAATAAAAAAGAAAAATATTGGGTTCCAAACCCCCCATAACAAAAAAGACAGAAAAAAAACTCTGAAGAGTGCGATGTCAGATCAGTAAAAATCATGCAACAGGCATGCAGGGGTTAAATTTTATTAAATAAATATATTAAAATTACCTTTATTTATTAAAAAAAACTTTATAAATTGTAAAAATAAAAAAATCTGTTAAAAAAAACTAAATGAGGGCGATAAAGTGGAAGGAAACTGATCACAGTTAAAAACTGTGATCAGCAATGAAAGGGTTAATTTTTTATTTTTTTTTTTTATTTTTTACCTATGTGTATGTAATTAATTTATTTTTACTTACAGGTCACTCTCTGTGCTTCACTATAAGAATGTGAAGCACAGGGAGTGAATTAGAGGCAAAGTCAGTGTGTGAACACACTGACTTTGCATCTAATTTGCATGTTATCGCGGTGATTGAGCAATCACCGCGATCACATGCCCGGAAACTGACCGATCGGGTCCAGGAGCTTTGCCTCGGGTGCGAGGCTTAGTCCTGGACCCGTTGCAGACTAGCTGGCGGTGCCCACGGAGCGCACCGCCGGCTAGACTGCATGACGAGTTAACTCGTCATAAGGTCGCTAATGGTGCGGCTCTTAGGACGAGTTAACTCGTCATAAGGTCAGGAAGGGGTTATGGTATTGCTAATGAAGCAAGGGTTAAAAAAAAGTTTAGTCCTTTTAGCAGCGTAAAACTATAATATTATGTATGATTAAAAATAGTTAAAATGGGGTAGATGTAATGATACCCATTAATGCAAAAAATGGAAATTCAAAAGTGCAAAATTGATTCAATGCCCTCCAGTAAATATATTAATGGGTAAGTGACACACAAAGGTGATTCAATGAGGTGCGTTGAGTCAAGAAGCAAAAAATATTAATTTTCGCCCAGTTAGTAAACACCTCATTGAAAAAAGGAAGGGAACTCAATCAAACTATGTGTGGCGAGGTTCCTCCGACACGAATCAGGAGCGATTGCACGCTGTGTTTATACATGCCCCCCATTGTATTTTGTGGGTTAATCGGCTTCATTGCATCAGATCTAATACGTTCTAAATCAGTGTGTTTATAGACAGTGCTCTAATTTGTTTCTTTGGAAAAATTAAATAAAACCGATTCACTAATACAGAATGATTCTTCACAAACAACCAGATCTAGATTAGTAGTTATGAAGTTTCATAATTGCTGCCACAAATATGTTTACTTATTTATGTTAATTGTTCTGACATCTCATCTTTAAATTATACTTTCTTTATAAGAAGCTCTCAACCAAATGCAACTTATTTTTACAAACTGTATATAGGCAGAGTACATTTTTCATCGTAGTAGGCACTTATTAAACACTTAGTAACATGGGTTTCTGGCCATGTCTTACCCTTGGTGACATGAACTGTTTTAAAATTTGTGCAGTGTTTGTGTTTAACTGTAATTTTCTTATTTCTCATTTACTGTACCCACACAAATTATATATTGTTTTTATTGGCATAAAAAGGGCTTTCCTTAGATACCATTATTTTGTCAATCACATAATTCACTCCAAAAAATTAACTAAATATAATCAAATTTTTTTAAAAAGTACACTTTTATTAACTTTGACTTAAAAAATCTTTCACACAATTACAAATGGTAAAAAAAAAAAACATCTAAATAATTTCTAAATGTTGTCCTAAGTTTATAAATCTGCCATGTTTAATGTTTTTCTGTTATTTTTAAAAGTTATAGGTCAATAACCAAAAGCTGTGTTTGCATTTTACTAACCACTTTCTCCTGCCTTTTGACACTAATCCTAACCCTAAGCATAAAACTAACCATAATTCTAACCCTACTGTAACTCTAGCCCTTATGCTAACCCTAACATTAACACTAATCCTAACCCTAGATCTCAGGCTAATTTAGCCTTTTTTGTCCTGCAATATTCAGAGCGATGGAAGTGATAACTCATCACTTCTGAAGATCTTTTTATTTTATTTTATTTGATCAATCGTATAAAAAATAGTAATAATATAAATTACAAATGGACAGTTACAGGACAATTCATCATATAGACTTACACATTTTTTTAATATTTAGGGGTATTCACTTAGGGGCATAAGTTGCTCCTCATATCAAGGTCTTCACTCTTGTCTCCATCCAGGTCAATGTTTTAGCTAATCCTCTAATTTAGCTAGCCAGTGATTCCATCTATCTACGTTTCCTTTACAATTTCCTTTATATGTAATAATGCCTTTTTCCATTCTAATTTACCATCTTATTTGATTCTTAACTAGGGGCCATAGATTGGTCTCTGTGAATTTCAAGGACTTAGCTATAACCACTTTTGCTGCACTCATGCAATGAATTATCATCCCATATTCTTTCTTATACTTAACAGGCCAGTTTAGATGTAGCAATGTGGTATTCCCCCAATCTTCTTCATTTATTGTGATTTTTAACTTCTTCTCCCATATTTGTAATACTGGGATTGGGCCTTCTTCTTTCATTGATCTAATTATATACAGAGCTTTTGAGAAGGCATTTATTTACTATTGAATAATTTGAACAAAATGTTTATTTTTGTAGATTGTTCTTTTATAATATATTTGTCTATGAAACTTTTTATTCTTAAATAAGTAAATATCTCTTTGCTGGGAAGGTGGAAATCCTTCATCAATTGAGCAATGGGTATTATGTTATTTTTAGGTATCAGATGGCCCAGTGTCGTGATCCCCTTTCTCCTCCAGTGATCAACTTTTATATCCTGAATAAAAAAAACTAGGGACCTTATCTTTCACTTCCCAGGAACACCTGATTTTTTCCCAGTGACTCAATAGTTGTGCTTGGATATAATTATTTTGTAGATCTATTTTGTTGGTTTCTCCTTTTTTCATTTTCTGCAGTAGATTATATAAATCCGCTATTTCTAAAGCATCTGACTCAATAGCTTACAAACCTTTTTTTTTACTTGCATGTGTAACTAAACTGGGTAAATATTGATTTTTGATAATTGGAAAATTTATCCCTGCCTTATTTGGTTTTTGTGGCAATTTTTTTTTATTTAACCTGGGTTGTTTGGCTTTCAATGTAAAATTATTATTGCTGTTTTGTAGCATTTCCAACCAGCTCTCTGGGATTTTCATGGGGATCATCTGGAATAGATAATTCCGTTTTGGTATTAAATAGGAATTTATTGTGTGTATCCTGCCCCACCATGAGATCTCCAGGTATCTCTGTTCTTTAAGGCATTGATTTGTTTGCCAGAGTAGATCTAGAAAGCTGGTCTCCATGCATATATAGATCTCTCTAAATCTATCTTAATTCCTAAATATTCAACATGTTTTGTCCAGCAAAAAGCATATTTCTGCTTGATTTTATTAATTGTTTCTTTGGATAAATTGTAGATCCATCAGCATAGATTTGTCGATGTTAACTTTATAATTAGATATTATTCTGTACTGTTCTATCTCTCTCATCAGGTGTTCCAGGGAGCCCAAAGGGTTAGTAATTGTGATTATTACCTTATCAGCATATAATCTTATTTTTAGATCCTCTCTTCCAGCTTGAATACCGCTAATTGCTTAATTGGTATGAATGTTAGTAGCCAATTGTTACATGGATAAAACATACAGCAGGGGGGAGAGTTGCCACCCCTGCCTTGTGCCATTTCCCAAATTAAACGAATCTGAGCAGACGTTGAGACAGTCTAGCTGAGGGTTTTGCATATAATGTGAAAATTTCTTTGTGTATACATCCCTCTAAACCCAATTTTTAGGACTTTTCTCATAAACCCCCAGCTGACCCTGTCGAAGGCCTTCTCGGCACCAATCAACAGGGTCAGCATGGGGGTCTGCTTCCTAGTAGCCCTATCGAGAATATCACAAATCCTTCTAATATCATTGGTAGAGGATCTACCAGGTATAAAGTCTATCTGGTCTTTATGTACATTTGATGGCAGATATGCCCAGACGTGGGTCCCTACCTCGCTGCACCTAGAGGGATACCAGCCATACCCCACTCACAAGGCCAATGAAGGTGGAAACGTATGTCTGTGGTTGCTGTATTCTTTGTGCAGAGGAGACCTGACAGGCTATTTTGATCTGGACTGCTCTTATGGGTGGGACCAGTCTCATATGCTAATGGAGAGGTTTCCTCTGTAATGGTGCAAGCGAGCAAAAAATGGTGATTCCTCTCTCGAGTCGGTTACATCCTATAGGGCTGGCTATTTCAGCTTTTGCCCGTTCTCACTGAGAGGGATCCCACATCTTAGTTTTTGTCTCAATAAATTTTAGGGTATGCCCAGACGTGGGTCCCTAGCTCGCTGCACCTAGAGGGGTACCAGCTGTACCACACTGATGAGGCCAATGAAGGCCGAAACGTACGTCTGTGGTTGCTGTATTCTTCATGCAGAGGAGACCTGCAGGCTATTTGAATCTGGACTGCCTTTATGGGTGGGACCAGTCTGATATGCTAATGGGGAGGTTTCCTCTGTGATGGTGCAAGCGAGCAAAAAACTGTAATTCCTCTCTCGAGTAGGTTACGTCCTAAAGGGCTGGATTTTGCACATTCTCGCTGAGAGGGATCCCACATCTTCGTTTTTGTCATAATACTATATAAGAAAGTATGAATATTTATTGTATCATATTGTATTATATTTACAGTGTGTGGGGTTCACATTGTTGTGGGGTTTGAAATTAAAATCTTTCTTTTCTTGTAGCACTCTTCCCCTCATTCTGTATTGTATAGATCTATAAATATTGTATATGATATACCTAAAAAAGTAATATTTTTTCCACAGCTGGTGCTACTCAATGCAGGAATAATGTAGATTAATCATTTTCAGCTTCATGAACCCAGATATTCTCTTTCGCATATGTATGTTATCACATCAAAAGATATATATTTAGTTCAATACATTTATGTAGTGAATATAATAAAAAAAAAAAGACTAAAGACCCTGAAATTCAACTCCATTTCAATTTATTTCCAAGTGTAAGTTCCATTCCATGGTAATCATTTAGGGTGGTTATTGCTACTGTTAAGCCCAAGGAGGTATTCTTATTGAGATGAGTGAGTTACTTTTGTGCCACGTATAGCACTTTACACTAAAACCGAAAAAGTTGCGTTCCTTGCCTCCCAACATTTCCCCCTGGCAACATTTCCCAGAGGCATGTCTTAGGAGAAGGCATGCCACCGCTACTGTGCATGCAAAACCAGAGAATGAAAATCAAGACAGAAAGATAATAATCCCAAACTGGGACTGTTTCGCTGAGAGCAGGACAGTTGGAAGGTATGCAACTCATGCCTTTGATGAATCATACAATTCCATCAATTTTAGCCTTTCTAAAAATGAAAAAATTACATTTGACAGAGACCCATAAA
Organism: Pelodytes ibericus; assembly: GCA_036172795.1. NCBI lineage: Eukaryota > Metazoa > Chordata > Amphibia > Anura > Pelodytidae > Pelodytes > Pelodytes ibericus. The sequence continues at coordinate 90,329,551 of CM069860.1, forward strand.
TTCCAAAACAGTAATTGTAATTAGTTTTGAGCGAACCCGAGCCGCACTGTTCGGGTTCGTACCGAACATTACCGTGTTCGGACCCCGGACCCAAACACAGACATTTCACTGTATGTCCGTGTTGGAGTTCGGGGTTCGGCTATAAACCGAAAGGCTATAAACCGAAAGACATTCAGTTTATAAACTTTCGGTTTATAGAATAGCAATAGCATTACATGTATTCTATAAACCGAAAGTCTATAAACCGAAATACATTCGGTTTATAGACTTTCGTTTTATAGAATACATGTAACGCTATTGCTATTCTATAAAAAGAAAGTCTATAAACAGAATGTCTTTCGGTTTATAGACTTTCAGTTTATAGAAAGCCAATAGAATTACATGTATTCTATAAACCGAAAGTCTATAAACCGAACGTCGTTCGGTTTATTGGCTTTCGCCTTATAGAATACATGTAATACTATTGGCTTTCTATAAACCGAACTAGAGTCCCCATTCATAAGAATTTCTTATGAATGGGGACTCTAGTTCGGTTTATAGAAAGCCAATAGTGTTACATGTATTCTATAAGCCAAAAGTCTATACACCGAACCAATGTCTTTCGGTTTATAGACTTTCGGTTTATAGACTAGCATAGAATTACATGTATTCTATAAACCGAAAGTCTATAAACCGAAAGACATTCGGTTTATAGACCTTCGTTTAATAGAATACTTGTAATGCTATTGCTATTCTTTAAAAAGAAAGTCTATAAACAGAATGTCTTTCGGTTTATAGACTTTCGGTTTATAGAAAGCCAATAGAATTACATGTATTCTATAAACCAAAAGTCTATAAACCGAACGTGGTTCGGTTTATAGGCTTTCGGCTTATAGAATACATGTAATACAGGGGCATGGCCACGTAGGACGGAGACGTGGACGTGCGCGCTGCAGGTAGTGCTACAAGAAGGCTACACCGATGAAATAAGCTGATCCCATATGGCACCTTAGGAGTTATGTACTCTACTATACCCCACCTTACTATCCTGCTCTCTCTGAGATAGCGAGATAACTGAGACTCAGATTGAGACTGAGACCAGACGTCCGTCCGGAGGGGAGAGGAGAAGATACGAGAGAAGATACGAGAGAGTCGGCATCTCTATTCCGCTGGGTGTAACTCTCGGACACGCTACTACCCCGGAAGCCCTCTCCAAGATCGAGACAACCGAGACCAAACGCGAACACGGAGGGAGAGAGGAGAGGACGCGGAAGGGGAGTGTCGACATCTCGGCAACGCCGGGCGCAATTCTCAGATTCTGTATCTCCCTCTCAACAACGGATTCTGATCCTGGAAACCATCCTGTCGGCACCAGAAACTACTGTGAAGAGGATTTCGGGGAAGCTTTCGGTGGGAGGTGGACCCCTGCCTCCGTACCCTCGAGATCTGTGAGTGACGGGAAATCTCCAGGGTCTGCCCCACGGGGAGTAAAGATCTTAAACTCCCCATGAGATCCGAACATATCTCCTTACCAGATCGTAAGCCACGAGGTTGGATCCGACACGCAAGTATCTGGTTTTTGTGACTTATCATAACACCCAGTGACCTAATTATAAGCCCATGTGGCCAGGCTATGTACCTTGAAGAACCCTTTTCCTAAAGTGCTCAGTTGAATACAACCGGCTACACACAGATATATAGCGCAACAAAATTGACTTTGGAAGAAAGACTCACCCGCGGCTCTCGGTGGCTCTGGGGTCTGGCCCCTGGTGGTATCGAGGGGGCTGAACCGTGGGGGCTGCGTGGTGATTGTCTTGCTTTGGTTGATCGCTGTCTGTGTTCATTGTCGTGTGTGTTGGGGTTGCTGCTTTTGTATGCCCCAGCCTTGACTGGCGACTGTGGGCTTGGGATCGGGGCTGGTGGGAATATCAAGTTGGGTTAAACCTGGTCTGTAATAGGTCGACTATTTATAACAGACCTGTTACCTGTTGGAATCTTGTGGCCTGGCCTATACTGGTCCTCTGTATACCTGTTGTGTACCTGTCTAATAATCTGTTTAATAATCTAAAGGAGAGCCTGGTATAGGTAGCTATCACAGTTCTATATATATCCCTGCTTGATAGAATACGGTCCGTACCAGAAGTTAAAACCTCTATAAAAAAATTTAAAAAAAGAGGCTTACATATCTTTAATTTTGATAGTATCTGCTAGACCAGATTTCTCTGATTGAGGGACACATTTAATCTAAAGGAGTTATAATCTACCCGCAAAATGCCACCAAAAAAACCTCATCAGGTGGAAAAAATGGATAGACGAGACAAAAATAAGCCAATAAATACATACTATTCGCCAAAACCAGACACAGGTAAATTATCGACTCAAAGGCGATCCATTTCCCCAAGCCCGCATGATAGTTCTCCAACAGGAGATCATGTAGGGGAGTCACTTAAGAACCCATTAGAGAGTATCACAAATAATACCTTGACTCTGTTACTGGACGAGTTGTACCAGAAAATCAAGCTGGACTTCAAACAGAACATTGCAGAACTTAGTAAAGAGATCTTCGATCTCGGAATTACTGTTAAAAATCAAAGCAAGGAATTAATTGAGATTAGACAGGAGATCTCCTCTCTCCATAAAAATAATGAAACTCTGGAAAAACAAGTAAAAGAGATTAATAATAAACTTGCAGAGATGGAGGATAGATCCCGACGTAACAATTTACGATTTAAAGGGATACCAGAAACAATCTCCCATGACAAAATGGAGGAGTTTTTGACTGGTTTCGTTACACAATATCTTTACCCTTTAACTGTCACGACTTCCCCCTTTGAAAGATGGCATAGAATATATAGGCAACGTGAAGGGGAGGGACAGGCCCCAAGGGATGTCATTGTCAGATTCCTAAATTGCTCAATAAAAGATCAATTAATGAGACAAATGAGAGTAAACCCCTCTGGTAGGGAGGAGAAATATAAAGGGGTCTTAGTTTTCCCAGATTTATCTCTAGCAACCAGGTTAAGTAGAAACCGTTTCAGAGAGCTGACAACTCAACTCAGAGCAAAAACGATCTTATATAGATGGGGCTTCCCCACAAATGGGGCTTCCCCACAAAGCTCCTGATCTCCCATAATGGAGAAACTATTACTATACACGACCCAATTGAAGACCGACTTAAAATCCAAATATTAGGGAGCTTTGACTCCCGACACCCCATCTAGAGTAGGTACATGAGGGCAATATAATCACTACAAAACGAAGTGGGAGAGTGTAGCTACGGATTAAGGATTAAGGAAAGAATAGACAAGATAAATAAGGGGAACAGGGTAGGGAAGGGGAAAAAATGATTTAGGGAAAAATGGAAGTATTCACAAAGACAAAGATAGTACACCTGTGGTAATCTAGAATAATAATTTGAAGGTCACTATGTATGGAGGGAATTTCATGGAAGAATCTCACCAAATAGCTCACTAAATGTAATCACCAATGATATTTAGAATAAGTAGGAAAGAAAGAAAACAAAAAAGATCACATTAATTATTACACTATAATATATATATATTAACTATATTATATCACCACTGATAAATTTTGAACTACACTATTAAAGAGAGAGATTATGGAATTCCATTATTATGATAGGAGAGAGTTAAGCACGAATAGTAGTAATTATTAAAGACACCACATTAATTGGGAAAAGATCACAAAAAGATTGTATTATAAAGTACAGATAAAGGACATATTAATCTTACACTTGAGAAACTCCCAAACAAATCGGGTGAAGATAAGAGAGAAAAGGGAAGGGTAGTGAACGGGAAGGAATAAGTCAATGTAATTGAAGTGAGGGTATGTTTTAAAATCAAGTTGACGAAAGATAGGATACCTAAGACACCAGTTAAAAGAGATAGATAGAAAGAACATAAGGGTACAAAAATTATGGCTAAAAGTAGCCCCGAGTGGTACACCTGCAGTGGCACATTCCTGAGATTAGGGTCTCTCAGGATAATCACCTCAAGAAGATGTTAGAGAGGTGGTGGAATGTTAGCTATGTTTTTGTGTTAATGTATGTATTATGTGTGTTTTTCGGAGGGCCTATTAATCGGGACAGGGGTCAGTTGGGGTGGGATCGGGATGGGAGGGAGAGCCTCCCATCCCAATTTGGCCTATCATGGGGATGACACTTAGAATTACATCAATAAATGCTCGGGGTTTGAACTCACCCGTAAAAAGGGGTTTGCTATATAGAATGATGCTGGAGGATAAGATTGATCTTTGCCTGGTACAGGAGACACATTGGAAGGGGGAAGCCACGGATCTATGGAAATTTTCTAAATATCCTCTGATATTTACCTCACATTTGATCGATAAAAAAAAGGGGGAGTAGCCCTAATAGGTTCCGCTAGATTGAAATTTGAATTAATCCACCAGGAGAGCGATAAATCTGGAAGATTTATCATAATTGTGTGTAGATTGAACTATTTAATTTACACGACAGCAAACATCTACGCGCCTAATGAATTTTCACAAAACTTCTTTAAGAAGATATTTAAAAACATAAACAAAATCAAAAAAGGAACATTATTAGTAGGGGGCGATATGAATACAGTCCTAGATGGAAAACTAGACAGAACCAGGAATAAAATAGGGAACCGAGATAAAAGATATGAGGATAGAATTAAATGGATGAACGACCTATGTGTCGAGTATGATCTATTCGACATATGGAGAGTACACCATCCCAGGGAAAACATTTTTACATTTCACTCCAAAGTTCATAATAATTATTCCAGAATCGATCTTTTTCTAACTGACTCAAGGAATCTTGAAAAATTTGCTGATTCCCAGATCGGCCAAATTACGTGGTCAGACCATGCTCCGATTAGAGTGGATATCAAGGTAAATTCAGAATATACCATCAAATACCATTGGAGGATGGACGAATCCATACTAGCGTCAGATACAAACAGGGCTTATCTTAAGATCCAGGTAGAAGAATATATCAGGATAAATGACAACGATGATGTTTCTGCCGAGAACTTATGGGCAGCCTTTAAATGTGTAACACGGGGAAACCTGATACAAATGGCAGCTAGAGATAGAAGAGCCAGAGGTTTGGGACTCTCTGACCTGTATATTAAATTGGCCAGAGTGGAAACCTATAATAGAGCTTCTCCATCCCCTGAGTTAGCGACACAAATATCTTCGATTCAATCTCAGATCCAAACACTATTAGAGAGTAAAGTGCAAAGGATGATTTCATCTCTAAACCAACGCTGGTATAGCAGTAATAACAAAGTAGGGACATCCCTTACAAATAGACTGAAAGAAATCCAAAAAAATATATATATAATTAAAGAATTAAAGTGGGAGATAAAATTTTTCTATCCCCAGCCCAGATAGGTAGAGAATTCGCCACCTACTACGCCTCCTTGTATAATATTGAGACAGTTAGCTGCCCACCACAGGGTATGCAGGCCTTTTTTTCAAGGTGTATCCTGCCCAAAATTGCCCCGAAAAAACTGGTAAATTTGAATAAACCAATATCGAGAGAAGATATAATTAGAACCATAAACAATCTTGAAAACGGCAAAGCGCCAGGACCTGATGGGTATACGGCCCTGTTCTTCAAACTACTCGGACCTATTATTACCCCGATGTTGGAATCATTTTTCAATGGAATAGGGGGAAAAAAAGAAATCGCAAAAGAACTTTTAAGAGCATCAATCTCTCCGATCCTGAAACCCGAGAAAGATCCCCAATGTTTGGGTAGTTACCGTCCGATCTCCCTCATAAACCTGGATATGAAAATCTTTTCAAAAATATTAGCAGATAGACTGAGTCAAGTGATACCAGACCTGGTGCATCAAGATCAATCCGGGTTCGTCAGGGGAAGATCGGGCGGGGACAATATTAGGAAGCTAATAAATATTATCAAGGAGATTGATAGACAGGCCCTTCCAGCGAGCATTATCTCAATCGACGTGGAGAAATCTTTTGATAGAGTAAGTTGGGCCTTTCTGTCAAACTCCTTGGAGGCTTTCGGGATCGGAGGATTGTTGAGAGACATGGCGCTGGCATTGTACTCCAACCCTACGGCTGAGGTCTATGGATCAGGCCTCAGCTCAGAATGGTTTAGCATAGGGAACGGTACAAGACAGGGATGCCCATTGGCACCCCTTTTATATATTCTCTCGATAGAACCCCTAGCAGCCTACATAAGACAGACTCCAACAATTACAGGGATTAAACTGGGACTACATGAGCAAAAAATTACCCTGTTTGCAGATGATGTCCTTTTCACACTCTCAAATCCAACTATATCTGTCCCAGAAATATTGAAGATAGTAAATGAATATAGTATACTTTCTAATTATAAAATCAATTTAAGTAAGACGCAAGTGATAACACAAAATCTCTCCCAGGAACAGGAGAATAATCTAAAATCAAATTATGGATTCAGTAAGACTAATAACAATATAAGGTATCTAGGGATAGAGATAAGTGGGGATGTTGAAACATGGATTGAGAAGAACTATACTAAACTGCTTCTAGAAATAAAGGGGTTGTTAACAAGATGGAACAAAATTCTAGTATCCTGGATGGGGAGAATAAATATAATTAGAGCATATATTGTCCCAAAGTTAGATTACTTATTCCATATGATTCCCAATGCGTGTTCCACATAAAGTACTATACTTGTTCCACACTCTTTTCTCGACCTATATATGGGGGGGCAAAAAGCCCCGAATAGCAACTATGTCCTCAACCCTGGCAGAGGGCGGCTTATCCTTCCCAAACGTGTTCCATCTGCACGATACAGCTCAATTTTCTCACTGTATTAAATGGGGCAGCTCAAAAGATAAAACATGGTACATTTACGAAAAAAATTATATTATCCCCTTAACTTGGAGGATATCTTCTGGATACTTAAAAATGACTTCAAAAAAATAAATAGCACAAATATCATAATAAAGCAAGTATATAACTCAATAGCCCCAATAAAAAAGGAGCTGTATGCAAAAAACACCGTAACCTGGAACACTCCAATTTTAGCTATAGGATTAACAACGCAAGACTTGAATCTCTCCAACTGGCTAAAAGCGGGTTTAAGTACTATTGGGAGCCAGTATGGGGCAGGGGGAATAAGATCCTTTTCCCAACTTCAAGCAAAATTTGGACTTAGTGATACGGAAGGGTTTACGTATATCCGCTTAAGAACCCTTCTGGGGAAAATGGCAGTTATAAAGAGGGGACCTCTGGATCATCTACTAAATGGGTGCAAAACAAAAATAACAGCAAAAATTAGGAATACTATACACAAATCAAGAGAAACGAAGAAACTCCCCACTATCATTAAATGGGAGGGAGATCTGGGGGAAAGCTTCTCAATTGTACAATGGAGAAACGCATTTAAGGAAGTTAGGAAATATATCCACTGTATAAACATCCAGGAGAACTTCCTAAAAATCCTTCACAGGTGGTACATGGTCCCAGTGAAATTATGTAAATTTCAGGTTAATACATCTAATCAATGTTGGAGGTGTAAAATAAACACAGGCACTCAAATCCACATCTGGTGGGAGTGCCCGGCCCTGGGCCCACTAAAAGAATCGCTCTTGGAGCTACTAAGAGACCTGAGGATTACGCTAGCGAATCTGACACCTGCAAATTTCTTGTTTCACTTGGACCTTGAGACGGGGATCCCAAAGGCTAAGCGGGTATTAATAATCCATATATTTATGGCAGCGAAACTGTGTATGGCAAGACAATGGTTGAGTGAAATAGCACCAACTATTAAGGACATCAAGATACAAGTAGATTATCAAGGAAACATGGAAAAAGCGACCTATAGTAGAGCAGAGAACCTACAAAAAATACGCTGGGATTCAAAACTGAGATCACCCCGAGCATTCAAGAACATCATTGAGAATAACATTGGGATAAACTCCTCCCCCGACCCCCCCCGGCATAAAAGAGACCCCTGACCCACAGGGCCCAAGCGAAAACCGACAATTGTAACTGTTGTATAGTTTGAGTGTTTAAATGTATGTTTCAGTAAAGTAGTGCTCCCCCATATTTACTATTTACTATTTACTATTGCGGATATAGAATCGCAACTGACATCGGCAATACCGAATTACCGACTAATGTGATCTACATATTTAATCTAGTAATGTCGAAACCACACATATCCGCGAAATAATGTAACAAGAATCTAACTTATATGTATAATATTTATGTACAACCTACTGAATTGTGTATGTTTGTATTAAATAAAAAATAAAAAAAGAATACATGTAATACTATTGGCTTTCTATAAACCGAACTAGAGTCCCCATTCATAAGAATTTCTTATGAATGGGGACTCTAGTTCGGTTTATAGAAAGCCAATAGTATTACATGTATTCCATAAGCCGAAATTCGGGTCCCCATTGACTTCAATGGGGTTTGGGTTCGGGGTCAAGTTCGACCCCGAACCTGGACTTTTTTCGGAAGTTCGGCCGAACCCGCCTAACCCGAACATCCAGGTGTCCGCTCCACACTAATTGTAATGTATTTTATGTATGGTACACATGTGGTAGGAAGGCACAACTCACTTTAATATATTTAGATAAGCAGCAATGCTATAAGTGTATTTATATTGTCAATTTTCTATTTTTCAATAAAAAAAAATAAAAAAATCCTAAACAGTCATCTCTAACAAGTAATATGTCTGGTCATCAAAATTCTAAGCACCCACAAAGATCTTGTAACTTACCAGTTAAATATGCTCACTACTTCTTTCTCAAAAATTGCTTGGTTTCTATAAAAGAAGCATATGTTATTCAACTTTAAAGTACCATTGTCTTTTAACTTTCTGTTATTTTTTTTCAAAAATGTTTAATATAAATTTCCAATTTAAATTAGTATTTATTTTATTTTAGGTATGGTTTAATTTGCTCATAACTAGAATACTAAATATATTTCATACTAACAGAAGTACTAATATAAGAATACTAATGGTATTTTTTACGAAGCAACATTTATTGGTCCTTGGTACTGCATAACTAACTAACTTTGGCTCACCCTACAAATAATTTATGTGCATTTCTTAATTTGTCCAGCCTAAAGCTGGGAGATCACTAATATCACTGTCAGGAAAAACCTGTTAGGAGTCTGCGGAAAAAAATAATCTAACCATGCTGCCTATATAGCATAGACCCTCATTAATGTAGGACTGACATTTAGCATTTGAATCAACAGTAGGAACAAAGACTTCAAAAGGGTAGAACCTAATATGCTGGTTAACATTACCCCCAACTCACCTTACTGGGTTGGAGGTGGAAATCTACACATGCAATACATGTTTTTTTTGGGAGCACAGGGCCTCCTTTTTTAAATTACATTTTTTTTACACTTTTCTTTAAATATTGTAAATATTATGGTGAGGAAATATGTACACAACCTGGATACACATAAACCACTGAGATAGCATATTTATGTCCCATATTCATTCTCCTAAGAATATTGACAATTCACTTTGACTCACTATACAATCTTAGAACTTTGAATCTGAGAATGTCTCCCTACTTTATTTAATATCTTATAGTGTTTGTCAAAAAAACAGGCTTGGAAGAAATGATTTTGACTGATTTTTGACTGCTTCACTGAGATGGTCCTGTGACCGTCGGTCACTCCGCATGGTGTGTCTGTGTGTTAATCATAAAAGCTAGGAGGAAACTATGTGTGCATGAAATGTGAATGCTAATGTTGATGTGAACAGTAAGCATGGGTGACAATGATGTGAGTGTGAAAGTGTGGGCAAATGCTCATGTAAACAACCAGGTGGTACGAAATTGTAATAGGAGGTAGCAAACAGACAGTGAGACAGACACAATATGCCGGCACTGTAGTATATGAAGGAGCACAGAACTTGCTGAACAACTCATAGATGAGTTGTTTGCTCCAGCACATTAGACCAGGGTAAAAGGTGAGCTTTAGGGAAACACTTTTATATGGCAAATGTGAAGTATTACTAATGTATGATTGAAACATTAAGCCATTATTCACTGATTTTAAAGTGTCACTCAACTTAAATTGAGCTTGTATACTTTTCATTAAAGGGACTCTGATATGTAGAATATGACAAAGTCTCAAATTAATATATTCCTAACATCAGCTTTTTTTGATGAAAAGGTGACAACACTACAGAAAGTTGACATTATGAGTATATTACTTTGGAACTTCTACATGACAGAGTATCTTTAATTGCTTAGCTAGGGACCCTACAACTTTTTTTCTAGTTCCACACTGATTGTTATCGCTGACATTTAAAATAGTGTCTATTTATTTGATTAAATTTACTAATTTGGACTTTAATATTAAAAAAACCATTACAATACAAATATTATGTAAATAGTTTCATTCAAATCCTTTACATGTGCTTGCGGTGTACAAAACAAAGCTTTACATTTACAGCTTTCTGCAACCAAGCATTTCATGTAATTTGATTTATTTAAATTATTTTCTTTTTTTGTAGTATCAAAGAAATGTGATCGCAATGTCAAGATGGAATGTCAGAGCTACTTTTCTATATTTAAATTATTTATGCTTGCTAATAATATCAAAACACAACAATACATCCTGTTTTCTGTGTCAGCAAAAATAATAAAATATGCAATATTGCACTACACACTCAGAAAAGGAAGTCTAAAAGTATTTAATTACACTGAACTAATACACATATAAAATCAAATAGTAAAGTTTATTAATTTAGTTGGCATAAATAATGTCATATGTAAACATGTCAGGTTTTTTTTATTTGCAATGCAATTTTTATCTTTAATTATATGTTTTAAACAATCCTTTTTATTTGTATAATTTTACTTTTAATATGTATAAATACAAAAGTATTCTACATACTTGCAGATTTCTGATATACTAGCACACGATACAGGACCTAGAGCCTCAGACTTTAAAGTCAATTCCTAGGCTGGTAAATTTTCTAGCACTACTGCCTTTTTTGTTACGCGTTCCATTCCAAACAATCACAGGTAATGCTTTAGACATTAGTCAAGAATCCTTTTCATGTTGTCTTGCGCTTACATAAGGTCACCAGTATCCAGGACCAATGAATGAATACATTTCCCCATACAGTCAACGGAATGAAATTCTACCTCAGGGTAGAATTTTATAACAATGCACGCATATCCAGAATTTTGTTTGCTCTCATGTTGTACTGATTCCAGAAGACTGATTACTTGGATAGGAACAACCACCACTTCCTATGAAAGTCATGTGTGATGCAAACCATTTCACTATGGGGTCTATTGACTAAAGTTTGATATTAGAGGTCATGATTAGCAATAATCTTGATCTACAACCTCAAACAGACTCACCACCCCTTCAGATAACTCATCCTGACATCGCAAAATGGTATTCACATACATTTTGTGTGAAGTCGAGATGAGGCGAGGGAAGGTAAAAATAACCCTTCCCCTGCCAAGATGGTTCCCGGGGGCTACCCAAATGGCTGGAGGTATCAATAAAAATATGATGGCCAAGGAAAGAAAGTCCTGACAAACTGGGGGGGGGGGGGGGGATTCTGCTAAGGTTAATGCCGAGACTTCCAGATTACAGGTATCATCCTGCCCATGCTGAATACTACTAATTCACCCACATCTGAATGTTGACCCATGACCTGATATCCAGGTTACCAAAGGTAGCAGAAATGGTTAAATGACTCTTAACTGAAACTGAATATTAGTTACTCAGAAGACCCAGGCTTATATGCCTTGAAATAGCTAAACTTAACAGACAGCTGTACAAAACCACACAGACATTAGTGGCAGCGTTAGCTACAGGGCCATTGTTTCCCACTGCACTACCACACTTTAGCAGTCCATTTGATAGTCCTCTACTGGGCCCTGTGTCTCTGGGTCAAGTGACACCACCACTACTCTACCCTCTGTCAGATCTCCATGCCACACTGCTAGCTGAAGCTGCTATTCTGCTGCCTCACCTGTACTGCAACCACCTGCTGCCTCACCATCATGTGCATCATAAATGTCTGCTGCACCACAACCCTCTGCTGCTGCTACTGTCGCTGCCAAGAGTCACCAGAAAATGTTACATAGAGTTGACATGCAGACCAGGCTACTTTGCCATGCACTCAACAAACTTTTCCATGAATGGAATGGAAACAATGTATAGTTTTGATTTAAAACTCCCGAGAGGGATTACTTTTATTTTTTATTGGAGTCTGGGGTTATTGGGCAGCCCAAGGGCCTAGGGAGGTATTTTTGTTTATTATGGGAAAGTCTAGGAGCCATTTGGGCAGCTCCCATCCCCATTTATTAAAGCAGTGGTATTTGCCCTTACCCACCATATGTGTAGCTGCCAAATTTGCTCCCAGCCATGTTTTTAATAAAGGGGGGTATGGGCTACTTCCCTGGCCACCAATGTATATTTTGGGGGATGGGAGCACTTGCTCTGACCCTTATATGTGTAACTGGGGAGGACTGGGATTATTTTCATAATAGCCAAATTCATCTCAAAAGGAGTCTCTAGCATTCCATAGAAGTCTATGGGGATGATAGAGGCAATTTTCGGAATGGTGTATGAAACTGAAGTATGCTTTTAGTTTTGAAAGCAATCAGCGTGTATTCAGCCATGATGTCAGAATTGTGCTGCTATTCATTGTTACTTTGTGTAGCTCAAAATTCAGCTTCTGATATGACCCAGATGTTCCCTGAATCATTCCAAACTTGGGCCGATTACTTCAGGTCCAAAGGTTGGTGTATATTTTGTAGACCCTTGAGTGTTTGGAACTTCTACATGATTATCTCTAACTGCTTAGCTAGGGACCCTAACACAAGGTGCATTTAAAAAGATGTGTTTAAAAGGTGTATAAATGTTTATTGAATTTCATCCCACATTGTTTCAAACCAAATAGTGGTTACATTCGTTTATTTTGATTGTACTGTGCATGTGCTAGGTGTTTGCTTTCAACTGCAGAAGCAAATGGGGTATGTGGTGTTGGGGGGTGGGGGGTGCGGGGTGGATTGTTGTGCCACTCTAAAGGGTCAACACAATATGCACTGATTCATTACGAAATGGATTTTGATCGGGCATATTACCCAAATCGAAGGGATCCATGAAATTCGGCTACACAATATGCCATGATTCGGATCAGAATTGGCTGTTATCCAAGTTGAAATGATCTCAAAATCCCACTTTCCCTAAAGAAGAGAAAAATCACTCTACATAAAAGCTCAGGAAGACCTTATATTTAATATATCACTGTTTAAGCAATTAAATGAAGAGTCATTTATTGTGAGCACTCTATAAGATACCCACAAGACTGTAATAGAAACATATAACTATGCACCAATACTAATTAACAAAAGACATCTATCAGTTAACTTCCTTCATTATTTATGGCAACTCAGCAATTTAAATAAATGTTGACAAATTAGTGCCTGCCTAATCAGGTCTCCAAACAGCTGTGAGTTGCTCATTTAGCACAATGTACAGGATGAAAAGCTCACGGCAAGCTTGTCGTTGAACAGAATTTTCCTTTTGGCATTTTATGACTTATATATAATGTAGAACAAACAAAAAAATATTCACATAACTTTTCTTAAAAGCTAAGCATCAATAAAATAAATAATGCTAATTAAAAAAAAAGTTAAATTATGTAAATTTAGACACTGCATATGATCACTAAATGTACTAAATATTTATTTCATTATTTTTTGAGAAAAAAAAAAAGTATTTTGTTATTTCACTCTTTTTACAGTGCATAAGACTTTGTGCCTAGGGGCACATGTGATGTAAATTAAACCACAAATATCATGGTGTCATTTATGACATGGAATCTAAGAATACATAAATAAATAAAGATAGAGTAAACCTCTGTCACAGGTTCTCACAAAAACTGAATTATTATGCCTCAACACCGCCACACTTCAAATGTTCCATCATGTTTTCACAAGAATGTGTCTCAATTTTCAATTCTACCATTTTACAAGTTTTAGTCTGCTCAGCCTTCTTGGTGTAAATCCGATGCCCAGACATCTCTGTTTCCTCACTAGGCAATGGACACTTATTTAGGACGAGAGACAGAAGAAGAGGTTACACATAGTAAGAAAACAAGTGACTTGTTATATTAGCATTCTGTTGTTCTTCCCTCCAAAGAGAAACAGTTGGCCTGTCACAAATCCAGTCAGCACACGGGAACAATTGCATATTAAAAAGAAATATAACAAGTATACACATAGGTTTCACCTGAGGGTAAACAATGTTAATTATGATTTTTCTTCATGGCTTTGCTTTTTAAATATAAATAACATTGAACAAATAACACAATTTACAGTCTCCCTTCAAGCTTCTAAACGTGTATCAAAAGAGAACTTTTCGGAAAAGCACACCAAACATTAACTATAACACATTTTTTTTCTGTTGTAAAAGAAGATCTCATTGCTTTCAGATAGAAACATAGAAAACATAGAAACATAGAATGTGTCGGCAGATAAGAACCATTCGGTCCATCTAGTCTGCCCAATTTTTTTTTTTTTTGAGTACTTTTATTAGTCCCCCGTTCCCGGTCTTATAGCTAGGATAGCCTTGTGTCTATCCCACGCATGCTTAAAATCCTTGACTGTGTTTACCTCTACCACTTCTGCTGGCAGGCTATTCCATACATCCACTACCCTCTCAGTAAAGTAATACTTCCTGATATTACTTTTAAATCGTTGCCCCTCTAGATAGAACTTTAATTAAAATTATTAGAGGAAGAGAAAGGCAATATCATATAAATATATCTATATGTAAGGGGAAGGAAACCCATTTGATATTTGGCATTACAGACACTGCTCAGCTAATCCATGCTGAGTGCAATTCAATACTTCTTCATCTAATGCTCTACTCAAGAAAGAAAATTAAAGCCTAATGCAATAACATCTGACACAAATCTGTTTTGCTGCCCAGAAGCAGATTAAAGAATAGTTAAGATCATGCAAATCTAATTTACGTTTTTATGTTATTCTGTAATCCCAAGCATCAGTTTTTGATTATTACATTTATATTAAGCAACACAGTGGCTGAGGGAAACACTAACTGCCAAAAATGATTAATGCCCCAAAGTAACATATTATAGTTCTAAAAGCATATAAATATTTTTGTGTTATTATCAGTTCTTGCTGTAAGTAATATAAATCAAATACAATTTCAAGTCTGAAAGCAATGAATTAACAGTAATTGCAAGTACAGTCACATTGCGTATTGCTTAAATTAGGATACGACTCATATCATACGAGTTTGTTTATAACAACAGGCTATGAATGTCATATTGTATTCACCTTAAGAATATTAAGATAGAGAGCAAGGTTCTTGCCAATATGCCCTTTTCTATTTCAGCACTACTGTGCCCAAGGGCACAGAGCAAGGTCCATAAAGACATGGTTGGATGAGTTTGGTGTTGAAGAACTTGACGAGCCAACACAGAGCAATGACCTCAACCCTAACCCTGTGGAACATGTTTGAAATGAACTGGAATGGAGATTTTATGCAACAGCAATGCCTGACCTCACAAATGTTCTACTGGATGAATGGGCAAGAATTCCCATAGAAGCTCTCCAAAACCTTGTGGAAAGTCTTCTCAGAAGAGTGGAAATAATAAGAATAAGTGTAAAGAATAAGAGTGGAAGAATAAGTGTAAATAACATCATAGGGCACTGAGCTATTGCTCCAAAAGGAGTGATAGACATTGGCATCAGTAGCATAAGTCAGTTGCCACACCAAGCTGTTATAGCTGCAAAAGGGTGACCAACTGCATATTAATGTCTATGTATTTAGAATGCAATGTCACAAAAGTCCCTGTTGGTGTAATGGTCAGGTGTTCAAATACATTTATTCATATAGTGTAGATAGAGGTGTCTAGACTATATAACAGCTACTAACAATATAACTGTTAAGTATATTGTGTAAAAAAAAAAAAAAAAACCAGAAAAAATCTAAATAAATAAATAACCTAAAGGGGACAATGTTTTTTTTAGGTACAGTTGTCTTTACTATAGTATCAGTTGTTACTAACGTCTCTGCTATAAGGAATATAAACAGATCTGGTAGAGGAATAAACTCACCTGTTGGACAATTCCATTTTCTTCTTTTTCTCTCCCAAAGCTCATTGGAAGAACTCTGGATATCATTTGGGTGCTAGAGGAATAAGAACAATTTGGTTTATTAGCCCAGCAGCAGTAAAGCCCAGTATCCGGAGAGTATATTAAAGAGAAATTAAACAGACCTATTTTTTATTGGTTTTCCTGGGTTTTCTTCCTCATTATTTCTCAATCTGTGTCTGTTAATAAGTAATCCAGAGATCTGATGCATTTTGCCACTCAAATGGTTTCTTTGGAAGCACAATAGAAGCATAGAAAAAAATGAAAGAAATTGATAGTTTACTGAATTTAAGTCTAAAGGATTACTTATTCACTGACAAAGATTGAGAAAAACACAAAAGGTTGGGCACATGCAATATATGTTTTATTCTTTCATTGTATTATGTATGCGTGTATGTAACAATTTTTTAAAATCATATTTCTTACAACGTACTACTAATATTATTTTTATATTAATACATTAATATTAATTTTATTAGTGTCTGCCAATTACAGAATTTCATTAATACGAAGGGCTTTATTCTTTTAAGAGTGAATTGCAGGGAATTGAAAAGGGGAATTTCAAACTTATGGCCAAAGTAGCCGAGTTCAGAAAATTCTCCAATTCAGCTATTCTCTGATATGAATAAATCAATAATTGTTCATAACATTATTCTGAAAAATAAGAACATACTACTAAGATAACATGTTTATATCAGTGTTTCAAATCGTATTTGTAACTGTTGACCAACGTAAGGATTGCGTTCAGCATTTTTAATTCTCTTCTTCATCAGCACAACAAAGGGCAACAACACAATGTTAAATATCCAGAACACGTTTTTACATAATTTTACATATTTTAAATAGCCTACTGGCTATAATAAAATGATATGTGAAAATACAATACATTTTTATATAAGAAGAATGGAGTATAGAAAGCTAATGTAAAAAAAATATTATTTTATCAACTTAATGTAAATAACATCATAAGGCACTGAACTATTGCTCCAAAAGGAGTGATAGACATTGGCATCAGTAGCATAAGTCAGTTGCCACACCCATTGCCGCAGGGAACAATGTAGCAATAGGCACTATGCCTAATACAAACTAAAAAGATTATTCAGAACTGCAGACACAATAAAATTCATGCACATGATGCAATGTAACACACACCACTAGAACAGTAAGTACTGATTATGTATACACTGAAAAGTCCATTTTATTAGGTCACATCTAAAGCTCATTTTCAGAAATAGTGACAGACTGAGCAATACGATTACACATATCATGGAATTTTATACCGGATACTAGGCCCTTACTTTAATACCACAAGAAAAGGTTATTATTATTAGTTCAGTGAACAGTTAAATACTATTATTTATTGAAATTATTGCAGCTTTTATTTTTGTATTTTTATGTTTAATACTTTATTTTCTACCCTCCTACTAAATATTTCTTTAAATACAATTCTTTAAATGTTCCTTAGATGTGTTGTGCCTCAAGTAGTTGAACCTAGAGGTCTATAAGAATTTTTTTGATACATTTCTAAACATGTTGACTAGCCAGCCAAATATACATGTCCTATTCCTACCATACTACCTACCATACTTGCCAACATTGGCCATGTTTCCTTATATTTCAGGGCCTTATACAACTGCTGGGGTGTTCTATATGCTATGGAAAGAACATTCAAGCTGCAGTCTCCCAGTATGTAGGATGCATGTAAGCACAAACAGAATACGATTAAATAATCAGGGTGCAGACAGGACATGCTATGATTAATTAATTGGATTCTGTTTGTCCATATATGCATCCTTCATATTGCCGGGCCATACTTTACTTGCTATTTATGCAACATGTGGAACACATATCGACACGCCAAGAGGAAGCCCAAATAGCGGCGAAACGCGTAGCGTTCTTACCTATACTGCCACATTTTATCTACAGTACAAATTTTTCTGGATTCTTTCTGGACTTATTTTTTTTCGGCTGCACTGGTCCTTTGGACTTTGTTCTTATTTTGGATCTCTGGGGTCAAAAAAGAATACCTGACATCTACAACTACATATGTAAGATGCTATTGTTTTTTTTTATTAAACTTCTATCTTTTTATTGTCTAATATACTACCTCTTCGTCTTGTTTTACTGCCTGAGAGCGTGGGATTGAGAGGAGAGAGGACAACTTTATAAGAGATAGATGAGCGATTTTAATCTACACTGTTTGTGAGTGTAATTATCCACACTGCACCATCACTGTATTAATTTACTGTATTACACTATGTTTGTCTTTTTCTGTCCCCTTATATATATAATGTGAGACATTGAAGACCTGCATCATACTGCACTGAAAATTTCTCTCAGGCAAATATTATATTTTGTTTATATAATTTTGTTTATATAATTTAAATATTTTTGGTGAATTTTACTTAGCGCACCAATCACACCTATTTGTTTGGGTTATATGTTTTGGTTTTTTGCACGTGTGTCTTCAGAGGAACACATAGATTGGTGCTGCTTTGTTATAGTTTAAAGCGCCAGGATCTATCTTTTCTATCTACATATGTGTCCATGGAAACATGGCAAGTGTAGCCAAGTATGTCTTCCTGTGTATAGCTTAATGTTTAGGGAAACTACATTCATAGCAGCTTTAATACAATGTGACTCCAGTGCACTTATGTTTGGTATAATTCCATAAAAGCCTGTTGAATTTGCTCTTTCCAATTGCCCAGTGCATGTAGCATAATGCTCTTTGTCAACCATAACCAGACATAAAAACTAGCAGGTGGAGCTGTAAAACATTGCATTTTATTGCTATTTCATGCACAAGGTGTAATAAGAGACTTTCCTCTTCACTAAGGGTTTTTTTTTCCGGTAACATGAGTGGCAAGACCATAGACCTTCTATTCTGTAAATCCATAGGAGGGAGGGTGTAAAGTTCCCACCTAGAATAAACGATCCTGACCTTTCAAGTGATGAAAGATATAAACTATATAATTATCATGTTTGCTGGTTCAGCTGGAGTGGTGACAACTTACTAGACTCAGTGTCTGGTCTTTGAGTCACATTTAAAGCACGTTACATGAAATCATTAGCTTAATATCCTACCCAGCCCAACCTTTTTTATGGCCTCGTAGACTTTAAATAGGAAATTGCAACTTGTAAATGTGTGGCGTGCTTTTTTAATATTAAATATTACCAACTTTCGCTCATAAATTATGAATAACACAGTGTGTCGGAGCCTTGTTTTATTACAGAGTGATTTTGCGTTCTTGTAAAGTGCATCTGTACTTCCATTGTAGTGACAGGTTCTATGTTAAATAACTATTTTATGAACATTAATAAAATGTGCCAAATCTATACATGTGGAATATTACTTATGGAAAGTAAATGGTTTATATTGTTCGTATTTGACTAATGTTTTATTTAGTAGGCTAATGTTGTATTTTTTTGTGTTTGCAAACTTGTGTTCAAAAGGACTGTGTAGTTATTGACAGAAATGCCAAAAATATTAATTCAAAATTAGCCTACCTACTCAGCATCTCTCATTAATAAATCATATAGTTTCTATGTTATTGGTTTTCCACTGACTTCACATTTTAAATCACTTTTTTAGCTGTAAATGGAAATCAATATAGTCTTAAAGAGACAAATTAGATTCCATGGCTTTTGCTCCTTAAGATGTCATTGCAAAATGTGCTACTTAAGCACCCATAGTGGTAACAAAATAGGACATCTGTATAATGTTTGGAAATATTTATCTTGTTCATTTTTAGTGGTTATTGAGAGAGCTATATACATAAAAATGGCACTCAAAGACAAACAATACAAAGAAAGTAAAGGACAGGTATATGAAATCAATCCATAGAAATCCTGGCCATGTAGGAAAAATAAATATTTTTACAAATATAAATGTACTAGTCTGATAAAAATCTTTTTGATGTTTTTTTTTTAATCCACAAGCTGCATCATTTTTAAACTGCTCCATAGTGTCACATATAAGAAATGTTATTTTATAACTTTTTCATTTATTATACCAACCTTATAATATAACACTCAATTATATTAGACAAATTACTTTTTATCATACAACCGACAAAGCAAGAATTGTTAAGTCATTTACCTCTTTTATGTAATGTATCAATTAATAAATTTTTATATTTTATCTTAATTTTTTCATAAATCTATTTCTGAATCCTTTCCATTCATTGCAGGGAACTATTGTGTGTCCCTGACTCGCACCCAGTGCTTTCAGCCAGGCAAAGGTGTCCATGTCATGAAAAGAGTGTAAGGATTACTTAATGCTGCTACATAGAATCCATTGTAAACACGCACAGTATAACCCTGTTTAATGTACATATGAATAGATTGGTGTGGTCCATATACACTGCCCCATTTTATCTGCATAATCTATGACATTAAAGCAACCGAGCAGGTAAGTGATCTTGAGTATAATTTAAAATGGCAAGAAAGGAAGCAAATGATAAGTTGCTAAACTGCACCCAAAAAATGTGTTACATTTTAGTGGCCCATTAAACAGCATGTCCACTCAGTTAGGAAGGTAAACATATTAAAGTACAGAGGGTCAGGAGAGCTCACCATGTGGTTAACTGGACTCAGATCCCAGGTACTTCCATATTATCATAAATTAAGCAGAATGATGGTCCATCCGAGGCTCCGTACAATGACGCCATAGGCAACAGTCACACAATTAACGGGCTGCTCAGTATGTAAATTCTAATATGGAATTGCTTTATTGGATAAAATCAAGTGACATATAAAAAAAATAACAAAAAACAGCCCTATATAGGGCTCAAAAAATGCCTGACGTGTTTTGTACTGCTCAGGTACATAGTCATGGGCAGTCACTAAGTACCTGAGTGGTAAAAACATGTCAGACATTTTTGGGCCCTATGTAGGACTGAGTTTTGTGCACTGTGGAGTTTTATTTTTTTATATATCCCCCGTTTATTATGTGACTGTTGCCTAAGGCAAATATTACCCATCTCTTTCTGAATCCAACCTCAGATTTGGGTATATTTTCTCATTAAATGCATAAATAATTAACATAAGCTGTTTGGGTCTAAGGGAAGAGTCAGTTTACCTGGCACACAAAGGGAATGTATGGAAAAAGCATCGCTTTGATTACTGTATTAGACTTTCATTGTGAGACATTTCTTGAAGGCTTGTTCCGCTTCAGGCAGTGCTTTCCCTTGTTGAACATGGGTACATTTTTCTCATTATGTTAAGTACTTTGATCTCTCAATGAATGTGAAGCATTTCATAAACGGTAATGTAAAACCCACACAAGGCAAAGTGATGAAAAAAAGATCTAAATAATTACAACTGTTCTTCTCAGATAACCATAAAGTATACCATGCTAACTGTAAATAAGGTTGTGACTATAAAAAAGGACCGTTCTTATCATTATCCTAGTAGATGTCCCCTTCCATTGCATATCCCGAGAGACTTTTTTTTTACAGTGATGAAAAATATACCTTTTAAAGAAATGAACAATACTTTATGGTTTGTGTCTGTCTTCCAAAAAGCACTAAAGGCAATTTTCTTTAACGAGTACATCTCTAGCCTGTCAGAACATATGCCCATCTGTTAAAAATAATTTGATATTGCTATATATTATGAGGATGAAACATGTAATTCATTATAAATTGCCTCAGCCTCATTTAATACTTAAAGGGACAGTGAAGCCAATGTTTTATTCTTGTGCAAATCTCTCAAGCAGCTGGCTTGTCATGAAGCATAACTATTACTTTAAAGTGGCCCTCAAAGCTGTTGTTTATTTAATAATATAATACTCCATCCATACTGTTATATAAATATTCTTTATTTTTTTTAAATATTATTTTGCAGAGAATTGGGTACAATTTCAGAAAGGAAAATCTATATTACTAATATGTTTTTAGGAAACAGACAAAAAGCTTAGTAAACATTGTATTAATCAATAGAGCAAAAAGACTACATATCTATAAGTTTTAATAACATGTTTTACCAATTGTGAAGCATTACAAAGATCTAACAAAACTTAAAATTAGCAGCCTATCAGAAAGGAGAGGTCAGGTGCATTCTGGTACATTTTATGTTCTAACCACAAAACAAAGTGAAAATATGTTATATAAAATATCATTCTGCTGAATGACTTACTTACTTACTAAAATATTAACGTACAGATAGCTTTTTGTACTCTGCTAATGAATTGTCTTGCGTGAGAGGCCCAATCTGAAAAAACATAGCAAAAGAAATACACTATAAAGAGATTTATCCTCCACAAAATTGATACAGTTGTTTATCATATTAAATTACAGAACTAATTGGACCCTCTCCTACAATAAAAGGAAACTTTTTCTTACTTTCTGTGTGAGTATTTATCAGTCAGAGTAGGGAAACTCTCACATCAACTTTCAAAAAAAGATTTGCCAGCTTGTAATTACTGCCTGCAGCATGGAGACAAATGCAATTTTTTTTAATGCTAACTGTGTTATAGTTACATCTGAGGGATATAATGGTACAAATGTAATACGGCCTAACCAGTTTGTCTTAGCGAGGCCTTACCGTGATGATTTGAAACAGCTGAACTAAATCAACAGTTACCTTGAGCCAAAAGTCTTAGGAGAGCAATTAGAGTCAAAGCTTGGGTTTTGAACCCAATATGGTCTGTCAGTCTCAATGATTTGTGCTTGTTGTACTCGGTCTCATTTCCTGCGTGAAATATGAGGCTGTGTAAAGAGGAAAAATTCCCAAGATTAAAAAATATTTGACCTCAGTGCATTTGCGAGCATAAAAGTACACATGTCTAAACGACCATTTTGGTTTGTAGTACAAAGTTCTATTGATGTTGGCAGGCAGAGCTTCCCTGTCTCATAGCCACATGAATGGTTTCAAATTTCAGCCAAAAAATGTTTTCCACATGCTTTAGTGTGGGCCAATTTACACAGCAGTTTTTGTGGAGACTGCGGCCAAGGGCCTTTATAAAGGGTTGCCTTCTTTGGGATCAGAGAAACCGCAACAGACACATTGCTAATGCAATCTAATTATCTGCTTGAATATTTTTCCAGATATATCGAATGTCTAAAAATATTGCAATAAAAAGGTATTATTTTGGTCCCTGGACTGAGACAGTGTCATAAAGAACCTGTTTATCAGAAGGTGGTGTAATAGCTTAATTCCCCTCCCCTACAATTATGTTTAAACTAGGCAATCAAAACAGAACTCCCTTCAGGCAAGAAGGTTGTTTGTTGATTCATGTTAAATTAATACACCTAAAAAAAAAAAAAAAATCTTACATCTGCAAAGGAGTGGCTCCTCATTTAACCCGAGAGTGAGAGAGTCTTAAAATTACAAGTTCATGTTTGTTAATTTGTGGCTGTATCGTTGATCCAGAGATGGCACATTTATTGCAGAACAACGAAGTGGAATGTTCCGTGTCTGAACACATGGACAGGTTTTTTTTTTTTTTATCTTTGTACACACTGTACCCATAAATATAATAACACTTGAATAAATCTTTCTGCAAACATTTCATGCTTCTGCATAGTGTAAATGAATTTCTGACTGTGCTGTCTGCAAACTCATATGAATGTCTGTGTTCAGAAGAAAAAATAATATGTACAAGTATATTCTGTGTGATTATTGCTGTTGATATTGTGATATCCATAGAGACTATTGGTCACATTTTGGTTTAGCAATGGCCTTAATGTCCGACAGAATTAAGGCCCACTCCAAGTGGGAAAATCAGTATAAATGGTAAACTTGATATTTCTGTGTAAACTAAACATATTTAGAATACAGATATTCATATATACCGATTTATAATTATTTAAAAAAAAAATTTTATTAAATTTTTTTTATGGTTTCATAGTTTTTATCGTAATTAACAATATCGTATGGCGCAAAGGGAATCATCGTATGAAAATACACATAGATATACAGTGCTATATTGGTAAAGAAACCACCAACTAATTAAAGGCCGCTAGACACAATTGAGGAATAAAAGTAAAGTGGTGACCGACACATATTGATACCCTTAAAACCGAAGTGTATATTAATTAGGTCTATTGTGGATTATGATTTCACACCGGTGAATAAAATGGACGCTGGACAGAGCAGGAGTGGGATAGGAGGATGAGACAGGGAATTTTTTTTTGTTTCCTCTCGTCTAAATACAAAGTATATATAATACCCCTCGATGAATGAGTTATCGCTACAAGGAGGGAAGGGATGGGGGAAGGGGGAGGGGGGAAGGGGAATAGGGAGAGATTAATAGGGGTATCTGGGAATAGTGATCACTGGATTTGTATTTCTTTCTTTTGTATTTAATTTAATATTTTTGTAATTTACTTCTTTTGTATTTAATTCTGTATTTTTGTATTTTACTTGTTTTTTTTATGCTTTAAAATAATAAAGATTGATAAATTTAAAGATGTACAGTGCTATATTCACATAACAGCATATAAAATAATAACATGAATCAAGTAAACGGACATATCCAAGGCTATTTACCTTTTTAACTCTCTCAAAAAAAATTTTTTTACTTTAACATGCAATGGTAGGTCATTTTCAAGTCAGTGTGGTACTTTAAATACATTGTAATTTCATGAAGCATTACATTTTTCTTATTTTCCAATTCAAATTTGCCTATGGACATAGCTGTTGAGTACTATATTGTTTATACTCTGCAGTCCAGGCCAACAGTGATCAAAACAAGCACCCTTCCCAAGAAAAAAACAAAACCACCACCATGGCGTGTGTTCGGAATTATTTAATGCTCTGATGCTTGAGGCATGAAATGTATAATAATTATAATGTTTTATCATTATTAACTTGGAATAATTAGCAACCACACAGCAGGATCACAGTGAACTGATTTTGTTTATATCTATTAAGGATCAGGACAAAGTGTAACTTTTAGAATATTTTGGCAGCACATACTTTTTATCATTGTTGAAATATAAGTTGCTTCACTATTAAACCTGCTATGCGGCTCCTTCAAAGTCAACACTAATTTTATAATCCTCACCATTATCAGGGCCTATAATAGAGATTGGTCAGTGTGGTACTTTTTTAAACAAATAATAGGGAAAAGGTGACAGCAGCAATAAATTAATTGCATTTTTTTTTATAGAAAATGAATTTTTGCACAACCGGCATGCATTCCCACCAGCATATCTCTTCCATCTTGGCAGAGCACATGTACCAGTTAGTACTTAATTCTGAACATAATAGAATATTAATAAATAACATGCTTCTTTAAAGGGGCTGTTCCAAATAAAGTGTTTATAACGATATTTCGATAAGTACTGGATCAGGTAGAGTAAAGAAAAATAAATAGTTGCCTTCTTAGTTTTTTACTCAACACTACCTAAAAGTTAAAAACTATGAAAGTGTAACAGAGTTATTGCTGGGACTTGAGGATGTTACCATTTATTACGGTTCTTTTTCTAAACTCACTCTTTGAGTGTAGGTAGGATAGGTAGGGTAGTACATAGGGATTTTTCTTATTTTGCAATTCAAATTTGTTTATGGACAGACCTGTTGTGTACTTTATTACATACTCTAGAGTCCAGACCAACACAGTCCAACAGTGATCAACACAAGTGCCCTTCCATAGAAAAAACAAAACCACCACCATGAAGTGTGTTTCAAATTATTTATTGCTCTGATTCTTGAGGCATAAATGTATAATAATTATAATGTTTTATCATTATTAACTTGAAATAATTACCAACCAGACAGCAGGATCACAGTGAACTGATTTTGTTTATATCTTTTAAGCATAAGGACAAAGAGTAACTTTTAGAACATTTTGGCAGAACATATTTTTCCCATAAGTTGCTTCAGTGATAAACCTGCTTCAAAGTCAAACTAATATTTATACTTCTCATCATTATCAGGGTCTATGGTGGAAATTGGTCAGTGTGGTACATTTAAAAATAAATAGGCAAAAGGTGGCAGTAGCAATAAATGAATTGAATTACCGTATTTTCTCGATTATAAGATGACCCTGATTATAAGACGACCCCCCAAACTTTGGATATTCCTTTAGGAAAAAAACTAAAAGCCTGAATATAAGACTACCCTATAGGAAAAAAGTTGAACTTGTATATATTCACATGTAAATTGCTTTTTTAATAAAAAATTATGATATCAAAAAATGCATTTCTTGTTTTTATTTCCTTTTATGTGCCAATGCTGCCTCCCTCTTTCCCTTGTCCCCAGCTTTCTCCCCCCCCCCCTAGTGTTGTCTCTCTCTCCCCCTCCCTTCCCTTGTCTCTCCCCCCTCCCTTGTTTCTCTCTTCCCCTCCCTCCCCCTTGTTTCTCTCTTCCCCTCCCTCCCTCCCCTTGTTTCTCTGGTTCCCCCCTCCCTCCCCTTGTTGCTCTGGTGCCCCCTCCCTCCCTCCCTCCCTCCCTCCCCTTGTTGCTCTGGTGCCCCCTCCCTCCCTCCCCTTGTTGCTCTGGTGCCCCCTCCCTCCATCCACCCCCCTCCCTCCCCCTCACCTGTGTAATAATCCCTGGTGGCTAGTGGGGGCAGCCAGGGGATGTCTTCACGTATCGTGCAGACATCCCCCAGCTGCCCTATTCTCCCTGGTGGCTAGTGGGGCAGCAGAGGATGTCTGCGCGATGAGCGCAGGCCTCCCCTGCTGCTGCCCGGCACGATCGCCGGGACTTCTGTGACGAAAGCGGAAGTACCCGCCTTCTTCATAGAAGCCCCGGCGGTTGTGCCGGGCGGAAGCAGGGGAGTCTGCGCTCATCGCGCAGACATCCCCTGCTGTTAGAGAGGGGGATCCAGGTCCCCTGCAGCTCTGCTGGGGACCTGGATCCATGTCTTATAATCTGACCTCCATTTGAGGTCAGATTATAAGACGACATCGATTATAAGACGAGGGGGACTTTCAGAAAAAAAATTCAGAAAAAAACCTCGTCTTATAATTGAGCAAATACGGTATTTTTTTTCTTTATAGTGATATATGCATTTTTATACAACCTGCATGCATTTCCACCACCATATCCCTTACATCTTCTTTTACATCAAGAATGATATAGGCATAAAAGCAAAGAATCAGCGGAGTACATGTACCAGTTAGTACTTAATTCTCATCATATTAGAACATTAATAAATAACATGCTTCTTTAAAGGGGAAGTGCCACATAGAGTACTTAAAAATATATTTTTAGATAAGTAATGTATCAGGTAAAGAAAAATGAATCAATTTCTTATTAGTTTTCTATGCAGCAGAGTTCAAAAGAGAGTTGATAATTGCACAGTAATAACTAATGACAGCACTTTCTCAAATGGGAGAAGAAAAACTTTTTCTAAATTAGCCAATGGCTGAGGCCAGGGCGACAATCAGATGGCTCCTGAAGGCAATTGAAATCCCAGCCTTAATGGGATGAGATTTTAGTTTCCATCCATCCTCAGCGGAGGATGTATGGGTTTCAGAGCCATTGGGGTTTTATTTTCTTTCTTTGCGGGCTCTTTTTTTAAGGAAGATTGTTTTTATTTTTGAATAGCCCCTTTCCCCCCGGGCCAAAGATGAGGGCTCAGCGGTGTCACTTATCATCATAGAATGTTTATTAAGGTAATTTTATTCACAATGGAACCCTTTGAGTGCCATGACTGATTGTCATTACCCACCATCATAATACTCAAAGTTCCAGGTTTTTTTTTTTTACATTTCACCCCTTCCCTACGTGGAGAACTTAGAAGTGGTGGCATAGGTAGGGATTTAAAAAAAATCTATATTTTAATTATTTTAGGGGGTCTTGTGCATTGGGGCAACTCTCTGCCCCATGGTTACTAGAGGGTATTTAAGGGATTTTTAAAAGAGGGGTACACAGCAATGATCAGTAAACTGTTCTAGTAGCAAAAGTAACAGTAATTATACCACACCCACAGTAATCACTTAATAGGGGGCTGGAAGCATTTTGCATAACCTCTGGCTCCATCAGTTTTAAGGGGACCTCGGCCTAGATCCAACCCCAGTAATTTTACAGCACCCATTTTGCTTATTATTAGTCCGGGATGTCTTTCCCAGGCCAAGGGCCCAATATATATTAGAGGGCTGAACTCTTTTAAACAGTCCTAGGCCCTGGTATGAATAGGGGGCAGAACAATTACCTTCTCCTATAAGAACAGTAATGGTAATATTATTGCCTGTTTATTTACTGCATAATGCATTTTTGTATTAAACGGGTACGATAATGATTTTACTGCACCCATTAAGTAATGGTTGAGCATTCATTTAATAGTTGGAATTGTTAACTCAAAATCAGACTGTAACTTCCTCCCCCACTGAAATGAACGGGAGGCGAGTGAAACCTTGGTCGCTCTCCATCTTGCCTGCCTTCACCACATCTTGAACTCACAGAAATGCTTTGTGAAGAGCCTTTTGAGAGTTAAAGATAGGGGCATGTGTGGGAGGTCCAATCTGTCCGATTTTTGTTGTCAGAATGATTCCATACATTCAGTTATTATAATTTTTTTAAAGACCTTCATATTTAATAGTCCTAATATTCATAAAAGTATCTTGTATTTAACAAGAAAGTTATTTCATTGCAGGATCACTTTATACTATTCAGATCTTTTAATTATGTTCTGTGACATTTTTTGGTTTGCTCGTTTTTGCTCTTATATGTACATATGAACCTTATATTTTATTACAATACCCCCCCCCCTCCCCCAAAGACACGTCCGTGGGTACATCTTACTGATTCATTTTGGAACAAAGTTACATCTCAACATAATCTTATAATGGAGCTCAATCAATTTTTTGACTTTGGGTATAATTTTCAACCAGTCCAGGGACATTATCTCAACATCCAAGTAATTTTTTTAATATCTTTATTATGTTCCCCATGCTTCTCCATGTCATGTCAATGATATTGAGTATTGAGAAGTACTACCCTTAATTTATCACCGGATTTCAACAAACTATATAAACCCTCAATTTCATTATCCTTTCCAGACAAATAGCTATTGACTCTTAAATATCTAAAGATCTCTCTATGGGAAAGAAAAAAATCTCTAATTACGTTGTTAAAGCATTTCATTTCCTGCCCTTTTAATATATCAGAAAAGGTAAGTATCCCATTTTCCTTACATATTCTTAAATCCATATCATCAGTATTATATTCTAAGAGACTAATGTTGCTGTTGATTCTAATAACACTTTTCCCGTTCAAATTGTAGTCAACTGTAAATCTAAAGTAAATCCAAAATGTCAGTATATGTTAACCCAGTATGCTCTTCCTTAGCCATCTATTTTATCTGCATAGATGTTTCTGTGTAAATGGGATAAAAAATAGGTTTAAAAATTAATGTCCTATTCAGATACTCATATTTCAAGAGGCAGGTGAAGAGAAAGTTGTCCAAGGCAGGTGGAGAGAAAGTTGTCTTAGCGAAGATGCACTAGTGGCGGCCCTCCAGAGCCTGTGGATTTCTAAGGAAGAGCTTCTCCAGTTCATAGGTACCTAAGCCATCATTGCTTTAGAATGGTTGAAAAGGACCATTGGCGGATGGACCTGGTCATGAGTATTTAATGTCCATTGATCTATTATGTATTAACACAAGATAGGATCTGCGCCCTCCTTCCCTATCAATGAACAACACTGAAGGCAACACTGAACACTAATTGTGAGACCCCTGAACACCAGTGATACAGAACACCAGTGGAATCAAAAAAATGGTGCAAGTGCCTCAAATAATTATGAAAATTAGTTTAAAACATTATACTATGATTGCAACACGAGTACGTTTTGTAAAATGTAGCGATTAATATGGCAACATTAAAAATAATATCACAAAATGCAAAGGGTCTAAACACGCCACATAAAAGGAGGATGTTAATGGAAGAAGCAAACAAAAAAGGTTCCCAAATAATTTGTGTCCAAGAAACCCACTTTGCTCAAAACAAAATATCAAAATGGTACAACAAAAAATTTCCGGTAGCAATTCACTCTACAGCACTTACAAAAAAGGCAGGGGTATCAATACTTATACACAAATCAGTAATGTATGAAGAACAAAGTAGGAAGGTAGATACAAAAGGTAGGTACTTGTTCTTAAAATGTAAAATTAATAGCGTCCCCTACAATATTATATATATACATGAACCAAACGAAAATCCACTAAGATTTGTTGAATCGATTTTAAGTAAATATAAAAACCAAGAGAGAGGGAAATGGATAGTATGTAGAGATATGAACTCATTGGCAAATGTAGAACTAGATTCAACAAGTTCGATAAACAACAAATATAGAAAGAAAAGGATACAACAAAGTACACAATTTCAAAAATTATTAAGAAAATTTGGACTATTGGACGCATGGAGAATAGAAAATATGGAGTGTAGAGACTATTCCTTCTTCTCCCAAGTGCATAATACATATAGCAGACTGGACTATATACTGATAGATAAAAACTCATTGCAAGAAATTAAATCTTGCAAGATAGGTTTGATAAGCTGGTCAGACCATGCCCCAGTGGAGATCGAACTAAAAACAATGTTCGCAACAACAGGTAGAGGTATGTGGCGCATAAACGAATATCTGTTAGCTAAAGAAAATATACAACAAGAGATAAAAGAAGAATTAGAAATTTTTTTTAGTGTTAATGATCAACAAGTTATAACTATAGAAACATTATGGACTGCAGATAAGGCAGTTATAAGGGGAGTACTTATAAAACAAGCATCCTGGCATAAAAAACTAAGACAGGAAAAGAAAATGAAGTTATTAAACTTACTAGAACAACTAGAGGTCAAAAATAAAGGGGATAGTAAAGTGATACTTAAAAAAGAGATAACAGAGACAAAAAAAAGAGCTAGCTAAATTACAAATAGGAGAAACAAAATTTAAAATAAAAAAATTAAAACAGTTATTTTACACAAAAGGGAACAAAGCAGATACTTTATTGGCAAATAAACTAAGACAACAGGATTTTAGAGCAGTAATCCCACAAATTATAACATCAAAAGGGAAGATATTAATTAATCCAAAACATATATCTGAGGAATTTGCTCAATATTATGCTGCTTTATATAATCTCGACAAAGATCAAGATACTTTCCAGCCATCACAGGAAGATATGGAACATTACCTGGAGGAATTTCCAAAATTAAAGACTGAACAAATAGAAAATCTAAAAAAAACAATTTAAGAAAAAGAAATTTCGAAAATAATTAAAGAACTAGCTCTGCATAAATGCCCAGGACCAGATGGCTATAGTAATCAATATTACAAATGTTTTAACTCAATATTAACTCCTTACTTAAAAATATTATATAATAAATGTAAAGGAAAAAAGGGCTTCCCAGAAGAAATGTTGCAGGCGACCATAGTGACCATCCCGAAACCAGGGAAAAAACTAACTGGGTGCACAGATTTTCGTCCCATATCGCTACTAAATACAGACATGAAAATATATTCAAAACTATGGGCAAATAGAATAAAAGGAATACTCCCCGAAATAGTGCACTATGACCAAACAGGTTTTATAACCGGTAGGCAGACAGGAGATAACATCAGGAAATTTTCAAATGTTATGTCATGTTTAAAAAATTCTAAAACAACAGGTTTAATGTTAGCGATTGACGCTGAAAAAGCATTCGATCGACTTCATTGGGATTTTTTGGAACTAGTAATGTTAACATTTGGCTTCCCAGACCTATCAGTGGAGGCAATACATGCAATATATAGGAAACCGACTGCAGCAGAAGTGTACTCAGGTTTTCCATCAGAAAGATTTAACATAACCAATGGCACACGACAGGGGTGTCCCCTGTCGCCATTATTATATGTTTTGGCGTTAGAGCCACTAGCAATGAAGCTGCGAGCAGACGCCAATATAAAAGGAGTGCAATTCCCAAATAAGTCCCATATTTGCGGATGATATGATGGTTTCGTTAACTAAAATATCCGAATCGTTACCAGCTCTGATAAAACAACTAGAAGAATATGGAAAAGTATCATACCACAAAATAAACACAAGTAAGACACAAGCTCTACTGATAGGCCCGGGAAGAAGGGGGAATAACCAGCTTAAAAGAAAAATATGCATTTGATTGGCGAGAAGAATATATAGATTACCTGGGAGTAAAATTAGCAGACAATAGTTATAAAATGCTAAGATACAATATATATGATAAGTGGAAAATACTAAAACAAGAAATGGAAAAATGGAGGAAAATGGAGATCTCGTGGGTAGGAAGGATAGCTGCAATTAAAATGACAACTATACCAAAAATGTTATATGTTTTTAGAACACTATCTCTAAAAATCCCTAAAACTTTTTTTCGAAAAGCTCAGACAGACATACATAAATGCACTAATGGAGGGAAAAAAACCGAGAGTAAAATCATTGACATTACAACAAGCACGTGATAAAGGAGGGATGGGCTACCTAATCTAGAATATTATTATTTAGCATCTCAAATAAGGCAGACAATACAATGCTATACACCAGTAGGAGCAATAGCATGGGTCGATCTGGAAGATCGTCAATTTCATCCACAAAGAATGTGTCATAATATAGGGAAAACACCCGCAAAAAATAAACAAAGGGAAAACTGGATGTACACAACTGAGATCTCAATAAACATGTGGAGACAATATTGTATAAAGACCTTAGAATTAAAAGAAATAACGTGGTTTTCACCAATACAAGAAATAGAAGCCCAAATCCCACAACTCAATTTAAAAAGATGGGTAGTCAAGGGGATCACGAGCTTACAATGCATAAGGGACAAAAACGAACTATTACCTTTCGAGGAAATAGTAAGAAGATATGGAATCCAAAATTCAGAATTTTATAAATATCTGCAAATTAGAGATTTATGTAC
The DNA here is from genome assembly GCA_036172795.1 of Pelodytes ibericus. NCBI lineage: Eukaryota > Metazoa > Chordata > Amphibia > Anura > Pelodytidae > Pelodytes > Pelodytes ibericus. The sequence continues at coordinate 90,362,519 of CM069860.1, forward strand.
AAAAGTAAAAATGTGGGACAGAGAGACTACGATGATACAAAATAAAATTTTAAAATTATGCAATTATGGAGAAGGGAAAAACCAAAAAGGGATCTCATTAATATATAAAAGTTTGGTAGAGAGTAATAGCGGGAGCAAATTTAAAAGTATGGAAAGATGGGAACAAGAATTGGGAAAGGAAATAACTGCGGAAATGTGGATGAGAAGTTTCAGACAATTAAACTCATATTCACATTGCACAAATTACATAGAGCTACAAAGGAAAATCATATATAGGTGGCACTTGACACCAATAAACCTACACAAAATGTATAGGAATACACAATGCTGGAGAAGATGTGGGGCAATTGGAACAGTTATGCACATATAGTGGGAGTGCCCAAAAGTAGCAGAATTCTGGAAAAGCATATTTGAGATGGTAGAACAAGAACTAAAAATAGAAGGAACTCCAGAAACAGTGCTATTAAACATTTTCCCAAGACAAGTCCCAGGAAATACAAGGAAGGTGTTAGGACACATTTTTCTTGTAGCAAAACATGCAATAGCAAAAAATTGGAAAAAAATAAACCTGCCCGGAAAAGAGGAAATAATTACAAAGATCACTATAAATAAATATTATGAGAAAATGCATTACTCAATATCAAACACAATGGAAAAACACAGTTTGATATGGAGCGGATGGAGGAGAGAGTAGGAGGGGGTGGGGGCTGGAGGAGAGGGGGAATTCCTTTTTTTTTTTTTTTTTTTGTCTTCCTTATCACTGCTGTTTTTTTTTTCTTCTCTTTTCTCTCTCTTTGTTGTTTGTTGTTGTTTGTGGTGGTTTGTCTTGTCTGTCAAATAGGTGAAGGATAGAGATAGTGGGTTGAAGGCATAACAGAGGGATGGTATTAGGGGGAAGAGGGGAAGGGAGAGAGGAGAGAGTAAGGGAGAGATCCCTAAGTGGGCTATTGCAATATTACTATATACTGTCCCTTTCTTATTTGGTATTATGTTTAATGTCTTAAAGTCCTGCTTTTGTGAATATAATTCTGTTGATATTTATGTATTTGTAAAATGTAAAATAAAAAATTATTAATATTAAAAAACATTATACTTTTAAAAAAATAATAATATGGTACAATTAGGAACATATGAATAATTACATACAGTAAGCAGCACAGTACAAGTTAAAGTCTGTTAGCTTGGTACTCTAATTTTTATGGGTGGTTACAGATGACCTGACGTGTTTTGATGTGTAAACAGGGTTTCCTCAGAGGTGTTATAATTTGTGATGAGCAGATGACATTTCTTGTAGTTATAGTTGATCCCCTTATTTTTGGATTGTGCACTTGTCAGGGCCATTACCAGGTCAGATAGGAGTTTCAGTGCAGGGATGTTATTTATTGTGCAGAGGGAGAACAGGTAAAGAAACAAAGAGATAGGGATTGGAATAAAGACTGAAGGAGAAACAAAAGGGAACTTTAGCAAAAACTGCAGAATGAGAAAAGGGTTTGAGTAGGAACTACAGTATAAACAAGAACTATAGAACGGACTGTCAACAAAGTAGAGGTAGGAATAGAGAGTGATATGCAAGGGGTGAGGCCTTAGATAAAGGTAACTAAGCAGGAACACCCGAGAGAGGGTGACTAAGCAGGAACACCCGAGTGAGGGTGACTAAGCAGGAACACCCGAGAGAGGGTGAGGACTGAGCAGGGTAGCTAAGCAGGAGGAACACCCTAGAGAGGGTGAGGACTGAGCAGGAGTGACTTTAAGATAGTAACTAAGCTGAAGAAATCTTGCTGTAGCCAGAGGGTCTTGGAGATGCTGAAAATCAATTAATGTAATTAAGCTGAACTATTCCTCTTTCCATTCCTCCCACTGATATTACTTAAGCTGCAGCTATAGCCCTCCACTCATGGATCCCTACACCCATCTAGTTACAGGTAAATATTTATATGACGAGCTAAGTCAGGATACTATGCCCAGTTGGCAATGGTGAATATGGTTTGCGATGTCAGTTTTGTTTTCGCTTGAGTGTTGGATAAAGACACTTGCTTTAAGAGGCCGCTTGACTGTTGGCAGACTGATCAGCAAAAGAATCCTTTCTACGAAGAAGCTGGATTGTCAAAGGTTGTCAACTTACAGTGAAGTGCGTGGTTATCAGTGGCCCTGATCATCCACATCCATATCAGTACATAATAACAATCATCCCGTTCCTCAGCAGGTCTTAAAATGAGGTAAATAGAACCTCACATGAATACCGTGCTATGATTTATTTAACAGAAAAAAGCCAAAATGGAGATTCATTTATGATTCAGTAGCTTGTAGAATAACTTTTAGCAGCAATAACATAAAGTAATCATGTTCTATATGACTATCAGTCTCTCACGTCATTGTGAAGGAATTTTGGCCCACTCTTCTCTACAACATTACTTTTCATTCATTGAGGTTTACTGCCATTTATTTATGCACAGCTTGAATGTTTTTTTTTAATAGAAACGGTATTCCCTGATGACATTGGCCTCATTAAGCAGGTTAATGCGCCCTGCCTCAAAGCATGAATGGCTCAGGAATGGTTTGAGGAACACAACAACGAGTTCAAGGTGTTGACTTGGCCTCCAAATTCCCCAAAATCTAATCAAGCATCTGTGAGATGTGCTGGAAAACAAATCCATGGGGCCCCACCTCGCAACTTGCAGGACTGAAAGGATCTTCTACTAACATCTTGGTGCCAGATCCAACAGCACACGTTGAGAGGTCTAATGGAGTCCATGCCTCGATGGGTGAGTAACTATGTTACTATGCTATTACTATTGATTTTACTAATACCGCTTACATCTAAGATTATATAGACATGCATCCTATATTTTTAATGATGGTGAGGGAAAACCTATTTTTGATTCTGCACTAACATGCATTCGATTTCATCTTCTTACCATTGCATTATTCAAATCAGTGGCGTCCCGAGGGGGGGGCGGGGGGGGCGGCCCGCCCCGGGTGCCACTGACTAGGGGGGTGCCACCGGTGCTGCCGGCACCCCCCGCGCTGCTTACCTTTTTTTTTTTTTTTTTTCAGGCGGCCGAATCCTCTGGATGCGGCCGCCGGGTGAAAAAAAAAAATCACAGCGACCGGATGTGACGATACGTCACATCCGGCGACTGTGTTTCCCTCCTCCGTGCAGGATGGAAGACTGCACGGAGGAGTCGTCCGTCCGGGAGAAGCAGCGATTTGGTAAGTGATGGGGGGGGGGGGGCTCTGAGTGGCACACTATTACTGGGCACTGACTGCCACAATATTCCTGGGCACTGACTGGCACACTATTACTGGGTTCTGAGTGGCACTATATTACTGGGTTCTGGCTGGCACTATATTACTGGGCTCTGACTGGCACTATATTACTGGGCTCTGGCTGGCACTATATTACTGGGTTCTGAGTGGCACTATATTACTGGGTTCTGACTGGCACTATATTACTGGGCTCTGGCTGGCACTATATTACTGGGTTTTGACTTGCACTATATTTCTGGGAATCTGGCTGGCACTATATTACTGGGTTCTGACTGGCACTATATTACTGGGCTCTGGCTGGCACTATATTACTGGGTTCTGGCTGGCACTATATTACTGGGAATCTGGCTGGCACAATATTACTGGGTTCTGACTGGCACTATATTACTGGGCTCTGGCTGGCACTATATTACTGGGTTCTGACTTGCACTATATTACTGGGAATCTGGCTGGCACTATATTACTGGGTTCTGACTGGCACTATATTACTGGGAATCTGGCTGGCACAATATTACTGGGTTCTGAGTGGCACTATATAACTGGGCTCTGACTGGCACACTATTACTGGGCTTTGAGTGGCACTATATAACTGGGCTCTGACTGGCACACTATTACTGGGCTCTGACTGGCACACTATTACTGGGCTCTGAGTGGCACTATATAACTGGGCTCTGAGTGGCACACTATTACTGGGCACTGACTGGCACACTATTACTGGGCACTGACTGGCACAATATTACTGGGCATCTGGCTGGCACTATATTACTGCGCTCTGGCTGGCACTATATTACTGGGTTCTGACTGGCACTTTATTACTGGGAATCTGGCTGGCACTATATTACAGGGTTCTGACTGGCATAATATTCCTTGGCACTGACTGGCACAATATTACTGGGCATCTGACTGGCATAATATTCCTGGGCACTGACTGGCACAAAATTACTTGGCATCTGACTGGCATAATATTCCTGGGCACTGACTGGCACAATATTCCTGGGCTCTGAGTGGCACACTATTACTGGGCACTGACTGGCACAATATTCCTGGGCACTGACTGGCACACTATTACTGGGTTCTGAGTGGCACTATATAACTGGGCTCTGACTGGCACACTATTACTGGGCTCTGAGTGGCACACTATTACTTGGCACTGACTGGCACACTATTACTGGGTTCTGAGTGGCACTATATAACTGGGCTCTGACTGGCACAATATTCCTGGGCTCTGAGTGGCACACTATTACTGGGCACTGACTGGCACACTATTACTGGGCACTGACTGGCACACTATTACTGGGCACTGACTGGCACACTATTACTGGGCTCTGACTAGCACAATAATACTGGCTCTGACTGGCACAATATTCCTGGTATCTGACTGGCACAATATTACTGGGTTCTGAGTGGCACACTATTACTGGGCTCTGACTGGCACATTACTGGGTTCTGAGTGGCACTATATAACTGGGCTCTGACTGGCACACTATTACTGGGCTCTGAGTGGCACACTATTACTGGGCACTGACTGGCACACTATTACTGGGCACTGATTGGCACAATATTACTGGGCATCTGGCTGGCACTATATTACTGGGCTCTGGCTGGCACTATATTACTGGGTTCTGACTGGCACTATATTACTGGGAATCTGTCTGGCACTATATTACTGGGTTCTGACTGGCATAATATTCCTGGGCACTGACTGGCACAATATTACTGGGCATCTGACTGGCATAATATTCCTGGGCACTGACTGGCACAAATTGACTTGGCATCTGACTGGCATAATATTCCTGGGCACTGACTGGCACAATATTCCTGGGCTCTGAGTGGCACACTATTACTGGGCACTGACTGGCACAATATTCCTGGGCACTGACTGGCACACTATTACTGTGTTCTGAGTGGCACTATATAACTGGGCTCTGACTGGCACACTATTACTGGGCTCTGAGTGGCACACTATTACTTGGCACTGACTGGCACACTATTACTGGGCACTGACTGGCACACTATTACTTGGTTCTGAGTGGCACTATATAACTGGGCTCTGACTGGCACAATATTCCTGGGCTCTGAGTGGCACACTATTACTGGGCACTGACTGGCACAATAATCCTGGGCACTGACTGGCACACTATTACTGGGAACTGACTGGCACACTATTACTGGGCTCTGACTAGCACAATAATACTGGCTCTGACTGGCACAATATTCCTGGTATCTGACTGGCACAATATTCCTGGTATCTGACTGGCACAATATTCCTGGTATCTGACTGGCACAATATTACTGGGTTCTGAGTGGCACACTATTACTGGGCTCTGACTGGCACATTACTGGGTTCTGAGTGGCACTATATAACTGGGCTCTGACTGGCACACTATTACTGGGCTCTGAGTGGCACACTATTACTGGGCTCTGACTGGCACTATATTACTTGGTTCTGAGTGGCACACTATTACTGGGCTCTGACTGGCACTATATTACTGGGTTCTGAGTGGCACTATATTACTGGGCTCTGACTGGCACACTAGTACTGGGCTCTGAGTGGCACACTATTACTGGGCTCTGACTGGCACACTTACTGGGCTCTGAGTGGCACACTATTACTGGGCTCTGAGTGGCACACTATTACTGGGCTCTGACTGGCACAATATTACTGGTATCTGACTGGCACAATATTACTGGTAAAGTCATCGAAATAAACATCACCATACAAATATTCAGCTTGTCATAAATAATTAAAATCACAAATGTGTACATGATCAGATATGCTGCCCAGCATGAATAAAATATCAAAACTTTATTAAGTCATTAAAAATGTCAGATACAAAACAGAGAGAAGCATTCACAGTGTTCTCCTAACATGTTCTAAGCCTCAACAGCATTTAATCATTGACAATGCTGCACTGGAACTTCAATTGTAATTTGAAAACAAATGATTAAACAAATAAAAAGAGTAGCATTAAAATACACCTCAAATAAAGATACAAAAAATAATAAATATTATGACGAATAAGCTTAGAAGAAAAATTGTTTGTTTTACTCTGGTTGTGAATTGAAGATTGGAGATCGTTAATTGGGGGAGTCAATGTAGTGTTTTTGTGTTGTGTGGTGGCTTAACTGTTTGTGGCATCTGATAACAATTTACTGTCAAGTGACTGATAATTTATTTCATTTCTTTGTCGTCTCCAAAAACGAATCCCCTTGAAGTGGAATTACTGAAGGGGCCCTAATACTAATAATAGCCACAAACATTACAAATAACGCAGGGGGGGCAATAGGGCAATTGCCCCCCCCAGCAGAGGCGGGGGAGGGGGGTGGACCACACCAGGTGTGAGGTGAAGGTCCACCCCCACCCTGTAGAGCAGTGTGGTGGGGATCACTGATGGGGAGCACTGGCTCTGTGTGTGTTTAACATGCACGGAGCTCAATCAGTGCTGCCTCGCGCTCCCTACGTGTAGTGATGATGCAGAGCATCACAATGCTCTGAACCATCACTAAGCGCAGGGATCCATATCGGTTCAATGGAACTCAGACATTTCTATTACTGCTTGATCAAGCTATTCCGGCAGAGCGTACCAGACACATCCATTGTCGGTAACAAGACATTTAACTGTCTATCTGGCTGAAAATACAGCAATTCAAATTAGGAATATTCTTCAATACAGTTTCACAAATCACCTACTGCTGTGACTCCTGAGGAAACCTTCAGGTTATCTGATTGAGAAAGCAATTCATATTTGTTGTCTATCTCAAATACCAACGGTATACACATCCTCACAAGTGTTCAATATTATGTGTATGAATTGTTTTCAGCCTTGTTGTATTATGATTTTATATATGATTTCTCTATAGGCATCATTTTTGCACAACCTACCCATCAAGCGATCAGTTTTTGTTCAGATGTTATATGTTAGCTATTTATAATGGTGAATGGTCATGCTGTATATTCATTTAAGCACTGAGACACTTTCGTTTATCATTTGTTGAGCTTGAGAGCTTCCTTTTTACAATCCTTCTTGTTAGGCACAGTGCCATTTTTATCTTTATTACAGGTTGAGTATCCCTTATCCAAAATGATCCATAATCCCACAAAAATTGGGATTTTGTAACAAATTGCAAATTCCACACATCTCTGACAAAATGCAAGCGCTGAACAGTTTACTCAGTGTCCAGCCACCTTATGCTGTGAAAGGATAATACAATAGCATCTGTGCATATCATAAAAAGGTATAAGATATAAGGGTATAAACACAGCGTACACATAGATAACGACAATTGTGTTATCTCATTGCGCTGGCCCAGCCAATGTAAAGAAACTCAGGCGCTGATGAGGCCTGACTATTGTCGGGAAATATCAGCAAATACAATTTGGTGGAAGTTCATATGAAGAAAAGTGTCAGAATCACATCCAAGAACTCAAAAACTCCAGACAGCCATTGATTTCCAAATCTTGCACTTGAAAAAGAGGGTACAATTAGCAATTCAGCCAGTATAAAGGGCTATGTTGATTCTTAGTCCTAGCCATTGTTCAAAACTATAGCATTCAACAGGCTTATCCTTGACATTTCAGGAGCCTCCAGTAACTGATGCAGACATAAATGTTCTTTAAGTTGCTTACCATAGTAGTGTAAGCTTCTGAACTTTATAGAACATAACTCATGTCAGTTTCATAATGTAGTTACATGAATGCTCCATCCCTGAGTGCTGTGGCATGCATAGCCTTTATAAGTATATGGAAACTAAAGGTTTAATCTTTACATTTTTTTGAAGTGTTCAATATGATTTTCATTTTTTTGTACAACTATCAATATACAATTTGCACAAAAGTATTGTACTTTTTTATATTTTATGTTATTTATTTTTATTAAATGTTATTATATGTGTTCACATGGTAACCAAAAACCAGTGTTCACATTTATTGTAATATTTAATCATGGAAATTGTATAAAATTATTTTCAAATGATTTATAATGTCTTTGCAGCATTATGAGAGATGAGATGAGAGATGAGAAAAACTTTGTGATTAAATTAAATACTAAAATACTTACTAGCATCTTTTTTCATTTATAAATCAAAAGAAAAAAAAATATTATTTCTGCATTAACCCCTTCGCGATATCCTGACAATTTGAACATGATCGAGCCTGACATGGCCCCAAAGCACTCCAATTATGTCTGTGAAGGTCCCCTGTACAGCAAATCACAGAGATCACATTCTTTTATCAGTCAATGCCAATGCCATGCTTTGACAGCTTTAATCTCTCCTTGCCACAGCAATTGTGGGACAGGGAGAGACTACTCAAAGTATGGGCAACCTGCCCCTGTCCCCCTAACCCCTACCAGGACCTCAGATCCTGATTAACCCCTTTATGACAAGACGTTTTGACCTTGTCTTTCCCTTGGTGACAATGGCTGTTTTGACATTTCTGGGGTGTTTGTGTTTAGCTGTAATTTTCTTCTTTCTCTCATACTGTACCCACACAAATGATATGTTGTTTTTATTGTCATAAGAAAAGCTTTCATTAGATACCATTTTGTTCATCATATCTTATAATTTTCTACAAACAAAATCATAAAATTTGATTAAAATTAAAAAAAAAAAACTTTTTCTAACTTTGACCTAAAATATAATTTACACAAATACAATCATTAATAAAGACCCCATCTAAGTAGTTCCTAAATGTTGTTCCGAGTTCATAAATATGCATGTTTACATGTTTTTCTGTATTTTTTTGTGAGTTATGTTTTTTTCCTATATTGACTTTTTGACCCCAAGCCAAACCCTAAATTTAACCCTAACACTAAATTTAACCCTAACTCTAACCCTTATAATATCCCTTAATATATGTTAATTTCATTTTAACCATATCCCTTATGCTAAAAATTATTTAATTTTAAACCCTATAGGCTAATCTAACCATAATACCAGTTTTAAGCTAATCTAATCTAAATCTTTGTTGTTCTTTTTTTACATTGCAATGTTGCCGGCTGCCTCTGTGTCAAGCACCATATTCAGAGCGACGGAAGTGAATTTTTTTCATTCCCGGAACTGACCACAAGAGGGCATGCTGCTCCGTCAATATGGCTCCCACGATCTCTCCGTGGGGCGATCGTGGGTGCCCCAGAAAGGAAGTTTCAGTGCTGGCTATTGCATCGACATCGAGGCAATAGACCAGCACCGTTAAAGCAGTTTTCACAATCGTTGATCGCGTAAACAGCTTGTTTCACCGCAGGACGTTTCCGACAGGACGTGCCTGACACGTCCATTGTTGCAAAGGGGTTACATTTTCAAAAACTTTGTTGTTGTTTTTAAATGTTTTGCTTAGCCTTATGACCAGGGTTATATTACAGCTAGTGTTAGGACTAAAATTTACCTTTTTTAAGTGATGAAAAAAATGGTAAAAAGCAATGCGCTACATGTAGCCTTATTATGTGCAAAAAAAGTTTAGAATATTATAATCTATTTAGCAGTTTTTTTCATTAGCTTCTGTAAATCTGTTAAAGATTTTTTAAGGGAAAATAATATTTTCAAAATATGATCAAAACAATGATATCTAAACAAAAGGTTTTCTAAATTACAGCTAAACACAACACCACAGAAGTGTTAAAACAGCCTTTGTCACCAATAGGTTAAACCCAGTTGAAATTATAAAGTTAAATTATTATTGCTCTCAGATGGGACCAATCTTTTTTTACCCAAATCAACATTTTTCTTTAGATAATGTTGCCACATTCAAAACTGCTTTGGCTACAGCTACAGGTTTCTTACTGCCATGTATTGCTACATTTTATTCAATTGAAATGTGCAGCTTAGCTGATGTATACCTTTTTTGCATGTCTTAAATAGCTACCAGCATTTGAGGCCAAGGACTGAGAGGTTGTATATTGTTTTTATAGTAGGTGAGATAACTATGTTTACAATAATTATTTGCTATCTTGGAGCCATTTATCAGTCAAAACTACAAACATCCCACTAATCATTAAACGTGATTGAATACTCCACTGCTATAATTTAATTGTTTATTTATGGTGAAAATGTGTGCCTCTGTCTAAATTTGTTAAGTACACAGCTGGTCTCTTTTGTTACACTTTCTTAAATACTTCAGTAGGGAATGTATAATAGTCCTGCTGAATTATTCTTGTGCTGTGTAATCATTTTGATTAAAATATGGGAACTTAATTAGCAAATTTACATAAACTAACATAAGCAAAATCAAATTTGCAAACACTATCACATCCTAAAAAATGTCAATTTGTAGCTGCTAAACATGTAGATTAAAATATTTAATTTTCATTAGCCATTTAATTCTTGCAGGTTTGGTTACTGGGTTCATGTGTATATACAACAGTTATTATTTTCTTTCTTTGCCAGTTAGCTATGCTATCCATTATATAAAAATTACTAATTGAACCAAATATTAATGATTAAAAATAATGTCAAGGTAAAGTATACAGTCAATCTGTCTTCAACCTCATATCAAATTGGGATTATCCTTAAGAATAAATATATTGGTCATATTCAACAGTTCACTTAATACCTAACTATTGCCCTTACAAACATTTTACCTATGGATCTGTTCCCATCTGAGGTCATTTTAAAACAATTTATTACAGACAGATTTCTTTCATTTTTAATTCACTATATTAGAATTCCAGTGGGTCAAAGGCTTATCACATACATCTAGTTGACTGAATTTGTTGTAGATTAGAATCTTCTGATTGACCTATTCGTATGAATGGGGACTCTATTTCGGTTTATAGAATTGCCAATAGCATTACATGTATTCTATAAACCGAAAGTCTATAAACCAAATGTCGTTCAGTTTATAGAATACATGTAATTCTATGCTATTCAATAAACCGAAAGTCTGAAAACCGAACATCGTTCGGTTTATAGACTTTTGGCTTATAGAATACATGTAATACTATTGGCTTTCTATAAACCGAACTTGAGTCCCCATTCATAAGAAATTCCATGTGTACATATACACATTGAGGGATAAAAATAGACAAAAATTAATAATATAGTGTAGTATTTAAACACAATATAGAAGATGTGAACAATAGATGTGAATACACTCACATATCCCTGAGCAGAGTTCTGCTTAGTATATAGTGCATCATGGGAGCCCACGCTGGGTAGATGATCCAACAGTTTCCCAGGAGGATGTTCCAAATAAAGATCTTTTATACTTTGTTTATAATAAATAATTCATTCATGCTAAAGGTCTCTCCTCTTCTACCACTTTGAAACATCCTCCTGGGAAACTGTTGGATCATCTACCCAGCGTGGGCTCCGATGATGCACTATATACTGAGCAGAACTCTGCTCAGTGATATGTGAGTGTATTCACATCTATTGTTCACATCTTCTATATTGTGTTTAAATACTACACTATATTATTATTTTTTTGTCTATTTTTATCCCTCCATGTGTATACCAAACGGATTGCCTCACACTTAAGGGTAATCCACTTATATATTTTGTGTATTGAGTGTTGGTTTGATCGCACTTTTTCCCTTTTTTTTATTTTGTCTATAAACCGAACGTCGTTTAAATGTATTTCGGTTAATAGACTTTCGGTTTATGGAATACATGTAATGCTATTCTATAAACCGAAATAGAGTCCCCATTCATAAGAATAGGTCAATTGACCTATTAGGTCGTAAGATACATAGCTTATTTACATTAACAACAGATAACATTAAAATATGTTCTTTCCCATTGGCGGACTGGGGGGAGGCCTTAAGGGGAGCGTGATCAGATTCTAACATCCTATTTTATTATCTAAGATCCCCTTCATTTGGCTAAAAGGCCCTTCATTCAGTCAACTGATTCCAATATTGTGATTCTGCAATATTCCCTATATAATGGTAAGACCTGCTACTCTCCATCTTACATTGATGGATTATGTGTGTTTTAATCTTTGGTCACTCAGGAGATGCAGGTTTTTTCCAATTTCTAGCGATTTCTAACTTCTAACAGATATTTAATAGAGGAAATATTATTTTATGCATATGCAGAAGCACAATATCTGGTGTTATTTTTCCATTTTTTCCCAAATTTAGTGATCAAACGGTGAGAAATGTCTTGCCATAGTCTAAAAATTGTCAGAGAGTGCCACCAACTATGTAGATAATCTCCCCTCGCGAACCCACACCTCTAACATGTCGGTGAAAGAGCAGGATACATCTTACTTAAGGTTACTGGGACCAAATACAATTGATTGTTCAATTTAAATTGAGTTTGATTTAAGTTTAGACAATGAATAGCCTTATAACATCAGTCCAACGCAAGACACTAATCTTTTTCTTCAGTTTGTAAATTTGGAGATTCTTTTGCCATTTTAAAATTGCAGTTGGAATCTTAAGTTTCTTTGCCTGTTAATTATCTCTAGTTATTTTGCTACCAGTTTTTTGTGACCCTGTTGTCGTATGATCTTACTTAGCAATGTTACCGGCCCCAGTGTATTGGGGTCTCCAAAACTTAGGATTTTTCCTAAGAATCCCTTGACATGTTTTTTCTTTTTTCATCATATTTTATGATTTTTTTTGTAGTAGATTGATGATGATATATGATGAACATAATGGTATCTAATGAATGCCCTTCTTATGATGATAAAAAGAACATACAATTTGTGTGGGTACAGTATGTGAGAAAGAAGAAAATTACAGCTAAACACAAACAACCCAGAAATGTAAAAACAGCCATTGTCACCAAGGGAAAGACAAGGTCAAAATGATTGTATCATTTTTATCCAGGGGCCTGGCATCTTAAATGGCAGCATACAGAAAATATATGTAAATTGAGGGGGGACATAGGCCTTTATCGCTTTAATTCTTCTCCACCATGAAACATTCAATGGCTTCCATGCTGCAAGGTTTCTTTCATCTCTCATCAGGGGGAGGACATTAATCTGCATCCAATTTTTAGGCTCAGAGGATATATTTACCCCCAGATAAGATTTGTTAAGTGTAGTATCTGGCCAGGGGACATATTAAAGGTCATGGCTATAGTCTTAGTGACATTAAGTTTATAATTTGATACTTGACTGTAGTCTGTTGTTATTGACATTATTTGGTCTACCAAAATAACAGGGTTTTCTACTGTTAAAAGGATATCATCTGCCTAGAGTTTTATTTTCAGTGTAGATATTCTCACAGGGCCCCTTATAGTCTGACACTTCACGATATACATTTCCAGTGGTTTCAGGGTTAAAATATAAAGGAGATGGAACAGAGGGCATCCCTTACTGGTTCCATTAGACAAACTGAACAAGGTGGACTTTATTCCAAGGCCTATAACCCTCCCAGATGGTACCAAATATAGCTCCATAACGGGAAAGATCAAATTTCAAATGTATTTGTTGTTAGCATAAATAATCTATGTAACGTACAAGCATTCATACTAGAAACATTATTTTGGTGAAATTTGTGAATTCTACATGTCTAACTCAAGACCACAAACTGTATTTAAATATACACATATAATTAATCTATATTCTTTGACAGAGGATAATTTTACCAATATGGAATGTTAAAAAGATACCTCTTCAGGGGAATTTATTTTTTTACTGTAAGACTAGGATCCAGGTCCCCCGCAGAGCTGCAGGACATGGATCCCCCTCGTATACAGCCAATGGATATCTCCGTGCTGCGTGCAGACATGCTCCGATGCTGCCCAGCATTTTCACCAGGCTTCTATGTCACGTGACCTCTGGGCTTTCAGTGATAGATCATGCAACAGAAATGCCAGGCAGTATCCAAGGTTGTCTGTGCGCATTGATCAGATATCCACCAAATATCTGTATAAAGTGCACCTTGAGTCCAGCATGCCGAAACCAGTCTGAAATTTATCATTGCCTAATTAAAAACTCCTGACTTAGGGGAAGCCTTAGCTTTGAGAATCAAGTCTGTGTATATTGTTTTTACTGTTGATACTCATTACTGAAAAGTTTGTGTAGTCCATATTTAGTGGATATATACAGTGAAGGTCTACACAATATTATTATTATTAAAAAAATCATAAAGGCTAGTCTTACATTCAGGCTTTTTATATTTTTCCTAACTTAATATCAAAGGTTTGGGGGGTCGTCTTATAATCAGGGTCATCTTACATTAAAGCAAATACAGTAGAACAGATGTTGTGTGACTGAAGATTCATTACTGTAGCCAAAGTGAAGGATCAGCTGAACAATGGATGGGAAAGGTTAACCTGGGGGCACCATAGTACATACATTCATGATGAGTCAAACGGGTAAGAAGAATACTATTGTGGTGGTGTGGTGAAGAAATACATAATGAGTCTAAGATGTATCTAGGTAGCAGCAGGGCTACTGCTGATTAAGGAGGAGTGGTTGAAGCAAAGTACAAAGTCAATATAGGTGATAAGGATAATTTGGTATTTGTGCAGCAAGTGGGTAAAGGGAACAATGTCATTCTATTCAAAATAGGGCTTCAGGTAGTGTTAGGACATCTGAAAGAAGATACCATCAGAATAGTTAGTAATATGGGACTTGAGAGAGGTTACAGAAAGAAACATTATGATGTTGCAAATCAAAATAGAATGGATTTCTGAATAAGGGATACTCAACCTTTACCCTTATAAGCGCAAAATCCAAACAGAAGCAAGTCAAGGAAGTGAAGTGTGACAATGGATGAGCATCAACATCTGTAGATCTGTAGGTTTGTCAGTGTACTAGCTAAAATATTCTATTCTATTTTAAACTTTTTTTTTCTATGTATTGTGTATATAATCCACTTTTTAGCAAGCGTATTCTATACTTGTTGTCCATATTAATAACATATACTCCATATTATATGTCAGTTATTTTTATATAAAAAAGGGAGGTTGGTGGTCTTGTTAAAAACAGATAGCACCAGAGCCTGAGAGTCTATTTTATTTGGGAAGAAGGTTTAATTTCTTAGGGATGGGTTGTTCTGTTACCAATGGGGGTAGTCAAAACAATAATTCAGTTTTCTTAGGCTTAACCTATAATGTAATTCTAAGCTAGTGTTCGCTTTGTGCTTGTTCTGACTGTGTAAACCTGTGTAATATATAATGATTGATGGCCACTTGACATTATGAGGTCATTACTGTTGACAGACTAGTGCTGTGTTTGTTGTCACAGAGATGAAGCATAGAAAGAGTTGCCTTAATTTAAGAATGTAAACAATGTCCTTTCTTAACCAATCATAGAAGCAAATAAAAAATGTGCCTTGAAAATGTTTAGTGCACTGAGCAAATGACCAAGAACAAATAAACATTACTGGTATACCTGACAATGATGCTATTTACTTGGTGACTCCCACTGATGAATATAATAGACAATTTGACAGGGATTTGAAAATATAAATTTTATGCATCTAATACAGCTGCTTAATACATATGTTGAAATATTTCACAGACCCATGTAAGTGTATTTAAATGAAACATTCACCTTCTTAAAAACAAAATTGTTTGTGCATTTGGAAGTAATACTATGTATGATAAATAAAGACACTGGGGAATATTCACTAAAAATGAATTATAAGTAAACTTCAAAATCCATACTTCATTCTCCAACGTGCCTAACTTTCCAACTCGGCTTTTAATGCCTGATGTTCGCAGTTCACTTTTTGTGAATGGTCATGCCTACCAGTCTACCTAACGAAGAGACAAACATCATGTGTCTATGCGTGCAGTTATTATATATAAGATACTTGTCTTATCAGGAAAACATCACACAAAAGAGGCTATTCACAAAAAGGTGAGTTGAGGTGAGATGAACATTTCATCTCAATAATTTAGCTATACATTATTCAGGAACAACATGGTGAGCTCCCCTTCTTAGCAAACTCACCAGGTTTGTCCCTGCACAATATATAGCAAGACTGGGGAGATGAAATGTTCATCTCACCCCAACTCACCTTCAACTCACCTATTAGTGAATAGTGTAAACCCATGGATGGTATTATGCTATGTGCTGTTTTACAAATGAGCAAAGCTTTCAACTTGTCATATAATATTTTCAAGTTTTATATCACTATGAAAACTTGATGTTGTTTGAAAATGTACAACTTTCAAGATTTATTTACTAGAACTTCATTCTCTTTTCTTTTTTTGCTGCAGTAACAATAAAGACAAAAATCACGAACATTAACATACTGAAAGGTTGGTAAATTATCTTGAGTTATATTTCTTTTAAAAACACATTGTAAATATTGTAAGACATTCATAAACAGAATCACGATCCTTTGACTAAGCTGCCTACATCCATCACAATTTGGATATTTTTCATAGCATTTCAGTTCACAAACCCACAGGATTATCTTCAAATATGACAGGCTCTGCATCTAAAATTGATACGGAAACTCACATCAGGATAAATCAAAGTATCGCCTTTGGAGAAAAGGTTTAGAATTATAGCACAGCATAATAAACACCAGAAAAATGTGCACATGAAAACAAAGTAGACTCTTACTTCTCTGCAGACTGTTTCGATTTTCAATTATGGAAGAGGATTTCTGGGTGCTAGAGTTTTGAGTGTTAGATTGCTGATCAAGAACTCTTTCTTCTGGGACAGCCAGCACCTGTAATCCTTAGGATGGCTTGGATGCCTAAATGCAAACAGCAAATCCAAAACTACCTATATGGAGCCAGCAACACATCATAAGTAGAGTTGAGCAGACACCTGGATGTTCGGGTTCTGCAGGTTCGACCGAACTTCGAAAAAATGTCCGGGTCCGAGCTCAAACTTGACCCCGAACTTGACCCCGAACCCCATTGAAGTCAATGGGGACACAAACTTTTGTCCACTAAAATGCCTCTAAAAAAGTCATGGAAAGGACTAGAGGGCTGCAAAAGGAAGTAAAATGTGGGTAAGAGTAGGACAAGTGCCCTGCAAGCAAATGTGGATAGGGAAATAACTTAAAATAACATAAAATACATACAAATTACAAATACAGCTGAGCCATAAAATAGCACTAGATGGAATCTTTGATTTTAGCTTTGGAAGAACATAAATCTAAATCTAAAGCATGGCTGCCAGGAGGATCAACAGAATTATCCATTTGAGAGAGGGTTGGAGTGCAGAGTATTCTCTTTCACTTTATACTAAGTGACCCATAGGTTGAGGAGGCGGTGACCGTGGTGGTGTAGGTGAAAGCGGCGCTGGAGGAGGAGGAGGAGGAGGTAGCCAACACAGTTTTTTTTTTTTATTTTTTTTTTTTTTATTGGACTGCAAAAAATGCACCGCAAGACGTAAATGTACTATTTAGCACAACAATTAGAATTTTTCAAAGTGCGCTGTAAGCACAGTATTGGACTGTTCTATTTGACTCTTAGATATGAAGTGCACCGCAAGAATCAAATGTACTATTTAGCACCCAAAACAATTAGAATTTTTCAAAGTGCGCTGTAAGCACAGTATTTGACGGTTCTATTTGACTCTCAGATATGAAGTGCAGGACGCAAATGTAATATTTAACACCAACAAATTGCAGTATTTAAAAATGCCTAGATGTTGCCCACTGAGCTAACAGAACAGGATTAAAGTCATGTGCCTGGCACACATGCAGTTGCAAGTGCACCGCACTCTCTGTGGCACTGGGCTCAGGGCAGGGTACAAATATGTAGTATTGCACCCACTAAAATAATGACTGTAATTTGAATAGTTTGAATAATCGCTGTAGTTTGCAGATTCAACACCAGAATTTTTTTTAATCTGTCCCTCACAGCTGCAGCATCTTCTCCCTACACAAAGAAGAGCTCATGTGATGTGTGTGTACGTGACTCCAGCTTATACCGTATTTGCTCGATTATAAGACGACCCTGATTATAAGACGACCCCCCAATCTTTGTATATTCCTTTAGGAAAAAAACTAAAAGCCTGAATATAAGACTACCCTATAGGAAAAAAAAGTTTAACTTGTATATATGTAAATTGCTTTTTAATATTTAATAAAAAATTGGTATTATACAAATGCATTTCTTGTTTTTATTTCCTTTTATGTGCCAATGCTGCCTCTCTCCCCCTCCCCCAGCTGTCTCCCCCCCCCCCCAGCGTTGTCTCTCTCTCCCTCCCCCCCAAACTTCTCTCTCTCCACCTCCCTTGTCTCTTCCCCCCTCCCCTTGTCTGTTTTCCCCCCTCCCCTTGTCTCTCTCTATCCCCCTTGTCTCTCTCTATCCCCCCTTGTCTCTCTCTATCCCCCCTCAACTTTTCTCTCTTCCCCCTCCCTCCCCTTGTCTGTGTCTCTCCCCTCCCTCCCCTTGTCTATGTGTGTCTCCCCCCTCCCTCCCCTTGTCTATGTGTGTCTCCCCCCTCTCTCCCTCCCTTTGTCTGTGTGTGTATCCCCCCTCCCTCCCCTTGTCTGTGTGTGTCTCCCCCTCCCTCCCTTCCTCCCTCCCCTTGTCTGTGTGTGTCTCCCCCCTCCCCCCCTGTCTCTGTGTGTCCCCCCCCCCCCTCCCTCCCTCCCCCTCACCTTGTTTCTTTCCATGGTGGCTAGTGGGAGCTGCCGGGGGATGTCTGCATGATACGTGCAGACATCCTCCATGCTGCCCGATTCTCCTGGTGGCTAGAGGGGCAGCCAAGGATGTCTGCGCGATGAGCGCAGACCTCCCCTGCTGCAGTCCGGCACGACCGCCGGGACTTTTATGATGAAGCCGGAATGACCCGGCTTCATCATAGAAGTCCCGGCGGTCGTGCCGGGCGGCAGCAGGTGAGGTCTGCGCTCATCACGCAGACATTCCACTGCTGTTAGATTTGAGGTCAGATTATAAGACGACCTCGAATGTAAGATGAGGGGTATTTTTCAGAGCATTTGCTCCAAAAAAAACCTCGCTTTATGCTGCACTGGCCAATCACAGCCATGCCATTAGTAGGCATGGCTGTGATGGCTTCTAAGGGTAAACGAGTCAAACGCTTGTTGATTGTCTGCCCTGCAGCCTTTCAAAACGCGCCATTAAAGCGCCATACCCCGAACTCCAACCCGAACATACAGTGAGATGTCCGTGTTCGGGTCCGGTGTCCAAAAACCGTAATGTTCTGTACGAACCCTAACAGTGCGGTTCGGGTTCGCTCAACACTAATCATAAGAAGACAGCCAAGAGAGAGGGACAACTGGAATATAAATAGGAAATCCTTCGGCTAAGTAGAAATGTTCATAAAGCCAGGGCTACAGCAGATCAGGGTTATGCTATCTGGTGAACTGATTGGGCATATATAGTGTTTCAAAGCTACTGGAATCCACCATGTGCAGGTGGAAATGCTGTTCTGATCGGATGTGGTTCAAAGGTAGAGAGAAGATGATCTACAGAATGTGAAAGAGCGATAAACCCTTATTATGAGTGGGGAACATGCGGAACAGTGTGTATTCCCATTGTACCCACAGTCAAATTTGAATATAAGGGGGACTTTCAAAAGTCCTGTTCCAGGTATGTCCTCCATACTAAAACAAATATATGAAGGAAACAAATGAACGTCAACAGTAACATATGTTTGATCCTTTTGTTCATGGGGAAACATATGTCTTTCAGAATGATAGGCTACATGCCAGGAGGGGGTTAATAGATATTGCACAACTTCGAACTTGCAGAAAGTATAATATGGTTACCATCAATGTGATTGTAATGAAGATCAAGCATATTTGACAATGGTAAATTACAGCAGGAATATGGTTTCCCACTTTCACCACTCTTTAACAGGCCATAATAAAAGTGGTGGGGCACACATTATAACTCTCAAAGGGGCATCCACTGGTTCTTCACAAAGTCCATTACTATGGATATCATTCAAACAGGGTTTTCTATGCTTACTTATTTTTATGTAACTGCATTGAAATTTAATTAATAAATTGTCTCTTTGCACTCTTACTGAATTCTTATTTTTTGGGTTATAGATCATTTTGAAACCACATGTTCTTTATTTTATCATTGACATTAGTATCATATGTGTTGGTTATGTTGAATTTGGAATAATTCCCGTAAATTGTATTTATTAACATAATGTAACTGAAGCATTGGTGGGATCTTTGTTTTTGAGAACCCAAAATATAATCTGTTGTGGGCACCCTAGTATCTTGGAGTGATGGGATTACCATTTAGGTTTAGGTGTAGTTGCTCGTAGCCTGTGGGGAGTGTTATTAATAAGAAGGGATTTCATGCCTTCAACCCCTGACCCTTGACCTGCACATATGGGCCAAAATGATACTCAATGATACTCATGATTCATGATGCAAAATTAAATTGTATGGTGCATCCTCTTTTTGTTATCTGCCTAAATGTGAAAAAGGAACCCTACCTTAACTGTTCACTCTCCTTGTTTATATTTAATTTCTTTTTGATTAGGGCACTATTTAACCCCTTAGTGACAAGACATTTTCACCTTGACTTTCCCTTGGTGACAAGGGCTGTTTTGACATTTCTAGGGTGTTTGTGTTTAGCTGTAATTGTTTTCTTTCTCACATACAGTACCCACACAAATTATATGTTGTTTTTATCGTCATAAGAAGGGCTTTCATTAGATACCATTTTGTTCATCATATCTTATAATTTACTACAAAAAAATCATAAAATATGATGAAAAATTTAAAAAAAAAAACTTTTTCTATCTTTGACCTAAAATATAATTTATTCAAATAAAATCATTAAAAAAGACCCCATCTGAATAGTTTCTAAATGTTGTCCCGAGTTCAAAAATATGAATGTTTCCATATTTTTCAGTATTTTTTTGCGAGTTATGGGGCAAAAACTAAAAATAGTGCTTTTTGTTTTTTTCCTCTATTGACCTTTTGACCCCAACCCGAACCCACTTTTGACCCCATCGCGTAAACCGCTTGATTCACCGCAGGCACGTCCTTTGTCGTTAAGGGAGTTTCTCCCAGGACGTGCCTGACACGTCCTTTGTCGCGAAGGTGTTAACTTCCATTCTGATCTGGCTCTCCTCTTTTCAAGTTTTAACTCAATCCATACTGCGTTATGGTCTGATCAGGCAATATCTTTTATAGCTATGTTCTTAATATTCTGGGTTATAGCCCTATCTCCAAAAAAAACATGTCCAGCCTGGAATATGTCAGGTGTGATCTGGAATAACATGTAAAATCGACTTTCTGTATTTCCATTTGATTCATCTACTATTTCACCTGGAAGATTTACTAAGAGCTCTGCAAATGACCTTTAATAATAAGGGTAACACCAGTCCCTACAACTGGAATTTGTTCTGATCCCACCTACCCAAATGCTAAACCTACCATGATTACAACTCTTTATAATATTAATAGTAACAAAACATAAGTCCAAGAACTTTATTTATTGATTGATTGAAACAATTTAAATGGCCAAAAATTAGTACAAAATACAAAAGTACAAAATAAGAACTCAAGCATTTTTACTCATTGGATAAAACTTCAGCATTCAATAATAAGATAATGGCCAACATCTGATCTTGAACTAACATTGTTAAATATTAACAACAACAACAACAAATCTTACACATTTTACATATTACACATTTTTCTACAATGCTAGCAAGTAAACAAGTAAACATATACGTCTTCTTCATATTATTAAGCGCTTTAAGCGCAAAACGCATCATGCTGTGAACCCCCTTTGATTTCTTCCCACCCGCTGCTGTGATGATACTTAATACATTTTTTGTACTTGAGTACGTTGTTTTTTCACTGGATTCCGTGAGTGCCATGTTTTCTGCGCTTTTCTTACTTGTGCCTATTCCACTCATGTTTAAACTCCTTCACTGTGTTTGCCTCTACCATAATATAGCTGAAGATGGGAGAAGTTACAATGTATCATTCCTGGTTAAATACTTTTATAACTAAATACATTTGAGATTAATGTGGTGTTTAGTGGGAACGTTCAGGATGATGATCACATTTTAAGAGAACAATTTACAATTCACTTCACACCGAAAACCAAAAAGAAAAGATTAATGTTTTTTTGAGGATAAGTTGCTATTATATAATTCACTGTTAAATAAATTACTTGAATTTAAAGAACTGTTGTAATCTTTTCAGATACAATCACAATTACACTCTCTTTTTGAAGTTATAACAAATCACTTGCTATCAAAAAGAAGAATGTCCTTGTTTTTCAAAAAGGGTATAAAATATTTGGAAAATTAATTATTTGTATAAAACATTGCACACAACCTAGATATTCAGAATGAAAAATGGAACTATTATATGTGTCAAATATAAAAAATGTTTTAACTTTCAAATTCAGTAGAAGGAAATTGATGTCTCAAACTTCAACAAATTGTGTAAGATTAAAAACTCAAGGTCTCATCATTTATATGTATGTTTATGTTTAAAAAGACGACTTTATGTTTGATAGTTTTTTTTAAACTAAAATTATTATCAAGGGAAACCTGGGGTAGGTACGTAGGTTGTTTATTCCAGGTCACCCTGGTTTATATTTAAGTTCATCCATGCACAAAGTGGCCGCCATATTAACCACACACCTTGGTGACGCTTGAATGATAATATCACAGAATATTGTCATCATAGAGCCAAAACTGTAAATAAACCCAGTATGCCAATGTAAAATTATTCTAAAGTAACCATGCATGTAAAAATGTCTGCAAGACTGAAAGGATATCTTCAATATCTCTTGGATGATTTACTAGAAAATGAAAGCAACACTCTTTTTACATTCATGAAGGTCTATAACAATTTGGGTTATAGGACATCTCCTTTACATTTTACTAAGTTATCAAGTAACATGTACTTAACTGCATACATTTATCAAGGTTATCTCTTTGTTATCTCTTATGATTAAGCACGGGTTACCGTGCGAAACGCGTCAAGTGTTTCTGCTACTTCCCACTTTATCTGCTTGAATATGTTTTGTATTCCTATCACGTTTGAAGATTAAAACCACTACCTTTTTTACCTGGAAATGTGAGTGCGCTCTTCTGTGTTCCTGTTTTTGATTTTGGCTATTTGCCGGGCGCTGGGTTGGCGCCTTTGGAGCAGCACCTCACCAGAAGCCGCAGAGGGATTATTTCTACTTGGTTGATACGGTGGAGCCCGGTACCTCTCTTCTGTTCTTCTATCTCTTTGTTAAACCAATTTACACATAATTTTACTAAATAAGAATAGTGACAAAAATAGAAAATTAATAGTCAAAAACAACATCAATGTAATAACCAGGTAGATAGAATAGTTTCAGATTAATCGGAGACATATAGCTTGAATCTAAGTGCTCCCATTTTTCAACTGGATATTTAAACACTGAATCTTGCCCTAATTCAGATGGATCTGAAGATGAAATTACCATGGATTGACCCAAATTTGGAAAAATATAGCCTAATGAGAGATAATAATGTAGCAAAATAATGGGCCGTTCGAGGCTACCTTCTCAAGTCTGCAATAATAAAAAGTAGCTACAATTTTATTGAATTCCCCAAAATCCCCACAAAAAATGAACCTAATTAAAAAAATATTATGTTAATAAAAATGTTTTCAATTAATATAAAAACAATTAAAAAATAAATAAATATATATATAGAAAGATAGATAGATAGATAGATAGATAGATAGAGAGATAAATAAATGAAAACACTTGCTCAACTGGAAAGCTGATATAAGGCAATGAAGAAAACATAGTGTAGACTGTATGGATAGAGTTATGCAGACACGCAATTTAATACAGAAAACTTACAAAAGGTAAACAATATCAAGGATATCATATATGAGAGAAACGGCAGCTTAAAAAGTGATTCTTAGCTTGAGGGTACATGAATCCTGCTTCAGACTCCAGAACCAGAAGTGAGTAGCCGAAATTACTATGTTTGCTGCTCAAAAACCCGTCGGCTTGAGGGAACTCTGCTTCATCTGACTTCACCATCCTTGATGTTGTTTACCTTTTTATTGTAACTTTAAGTGTTTTTTATTAAATTGCATGTCTGCATAACTCTATCCATTCAGTCTACACTATGTTTTCTTCATTTACATCCTTTTAGGGATACCAATTTACTGGATGAACTGTTTGTGGACTTTTTAGAACATATCATTGCAAACATGTGTTTATATTTTCACAAGCTGTGTAGTGTCACATCTATTTTCGTGATATCACAATTTCTTTACTGCAACAGTGTTTTTAAAGGCACAGCCATTCCCTTATTTCAGCTTTCCTGTTGAGCAAGTGTTTTCATGTATCTAGTTATTTGTATAAATCACAAGGGGTAGACCTACTGTGCTTTTTCCTTCCCTGTATTTAATTTTAAATTCATTGGTAAGTTGTATTTTTGGAAATTGGAAGCATATGGGAACTGCAGCAACTCGGCCATGAAGCAAAGACTCACAGAGTGGGGTCACCTAAAAGTGACATTAATGCCTCCACTGGCATTAATGTCAGCACAAAAAAGTGGGAGCTTCTTGGAATTTGTTTCTATGGTCGAACATTGGAATGAGTGGTGTAAAGCACTCCTCCACCGGACTCTGGAGCAGTGGAAACAAGTTCTGTGAAATCTTCATTGTTTGCCAGTCTGATGGGCAAGTCTGGATTTGGAGGATGCTAGGAAAATGTATCCTGCCTGACTGCACTATGCCAACTGTTACATTTGGTGGGGGAGGGATATTGCTATGGGGCTGCTCTTCAGGGTTTGTGTGCAGCCTCTTACTTCCAATTAAGGGAAGTCATAATGCTTCAGCATACAAAGACATGTTGGACAATGCTATGCTTCCAACTTTGTGGAAACAGTTTGGGGAAGGCCCTTTTCTTATTCAGCATGATCCAGTGCACAAAGCAAGGTCCATAAAGACTTGGATGGATGAGTTTGGTGCAGAAGACATTCACAGGTCTTCACAGAGTCCATCAAAACCATCAAACAACTTTGGGATGAACTGGAATGGAGCCAGGCCTTCTCGTCCAACATCAGTGCCTGACCTCACAAATGCTCTAATGGATGAATGGACAAAAACTCACACATAAAACCTAAAAATTCTTGTAGGAAAGACTTCACAGAAGAGTAGAAGCTATTAAGAGGCACCAACTACATATTAATGTCTATGTATTTAAAATGCAATGTCATAAAAGTCACTGTTGCTATAATGGTCAGGTGTCCCGCTACTTTTGTCCATGTAGTGTATATTGCACATAATAAAGATAATACATGGAAAGCCAAAACATGTATCCCATACGCCAATTAGTAACCCCAATAAAAGTTAGTGAATTTCTGTGTATAAACATGTATATACAGTAGCATATATCATTTTATACACCAATATAACAAATCATGTGGTATAAAAAATACCATTGATGTCATGCCAGCTACAGGTTGGCTTATATGCATGGGCGTCCGCAGGGGGGGGCAAGGGGGGGCACTTGCCCCCCCCTGGATTTTTGCAATTCTCCTTTAAAAAAATTTTTTTTTATGTAGCCTCTAGTTGTCCCTAGGGGACTGCGCACCAGTTGCTGGGGTAGGAGGTGGCACCCAAAGCTGTTGCCCTCTGCAACTCTGCTTGCTTTAATACTGGTCTCCCATCCACATTCGTGCAGGTCTCTGCAGCTGTCAGTCATGCTGCATGGAGAGCCAATGACAGGGGTGCCCGGGGATATGAAGTTATAGCCCCGTCCCCTCAGCCCTCCATGTGGCAGCATGACTGACAGAAGAGAGCCTGCAGTGCAACATCATGGAGGAAACAGGGGAAGATACTCAGAGACCATAGCTGAGCCTCTGTAACAGGTAGGAAGAGCTTATAATAGCTTTAAGGTACATGGCAGAGTGGGGTAAATCCAGGGAGGTCCCTCCCATTCCCCTGAGGTTTCCATTTGTCCAGTCTGAGCAGCTCCTCTGACCAGGCTCTGCTCACATCAACATGGTGACAAGTGGATGGGGCAGAAAAGATAATGGAGGATAAAATTATGTGATAGATGGAAGCAGATTGCAAACAAAATGGGATGACATGGGGCAGAAAAGATAATAGAGGATGAAAAGAGGTGATTGATTGGAGCAGAATACAGACACAATTGTGACATGGGGCAGAAAAGATAAAATGTAGGTGAAAAGAAGTCACTGACATGGAGGAATAAAACACATAAAATGATGGGGAAAGAGATGGCAAACATGGAGGAATAAAACATATAAAAAAGGGGGAAAGAGATAAAGAAATGTCATGGATTTAGGAATTTGGGTGTTTAGGGAATCTGTTGCTTTGTGTTTATATTGTGTGCTATAGTGTTGTATCTGGTGGTGTTGGTTTACATTGTGTGCTATAGTGTTGTATCTGGTGCTGAGAGGTTATATTGTGTGCTATAGTGTGGTGTCTGGTGCTGTTGGGTTATATTGTGTGCTATAGTGTTGTATCTGGTGCTGAGAGGTTATATTGTGTGCTATAGTGTTGTATCTGGTGCTGTGGGGTTATATTGTGTGCTATTGTATTGTATCTGGTGCTGAGAGGTTATAGTGTGTGCTATAGTGTTGTGTCTGGTGCTGTGGGGTTATATTGTGTGCTATAGTGTTGTATCTGGTGCTGTGGGGTTATATTGTGTGCTATAGTGTTGTGTCTGGTGCTGTGGGGTTATATTGTGTGCTATAGTGTTGTGTCTGGTGCTGAGAGGTTATATTGTGTGCTATAGTATTGTGTCTGGTGCTGTTGGGTTATATTGTGTGCTATAGTGTTGTGTCTTGTGCTGTGGGGTTATATTGTGTGCTATAGTGTTGTGTCTGGTGCTGTGGGGTTATATTGTGCGCTATAGTGTTGTGTCTTATATTGTGTGCTATAGTGTTGTGTCTGGTGCTGTGGGGTTATATTGTGTGCTATAGTTTTGTATCTGGTGCTGTGGGGTTATATTGTGTGCCATAGTGTTGTATCTGGTGCTGTGGGGTTATATTGTGTGCTATAGTGTTGTGTCTGGTGCTGTGGGGTTATATTGTGTGCTATAGTGTTGTGTCTGGTGCTGAGAGGTTTTATTGTGTGCTATAGTGTTGTGTCTGGTGCTGTGGGGTTATATTGTGTGCTATAGTGTTGTGTCTGGTGCTGAGAGGTTATATTGTGTGCTATAGTATTGTGTCTGGTGCTGTGGGGTTATATTGTGTGCTATAGTGTTGTGTCTGGTGCTGAGAGGTTATATTGTGTGCTATAGTGTTGTATCTGGTGCTATGGGGTTATATCTTTGCTATGTTGTTCTATCTGTTGCTGTGGAGTTTCAGCTAGAGCTCTGGATATTTATCTGGTGCTGTGGTTTATATCTTGTGTCATGGGTTTTTAGCTGGTACCGTGGGTTAATATCTGGTGTTGTGGGTCTATATCTGGCACAGTGGATCTATATTTAGTGCAGTGAGGCTATATCTAGTGTGGTTGGTTTATATCTGGTGCTGTGGATCTGTATCTGGTGCAGGGTTTATCAACCCTTTGCATGCCTTTACTGATAATGACAAAGCTCCTCCACTTCATGATAACTTGTCAAAAAGAGGCGCGGCGCAGAAAGGGTGACGGTAAAATCATGCCCCCCCCCTGAAAACATTTCTGCGGATGCCCATGCTTATATGTACCTCTTGCCATCATGTCAAATGTATCAGAGTACAATTTCATGTCCACAGTGGGCATACAAACATGAATTCGCAATGCACCATTCTCCATAGTTGAAATGAAAGGGTATATTTACATATGTGATTGTGTACTAGTTTTTTCCGCACATAACGTAAACGTGTGTAGTGCTCCCAGTGGTTGCCCAGGCAGCCAAGATGCAGATTCAGCTGTAGTGGCGACCCATGCACCTAAGGTGATGTGTGGACAAAGCTGGTACCATGTAAAATAGGGGTGTATTGCAATGGTGGGATCATGTGGTGATGTGCTACATGGTCAGAGTGCCAAGTGACAGTTTTACCACCATGACCATGGCCCAGTGGTCTCTAGTCACACCTCTGCTAAATGCACTTAAATGTGCATTGCCAATCAATCTCGCCATCCCCCTGTTGATATGAAACGTTACTATGATATACATGACATGATGAAGAGGGGGTACACATAAATTAACAGCTGTTGACAGTGAAAAATAATCGATGATGTGATGCCAACCTATAGCTGGCAAGACGTGACTGGTGTTGTTATTCTATGAGCTGTTATTAAACAGTGATGCTATCATCAATTTTTTTTATATTAAATATGCTATTACAGCAGTACTGTAATAATTGGAGAATTGAAATGCATGAAATTCAGAAATTATTTTTGTAGCATTTAGGGGAATTCCTATTCATTTTTAGGCCAGGTTCCCCCGAAATGAATGCGGCCAAATTATTGCCCTGATTTCAGCAAAATATGGTTCTGCAATTTGTCTATCAACCCTAATCTGGGCCTAATTTGGCCCAGATTAGAGCACAAAGAATAGATCCCATAGAGGACAACTTTAGGCAAATAATTAACTTCTGTTTAATTAGATGATTGCATGAAATACATATGCTTTCATTAACCAAATAATGTACCTTTATTGTATATCTCCATCATAGTGCAGGCATGTTGCACAGACTCTTGGGTCAGATCTTTGAACCAACCCCCGATAAGGGAAAATTTGATCCAATATTATAAATAATGTCATCCATTTTATTGAGCTGTATAGCACAAAGAGAACTCAGTAAGAAACTTTATTTGTCTTCTTCTATTAAAGCATTTTTATTTAAAACATGTATGCTTGATGCAGTCTTTCCATTAAACATAAATTAATATCTTGCGTACAGTTTTCCTTACCAGGGTAAGCAGTTTTTCTGGATTTACTCTCCCATGCAAACTTTTCACTAAATATTGTCTGATATAAAAGTTTGGCTCATGGAAATAGAGATTTGCAAACTACTGCAACCTACAGCTGGTCATATATTTAGGAACACAAATGTAGCTGTGTTAATCAGAGACATAGGAGCGGTGGATGATCTCATCAATCTACCATAGTTACAAAATGACATTCTTCCAAAAACTAATCAGTGAAAGGCATATGGCTTACTCTAGTGTAGTGCTGTGAGCCAACAAAATAAAAGCATAAAATACTACTTTTTTGTTTGTTTTTTTGAGCGAAGATGCTGTTGAACCTTCAAAAAAAAATAGCTTCTTTTTCGCATACAGTATATAAATGTATATTCATCATTGTAACATATTTGT
Source organism: Pelodytes ibericus (assembly GCA_036172795.1). Lineage (NCBI taxonomy): Eukaryota > Metazoa > Chordata > Amphibia > Anura > Pelodytidae > Pelodytes > Pelodytes ibericus. The sequence continues at coordinate 90,391,882 of CM069860.1, forward strand.
GTATGTGGAAGTGGTGGGAAATATAAACAAGTAAATAAGAGGAAACAATGGATTCATGTCAGGTACACAGCTACAGTGCAATCTGTTCTTGATGTTTTATCTTTCAGTTCTGGAACAGACAGCTACAGCAATAAGAAAATATCACTGTTTCCATACTTAACTATTACTGAGGCAGTTGGTGAACCTTAACAGAGAACTCAAATGTTCTTTCATGCTGTGCCAATCCCTAAAGCAATTCAACACTTGTGCCATTAATTGAGCACCTCCATCGCTTACCTGCAAGGAAAGGACACTAAATCTTACCCTACTATTTAAAGGCTTAACTTACAACTGTGATCGTTCTCAATTTCACACTTTCTTTCAACTTGCCGGAGAAATTTTATAGTCCACAGACACACTCATTGTGGTACCTCATCCATTTCGACTAAATTGAGCAATGAAAATTTCATATTGCATCTCTAATTGCTTACTAGACTGGAACAGCCCATACAAATACCAAGCAATTAGAATGTTTTCTGCTATAGACTGGCAGTGAAAGCCGAATTAAATGCTTGGAGTAGACAAAAAATACTCACAGATCAATCTGTATTAAGTATATATTTCAATGAAATACCAGTACTTATGATGTACCCTGGAACAATTTGACATAAGGCATTGAAGCAATATTACGGTGCTTCTCTAATTGGGTCATAAATTTTCCAAATACTCTTGAAACTCCAGACAGATTTTAAATTCTCTAAAACACTGTTGCATTTTTTGTTGACCAAAAAATAAGATCAGAGTGGTAACAGAATCAATAAAATAATTATTACAAGAGAATTGCTGGTAGATTGCTTTAGACAGCACAAGAATTTAAACAACGAAACAGATGTATTCATGAAATAGGATTGATTAAACTATAGATTAAATAGTAATAGAAAAATTAATCCAATACACATTTTCATTCATTTTGCACAATTTCAAGGGTGTTATACAAATGTGAGATAAACTACATACAGCCTGATTCTATATCCATCTTATTTAAGCATTCTATTCTATTAACCATCCTGCATCCATGAATAGGTAGCAGAGTTTCATATCCCTTATTGTTTGTGCACACATGCTTACAAAATTATTCCAGCCAGAAATAAAATTGAACAAATTAAGGCATTTTCAATATGTGCAACATTAGAGACATGGCTCACATATCCCACAAGAGCACTGAACATGTCAAATGCTTCCCCTATTATTTTGAATGGGAGAAATTATGTCCATGTACAAAGCTGAATATATTTGCAAGCATCATCAGAATGTGTCCAGTGGTCTTGCTAGAGTAGTTGTTGTGGCTGTATAAGATATTCCCAGTAAGTTGTCTTACAAAAACATCCTGACATCTGCAGTAGTGGTGTCCAATAAACTAGTTCTTTACTCTAACTGAATTGAGTTTTCCTCTCCAAAGTGAACACATGTTTTACTTTGATCTTGTAACTACTGTGTTGTTCAAAAAGAAATAAAGCTGCTGAATTAATACATAGGCCTAGCCAAAGGGCATTAAACCATAGCCCAAATGAATTATGACTTTCTGAGGATAAATAAAGGTGTTGTTAAAATTTAGGACTAGAGTTGAGCGAACCCGAACCGCAACGATCGGGTTCGTACCGAACATTGGATCCTGGACCCGAACATGGACATTCCACTGTATGTCCGGGTTGAAGTTCGGGGTTCGGCGATTAATATCACCTTAAATTTAAAATTACTAGTGACTGCCCCCCCCCCCCCCCCGTCATAGTGGGGACATAGTAACATAGTAATTTAGGTTGAAAAAAGACACAAGTCCATCAAGTTCAACCCTTCTACCTATCATTACAGCTTTTGATCCAAAAGAAGGCAAAAATCCCTAAGGAAGCTATTTCGAATTTTGCCTCCTGGGGGAAAAAAATCCTTCTTGACTCCAAGAGGCAATAAGATTTCTCCTTGGATCAATAAGCTCTTTTATTAATGCTTATTCTATTATTAATAGCCCTTCTAGTTCTGCTCTCCTAAAAAAACATCCAAACCATTTTTAAATGCATCTATTGTGGTTGATAGCACTACCAATGGAATGTTCTTGCTGATATCACCATGGAATGTTCCTGCTGATTTCACCATGGAAACCAATGGAATGTTCCTGCTGACCATTTATAGTGCGTGGCCCCAGGAAGGTTGCAGTTGACCCAATGCATAGATATTTCACTGGTGATGCACAGGGTGGGTTTATATAGGGCTTTAGAGCAAACTAAACACCTTACTGCAGTTTGGGTTCAACAGGGAAGTTCATAAAACCTATGTAACAGTGAAATAAAGGCACTAACTGTACTGGAGGGTCCCCGAGCTGGACACCAGCCATTTATATTGTATATTTAATAAAAGCACATCTTATCTATAACCTGGTTAGCAGGCCTCCACCATATCTCTGCACAGTCCTTACAGGTAAATAAAACAAGACTAGTTCAAGGTCAGGCTGAATTTAAAATGATTTTACAGATCATACAGCCCAGCCAAAAAAATCTTCATTGCTCTATCGAGGCCAAGTCACATCAGCTACAGCCAGATCTGGATAGTTATACTTTAATCACTTAAATACATAAAGGGAATCAACACAGTAAAGGAAGAAAGTATATTTAAAAGAAGAAAGCTACCACAACTAGAGGACATAGTCTTAAATTAGAGGGGCAACGATTTAAAAGTAATATCAGGAAGTATTACTTTACTGAGAGGGTAGTGGATGTATGGAATAGCCTTCCAGCAGAAGTGGTAGAGGTAAACACAGTCAAGGATTTTAAGCATGCATGGGATAGACACAAGGCTATCCTAGCTATAAGACCAGGAACGGGGGACTAATAAAAGTATTTTTTTTTTAAATGGGCAGACTAGATGGACCGAATGGTTCTTATCTGCTGACACATTCTATGTTTCTATGTTACCTCTCTTAGCAGGGAGTTCCATAAATGTATTGTCCTAACCGTAAAGAATCCCTTCCTTTGCTGTCTATGAAATCTTTGCTCTTCCAGTCTGAGGGGGTGACCTCTTGTTCTTTGTACCTTTCTGTTAATGAACAGGTCACTGGAGAGCTCTTTATATTGGCCCTGCACAAATTTATATAATGTTATCATATCCCCTCTGAGACGCCTTTTTTCTAACGTATATAAATGCAATTTTTTAAGTCTCTCTTTATAACTAAGATCCTCCAATCCCCTTATTAATTTTGTAGCACCCTTTTTGAACTTTTTCTAGTTCCTTATTATCCTTTTTAAGGACTGGTGCCCAGAACTGTACTGCATATTCAAGGCGAGGTCTTACCATTGATTTGTAAAGAGGCAAGATGATATCCTCCTCCCGTGAATCTATACCTCGTTTTATACATGCCAATATCTTATTGGCCCTTGCAGCTGCTGACTGGCATTGGGCACTGTTGCCAAGTTTGTTATCTACAATTATTCCTAAATCCTTTTCATAAATAGTTTTTCCCAGGGAAAAACCATTTAAAGTATATGTTGCTTTGTTTTTATTTTTCCCATAATGCATAACTTTACATTTGTCTATATTGAACCTCATTTGCCACTTTACTGCCCAGTCCCCCACTCTGTCCAAATCTTTCTGCAAAGGAAACACATCAAGATTAGTCTTTATTGCCTTACCTAATTTAGTGTCGTCCGCAAACACGGAGACAGAACACTGGCCAGAATTATGCTTAACTCTCTAAGTACCCTTGGGTGTATACCATCTGCCCTGGGGCATTGTCTATCTTAACAGAGTTTAATTGCTTAAGCACTTTTTCTTGTGTCAGCCAATCCCATGTTTGCGGCGAATGTCCCATAACTTCCTGTAGCAGGGGCTCGTCCATCTGCTCTTCCTTAGTATAAACAGAAGAAAAAAAAGTATTTAAAATGTCTGCTTTCTCTCTGTCCTCACTTACCAAATTTCCCATTTGGAATAACAAGGGCCCAACATTTTCCCTCTTTAGCTTTTTTCCATTTATATATTTATAAAACATTTTGGGGTTAGTTTTACTCTCCTTTGCAATCCTTTTCTCATTTTCCAATTTAGCCATTTTAATTGCCTTTTTGCAGGCTTTGTTGGCCTCTTTGTACTCTATAAATGATAATGCTGATCCCGTGTTTTTATAATGTTTGAATGCCATTTTCTTGTTTTGTATTTCCTGTTTCACGTTACCGGTAAGCCACATTGGTTTTGATTTGTGTCTTTTGCATTTGTTTCCCAAAGGTATATATTGGGATGTGTACTTTTGTAATGTGTGTTTAAATGAATTCCACTTGTCTTCTGTGTTTAGTCCAGAAAACAATCGTTCCCAGTCTAAATGTTCAATTGATGCCCTTAGTCCATCAAAGTTAGCCCTTCTAAAATTAAGTGTTTTGGTGGCGTAGTTACCAATTTGCTTTTTTGCATTAATCTCAAATGAGACCATATTATGGTCACTATTCCCCAAGTGTTCTCTTATTTGGATGTTTGAGATAAGCTCCTCATTGTTTGTTATTACAAAATCCAGACAGGCATCTAGTGGGGTGTCTACTAATTGTGCCATACATTTGTTATTAAGCAGTTTCAGAAACTTGCTGCCCCTAGCTGAACTAGTTGTGCCACACTTCCAATCTATATATAGGTAATTGGTACTTACTAGACATGTGCAAAACTAAAATTTTCGTTTAGTTTTCGTCCATTCGGACGAAAATGTTATTTATTTCGTCTAAAACGAATTTCGTTCATTAGTGCATTCCTTTCAGACGAAATTCGTTCATTATTTTCGTTTCGTTTTGTTTTATTCGTTCGTTTTATAGAATACAATGTAATACTATTGGCTTTCTATAAACCGAACGAGAGCCCCATTCATAAGAAATTCTTATGAATGGGGCTCTCGTTCGGTTCATAGAAAGGCAATAGTATTACTTGTATTCTATAAGCTGAAAGTCTATAAACCGAACGACTTTCGGTTTATAGACTTTCGGCTTATGGAATACATGTAATCCTATTGCTATTCTATAAACCGAACGACTTTCGGTTTATAGAATAGCCATAGGTTTACATGTATTACATAAGCCGAAAGTCTATAAACCGAAAGTCGTTCAGTTTATAGGCTGTCGGCATTTAACTAATAAGAGACAGAGTCTCCATTCATAAAATTATGAATGGAGACTTTGTCTCCGTGTAGTAAAATGCCGACAGCCTATGAACCGAACGTTCGGTTTATAGGCTGTCTGCTTATGGAATACATGTATTCCTATTGCTATTCTATAAACCGAACGTTCGGTTTATAGAATAGCCATAGGATTACATGTATTACATAAGCCGAAAGTCTATAAACCGAAAGTCTTTACTCCGTGTAGTAAAATGCCGAAAGCCTATAAACCGAACGATCGGTTTATAGACTTTCGGCTTATGTAATACATGTAATCCTATGGCTATTCTATAAACCGAACGTTCGGTTAATTTTATGAATGGAGACTCTGTCTCCGTATAGTTAAATGCCGGTGTTCTGACAAATTTCTGGAGCAAATTCTCCTGCGCAATCGCAGGAGAATTTGCTCACTGCGCATGCGCATAAAGTTACAGCTGATAACTCGCCAGGACTTTTATGAGGAAGCCGGAAGTACCCAGCTTCATCATAGAAGTCCCGGCGGTCATGCCAGGCGGCATCAGGAGAGGTCCCGCTCATCGCGCAGACATCCTCCGCTGCCTCGCTAGCCACCAGGGAGAATCGGGCAGCTGGGGGATGTCTGCACGAATCGTGCAGACAACCTCCATGCTGCCCAACACTTCCGTCTATTATGTATAGTGCATACATCCCCCGGCTGCCCCCACTAGCCACCAGGGAGCAAGAAACAGGTGAGGGGGGGACAGAATAACAAGGGGGGGGGGCAGAGGGAAACAAGGGGAGGGAAGAGACAGAAACAAGGGGAGGGGGGCAGAGAGAAACAGGGGGAGGGAAGGGGGGAAGAGACAGACACAAGGGGAGCGAGGGGGGAGCCAAAGGGAGGGTGAGAGAGAGACAACACTAAGGGGGGGAGAGCGACAAATCTGGGGGCAAGGGAAAGAGAGAGGCAGCATTGTCACATAAAAGGAAATAAAAACAAGATTTTTTTTATATCATAATTTTTTATTAAAAAAGCAATTTACATGTGAATATATACTAGACATGTGCATTCGTTTTCGGACGAATGCATTTTCGTCCGAAAATAGCATTTTCGTCCATTCGCCCTAAAAACGAAGAACGAAAATGCTAAGCTAACGAAAGCCGAATGAACGAATGGTTAATAAACGAAAATCATTCGTTCATTCGTCCATTCGTAGTACTATTGCATTCTATAAGCCGAAATAGAGTCGGTTTATAGAATACAATAGCATTTAACTATACGGAGACAGAGTCTCCATTCATAAAATTATGAATGGAGACTTTGTCTCCGTATAGTTAAATGCCCACAGCCTATAAACCGAACGTTCGGTTTATAGGCTGTGGGCATTTAACTATACGGAGACAGAGTCTCCATTCATATGAATGGAGACTTTGTCTCCGTATAGTTAAATGCCCACAGCCTATAAACCGAACGTTCGGTTTATAGGCTGTGGGCATTTAACTATACGGAGACAGAGTCTCCATTCATATGAATGGAGACTTTGTCTCCGTATAGTTAAAAGCCGACAGCCTATAAACCGAGCATTCGGTTTATAGGCTGTGGGCATTTAACTATACAGAGACAGAGTCTCCATTCATAAAATTATAAATGGAGACTTTTTTCGAAAGTCGTTCGGTTTATAGGCTTTCGGCATTTTACTACACGGAGACAAAGTCTCCATTCATAATTTTATGAATGGAGACTCTGTCTCTGTATAGTTAAATGCCGACAGCCTATAAACTGAACGACTTTCGGTTTATAGACTTTCGGCTTATGTAATACATGTAATCCTATGGCTATTCTATAAACCGAAAGTCGTTCGGTTTATATAATAGCAATAGCATTACATGTATTCTATAAACCGAACGTCGTTCGTTTTAAAGACTTTCGGCTTATAGAATACTATTGGCTTTCTATAAACCGAACTATTTATTAAGTTTAAATCTACAATATTCGTTTTTGCATTTGTCTTGAATGTACAATAATGAGCTAAATGTAAACTTTCTTGTAATTCATTGTGTATGTTGGGGTTCTCTGTATAAAGATCTCCATATAAATGTATGGAAATGTAAACAACTTTTATCATGCATTTAGTTTTATAATGTTTACTTCTAAAAGAAAAAAGGGGACCATATGTGTCCATCCCTAATCCCTTGCAATGGTGATTTGTGTATAGATTTGTGTTTAATAATGCTTCTGCTTACGATTAAACTGCAGGTTTAAAAGATTTTTCAATCACCTATACCTAATGTTATTAAATAAATAATGCTATTCCATGGTTCCAAACATGCAATAATCTGTGTAGAATTATGGAATTAAAAAATAGTTCTAACCATGCCAAAATTGATGTAATAAAAACTCATTAAAAATATTTAAAAAGTACCAGTAACATTTCCGATCCTTATTCCCATAATAATTTATGGCCTTTTTAAGTCATGAAAACCTGCACAGTATGTTCTCTTAAATGTTTTATAATACATCAACACATCTTATATAGTCTTATGCATAATTAAAAAAGCAATTAAAATAAATTGTTCAACTGGAAACATTCACTATATTCCAATCTCCTTATCTCTGCTAGTATAGTCTTGCAAGGTCATTAGGATGTTCCCACAGACACTGAGCAACACACACAAGAAACTGCAATCCAAACACAGGCTCAAGTCACCATACTAACTTCCTTCACCTATCCATGTTTGCTTGCTGAGCTCTTGAACAGAGTGAGTTTCTGAAAGACATAAAGGTATAACAGCTTGAGTCAATATTTGCCAAACAGAGTGATTTATTTAACATGGGATGACTGCCCCCCTTGTGCAAATACATCTATCTAGCAGAAAAACTGTTGACAAGCAGCCAGCTTGAATCTAGATGGATGAAAATTCTATTCAGTAGCGCTGGAATTTGTTTGGAGAAGCAACAAGCACAGAATTGTGTCAAATACATCACATTACAAACACTTTATATATTTAGAATTTTGAAGTGTGTATGGGTATTGTATGGTTTGTGTTACGTCATTGTCTTCAATAAATATTTACTTTACTAAATGTTTCTTTTAGCATTTATAACGTTATCATGAAGGACATAAAAGCTGCCCCATACAACCATACAATAACATGGCTTTGAGATGAATAACACTGATACATTTTTTCACTGCTCTAAACTAGATTTTTGTTTTAGCTTAGTGGCACAGCTGGCGACTTTATGCTTTTGTCAATAAACTCTGCATAGTCCACTCTAGGTAATTTCTCCCCATTATATTGTTATTTGTACCCTAAGCAGCTGTGCGGTCAACATCCCTTTCTAAATTGTTACTGTTTTGTTGCTGTTAATTTATATAGATCTATCTTGATCTTAACCTCACCCACTCTCTGTATCTGAAGCATGCAGCTGTACACTGGATGAATAGAAATTGAAAGCTTGATTTATGTGAGTAATTTAAACATATTTAGGATACAGATATGCCAATTTTAATAAATGTATACTTTTTATAATTTTATGAACTAATGGACATTAAAAAAGGTAGGTCCTTTTTAAGTTGAAGTTATCCTTTGTCAGCTAAGATGGTGCACAATATTTGTTGTGTGGTCCTTAAAAGTATTTTGTTTGTTTTTTGTATTTTGTCAGCTTTCTAGTTTTGTTTGTACAGGGCAAGATATTACACAATCTTCTTTAATTTTCAATATTTTCTTTAAGACTTTACCCCCACTAGTCTTTCCAATCCTTTTGCTTTAGGTTTCATAGGTATTGGGCAGTACAGACATGTCATAAAGAACCCATGCACTATGCACTTTATCAGTGATACAGTAATACTGCTGGCATATAGCGTATTTTCTCAGATAAAAAATGCAACCCTGTTACTAAGACGACCCCCCAAACTTTGGATATTAATTTAGGAAAAAATATAAAAGCCAAAATATAAGACTACCTTATAGGAAAAAAAATGGATGAATAGAAATCTGTATGTTTAGAATCAGAAGTCGACAAAGTTATAACAAAAATAAAACATAGCAATTCAAAGTGTGTGGTTGAAAGGCATGGTTATTTATGGTACAAGCAACACGTCCTGGATCAGAGGATGTTTATTTTTGCTCTTCCCTTCGAGTTTTGTTGATATCTATAGCGTATTATAGCGAAATTTGGCAAAAGGCTTCTCATTTCATGACCTCCTGGTTCATGTCTGTAGATTATTTTGTATATAAATGTTAAGACACCAATTAGGCATCATACTATTATTTTATTACTGATCTGCTCGGATTTTTAGTGTTTGTATTGTTTGTAAAATGTATGTATTATAGTGTATGTATTATATTTTTTATACTGAAACATTTTTGAAAGAAAAAGACTAGTATATGAATGTGTTTGTTATGTCTTTTTGAAAACAATTAATAAAGATTTTTATAAATAAAAAAAGATAAAAACAACAAAAATGTTTTCCTTGGAAGTGGACCTTAGAAAAAAAGTGGTGATTTGGTGCCATATTTCCTTCTCCATCACTGTTTTGCCATTATTTATAAAGTTTTTTTGCAGTCCCATAAACAACTGTTCATGCAAGAGTGCAGGTTGTTTCTCTTCCTCCAGATTCCTGTTGCTGCCAGACACTGTCTTGTGGATCACACTTTCTAGCATGATCACAAGTTAGCATCAAAATGCCTCAATCCTGGTGATGGCATTGCTTTCTGTTAATTTTTTTTCTTACAAGGCATCACCCCTTCAGTGAGTGCAGTGATGCAGTCTTAGGAAACAACACACAAACAAATGCACTCTTTTTCTGAGCTGTTCTTTCTACTGCCTGCTTGTACAAAAAACTAGTATACCAGCTCATGCTGGGAAGACAATTAGTTTATAAAAAATACAGCGTATTATAGTCTTCCTAATTAAATACATTTTCATAGTATGTTTTTTTGAATCACAGTATGAATTTCCATACATTTTTAAAGAATTTATTATCTTTGGAGTAAACAATCCATTAAAAAAAACATTCTGTTTGGCATTTTATAGTGAATTTCATACTTCAGTGTAATTAATGAAAGCATTAGATTGGAGCTCAATTCTCATAAAGCATTTGGAAATCCTGACGCACAAATCCCCTTATCCCAGACAACTTCTGATATCCCAAAACCCCTTTTGGTCTGTCTCTCTTTCCCATATCATCTTCTCTTTTGGTCTGTCTCTGTGTCAGAGTTTGCTGTTTTTTAAAATAGAAATTCTTTCCTTTAGTGAGTTAACCAGCTGGTATTAACAAGCAGAGCCTTTCAACACATTTACCGTGGTTACTCACCTGGCTGCTATTAGCCAGCCCCTTTGCTGCTCAGAGCAGGTATTTAAGCATCTAGTCTCAGTAGCTCATTTGCCCTTGCGTTGTTCCCAGCTTCCAAGTGCAGTTCCTGGTTTCCTGTGATTTCTGTGTTCCTGACCGGGTTCGACTGAATTCTCTTCTGGTTCTTGATTTTTGGGTTTGTTCCTTACTCTGCTGATCTCCATTCTCCTAACTCCGGCTAGCTTTGGTACCTGACCTCAACTTGCTTCCTGGATATTGCTTTTGGACTATTTTTTACCATTTTGCTATTTATTATTAATAAAGGTATTTTTTCATCTTACCTTCTGTCTCTGCCTGGTTCCTGGTCTCTAACACTCTCTTTCCCATGTATTTCTTTGCGGCCTTGCTTGGCTGGGGAGACTGCACCACCGCAGATGACAACTCCCTTTACGTCCAGATCGCTAGAAGTCATGCACAGATGTACAAATTGTCAGCAAACACAAATACAATTTCTGGTATTTTTGTTATACCGGAATCAGCTCCAAAGGCTGAAATACCGGCCGGATGGAAACCCTACTATCAAAAGAAAATTGTCAGGTTCCTACCAAGCTCTACTAAAAACATTTGAATCACTGAACTTAACTTGGATAATCCTAGCATAACGACTACATTTTATTTGATTCAGAATATGATCATGTACTGTGTATTTGTGTCTGGTACTGCTTTAAATAATCAGTGCTTTCTTTCTTGCAGGCCTAGAAAGGAATACCTTTTCAATGTGATGTGCCACTAATATTACATGAGTGCTCAGTTGTTTTGTCAGATAGAGTGAGGATTGGTCAACAAATGAAAGGTCATTTTAAGGTTAACTTAACTTATTAGCAGTGCTTTAAATTGGTAAATTTAAAAAGAACATTTTATAATTATGAATGATCCACAATAATATTAGTGGTAGTACAGATATAAAGCAAACAATCCATTTATATCGACTCAGATGCCTAGAAAATACAGGTTTATAACTTTGCATTTGAACCAGAAATATTAAAATAATTTCTACTGTTATTGTCAGCAGAAGGGGCTCTGTCAACCGAAATTGTGCTTCTACTGCAAATGTAGAGAATTTAAAAAAAAAATGAAAAATGATCTATACATTGTGTTCGCAAAATAACATGACAATGCATAAAATAGGGAAAATGTTTGAAAAGTGTCTGTGCTGTCTACTGCTTATGACATCACCTTATGGCTGAATATGCAACTTACACATTTCCAATTGACAATTAGTTAATTTGCATACCAAGCCACAAGTGATGTCATAAGCAGGAGACACATATACACATTTAAAACATAAGGTTCGACTCAATATGTGTCAATTTTCAGATTTTAAAGTGTAACATGCACAAAGCGCACTGAACAACATTGGTAGCCTAAATTGCCTGAGTAAATACTATTGGAACTTTCACACACAGAAATTTGTTTCCAGAAATACCAATGAGCACTGAAAATCCTACCAAAATAAACTGAACCAGCCATAGGAAATAGGCCAAGGATAATGAAATCAATACAAATTCTTGGTGTATATAAATGTTAGACAATTGGATTAGTTTGAAATAACTTAATCACTCCCCACCAAGGCATCTTACTGTTTGCAAAATAGATTTAATAAATATATTTAGTAAAACCAAAAAAAATACATAAAAATACTATCATGTATATATTCAGTGCATATCATATAGTTATATGGATTTTATCAGAGAAGGCCACAACAATAGTCTGGCAGTGCATATACACACAATATAAAATATATTGCACTAGTATCCTCAGTAATTGCACTGATCCAAGTATCAAAAAGGTTAGGATTCACAGAAAATAAAAACATGTAATAAAAATCTGCATAAATGCCAAAACAAAGATAAAGCTAAAAAATACATTTATTTGCAGTACAAAGTAAAAATCTGGCCAGATCTTTGAAAATAAAATTGTGAACGATGTATAAGTGGAAGTTGTGTATGTACTCAGGGGGATGAAGAACTGAAACTTGTTCTTGTACATCATTCACTATTTATGCTGATTTTTATGATACCGTTTTTAAGGATACTTAATAGGCAGATTACAGAGTTTTCTGAAATTTGGTTAACTTGCCTGATTCAAATCCATTATGGGATATATTGGGTAGGCCCCATATATTTACATTATTTTATGTATCAGAATAACATTTTGCTAAAGCAATGTATAGATCATTTTTCAGACTTTTTTATTCTTCATCGATAATCATGTCCAATGCACAAATTTCATTAATGAATTACACGTATATTATATTTAACATGACACCAAACATTTCTGTCTATGTGTCTACGTCTCTAAACAATTGTAGATAAGCAGGAGGAAAATTAAGCACTGTGCAAATAGCTTTGCTATTATTGCAGTAAATTGCAGCAAACGGTTGTACCCAGAGGCTAACATGATCACCAGACACACAAAAGACTAAGCAAATGCCATTATCTGTTAGCTTTGTTAATCAGGTTGTAGATATAGAACAACTGACATTTCTATTCTTGACGTTTTATGTTGCATTTATTGCAGTAAGGATATTTAATGTATATGGTTCTGACATACAGCAAAATCAACTTGCCTCTGACAACTGTAGCAGGTAATGGGTGCAGCCAATTTGAATAACTGGCTGTTGAATTGACTGTTTCAGTGACTTCTTAAATTATTAACACAGATATCAATAAGTTTCAACTGATGAATTTTATTTTTACATAAATCCCTTTATATAATACAAAGATTCTTTGTTACCTCATGGGTGGTGCCAACGACAGGTGCAGACTTCCTGTAAGGTCTCCCACGGGGCACCTCCCTTTGGCCCTTGTTTCACCTCCTTTAGCCCTTCTAGGGCTTGCTGCTTATTCAGGAGCTCCCACCGCAATGTTAGTGGGAGAGTGGACAGTGACATCAAGAGTCCTTTCTTCTGGGCTCACAAAATGATTTGTTTTGTACTCCTCTTCTTCTTAGTTGTTAACTTTATTAAGCCTTACCATGGCAATGAGCTCTCCCCGCTATCATGGCTGCTCCTTCCCTAGACCCACTGAGGCCCAAGGCCGTCACCTCAATATTTTTCCAACCCCATCAACAAACATCTTTTGTCCTACTGATTTTTTTTTTTTATTCTATCGCTCTATAATAAGATCTCTAGGTTACTTTATTGTAAAATGTCAATAAAAATACAATTTAAAAAAAATGAACCATAATACAACACAATGTTTGATAAGACATGCTAAACAGACATATGGGCATGCTGTATACTTACTAAAAATGTTCAGTAATCATTCCTATCTACTAATTAAATGGCCCAAGTTGCTACATTTACATTCATGTTACAGAAATGATTAAAAGTAAATAAGCTAATTGATCTGATATTAAAAATTTATTTTTATGTAGCTCATAAAATTATGTTTTTCATTCATTGTAAATATTGCCAATGACCATGCATATTTCACATATCTAGCCACACTTGCAAAGAAAATATACACTTATTTTAAATACTCATTACTACTCTAATTTAAAATAATTTAATGGAAAAGCACCACAGACAAGCCAAACTACGGAAACATGCAGGCACCATTAGTTCATACAGTTAATAGCAGATATCATAAATAACAAATGTATGATTTTTAGTCATTGGGGTCTGTTCACTAAAAGGTGACTAGAGGTGAGATGAACATTTAATTATGCCATTTTAACTATACATTGGGCAGGCACAAACTTGAAGAGTTTCTCCTGCTAAGCAAGGATTGTCCGTGCACTATGTATATCTAAATTGGTAAGATTAAATGTTCATCTCAGCTCAACTCAACCTTTTAGTGAATTGCCCCCAATGTGTTAAATGCTATGTTCACATACCTTAATGCTAATGAGGCACCCATAGATGCCTAAAGTCCCAGATTTGACAGGATCCATTGTCAAATGTGCAAATCACTGTGCAGCAGTATTTAAACTATGTATGTCTCTTTATTTACGGTATTTATCGGCGTATAACACGCGCCGGCGTATAACACGCACCTCATTTTAAGAAGGAAATTTCAGGAAAAAAACTTAAATTTCAAAAAAAGAACTTTGAAGACCATTATGCCATTTTAATATGCCAGGATATTGCCCCCAATATGCCATTTAATATGCAGGATATTGCCCCCAATATGCCATTTAATATGCCAGGATATTGCCCCCAATATGCCATTTAATATGCCAGGATATTGCCCCCAATATGCCATTTTAATATGCCAGGATATTGCCCCCAATATGCCATTTAATATGCCAGGATATTGCCCCCAATATGCCATTTTAATATGCCAGGATATTGCCCCCAATATGCCATTTTAATATGCCAGGATATTGCACCCAGTATGCCATTTTAATATGCCAGGATATTGCCCCCAATATGCCATTTAATATGCCATGATATTGCCCCCAATATGCCATTTAATATGCCAGGATATTGCCCCCAGTATGCCATTTTAATATGCCAGGATATTGCCCCCAATATGCCATTTTAATATGCCAGGATATTGCCCCCAATATGCCATTTAATATGCCAGGATATTGCCCCCAATATGCCATTTTAATATGCCAGGATATTGCCCCCAATATGCCATTTAATATGCCATGATATTGCCCCCAATATGCCATTTAATATGCCATGATATTGCCCCCAATATGCCAGGATATTGCCCCTTAGTATGCTCGTTATGCCACCCTCCTCCCCCCCTTCCCCAGACCCCTGTACTTACCTCGTTCCTGCTCTGTCCCCCGGTGCTCTGAAGCTGCGTGGCTGTGAGGGAAGCGTTGTGAGCGTTTCCCTCACAGCCACGCAGCTTCAGAGCACCGGGGGACAGAGCAGGAACGAGGTAAGTTTTCGATTTTTTTTTTTTTCGGCGTATAACACGCACACACCATTTTCCCCTTATTTTCAGGGAGAAAAAGTGCGTGTTATACGCCGATAAATACGGTATTTATTTTTTCATTTCTGGAACTTTATTATATTATACTCATCATACAAAAAATAAACATTTTATAAAATGAACTAAATAGCATAAATATTACTTCCATGTCCATTTGTCTCTACTGAACAATACAAAGTAAAACAAGACTTAACATACAGACATGTTTGGATTCTTTGTGGATACAGACATGTTTTGGAAACTATGTATGTCTCTTAGACATCTGTAGTCTAAATGAAGAAGAACTGAGCTGCAGACAGCCAGGGTGCCATAAGGTGCATTAATTCTGTTGTGTATTGTCACTTAAAAGCAGCTATTAAGTCTAAATTGTCTGTTGCAGTTTACAGTATTTAATGACTAGAGATATATTTATTAAATCATTGAATAGAGCCCATTATGAAAAAAAACCTGATCTTTATTCACAATACAATGTTACAATAAAAAAAGAGCTTTCCATGGGAGGGGAACAGAAGAGCTATTATATGTGGTGAAGTAGATTTCTTTTTTTCCCCAAGAAATATTGCAAACAAAGTTATTATTTTTCAAGTATTTATAAAGCACTGTACAATGGCCAAATAAAACATGTTAATAGTAGGTGATATAACAAGCCTAGACATAACGTAACAAATAGTGAGTGCAAAAATCCCACCTCCACTTAGGAAACGTTTGTGGCATGGTTGACCACACTGTAAAACATTGAAAACCAGGGCCACCCTAGTGAGAACTAAGCATATGTTCAAAATGGATATTTCAGTTTTTCAGTAAATAGGTTTACTGTTCAAATATTAACCAAACGTGGAAACTACTTTAATCAGCTGTGCAAATATTTGCAGTACAACCTAGCTTAAGGGTCGTGTTTAAAAATACAAAATACACTGGTATGACTGTAAGAATCAAAAATAGTGAACAAACATGTCATCAAAACACAATAGATTCATGTTCTAGTTAGTGTTTAACATATTGTTCTCTTTGTATTAATGTGCTGTGTCCAATATATAATGTTTTCACATTGTCAGTGAATTATTAATTGTTGCCAAAGCGGGAGATTGTGTCGGGTTCCAATAAACTGCCACAGGAATGACATTTAGTAATAAAGTAATGTTAATGTTATATTCACAGCAGGGTTTCAAAGTAAAATAAATGTTTGTTCATGCTCCATGTTTCAAATACTGTAGGTCATTCATAAAATAGGAGTGGCTGAACTTCCTCATACAGATGGTACAAAATGTTGCTTCAGATTTTGCACAAAAATTGGCAAGAAACAAAACGTCTTTGAAAAATAAATGTGCCTGACTGAAATCACATAGTTTTTAATGCCATACATTTTTGGCATGTAGACAATATAGCATAGCTGTAAAAAAGTAAACATTCCCTTTAACTTTTCACCTTTGTCCAATATCTTCTCCCATAAAAGTCTTCTTCTCCCATGACTTCAAAAATTTAGCACATTATTTTCTAATTTTAATATTGTAATTGCTAATCCAGATGTGGAACTCTTAATTACTGGTCTACAGAGACAAGACCTATGAGAAGCTTAAAGAAATATCTGGAGTTTTTAATTCTCTCATACAGGGATAATTTGCTTGGTGATTTGGATTTGTAATTTTAGAATTAATGTGCTCATGAGAATTCTTCTTTTATAACAAGTGACGACAACGAAACTGACCTTGAGCAGGTATTATCCCAAAACATATTAGAAAGTGTTGACTATCCTTGGCTGTGCATATCTAACAGTTTGACCATTTTTACCCTCTCTCTCACAGTGAAGGTCAATTCATGCATGATGCTTTGTTCATGGTGCCAGTTTAAATTAATATATATATATATATATATATATATATATATATATATATATATATATATTAGATTTGAGAAGAACTTTTACCTACAGAAACGTGGCACTTCTATGGGGAAACCATGGCCCATGCATAAAAAACGGACCACATTCTGAACAAATATTCCTCCAAACTAATGCTATATGTAAGAATTCTAGACAATATCTTCCTAATCTGGTGTGGCCCCCCTGAAGGGCTTGTCAACATCGTGACCCAGCTGAATAATCTCCTTGCACTTTCTGTTTCGCCCTTACCTTTGATCAACGTCCTGAGGGTGTACCGCTTCCTTAGTGCGTCTCTGGGGCATACCCTGTATAGACAACCAACATAAATACCATTATCCACGCTTCCAGATTCAATCCTCCAGCCCTTAAAAAATTCTTCCCTATTGCCAGTTTCTATGGTAGTGCACAACTACGCTAACGTATGTGGAAGACATATTTGACATGTTCCAGGCCCATAGGTAAAGGAACTCCACCATTCAATGGGCACTACACCCAGCTCTCTATTCCATGAGATGCATTAGTACAGGTTGCTACAGGTGTCTGCGTTATGTCACCTGCAGCCATAGGGTACCCAACACATTGTTTACACATCCCCATAAACAGAAGCTCTACAACATCCAGCAGCACATCGCTTGCACTACAGACTTACAAAATCTATGGCACACAGCAATAAATCACATACTTTGCCATGACAGAAACTAGGCTAACCTACTTCTCCAAAATGAAGCACTTTGGATTTACACACTGGACACTTTTCCACCTATAGGACTTAAAGAACAAATTGTATACAATTGTTTCCTTCCACTTCTTTCAGTGAGAACTTGGTCCCCTGTATTGAGTTTCTCTTTACTAACTATGGCCTCATTGTCCAATCTTACTCCAGTTATTTTGTAGGTTATGTTCATCCCAATTTACCCCTCCTCCTCTATGCACCTTGTTGTCTTTTATGTTCCCCATATTGCTTTTGGTCCTCTGTTCTTGTGCACCTCTTATCCCCTGAATAAATGTTTACATTTATTCAGTCTTTACTGTCATTCACACTCCCTGATTTGAGCCCAGGTATGTCCCTCTGTTTCCCTTACCCTGTGTCTTCCCACCAGCAGTCCACTGTGAGCTCTCTGCTTATCTTCTTTACAGCGCCGTTCACACGCACAGTGTCACTTTTGTTTTGCCTGTTGCCCATCATTCTCTCATCAGCTGCTCGCCATGGTTAAATTTAAAAGTTTTTCCTTTGCCCATGTCCTTAAGCAGCTTCACTCAACTTTTTATCCCTCAGCTGTTTCTACTCACTGGTGTACAAATGACACCTCTGCCATAGCGCACACACTCTGATCCTTTTCTCCACTGTCTGAGGGCATGGTCTTTGGAGCTGTTCCCAGTTGGTCTGTAAGACTCTGACACATAAAAGGCACTGATGCATATTTGGGTACCATTCTTTAGTAACTGCCAACATCAACTATCACACATAGGTTTTCTTTTATATAACTAGCAACATCTTCTAAACAAGACACATCCACTAGTATGCATTCCAGAAATCAGAAAGAAAAATATTTCATTTTTATCAAGCTTAATCAATGATATCTTCTAAACAAAACATGATAGAAAGTTAACTTTAAAAGTTTATGAATCAACAAAATAGAGCCATTCATAATTCTTACATTTTGTCATTTCTCCTTCTTTAATTTATGGACTTGTCTACTTTTTTATTTCACTATTTAATTCAAATAAATCTCAGCTGCTGCAGAGCCAAAACAATCTATCAATGAATTAAAAAAATAAAGTTTACTTCCATAGAGGGGGCAAAACTTGACTTACACTGTGCTTCTAGCTGTGCCCAAGTGTAACAGTACTTTGATAAGCACATTCAACATTCCGTTATTTTGCTGATTAGCCTGCTGATTTGTTGATTGGGTTTCCTGGTAATCTCATCCTACAGCGACAAACAATATGAATAAATCTAATTTAAATTCATTAACACCATGTCACCTTATTTAAAAGTCAAATATAAGTTAAAAAAAACATGGTAGATTGATTAGCATTCTGCTGCTATAGAAGTTATTGTGACATTCATGAGCACAGTGCTAAATAATACTGGATCAAAGTCAAATGCACTACATTACTACTTTATGCTGCAAGATCAGATTGCACAGAGAACCAAACAGGATTATGGTCCTTTGATTCATTGGAGATTTTTATCAAAGGCCTTGAGATGATCTAGGACAAACATCAACTGTAATAAAACACCGAATGATAAGAAATAAAAGATCAGGAAGAAGAAGAGAAGTAAAATAATCTCTCTCCCTATAGTTGCTTTATAGTTAAAGGTTAATAGAGATTTTGTTGTCACTAAACAAATTAAAATTTGTGCAAGCAGTTGTGTAAATATATTTGCACAGTAGGTGTTAAACATATCTTGTTTATTTTGAAATATCATTTTTAATGAGAAGGGTTGCTTCACAGTATAGAAAACATTATTAAGTATAAACTCATAGTTACAGCATTGGAATACAAAAGCACATCTGAATATGTTCATTTAGATCAAACAATGATCTTATATAATCATAGAAAATAGTAAATAAAACCATTGTTCCAATACAACTGACAAATAATTGGCTTTCAAGTTGATTTGTACATTATTTAACTTTTGAATAACGGGAGAGGAAAGGGTAGGGGGAGTGTGGATTGATATAGTCCATTTTTTACTATGTTCCCATGTAGACCAAATTAGATCATTTGTTTCTAGTTGTGAAGTAGAGATAAAGTGGAGGTTTTTCCATTTGTAAATTGTAATTAATCACACGGAATAGTTCTTGTGCTATTTTTACGGTTGTGGATTTCCAGTTTTTGAATATTTTTAAGTGGTTTGGAAGATTATCATGGATGATATGGATGAGTACTACTTGAGGAGTTTTTGGAAAGTAGATTGAAACGGATTCTTTTAGAACAAGCCAGCAAATACTTAAGATGCCTTTAAAAGGGACCTGGGTGCTTTTTTAAATGAACCAAAACATAGAGGATATTAATTTAGGCATTAATATCTAATTTGTTTTTCAAAGGGGAATTGGAAATAAGGGTTTTTTTGCCTTCTTTTGGATCAAGAGCAGTAAACAAGGGATAGGAAAAGGGTTGGACTTTTTCAATCGAAACTACTATGTAACTATGTAATTATGTAACTATTTACATTATTGTTGCTGTCATGTCCCTATGACTTGTGAATATCACTGTGAAACAGCTGCTGGGTGAAAGCTGTTTGCTCTTTTTGTTTTGTTATGGCTAATGTTTGTCCTGTCTGGACAGAAAAGGGATTTAGCAGGTGATAATAACCATATCTGCTGTAATCCTATTGTGTAAGCTCAGTGTGAAAGGACACAGACTTCAGCCTATGAACATCTACCGTCAGATCATCTTGTCTACTCTGTAATGTTTACCTTTCTAACTTCATTTGTTTCTACTTGTTATTAATAATTAATAATCAAATAATTAATGACATCAAATGTAAAGAGAACCTTATGTCTCATCTGTGCCATAACACACTATAGGCTAGAAGTTATAATGGGCAAAACATTTCCTTTTATTTGCAAAAGCAATCACTTTAGGTTGGTTGATTCTCTGAATATACAAATAGTTTTAACCCTAATAAACTGTTTAAGTGAAATTCCTAAATGTGAAATATATGTATTTCTATATTTTCCTACTTATTAAACACTTGGTCTTGAACGCTTCAAATCAAACTCTCAGTTACCCAATAAATGGTATAATTTTACTCCTGTATTTACATAGCTAACACAATACTATTCTTTTCCCAACTGCACTTGTCCTAATGTACTATGTAGGTCATGTACTAAACAATTGCAGTGGAGAAAAAAGTAGGTAAAACATGCATAAGGAGCCATTTGCGAATCTTTGTAACATTATGAGCTTTTTTCCCCCATTTTGAGCCTCTTCATTTTATTTTTATTTACTGTGCATTTTTCCGGTTGCACTAAGATTATATTTGCTCATTCTAAAGACTTTTGCAATATATTTTGTGAAAAATAATTCTTATTTTGCATGTGAAAATTACACCAGCTTTTAGCAAGTGCTAATAAAAATAGCAAAAAACATATTCACAAACTTGCCTGTTTTTATATGCAATTTGCTCATATTTTCTATCTGAGTGATAAATAGTGCAAAAGGAGAAAAGAGCAAAAATAGTTTTGCACATAAAAAAAATTTGATTATTTGTTTTGTTTTTTCATGCCCCTCTTAAGTATATATGGAATCCTATTCCTCTTCCTCAAGTGTACCTAAAAAAAAATTGGAACTGGGTATTTATTCAGCAAAATTAGCCAAACATAATAAGAGTCACTAGGCCTTCATATTAACCAATAAGGCGTGACCTGTGACCCTGTTCCTCCATCCCATATAAATGGTTTGGGCAAGTAAAAAAATGGGTAGAGGTCCTTTGGGACCCTCATAGCCATTGGTAATCCTCAACCAGATGATTAGGGATTTTGAAGGTTAATAGCTTTGGAATTTGAGGGCATACATGTTGATGGCTGTCAGGTAAAAGGTAGCCCACAACTGTTAAGAGTGCTTTCAAATCTTTTTTTAAACACTGCCAAACCCCCTCATGATTTGTAGAAATGTGCTGACTCCTCCCTTGTTAATAGAGGGTCTTGGGGGCCCTCACTAAAAATGTGATTGGTTTGTAACCAAGGTTTTTATTTTGGACAGCTTGCTAAATAGTGCATGGCAGTTTTTCTGGACTATATAACCCTGTTGCCATTAAATGCTGTTCAGTCAGTTAATTGGTTTGACTTTCTTTTAGTAAATGGTTTGACTGAGTTCAAGAGCAATAGTCGAATCATACAAAATTGACTCAATTGACAAACAAGCACGTAAGGCTGATGAATATTCAGAGTTTAGTGAATCAACCGTTCAACCCATGTATAATCCAGTATATTATACAGTACTATAGCATTTGCTTTAGAATATAAGGATAATTGAGGATAAAACAAACTAAACAATGAAATAGCAATAGAAACAAAAAGGCATTCAGTTTAGACTGCAATAAGCTAAAGAGTATAAAACAGCAGTGTGCACATCCACATGTCTAAAACCATGTCAGGAAACCTGCTAGTAGCACAGTACAGAAGAATGTACAACTCAATGTTACCATGGCGGCCCAGAAAGCCTTGATGCAACACACACTCAAACCCACACAGTGAGTTACATTTTTAATTCCAAATCCATTTGAACGTGGAATAACTTACCTAAAGCCTGCTGTTTTATATACCGAATTATAAACTGAAGCACACAGTCTAAAATCTACTTTTTGTAATCCTTGTGACTAATCAATACAAGGATCTTGATGAAACATGACTCAATGTAATTAATTGCCCTATATTCTACACTACACTGTGGATTTTGGTATGTGCTAAATAGCAATAGCAGGGGAGTGTACAAAAATGTCTTTGGATAAAAAATACAATTTGATTCAAATTACAAAGCTCTTGGTACAAAGCAAAAAGGGGAACTAAATAAGGTAGAGAGTAGTACAATCCACGAACATACCATGGGGTCTATATACTAAACAGTGTAATTTGGTGAATGAAAGGGAGGTGGACCACCCTGGAGACCTGCTGGTCATTAGTGGCCATCTTTTGCAACCGCTATATACCAACTGTCCCATGGATGCAGGATAAGTGCATTAATAAAAAAAGAGGATTTGTGGGTGCACACAATAGCACTTTGAATTATGTTGTGTTTACCAAGGGCATGGGGTTCTGGGAAGTGCCTTCCCAGGGGGTGCTTAGGCAATGCACAGCTTTGCACTTGCCTATTAGTCTAACTCAGATATATTGACATTATTCCAATTCCCTTGTTGATTCATCACAGTTCACTGTTTACTGAATAGATCCTTCTAACTTTCAAAAATACACACTCATTAAACATACTACAAATTTAGAATAGAGAAAGGCACAAAAGTCAATTTGAGTGATACTTGCCCAACATCTATTAGGAATGACACAACCAGCCCCACTACTTAAAGAATACTCTATCGGTCTAAGATAATGGGAGTTGTGCTCCATAGCAGCTGGAAGGCTAGAGGTATAATATCCTTGGAGATATAATTAGCAATCACAATTATGTTTTATAGAAAAATATATATATATATTACAATATCCATGCCTTCCCTGAGGATTTAATTAATTAAATCACAGTTATAGTGTGTTAAAATTAAGATAAATGGACCAAATTAGTTGTTACATGTTATGGGGCAATTATATGCTAAGCGTTTAGAATATCTCAGTAAGAACTGACCTGTGGTAAAAAAACAATCATCGGTAATTTGGGTGATGGTGCCCTGGATATAGGATTAATGAGAGCCGAGTCAAACCTCTCTCTATACAACCAGTTGACCTCCAATGGTCTGATTCAGGGATAGCTCTTATTTAATTGGTTGGCTGGACAACAATTTTAATCCGACTGCTAAAAGAAAGCCTAGAATGAAACTGCTCAGAGCTACAGATTAGGAAATGTGATCTGAAACACTGCAGAGTTGGTGTTCCTTACCAAGAGGACACATAAACATACCCAGGATTAGCTAAATGCAGCTATTGAAGAAATACAGCACTTGACAATTTTACTTACATTGCCTGAAAGACAGGTTTATAATCACATATCTGAAATATCAGTGTTTCACTATGTTATTCTCCTACTTATTAACAAAAGATAAAGCTGCAGGAAAACATAATCAATAAGGCAATAACTGAACAGATTGCTTTCTATTCTACTTTAGTGCAGGATGATGACGTAAAAGCACAATGGGTGTCAATCAAACTAACAATGGCTGTGGAAATATTTGAGTCGACATCATATAAAGATGTATAGTGTACTGTTGCTATGATCACCAATGTCATTGTAGAATGATGGACTGCACTTATTTGTTAGTGGTAGTGGCTTATTTATAAAATAATAGTGTGCAGTTTAGACATAATTGATAATATTACAAAGACGAACAAGGACAAAATAGGACATCTCTACATACTTTAGTTTTATTTAAAGGGAAAATATTAGCTTGCATTTAACATACTGTTATGAAATGATGCAAGTCCACACACTTAATATGATGTGAAACTGACCTTCTGTGATATGCATGTAAACTAATTTGGATGAAGCAAGCAATTGTTTTTTTATATTTGCTTAAGTGTATATTAAGTGTTTAGCCACTGTGATAAGACATTAAAAAGCTACAACTTCCTTACCACTGTTAATTGTTGAGCAGCATCCTACAAGACTTCAAAGAGCAAACATAATTTCCTGCAACCAATTATAGAAAACAGAATCACTATACAATTGTCCACTGCATCTGTTATTAAAATACTGTTCTTTAGTTAATAATTATTATTTGTATTGGTGTTATTATTGTTAATCATTACTGTGTTATCATAGTAGAAATAGGATACTCGAGACTACATAAAGATTCTTGCATATTACAACTTGTTTACATTTTAATAAAATAAATGTTTATTGTGGTTTAATAATTATGTGTACACAGTTGTCTGCTGCAGTTATTTGACGCTCTCACTGTTCACAGCCTCTTCTACTGAATGAACTGAAAGGCTCACATTTTAAGTCTCTATTTGGTGGAAATTGAGGATACTCAATGCAAGCAAGTGGGAAGAGATGATAATGCACGGCAAGTGTCCGTCTTTACCCTCCGCATTGCAAGGAGCAATCTTTTAGGGGAATATAGATAGCAGAAAACATTGATGTGGATTAAGTAAAACATAAAGGGGGGACGTTGGGAAGATAGGCGAATTGGAATTTTTTTTTTTATTTTTTTTAATTACTTTAGTCAAATAAACAAAATATTGCTGATGAGAGCTCAATATTGAGTGATAAAAGCTGAGCTACAAAGCCTAACATTTTTCAGGGACAGGGTCATACAATTGTCCCTTTAATGTTTGAAATTGAAAAACTACATTGAATAGGAAACCTTTCTTTATGTAGTATTTATTGTATCACTCGATAGAAATCCAGCCAGCTTGTGTGCCAGACAGCTCACCCTTATTGTGTTTGCCCTCATTTCTAACTTTTTTTGAAGTTCACCTACGAATTAGAGGTGTAGACCACACTATTCACTATCTCCCTTACCATCAGGTAGAGACAAGTCACAATTCACTAGAAAGATAAACAGAGGAACTAGTCAAAATCCAGGGAAAAACGTTAGCACCTCTTAGATCCAGGATACATTGGACTACTCAGCTACTTAAAAAGTTCTGAAGATTATATAGACTGTTGATGATGATGATCAACAGTTGCTCCCACTCTGTGAATGATCTGCCATTTATTGCTGTACTACAGGCAAAGTGTGTCTTGAAAATAACTACTTCACCTTATCATATTTTCACCAAAGTGGTAACGTTTCACCTTATCTGGTCTTTGTCAAACAACATAGGGTTGAAAAGTTGCCACCATGGTGAAAATAAACACCCTTCTTGATTGAGTGCTGAGTGGTTCAACTGGTATTTTTACTTACAGTAGTGAAAATAACACTCCAGACTCCTCTTTGAACCACTCCTTTCAGTCTAAACACACAAAACACTTGATCAATTAAACAACAATATTGTGCTAACACAGTAATGGTTACATAGTCCTACATGTGTAAAACGATGAGCATTTTGTTTGTTCAAGTTATTGAATGGGACTCGGTGCAGACCTACACCTGGCACCGTTTGAAGAGTTGGTCCTGATAGACCTTATTCATATTTGTAAATAAACCTTATCCTGCTATATATATTTCCTTCTACCTCCTATTCTCCTCTACCTTATTATTATTATTTTATTTTTGCGAATGGATCACCCCTTTCCCTGAGCCGGAAACTGAGGATCCAGGGTATCACTGTTTGTTCACTGCCCACCCTCATGGAACTCAAAGGGTGGGGGGTAATTTATAGAGATTTTGGGGGAAATTTCTTATTGTAGGTAAGGCAGAGGTGGGGGTTAGGTAGGGAGTATATTTCATTTATTTTATTTATTTACTGTGCCATGAGCATCTGGCCATCTGGCATTCTAGCAAAAAGGGGGAAGGGGAGATATTAATTGTATTTTATTTAAGGGGGCTTTTTTATTATCATTTGGGCTAGGGGCATAGCGCTTTTTTGGGAGGGGGGATTGCTAGGAGACTGGGGGTAGCTATAACACCCCAGTCCTCTATCAAAATATCTGGAAAAAATAGCAGTGTTTTTTGCAAAATGACCCTATTCCCTTACCACAATACCAGTGCTTTAATGCACTGGATATTTGCAGTCCCTGTTACAGTCTTCAAATTTTAACTTTTGCTGCCCTTAAAGGGACAGTCTAGTCCCCAAACTCACTTTGGTGCAAGATGAAGATTACTGCTTGTATAGTGCACAGGCTTTCATCCCTGTGTGATTTGTTGCAGTCATTTTTCATAAATCACAGTTTTAATGTTTGGCTCAAGCAGTGGTGTATCTTGGTTTAGTGCTGCCCTAGCCAGACAATATTCAGGCACCCCCCCCCCCCCCCCCAGCCCCACCACCCACATTTCACACCTATGACATGCCACATCACCCACGTTGCACACACATTAAATATCCAATCACCCCTTTACATACCCCCATCACCCACATTGCATACACACTAAATGCCCCAATACCCTCATTACATACCCCCACCACATCCATTACATGTCCCCATCACCCCAATTAATTGGAAAGAGCTAAAGCTTGCTGAACAGTGGGGGAGGGAGCAAAAATGTTTGAAGCACCAGAAGTGTGCTTTAACACCCTCTGGAAAAGTGCCGACCTAGACGAGTGCCTTGTTTGCCTTGTGGAAGATACACTTCTATGCTCAAGCCCTCCCCAGTGATTACTCTGCATGTTTACTGCAAGTGTGGCAGTACTAATATAGACACTGAGAATATAACATTTTGTTTCATTTCAAAAACAGTTCTGGTACTCTACCTACTGTTCCACCTTTGCATTATGGATGCATGGGAAGCAATTATTGACTATTATCAAGACATAATATTAATTATTATTTTTTTGCCCTCATTCAACATAGGGAAAACGAAAACCAAACATTTGAACTAAACAAAAAAAGTCTTCTTGCCTTTGTAATATGACATAATCACTCAACTCTACAGTCTATGAAAAGAGAACCACAATCAAAACAGTGCAATTACAAACACACTATAGTAAGGCATTAGTCCAAATTGTTCTGAAAATTCTCCAAAACGACAAGACAAGAGCAGTGGTAACATTAAAGCTGCATAAAATGCTCATTTAAAACCATCAGCAGTCATGGAGTACTATTCCCAAGTTTTCACATATTTTTATATAAACTTAGTAGCAACCTAAAAAATGTTTTTTTGTTTCTTCATTATTAGAATATCCATTATCTATAGTATGCTGACGGAAAGATTATGCTGAAGTAAAGCTACCACATCCCGTTTTATGATTTGCTTTCATAATATTGCACTTCTCACAGTGTGTGATGCCAATGAACAAACAGTGAATGTAAGGATAACAAACCAGACAAAGCTTAGAATAATTAGGTTCAAATGGAGTTCAAACTGTTTTTAAAAGCACACAACCAGCTGCCTTTTTTGTCTGTTTGTTGATCTTGTTTTATGTAAGTAGAAACCCTCCTCTATATGTTGATTCATGCATGCTATGTGCAAATCTCCAGTTGATAGTTAACCATTGCAAAACTATATTAGTACTGTATATTCCATGGCACATAGGTATGCTCTAAGGCCACGTCAAGGTCATCACCAGAAAAATGTTCTTGGTGGAGGCCATCTCATAGGAAATAAAACTGGGGGCATTGGGAAAAAAGAGGAAGCAAAGATGAATAAAACTAAAATGAGGAAGAGAATAGAAAGATGGCTGGAAACTGTGAGAGAATATAAGTTGGGGGACAAACATTTCTGTTGTATGGATTTGCAAAAATATGGAAAGAGGGAACAAGGTTGGTATGTGTTTGTATTTCTAAGCTGCTTGTTTTGACCCTGATTTGAGCACTGAGGATGTCAGTTGTCTCCTGTAGAAAAACAAGATGGCCTTTTACTTCAAACAAGATTGTGAGTTAAAAATGTGTGTAACGAAAACGTATGTCAGGAATAAAACAGAAGAAGTTGACAGATGATTTAAAAAAAAAATGAATTACGTTTTTTTTAAGTTCAGCGAAAATAGTCCAGTGTGTTTAGGTTGACCAATATCCTGGCCAGATCATGCATAACTCAATTTGGACTAGAATAAAATGATGCAGTGGAAATTTTAGTAAACAAGTAGGGTTCAAATGATACCATTTATTGGCTAACTGTGAGTTTGATTGCAAACTTTCAAGACCAAATTGTTAGGTCCCTTTCTCAGGCATAAATTAGGCTAAAACAAAATTCCTAATTACAAAACATGGTTAACGCTTTTAAAAAAAAAGGCAAGAAAAAAAAAAGGTATTGCAGAATGTTCTCCGCAGTTAATCAGTCAGTTTTTTAGAGGTCTAACAAATCATTGGATCAAAATCAGTTTGGTCAGATCATCTCTGATCCCTCCACTCGCTGGTCAGGGGGGGGGGGGGGCATAAAATCATTAGGCACATGCCAGATCCATGAAGGTGTTAAATGTTTTTAATATGAGATAAATCCACTGCAGCAATGCAGTGCTTGTAAAAAGATTAGTAAGGTTATATCTGGAGATGAATTCACTGTCTCTATTAAGGCCAGTGACTAAGACTTTAAACTGGCATATTAATTTGACCTCCCATATTTTTCTCTCCCTCTGTGTGTGTGTGAAAAAATCCCATCAGTAGCAAAAGCTTTACATCCTGGATCCTGTGTCTTTTTTGACAGAAATGTTCTCCTACAGGTGTATCTGTGTTTTTTCTGATTATGATGTGAACATATTTACCTTTTTGTGTTGTTTCAAATTGTATTTTTAAATAGTTGGGTCTATTCACAGAGTGGTGAAATTTAGTGAATTAATAACCAAGTTGCAAAAAGTAGACCAAAGTTAGAGAAAAGAGTTGAGTTGGGGATTTTTTCCACAACTCATTGTTCAATGAATAAACCACATTTTGTGTCTAGATGCTTTTTGATGTAAAGGTGCAACATGGCTTTTTGGCATCAAATGGTTAAATTTTAAGTTTTAAGATATATATAAAAAAAATGTGCTTAGCTTTTTTTTTTCTTGGGTAATTATATCAGGCATCTTCATTTTAAGTACACACCAGCTAAAGGCTTGGTAATGTATATTGCAAATGTATTTCTTTTGTGTATAATTTTAAATGCAATTACGGAACAAGACTGCACTGAAACAGGAAGCGATTTGAAAACTTGGAAATGTTCCAATCTAATTCACATTATTGCATCATCCTTTACTAAACCCATGAGGATATTAGACTACATCTGTTTAACATCTACTGAAAACAAACACAAGTGCTGTCAGCCCTACCAATTTTAAAGATGAAAAAAATGTTAATTTGAACATGTTAAGCGTTAGAGCAATTTATTACAGTTAGAAATTCCTAAATTGCTTCCATGCAGGTTTGAGAGTGCAACGTTTACTGTCTGAAACTGAACAGGATCACGGCACAGTGCATTTTTCATATTGACCTGTTTTAAATTGGATTAGAAAGCAAACAACAGAGAGAGTTAGTTTTAAGAAGGCCTCTTGATTATGGGGTAGGTGCATACACACACAACATGCCTATTCTTTTCTGTTCTTTAGAACTAAAGAATGTGCACAGTTGTGTTTTTATATTGTGTGTTTTGGAACAGTAAGTGGCTTTGCATTTATGCATCGGATTATACATTTTTAAGGAATGTTGTTTAAATCTCAATGTGAGTGCTATGCATGTAGTAATCAGCCTATTAATTCAGTGGTGTGATAGAGCAGAACCAATATCTATATCTTCTTTTTCATGAATACCAGAAGTCGAATCAAGATTATGAAAAGAAACATGTGGCTAGCAAGCTAACCCTGCAGGACACAGAGACCAATACTACGGTATCAGACACACCAGGATTAAAGTTCACTCAGTCAGCACTTTTCCTGCAGGCCACAGTCAGGTCTATGGAAGCAATATAAATAAAAAACACATAAGTACACAGAGAAGCACTCCAAAACAGTATCAATAAATACAATGTGGTGCATCACCCCAAGGGGAGTCCATATAGCACCCCAAGAAAATAATATATACACAAAGAGGGCAGGAGGAGCACACAGAAAGAAAATTAATAAAATAAATCATACAGTGCCACAAGTTTACACAAGGATCCCCTTGAAAACGTCTCTATAGCCAAAACGTCGGGTGACCTCCATTTTTGTGCACAGTGTGTTCCTCCTGTCCTTTTTTCTTATGTATCTAGAGCGATTTTGTGCTGGTGCTTCTTGTATATGTGAGTATCTACTGTTGTGCTTGTGTACTAGTGATGTAATTTATTACTTAGTTTATATTTTTATACAGTTTTTCTCTAATAAACTTTTTGTAAACTTGTGGCACTGTATGATTTATTTTATTAATTTTCTTTCTGTGTGCTCCTCCTGCCCTCTTTGTCTATGGAAGCAATAGCATGGCCAGTATTTTCTTGAAGAGAGGGTGGCAACACTAACCATGAATTATAATCGAATTAGATAAAGTAAAACTTAAGATAAGAAAAATCCTAATATTTTATTAATTACTGCAGTAAATATTTCCGCATGTAAAAGTTATGCATGATATGGCTACTTTGGCAACTCTATGTACAACTGTATGTTTGAAATTATTCAGAAACAGACAATAGATGGGGTTAAGGTAGATCTATTCAGGTTAATAGCAAGCAAACTGTAGCAATTCAGAAAGTGTGATTGAAAGAAATGGATGCTTAGGGTACGAGGACAAAAAGGGTGGAAGGAAATTTGCGTAGAGTGGGCCTTTTATAACTCCAAAATCTTAAAACTGTTAGACAACCAAGCATACAAATACAGACAGTTTCTGAAGGTGAATTTAATAAAGTAACACTCACAAAAGTGACAGGTCGACATCAACTAGTTTTAAAGGACTGGTTTCTGGATCAATGGACTGCAAGATTTGGGAAATATAGTGCTGTTGGACAACTAGCAACACCCACTGTAGATTTGGTCACATTTCCAGTTCAGTTGTTGTTATATACTGCAACTCCCATAACCCTTGGTAATACTGGTTTAAGAGATTGTGATAGGACTGTGGACATCAACAGATGGAGAACAGCAGGTTTCTCAGCCCTGGCCAAAATAGTAATTTGATGCTTATTATTAGAGGTGGAACATGGGGATGATTTGAGAGAGGCAATTTACCTTCAGGTTAATGACTTGGCTACTTAGCTCTCTCCACTCCTAACAGCTGCATGAGTAGGAAGTAGCCTGTGGTGCTGAGTTCTGAGGCTGTGGGATTGCAATCAATCTGTCAATCAGAGAAAGCACACAGCAACCAATTAGAAGAGTATGGCAACTGAAAAACAATCACGTCGGCTTTTATTAACTCTGGCATTAGGAATTGAACTGTACTAATTGTCGTCTGGAACTACTTGCTACATCTTTACACGTAAACGGTTATTTTCTTTTGCATAACGCCAGTGTCAAATTAACATTTTCCACTAATGACTTGCTGTACACGGTGCATTACACTCCAGCAGGTAAAGGGTCGTTAACCCATGTCATTCATATTATGATGGTACAGCCACATCATTCCTTGACCCATGTCCTCTGGTATTGTTTTATTTAATGAGCACATGCAGGAATTCCATTCCAAATATTATCAGCACAGAAATATGTTGTTTGAAACAAAATGACCTCATCTCTTCATCTAGTTTAACGTTTGAATTGTGTGCAAAGCATACTTCTATTTTGTGGTCAAATTCAACAAGTAGATGCTGCCATCTAGAGTACAGGTGCTGTTCCTCTATGAAATCTTCATCTATACCTCACAAAGTAACAAGTAACAAGTGACAAGGTTTCTGCAAATACATATATTTGCAAGCTACCTTTTTTTTTTTTTTTTCTGTATGTTTTACTTTTATATTGTTGTTATTTTTGTTCTTATGTTTTTTCTCCTCTATGAGACATAGAGATAATAATAGCTACATAGTTAAATAGTAGATTAAACATCAAGGCAAAATGTATGAAACATGCATATTTTATTTTTATTACTCAAAGTTTCTGGATTTATAAGTGGCCAATACTTCCCTTGCTGTAGCCTTACATGTATTCTTATGGTAATTAACCCTGATTTCAATTTGAGCTGTACTCTACCCAAGTTAGAAACAATCTAATACAATTAAATAGCATATCATTGGATAAATGTGCAATGTTGACAAAATATAGTCAGGGAGTGACAGTCAGATACCAAAAATACTTTGTTTAAGGCTGTACATAAGGTACAGCCTTACTGGTACATTACTGGTGTAATCAAATGGGGAAAAAGGACAGAGAAAAAAATCCTTATACATTTGAGAGCCTATGAAAAACCTTAGCTTGGCAAAGTATATATATATAGTCAAGACATTGACAGTCACAGACTTATGATTAATAAACCCTGGGGATAAGGCTATTTTATGCACAAGTTTTCAACATGTTTCCAATGATGTTCATCTTTAATGGGATTTCAATCAGTTGAGATGCGGATAATCTGAAAGCCTTCAATTTGAAAGTTCACCTGGTTCCTTAATGAATTTGAGTGTGCAGTTTGGCATTCTCTAATGTTGTGCTTTTTAAGTTTAACAGTGAGTCTGTTAACCTTAACATTTCTTATATTGAGAAACGTAGAGACGTAGAGAATAAAAATGCTGAACAATTATCCATATATTATGTTAGCAATATGGAAAGCATAAAATAAGAGAAATATATGGTTTAAATATGTATGTGGTGTTTTTAAATGTATATGTGGTCTGCTTATGACATCACCTTGTGACTTGAAATGCAAATTACACATTTCCCAGTGAAAATTAGTTAATTTGCATATGATATCATAAAGTGGAGACATCACATACTTCTTATTTTGTCTTTGCTTGCAATTCTTTGAACGCAGTGTCTGGTGGAGTAGCTAGAGGTTTTGCCATCCAGGACCATCCCTCAGATTGCCACCCCTCATAATACACACTTTTGTTTAACCGCTTCCCGACGGATCTCACTTTGGTACTTTAGGCTGGAAGGTGTTTTTAAAAAGTGTGTATTAATGGGAGTCTTTTGCTCCCGGCCCCTATCACATATGCTGCCAGGCCTGTCACTCGGAGGCACGATGTCTCTCATGTATTTCTGGGGGTTTGTGTGCTGAGAACAGCCAGCACACAAACCCCTGGAAATACACGAGTTACATCCAAAAGGGGAGGCTGCTACGAATTCAGCAAGCACGAAAAGTATATGAAAATGAGTGAGTGACTCTGTTGCCGAATTAGTAGCTGGCGTCACCTTTTGTATCTATTTCTGGGGTTTGTATGCTCTCTGCTCGGAATACATAAACCCTAGAAATACACAGCATGGATGCACAGTTCATTGAGAGGGGCAGTGATGAACTGTAGTGTGTCTCACCCGTCCCCCAAAAAGTGCCACTTGGGGTGGACTAACTCCTCCACACCCACTAGCTGCGCTACTGACAATGTATAGATTATTTTTCATCCTTTTTTATTCTCTACGTTCACAGTATCAGCAATGTTTGGGGTGACAGAGCCCCTTTAACATCGGTTCTATATCATTTTCTTAACTTTGTAATCAGCATTAAAGCATGGTGACAAAGATACAGAAATAGTATCTAAGGTAAAATGTGAAGCCAATACATATCAAATTTGCACAGGAAGTCAATTAAATATTGATCAGTTAAACTAATAGTAGGCTTGGGGAGGTGATAATATAATAATGGTGAAGTATTTAACTGGGAAAGTAACATTGAGATATTCTCTCATTTCCAAACACGACCTTCTCATTTCTACTTGTATCAATTCTACGGTGTACAGCAATGTATCATTTGTGAGCACTTTTTAATTAAAAAATAATAAAGTTAATATTAATGGGGTGGTTTACAAGTCTGAATTAATTGACCGAATCTTATAACAAAACTCAATTAGTTTTATTAAGATCTGTCTTTTAACTCAGTACAGGCCTCTCATACCCAGTTTGGTTTCTAAGCACAAGAAAGTGTGCATTGTGGGCCTTGCAATATTGCCCTGCAATGGTTTAGAATAATTAAAATTAAAAGGGCTAATTTGCTGTAACTGTTTAACATAATATATGGAATGCACTTATTTTTACTTTTAAAAGATTACCTACAATTTTACAAAGAAAATAATTTCACAGGGGCCTTTAAATTCAGTGACAACCAATAAGGAAAGCTTAGAGAGATAGGTGGGACTGTTGCTGTAGCAACATCAATAATACCATTGCACTGTATTTGCAGTTTTTAGGAGATAGGAAGGCTTAGGGGAAAAACTAATCAGAGGAATCTATTTATATTTCTTTACTTTACAGTGTACTTATCTAAAAATATGTTTTGGACATTGTAGCTGGAACTGCCTGTTTAACATTCTGTAGGATGTCTATATGCCTTGTTATCCCCTCCAATTTGTGGTTGATTTCTCAACAGTTTAAAGGGCCATATTCCTCATGGTCCTCATTATACTTAAACTACCGTGACTGAACGTAACCAATGTGGAATATCAGGCTACAAAAACAACCGTCCTTTTGTGTTTTCATCTCATCCTGTTCTGCTTAGTGATGGCATATTCTGCTGGCAGAAGGAAGGTGTCTGGTTGTCAAAATGTTTGCCACCTGCTAGGAGTAAGTAATTAATTCCAGCAGCGTTATGTTCGTCTCTTTAAAATTGCTCTTGTTTCCATTTGCTTTGTGTGTTGAACTGTGTCAACAAGCTATTTTCCTCTACATACAGCATTATACTTTATGTCAGTGACTGGTTTGATATTTTTTTATATAATTACACTATGAAGTACACTAAAGTTACAAATGTTATTGCTGTTTGTGATTCATGTCACAGAATACTGTTTTGGACGATGACCCAGTTAAAGTTTAACAAAGAAGTAGTTTTACAGCAGTTTGAAATTGTATTTTATTGGATCTCAAAAGGCATAAAGAAATACAGACAATATAAAAGCATAACAGCAACAGCTGTTTTTTTGTTTTTTGTTTACCTCACAAGTAGACATCAAAATAAACCATGGCTTGGGCTAGCTTAGTCAGTGAACAAGAGAAACAATTTCGGATCTTCCATACAGTTAAAACTTTAAAACTCAATTTACACTCTTTACATTTTATATATCAACAAATACCAGCAGACTGTTATCCTAGTTGGGTTCATAAAAGTATCTTGTTATGTTATACTACACTCAAACCTGAAAATCAAATACTATCTCCTTTGTTCAGTCAACAATAAGGGCGGACTTTTGAATAGGACATGATGGCTACTGTACTCAGGGCTGCCACCAGGAATTTCAGGGCCCCTTACTGAACAAATTTTCTGCCCTCCCCTCCCCCTGACAATATCTCCCACTCGACCCACCTACCCTCACAAGCAGGTTATCTAGTTTAATATGGAGGGTGGTTGGGAGCAGTTGGTCAATATGCCAATAATATTTTGCCACTCAAAATGCCATCTCAATATGCCAGGATTCTGCCCCTCAATATGCCATTCTTTTGCCCTCAATATGCCAGTATTCTGCTCCTCAGTATGTCAGGATTTTGCCCCTCAATATGCCATTCTTTTGCCCTCAATATGCCAGGATTCTGCCCCTCAGTATGCCATTCTTTTGCCCTCAATATGCCAGGATTCTGCCCCTTAATATGCCAGAGTTATGCTCGTTTCCACCCTCCTCCCCCTTCCCCAGTGTTTACCTCCTTGCTGCTGTCTCCCGGTGCAGGTCCGCGGCTGTGAGGGAAGCGTTGTCCGTTCCCCTCCTGCCGCGCGGCTTCAATAAAGTTTGTTTAAAAAAAAATGCGACCGGAGTTACGCCCGGGACGCCAGTATCGCCTGTCACCCCCTGATGGCGGGCCTGACTGCACTGATGCACCATGAACCATTTCTGCTGATTTTAGAACCTTTCTCTAGAATTCTTTTTCATGCTTAGCTCTCACTAATTGTAGTTTACTCTAGGGCTTATCTTTGATAAAAATAATTGTTGTTATTACATGTAAAAAATGATGTAACTCTATTGTTATGCATTTTACACCTTTTTAAACCTAATAACCAATTTACCCTGTTTTGTAGCATGTGTACCATATGATTTACTGATTAACTGATGTTTAAGGGTTTAAGGGGAGAAACGAAGAGCTAATGGTAGAAACCAAGACACGTTTGCTAGTGTCTTCTTGTGTGCATGGTCGCTGTACCCATATTAGTTGTTTAGACTGTCCCAAGAATTTATTTTTCACCAACCTCCTTTAACAAGGGTTTGTTTTGTCTGTTTGACTAACAGACAGCAAAAGCCCAAAACTGCACCAGTTTCAAGAATCATGCTACTAAAGTACAAATGTATCAATGCAAAACAGGTGTGATTTCACAATAATTTCTAAATTTGGAGCAATTCCATCGCATTACATTATTTGAAATGGTTATTACAACTATTTTAACATTTTTTCCTGATAAAACACCTGTTTTGTCTTGATAAATAAGGCCATGACTGCTCTGTTTCCCCCTGCTTAACTGCTTAAGTGATTCAATTATAAAACCAGATAACATGTTAAAAGTGTGTTAATAGTTTTAAAATGTTGCCATTATAGCCACATGTTAATTACTAAAGCAGGTTTTTCCCAAATAAGTCACCAGGCAGATACTAATAAGTAAAATACTTACCAGGAACTATGTTTTTCTTCAGTTATCTAAATTTTAAAATAATGTGGAATGTCTTTCTATTATCTTTCATGATGCTGGGGCAAGTCCTGGGTTTGCATGCAATTTGGGTTCTGGGGCATGTCCAGGGTGTGCAATGTGAGTGATGGGGCATGTCCGGGATGTTCAATGTGGGTGCTGAGGCATGTCCTGGTTGTACAATGTGAGTTCTGGAGCATGTCCTGGCTGTAGAATGGGGTTGCTTGGGCATGTCCTGGAAATTAAAAATGTGTTCTGGGTGTGCAATGGTTCCTGGGGTATGTCCTGTGGTTGCAAAGTGGGTGCTGGCTGGTCTAAGTCCTGGCTGTGCAATGTGGGTGCTAGGGCATGTCCTGGCTGTGCAAGGGGGTGCTATGTCAAGGGATGGGGAAAAATAAGGTGTGGGGGAGGTGGGAGGGCCAGACCATTTGTTCTGTAGGGGCACCACAATTTTTGATTGCGGCACTGCTCCCAAATGCCCT
Organism: Pelodytes ibericus; assembly: GCA_036172795.1. NCBI lineage: Eukaryota > Metazoa > Chordata > Amphibia > Anura > Pelodytidae > Pelodytes > Pelodytes ibericus. The sequence goes on from CM069860.1 coordinate 90,429,441, forward strand.
CTCGGATGACCATGCAAGTTTAAAAGGCTATTGAGTCTGAAAGCGACACCCCTAATAAAGTTTAGTACCATGCATGTATTTTTTCAAATATGGTTTTATTCATCCATCTTTTCAACATGGTAGAATTCAAATAAAAAAGGTGGATAAATAGAACCATTTATTGTGGTGGGTGCCCCAGTTGTACTCCTCTGTCGAAGAACTCACACCCCCTTTCGCTGAGCCTCCATGCCATGGGTTTGTTCAAACTATTAAGTGGCCACATTTCAGAGATGTGCAAAATTTGACTAAAGTGCCCCAACCCAAATCCGATTCGAGACAACCCAGTGTATATTGACCCTCATATCTAAACATCATTGAACCTTGATGTTCTGAAAAGCAGAACGTGAAGCAGATTTCCACTTCCTTCGTCCCTTTAGGTAACTGGAGGATTGCCTTATTGAAGGATAGTGCAATTCTCACTAAACAAAGTTCAGGACAGAGAAGGCTCCAAGCTGTTTTGAATGCACACTGTGCCCCATTCCTTTATTTGGCCATTGTTGTTAAGGTGTGGGACGTATATGTTATGTTGTCCACCACACACACATTTATTATTTAAATAAAAATAAATACGACGACAAAGAAAAATGCAATAATCTAAAAAAGAAACAATACACTTAAAAAGCTTTTTTGTGCTGTAAATTGTAAGCGCAGAGGTAAATCTTTTTCCCTGCTCTTACCATTAACTGCTTCTGTCAGTGCAAGAATTTCTGTACAAAAATATTGAAAAGTGAGAACTCCTTGATAACTCTATACGCCATAAAATATTTATCTCAACACTCCATTCACACCTAGCACATTTGTATAGATGGAAGGTGTTGTTCTACTACATTGAAATATGTTTAAAAATATTTTATGAGGTCACACAAAAAAAAGAATAATTGGAAGAAAAATTCCGCTTGTCTAAGCGGAGAGCACATTTGTAGCAGTAGGGTAAATGTTTTATCGATTGAGGAACTGGGAAACTGAAGTCATTACTCACCACGGGCTAAAGAATAATTGCTAATGCTCTAGTGGAAAGATTAAAAAACAGTTTCTGGAAGTATTTCTTACAATGATCAATGAAGTATCATCCCAGGCCACTGGATCTTCAATAACATTTTTTCCCTTTTGGGATACAATCAATGTTTATAATATGATTCATTTGCCAGTGGGTATGATTTTTTCATTTGATGAAAAGGCACTTATGCTTCTTATATTGTTAAAAAGTAACCTCACAGAGACAAAGATCAAGCACGCGAACAAAAGGTTCAGACACCTCAATGCTTTATGAATATGTTCCAAATATGTTCAGAACTCTTGTTACCCTTTCCATCCTTTTGCATTGTCACTTGAGTTTAAAATTTTTCTTTTATTACAAGATTATTAAAAGTAAAAGAGAAGACAGATGAAAAAGCTTCTTTTGTTTCTTTACATTGTTTTAGGTGTCAGTAGTGATAGTAAAATAAACATAGGATGACTTTTTGTTATGTAACAAATATACTAAATATTAGTTAGGTTTATCTAATAGGACCGATAGAATCCAATGGGTTAATAAAATATGTTATATGTAAGGGGTGTAATTTGATATTATAATTTTCAGGGGTACAAGAACAACAGAGAGCAGAAAAAAGGATTGAGAAATTGACTAGTATCTTGTAGGCGATTAATTATTTATTAAATTTATATAATTTCAATCAGCAAATCTAAATATTTCAGAAAGCATAATTTGACTACCTATAATGCACAGGGTTGTCTTATATTCAGGCAAATATGGTACTTCACCCACTTGGTTGGATACAAATTTGGTATTTTGTGAACTCAATACTTAAAAACATGACAGATCTACATAGAACTACATTAAAGAAACCACATTTCTTACATTCTACAGCTATTATCTAAAAATATACATGTTCAACACTAGAGTGTCTATGCAATAAAAAGAGTATGTATGGGGAATTTCAAACTTCAGGCCATTCAGCTGCACTGGAGATTTTTCCAACTTGGCTATATTGGCCTAAAGTTTGAAATTCCCATCTCAATTCCCTATAATTCTCTCTTCAATTCCTTGGAGCTCTCTTGATATACTTTTAGAAGCAGAAAGAGGCCACTGTGATGAAGACACAGGCTGGATACTGGGGAGGCAAAGTACAGCTAGCTGGATAATGACCATGTGTCAGTGTGGGGTGTGTATGGATATGTATGTGGATTGATTGACAGCCCCCGGGGGATCACATATAAAGGTAGGCTCCCCCCTCAGCCATTTTAAATATTTCAATTTTGTAGCAGCTTAATGATTGATGTTTTTATGTTTTGTATTCTAATTCTGTTCTCTTCTAACAGCAGGAAGGGAGTGTCCTTGTCAATCAAGGTTGGATCAAGAGTCTATGGGAATGAAGGTAGAATTAAGCCTATCCCTCCCCTTACCACTGGTAAAGGTACTGGATGTGTGTACTGAGCTAAAAGCTGGCTAGTGGTTAGTGCTATGTCAATGTAAGACCAGGTTTTGTGGCTAATTGTTGGTTAGGACTAGGGGGAAGGCAAGCGCCAAGTTTTATTAGGTTGGCAAGGAGGTTATGAATGTTATTATATTATATAAATATGTTTTAAAGTTTAGTCTGCCTAGGGCAGCACAAAACCAAGATGCATCACTGAATTGAAGCAATAGTTGCAGTTACACGGAAGGGTTTCCTATCACAATGGACACATTCAAACCCTCCTGCTTATGATGCACGATAGTTTCTTATTCTTTTTTTAAAAAGGATTGGATTGAAGCTTTGTTAGATAAGGACATATTTACTAAAAGGTTTTTTGATAAATGGTCACCCTTGATAAATTCCTTACCTGAATCTTTAAAATAGAATGTGATTGAAACTTTTTAGAACTCACCTTAATAATCTCTGTCAGTTTAGAAAGGTGAACAACCTATGTATTAACTAATGACAGGGCGGGTGGATTTGTTGGCAGGTATCAGGGGCTACTCAGTACGGGAGCTACAAGAGGACCGGACCAAAAAATTATATTTTTATTTGTAGTTAACAACCTACTGATATGTTAATAATCACAAGAGTGTTGGGGTTCTCTACACCATGACTTCATACACCACTAAGTGATAAGTTGAAATTAAATATTATCTATAAGTAGCAGCAGAGTATGGCGTTCCCTATCACCCAAGAGAAAAAGAAAAGCAATACAGTATAGTTCTGGTACATGCTCTTACAGAAAAATAGATGTCTAGGGTAACATATTTGTTAAAAATCAGTAATATTTCACTTTCATGTATACAGATTTTAAAACAATTCAATAATGTACACAGTTATTTTTTTTTTTTTTCAAATAGCACAGTGCTGTATGCTGCCAGCGACCTAAGGTCTGTGCACTTTTTTTTTTTTAAACTGTTTACATTATTGTATTGTTTTAAAATCTATATAAATTAAATGGAAATACTGGTATTGCTGATTTTAAATAAACTTGGTACCCTAGAAATCTCTTTTTTATTTTCTGCAAGTGCAAATCCCAGACCTATACCATCCTAGTGATGAGGTGGCTGAAGGTGTACTTGGGACTAATTTCCACACACTATTCAAAACCTGCATGAACAATGAAGATTTGCTATTGTTTGACTTAAGCAATTTGCACCCAGGGAGCAACTGATGCTATATGTTTACTGATGAAATGCAATAAAAAAAAAAACTGCTAAACACGTTAAAGTTAGCCCAATACCTACTTACCCTTTTTATGTTATGCTATTAATTATCTTTAAGTTGCTTTCATGGTGTAACTCCACCTGGGTTTCATTTGTCCACTTCTATATGCCAAAAACTGTTTTATTATACTTTACAAAGGATTACTCAATCACACCTAGCTATACTGAGATAGCAAATTAAGTATAGCTTGGTAGAGATCTGACCAAGAGATCCTACCTGTTAATTAAATGTTATCATATACCTGCACATTTCTTGTTGCAGGGAATCTAAAAGGTTAAATGGTTCAGACTTTATGCTGTTTTTCATATCATTCTATAATATAGATAGTAAAAAAAAAAAAAAACTTGCTATCTTATTTTCATGTCATCTTTATCTACATGAAGGCAGGTTCCTCATTTCCCTTTGTTTCCGGAATACAGTTTACTATTTTACTGTTCTAGGTATCAGCCAACAGAATAGGACCTCCATCACTGACACTTTCTCAGTTGTCACTAATGTTCTTCTGATCTGCTATGTACCTTAACAAATTATTCTGCTCATGACCAAGCTTCCAGATTCATAACGCTAACAACAAGGATATTTATTTCACTCATGTATTATGTTGACTGAAATAGAGCTAAAAAGGTCAGATAAGTCAATCAGGCTGACGGCAATCAAAACCAATGCATCATCCAGATACCTCCACCATAAAAGGGAATGACAGCTTCCACTGACTTGATGAGAAGTAGTTGTGAAAAGAATGTTAATAGCATTAATAATTCTATATGGATGCAAATAGGTCAGATATTTTTGAATGCTTAAGGTCTTTTGATTCAGTATACTAAAATTAAATATTAATATGTTTGCAAATATATTAAAATAATGTTAATAATAATCAGGCCCATCTTTAAAGTAAACCAGGAAATCCTTTGCTGAACGGTGCCTTGGCAAGTACCCAAAGACTTTGTGAATCCTCTGGCATACCCAGTCCCTGCAATTCAGTCCACCATTCCTAAATTATCATGCCCTTGTTACTTGCGTGTGCTGTGCAACCTGTGAGTTTAGGCATAGAAGTCTTCTGCTGACTGCTGCATAGCCAATCACAGAGGAGAAAAAACCTCTCCTTTCTGAATATCTGTCCTCTCTGGTTGACTGCCCAAAGAGACTGTAACTGCTTTCAGGTCACTCACTAGGGGGCTCAGCATAGTCTGAATCAAAGAATGCATAGTGGTACAAATAATGCAAAAACAGAGGCCACAAAGGGAAGCTATTACGACTCAAACAGCTTCTAAAACATAGTGCCCATCTTGCTATATGTCATCACAAAAACAGCAAAATCATCCTGGAAGAGGATTCACATACTTCATAGTTTATTAGCAAAGTAGCCCTTCCCCCTGTACACACAAAGGGGCCAAGGCAAACAACCATGCCTCCTACTATTAACTGGGAGCCCCCCTTGGCCAGCCCATGGCCCAATACTCCACAGGGGGTCTTGTAGCCATTTGGTTGGTTCCTACCCCCTTAAGAGTGCCCCCATGAGTATTACAAGTGGCTGGGAGCATTTGCCCAGCTCCTAGCCTAATTTGTTTTAGGAGGGCCAGGGTTACTTTCCCTGGCCCCATGCATATTATATCTGCCCAGCTCTGTTTATTAAATTAGCAGCTGGGAGCATTTTCCCACATCCCAGCTCCATGTATTTTATGAATAAGGGTGCCGAAACCCATTGGCCATCTCCCGGCACCATTACTTAAAAGGGGGCCCTGGTCATTTTGCCAGTCCCTGGACTAAGTTTATATAAGATGGGGGTGTTTTAAAAAAAAAAATATTATTCATTTTTTTTAAATGGGGATGTTTTTTTCAGGCAGTTAGACTTAGCCTGAAAATCATGGGGTTTTTTTCGTTCCCCCATTGAAACTAATAGGAGCATGTTTAATATCCCTTTCTTTTCAGTAGGCTTTACTGCATTTTTAATTTGTCAGAATTGGTAGTCAATACCATTTTGCAAGGTCAAAATAGGGCATACGAGTGGGGTGGGCATATCTCTCCAAGGTTGGAGGTCAAAATGAGCACTAATTTTAAACTCCAATCTTGGATTTTAGTGAATATACCTAATAGTGGTCTATTCCTAAACCCAGAAATGAATGCCAGTTATCAACTCACGTATTAACAACAGCAATATGGTGCTGCTGTTTAGCTGGCAAGAACAAAGGAAGGGATCAGAAATCACTTCTGTCCCTTTGTTGCTTTACTGCCGGTAAAGGCAGTCAGAAACATTGCATTGAAAAAATAAAAGACAAACTAACCCTAGATCTAAATTTACCCTACATCAGGGATAGTCAACATTCAGCAACCCAGATAGTGTGAACTATATCTCCCATAATGCTCTTACAGCTGGTAAAAGCTGGCAAAGCCTCAAGGGAAATGTATTCCACAAAATCTGGAGTGCCATAGGTTGCCTACCCTACTAAACATGGCATAGTTATAAACTCAGGACAACTATTGGAAACTACTTAGATGGTCTTTTCTACCATTTGTAATGGTGTAAAATGTAGAAATGTGTTTTTTTTTTATTTGTTCATAATTTTATTATGATTTTTTTTATAGCAAATTATGTTATATGATGAACATAATGGTAGCTAAGGAGAGCCCTGTTATGGCGATAAAACAGTACATAATATATGTGGGTATATTAACCCCTTAAGGACAGAGCCTTTGAAACATTTTTGTCCATTCTGGACAATGGCGATTTTAACATTTCTGTGTGGTTTGTGTTTAGCTGTAATTTTCTTCTTTGTCATTTGCTGTACCCACACAAATTATAGGGCTTTCTTTGGATGCCATCATTTTGATCATATCCTATAATATAATATAAAAAATAAATAAAATATGGTAAAAAACACCATGTCTCCTGAGTACAGGGATACCACCCATGCATAGGTTTGTTGGGTTGTTTGGGGGCTAAAAGGCCACATTTGGGAGGTGCAGTTTTTGGTTTTCCAACTTGAAATTTTGACATGCAGACAGCCTGCACCCATATCCCATTTGGGACATATTTGAAGCCAGCCAGTGTATTTTACCCCATCAACCCATATATTTTCTAAAAGTAGACACCCTAGGCTATTTCAAATGGTGGTATTTTAACACTTTCCATGCACTAATTCTGCCACCAGCCTTTGTCAATATTTGTGGTAGTCATTTTTGTGTGTGTTTTTTTCACAAACATTGTATTTCAGACATGAATTCACAGATTTTGGTTTGTGTCACTGCCAAAAAACAGCCCAATATGTGTTCAGCAACTTCTCCTGAGTACAGGGATACGACCCATGCATAGGTTTGTCTGCTTGTTTGGGGGTTAAAAGGCCACATTTGAGAGGTGCGCTTGTTGGTTTTCCAACTTGAAATTTTCACATGCATACAACCTGCGCCCATGTCCCATTTGGGACATATTTAAAGCCGGCTAGTGTATTTTACCCCATCAACCCATATATTTTTTAAAAGTAGGCACCCTAGGCTATTTCAAATGGTGGTTTTTTAACACTTACCATGCAATAATTCTACCACCAGCCTTTGCCAAAGTTTGTGGTAGTAATTTTTTTGTGGTTTTATTCACATACATTAATACACATACATAATTCAGACATGAATTTACAGATTTGGTATGTTTCACTGCCAAACAACAACCCAATATGTGTTGAACAACATCTCCTGAGTACAGGGATACCATCCATGCATAGATTTGTTGGTTTTTTGGGGGGGCTAAAAGTCCACATTTTGAAGGTGCGCATTTCCAACTTGGAATTTTGACGTGTTGTCAGCCTGCGCCCCCATGTTTCATTTCAAGCCAGACAGTGTGTTTTACCCCAAAAAAGCATATATTTTAGTAGACACCCTAGGCTATTTTAAATGGTGGTATTTTAACCCTTTCCATGCACCAATTCTAACACAAGCCTTTGTAAAAGTTTGTGCTAGTAATTTTATTGTGTATTTTTTCCCACATAAATTGTACTTTAGACACACATTCACAGATTTTGGCATGTGTCACTGCCAAACAATACCCGAATATGTGTTCAGAAACATCTACCGAGCACAGGGATACCACCCATGCATAGGTTTGTCAGCTTGTTTAGGGGTTAAAAGGCCACATTTGAGATGTGTGCTTTTTGATTTTCCAACTTGGAATTTTGACATGTAGGGCAAGGAAGGGGTTAATAGCTCTTATAAGAGCCTTTGTAGTACTGTACAAAAAAATTAACGCCTACAAATGCACAGACAAGAAAAAATGTTCTGCTGTGCAGTGATCAGTGGCAGGGAAGGGGTTAATACAAAGGGTATGGCTTTTATAAAAAGCCCTTGGGTCTCACAATTTTGTAACATTTTATTTAATTTATTACAATTAAAAACATATTATACAGATCTGTCTCTCTCCCTTAAAACTCAAGTGAGGAGAGGAAGGCAGATCCATATGGGTCAGAACAATATTTACCAATAGTGACCATGCTCATTTGAGCAATCACCAAACCATCTTTGCCACTGATCGGCTGTTACTGATCGCTATACACGCGTTCAGACAGCTTCAAAAGGAATACACGTAATCCCCTAGTGGGTAAAATTAACCCATAGCGAGTGTGACAGACAAAAATGCCGATAGCAACAAAAATCCTTCTGCAGCCAGATCGCTCCATATACGCTGCTTAAGCAGTGACCAAATGCACTGCTTAGGCAGTGACCATATGAGCTGCTTAGGCAGTGATATACGGCAAGCAAGGGGTTAATAGCTCTTAAAAGAGCCTTCGATATACTGTAATTAAATGACAGTAAAAAAATTAACCCTTAAAAAATGCACAGACAGCAAAAAATTTGCTGCTGTGGAAGATCACTGCGTACACAGTGATCAATGGCAGGGAAGGGGTTAAACACTGGAAACGGCTTTTATAAAACCCTTTGGGTCTCAATTTTATTAAATATATTATAATTAAAAACTTACATTATACAGCTCTGTCTGTCTCCCTCACTAAAACTCAAGTGAGAGGGAGGCAGATCTACACGGGTCAGATCAAATATTGACAAATATTGATCTAACCAGCCGATTGGTGATGCTCATCTGAGCAATCACCAAACCGCCTTTGCCACTGATCAGCTGTTACTGGTCGCTATACATGCGCTCAGACAGCTAAAAAAAATGTTTACGTTAAACGCAATCCCCTAGTGGGTATAATTAACCCGTGACGGGTGTATTAAAAAAGTTTTTTAAAAAAAAAGTAAAAATAGTTCTGCAGCAAGATTGCTGCATTTGCGTCAGATCGCTGCTTAGGCAGTGATCTACAGCAAGCGAGGGGTTAATAGCTCTTAAAAGAGCCTTTGTTATACTGTAATGAATTACAGTAAAAGAAATTAACCCCTAAAAAATGCACAGTAAAAAATGTGCTGCTGTGTATGATCACTGCGTACACAGCGATCAATGGCAGGGAAGGGATTAAACGCGTGAAATGGCTTTTATAAAATCCCTTGATTTGTCAAATTTTATTAAATATTTTATTTAAAAATAACTTTTTTTTAGTGTTGCACAATGGTCGCTTTCTTTACTCTATTTAGTGCATGACGTGCCAGGCACTTCACTTGTCGGCAAGTCCATGAATTGCCGTGACGTGCCTGGCACGTCATCTGTCACGAAGGGGTTAAATGAGAAAGAGGAAAATTGCAGCTAAACACGAACACTGCAGAACTGTAAAAACAGCCATTGTCACGAAGGGAACACAGGTTTCAAAACAGTCATGTCGCTAAGGGGTTAAAGGGTCAACTCAATATACCGATATGTTCTGGTCGGAGACTTAAGCTGAATTTCAGAAATCACCCACAAACAAGCTGCAAATCCGGGTAACATAGCAAAATTTGTCCATTTCAACTGTCCAAATATTAGTTGGAGAATTGAATAGAAAAGTGAAGAAGAATTAAAGTAAACATATTTTAAACTCAAAATATCTATGAACAATTATAAAATAGAAACATAGAATGTGTCACCATTTGGACCATCTATTCTTCCCAATTTTCTAAGTACTTGTATTAGTACCTGGCCTTATCTTATATCTAGGATAGCCTTGTGCTATGCTAGATATATAATTATATTTTCATGTTATATATTATAATAGTATATTTACATTAATATAAGTATTTTTTCCTTTTTAGAAAAAAATTATATTAGTTCATGTTCAGTTACTTTTTTTATGTGCTTAAAGTATCATTTTGTTTTTTTACCGATTTCTATTTTATTATACACTTCGGGACCTTTTGGGAGGACTTCGGCTATTTTGGCTATAGCCGAACTCCTTCCATTAACTTCTTTGGGATGTCTTCACCTATATTTGTAATAGCCGCCGTCTTCCCGATATGGCCCCAAAATAAGTCAAAGTCCTCCCCATAGAAGTCTATGTATCGGTGCTTTTTGATTGATTTCGGTGTTGAGAGATATCGGGGTGGAATTGGCTATGATTTTATTCTGAGTCACATTGAGGCTAACTGAGTAGACAGGTTTGCCCTGAATCCCCCAGGTTTGCCCTGAATCTGTCTGCAGTTCGGAGATACAATTCTGGGGACAATTATTGGTACATATTGAGTCGATCCTTAATTAAATAGAACCTTTTAGAGTCAAATAAGTTAGATAGTGACTCAGTTTAGCAAAGGGATTTTTATGCAGCTTAAAAAATAACGAATAAGCCCCATTACATCACCTGACTGCTATCTAAATTGCACTGTGTGAGCTACTACATTCGCAAAACTCAGGTTATAAAGACTAAGTCCCTTAAAAAGCCTGCACATTTTGGTAACGGCTAATTTATGGACACCTAAACATGGTTTTATTTCAGAAACTAAACCTAGGGAAAAATGTATTATCCACATAATATAGTTTAACAGCTGCAGGACAGAAACCTTGTATCCTATTATCACTTAGGTTCCCCTACCACATCAATATCTGTAAAGCTTCATAAATATGTAAATGTATAATGTATGTTAGGTTAACGCTCGACAAGGAAACAGCTACAACAAACTGATTCTACTTATAAACCCATCAGCAAGTCATTTTTTTCTGTTTGAACAGTCAGTCTATTGCTAGGTGACAGATCATTAAGGCTATATAGCCAGTCAGCGGAAATGAAGAAATAATTTGTTCATAATAACTTTCAGATGACCTCCCAGGCAAAAGAGATTTTTAAAGTGCTATCTTTAGCAATGCATGTCAAGAGTGTATGTAGGGTTCTTCTGACCCACGGTAAAAGCAGGCGGGTAGTGAAACAAAGTAATAAACACCTACTGACAGGGCCTGAGCGTGAAGAGATCTCATCACCTACTATTAGAACACTTATGAATAATTCAAGTCTCTCTCTCAGCAGCAGGAGATTCAGTGCATGCTTTTTACTATGCTCCAATAGATAGGAAAAGGGCACAAGAGAACTGGCTGCTTTGATTAAACCAGAAAGCCCAGAGGTCACTGGGTTTTCTGTATGAGACGCCAAAAGACGAATATATGGATTGGCCATGTTTGTGCACTCCGGCATACTTGATTTCTTTATAAATATGTTTCATCGCTATTAAAATCTATTTTAAAATGTGTTCCATTCAGTAAATGTATTAGTGACACAGATCGTGTCCTGCAGCACATATTAACATATTCATTTTACTTTGTGTTGACTTAAATCACCCGAATCTGTCTTACAATGTCAAGAGACAAAATGTATGCAATTATCAAATCGATTGGCCTAGACACGAGTTGACATTTAACGCAATATAAGCACCATGAAGCTTCTGCGCATAGTAATTGCATGACATAATAATTTATTAACAGCTGAAGTATTTAGTTTAGGCCTTTTTATGCTGCGGGGAAACAATTTTCTTTACAACTCAGAAATACTACATGAAATGACTCCAATGACCTCTCACCTTGTTTAATTATTTCTACGTTACCGATGCTGTCCAATATAGTAATGATTCTGGCTTTCTTGTCCATTGACAGGGCTGGCTTCCATCAAGGCATGCCTATAAATAACTAAACCAAAACCTTCTGGGATAAACTGGCCACAGCGTAATATTTATTAAAACCAATAGTCATTACATACATTTCAAAACATTGCCAGTACATATTCCAACATTATTCAACTTTATACAATGACTAAACACAGAACCAGTTTAACTTGCTCAACAAAAAAGCCCCAAACTAAGCAAGCACGGTTATCCAGGTGGCTGCCATGTAAAATCCATGTTCTGGACATATCCTTAATGCTCGGTAAGCAAAAGCCGGCTCCATTACCTTCAATTAGTGCTGAAGACAGGTGCTCCACAAGCGGATCAGACGTACATGTACACAACAAGAAAAAAGTGTGCACTCCGCTACAGCAACTTGTAATTTCCAAAAAGTGCTTTAATGATGGAACAAACAGATGGAACTCCACGGACAGACAAGCCGATAAGAGAAGGTCCTTCCCCCAGAACTTTTGCACTCTGAACTATTACCAGGATACCGAAATTAAACCCAACAAACAGGAAGCTGGATACGGAATACTGGATCAAGGTGAAGTTACAGTGGCTCAGGCAGAAGAATAGTCAGACAGGCAAATGATCGTGGCTGGCAGCAAACAAACGTAGCCAGGACGGGCAAACAGGTCAGGACAGGTGGCAAAACAGACAAGGTAAGGGCTAGCAGGAATCAGCAACAGATAATCAGAAATAGAATACACAGGGCACTATCAGGCAGCAACCAAAGCAATGCAAAGGCACTGATTGCCATAACACAAACAAAACAAGTGATATTGTGCGCTGTAGCCCAACACTCTAAAAATATAAATAGGGATTACCCTTAGATATGAGGCAATCCACTCGATATAGAAGGAAAAAAAAATAAAAAATAAACAGATAATAATATAGTGTAGTATTTTCATATAATTCGTGAAAATGTAAATAGTAAAAATAAATGTGAATACACTCACATTTCCCTGAGCAGATTTCTGCTCAGTATATACAGCCTTGTGGGAGCCCACATAGGGTTAATGATCCAGTCGTTCTCCAGGAGACAGCAAGAGAGCAAAAAGGTGGAAGACTTTTAGTATATGTAAATTTATTCACAAGTAAATAAAATAAAATATCTTACATTAAAGATATGTTACATTACTGATTGCCATAAGCTGCAGGTTTAAATAGGGAAGGGTAACAAGGCAGCTGGCAACATAAGTAGAATGGGTACACTACAACAGCGGCCTCTAGAAGCTGAAGAGAAAACAGCCACAAACCCAGAATAACCGTGACACCCACTCTGGTGGGTGAAGCACTACTCCTGGACACTGCCAAACCACTGTGGACCATCCAGCCCTCTTCTCATCTGAGAAACATCCCCCCAGCTCTTCTAATCACCTGACCCCAGCTTCTGTCAGACCCCTTGGACTGCCAGGAACCACCCCTATGGGGGCTAAGGCACCGGCAGGTAGTATCCCATCCAGAAGGATGTAGCCTAGACCTATGCCTAGAGCTACTGTGGCTTCCAGACCCTTCACTTGGCCCCAGGACCCTTGTGCTCCTCCCGGACCTAGAGATTTCTCTCTTTGTTGTCTTCTCGGTCCTGCAGTATGTTGGTGACTTCCTCTGGGTCATTCGGTGAGGTGATCCATGCCCATCCCCCCCGGACCCTACAGAGCTGCCCACGCAATGCCCACCTTGCCGAATGATAGGAGATAGCGACAGAGAAGGCTAATTGGTGTGCGGTGAATAGGGCTGGAGACCCGCCTTTGTCACAGGATGGCCATGGTTAGGTGCTGCTCTGTGAAAGGATCACCTGCCTCTCATCCTGCCTGTGGGTCATCAGGTTGCTATGTGTTCCCTCAGTAGGCCTCCTCTAGCTTGACGGGGACTAGATGACATAGGGCTCCCCACAGATTCCTCACTGTCCTCATCCAAGCTGCACTGGGGGGGACTAGAAGACAGAAGGTCATCCCCACTCCCAGTTGCCTGCCCCTGCCCCAATCAGTAGTAGATTCATGTCTGGGCCCTGTGCACCCCATACTGTGGATGGCACTTGCCTGTTGAGTCATGGGCCTCTTTATGGTGCTTCAATGTCATCCGGAGTAAGGTTCTGGCCAACTAATGGAAACCATTGTGTCATCACAATGACCTGAGCATTGCCAGCCAGCCAGCTGAAAGTCACGGGGCCTCTCCATTGGTGGCTTGAGGCCTATACAGCCTTGCCTATCAGTGATTTTCGGTATGTGGGAAACTTGGCGCTATAGCCGTTGGTATCATGTTCTTTTTTAATGTTTATTATATTTTTGTTACCCCCACACATGTGGTAATAATGTTATTATCACTTGTCAATAAAGTAGGGCTATGGAAGGCAATGCAAGCCTTCTTTATTGTATTCGTATTAGTTTTGCAATAGCATTGACCAAAGTGCACCGTGCCCGAATGTACTCAATTTATGTGGAAGTTGCCAAAAACTCTTAATCAAATATAAAAACATGAGATCTAGGTATAAACCAGTCTACCTTGTTGTGAAAGAAGACTGAACCTGTTGCAGCTTTGGACCCAGTCGTCTATTACTGGTCCACTGCTTTGTTTCCCACCACACTTAATACCCCCTTCCTGGAATAAATGTACACAGAATCCACACTTGAATGGTTATCAAGCTTCATTTTGGCAGTGGTAATGTTGGTTGAGCAACAAGTCCATCCCTACCAAAGGAGATAGAACTACCTATCATATAATAGAATTTCCTGCAAAACCTCATACTAGCTTATAAAAAACATTTCTGCAGAACTTCCCATTAGTATGTAATAGAAATTCCTACAGAACTTCCCATTAGTATTTAATAGAACTTATTTCAGAACTTCCTATTAGTGTATAAGAGACGTTCCTGCGGAACTTCCTACTAGCATGTAATTTAACCCCTTAGTGACAAGACATTTTCACCTTGACTTTCCCTTGGTGAAAATGGCTGTTTTGACATTTCTAGGGTGTTTGTGTTTAGCTGTAATTTTTTTCTTTCTCACATACAGTACCCACACAAATTATATGTTGTTTTTATCGTCATAAGAAGGGCTTTCATTAGATACCGTTATGTTCATCTTATCTTATAATTTACTACAAAACAAATCATAACATATGATGAAACATTTTAAAAAACCCACTTTTTCTAACTTTGACCTAAAATATAATTTATACAAATAAAATCATTAAAAAATACCCCGTCTAAATAGTTTCGAAATGTTGTCCCGAGTTCAAAAATATGCATGTTTCCATATTTTTCGGTATTTTTTCGGGCGTTATGGGGCAAAAAACAAAAAAAAGTGTTTTTTGTTTTTTTTCCTATATTGACCTTTTGACCCCAACCCGAACCCAAAATTTAACCCTAACACTAAATTTAACCCCAACTCTAATCCTTATTATATACCTTAATATTTTTTAATTTTCATTTAATTTGAAACCTATAGGCTAATATAGCTATATAACCTGTTTTTAATTAATAAATATGTATTTTAAATATTTTCCATTGCAATGCTACTTAACTACCACTAAGTGCAGTCAAGTAGCATATTAAGAGCGACGGAAGTGAAGTTACTTTCACTTCCGAAGCTCAGACCGGCAGAGGGCTTAGCCATATTGACGGAGCAGCATGCTCCGTCAATATGGCTCCCCACGATCGCTCCGTGGGGCGATCGTGGGTGCTCCAAAACAGAAATTTCAGTGCTGGCTATTGCCTCAACATCGAGGCAATAGACCAGCACCGTTAAAGCGGTTTTCGCGATCGTTGGTCTCGAAAACCATTTGATTCACCGCAGGACGTGCCAGGAGTTTCTCCCAGGACGTGCCTGGCACGTCCTTTGTCGCGAAGGTGATAATTTCCTGCAGAATTTTATATTAGTATATAACAAGAATATATGCAGTAAAGAAAATAGTTATAATAGTTATAACATAAATTAAAAACACTGCAATTTATACATTTTTCAATTGAGAATATATATTTTTGCTTTTAAAATGAACTTATTTCATATATTAATCTTTGGGGCCTCTTGTTTTCTCATATCTCAACTCTCATAAAATCTTTTTAGAAGAAAACACAAAACGTAATTATTATTCCTGGCACTTCAACATTATAAAGTATAATAAAATCACTGGAGCCAATTCATTAAATGAAGATGTCAATGACTGACATTGTACACTGGGAAATTTATGATCCAAAATTTACTTGTAAAACATTAGCAGCATCTTTATGTTTCAATGTGCCCTTTATATCAGCACACTGTACCATCAATGTGGAGCTATGACCATTAGGATTCTGAGCAAAAAGTGATCAGAAAAGGTTTACAAAAACAATATAATCAATAAAAAAAAGCTATGCTCAAAGGAATTTAAATTTGTGAACACTTTCTGGAAGACGGTCCTGGGAAGCAAACAGTGCAGATACTAATGGGGAAGATTTCATGATGCCGTGTGGTGTAAAAAAAAACCTGATATTTTCTGGTTTTTTACGTATTGTGATAGTTAAGGGTTCTACTGAATAAAACAAAGTTGTCAATTGGCAGCCCTGTCTAACTCCAGTAGAAAGTTTAAACCAACTTTAGGTAAATCCGCTTCTTTTAGCTCTGGCCCATGGGGAGTTGTACAAGACCATTAGGCTGTCCCTCAGTCTATCTCTTAGATTGAATGCCTGTAAAACTTCCCTAATAAATGTGCCTTCTCGGCGTCTATTGATAGGGTCAGCATTGGCCTTTTACATCTTCAAATATATCCAGCAATCTTCTTATATAACGCACTGATTCAAACTTCCAGTTCTTCTACTATAATAAAGGCATTTTTTAAATATATATTTATATATATATATTTATATTTAAAAAATCCAAGGGAGGTGCACTCAGCTGTTGGTCTTTAAAGGTGTCACTGGCCCGGGTGTTATTTTAGTCGATACTCATGCAATGCTGTAACATGTGGTCGACATTTCGGTCCACATACTGGACCTTTATCAAGACTCGAGTCTTGCTAAATGTCCAGTATGTGGACCGAAACGTCGATCACATGTTACAGCATTGTATGAGTATCGACTAAAGGAACAAATTTATTTATTTCAAATTAAGACCCGTGAGTGCGTGTTTTTCTTCTCGTCTTTGGACTTGTATATTTATATACAGGTGTTCTTGGCGTCCTGATTTTGAAAGACCTGGCCAGGCTTTCCCTAGGATTTAATTAAATGTTTTCTTTTGAGTCCAGCATATTCTCGGGCAGACTATAAGGTGTGTACTAATCATCTGTTACTCTGTCCTTTTTTACTATTTTATTACATAGTGACTTTTCTTATGTCTTCTATGGTAATTTCGACTACATTGATTCTGGTGGTCTAAACTGTGTATTATATATTTCATATGTTTTATCATTTTTTTGTCTTTTTATTTGTGATATTGAACATTATTTGTTTTTATGTTGTATTTATTAAACTATTAAATATATATTTTTATACTACCATTTATTGATTCGTTTATTAGTTTGTTTTTTCACGTTTAATCTTTTTAACTATACAAACATTGTGATATAGCTCTATCTATTTATGTATTCCTGTGCTCTTTCCTCCCCATTTTTTGCAATGGTGTTCCACTGTGATATTTAAGACCAGCAGCTATCTATTTACTATAAATTACTATTGTAACTGATTTCCTGATTACATCTGAGGATTCCATCCAGTTAACCTCCTCTCCAGTATCTGTACATGTATTACTGTTGGGGTTTGTATTTGATTTAAGTACACTTATTCACATTTATAGGCGCTTCGTATTCCTTTTTGTTTTGTTTTTTTAATTACACAGCTACTTCTACTTCTAAAAGATGGAAGGGGAGAAAGAGAAAGGAGAAAGAAAATAACCACATCATTTTTATTTCTGTATTATCCCCTCTATATCCTTAAATAACATTTCATATTAGCAAATCAATACCAAACCCTGGAATCATTACATAAACAAATCTACACACCCTGTGGTACCTTAGTTTAACACACATTTATACTTTTTAGTAATAATATTATTCTAAATATAATAATAGTTCTACCTGTCCCCTTAGTCAACATTTTAACACACTCTTGAAATGTCTGGACATTTTCCTTGATATATTGTATATTTGTGCTAACAGTATCTAAACAAATTATCTCTATTCCCCTCTCCTCCACTTCCACCCTTCCTTCTCCATACCATCCTTTCACCTCTATTTTACTTATAAGGTTTAGTTGTTATTTTTGTTTAGCTGTTATTGTTGTTGTTATAGTTATTTAGATTGTGTATTATTATTTGTATGTTGCTGTTGTTTTGTTTCTAAATAAATGTTTGTTAAAGTAGACGGACCAGAGTTTTTATATGTATGTGTACATAATTCATACACCACACCTTGGGTAAACCTAGTGTAGATTTCATATTCTGGACCAGAAACAATTCTCATCTAAGTGACACATTTATACTAGTTAAGTGAATTCAATTCTTTAAAAAGTGCTCCTTTATTACTAACAGTCCTATCTCAATTCTTTATTAACATTTACCTAACCTTAACTGTCAATTAGGTTTAAGATCAAAATTTTATAATTTAATGATGGGAAGTAAATGTGATGATAAACCTTATTTAATCTCAGAATGTTGAGGAAGGAAATGTGGAATTCTCTAAAGTACAATTGAATAATATTTGAAAGATTTGAAAGAAAATGAATTCCAAATTTTGACAAATTGGTATAAAGTTCCATACATATTACACAAAATATGTCCAAAAAATGCATATACGACATTTCTGGGGAAAGGTCGTTAAGGCAATTAAAAAGGTTGAAGATCCGGATATCCCAAATGGTGCTTTAACAATGTGCATACATATTTCAACGCACTTCGTATAGGTATATACAGATTCTCTCAGTATAGACCAATTAATGCCACGCAGAACTTAATTTGGAGATTTTGGACGCAAGTAAAGACCCCTTCTTCCAGAGAATAGCTTTTCTACAGTTGAAGGAATAAGAGTTATGGAAGATATAATATGGACAAGTCAAGGTAGCGGTATGGAGCATAACAGTAGATGGTAAGATTGAAAAGGAACAATATAAAACTCAAATGGAGGTCGGCAATTAGATACAAGGTTTGGAAAAAATTTGAGAGGAGAAATTAGATAGGAGATGGGGTAAGGTAAAAGGTTCAATTATATGCATGGGATACATATATGGATATGGATAAGGAAAATAGATAAACCATGTTCTATATATATTATGTTGTGGAAATGTAACATTTATTATTGTATTTAAACATTTGTATCGATATTAATTGATCTGAAATTGCTATTTTTTACACATATGTTTTATAAAACTGGAATAAAGATATATTATATTTGCCAAGAAAATTATAATTTTCCAAGAACATGGAATAAAATAGATACTATTATATGGGAACAGGTAAAAAAACAACAGATTTGCTCCCAAAAATTATACAGAACGAGGGTATGATGTGGCCTAAGGTAATTTATGTGGATATATGTGGGCGTATGGGGGAAATGGAGTGACTAGGTTATCGCTTCATGGAAATTCTACCTTGCAAGAAGCTAATTGATTTGGTCTCCATGCTGAACACATTGGGGTCTATTCAATGACCTAAGTTAATTTATCACATATAATTGAATCCCATAGGCTGTAATAGAAAAATTGGAGTTAAAAAAGTATTTAGTGATGGTTTGTGTCATTAAATCAGGCCCATTAAGTTAAAGTTTATACAAATTGATTGTCTTATTTCTTAATGTTGACTTAATGTTGTTTGTATGATGTATTTTAAGTCTGATAAAAAAAATGTTGTAAGATACATGCTTGAATTGTGTTTGTGTAGTATGTGAAAAATGCAGGAAACAATTTTCTTTTTTTTTTTTACTTTTCCAATTGCGGTGAAAAGAATGTTACGAGGCGCATCTCTGTCTTCTACTTTTTTCTAATTTTCTCTCTCCTTAACATTTTCCTGCTTATATTCTTGAATTTTCCTACAATCATCCAATTCTTGTGTTTCTACTGGAGCACATTAGGGTATTAGTTTATGGCGGTCACCACTTGTAAAAACCTTGCCCACTCCAAGTGATTCAGTTGTAAACAGGAGTATATCTTGCCCAAGACAAACACAGCCTAGGTCTGGGGTGGCACTTTCAGGGAAAGGCAGAAAGAAAGGCTGCCTTTTTTGGCACAAAGGTATTTTTGGCAGGTGGGACTAGGAAGGTGTTTGGACACAAATGTGTCACTGGAATTTTTTTGGACAAAGGTGGCATTGCAAATGGTGTTAGGGCACAAAGGTAGTGCTAGGAAGGTATTAGGGAACAAAGATACAACTGAGAAACTGTTTTGGGCACAGAAGTGGCACTGGCAATGTGTTTGGGCACATATATGGCCTGGGGATGCTGTTTGGGCATGAATATGTCACTGGCAAGGTGTTTGGGGATAAATATGGTACTGTGATGTTTGGCACAAAGATGGCACTGGAATGGTGCTTGGGCACACATATGGCACTGGGAAGCTGTTTAGGGACAAAGGTGAATCTGGGAAGCACTTTAAGGCACAAGGGTGGCTCTGTGAAGTTTTTTTGGGCACAAAGGTGGATTTGAAAATGTGTTTTGAGAAGTGTTTTGAGAACTGAGAAGTGTTTTGGCACAAGCATGGAACTGAGAGGGTATTTGGGCATAAAGGTGGCACTAGGAAGATAATAGGACACAAAGGTAGTACTGCAAAGGTGGTAGGGCACAAATATGGCACTAGAATGGTTTTTGGGTACAAAGATGATACTGTGATAAAACAATGATTGTGGATTTTAGACAGGAAGACGTGTGGCCTGGACAGGAAGGTGTGGGGTAAATGAAGATCAGGGAGAGCATGATACACCACTGGCTATAAAGTAAACCAGATCAATTACTTATCACAGAAATACCCTCTTCAAAAGATTCTAGGATAGTTGTCTTTGAGTCACCTATCCTTCAGGTTTAGTTTAGATTGAACATCATATGAAATTATATATATATAATTTAGAATGATTTTCTTATAGGACACCTGCTAGACTATAATACAGATCGTATGTCCTTAATTTCTGCAATACTCCGCAATAGATCCTATTACTTCTAAACATCAGCAAGATTCTCGCAACACCACAAACAGCACATTGCTTTCAGCCCCTCAACATCGGAGCACCATTACTCGGCTTCTTAGTAGTACATAGGCCTGTCGCTCCACCGGCACCAGCAAACCACTCAAAGTGCAACGAGCATGCTTACTTTACTTCGTCATAATGTTCATTATTTTAAAGCCTCTTTGTTTGTTAAACTTTATAATGAAACACAAAATGGAATCATAATGCCATATGCGGCCAGTAAATTGCTGCTCATAATGTGCCATTAACATACTTTTCCACAATGTATTAATGACAATGCAGACTATTTACTAATAGGTGAGTTGTGGTGAGATTAACATTTATAACCAATTTAGCTATACATAGTGCATGGACAAAAGGGGTTTGCCTAGTCGAGGAAACTCGACAGCTTTATCCCTGCACAATGAATACGTAAATTGGTGAGATTAAATGTTCATCTGACCTCAACTCATTTCAGCTCAGCTGCAACTTACATTGAGGTCTTTTTTTATATTACATTTTTTGTTGTGCATAAGTTATATAATATGTATAATAAATATTTATATTTTCAAATATTGCCTTTGAATTGCTTACACAAATAGACAGACTATGTCAAAATGTACAAAATTGACAAATAAAACTGACAACTACAATTACAATGCCATGATTTATATCACATGTATAGTGCCAAGTGGGTTCTGAGAGGGAGGGAAGATCCTGAACAGACAGATTATTGTGCTCACCATATCTTCTTACTTGAAAATTGAAATACATCCAAGGTCATCCACTTATCACAACCAAAAGCCATATGTATACATTAATCTATATTTATGGAATTATCCCATTGAGGTCTTATTAGTTTGAAAACACTCACATAAATTTATCTTGGATAGAGTTGAGCAGACACCTGGATGTTCTGGTTCGGCAGGTTCGGCCGAACTTCGAAAAAATGTCCGGGTCCGTGCTTGAACTTGACCCCGAACTTGACCCCGAACCCCATTGAAGTCAATGGGGACACAAACTTTTGAAAGCTTTTTTAGAGGCATTTTAGTGGCCAAAAGTTCAGAAAAGTAGAAAATTTCTAGTTTTCTGAACTTTTGGCCACTAAAATGCCTCTAAAAAAGTCATGGCAAGGGCAAACTTGACCCTGAACCCTGAATCCTAGGGTAATGAGGGGGGGGACCTAGTGTCCCCCCCCCCCTGGTCCCCACCCATGAGCGGTAGGTGGGGACCCTAATAATAATAATGAGGGGGGGACCTAGTGTCCTTAAAAACCAGAGAAGATCTGAATGCACCTTTACTTGTTGAGCACGTTGGTATTATTATAGCAAATAAAAAGGTATTTATTTTTAAATGTTAGTTTCAATGTGCAGTTATTTGTTACGTTTTTTTTTCAGACTGAAGTGATCTATTAATCTATTTATCCTATGCTGCCATTTATAGATAATGAGTCAAACCAGTGAAGGTATAAATACAGTTAAGAAAAGAACACAGATGAGCTCACTGAGACAGATAATATCTTAGCACCAATTAACCCAATCAATTCTAGCTGAGCTGCCACAACCTTTTACGGAACCTTTTAAGGAATTGCATTCCGGGCTTCCTTCCAGCTATTACCATCAACTATTTAATAAATTTACCAGGAAATTTCATACTACTATTGGTCCTTTTTGTCTTCATTTTTCATTTAAAGTGTAAAAAGGTCACTGAGCTCAATCAAAAAGAGGAGTACAGGAAACAGAAGGAAAAGCAAAAGAGAAGAACAAAAAGACAATTAGTGCTGCTAGTCATAAAAACAATGGTTCCCAATCTAGACCGTGTGGAATAAAGGAAGAGAACATTTCAACAAAGAGAAATTTTAACAAATTGTGTGGGTTTAACAAAAGGTCCAATATCCAAAATAAAATAATTTTTTTTTAGAATAAACCGAAATCATATTCAACTATCAATATAGAAACATAACATTCTAAGTAGGAATCATAACATAAAATTAATAAATAAAACATAATTAGTACAACAAGCATAGACAAGGCTCTAATAGAAGACTGATGTCTGCATCTAGTGGAAGGCTGGTGTTTGCATCAAATCAACACCTCCTTCTGAAACACATACCAGGGAAGCTGAGCCTATATACACAAAAGTTTATTAAGTGGTTACAAATATGCTGTACAAAGTTATACCCGTTGTTAAAGGTGTGAGCTGGTGTTGGTGGTGTCCAAAAGAGATCTGACGCATTTTGCTTTGCAGCTTCATCAGTGGTCAATGGTAACAGCAACATGTACTTTTAAAATATATCATTCTTAGCTAATCTAAAGAAATCAATATTGGCAATATGAACAGAATTAAAATGCTGATGTTAAAGGATGCCTTTGTGATGATGTTTTATCATTATAAGAATTGAGGAATCCAATCCAAAAGGCTCTAATAGAAGACTGATGTCTGCATCTAGTGGAAGGCTGGTGTTTGCATCAAATCAACACCTCCTTCTGAAACATATACCAGGGAAGCTGAGCCTATACTGGTGGCCTATATGAATAGTGATGGCGA
Source organism: Pelodytes ibericus (assembly GCA_036172795.1). Lineage (NCBI taxonomy): Eukaryota > Metazoa > Chordata > Amphibia > Anura > Pelodytidae > Pelodytes > Pelodytes ibericus. The sequence goes on from CM069860.1 coordinate 90,452,827, forward strand.
TCTCAAGATAATTGAATGAAATAGAATTGTTTTTCATTCAGTCAGCTTGAGATCACTCTCAGTATTCGATATAAGCCATCAGCAGCAGTTCATCCTCCTCGTTATATACTTCAGAAGGAGGTGCTGATTGGATGCAAACCATGGACATGTAGACACAGGGCATATTTACACAGCTATTTTTGTGCACCAAGTTTAATGGATAACAGTCCCTACAGTATTACTAATACAGGGTGCTAAACATAGAAAATCATCATTAGAACATAAAGCTAACATCGCTGCCATTAAGGGTGCCTTATTTGTCAGTAGAATATTATATAGAACTTACAAGTAAAAACACTTTTACAAACACATTCCAAGTATACTGCTACCCTTAGAAAATGTTTAGAGCACATAAATACATAAGTGGATATGGCTCTACGTATCCATTAATAGTGATTCACGACCCAGACACATGTTCATAAGTACATATTAATGCTAGTTAGAGTCTCGCGTTGGATAAACCACTCTTCTAACTGTTACATCCATTGATCAATTGATACCTGTTGTTTCTATATAGTGTATTACTTCTTACACCAGTGAGGGATGATGTGTACATCTTTTGTTCTGCCTTCAAAAACAACTAAGTAAGGTACAACAGTAACTATGGGAGACCAGGGACTTCCTGTGGAATAGGGAAAGAGAGACTGGATATGCTGGAAGGGGAAAAATAATCAGCATGAGGCTTAAAGCTCTGAAAGCGTGCAAGTTAACAGTATGAAATATGAAGCCGTGCTTCTATATTGGGCTGGTTAGGTGACAAGAATCTAGGCTTAGTTTACAGAACCCGAACATCAAAGGAGCCATATGGTATGTAGATCCTCTCTGAAGCTAAATACACGTGTTATCAAATTAATACAATATTATATAGAATATCATAACATCTGTTGGTATTCATCTTTACACAATGTAACTGTATTTTCAAATCAAAGAAATGTGTTGTTGTACTATGAGTCTTGCTTGTCTAAATAAATATTTATTTATTAATAATTTAGTATACAAAAGGCCACAACCACAACAACAATATACAACAAGACATGTAAACTTTTTACTCCTCAGTGACCTTGAACTAAAGCTTTATAGTGATATTTTCATTATTATATGTGGTAGCCTATATATAGATTTGCATGCGAGCAAAGATAATAAAAATTCCACAGACTGGTTGTTTTATGGCCTATTTTTATTGGGCACAGCCATTCCATAAATGATGTTATACACCAGTGTAAAACTTAAAGACAAGTACGGCATTGTTTTCAGAGATGAGCTTGCAAAGGTACAATGGCTCTACTCTCTACTTACAACTAAGATATGACAGATTATTGAAGCAAAAGGTACGTTTACCTGTGGAAAGAATGTCTTTCTGACACCGATCTGCTCTGATGAATTCACTAATGTGAAATTTCTGACCCAACAGACAGTGATTTCACAGAGCTGAAACTTCTCTCATTATTCATGAAATATGTGCAACAATGGTGTCAGCTCTCTCTGTATCCACTTGCTGGCAAGCAATTATTCATTCCCATCACTTAGTGTTTTCCATTCAGTGCCTGTCTATTTACAGTATTCGATCCAGTTCAGATGGCAAAGCATAGTATTGGAATGAAAACGATGATTGTGTTTTGTGAGTTTGAATAGAAAATATCATGTCAGATCAATGTCAGATTTATAAGTATTTCAGCAGTTTAAATGTAGAGCGTTGTAAATTTAGAGTACCCATACATAAGGCTTGATATTAGCAGTAGTAAAACCTGTGGTAATTTAAAAATTAGCACTGGTCGATCCTGACTACTACATCAGTCTACCATTTGGTTGAGGAATGCATGTAGCCTGGTGATTCCTGTAATCTCGAGTTTCATGTGTTAGCACAAAAAAAAAGGGGTTATGTTGGGGTCTAATTAGTTACCCAGTGAATAAACTACCCCCTCAAATAAATCCAATTTTAGAAAAGACATAAAAAATCCCAAATAAAAAGAAATCCAAGTGCATATCCCACAGGTCACACACCAAATGATGTGCATGTGAAGTCCAGGCTGAATAGGCCTATAGGCCTCTGATATCATGCCCTAGGCCTCTGACATCATCAGTCGTGCCCATGTGTCACATGTCTCCATTAGTCAGACCACGAGTATGTGTCTAGAGATGGCTTTAGTGATGGGAACAGTAGTTCCCACAGAGCAAGGTGACAGAATGCCACCAGTACTATAGTGGGGTATACTAGAGTGTCAGGTTGCTAGATTGCTGTCTGCGTGCCCTCAAACTGTTGTACATCAACACAACAGTTCTAACTTCAAAAGGGAGGTGAGCTGGCCAGTCTATTAAGTCCTATTAAAGTGTGTCAGGGAGGGATGAGATAGATGATCAGACTCACCTCCCAATTTCTTTTTTTTACAAAAATAAGTACATTATATTCCCTACCTAATATTGGCAGGGTACAGGTTTCTCCTTTGTCCATGACACTCGAAAGGTTAAACCAGTAGAGAAACTTAATTTTACCCTTACCTTTACTTAAATATGTCCTACAACACCAACGCAGTTAGAAAATGAAAATCTGTGAAATGTGATTTATTCCTTTTACTAATGTATGTTTAATTATTCTGTTACCATGGTATCCTGAATTTTAATAATGCATATTTATTAATAATTTTCATACAAGGAATGAATTTTGTCTTGTTACTAATTTTATACTTTAGATTGCCAGCTTTTTATTTAATTTAATGAAATGCAATGATAACAATTAACACAGAAAATGTATCATAATAATCATGTTCTTCTAAAAAAAATGTATAGTATATGGACCCGTGTATGCAGGTTTTTAAAAATTATGTAAGTTATGTAGTTAATTTTCTTACATGGGAATTTGTGCCTTTTTTCTTCACCAACACTGATAATTTTTTCTGCACACAGGTCACCAGCTAAATGCCCATGTTATCTGGGACAAGTATGCTCTGTCAGTTATAGGCTGCCCATATATATATATGTATAGAAGCACCTCTATATGGTCACATTAAAATGAATCTAAAATCAATCATGGATTTCAGTGTATTGGTAAATGTGTAAAATGTATAATTCAGCTCTACTCCACCAAAAGCAACACTGTAATATCTTCAATAAACGAGTGTATTGTAGCACAAGAGCTTAGTATAGCATGGATCTTTGCAAGGTGTAGAAAGGTACTTTCACCAATATGTAAAAATGTATACTTTCAAATGATGGCTCAAACAAATGTGTTGTTTATCACCGAGATCAGGTTAAAAGTAATACTAGGTATAGTTAAAGAAGTTGGCAACAATTGCTAAGTGGAACTCTTTTAGAGTGTGAGGGAAGAGAGGTAGAAGTTTTGTGAGAAAAAGATGGATGTGCACTCCACTCTCCGATAATTGCAAATGAAAAGTGCTTTATTGAGTGCAAAAAAAAAAACAGACCAAGTAGAAACACACAGACTGTGGAACAGGGAGGAAGACCGCCTTACGCGTTTCTAGGTGATAGAAGTTTTGTGGGCTACAGAGAATTCAGGAAGAGGTTATGTCTTTATGAGACAGCAAGCAGAAGGTCTCAGCTGCTAGTGTGTGTACAGAGTGGAAAGAAGACATGAAGTGAAGCAATTCTAAGTATCTCCATTTCATGTGAAAGGCCTCCAAAGACCAAGAGAGGCTAAAACTCCTGTACTTTTAAGCAAAGGGATCCTGAGATGTACATTTAGAGCATTTGAGTTTCATTTTAAAAGAGAAATGGTATGTATTTGAACCACTTTGGGGTCGGTCTCCTGAATAGAGAGGATCTCAACTATTCCAGCTGTGGCTCTTTACTTAAGGCATCCATTTCAGTTATTTCCCCAGCACCATGTCATCCAGAACACCAGCCCAAATTGTCATAAAAGTAGTAATGGGAGGAGATTTATAAACAGATCATGTACATCATGGATGCTGCATGCAAGCCAATCAACACTCACAGCAGCACCCATAATACAAAAATAACATAATAAATGTTTAGAAACTGCCTAGGGTGTGCCACCAAGCCAGTGCCACTTGTATGTACCAACGTTGTATTAAGGTTAAGGGTCTGCTCAATAAAGAAAGAATTGCAGGGAACTGAATCTTAAACTTAAAACGTAATGTAAAACTTAAGGTCAAAGTAGCTGAGCTGGAAATTTTCTCCCATTCAACTGCATTGGTCAAAAGTTTAAATAGATGTTATCATTGTAGGTAAAATATTACAGTTTTATATACTTGTTTTTTTTATGTAAGTAAAACATTTAAGAGGTCATTGAATAAAATAAAATAAAACACCTAGCACCAGTAGTATTATTTTGAGAGATTAAACAAAACAAAGAATAAAAACAACTACCAGATATGTTAAGGTCAATAACTTTTATGAAAACAAACCCTATTGTGCAAGATATGATAAACTGTTATTACAGCTTTTGAGCAGTAAAGTATAATTTTAACATGAGTGCAGTCACATTAAATGGACATTGCATTTCATGCATTGGTGCTATATGGCAAATAATTTTACATTTAGAATAAAACATAATATATCCTGAATATTCTGCAAATGCAGTCCAATTTAATACAACTATGCTAATGAGTATAATAATATGCTTATTTTGTCATGATAGAAGTCAAACAGGGATCTTTGGACAGGGACTAGCATATTATATAAAATCACATACAAAAACATCCAATAGGCAACACTCTCCTAATACATAGAAACTGCAAATAGTTTTAAACAAAAACTGTCTGCGCTTCTCACCCTAATAAAGTTGGCAACAAATATATAAACATATTATAAATGTGAGGTTTTGGTTATATGAATTGGCCAAAGCATAATTAAGCTCACCCGCATACTCTCAATAGGGTGAGAACCTACTTTCACCTTCTATCTAGTGGGCACACAAAGCAGTTTATACTGCTACCAAAACCTTTTTATACATTTGAATTATCTGAGCCTGTGACTTGCTTGGCGTACCAAAATGTTTATTTTCCCTGCTTGCACATAGTTTTAGTTCCCTCAAATTCACACAGGTCAGTACATAGAAAAAGGAAATGCCAATTTTAGCACACAGAGGCAACCATCAGAGCTTACAATCTAAAGGTTTTACCTGTATAACAATAAAACCTTAGTGAAAATACCTATAGTGTTTTTTCTTTTTATTTCACATTGTGTCTCCTTTCTTTTCATAGAAAGATATTTTCTTTTTGTGGAAGCTATTTTATATAACCATTATTGAAAATATTTCTTTGCCAAAACATTTCCTCTCTGCACATGGATTTTCTTGCGAGTTTTTGCAAAATGTATCTTTAATCTGGTGCATGGGAATCACTGTTTCAAATACTTGGGAAAGTAATACCTCCCTCAGCACTTATCAATGAACTATGAAATGGTATTAAATAAATTAATTAGAAGTTTTAATGAGTCATGTCTGTCTTCATTTATTATACAATATCATTTCCAGGAATTGATTAATTATACAGCACAGATGATTGAATGTGTAATGTGATTCACTGATTAGTTACCCATGCTAAAGCGCTACAGTGAGATATCAACTTCTGCTGAGGAAATAATTCTACATATTTACACTTCAGAATGGAAGAAAACAGTTGGTCGACTGCAGTGTAAATATTCATTCAGCTTATTTGTTGCGTTATCGACTGACTTACATTATATGCGCCTTATGAATTCACGACTCATAGGTTTGCTATATTAAGCATGAAAAAGAGCGCACTGACTAAATGATTATGTTTATAAACTCTTTTAAATACAAAACACTCTGTTTTTTTGTAAATCTTTACCATGTATTATTACATTAAATGACAAAATGTATTCACTTGTGGGATGGGATTTTCTTATGAGGTTATCTGACTATTTTTAAGAGCTTTCTACTGCTAGAAATATGCCCTTTCATATACTGTTTCTAGAAATAGATAGAAAATGAGTGATCCTAAAGTATGCAAATCTTTTGGCATCCAGTAATCTAATCTTCTTTAGATAAAAGTTAAGCATTTCCCCTGGTTCATCGTTTCCAGAATAGGTTTTGCCCGTGCCTCCACCCATCTTTTCTGATTAAAATGTTCAATATCATGTTACATAGAAACATAGAAACATAGAATGTGTCGGCAGATAAAAACCATACGGTCCATCTAGTCTGCCCAATTTTTTTTTTTTGAGTACTTTTATTAGTCCCCCGTTCCCGGTCTTATAGCTAGGATAGCCTTGTGTCTACCCCACGCATGCTTAAAATCCTTGACTGTGTTTACCTCTACCACTTCTGCTGGCAGGCTATTCCATACATCCACTACCCTCTCAGTAAAGTAATACTTCCTGATATTACTTTTAAATCGTTGCCCCTCTAATTTAAGACTATGTCCTCTAGTTGTGGTAGTTTTTCTTCTTTTAAATATACTCTCTTCCTTTACTGTGTTGATTCCCTTTATGTATTTAAATGTTTCTATCATATCCCCCCTGTTACGTCTTTCCTCCAAGCTATACATGTTAAGATGCTTTAACCTTTCCTGGTAAGTTTTATCCTTCAACCCATGAACCAGTATAGTAGCCCTTCTCTGAACTCTCTCCAAAGTATCAATATCCTTCTGGAGATACGGTCTCCAGTACTGCGTACAATACTCCAAGTGAGGTCTCACCAGTGCTCTGTACAATGGCATGAGCACTTCCCTCCTCCTACTGCTAATACCTCTCCCTATGCAACCAAGCATTCTGCTAGCATTTCCTGCTGCTCTATTGCATTGCCTACCTACCTTCAAGTCCTCTGAAATTATTACTCCTAAATCCCTTTCCTCAGATGTTGAGGTTAGGACTGTACCAAATAGTCTATATTCTGCTTTTGGGTTTTTACGCCCAAGGTGCATAATCTTGCACTTGTCCACATTAAACGTCAGTTGCCACTGCTCTGACCATTTTTCTAGTTTAGCTAAATCATTTGCCATTTGGCTTATCCCTCCATGAATATCAACCCTGCTGCAAATCTTTGTATCATCAGCAAAAAGACATACTTTCCCAACAAGACCTTCTGCAATATCGCTAATAAAAATATTAAAGAGAATGGGTCCAAGAACAGATCCCTGAGGTACCCCACTAGTAACAAGACCTTGCATTGAATATACCCCATTGACTACAACCCTCTGTTGCCTGTCACTCAGTCATTTCAGTTTATTGATAAGCCTTCTATGTGCGACAGTGTCAAAAGCCTTACTGAAATCTAGGTAAGCAATGTCTACTGCACCACCCTGATCTATTATTTTAGTTACCCAATCAAAAAATCAATAAGATTAGTTTGGCATGATCTCCCTGAAGTAAACCCATGCTGTCTCTGATCTTGAAATCCAAGCGACTTTAGATGTTCAACAATCCTATTCTTTAACAAGGTTTCCATTATTTTCCCCACTACTGAAGTAAGACTTACTGGTCTATAGTTGCCCGCCTCCTCCCTACTACCTTTCTTGTGAATGGGCACAACATTAGCTAATTTCCAATCTTCTGGAACTACTCCCGTTAACAATGATTGGTTAAATAAATCTGTTAACGGTTTTGCTAGTACACCACTAAGTTCTTTTAATAACTTTGGATGTATCCCATCAGGTCCCATCGACTTATTTGTCTTTACTTTAGACAGCTGAAGTAAAACCTCTTCCTCTGTAAACTTACATGCATCAAAAGACTCATTAGTCTTTTTCCCTAAATGAGGTCCCTTACCCTCATTTTCATTTGTAAAAACTGAACAAAAATATTCATTAAGGCAGTCTGCTAAGCCTTTATCCTCTTCTACATAGCATCCTTCTTTTGTTTTTAATCTAACTAATCCTTGTTTTACTTTCCTTTTCTCATTTATGTATCTAAAAAATGTTTTATCCCCCTTTTTCACTGACTGGGCTATAGTCTCTTCTGTGTGTGCTTTGGAAGCTCTTATAGCTTGCTTTGCCTCTTTCTGCCTACTCTTATAGATCTTTCTATCTTCCTCACTCTGAGTATTTTTATAATTACTAAATGCTAGCTTTTTATTTTTTACTATTTTAGCCACCTCTGCAGAGTACCACAGTGGTTTCTTCAATTTTTTGCTCTTACTGACAAGTAAGTATGTTCCAAATTATGGATGGGTGTCGAGAGGAGAATCTGATTCCCGACACTGAACTTTTTCTTTAGTTTTCCTAAAGTTATCAAAATATCTTTTATGATTGCATTTAATTAAGCCTGCTTTTTCCCTATATTTATCCAGAATATATAATATGGATATGAAGACACCCTAGAATGTTTCTCAAACCAATCTGTTGCCCTTTCTTTTCTTTTATTCCATACCTGGTAGTCAGACAGCATACATGTTTCATGAAGTCTTTTCATATCGCACATGGATATTCCTCCTGTTTTAATATCTCTGCAAGATTCTTAGTTTCTTGTTTTGCCATACTTTTTGTGTGTTAACCATCCCCTGCATTCCAATCACAAATCCCGTTTGGTCAGAATGTATAATAAATGGTATGACTTTTTTAAGCCTTTCTGCCAAGATCTTTAAAAACAAAAATTAATATCTATGTTTATTAGAGATATCAGTCTAATGTTTTAAATAAGCAATAGGTTTACCTATTCTTGCTCTTCCAATGTTTGGTCTAATCAACTTAACTTCTACCTCTTGAAATGATGAGCTGATATGGGGCTGGCTGAACATCTCATATTTTCCTTACTTTCCTGCCTATAACTTTCCTTTTCAGTCTGCCACTTAAGACAAAGAATTAAAACATTTCCTGACTGGGTTTGATTTTTTTTTTTTACTAATATGAAGTGCTTACATGATTCAGTAAGTACATTATATTTGTATTACATTTCTCCCTTCATTTGAAATGAGATACATTACATTTATATTTATGGTGCTACTCTATAGGTTATAAATGAAAATGTAATATAGACATTTATATATATATATATGTATATATATGTAAATATATATATATATGTCATACATTTATGCAGCACTTCTGGTAGTCTTAATTTAAAATTCAGTGGTTTCTAAAGCAATCGCTCTCTCTTTTTTTTATTACATTGTCCTGAATAGTCTTATACATTTTGAATTATGATTCATCACTCTCTAATACTTTAACCACTAAACATCACACATAAGAGCAAATCATTTCAGAACTTGACACATGCATTATATTTAACAGCTTATACATTTGAGCAGATGACAGCTTGAGAACAGGACTTTAACACTTATGTATATTTTAACCCAGTGTACATAAGATTAGAACAATTTCAAATTGCATGCTACAAAGTGGTCTTTGAATTATTTGAATAAAATGTTGTCGGCACTTTTAATGGAAAGTAGCCCATAAGAGTCAGTCAAAACAGGCAAATGACCAACACTTCCTATAATGCAGAATCTTTGGTGAGCAGGGTTTGACACCAATATTGTTAATGGTGGACATTTACTGGACTATGTGGTTAGGGTTGCCACCTTTTCTTCAAAAAAATACCGGCCTTGGCACTGCCTCCATAGACTTAACATTGGGGTCAAGCCAAGTTTTTACCGGCCTGCCAGTAAAATACTGGCCAGGTGGCAACGCTATATGTGGTGGACAATTTAATGATGTTCTATGGACTTGCCACAGGCTCTGGTGTTCTTGCTTTGACATGTGACTATCCCTTTTGGTAAGCATGCCTAAGTTTGCATGTTTGCTAAAGCAGACCTGAGTGTATAGTTATCTTGTTTGAGATTGTTTTGAATTAGGTTAATGTGCATCTGAGTGTCATGAGTTGAATGGCAGATCAACAGCCTCTCACAAGGTTGGCCTAGTTTGCATCATATTTGTGTCTATTTGAATATATAAGTGTACTAGAGATGAATGTGATGGTTTTTCATTCACTTTATGTTTATGTATTGTATGATCTAATCCAGAAAACAAATCTCATTGGCTTGCTATCAATAAATCCAACTTCACAACCTAAAACAGCAAAACAAACTCGGCAGCATTGTTTTCAGTGGTGTATCAAATCACACATTATAGAGACCTACATTTATCAAAGGTTTGTTTCATAAATCAACTGTTTAGTCCACAGAAACTATTACAGGAGCCATGATTGGCATCAGACATGCCAGGTGGCCCTTAGGCTCATTGTACCATATGATTTTGTTAGGTAGGTTCTTGTGTGGTGCTGGCCAAGTCCAATGAAGATCTTTTATTTTGTATTACTTTAATTGGTCATTACATATCCCTCTAACATCCCTGTCATCATTTGTTCTATTTTTTTTTTACCTTTGTCAGATGCAGTTTTTCTCCTTACTAGTATAGTTTCTAGGATACAAAAAAAATGGGTAATCCCCAGAAGATCCAGAGGCTGTGGAGAATCTCTGGCAATTGGTGTTGTTTATTACGTGATGTAAATAATTCTACTGCAGATCATGTTTGGGTACATTCACAGGCCTTCCAACCATACTGGGTTTGGTGGAGCAGCCCCAGTTTGAGTCATCTCTTCCCTATTTTGGGGGTCTTTCTCCAGTGCTTCACGTTTTTGGTACACTGAATAAAAGTAAGTGAAATGCTGTAACCATACATACATCAAAGTGTAATGGAATGAGTTCATGCATGCACAAGAGCATTTGTTGGATACAGTGTGCACACATTTGTGTTAGCACATCTCCAGTTTACGTGGCCATGTGTTTGTTTGTACGCATTTGCTGGCATGGTCATGCCCTCACCCCCTTCATAGTTGGGAGGTATGAATCCGTGGTTGGGGATATAACAGTTGTACTTCTGTGTGAGGTTGCTCATTTTACAGATATAGAACAAAAAACAGACTGGCGCTGAATTGAGGGTACCTTCAATTAAAAACACACAATAATAAGAAAGGTGGCTAATTGGTAATTAATACACTCACAAACATACCTGAGTAGTGATCATATCAAGCTGATCGTGGATTCCAATCAAAGTATTTAATCAATAAAGCTGGAATACATAAAGTGTCATGATGGGCCTTATCCTAACACTTTAGACAGGCACAGGTGGGGACGCTTCTTTTAATGAGAGTGGGCTTAGCGATGCATATAAACTTACAGCTCATCTATATGCCAGTCATTCGTCTTCTCCTGAGGAAGCTATGACAATAGCTCCTGTGAAACACGTAAAAGGTACCGGCATTCATCATCTTCTCCTGGATCCTGCCTTGTACACGCTGTCTTTTTACCAAGTTGGATTGGTCCCACGGGTGTGACTATTCTTTATCTGAATTATCTACCTGCAGTTTGTAAGTTTGTCTGTAGCAGGGGCCAGTATTATGTTTGTTCTCCTGGTCCTGCACATATCTATACTGTTTTTATATATTCCAGAATTATCGATTAAATACTTTGATTGGAATCCACGCTCAGCTTGTTATGATCACTACTCATGTATGTTTGTGAGTGTATTAATTACCAATTATTCACCTTTCTTATATATAATCAAACAATATTGCACTATTATTGTGTGTTTTTAATTGAAGGTACCCGCAACTCAGCGTCAGTCTGTTTTTTGTTCTATATACTGTTTACAAGCATTTTGGGGAGTGCTTCAGAAGGCTGCGTTTTGTGTCCCGCAAGTATTATTTAATATCCATTTTTGCACTTTGTTTATTTGCACAAATCACTTTATATTTTGTCATTTAACCCCTTAACGACAGATGACGTGCCAGGCACGTCACGGCAAATCGAGGACTTGCCGACAGCTGACGTGCCTGGCACGTCATGCACTAAACTGAGTAAAGAAAGCGACCAGCGGTCGCTTTCTTTACTCTAACGGTGTTGCTACAATGCCTCTAGGTAGAGGCATTGTGCAACACCCCCCAAATGTGCAGGGGCGCGCTACGATCACTCCACGGAGTGATCGTAGCAGCCATTTAAAAATGGCTGCGCCCACTGCACACATGTGCTTAGAAAGCGAACGATCGTTCGCTTTCTAAGCATCTGCGGTGTTGTTAAAGTGCTAGCGAGGCACTTAGTAACACCTTGATGCTCCCCAGAGCCGATGGTGGTCGCTCTCCTGTACAGGCAGCGCTTCCCTTCTAATGGCAAGAGCATCGGAAGTGAAAGTATTTCACTTCCGATGCTCTAGGGGGAGCCAATCAATGCCGGCACAACAGATCTATGTGATCTGTGTGCAGGCATGTATGGTAAGTGCTCTGATGAGCACTTATCATACTGTCAAAGGCAATATTAGTAAATATTGCCTTTGACAAGTATTGATCTGCCTCCCTCACCTTACTAGTTATAGTAAGGGAGAGAGACAGATCAGATAAAGTAAAAAATAAAATAAAATAATAAAAAAAATATTTAATACAATTTTAAACACCAAGGGCTTTTATAAAAGCCATTTAACCCCTTCCCTGCCATTGATCGCTGTGTACGCAGTGATCATACACAGCAGCACATTTTTTGCTGTCTGCATTTTTTAGGGGTTCATTTTTTTTTTTACTGTAATTCATTACAGTATAAAAAAAAGCTCTTTTAAGAGAGATTAACCCCTTTCTTGCTGTAGATCACTGCCTAAGCAGCGATCTGACGCAAATGCAGCAATCTTGCTGCAGAAGCATTTTTAATTTTTTTTAAACTTTTTTATTACACCCGTCACGTGTTAATTATACCCGCTAGGGGACTACGTTTAACGTAAAAAAAAATTTTTTAGCTGTCTGACCGCATGTATAGCGATCAGTAACAGCTGATAAGTGACAAAGGCGGGTTGACGTTTGCTTAGATAAGCATCACCATTCGTCTGGTTAGATCAATATTTGTAAATATTTGATCTGACCCGTGTAGATCTGCCTCCCTCTCACTTGAGTTTTAGTGAGGGAGGGAGACAGAGCTGTATAATGTAAGTTTTTAATTATAATATATTTAATTGAATTGAGACCCAAAGGCTTTTATAAAAGCTGTTTCCAGTATTTAACCCCTTCCCTGCAATTGATCGCTGTGTACGCAGTGATCTTACACAGCAGCACATTTTTTGCTGTCTGTGCATTTTTTTAGGTGTTATTTTTTTTTACTTTGATTTATTACAGTATATCAAAGGCTCTTTTAAGAGCTATTAACCCCTTCCTTGCCGTATATCACTTCCTAAGCAGCACATATGGTCACTGCCTAAGCAGTGCATATGGTCACTGCCTAAGCAGCGCATATGGAGCAATCTAGTCGCAGAAGGATTTTTTTTTGCTATCAGCATTTTTTTTGTCAGACTCGCTAGGGGTTAGTTATACCCACTAGGGGATTACGTGTATTCCTTTTGAAGCTGTCTGAACGCGTGTATAGCGATCAGTAACAGCCGATCAGTGGCAAAGGTGGTTTGGTGATTTCTCAGATGAGCATCACCATTCGTCTGGTTTGTAAATATTGTTCTGACCCATATGGATCTGCCTCCCTCTCCTCACTTGAGTTTTAGTGAGGGAAAGAGACAGATCTATATAACATAATTTTTTAATTGTAATAAATTAAATAAAATGTTAAAAAATTGTGAGTCCCAAGGGCTTTTATAAAAGCCATACCCTTTGTATAGTGTAGTGTATTAACCCCTTCCCTGCCACTGATCACTGCACAGCAGAACATTTTTTCTTGTCTGTGCATTTTTAGGGGTTAATTTTTTTGTACAGTACTACAAAGGCTCTTATAAGAGCTATTAACCCCTTCCTTGCTCTACATGTTCAAATTCCAAGTTTGAAAATCAAAAAGCGCACCTCTCAAATGTAGCCTTTCAACACCCAACAAAGCTGACAAAGCTATGCATGGGTGGTATCCCTGTGCTCGGGAGATGTTGCTGAACATATATTGTGGTATTGTTTGTCAGTGACACATACCGAAATATGTGAATTTGTGTCTAAAGTACAATGTATGTGGGAAAAAATACACAATAAAATGACTACCACAAACTTTGACAAAAGCTGGTGGTAGAATTGGTGCATGGAAAGTGTTAAAATAACACCATTTAAAATAGCCTAGGGTGTCTACTTTTACAAAATATATACTTTTTGGGGTAAAATACACTGTACTACTTTAAAAAAAAAAGTCCCAAATGGAAGATGGGCTCAGGCTGGCTACACGTCAATATTCCAAGTTGAAAATGCGCACCTTCACAATGTGGCCCTTTTAGCCCCCAAACAACCCAACAAACCTATGCATGGGTGGTATCCCTGTACTCAGGAGATGTTGTTGAACACATATTGGGTTATTGTTTGGCAGTGACACATACCAAAATCTGTGAATTTATGTCTAAAATACAATATTTATGAAAAAAAAACACACAAAAATTACTACCACAAACTTTGACAAAGGCTGGTGGTAGAATTAGTGTATGGAAAGTGTTAAAATACCACCATTTGAAATAGCGTAGGGTGTCTACTTTTAAAAAATATATGGGTTGATGGGGCAAAATACACTGGCTGTTTTCAAATATGTCCCAAATGGGACATGGGTGCAGGCGGTCTGCATGTCAAAATTTCAATTTGGAAAACCAAAAACGGCACCTACCAAATTTGGCCTTTTACCCCCCAAACAACCCAACAAACCTATGCATGGGTGGTATCCCTGTACTCAAGAGATGTTGCTGAACACTTATTGGGGTGTTATTTGGCAGTGACACATACCAAAATCTGTAAATTCATGTCTGAAGTACAAGGTTTGTGAAAAAAAAACACAAAAAAATTACTACCACAAACTTTGACAAAGGCTGGTGGTAGAATTAGTGCATGGAAAGTGTAAAAATACCACCATTTGAGATAGCCTAGGGTGTCTACTTTTAAAAAATATATGGGTTGATGGGGTAAAATACACTGGCTGGTTTCAAATATGTCCCAAATGGGACATGGGTGCAGGCTGTCTGCATGTCAAAATTTCAAATTGGAAAACCAAAAACTTCACCTCCCAAATTTGGCCTTTTACCCCCCAAACAATCCAACAAACCTATGCATGGGGGGTATCCCTGTACTCAAGAGATGTTGCTGAACACTTATTGGGGTGTTATTTGGCAGTGACACATACCAAAATCTGTAAATTTATGTCTGAAGTACAAGGTTTGTGAAAAAAAAACACAAAAAAATTACTACCACAAACTTTGACAAAGGCTGGTGGTAGAATTAGTGCATGGAAAGTTTTAAAATACCACCATTTGAGATAGCCTAGGGTGTCTACTTTTAAAAAATATATGGGTTGATGGGGTAAAATACACTGGCTGGTTTCAAATATGTCCCAAATGGGACATGGGTGCAGGCTGTCTGCATGTAAAAATTTCAAGTTGGAAAACAAAAAACTGCACCTCACAAATTTGGCATTTTAGCCCCCAAACAACCCAACAAACCTATGCATGGGTGGTATCCCTGTACTCAGGAGAAATAGTAGAATCTATTTAGCATGTTTTTTCGTTCGCTTTTGTCGATGAGGAGAAGTTGTTTCAAATAAAAACAAAGAAATTTGTGTATTTTTTTTTTTTTTACCATATTTTTTTTTTTTTTTTTAATAATATGATAAGATATGATCAAAAATATGGCATCCATAGAAAGCCCTTTTTGTCCCGATAAAAACAATATATAATATGTGTGGGTACAGCAAATGACAAAGAAGAAAATTACTGCTAAACACAAACAGCACAGAAATGTTAAAATAGCCATTGTCCAGAAAGGACAAAAATGTTTCAAAGGCTCTGTCCTTAAGGGGTTAACAGATACTAAGAAGTGTGACAAGAGAGTTTAACTTTAAACTCTAACTAAAGGTTAGCTATAAAACTTCATTATAAATTAAGTGTGTTAAGAAGTACTGACCCTACAAAGCAGTCAAAGTAAATGCTATTTTAAATAATTGAAATCAAAGCTATATTTCATGCCTTTCATAACTTGTCAACCAATTAATTTTCTGGCCAAATTACTTTCTTTAATATAATTGTTTATTCTTACCTCTATGTAATTTATCCTTGACTGCATCGTTTTCAGTAGTATCATAGACCCATGTAATATCTTTTTTTTGGATATAGCATTTTGACAGGTAATATACATTGCACTTGGATTAATGCCTGCTTTAAATAAATTTGATGACAGAACATTATGTCACACAAGCCAAGAAACATCTTTGTTTTCTACTACATTACAGAGTTACTGAAATAGTGTCCACTTCTGCAAGAATATTTATTAACACCAAGCCCTCTCATAAGCACTGAATGGCTATATATTATTACAATGCTGGTTGCAGTCTGACAACTGTGAGCCTACTAATTATTAGTTATTAATAAAAAAAAAATGTAACTAAATAAACAGCCATTTGATTTTTAAATGATAAATACCGTATTTGCTCGACCCCCCCAAACTTTGGATATTCCTTTAGGAAAAAAACTAAAAGCCTGAATATAAGACTACCCTATAGGAAAAAAGTTCAACTTGTATATATTCACATGTAAATAGCTTTTTAATAAAGATTTTGATATAAAAAATGCATTTCTTGTTTTTATTTCCTTTTATGTGCCAATGCTGCCTCTCTCTTTCCCCTCCCCCCAGCTTTGCCTCTCTCCCCCCAGCGTTGTCTCTCTCTCCCCCTCTCTCAACTTTTTCTCTCTCTCCCCCTCCCTCCCTTTCTCTCTCCCCCCCCCTTTGTGTCTCTCTCCCTCCCTTTGTGTCTCTATTTGTCTCCCCCCTCCCCTTGTATCTTCCCCCCTTCCCTCTTCTCACACTGCCCCCCTCCCTCTGTCTCACACTTCCCCCCTCCCTCTGTCTCACTCTTTCCCCCTCCCTCTGTCTCACTCTGCCCCCCTCCCTCCCCCTCATCTGTAACTCGCTCCCTGGTGGCTAGTGGGGGCAGCCGGGGAATGTCTGCACGATACATGCAGACATCCTCCATGCTGCCCGACACTTCCGTCTATTATGACGGACAGCCGGTCCGTCATAATGGACGGCAGTGTCGGGCAGCATGGAGGATGTCTGCACTATCGTGCAGACATCCCCCGGCTGCCCAGATGTCCCTGGTGGGTACTGGAGGCAGCGGAGGATGTCTGCACGATACGTGCAGACATCCTCCGCTGCTGCCCAGTACTTCCGCCCGGACTTTTATGATGAAGTCGGAAGGACCCGGCTTCATCATAGAAGTCCCGGCGGTCGTGCCGGGCGGCAGCAGGGGAAGTCTGCGCTCATCGCGCAGACATCCCCTGGCTGTTAGCGAGGGGGATCCAGGTCCCCTGCAGCTCTGCGGGGGACCTGGAGCCCTGTCTTATAGTCTGACCTCGATTTGAGGTCAGATTATAAGACGACCTCGAATATAAGACGAGGGGTATTTTTCAGAGCAGTCTTATATTTGAGCAAATACAGTATATTTTCCCTCCACTTTTTGCTCTCTAGCAGGATGGAAATCAGTTTCATGTAGGGCTCAGTGCACGTGACTGAAACTGTTTTACTGCTCAGCGGCTAATAGCGCACACTCAGTGACATGCAGCTTGACTCCATCTCTCTTTGGATGGCTGAGTGAAATGATTGCTCCCTCAAGCAGCGCTGCTAGCGAAGAAAAAGGGCTGAGAAAACATCTAAATATTAATGGTTAAAAAAGAAATCACTATTTGATAAAAGTATTCACTTTCTGTGGCTTGATATTGATTGAAAGCAGTGTAGCAGTGCAGGAAAAGCGGCTGGATTTCACAATAAACAACAAAATTATGTTATAAACAGGGCATAGTAGGTAATGTAATTTTGTATACTTTTGTGTTGTAGACCTTTATAAAGCATGAATGTATAAACAAGAATCTCTTCCTGTCTATATGTAAGGGAATAAGTATTATTGGTGCATGGCTAAACTATTATCCAAATTTTTAACTTTTATACTTTTATAAACATTAATTCATTATAAATACTTATTCTAAATGTCTACTAAAAAATAGCAATTACAAAATATAATAGTTTTGCTGGTGATGAGGGAAACTGCAATTTAGTGTTTATTGAAAAACTCATCTGACGCATTTCGTCCTTAGCGACTTATATGTAGGATGTTAGAATGTAAGTACACCCTAAGGACACTTACTTAGCCAATATAATTTTAAACTTAAACCCAACCCATATGTGACAGGGCAATGTAAACTGAAAAACAACAATAATTAAAGGAACAAGTCTAAATTAGAATGCTAGTGAGACTATAAAGAGAAATGACTGTAGCCAGGAATTGTCCACACACTAACAAATAATGCAAGTGTTTAACAAATAATTCTACAGTTAGCTTCACAGATGTATATAAAACATTAGTCAAAACACAATTAATGATAATAATGATAGTGAAATGGCCCAAAATGGGGAGGGAGAGGTCAGACCAATACCTTGTGGGATTTCCCAAATATAGACATATATATTTTTAATACATTGTAAAAGAAACTAAAGTGGGAACACATACAACAAGCAAAGTATTTAACAACAACATCCCACATCCCTTTCTGAATTAAGCTCAACAGGCTGCCTGGTTCCCAACAGAAAAATCCAGTAAGTTTTGCGTTGGCATAGTTGACTTTCAAATCACCTCATCACACCGGCAGTGCCCCTTTTAGTAAATAGACCCTAACACAATTCAAGTCATGACAATGGTGACAACACTGAAAATGGTGAGCAACCTTCCCACATCACATCTTACAAACTGCAAAAGGAATTGTCAAAATGGCCTAATGAGTCTAACTGGTTTTAACATTAAAATATACATACACCAACTTGTTTGACAACATTATCACAAATCTCAGAGCCTCAGAAATCCATCACCCCAGGTGTGTAAGAATTGTGATCATTCTTTCCACAGCTCATTCCTCAAACTGCTACATGTTTTGTTAAAATAGCTCAATACAAAACAAAACTCTACTAAATGGTTTGTTTCATTTGTACCATCTGTACCATCTAAAACAAAGGTTGTACACAATGCTAGCATATCATAATATCCCTTATGTGGTAGCATATCAGACAAGTTAAATTAACATGTACTGTAGAACAGATTTTCTCAACTGGAGGGTCCTGACACAAATGTGGGTCGTTAGCTGGTGTGGAGTGGGTCGCTGATGTGTGTGTCATTAAAGTGTAACATTTGATTGGGCCTGAGAAGTCTGCCAAGGAACAGATGGGATTTTTTAGGATAGTTCCAATGATATCTCTTCCAGTAAACCCCCAAGGATTAGGAAACATGAGGGTTTCACCAGCTGAAGACAAAATATAGGATCAGAATGGACACAACCTGAGTGTTTCTTTGTCTAACATCACCCTAGAGTTTGAGCAAAACAAGTCTCACTAGTGTTTCCATTAGTTCTAATTAGTCTCATATATATATATATATATATATATATATATATATATATATATATATATATATATATTGCTTTATTTCAACAATAAAAAGACATTAACATTACTAAAGATTAGATGTAAAAGTATTACATTAAAATCACATCGACATCTCAAACAGTCACACGCAGACTAAAACACGACCATTTTGAACAAGGTAAATCCCACCATTATACATAGTAACTCAGATCTCAATGGGTTAATCGCTTAGGGAGACCCAGGTGCATTGTTAGTTGTAGCAAAAGATACATTTTACATAATGATACCAGTAAATCATGACACACAGGCCTAAACCCATATTTCAATATAACGGAGAACAAATACTGATTCCAAAGTACTCCTCAGGTGTAAACACTTCCTTAAGGTCCTAAGGAACCAATAAAGTAACCAAATGGTAATAAGAGTAAGAGGGAAAAAAAGGAATGGCTATATGGCACCGCCGAGAGGTCCCGTTGGTAGGGAACTGCAACACCTATGGAAGTAGATCTCGGTTAATAGGTATGGGTACAGAGGGCTATCATAATATTCTGGATATAAATATTGCAAGGTTTTATAAGCATGCATTGCAATGTTTCTAAGCTTAGAATCCAAGTAAGGGGCTCGCACCACCGCTTTCCCAAGTATCGGGACCACACCTACTCTTAGGGTCTCTAATACCCTAGCCAATGTATCCAGAGGCTCTCTTGTAATCCTTCTCTTTATTTTAGCTTCACTTTCAGAACGAGTTTACAATAGTGCACTCAAAGTTTTAAGAGGATTGCGAGGGGATTACTAATGTTTTATCGTCATTTTCCCTTAACTCTTTCCCTTCCTTCTTCCCATATTTACATAGAGAAAACTGAAATAAATAAAAAAAACAACAACAATGTCAACCATATTTTGCTACGAAATTTGTAGGATAACACATATTCAGGAAAACATATAACAATTACTAAACAAACATTTAAACATTATTCTTTCCTGCTGGCGGACGGGGGGGGGGGGGGGGTGGAGACGGGATCTCTCATACGACCCTTACTGCCCAGAGCCTGATCTCTCTATCCCCAACCTATACTCCACTAGTCTGGCCACTATGTCCCATTTTAGTCTCTATTATTGGCTTTAATTTCCTTAAATTTCCTTAAAAGGTCCCCAGTTATAATATAATATATATTGAACTAATATATAATCGTTCCAGTTCATTCATCCACCTATTATACAGAGCCCTACTGCTCTCCATCCTACATTGATGAGTTATTTGTATTTTTAGCTTCACCCATTCAGGTGCGTTTGGGTCTTTCCAATTCCTGGCTATCTCCAACTTACATGCTGTTAGAATGTGGATAATAATCTTATGTTCTTTTGTGTACTCGGGGAAATTTAGGTGCAATAGTGCCATTTCCGGTTTTAGGTCCCATTTGTCTCCAAATTTGGCCCGCAAACGGAGGGAAATATCTTGCCAAAATCTAGAGATGATGGGGCATATCCACCAGATATGCATATAATCACCTCATCCTTTATGGCACCTCCAACAGTAGGGTGATTGTCGGATATATCTTAAGCATTACAGGGACCAAATATGAACGGTTACACACCTTGAACTGGGTTTCATTTAAATTTAAGCAGTGAACAGCCCTATAACACCTATCCAGAACCAAACACCATTGTTCTTCCTCAATTTGTATCTGTAGATCTTTTTGCCAGTTCAGGATAGCAGTGGGAGTCGCAGTTTTTTTTGCGAGTTTAAGAATTTCCATAGATTTTGCTACAAGTTTTCTATAATGGGGTTGCAGAATTAGTCTGCTTAGTAACGCTACCAGTGCTAGAGTGTTGGGGTCTACATAGCAAAGATATTGGCCCAAAAAACCCTTATCTCTGAGATATTTAAAAAGGTCTTGAGATGGGAGATCAAATTGCTCTTGAAGAGCCGGAAAGGTTTTTAAGTTCTCGTTTTCTACCAGATCTTCGATCCGCGCTATGCCCTTTTGAACCCAATTTGTTAGATCAATGTTTTCCATCAATTAATCAGTATTAGCAGGAGGGCGGATATTATTTTGTTCTTAAGCCCAATTTTAGCTTTTACTAGGTTCCAGTTGTCTATTATCTGTGTTAAAGTCATGCTCCTATGGTTGTTTCCTATTTTATAGGTTTTGTTATTTACTTTCCAAAAAAGCAAGTTTAAGTTTGGTACTTCCATTATCCCCAGTTCCCATGCATACCATTCCTCAGAGTTCGATTCGTCTTTTTGAGAGGATATGGCCTGGGCTAGGAGTGAGGCCTGTGCATATTCTCCTATTATTGATATCCCTAATCCTCCTTTTTTTAGGTGTCTTGGCTAGTGTCTGTAGACCTAATCTTGGTCTCTTGTTGTTCCAGATGAATTGGGAGAAAGATGATTGTATCATTTGTAGCCATGGTCCTGGCATCTTAAAAGGGAGCATACGAAAAATGTAGATGAATTTGGGGAGAACATATGGCTTTATAGCATTAATTCTTCCCCACCAAGATATATAAAATGGCTTCCACGCGGCCAGGTTTCTATTCCTTTCTCTCATCAGGGGGAAAACACTCATCCGTGTCCAATTTTTTGGGTCCACAGAAATGTTTACCCCCAGATAGGACAGACCCTGTTTATTCCACGTGAAACCAAATTTCTTTCCAGTTATCTGTTCGGGGGACATATTAAAGGGCATCGCTATAGTTTTAGATACATTGAGTTTATAGTTTGACATCCGGCTATATTCTGAAATTATCGACATTACCTGATCTACAGAGGCAACTGGGTCTTCCACTGGAAGAATTAGTCTCATATATTTTAATGTGTTTTTTTATTTCACTGGGTTTTTAGCTCAATAGCATTTTCATTTTCACTTGCACTATTCATTTTGCAAAGAAGTCTTGTTTTTGTGTTTGTTTCATGTTTTGAACATTGCAGATATACATTGTGGAAAAAATTAAGTTTCGGAAATTAAATAATTTTTGGGTCATGAAGAATGACAAATGTGGGTCCTGAGGTTAGACAGGTTGAGAACCACTGCTCTGTAAACCTGCCCTTCAGAATAAATGTGCACTCTTAAGGGTAAAACAGAAATGTGTTTACTGCATGATCCAAAGGAAAAAAAATAATATATAAAACAATGGAAAAAAGTAATAGTACTGAAAGAAGAAATATCTAAAGAGAATGTTTCTCTCTATGACGACTTACATAGCAATAATAAAACATAAATGGAGGTAAAAAATTAAATTGCAATATAAATCACCCTACACAGTGTATGTGTATAGTCATGACTAGTGTGGAGCGGACATTGGATGTACGGGTTCAGCAGGTTCGGCCGAACTTCGGAAAAAAGTCCGGGTTCGGGGTCGAACTTGACTCCGAACTTGACCCCGAACCCCATTGAAGTCAATGGGGACCCGACTTTCGGCTTATGGAATACATGGAATACTATTGGCTTTCTATAAACCGAAATAGATTCCCCATTCATAAGAATTTCTTATGAATGGGGACTCTATTTCGGTTTATAGAAAGCCAATAGCATTACATGTATTCCATAAGCCGAAAGTCTATAAACCGAACGACGTTCGGTTTATAGACTTTCGGTTGATAGAATACATGTAATTCTATGCTATGCTATAAAACGAACGTCGAATAACTCAGAAAACAAACATTCTGCAATTCTGCAAATTTTTTAAAATCTCTTGAGCTGCTTCTTTTATCCATTTTTTTTAAAGTGTGTTCATGAGGGCAACATAGTGTTTCAAGCAATTTTTGTCTTCACTTCATAAAAATTGAATTGAAATACTCTGTTCCTTAATTCATTATATTAATGAGCTGGCTGAAGTTAAAACCTGAGGGTCACGAGTTTGACTCCTAACAGTATAAACCCAGCCTCTGGTTGATAAAATTAGGACCACTAAATATTATCTGTTATCAGTGGTGTATCTTGGTTTTGTGCTGCCCTAGGCAGACAAAATTCAGGCACCCCCCCACCAACGTTGCACACCCACGACATGCCCCATCACCCGCATTGCACACACATTAAATGCCCAATCACCCCATTACATGCCACTATTACCCTCATTTCATAACCCTACCACATCCATTACATGCCCCCATCAGCCTGATTAATTGGAAGGAGCTAAAGCTTGCTGAACGGTGGGGGAGGGAGTGAAAATGTTTGAAGCACCAGAAGTGTGCTTTAACACACTCTGGCAAAGTGCCGCCCTAGGCGAGTGCCGCCCTAGGCAAGTGCCTTGTTTGCCTTGTGGAAGATACACTTCTGTCTGTTATCATCTGCCTGTTTAGTTAATTCCAAGAGCGAAAGCTTTTTGAATCCGCTTAGGGACAAAAGTGACATATAAATATTGGTATTATCATTATTATTATTAAATCCTATCTCCATTTCAAAACACACTAAAATAAATAAATTAGCACAAAAGGGCAATATAATGGCGATATATTTAGAGGGAGGCATAATAATTGAATCAAGGGGACTATGCTGAGGAGTTTTGTTTGCAAAAGATCAAAAATGATCAATAATGTAAACCGTCTACTGAAACCCTTAATAGATACAGGCTAGACAATCACTTTTTGTATCTTCTTTTTTTATTTTTCATTGGATGAGCAGAAATGAAAAGAGTGGCACTCAGTACTCAATGTACTTGTATGTAGTGAAAGCTATTAGGTCTTCAGATAAATTCTTATTATTGCGAAAATGACAAGAGTGCTAGCTTGGGACATAGATCAAACAACCATTGTATTCACAGCTCCCCAGAGTTAAAAGAGTACTCCACATTCATTCCAAATGTAATGAAAGGCCTCAGAAAAAAAAACATTCTGCAATTTGCAAGCTCCTTAAATTTTTAAAAATCTCTTGAGCTGCTTCTTTTGTCCGTTTTTTTTAAAGTGTGTTCATGAGGGCAACATAGTGTTTCAAGCAATTTTTGTCTTCATTTTATAAAAATTATATATGCAGCAGATTTTTTTTTAGATGAGATACATTTTAATAAGTAATATGCAGGTGATCGATTTGCTTTAATCATGAAAAAACTAGATACACTATTATGATTGCTCTAACCAATCACGCATATTGTTCCCAGGAATCGGACATCTATCCCCTCTGCATACATACCGTATTTATCGGCGTATAACACGCGCCGGCGTATAACACGCACCTAATTTTAAGAAGGAAATTTCAGGGAAAAAAACTTAAGAACTTAAATTAAGAACTTTGAAGCCCAATATGCCATTTTAATATGCCAGGATATTGCCCCCAATATGCCATTTAATATGCAGGATATTGCCCCCAATATGCCATTTAATATGCAGGATATTGCCCCTAATATGCCATTTTAATATGCCAGATATTGCCCCCAATATGCCATTTAATATGCAGGATATTGCCCCTAATATGCCATTTTAAAATGCCAGATATTGCCCCCAATATGCCATTTAATATGCAGGATATTGCCCCTAATATGCCATTTTAAAATGCCAGATATTGCCCCAATATGCCATTTACTATGCAGGATATTGCCCCCAATATGCCAGGATATTGCCCCTAAGTATGCTCGTTATGCCACCCTCCTCCCCCCCTTCCCCAGACCCCAGTTTTAAAAAAAACAGACTTTATTGACCGCGCGGCTGAAGGGAAGCTCACAACGCTTCCCTCACAGCCACGCAGCTTCAGAGCACCGGGGGACAGAGCAGGAACGAGGTAAGTTGTAGATTTTTTTTTTTTTCGGCGTATAACACGCACACACCATTTTCTCCCTATTTTCAGGGAGACAAAGTGCGTGTTATACGCCGATAAATACGGTACATGTTTAATACTTTTTTATTATAGGTAAATGACACACAGCTCTACTAAAGAAGATCTAAAAAAACATACAGGCTGGGGGTATGATGAGATTTCAAGCTGACACCTACTTCAGCAAGAATGACAGTGAAGGATCATACATGTCAAATTTTGGATATTAACAGCCCATGTCTGAGATAGAGCTCAGGGCCATTGGCAGACTCATAGTATCCAGGTGATGGGACACTAGCCAGTCGGTCGGTGCCATCTGGTGCATCTGCCACCCTCCCCTGATAGATGCAGGTAAGCACATTATTAGTGCCTCCCTTGCTTCTGACCAAGTCAATTGTTGCTTCGATGTTTCTTATGCTAGGCACATCACTGATTATTAAAGAATACTAGGTTATGGTCCAATATTAATACAAAACCATAGCCTATTATACTTTCAATGTACACAATATGGTCACCATTATTTTGTCTAATAGTAGCATGTATTATCACCCACCAGTTTATTAGAAAAACACTTACTATTATAGCATTCACATAACATATACTACCTGTGAGTGTGGCATTGTTATTTTTTTGTTTGGTGTTGATTTTTGTTTGTTCAGTTGTAAAAGGTGTAAATATTCTGATTATGTCACTGTTATCATGTTTCTTATTGTCTGTTAATTTTTGCATGTCTGTTTCATAGTTGTTTGCAGCGAATGGTTTTCTTACTCTTTCTACGATGTTTATTCATGCATCTGTCTGATTTTCTTTCTGTTATCCTTATTGAAGTTGCAGGCAGAATATGAGTGGGTGGTGAGCGTGTGTTGAGTGTCAGCATCATAATCAGTGTGACAGTTTGGCTCCTGTAGTGTAGCAGCATGTGTAGCAAAAGTGAAAACCATCAACCAGTTTTCTAGATGTTGAATTCAAAAAATGTGTTGTAAACTAATTTTATCTATTGCCATCTGTGAATTATATAATAAAAGCTACTAATTACTAATCAAAGATCAGGATCTAACTGTGTGAAACTGAACTTCAGATAACACAGAAATGCAATATAAGTTTGTCCACTACTGTTAAAGAACAATCATGACCACTGGTTATACAATTCTAAACATTGATAGATTACTGTTAATTAATTATTGTTATGATTTAAAATTATTTACAAATGTAATTAATAAAAATGTATTGCCAAAATGTACTGCAGAACTAAGAAAAATACGTACATCATTTAAAGACATTAACCAAACATTTAACTGACTTGAATTTTACGATGAAGACAGTGTACAGAAGGAGTCATCAGTCTTTTATAATCTTTAGATTTATTCTAAGTGTGTGCATTGGTTATTATGTAATGCGTCTTCTTTATACGTCTGATAGCTTTGTCAGTTTGTTATTTCTTGACACTCTGGACAAACAAACCAAACTAAACAGGATTTTTAGACATGACTGCTTGAGTAAAGGTGGATAAATGTAACTGGCTGATCTAGTGATTATGAAATTTTATGTTTAGTGCCGGGGGGCCATCATCAAGTAGAACTGTAATCTATATTAAATCACATCCCCAAATCCAGTAATGGATAAACATTGGCACCATGGTTGTTTTTGACTTCAGTGGATATTGCATTCATTGAAACCCTTTGGAAAGCTGGGTATCATGGAAACTACATCAGTTTAAGTGTCCAAAGTTAAATTTGGAATGTGGCTTCCAGAATGTAAGATGTCTGAGTTTAGGGCCATCATGGGGGTTCACAGTGTAGTGACTTGTCTTCCTTTCATGAATTAAGCAGACCTAGGTGGGAGGGATAAGCATCTTTCATTCCCTCCCACAATTTGCTTAAACGCAGTAATGCATGACCAGGATGTGATATAAAACACATAATCTCAATTAAGATATTACCAGTCTGGAAATTGGCCAGTTTATTTTCTTCCTTGGTGTAGATGGTAAGTGTGAACTTGCAGCAGTGAGCAATTACTAGATGTGGAGGCCTAACCGTGGATGAGATCAAACTTGTGGGGAAGGGTTTTACTATACCATAGAGGTACTACATAGAAAGAGAGAGAGAGATCAAAGGGATTGTTGCTCTGTGGGGATTGGCTGTGTGTTTGTGATACATGTGTAGTATTGTGTTGTTGCCTTGTAATAAATACCTTTTAGTGTAGACAAACCTTTGTGATATATATATATATATATATATATATATATATATATATATATATATATACACCACACACAGCATCTGGTGTGCCACAGGTAAGCTGTGGACAATGGTTCTCCTAATAGACAAAATACCTCTCCTTATAGTCATAGACAACTGCTATATGTCCTTGACACGTCAGCAAATCTGAGCTATACTGGCCAATTCTGGGCTATTATTATCTAGTGAAGAGGAGGCATCAAATGTTAGAACTGGGTCTTAAAGTTACTAATGACAGTTGTGGGCACTCATTAGGCAAACTGGGAAAGGGTATTTCATTGAACCAACCTAACAGGCAAATGTATTTCTTATTTTAATTAGTGTAGCCATTTGGCAAACATCTCCATTTATGCACAACATTGGCTAATGTAAGCAAAACATTTTTTAATAAAGAATTAATAGTACCAATTGCCTGATTTTCCATTCCATTGAGCAACATGAATGTAACAAATATTTTTTCGCCTTTTATTCTTATTAAAACATTGTTAAAGGGACAACCCAGTCAATCAAACTTGATGGTAAGCTCAGACGGGTATCCCTTTTCTAAAAGGGGACATGTCATGCTACAAGCTGCTAAAATGTCTGGAGCTATTAATGAACTAAAGCCTTTCTACTTTCTACTGCAGTGGCAATACATATAATGCTGAGTGATAGGAAGGAGAGAAACCTCTTCTGCATGGAAATTGAGGATTGAGGCCTTTAACTCCACCAGTATTATTACCTCCATGCCATCTATGGCATAGTGAAATAGTGGTAAATCACTGCCCCCTTGCAAAATGTACACATAAATCAGCCATACACAGGTTATGTTGCACCCGCTGGTTTAATTTTATTTATTTTGAATACATATAATTACTTTGTACACAATTTACTGGTTTATGGATTAATACATGAGTGTAATAAATTGTTACTATATGCAGAATCCCGTGGCCCATGTGGACCTGTTTACCTTGAACCCGGCTGAAAGCCTATGGGGAATAACCACATTTTAAAACATTTTCCCTTTTTATTTTCAAACATTGTTTCATTTTTTTTTTTTTTAATTAATGCAAGGAAATACAAATCGATGACAAAGTTTATTATGAATTTTTATGGCATGAAGAGATCCCCACTGTTCAGAAATTACAACGACATTGATATCTTGGCAATAATAAACCTGGTTATGAAAACATAGTATTGACAAGTTCCATGCACAAAGAAAATGCAATTCCAAAGCAATACAATGGATAACACGACATATAAAATAAAAATAATAGAAATAGGTATCTCTAGAGTATGTAGTATCCTTGCAGACAAGTTATGCTCAAGATCTAGTGTGGATGCTGTTTGCAAGAGAAACACATTATTATTTCAAATGCAGTCCCTTGTTTGCTTTATGCTTTCCTGCAGATCAGTATTCATGATATATGGCTAAAGAAAGGTGCCAACAACTGGACACCAAGACAATATGAAATTAGAGAGGCAATCTAAATCAATAGCTAGTCCAGAAGGAGACAGTGTGTTCTATCCTCTGAGCTGTTAGCAGGTGCTGGGTGCATACAGATAAGTTGATAAAAGGCTTATTCAATAGTCTAGTAGCAAACACATGCTTTGTTAGTGATGGCTTTTAAGTCGCCATACATCAAACACTGAGTGTCAGCATTTTAGAATAACCCTGTGATAGCTCATGGTGCTCTTTGAACTGAGTCCAAGGCCTTGGGACTTGAAAAAAAGGTGGCTGCCTTTTTCCTCTAGAAGACTAGAAGGTCTTCAAAGCTAGAGAGCTATCACCAGCAAGGGGAATGCATTGATTGAGGGAATCAGTGTGAAATAGTCTTTAATAATTACCAGAAAGCCAGAATCGACCGGTCTTTTGCTGAACTACATTTTATCTTTATTGGATTAACTGTGACACAGTAGGTTATGTCAAATGGAATCTACAAGACTACTAAAAATAATTGTGCTGTGAAAAATATATAACTCACTGCACTGGCATGCATTTTTGTTCCCCTATGTAATTATATAAAGAGAATCTTCAGAAAAATAAATTGTCATCTTATAATCAGAAACCTGATATTGCTCCATTTTTTTGGGTGGTTTGTAAATTACACTCGAACAAGTGAAAGTAATTGATTTACCTGAGAATGTTTAACCCTGGGGGAATACATGCACGAAAGATAAGTATTAAGTATAATTATTGTCAATAATAATTCAAGTATCTTTAAAAAGATGGGGGAATGCGCAATGTTAATGATATTTAGTGGTCAAACTGTGATATACCGTATATACTCGAGTATAAGCCGACCCGAATATAAGCTGAGGCACCTAATTTTACCACAAAGAACTGGGAAAAAATATTGACTCGAGTATAAGCCTAGGGTGGAAAATGAGGCAGCTACTGGTAAATATTGCCCCCAATATGCCATTTAATATGCCAGGATATTGCCCCCAATATGCCAGGATATTGCCCCAATATGCCACGATATTGCCCCCAATATGCCAGGATATTGCCCCCAATATGCCAGGATATTGCCCCTAATATGCCAGGATATTGCCCCCAATATGCCAGGATATTGCCCCCAATATGCCAGGACATTGCCCCAATATGCCAGGATATTGCCCCCAATATGCCAGGATATTGCCCCAATATGCCAGGATATTGCCCCCAATATGCCAAGATATTACCCCTTATTATGCTCGTTATGCCACCCTCCTCCCCCAGACCCCAGCACTTACCTCGTTCCTGCTCTGTCCCCCGGTGCTCTGAAGCTGCGTGGCTGTGAGGGAAGCGTTGTGAGCTTCCCTCCAGCCGCGCGGTCAATAAAGTGTGTTTAAAAAAAACACACTTTATTGACCGCGCGACCGGAGGGAAGCTCACAACACTTCCCTCACAGCCACGCAGCTTCAGAGCACCGGGGGACAGAGCAGGAACGAGGTAAGTTTTAGATTTTTTTTTTTCCCCCCCACCGACTCGAGTATAAGCCGAGGGGGGCATTTTTCAGCACAAAAATTGTGCTGAAAAACTCGGCTTATACTCGAGTATATACGGTAATTAATTAGCTCTTTGAAACAAGCTTTTTTCCCTATGTTATTAGGGTTATAATTTCAAGTCGAAATGCTCTTAGAAAACAGCATGTGAACATATTGCAAGAAGATGAAGGGATGATACTTTACTCTGCAAGTTAGCATCGGAGGCTATATATAGTATTTTAGTTTGAAAAAAGACTTGCACTCATCAGGTTAAACCCTTTTCCTAATCTTTACTGCTGTTGATCCAGAAGAAGGCAAAAAAGCACTTTTTTTCAGGTATTTAAAATTCTGCTTTCAATGGGGAAAAATTCCTTCTTTACTCCTAATGGCATCAGATTTCTCTTTGGATCAAGAAGCTCTATTATTAATGCTTATTCTATTATTAATAGCCCTCTATGTCCTGCTTTTCTAAAAAAAAAAAATTTTTTTTAAATGCATCTATTGTAGTTGATAGTACTAAAGAGCATATTAATGAAAGCAAACTCTCAAGAATGTCTATTTAAAATGGCACTCATGAAACGTAAAAAAAGGAGAAATGCACATAATTTGCAAAAATAGAAAATGGAATTTAATTGGAAATGCTTAAAGTGGAGACCATGTGTTTGTCCCATTCCCCAAATCAGTATACAATGTGATAATAAAATACAAAAAAGCGGTACTGAATCCTGCAGGAAAAAAGTGGCCAGGTAGTCTGGGTTGGAGAAGAAAGTAAGCTGATTCAGACCAGTATATGCTATAGGTTGAGGTGTTGCTAGGTCACCAAAGGATTTGGGGCTAGAGCCCAGATGAGCTTAGTCACGCACACTCTCACACATACACACACACTCCATCTAGCTCTCTCTCACACACTCCGTCTGGCTCTCTTTTACACACTCCATCTCTCTCTCTCTCTACACCCCATCTCCCTCTTTCTCACACACCCTTTCTCCCTCTCTTTCTCACACACCCTGTCTCTCTCTCTTTCTCACACACAGCGTCTCCCTGTCTTTCTCACACACCCATCTCCTTCTTTCTCACACATCCATCTCCCTCTCTTTCTCATACACACTGCCTCTCTCTCTTTCTCACACACACTGTCTTCCTTTCTTTCTCACACACCCTGTCTCCCACACTTTCACACACACACAGACACCCTGACACACACAGCTAGATACATTGACACACACTCACACACATACACTTACGCAAATACCATTACACACACACACACACACACATCAAGACACCCTGACACACACACATACACTCATGCAAACACCCTGACACACACACTGAGACACCTACATACAGTCACACTTACACGCAGACACTAACACACATTTTAACCCTCTACTGGGTGGATCCAGTAGCTGCAACATGGCCACCAGGACAACATGATGCAGACAGTGCATAGGTTACAGACAGAGATTCCATTTTGACACCAAGAAACAAGCATGGGAGACTAGGACAGAACAAAAGAAATTATGATTGTGAGCACACGCCCAGGTTTTTTGAACAGATTCACCAGAGAATTCTATAGCATTACAGAAAAAATTACAAAACATCTGTAAGTGTTATACATGTATCCAGCATATAGGAACGTTTGTAGTCAGGGAATACCATGTATAGCTCCCAATAACAGAAACCAGATAAATACGGAAAGCTGAGTGGGAGGATCAATAAAAGCTGCAAACCTGGTATTTAGCTCTGTAGGAGCTCCGGACCCTGTCCCACACTGGTCAGGGGTCCCTTACCTCCCGCAGCTCTGTCTTCCTCTACAGATGCCTGCCGGGGGTCGGCACCCTCACGTGGTAGGCCACATCCCCGGCCTCCAGTACTTCACGCACCACGTTCAGCAAGCACCTCCAATGTGCAGGTGGCGGGGATGAAGGCTGGAACTCACTCTAATGAGTGTCAGGCTTCACTCTGGGAGATGGGTGGATTCCCCTGATTGAGTTTTAGCCCAGCAGCCTTTAAATACCAAGCACTTACTTCACTCAGTGCTTGTGTATTAAGATGCTAAGTGGTATTCACCCTTAGTTCCCTAAATATGTGCATTTCCCCAGTATACTCTTTTTGATCAAACTACCTCGATTTTTTACCTCAGCTTGTTCCTTGGATATCCCGACCTCTCCTACATTTTGACCCCAGCTTGACTTAAAGTTGTACTTATTCTGCCTGCACCAACCCTGGCTTTGACTTTCATATATGCTCCTTTGCTGCCTGCCCTATGGACTCAGACCCAATGGCTAGCTCTTTCCTTGCTGCTTCCCTGTGGCCCTTGGACTTACTCCCTGCCATAGGCTTCCAGCCACATCCTGACAAGCTCCTTTGGAGATCCAGTTAGATGCCACTTGAAGAAGCCCTGGGCGGGGCTAAATGTATCTGATGTCATTTTCTGGAAGAAGAGCAAGATTGAATGGTCACTGAATTTTCCCAGGACTCTTGTCGGTTTGCACAGTAATAGAACGCTTTTGTAACATTCGTGAGAGTGGTTACCAGAATTTTCTGTAAGATTTGAAGCCTTTCTATTTTACATTAAATGAAGCTTTTACACTATTAATATTCTCTTCTAATTATATTTGAGCTGACTCTGCACTTTGAGGGGAGTGAGAGCCTTTAACCATATTGTAAGCCTCATGCTGAATATGCTGGTTGTGTTTAAATAGAGCAGCAATTTTCCTGCTCTAGAAGTGAATGCATTACTTATTGGGTGTGTTTTTTTTTATCTCATTAGATTTATACAGAGAACACTTTTGCTGTTTTTGTTGATCCATGTAAATATTATTTTGGTATTTGTATCACTGGGTGTATATTTGAACAAATAATGTGTAGCGCTCCATACTACATCTGTACTTTTCTGTCTTCTAAAGTGGTGTTTAAAGGGACCTGTACCTTGGATGTGTTGAGCAGCTGAATTTTGTTAAAAGACATACCCCGAATAGCCATAACATTGTGACCACTGCCAAGTTGCAAACCGATGGAGGCAGTGTTCTGATTTGGCCAATGTGCTGCTTTGAATCCTTGGGTCCTGATATTCATGTGGATGTTACTTTGACACTTTCCACCTACCTAAGTATTGTTGCAGACCAGGTACATCCTTTCATGGAAATGCTATTCCCTAATGACATTTGCCTCTTTAAGCAGAATAATACGCTGTTGTGGTTCATTATCAAAATTACAAGCCCCTCCTAGATTCACACCTTCCAGTCCCCTCGCTACTGTGGAAAAGACAAGCAAACACATTCTTTGTTTGAAAGTAACCTTTCCACTGCTGGTAACTGCCATTTTAAAAAAGGTAATAC
Organism: Pelodytes ibericus; assembly: GCA_036172795.1. NCBI lineage: Eukaryota > Metazoa > Chordata > Amphibia > Anura > Pelodytidae > Pelodytes > Pelodytes ibericus. Next base: position 90,486,418 of record CM069860.1, read on the forward strand.
CTGAATATAAAAAGAAATTATTTGGCTGTAAAAGCACAAAATATCGTTCCCATAAGATACGCCCTGCTACCAAGCAAAAATGGTTCAGGAATTGTTTGAGGAACACAACGAGTTCAAGGTGTTGACTTGAGCTCCAAATTCCTGGTATGCTCGACAAACAATTTCATTCCATGGATGTCCCAGCTCGCAACTTACAGGACTTAAAATATCTGCTGCCAAATTATTGATACTAGATACCACAGCCCACCTTCAGAGGTCTAGTGGAGTCCATGTCTAGACGGGTCAGATCTTTTTTGGTGGCAAAAGGGGACGTACACAATTTTAGGCCGGTGGTCACAATGTTATGGCTGATCGGTGTATATCTATATTAGCAACTGGAAATACTCTTTTTTATTTTACATTTTTTTATGGCTGCTCAATTACTTATGACTCTGGCCCACCTTCTGTTTGATCTCCACCTGCTCTTGTCTAAGGTCAGAGTCAGTGACAAGTAGGCGCTCAAACTTCAGACCACGTATGGAGCACAAGGCTGCCTACCACTAGACACCGAGGAACTGTGGGTGCTAGCTGGGTGATGGGGCATGTCCTGGGGTAAGTCCTTGGTGGGAAATGTTGGTCATGGGGCATGTGCTGGGGTGTTTTGGTAAGCCCTGGTGTGCAATATTGGTGATGGGGCATGTCCAGGGCTGTTGGGGTAATACAGGGTGAATCAAAAAAAGAAAAAAAGACAAAGCAACAACAAACATGTAAGGTATATACAGGAGTTTGTAAACTAGTAACAGATACATTTTGTGTTTAGGTTTTGGGAGAAACTCATTTTCAGGGATGTAAAACTAGAGGATAATTTCACATAATCTTGGAAACTATTTCACAAAATAGGAGCTCTAAAAAAGAAAGCACCTTGACCTGTTTCCTTTTTGAATGTGAGTGACAGCTAGTAAGGGGCTGATGCTGAATCTGAGATTTAGGATGTGCGGGGAGTAACAGTGAGCATGCTGCTCTGGTAGAGGGGGAGCATTCCAGAGAAACTGTTGTGCACTATGCAAGCTAGGCGGAGAGTGCACCTGGCCGGCAAGTGTCAGTTTAGTTTAACATTTTGCAGTGATCCATGTTCTAATCGCACTGGAGGACATATCAGCAGAGCACACTGTACAGAGTGTTAAATGGTGCGGAATTGTATACAACAACCCCACATTCTAAGATTGGTATTAACATTTGATGCACAATATGTTTCCTTACTGTGGAATCTAGGGTATATTTGTTCCTGTATATAGGTCCTAGGTTACAGTTTTTATGAGAACTTGTCAATATGGAGACCAAAAGACAAGTTGGGGTCTAGCCACATACCAAGATACATGTTTTGGTGTTATATTTTAGGATTGTTTAATTTAAGTATTTAAACTTTTGTTCCCAAACAACATGGAGACAGTTTTTTCACGTTTGAAGGATTGTTTATTGCTAGCTATCCAACTTTAAACCTTAGAAAACTGACCCTGTAGCATTGTTTCCACTTGTGACAGTTTTGTCCTGGTCACTCTTATAAATGAAAGTATCATCAGCATACACATGAACATTTTGCAGGTTGCACACCGAGGGTAGAACATTTATAAATAGGGCAGCACAAAATCTCAGTTGCAATACCTGAGTTTTACATCTCAAAATCAGATTTTGATGTATATTTTATAGTTTTAATCACTCTCTGAAAACTTAACTGTGTAGAGAAGTTTACCAGCTACCTTTTATAAAATCTGATATATTTTTAAAAAAATCTGATATATTTATGAGAAACTGCTCCACTAGGTTTCAACAATTTAACCTTTCCTTTGATTTAATATCACTCTTTTTTCTGTTCCTTTCTTTCTGTATCTGTTATCCTCAGCATTCCAATAGACTAGAGGCTGGACACCTGACCATTACACCAACAGAGACTTTTTTTTACATAGCATTTTACAAGATTGACATTATCATGTGGTTGGTGCCCCCTTTTCAGCTATAATAGCTTCCACTCTTTTGGGAAGGCTTTCCACAAGGTTTTGCCGTGAGATCAGGCACTGGTGTTTGCCAAGCATGCCTAGCTCGCAATCTACATTCCAGTTTATTCCATATGTATTCAATGGGGTTGAGGTCAGGGCTCCATGCGGGCAAGTCAAGTTCTTCCACACCAAACTCATCAAACCATGGCTTTTTGGACCAAACAGTGAAGACTGCATTTAGCACATTTCCACAGCTCTAAAGTTCAGTGGCTGTGTGCTTTACAACCCTCGATTCAACAACTGACATTGTACCTGCTGATGCAAGACTTTCATGTAGCTGCTCAGCCATGGAAACCGATTTCATATACTGTAGCTCCAGCCACACCGTTTTTGTGCTGATATTATTGCTACTGGGAGCTTGAAGAACGCCTGCAATGGAATCAGTTGCTAAGCAACATGCGCCACAGCACTCAATGACCCCGCTCCGTGACTTTACGTGGTCTTCCTGTTCCTAAACGCTTCCACTTTCCAATAATACCAACCCTTCCAGGTGACTATGGAATATCTGGCAGGGATGAAATTTCATGAACTGACTTATTACCAAGGTGACATCCCATCACAGTGTGACGCCTGAATTCACTGAGATCTTCTGAACAACCCATTTTATTCAAAAATATTTGTAACTATAGGCTGCATGTCTAGGTGCTTTCATACACGTGTGGCAATGAGTCTGATTGAAACACTTAATTTCAAGTGGTGTGTCCCAATACTTTTCTCCATATAGTGTATGGAGGTGTTTTTTTCTGCTCTATATGCCTTGTTAATGTACCCTAAACACCCTCACTTGCTGCTACTCTAGTGGGCCTGTTTGAATCTCCAGGGGGCATGGGGAAGTACCCATGGTCGTAGAGCTGGACTATTGGACTCCAATGGTTGTAGTGGTGTAATTTACTACTGAGAAGAATATGAACCCTCTCTTTACATGTTACCTAGACTCGCCAGTGGCATCCTATATTTTATTCCAATCATGGTGAGGTAATGTTACTGCAAGCAAGTGACTCAAGCAGGGATAGGCACCAATAATGTTCATGGTTGGCATTTACAGGACTTTGTGATGTACAATTTAATGAGGTTCTCTGGACCTTCACTGACTTTGCCATGGACACAGATGTCCTTGTACAAGACTTAGCTTATATCTGGTCTCAAGGTCTTTTTACCATTCTATTACATAAAACAACCTCCCTTTGTTTACAGATGTTTCTTTGCTCCTCTTATACAAGAGTATTTACTCCCTCCTGTTTCAACATGTGTTTAGATTTCTATTCTAACTTTTATTCAGCACAATCTAATATTCCCTTATTATTGTACTTCTATGATTGTTTTATGTTTCATACCAATATGAAGTAAATATATATGAAAGGTGATACTAAGGTACTTACACCATAGAAATGAAATATTTCAGATTAATAACATACACAACTCACTGTGCATGTGAAATCTGTTTACATCTAGGGGTCTAAAATGATTGGAGTAACCTACCTGGTCTTCATCCATGCATTGTAGGACATCTAATAAAATATATACTACCATTGTCCCATTTAAACTGATAGGCCAAGGTTGTGTCATTGAATTAAATGCAACATGAATTAAATGTAGACAAGTTAATGTAAATATTTAACATTTAATTGCAACAATTAATAATGTGATAATCTTACTAAATGAATTGATAGCCAGGGCACCATTTTGAGGTTTCAAGAAGTGATATGATAATCATTTTTATGGCACTGGCATAGTAAGCTTCGATCTCACACAGAAAAAAAGAAGAAGGTTATTGTTCAATGAACTGCAGTTTGCACTGTCATTTGCTGCAGCAGTTCTTAATTGTGCCTCATTATAGCAAGACGATCATTACTCTGCTTGTCTGTCTGATTTAGAGACCACTAAAAGTGTCTTGTAACAAGCAGCCGAGCTGTCTCCTATGCAACAGTCCTTTGGCTCTCACCCTCATTACTTAGAATCTGTCCAATTATTTGTCATTAAAGTAATAAAAAGAACGGCAGCAGAAAATGTAGGAGGTAATTGCTGGAGTCCTGCCGAGGGAGAGAAAAAAAATTGCAAACTGTTTTCAAGGCACTGGGAAGGTGACATCGTTAATTAAGTGTTAGAGAATATGCAAATCAGTCACATTCTCAAGAGACTGTAATAAAATTGAGAAAACATTATTATCACTTGGAGTAAAGACAAAGTTATCGTCACACTAGGTGGTTCAGTCATTTTATAATGGTTATGAAAGCAAATAAGGGAGCATGCAGGAACATTTCTAAAATTGATTCAACCACAAATAAAGCCCTCTACAAACACCGAATTAATTGAGATGCTGCCACGTATGTGGTATTTTAATTACTATCTCAGTTCATTACCGATTATATATAATAAAAATTTACTTTTTCACAAGGCAGTAAGTAGCTTACTAAAAACAACACTCTGTAAATTTCTGTGCAATTAAACCGTGAGGTAGTTAGAAAGTAAATTCATTTTAAACATGAAAAACAGAAGGCTTTTGAAGTGATGTGTGATAGTGCAGCATATGTCTAGGCAAAGATATTCATATAAAGTTGTAAAGATGTACTTTTTTATATGGTGCCTTTTTTGATGTATTGACTCTATACCATGTGCTTTGCACCATTATATGACAGTAAGCTTGAACTGCTGCTAGGCTGCAATCTTGTTTTCACTGTTCTTAACAGGGGCGTTGCTAGGTCTCCAAAAGACACTGGAGCCCGAGATAGATTTGATAGAAGTAGAGTAAATAAGCTCACATGGTTAGGCAGCATACAGACTGATATATATGATGCCAATGAACAATAGGTATATATGGGTATATATCAGTGCTCAACAAATCCTGGGCACCAGGAAATTATACCTGCCGCCCAGTTATTGTTGTCTCTGCATGGTGCCCTCGCCCCTGGATCGTTTTATTTATTTATTTATCCCGCGGAGCGCGAGGGACCAGTGTGTGCACGGGCTGCACAGTCTTATAGTGTCCGAGCACTGAGTGTGCTCAGCAGGGCTAGAAACAACAGCAGGGCACAGACCAGGCTAGAATGAGGTATAGCAGCCAGGAGGGGGACATATTGATAGATGCACTTTTTATATCGTAAACAACATCAAAATTGCTGACTTGTGTGTAAGTGTATGTGACTGACAGTGTGTGTGTATGACTGACTGCATGTGTGTGTGTGTGTGTGTGTGTAACTGATTGTGTGTTTATGTGACTGACTGTGTGTATGTCTGCCTGTGATCGACTGTATGTGTCTGTGATTGATTGTATGTGTTTGTCTGTCTGTAACTGACTGTGTGAGTGTTTGTCTGTGACTGACTGTATGTCTGCCTGTGACTGACTGTATGTGTGCCTGTATGTGTGTGTGTGCCTGTCTGTCTGTGACTGACTCCACAGCATTGTGCAAATGTGTAGGTATAACAAAGACTCCACAGTAATAAAACTCACAGTAATGTGCAGTGTGTGAGTTTATCACACACTCATGCTGTACATTACTGGACCATAATACATAATAAGACAATAAGGTACGCAAGAAACTCACATTACTCGAAGTTACACTTATACACATAAATACACAGACACAAATACACACATATATACATGCAGCCACACATACACACTTGCACAGTTACACATACATACACACCCTTACACACAGAGTAATTCCCATGATTTCAAAATAACTGAGCATACAAAATGTTGTGTACATTGCAAACACCATTTACCAGACTTTGAGAAAAAAAAGTAGACCAACAGTCTCATAATATGCCATAATATAGGACAGGGGTCCTCAAACTTTTTAAACAGGGGGCCAGTTCACTGTCCCTCAGACCGTTGGAGGGCCGGACTATAGTAAAAACAAAAACTATGAAGAAATTCCTATGCACACTGCATATATCTTATTTTGCAGTGAAGAAACAAATCAACAAACTTACCAGTATTTCAATGGGAATAGTGTGCCAGTCAGAGCTCAGTAATATTGTGCCAGTCAGAGCCCAGGAATATTGTGCCAGTCAGAGCCCAGGAATATTGTGCCAGTCAGATGCCCAGGAATATTGAATATTATGCCAGTCAGAGCCCATGAATATTATGCCAGTCAGAGCCCAGGAATATTGTGCCAGTCAGATGCCCAGGAATATTATGCCAGTCAGATTCCCAGGAATATTATGCCAGTCAGATGCCCAGGAATATTATGCCAGTTAGATGCCCAGGGATATTATGCCAGTCAGATGCCCAGGAATATTATGCCATTCAGATGCCCAGGAATATTATGCCAGTCAGATGCCCAGGAATATTATGCCAGTCAGAGCCCAGGAATATTATGCCAGTCAGATGCCCAGGAATATTATGCCAGTGAGATGCCCAGGAATATTATGCCATTCAGATGCCCAGGAATAATATGCCATTCAGATGCCCTGGAATAATATGCCATTCAGATGCCCAGGAATAATATGCCATTCAGATGCCCAGGAATATTGTGCAAGTCAGATGCCCAGGAATATTGTGCCAGTCAGAGCCCAGTAATATTATACCAGTCAGAGCCCAGGAATATTATGCCAGTCAGAGCCCAGGAATATTATGCCAGTCAGATGCCAAGGAATATTATGCCAGTGAGATGCCAAGGAATATTATGCCAGTGAGATGCCCTGGAATAATATGCCTTTCAGATGCCCAGGAATAATATGCCATTCAGATGCCCAGGAATATTGTGCCAGTCAGATGCCCAGGAATATTGTGCCAGTCAGAGCCCAGTAATATTATGCCAGTCAGAGCCCAGGAATATTATGCCAGTCAGATGCCCATGAATATTATGCCAGTGAGATGCCCAGGAATAATATGCCATTCAGATGCCCTGGAATAATATGCCATTCAGATGCCCAGGAATATTATGCCAGTCAGATGCCCAGGAATATTATGCCAGTCAGAGCCAAGGAATATTATGCCAGTCAGATGCCCAGTAATATTATGCCAGTCCGATGCCCAGGAATATTATGCCAGTCAGATGCCCAGTACTATTATGCCAGTCAGATTTTGAAATTCCCATCTCACTTCCCTGCGATTCTCTCTTTCATGAGTAAAGCCCATAATGAATGTAAAGCAGCACATTAATTCATAATGTATGGGTTTAATACTATAACCAGGTACATTGGATGTGTAATGCCATGTGTATGGACTTTTATTGCCATCAATATAAATACTAAATATAAAGATGAATCACTATTATTTATATTGAATGTGATAATCAAGTGTGAAAATAAAAATAATATGAGATGATAGCATTGTTTCACATTTGATTATCACATTCAATATGAATTATAGTAATTAATCACATTTCTCCTAGTAATCTCACTGGGATTCACACTCACACACACTCATAACTCTGCCACTCACACTTTCACTCTCACACACACTCTTCCAAACACTCACTCTGCCACTCACACACACACTTACATTCTCCCACTCATACACATAACTCTGACACTCACGCTTACTCTCTTCCACTCACACCCACTTACACTCTGCCACTCACATACATACACATGCACACTCATAACTCTGCCACTCACACTTACACTCACTCACACACACTTACTCTCTTCCAAACACTCACACCCAGCCACTCACACGCGTGCACACTCATAACTCTGCCACTCACACCCACTTACACTCTGCCACTTACATACATACACATGCACACTCATAACTCTGCCACTCACACCCACTTACACTCTGCCAATTACATACATACACATGCACACTCATAACTCTGCCACTCACACCTACTTACACTCTTCCACTTACATACATACACAGGCACACTCATAACTCTGCCACTCACACCCACTTACACACTGCCACTTACATACATACACATGCACACTCAAACCTCTGCCACTCACACCCACTTACATTCTGCCACTTACATACATACACACTCATAACTCTGTCACTCACATACATACTCGTGCAGACTCATACCTGCCACTCTCTCTTACACTCTGCCAGACTCACATTCAATGCTTGAGGGGGCAGAGTTTTGCATGAGGGGCGGAGCAGAGTGCAAGGGGGCGGAGTCTGGTGCTGTCCAGCATCCAGATTGCAGCATGCAAGGGGAGGACCGAGCAAGAGGGGGCGTGGCCTAGCACGAGGGGGCGTGACCTAGCACGAGGGGGCGTGGTCAGAGTCGCCATCCGGGGCTATGGAGGGGAGATCCGGGGCTTCAGCCCCAGTAACCCACCCCTAGCGACGCCTCTGGTTCTTAACACACTCGAATTGCTCAAATTGTCGAAACTCACTGTGAGAGAGGTGAGGTGCAGCTGAGGGTTACCTAGCAAGTTTATTCTGCTAGAAGAGTTCACTTGCTGCTGCTTAATGCATAGTTAAGGTTTAACCGTGCACTATGCATCGTTGTCAGTGAGATTAAATCTTTATCCCACCTCAACTCACCTGCATCTCACTTTTAGTGGATGTCTCCCACTGGGTTCTTTTCCATAAACTGTGAACTACTGTGAGCTGACAAACATTAGGCAGTAACAGATGAATTTGAAAGATTACCTAACCTAGCTATCTTTAAAATTCAAAGTATTGCTGAGTCTCTTCACCACAGTTCACTCAGTGAGCTAAAAAGATGTAAAAAGAGTACATGGAGTACAGCTAAATTAAAGCAATTGTGACACATAAGTGTTATATCTCAAAGAATCATAATATTACAGTGTATATTTCTACAGGGCTCACAAGTTATCAATCACATCAACTTCCATATGTGAGGTCTCACCCAGTTTGTAGGCTCATCCAAGCTGTTCCCGTGATTTCAGTATCCTTTTGCTTTGCTTTGCTTGCTTGTTCATTTTCTATGCTCGCTCCTGCTTTTGCTTTCCTCTCTGGTCTTACTTAGATCTCTGCTTGTTCCTGCCTTTATTTTTCATACTGTGCCTTGTTCCCTCCTTGCTCGGCCACAGAGTGGCATCCCTCTCTAACCCGACTACAGTCTGGATCCTGCCCTGTTCAAGAGTAGCCCCTACTTGTGAGGACTCCATGATATATGACCAGGGAATCTGTATATGTGATGACCTCTGTTTCCTTAAACAAGTTATCCAGCAAAGCAGTAGTGCTGGTCACCTCCAGAGGTTGCTCATGTAATTGTCTATGTCTGCACTTATGCCCGGTATCCTGATTCCCTGTATTTCTCAGCCCTCCTATTTCTGTCATGTTTAAATTACTTTCTTGTGTATAGTTCATCCGTGTATTATCTCAGCCCTGTCTCAGAACTCTGTTAAGCTCTCCTGTTTCTGTTACTTACGTCTCTGCTATGATCCATTTCTGGTTTTATTGCTCTCTGTTATTCTATTGCTCCATTCTAGGTTTTCTTAGTTTTGCTTAGTTCCTCTATAATTGCAAACATACCCATTTCCTCTGTTTTCTTTCTTCAGCTCTGAAGGTATTTTCTTTGCTTGCATGTCTGTGTATTGTTATTAGTTTGTTATTCAATTTTAGCCTAGGAACTTGCCTAATTGTGAGGTACGTTGATGTGGTTGGCAAGCTTCATCTTATGGCCATTATTGAACCAAATCCTGCAATGCAATAGAGCAGCAGGAAATTCTAGCAGAATGCTTGGTTGCATAGGGAGAGGTATTAGCAGTAGGAAGAGGGAAGTGCTCATGCCATCGTACAGAGCACTGGTGAGACCTCACTTGGAGTATTGTACGCAGTACTGGAGACCATATCTCCAGAAGGATATTGATACTTTGGAGAGAGTTCAAAGAAGGGCTACTAAACTGGTTCATGGGTTGAAGGATAAAACTTACCAAGAAAGGTTTAAGCATCTTAACATGTGTAGCTTGGAGGAAAGACGTGGGGGGGATTTGATAGAAACATTGAAATACATAAAGGGAATCAACACAGTAAAGGAAGAGAGTATATTTAAAAGAAAAAAAACTACCACAACTAGAGGACATAGTCTTAAATTAGAGGGGCAACGATTTAAAAGTAATATCAGGAAGTATTACTTTACTGAGAGGGTAGTGGATGTATGGAATAGCCTTCCAGCAGAAGTGGTGGAGGTAAACACAGTCAAGGATTTTAAGCATGCGTGGGATAGACACAAGGCTATCCTAGCTATAAGACCGGGAACGGGGGACTAATAAAAGCACTCAAAAAAAACTGGGCAGACTAGATGGACCGAATGGTTCTTATCTGCCAACACATTCTATGTTTCTATGTTTCTATCATCACTATTTCCTCAAAGAGTGTTAGGTCAGTTCCTGCATGTTTGTTTGTATGTATATGTTCTTTTGATCCTCTCTCTTGACCTGAAATACCCGAGGATCTCAGCTCCTCTCACCATGTCCAGCTTGGTTCCCTTTATGAAGCGTCTGAGGATATCGGCTCATCACTCCATCTCTTATGTTCCTTTAGCCCTTACCCTGTCCTCTGTATGTTGTTCTGTGTTATATATGTATTGTTGTATGTCTCCTTAGTTATGTCTTATATTTTGCCCTTACCTGTATGCTTTAGTTCTCCCCTTCCACCTTGCTCTGTGCTTTAGCCTGCTACATCTTGCTAACCTGTTGTACTTCATGCTCGCTCCAGGATGTTTGCATCACTGGATTCCACATCTGCTTACAGGGCTGGGAATGTGGCTGCATGAACTTGGTGTCTCAAACCACTGAGGGATTGCAGTTACTCAGCACCAGTTCTTGTGTCTCCATTTCCAGCACATTGAACTCCTGCATCGGACGCTCAAGGTCACATAACATCCTGGACCCATCCTTGCTATATGGCTTTAGGCTTTAGTTAGGGGCCTGACACCATCCCAAATTGTATACAAACTGACCTTGAAAAAAAACCATGAAACATGTTTGAAGAACACTGCTTTGGCCAGGCTACAAAGTAAGTTGTATAACTTACCATAGACAGATGGTGTGATGAAATGTCCGTAACCAACTGGAACACAACCCATCCAGGTACAATATTCATAGAATGCACATGTAAAAAATGTAAATTACATAACTTGATACTAATGGATCCCAAGTTCCTCATATCCAGTAAGCACTTAGCCCTAGATTTCCAACATAGTTTAATATTAAGAGGACCTTATTGTTCATATATCTATGTTAATCAAATTATTTTTTTAAATCTGGTTTGAAGGACAACTTTTGATATTGTTTTTATCCTGCAATAAATGATGAACATTCTGAATATACATAATCTCAACCAACACCACTACATGGCCACATTTATTAAACGTTTATTAAAATATAGGTTATAGAGCTCCCCAAAAGTTGCCAGTAGATATGCAATCATTATACATATGAGTAGGATATCATATGACACAGACATTTGTATTTTGAAGTTATAATGTGAGTTGGATATTTGTCTTTTGGGGTTTATATTATGTTTATAAAATCAGACTGTTAAGGCTTTTTATTAACATGCTTTTTTATTTACTATTGTATCTATGCCAAACAGCTTTCAGAAATACTATTTATAAAACTAATGTACCAGTGCTTTTAAATACAAACAAATCTTAACATAATTTTACATAAGAAACTAAGAAATATGTACAAGTATCTTGAGCCATTTATAAAGTGAATATATAAACATATTTCATACATAAACTGCATGTAATGCAAATAGAAACATCTGCTCGGAAAAAAATGACTGTTCGTAATTGGCAAACAAAATAGTAATTTCAGGGCAAATTGCAATGTTCAGTAGATTCCTTATGTTCATCTAGTCATATCAAATTGCTATTCAATAAAACTAAAAAGTTCCAAGAAAACTAACGAACGCCTTATAGTTGTTATTTTTGCCAAGATTGTTAGAAAACTAAGAGCATCCATTGTGTCCACAAAATGTATTAAAACATAACCTTTGAAAGAAAACAGAAAACAAATCTTTTGTTACTAGTGGGGTACCTCAGGGATCTGTTCTTGGACCCATTCTCTTTAATATTTTTATTAGCGATATTGCAGAAGGTCTTGTTGGTAAAGTATGTCTTTTTGCTGATGATACAAAGATTTGCAGCAGGGTTGATATTCATGGAGGGATAAGCCAAATGGCAAATGATTTAGCTAAACTAGAAAAATGGTCAGAGCAGTGGCAACTGGCATTTAATGTGGACAAGTGCAAGATTATGCACCTTGGGCGTAAAAACCCAAAAGCAGAATATAGACTATTTGGTACAGTCCTAACCTCAACATCTGAGGAAAGGGATTTAGGAGTAATAATTTCAGAGGACTTGAAGGTAGGTAGGCAATGCAATAGAGCAGCAGGAAATGCTAGCAGAATGCTTGGTTGCATAGGGAGAGGTATTAGCAGTAGGAAGAGGGAAGTGCTCATGCCATTGTACAGAGCACTGGTGAGACCTCACTTGGAGTATTGTACGCAGTACTGGAGACCTTATCTCCAGAAGGATATTGATACTTTGGAGAGAGTTCAGAGAAGGGCTACTAAACTGGTTCATGGGTTGAAGGATAAAACTTACCAGGAAAGGTTAAAGCATCTTAACATGTATAGCTTGGAGGAAAGACGTAACAGGGGGGATATGATAGAAACATTTAAATACATAAAGGGAATCAACACAGTAAAGGAAGAGAGTATATTTAAAAGAAGAAAAACTACCACAACTAGAGGACATAGTCTTAAATTAGAGGGGCAACGATTTAAAAGTAATATCAGGAAGTATTACTTTACTGAGAGGGTAGTGGATGTATGGAATAGCCTGCCAGCAGAAGTGGTAGAGGTAAACACAGTCAAGGATTTTAAGCATGCGTGGGATAGACACAAGGCTATCCTAGCTATAAGACCGGGAACGGGGGACTAATAAAAGTACTCAAAAAAAAAAATTGGGCAGACTAGATGGACCGAATGGTTCTTATCTGCCGACACATTCTATGTTTCTATGTTTCTATAAATAAAGTACCTTATTGAACCCTCTTTTGTCTGTAACGTTATATCAAGATGTAGACATGTTGTTCATAATCTTGAGTAAGATAGGTCAGATAAAGGAAGATCTGACCCAACATGTCCGCCACTTGATATAGCTTTATAAGTAAAGAGGGTACTTTTTATATTCTTTCAGTAAAACATTTTAAAATGCCTATGAAACGAGCGAAATAACTAAACCTAAAAGGAGAAGTCAAAAAGAATGGGATGACAGACAAATGATTGGAACTTGAGCAGGAGTGTATACAGGTATACCACTGAATAACCGATTAAAGGGGAACAAAAAAGGTGAATAGCAGGGACTAGCCCAATAGACACATAAATACACTCCCAAGCTAGCAAAAGTAAAAAAAGAGCAATGAATAAATAATGAAAAATAAATGGAATAGCAATCTATATGAAGAACAGATAAATAGCAATATATGTCTAATATAAAAGGATAAGCAATAAGCAAGCAGATGACACATAAATCACATATAATGATGAATATAGCAGACAACGAGCTAAAAATAAAATAAAATAGCTGCAATAGAAACAATGACACGTAGTTGGAGACAAAATGTGACAAAAAAAAGAAATACAAATGTAGCAAAAAAAGCAGATATATGCGTAAGCTACAGTGAAAGAGCAGAGTCCAAACAGTCCTGAAGGTGTTGTAATAAAACCAGTCAAAACATCTTTACATTTGGAAGCTCTAAGTTCCTCTGAAGTATATATAGGACGATGTATGGAGATCTACACCAACATAAAGTCTCTAAGGAACGTTTGTATACTGAAGACGGACTTTAGGATCCCGGCTTGTCTGACCGTAGAAGCGGAGCTAAAAGATGTTATAAAAAGAAAAAGCCTCTCGGAGGACAGAGTTTACAAAAAGCCTCCAATTACGTGTCATTGTTTCTATTTCACCTATTTTATTTTATTTTTAGCTCATTGTCTGCTATATTCATCATTTTATGTCATTTATGTGTCACCTGCTTTCTTATTGCTTATCCTTTTATATTAGACATATATTGCTGTTCTTTATATAGATTGCTATTCCATTTATTTTTCATTATTTATTCATTGCTCTTTTTTTACTTTTGCTAGCATGGGAGTGTATTTATGTGTCTATTGGGCTAGTCCCTGCTATTCACCTTTTTTTTTTCGTTAAAATGCCTATGTAGCTATTTAACTATTTCAGATTGCCAGTTGCTCCTGTACCATGAGTACTGGATTAAAATAGACAAAGGCTGGTAACTTCCCCTATGATGTAAATTCCTACTCACTGCCGAATTGAATATATATGCAGTTTTATATAGGAAGTGAGCTTGGCCTATCATATAATAATAAAGTGTTTAACTAAGAGAGGTACATTCAGATATTCTCTGGTTGTTTAGTATCATATGTGTTTGTTTGTTTGCCAAAGAAAGATTTTCAAAAAACATTTTTTAGTCTCCCTACATGTTTCTTTCTATATCTTTTACATGGCTAGTGTAGTTGCCAAACCTTACTTTCAGAACAGACTAAATATTTGATATCAACAAACCTGCATTTTCTTTAAGATTTTATTCCATGAAGGAAAAAAAATATTCTTTAGAACATTATTTTGGTTCTCCTTACATTAGTGCTCCCATAATACCCGGATGCTAACATAAACAACTTAGCCCGAGACTTCTGATGCAGCATTTGCCTTCTGATGCCGGATGAAAGTCATGCATTGCTTTTTAGAAAGGACAGATGAGATGTAAGAGTTAGAGCAGGTGCAGTATCTGAAACTCTGCCGTGGTCCCTTTGATCACCTCATGGAACATGTACATTTTTCTCACTTCTAGCTGAAGTGACTCTTCACCGATGAGTCACAGTTTATCTATGATCTTGCATTATGGAAAAAGCAAATCTACACATACTTACCAACATACTGTGGAGAACATAATAAAGGTGTATAACACATTCTGCACATTCTTTTTGTAGGGAACTTTTCTCATAAAAATATTGTGAAATTAAATGGTTCAACAAAAACCATTTATTTTCAGCAATAAATCAATTGTAAAAATTAAATAAAAACAACTTTCATATTTCTTTCCTTAAGTGTGACTGGACCAAGGATGCTGAATTTCTGTACTGAAGCTCCGTTAAGAAGCTGCCCAAGACAGTGCCTGCAAGTCCATTAATTTAACCATATATTTATTTTCTGTCTAAAAGTTTTTTTTTTTTAAAGTGAAGGGGGAGCACAACCCTAAACCTGCATTTATATATCAAACCTGCAGATTTTATATCTCCAATACTGGTGGGTTCTAACTCTGTATTTTGCTTACATGGATCTCAGTCTCTCAAATTATTTGAGAGACTGAGTTCCATGTAAGTAATTATAGAGTTAGAATGAGGACCTGGATGTAGCACCCCATCCACCCATGGGCACTCTGTTTATTGAGTACAGGGAAATTGTATAAAATGAGGTCCATGTAAGTAAAATATAGAGTTAGGGCCCACCAATATCCCAGTACTTTGAGGCAGTGGTGAGCTAAGCATGATATGGCCATATGGTGTGACTAAATATCCAACATTTTTTTTACTCAAGGCTGGTGCTTTTAAAATAGCTTTAGGAAAAGTAGTTACTTTTGGTTGTGTGCTTGTTAGGCACCAGGAACCAAACAGAGGCCTAATATAAGACGCAAAACACCTTTATTCAATAAATAACAAAATGGTAAATCAGGTCCATACGCAAAATCCAGGAGGAAAGCCGAGGTCAGGAAGCAAAGCAGGTAGTCAGACAAGCCGGAATCAGGCTCAAGTCAGGCGTCAGATGGGAAGTGAGCTGAGCCAGATCAAACTGGCTGTTTAAGGAGTCTGCTTAAACAGCCAGTACTGAGTAGCAAAGGGGCTGGCTAATAGTAACCAGTTGAGTAACCTTGGTAACAGTAGCTGGAATGAGCTGGTCATTACCAACAGCTGAAACTCTCACATTAAAGGAAAAAAAATGTATCTTTTAAAATAGCAAGGAAACCTTGACAGTGCTGATATTTAGAGAATTCCATATCACAACTGTTAACCCCTTCATGAACGATGATGGTCCTGGACTGTCATAGGGAAAAACTCCCTTTGTGAATGATGATGCAGGTCCGATCGCAGTATGCATACCGTGATCGCGCTAAAATTGACGTGGCTAAGTGTCTCCTGGATGTTAATAGCTGTCAAAACAGGTGCCTACTTTGACAGCTATAGTCTCTCCCTGCTCCACGGCGATCCTGGGGCAGGGAGAAACTAAATATAGTGTTTAAAGTCTCCCCCTGGTCCCCCCAAGCACAACCACCCCAAAGTATTTTTTAATTGTGATAATCCTAACTCTTGGGTTAGTTAGAGTTCATCAAAACCCTAATCCTAGAGTTAGAATTAGGGTTTGTACTAACCCTAACCATAGGGTTAAGGTTAGAGTTGAATACAAATTAAAAAATGTAAAAAAATTAAGTAAATAAATTAAAATAATAAATTATATAAAAATAAGAAGTTATTCCATAGGGGACAAATGACATGATATGTCAGTCTGTATCCGCAGGATAGCAAGGATAGCAAAAATCTGTGCTTTCTACTATAGACTACATTTCCTATTCTGCTACGGTAGCTTTTGGCTGGCTGAGCATGATAGAAAATGTAGTCACAAACATTACATAATAAATACACGTTTTAAAGCTGCAATGACCGTATCCTAAATTTTGCCCTGGTTATTCAATGATTCATGACCAATTTCGCTGTTACAGTGTCCCTAACGCTCATTTTTTAAAAAAATGGCTTTGAAACAGCTACATGCTACTTGTATTTATTAACCTAAAACATGAAAAAAAACATGTAAACATTGGGTATTTTTAAACTCAGGACCTATAGTCGAATCTATTTAGCAGGTTTTTTCATTAGCTTTTGGAGCTAATCTACAAGTCAGGAAAAGTGTATTTGTTTTAAATTGTAACCATATTTTACTATTTTTTTCACAATACAATAAATGATATGAACAAAATAATGTCATGAAAAGAAATCTCTTCTTGTCCTGAAAAAAACAATATATAATTTGTGTGGGTACAGCAACCGACAAAGAAGAAAATTAAAGCTAAACACAAACACCTCAGAAGTGTTAAAAAAGCCTGGGTCACTAACGCACATCATTCCAAAAACAGTCAGGTCATAAAGGGGTTAAATTATGTATTTAAAAAAAATGCTTAAAAAATAAGTAGAAAATAAGTGCTATTAAAATAATAATAATAAGATTGAAAAAATATTATGTGATCAAGAGGACAGTAAAAATCTTACTTACAATATAAGCTTGCAACATATTACAACTCATACACATCAGGCTACAATATACTGTATAGAGTACAATACTGTTTAACTTTATTTGCATTACATCCACAATAAAAACAATCATGTTAAAGGACAACTAAAGGTTGTTTTAACCCTTGCCTCCTTGATGAAACAAGAGTTAAAAATACATCCTCCTAAATAAACCCCACATGTATATTTAGAGATACGTGCAGGTTTACTGTGCTCTGCTTCACAGCTGAGACTCAAGCACTCTGGAGCACCGGAAATTTGTTATGTGTTGTCTTCACTCTTTGTCAGTTTGATGGGCTACACCTGCATTGTGCCAATAGTAAAGTTTGGTATAGGAGGAATAATGGTACGGGGGCTGTTTGGTTTGTTTGGTTTGACATTTTGGGAAATGCAATGCTTCCAACTTTGTGGGAACAACTTGTATCAGGCCCATTTCTATTCCAGCATAAGTGTGCCCCAGTGCACAAAGTAAGGTCCATAAAAGACATAGTTGGATGAGTCTGGTGAGGAATAACTTGACTGGCCCACACAGAGCCCTGACCTCCACCTCACTGAACACCTTTGGGATGACCTGGAATGGAGATAGTGAGCCAGGCCTTCTCATCCAATATCAGTATCTGACCTCACAACTAAGCAAACAAAAAGTGCAGCCAGATCCTTAAAAAGTGTAGATCGCTAAATGCAGATTCCTATCTTCTGGGCATTGAAACGTATGGAGCCAGCTCATGGCTCTCACCATATCCAGATACATGGAAA
This sequence comes from Pelodytes ibericus, assembly GCA_036172795.1. NCBI lineage: Eukaryota > Metazoa > Chordata > Amphibia > Anura > Pelodytidae > Pelodytes > Pelodytes ibericus. The sequence goes on from CM069860.1 coordinate 90,504,454, forward strand.
AATGCCAGCTAACATTAAGAAGATAGATGCATCAATCCATCTAAAGTTACAAAAATATAAACAAGTTTATTAAGGTCCTTAAACAATAAAAACAGCAGTGGGCAGGGGACAGTACAAAAAAGAAAGCAGGACACCTGATGTGTCTAACACCTTCGGGTGCTAGACCATGGTCCCATTAAAAAATCCACAAATAGTCATATAATAGTATCTAAATCACAATACACCAAAAACAAAAAACATATAAATCCCCCATTTACCCTGAAGGATTATGCCACTGGCTATGAATTGGGATAAATCCCTCAACTCCTAACCACACACAAAAAATTCTGGTCAGTTATTTTAAAATATGAAGCACCAAAACGCTAGAAGACAAGCATTGGTTCAAATCCCTTAGTGCAATGATGACTAATCTTACCATTGCAGATGTGTCAGAACTCTAATCACCAATGGAATAAACATTCACATATAAAAGATGGTGCGTGACTGAATAACAATTCCCTGCATGGAAGTTCCATGAGAAAAGATTGTCGCCTTAGCCTGTCTGCTTTTGAAAAACAACAACCGGTCTGAAATACAGCAATAATGTACTTCTCTTCTCATTTAAACTTTACATGGAAAGCCTGTGCTTTGTGGAGGTAAAGGAGTGTAGAGAATTAACCTTATGAGAAAGAGTGTCCACACAGGTACATGATTTACAGCCTCTCTCCTCCCTCAATTTCTCCTACATTTAAGCCATACGTTTATTACTTACAAACTTTTTTTTATAAATCTGTTTGTGTATATAAATATATAACATATTTTCTAAGTTTGTTTGTATATAAAATCTCCATTTTCAGTAAATCATTCTTAGCACTAAATTAGATAAAGGCATAATGTAAAATAATTTCAATATATCTGGAGCACAGACTAGAAACCTGTATAATCTTCCATGGATAATGGGGGAGGAATTAGATTTATGGATTATGTACAGTATAGATAGGAAACTTTCCAGCAATTGGGGTGATACATCTGTTTACAAGCGGCGTACTTTTAACCCCACTGAGAAGGTTCTGGGTATAGTTGATCCAATGACTGATTGATGAACAAATGATTAACTATTTAAAACAGGATCATCCCCATATTCCAGTCTTATATTTGTTACCCAAGATCCATACGGATCTCAGGGACCCCCAAGGCAGCCCTAGTGTTTACCTATGGGGGTGTCCTGGATCCAATTGGAAAATGGGTTGATTTACATTTGCAAGAATCTGTACAGGCTCTTTATACATATTTAGGTGATACTAAGTTTTTAAAAAGTCTCTGCATTGCAGGTTCCTGTTAGAATGTCTGGCTCATTACTTGTGATGTGGCCAGCCATTATTCCCCATCAGGTGGGATTGAAGGCTGTGGGGTTTTATGTTGCGTAATTCCCCCTTTTACACAGGTTCCACAACCGAGCTGGTGTTGAAATTGGAGGGTTGTTTAACTCGTAATTATTTTCATTTCGAGGAGTAATTTTACATGCAGCAAAATGAGTGTGAAGAAAAGATGAGGAGAAGGAAGCTGAAGGCTCCTAAATTCAAAAAACGTGCATGCTACTTAGAGCAGTGATCATATAGTGGTAGGTGCTACTATGGTTCTGTTTTTAGTTTTTGATTTTTTGTTATGAGATATAGCCCTAAATATTTTTGGATCGCTATAATGCCTGAAGCCATGTACAGTTTCATTTGATAATGTTCATGGATGGTATGTTGGAGATAGCATCCAAAACATGACAAATATTCTTATTTGGCCCAGGCAAGTCTTTATTATAAGTGTTATCAAACCACAAATTTTCCGGCCTTAGATATATTACCATTGATACATAAATAATCTTTAAATGACATCTTCCTTTTCTTTTTGCTTCTAAATTTTGCATTTACCAATTGTAAATGTTACGATGGTGAGTTATTTATTTGAGCCATTAAAACTGATTTAGAGTTCATTATCAGAAAGTAGAGGTCCCTCCAGCATGTCAAAAGTTGTCTAATATTTGGTTCTTCTTTGTGGCCATTGTATGATTTTTCATGTCCAAATGATTGGAGTTTTGCAAATTACATAACCATCCTTAATTACACCACATAACTGTACCTTATATTAATAAGTCACATTATAAAGACAACATCTATTTCACACAAATATAGTTGTTTTTTTTTAGAGCTCAATACTTTTTATGGGTAGGTTGTTCCAAACATCTTGGTAAGTTCACCATAGTCCTTCTGTGGATTGAGGCAGCCTCGGTTGCTTCTCTCGCTTCACGTAATCCCAGACAGACTGGGTGATGTTGAGAACAGGGCTTGGTGGGCTGTATACCATTACTTCCAGGACTCTTTGTTCTTTGATATGCAGAAGATAGTTCTTAATAACTTTGGTTGTAGCTTTTGTTGTCATGCAGTATAATAAATTTGGAGTCAATCAGTTGGCTCACTGATAGTATTGTATGATGGATAAGTATATGTCTGTACTTCTCAATATTGAGGAGACCATTCATTCTGAACAAATTCCCAACTCCATTTGCAGAAATACAGCCTCAAACTTGCAAGTAACCTTGGCTATGCATCATTGTTGCCTGCAGACACTCAATCTTCTAGCCCTTAGGTGAGCAAACTGCCAAATATTTAAAATTTTGACTCATTAGCCCAGCTCATCCTGCTGCCATTGTTATACACTCCAAATCCTGTGTTTTCATCCATAGTTGAGTCATTTGTCCTTGTTTAAACATCGGAGGTATTGCTTTTTGGCTGCAAGTCTTCCATGAAGACCACTTCTGACCAGTTTTCTCTGGATAATATATAGGTGTACCACTGTTTTCTGCCACTTCTGAGCGATTGGCACTTTCAGACATCTTATGAGGGGGAAGGAAAATAAGCATAATACATCTTTTTTTGCCTATTACTTTATAACGGAGGTCATTGAAGTGCTTATTGTGCTGTAAATACTTTGTGGTTCACTATTGGGATAGGGTTTTTAATAGGTGCAGTATTGATTTTACTGCACCCATTAAGTGTTATAACAGAAGGCATTGAATCTCTTTTGCCCATTAATTTACCAAATAATGCACAGTTAACAGGCAGCATTGAATCTGGGCCGATGTACTGGACATCATGAATTAAATGCACAGTGAACAATACTAACTACAATAGATGTGTGTGTGTTTAAAATTGATAATGCATTGGGTAATCTTACTGACAAATTTGTCATTCCATTCTTGGATTATGTACTTGCTTTTTTCTTGGGTACACAAGCTCTGCTAACTGTTTTGAGATTAATTCAGTCAAATTATCTTCTTTACATGACTAGCCCATTCATCTGGGCTGTAAGCCAATTCAACATTTTCTTGGCATCTGTCCCGGTGATCTTTTATCCATAATTTATTTAAAACCATTGCACCATTTTCCTTCTCTGCAAATCTAGGTGCTTATTCTAAATGGTCATCTGATGCCCTGACAAGTTTGACAGTCTTAAATAAGTGAAAATAGGCCTTTTATACCCAGCAACCTCATATATCATGATCAGTGAGAATGTATAAAATGGATTCTTGATGTATTAAGGAGATGCCCTTTAACCAAAGTAACAACTATCACAGACCACTGTACCCATATAGCTATTTTTCTTGAATAAATTTCCATTTGGAAAATATAATGTTAACCATTATATATGAAGCTGGAATGGTGTAACTAAGTGGTAACATTACTGCTTGCAGTTTTGCTAACACAATGCTTAGATCATTTCAGTCCTTTTGTATTCATTATCTGCACAGTAAAAACAATGTCTAAGTGAAACAATTCCTTTAACATACCATATGGATAGTTTTTTTTCATATTAGAATAATACAATACTTCCTATAATATTTAGACCTGAATTAGGAATACAATTAGATCTACTAGCAGTTCATCATCAAGTATGTCTTGATTGATTGAACTTTGGAATTAAACATGCTCTTCATTTAAAGATGCCTTAGGGACACGGTAAACATTTAGATAAATTACATGGGGTAGTATCAAGGACTTGTTTAAACATACTTATGTTTTAGAACTTCTTCCTATGTTTTCCCAAGGTTCAACAGGCCATAGACTTTTACATACATGTTATCCTTCTAAACATGCAATTTCAAATTCTGTTGTTTGGCAACTGACCAAACAACTGCACTGGACAGTTGATTTGGACTTCATCAAAATGTTTTTCATGAATCCGCAGAAGAACATTTTAAGGATTAGAGTATAAATTACCATCTGCATTGAATACTTACATCTCTTCTTCACTTCTGGGTTAGAGATATAAATGTGCTTTCAAAGTACTTTAAAATAAAAAATTTTACATTTTGTATTGCTTAAAATATAAAATACTTGCAGCTAGATGAAATTATGAAATTACAGCAGTTTGCAGGAAACCAAGACTGCCCACATTAGCTGAGTAAAAGTCAGTTTCCTTTTCTTTTTTGTTGTTGCTGCAGAATAAAAAAATAATAATTTCATTCAAATGAATGGAATTTCCTATCTCTTAATGATGTCATCAGACAATGTGTTGTACTGTTATATACTACTGTGTACACAAGAATTTATTTTACATTCCACACAATGTATTATATTCCAGCAGCACAAGAAGTGACTAAATGAAACAAAACTGTATATGCTGAGTGTCTATATAATCAGTGCTGTAACACCTGTAGTATACATGCAGTGTAACCACTGGGGGCAGGGCTTGAGTAAAATATAAAATATGTGATTTATGCAGAATGCCTGGAAAAAAGCCTGCGCACTTTACAAACAGTAGTCTTCCACTTGCACCAAAGTGATTTTGTGGACTAGACTGTCTTTTTAACATAGAAATATGCTGTGCCATATTAGCACAATAAACTGACTTCATTATACGAATGCCTCAAAAGGTGGCCATAGGTAAGTTTATAAGTTTTCCCCCTAAATGTTTTAACACAAGAAGAAATAACAAACTGAAAAGCAAACATCATATTTATAAAGGTACTAGGAATCTTCTAAGACAGAGCACCCGATTTGTTGCAGTGCTTAGAAACATTCCATTGGTTTCCAAGGTTACTACTACATAGTTAGCAGTTTCCCTCAAAATTGATTTATTTACCTTGATGAATATAGTTCTAAACATTTTGTGGGAAGATTTGGAAACTAATATTTAGGAAAGGTGTAATTAGGACATCTGAATTCAGATTTTAAGAACAAGGTTAGTTATACCTCTGTTAGATATTTGTATTTCTGTTTGCACAGAGCTGACTGAGTATGCCCACTTTGGTATTCTATGGCATACTGTTCAGGTACTAATTGGGAGGAATGTTAATTAGAGCTCTCCTAACACTGTAAAAAAAAAAAAAAAAAGGTTTTGGCAGCTGTTTGGACTGATTTGTTTGCTCACAAATATATTAGATGATCTCAGAGGTGCTGTGCCATAGAGGGTAACCTTGATTATGCTTTGGCCAAATCATAATCAAACCACTAATTTCTATTATGTTTAAATACTAGTAAATAATTTTGACATGTATGAGAAGTACAGTTTTTGTATTTGTTTTTTTTTAGTTGCTTATAGGACTAAATTATTTTTAAAATTAATGTTTCCTCAGATTTGCTGAAACAAATTGCAACATACAGTATTTATTTCAGTATCGTTGTGTGGGCAATGGAATGCACAGTCAACAATGTATTAACTTCCATCCAAGTGAATTGTCGTTACCACATCATTAACCTTGTAAAATATTAAATAGAGAGTGCTGAAGTTAATTTAGATTTGAAAGTTTTCTGGCAAAAGAGCTGTGACAAAAAAAGCACAGTACGGAAAAATGTACACATCTATTCATAGGCCATAATTAGAGTTAATAACATCAGTGAGCAGCTGCAGTTTAAGAGTCACTGTGCTAATCAGGGAAGAATTAGAAGTAAAAAGTGATAGATTTGTAAGTAAAAGCAAAATATTTGCAAGGAAAACTTTCTCAGAAACGCTTAATTACTGAATCATTTTATAATAATCACTCCAATATATTTAATTGATGCAAATCAGGAAAATGTTGTTTATTTACTGTGTAATAAAAAAAAAAAAAAGTTTTATTACTTTAAATATAAATATAGTGGTTTAGTCATTATCTATAAATAGAACAGAAAATGTCTGCTTGTTTGTCTGAAGCAAGAAAAACTCTCAAACACGGAACTCTGGAGTCATGAAATTTACATAGCCTATTCATGCTTGAATTTCTAGGCCAAAGCAACTGTTTCCTGATCTCTACATTGTTTCTTTCCCAAGTTATGAGTTAATTAAACTCATTAGACACAACATAAACTGTAAAGTTGATGGGGAGATGTCATAATCTCCTTCTAAATGTCAAATTAGATTTATTTCCTGAAGACCTTTTGTTATAAGTTACAGAGGTTCTAAGAGTGGCATCTGTAGGTCAACACAATTATTTTTAGCTCTCTGCATTGTTGCAGAACAGTGATTGAAAACTGCTATAAGACGGAGCAACAAAACTGGTGAGGAAACAAAGGTCAGACCTGCTGAACAACGAATGCGAACTGCTACAATATGGAGCTTCTAGACTGGTGAAGAGATAAACAAGTGACAAACATCTACTAGATAGTTACCGAAAGCAAAAAGTAGTGACAAGAATCAAAATCTTGGCCGAAGCCAGGTAGTAAAATGAGTTATCTATAACTCTTATAAAAATAGAATGATGACTTTGTAAGCACAATGATAACAGGAAAGAAAATAACAAAACAGTTAAATTAGTTAACCCCTTGGCGACACAGGACGGACTAGGTCCGTCCTGTGTGCCGAGGCGTTAGTGACACAGGACGGACCTAGTCCGTCCTGTGTCAAAACGAGCACTGAAAGCGGAGTTTTTCCGCTTTCAGTGCTCACACGGTATTGTAACGATGCTTCCGTGTGGAAGCATCGTACAATGCTAAAAAAAATGCCCGTCGGCATTTCGATCGCTCCGGAGAGCGATCGAAATGCCGGTTTTAAAGGCACAGTGCCTTTAAAACACGTGCATTAAAAAAATGAGCATAGGAAGCAAATTTTTCGCTTCCTATGCTCAGAAAGTGTTTCTGATTGCCTCGCAAGTCGAGGCAATCAGGAACACACAAAAAAAATGCACGATCTTGGTCCCTGAGTGACCAAGATGGCGCTGCCCTTCTAAGGGCAAGAGCACAGGAGGCAGGAAGTACCTGTTTCCTGTGCTCTCTGGCTGTCACACGATTGCCTCTTCACAGAGGCAATCAGTGACTGCCAGGCACACTGACAGGCAGTGGGGATGTTCTGCTGAACATCCCCACTGACTGGTCAGATCAATATTAACCCTATATTGATCTGACCAGTTATGATCTGTCTCCCTCTCCTCACATTTTTTTTTAGTGAGGGAGAGAGACAGATCAAAGTAAGTAAAAGTAAAAAAAAAACAATAAACACACAACACACAAATAATAAAACAATAAAAAAAATGTATTAAAGCAATTCCCTGCGTTTAACCCCTTCCCTGCCACTGATCTTGCGTAAGCAGCGATCATGCACATCAGCGCATTTATTTTTGCTGTTTGTGCATTTTTTAGGGGTTAATTTTTTTTGTACTGTGATTTATTATAGTACTACAAAGGCTCTTCTAAGAGTTATTAACCCCTTCTTTGCTGTCGATCACTGCTTACGCAATGATATTGACGCCAAAGCAATTTTTATCTGTCTGCATATTTTTTTTTCTTTTTTTTTTTTACCCATACCCGCTAGCGGATTACATGTAAAGTAAATGTATTTGAATTTTTTTTTTTTAAGCTGTCTGAGCGCATAGCGATCAGTAACAGCGAATTAGTGGCAAAGGCGGTTTGGTGATTTCTAAATTAAGTTCACCATTCGCCCTGGTCAGATCAAAATTGGTCGGATCAATATTCACAAATATTGATCTGCCTCCCTCTCCTCACTTACATTTTTGTGACGGAAAGAGACAGATCAGTATAAGTGATATAAAATAACATTTTATAAAATTGGCAGGTTTTATGAAAGTCTTTCACTGTGTATTAACCCCTTCCCTGCCATTCATCACTGTATAAGCAGTAATCTTGCACAGCAACAGTATGTTTTGCTGTCTGCACTGTTTTATGGATTAATTACTTTGTACTGTAATGTATTACAGTACTAGATAGGCTCTTCTAAGAGCTATTAACCCCTTCTTTGCTCGAGATCACTGCTTACGCACTGATTCTGAGGCCGTGGACTCAGGGTTCGATTTTGACCCTGGTCAGCTTTCTGATACATCATCTAGTGATGTATCGGTGACTGCTGAGCCCTTGCCACAAGGAGTGATGGGTGTCTACCGTTAAAAATTATATGGTTTGGTGGGGGTAAATTACATTGGCTGGCTTCAAAGATATATCCCATATAGGACACGGAGGCAGGTTGACTACATGTCAAAATTCCAAGTTGGAATTTTGAGATGCGCATCTCACAAATGTTGCCTTCTAGCCAAAAAACAAACCAACAAACCTATGCATGGGTGCTATCCCTGTACTCGGGAGATGTTGCTGAACACATATTGGGTTGTTGTTTGGCAGTGACATATACCAGAATCTGTGAATTCATGCCTGAAGTACAATGCATGTGGAAAAAAAACTCCCAAAAAAGAACTACCACAAACTTTTACAAAGGCTGGTGGTAGAATTTGTACATATACAGTATTAAAATACCACCATTTGAAATAGCTTAGGATGTCTATTTTCCAAAAATATATGTTATGATGGGGTACAATTCATTGGACAGCTTCAAAAATGTTCCAAATGGAACATGGGCGCAGGCTGACTACATGTCAAAATTCCAGGTTGGAATTGCGCACCCCCTAAATGTGGCCTTTTAGCCCCAAAACAAACCAACAAACCTATGCATGGGGGGTATCCCTGTACTCAGGAGATGTTGCTGAACACATATTGAGGTGTTGGTTGGCAGTGGCAAATACAAGAATCTGAAAATTCCTGCCTGAACTACAATGTGTGTGGGGAAAAAATGACATCCCAACTTTGACATAGGTTGGTGGTAGAATTAGCACTTGGAAAGTGTTAAAATACCACAGTTTTAAATACCCTAGGATGTCTAGTTTTCCAGAATATATAGTTTGATGGGGTAAAATACTTTGATAGGCTTCAAAAGTGTCCCAAATGGAACATGGGCGCAGGCTGACTACATGTCAAAATTCCAAGTTGGAAATGCACCCCCCCCCCCCCTAAACGTGGCATTTTAGCCCCCAAACAACCCAACAAACCAATGCATGGGTGGTATCCCTGTACTCAGGAGATGTTGCTGAACACATATTGGGGTGTTGTTTTGCACTGACACATAACAGGATCTGTGAATTCATGCTCGAAGTACAATGTATGTGGAAACAAAAAATTTAAAAATTACTAACCTAAAATTTGACAAAGGCTGGTGGTAGAATTAGTGCATTGAAAGTGTTAAAATACTATCATTTGAAATACCCTAGGGTGTCTAGTTTGCTAAAATGTATGGTTTTGTGGGGTAAAATACACATTCTGGCTTCACAAATGTCCCAAATGGAACATGGGCGCAGGTTTTCTGTATGTCAGAATTCCAAGTTGAAAAACCAAAAAGCGCACCTCTCAAATGTGGCCTTTTAACCCCCAAATAATCTAACTAACCTACACATGGCTGGTATCCCTGTACTCAGGAGATGTTGCTGAACACATATTGAGGTGTTGTTTGGCACTGACACATAATAGGATCTGTGAATTCATGCCCGAAGTACAATGTATGTGAAAATAAATTACTATCCATAACATTGACATAGGCTGGTGGTAGAATTAGTGCATGGAAAGTGTTAAAATACTACCATTTGAAATACCCTAGGGTGTCTAGTTTTCAAAAATATATGGCTTTGTGGGGTAGAATACACTTGTTGGCTTTAAAAATGTCCCAAATGGGACATGGGCGCAGGTTTTCTGCACATCAGAATTCCAAGTTGGAAAACCAAAAAGCGCACCTCTCAAATGTGGCCTTTTAACCCCCAAATAACCTAACCAACCTATACATGGGTGGTATCCCTGTACTCAGGAGATGTTGCTGAACACATATTGAGGTGTTGTTTGGCACTGACCTATAACAGGATCTGTGAATTCATGCCCAAAGTACAATGTATGTGAAAAAAAATTACTACCCAAAACATTGACATAGGCTGGTGGTAGAATTAGTGCATGGAAAGTGTTAAAATACTACCATTTGAAATACCCTAGGGTGTCTAGTTTGAAAAAATATATGGCTTTGTGGGGTAGAATACACTTTCTGGCTTCAAAAATGTCCCAAATGGGACATGGGCGCAAGTTTTCTGCATGTCAGAATTCCAAGTTGGAAAACCAAAATGCACACCCCCTAAATGTGGCCTTTTAGCCCCAAAACAAACCAACAAACCTATGCATGGGTGGTATGCCTGTACTCAGGAGATGTTGCTAAACACATATTGAGGTGTTATTTGAAAATACCCCTTCACATTTTAAGGTACTTTTTACCTAAATTGCAATCTATGTGAAAAATAAAAAAAATATATTTTTTGCTGCAAACTTTGGCAAATATTGGTGGTAAAATGGCTACATGAAATGTGTCAAAATACCCCAAGTTAAATGCCCTGAGTGGTCTAGTTTTCAAAAATATATACATGTTGGGGGTCATTCATGGATTTAGTACAGAAATCAGTGTTACAATGTCACTATCGCTAATTTTGAAAAAAAGGATTTTAAAATAGCGTTGCACTACTTATAGTTCTGGCCCTGTAACATGAATAAAAAAGCACAAAAACATAAAACATGAGCTATTTCTGAACTCAGGACATATATTAGAAACTATTTAGCAGTGTTTTTTTGTTGTCTCTTGTATATGAGTATACGATTTTTCAAATAAAAGTCATAAAAAAAATTTTTTTTCATTTTTTTGCCATTTTTTTTTTTTTTTTACATCAAATGATATGCTATTATCAAAATAATGTTATCAAAAGAAATCCCTTCTTATAACGATAAAAACGATATATAGTTTGTGCGGGTACACTAAATGAGACAGAAATAAATTGCAGCAAAACACAAACACCTCAGAAATGTTAAAACAGCCCATGTCACCAAGCGTCGGACAAGCCAAAAAAGTCATGTCACTAAGGGGTTAAATAAGTCTGGTTCACACCATGGTGTGATGTAATTAAGAGATCTTATGGTTTGGATACATTGTAATGCATTATGCCTTTCCAATATGCTGCTGCTCTGTTGTTGGCAAGAAGCAATCAATGATCACTCTGTTGGTGTTACTAGAGTGCCTCTAGAGACAGCAGCAACATTAAAGTAAAAAAATATATAGCCCAAGTTAGCCTTAAATTTAAGTAAGGGTTAGGGTTAGTGTTAGGGTCAGTGTTAGGTTTAGGGTTATGGTTGGAGACAAAAAGTTACTGTAGGAGAAAATTGTTAGGAAAAAAAACAATGTGCAACAACAGTAAAACATGTAAACATTGGGTGAACTCAGGACAAATATTAGAATCTATTTAGCATTTTAGCATGTATTATCATTGTGTGTAAAGATTTTTCGATGTATAAAAGATTTTTCATGTAAAATTAGAAATCATTTTTTATAAATGTTTTATAGTAAATTATATGATATGATCAAAATGATGATAGCTAAAGAAAGCCCTCCGTATGCCAATATATATATATATATATATATATATATATATATATATATATATATATATATATATAATTTAATGAGAAAGAGGAAAATTACAGCTAAACATAAAAGACATTATACAAAGAGATATCCCACTTGCCTATAGTGTAGAGCTTATATGGAGGACTTGCTGTCTCCATGAAGACTTAGGAGGACATATGGGCATTAAAAGAGTGCATACATAGCATAAATCTGTATACAAATTGTTAAACATATTTTATTACAACACATCCAGAAGTGGCACTGTTCAAGCCCTAGTGCTACAATCACAACATAAAAAGTCTATGGCAGTGCTCATAAACACCCATAATCCAGGAACAGACAGATGCCAACATAGCAAGTGTAGGAAAATAGGTGATGGAATTGGAGATACAGCAGCCAAGGATATTCACATCACCTCCATACCCTAGGTTTTTTGTTGGACAAACTCCCTTCATCAAGGTCAGCATGGAAGTGTACTGACATAAGAAGTAAAATACACCATAAAAACCCACCTCATACTATATTAAACTACAATGAGTCTGCAAGTCATTTACAAATAAGAAGTACAATTTTAAAGCCATTCTACACAAATACCAAAGTTCCTGCAGTGCCGCCAAGGCCATCTTTCGTCATCCGCAACTTCTGTCATCGCTGCTACTCACAGTGGTGCTCTTTTTGGAGTCCGCTTGTGAACAGACTTCTATTGACAGTAATGGAAGTAAACGCTGATTCAAACAATTTAGGGTGTACACCTCCTGCTTGAACTCCGCCTGTCTCGACCTTCAGTTGTTCTCTGACTTCGCTTCTATTGCTCCATTCCTGTTTAACTCTGGGTAGTGCTTGTGCTGAACAAGTCCCTGCCAAAGAGTATCCTGGGCTCACCCTTCAGATACACATTTGCTAGGGTGAACACCACATACACTATCTAAGAGGTCATCTGTGTCAAGGGATCTCATTTATCCAGACCAGAGTCCTACTGGTCACACCTTGAGTTTAGAACGTAAAAAAGCTGATGAAAACACAGATTCCAAGTTGGAGTCAACAGTCAAGCTGGCAGAGGTCATCAGTTTGGTCAGTCTTGATCTAGTCTTTGGAGATATGGCAAATTATAATCTGAGACCTTGTAACATAATTTAATAAGACAACACAGTTGAAGTATACTTAATAAATAGTATACAGCAAATAAATAAATAAAAAATAAGGATTGCCAACAATTCAAAACTATAATTTAACTGACAATTGATGTCACGGTTAAGTATCCTGCAGAATTCAATCTAGAATTGTGTTTCTCACTTAGAAAGCTACTCACTTGTGTTCTCCAAATAATATTTTCATCAGCAGGAGCAGGATAGACAACGACTTGCACTTGATGGACTTTTGTTTCAACCTAAATTATAATCTTACTATGTAACTAAATGCTCCATTGGTTCGTCATTCTGTTTTACTTACAAACTTTGTCTGTCTCTTCTCACCTGCGAATTCAGATTTTTTTTCTAGACTATCCTACAATTCCTTGTTAAACTTGTTGGATTCTCTGCTAATGTGACTGGTATCCTCACTGTCTAGTAGAGTAAGCATGGTGAGTAAAACAAAGGTGAGTAGGTGAGTAGATATAGATATTGCCGATATTTAAAGTTTGTGCAAAACATGTGTATGCTTTTTTATGATAAACCAATGATTAGCATATTCCACAATACTTTATAGATGCAAAAAAAAGGTTCACTTCTGACCTGATTATAGGAACTAAACACTTCTTTCTATATTTTTTTTTTAATTTGTTAAAACATCTATTTCTTTTTTTTTACTTATTTTTTGTGATGTGAGCTGAGGTTTAAAGAGATTTTAGCGCTGGCTCTATGCTTTATAATGAAGCTGTATTTTGAAAATTCATGAACCTTTGACAAAAACTTACGATTCACACTCATGTTCATGAAAAGCAGTGAGAGACAGGGAGGCAGAATAATTTCCCTTGACAACATGGCAAAATAAGATATTTTGCTAAAGAATATGTAAATGGTAGCAAGTTGTGCTCAACCTTCATTCTGGGAGAATTATGAATAGTAGAAAAATAAATTAAGGGGATATGATTCTGCTATTCTGTCATGATACGATTATACTCCACAGAATAACTGTAAAGAATATATTGACATCAGTAAAGCTCTATTGCCCTCTAGTGAAGAAACACATTAGCAACCGTTGAAAAGTACATTTGTATTATACCAAACAAACACTCCACATAGAAGAAGATGAACAAAGAAAGGGGTAAACTAGAGACATTACATTCCATTTCTTATTCTGTTCCATCTTATCCATCGATGGATAACCAGAGGTGGATTGCATTATGTGTATGCGCCCATCTGCCATGTTCGGTCAGATAATCATAGATTTGATCAAAAGTTTATGTTATTTGTCAGATCTCACATACTGAAAATCATTTATTAACAGATTTCAGTATATCTACCAATTTAATGAATACCTACATATATTTAAAAAAAACAGTTTCTCAGGCTACAGTTGTCCTTTGCTATCACTGTATAGGAATCTTGTCAAAGAAAAATGAGAAAGACAGTGACAATAAAAGTGACAAAAACAGAGCAAAAGCGACAAAATCAATAAAGTTATAAAATCTCCAAAACATGCTTTCTATGGCTCTTCTGTTTGGGGGTGCATTAGTTTATGGTCTAGAAAGGTATTTCATGCCCTAACCTAATGTACCCCCAAACAGAAGAGCCATAGAAAGCATGTTTTAGAGATTTTATTACCACTATAGTACTTTTCTTCTTCTGGTTTGAGATTTATGAGATTTTAGATTACAACAATGTGCACAAAATATCCATCTGTAAATGTTTGTGTCTCTGTACAGCAGGTTTTATATGATTCCAAAGGTGCCTGTCTGGAAAATGGAGGCCCTATAAAATGTTTCTAGTTGCTAGTCTCAGCAGTTTAACGACGTAATTAATGAGCAGATGAGCTCAGAACTGGATATGCTGGTACTTTGCCCATAACATTCAAATCATATGTGAATTACGATACTGAAGATTCATTTTCACTTTTTTGTCCACAAGCAAGTCTTCCTTGCAGATAGTGTTAGCCATTTTTTATGAACAATGAATTATTCAGTAACTGAGACAATTTACCCAGTATTTTAATAAACAAAGTAAAGAGTTATCATCATCAGACAAAATGAATTCAATATTCATGTGATGTTCAGACAGAAAATATAATGCAAGTATCATAATTTTTTCTGTTGCATTTAAGTTGAAATATGTATATTGCCTTTATTTTTATTGCATATAATTGTACTTAAACGCTTTACACCACATGTTTCTATTTCAAGTTTATACCATCCTTCCATTGATGCTTTTTCTTTTTGGGTTGCTGCAATCTGTGTTACTACCCCTGCCTTACAGTAGTCATTTATCATCGGGAACCCCATACTCCCTTTATGCACCTGGTTTGCCATTATTGACGTTTTGATCCTAGGTCTTTTCCCTCTCCAGACAAAATGTACAAATGCTCCTTAGGAATTTTAATGGTAACATGAGGAAAAGATAGATCCATCTTGGGAGGACATAGGATCTTACTGTATTAACTCGGCCCCACCACAATATATCATATGAGCGCCAGTTCTTCAAGTCTCTATTGGTTTGCTTTAACATTGATGTAAAATTTACTTCGGCCATTCGGTTTATATTCGTTGTTAATTTTACTCCTAAATAATGAAACTCTTTGGGGTTATTAAGTTTATAGATATCCTGAAGAATACCTTTCTCCTCTTTGTTCACATTGTTAAATTGTACTATTGATTTTGTAAAATGCAACCTATAATATGATAAAACTCCTGGCATAGACTTAACTGGATTGATCAGAGTAATTAAGATATCATTAGCTAACAAGGAGATTTTTAAGTCTCCTCCACCTACTGGATAACCCTCTATCAGTTTATTTTCTCTTATTTTAATTGCTAAAATTTCAATTGTAATACTATGCAAGATAAGAGAGAGAGGACACCCTTGTCTCGTGCCATTGGGCAGGGGAAAACACTCAAAACATATGTTTGGGCCCTCTGTTTTAGCTGTAAGGGTTTTATACAATGAGATAATTGTTGGATAAATCCATCCAGAAATGCCAAACGCCTCCAAAGACTGGTCCATGAAGCCCCACCTGACCCTGTCAAAATCTTTTTCAGCATCCAGTGACAGGAGCAGGAGAAGGCTCCTGTGTTGATTAGATGCATCACAATGTCAATCAGCCTTCGTATGTTGTTACTAGAGGATCGCCCTGGGATAAACCCTGTTTGATCCTGATGGATAATGCCTGGTAAAATTTACTTTAATCAAAGCGTTTTACATCCCCGTTTATCAGGGATGTAGGTCTATAATTCCTCACATCTACCGAGTCTTATCCTGATTGTAAAATCTGCAGCATGTTTACACATAACATTTCATGTGGGAGGGAACCTTTTTAACAACATAATTAAAAATATTTATCAAGTGATCCGTTATGCTTGTTTTCATCAGTTTATAACAACAAAGCCAGTTTAATAGTTTTACACTGTAAAAAATGCATCCTGTTTATTTTCTAGAAACATTATTTTATTATTAGACTTATAATATGGGGTTAATTAAATAAGAGCACTGCAAGATGACAGTGTTCTGGTTAAAGCATACGCACAAACTTTACTTTATAACATTTTTTTAATGAATGTAGCTACAATCAGAAGGAAGGACAATGGAAATATGAATAATGAGCAAACAGGCCAACAGCTATTAATTCTTAAAGAAATTTGAAGGCAGTTGTCAGTTCAGTGTTTAATGAACACATCTTACTATGTTTATGAAATCATTATCTCTGGACAAATTCAAAATGTGTATTGCATTTCCAATTAATAAAAGTTCAAGTACATTAAGTAATTCCATAATTGTTATTGATTATGTTGCTACATAAAGTATTTTGCTGCAATTTTGCTACCAAACATTTAACCCCATGAGAACTGGCCATTAGGGACATTTTCTGGACAAAGGCTGTTTTAACATTTCTGCTGTGTTTGTGTTTATCTGTACATATATATTAAATACTGTTTTTATCAGCATTAATAGTGCTTTCTTTTTTTTTTTTTTTTTTTTTTTATTTACAAAAATACAAGACATACAGTTAATAACAAGACTAACACATCCCAAGAGAGATTTGCTATTGCATCATTGGCTCTCATAGAGAGATAAAAAATTATATCAATCAGTTCTCAGGATACACGCAACAGGACTAACATGAGTGACGTGACGATATTACCCCTCCTTCATCTTATCAGTGTAAAGCAGCCAAGAAGCTACTACCTTATTTCTAACAGGGAGTTCCACTTATGCCATATGTTATTAAACTTTTTCATAGTTCCAGAGGCTAAATGGAAACCTCTTTCCATATCCCTTTGCATATTTATCTGCCTCTCTAGGTGAATCCAATCTATTTTATCCTGATGGTTCCATTTCCTGGCTATAAGTATTTTCATTGCCAGTAGCATCTGATTAATGATCCCATGGTGTCTTTTTGCAATTCCTCCCCAGTTTAAAAGGTTTAGTGCTCTCTGAGGGCAGGGATCGATCTCAATACCAATTATATCAGATAATTTCTTAAATACCTTTACCCAGGTGTCTTTTATCATGTGACACTCCCACCACATGTGGGACCAAGTACCACGATTTTTTCCACATCTCCAACATGTTTGTGAGTTTGCGGGATCTATCTTGTTCATTATAATTGGGATCCTATACCATCTATGGACCACTTTAAAATAAACTTCTTGAAGGTTCAAACAGTGGACATGTTTCCTGACTTCATTCCATGCCCTTATCCAACCATCTTGGTCGTTACTACCATTCAGATCTCTATCCCATTTTATCCATGCATTTATTGGAGTGGGGTTATTTGATTTTTTCAGGAATTCTAAACATTGTTTTAAGGCCCGAGTTCTATTTTTCCCGTTAAATAGCTTCATTAATTCTCCTCCCATATCTTTCCCATCAGAGTCCTTAAGTAGTTCTTTTTTTAGATAGTGTCCAATCCTTAAGTATTTGAATAGATCCTTTGGCATTAGATCGAATATTATTCTTAATTCTGAGAAGTTTCTAAGTTTCCCCATATGATATAATTGTTGTATAGTATTTATCCCTTTCCTTACCCAACTGCCTATTTCAATATCTTGAATATTCCTTTCTAATACTTCCATGGGTGCTGAGCTAATGATCTTCCCTTCTATACCCCATCTTTTCTTCAGTCCTTGCCATAGTTCTAAAATATCGCCCAATGGAGATCCCTCAATGTCCATTTTTAGATCTTTATGCACTACCTTCTTAACCCATAAGAGTTGTTCTAATGGAATCCCCCCAGTCAGTTCTGTCTCTATCTTATACCAATCCAGGGTTTTAGATTTGGTCCATTGTATTTTATTTATATGCATCAGCATACTTGCTTCCCACAGGGTCTTGAGATTGGGGATGCCCATGCCTCCCCAACGTTTATCCCTAAAGAGCGTGGCTCTGTTAATCCTGGGTTTCTTGCCTCGCCATATAAATTCCATAAAACTATTCTGAATATGATTAATCAATTCGTTATTAAGTTTCCCTGGGAGCATCCTGAGGAAGTATAGCCATCTAGGGAGGATGTAATCTTTTATAATATTAATTCTTCCCATCCATGAAATGGGTAGTTGACTCCACTTCCTCAGAGTGCCCAGTGTGGACCCCATCAAGTTTCTACAGTTTAATTCAAGTATATTTTGGCCTCCTACAGGTATCTCTAGGCCCAGGTATTCTATTGTATTATCCGACCATTTAAAGTCATACTCCTCCTTTAATTTCTCTTTTGCACTTTGGGTCATTGCTACGCAAACTGTTTGGGATTTACCCATGTTTAATTTATAATTAGAAACGCTACCATAGTCTGTTATTTCTCTAAGTAAAGTAGCCAGTGAAACCTCAGGATTAGTCAGAGTTAGCAGGATGTCGTCTGCATATAGTGAGAGCTTATATTCTCTATTATCTGTATTTATATTTATTCCCCTGATCTCTTTATTATTCCTAATTTTTTCGGCCAAGGGCTCAAGAGACATAATGTACAACATAGGTGCTAAGGGGCATCCTTGCCTTGTTCCATTGTGTATGGTTAACCAATCAGATTCAATACCCTGCCCTATCACCTTTGCGGTCGGGTTTGTATATAGAGCCATTATTGCATTTATTACCCCGGGTCCAAGACCCATCTTAACCATGGTTTCCTCCAGGAAGACCCAACTGACCCTGTCGAAGGCCTTCTCGGCATCTAGAGACAGGGCCAGCATGGGCCTCCTGGATCTATTAGCGTATTCGATTATATCACAGTTCCTCCTGGCGTTGTCCGCCGGGTCCCTAGCCTGCATAAACCCGTTTGATCCGTGTGCACAACACCAGGTAGACACAACTTCAATCGTTCTGCAAGTATGGCTGAATATATTTTGGTATCTATATTTATTAGTGAGATTGGTCGATAGTTTCCTATTCTTGTTGCATCCTTATTTGGCTTCAGTATAGGTATTATAAAAGCTTGAAGCATTTCCTATGGAAGGGATCTTCTTTCCTTAATAGAGTTAAATATATCTGTTAAGTGTATTATTAGAGATGTAGCCAATTCCTTATAGAATCTCCCTGAGAAACCATCAGGTCCTGGTGCTTTATTATTTTTTAGATGTAAAATAGCCTTCCTTACTTCCTCAGTTTCTATCGGTTGTTCAAGGGCTTCCCTTTGGAGATCGGAAATTTTCTTAAGGGGTATGTCATCCAAATAGTTTTTTATTAAGACCCTGTAGTTCCCTTCATTATTTATGGAATATAATTTCTTATAGAAATTTCTGAACTGCTCCCCGATTTGAGCAGGCGAAATAGCAATATCCCCATTATTTATTATCTTGTGTATCCTATTCGTGGCATTGTTCCTATGTAGTTGGGCAGTAAGTAGTCTGTCGGTTTTATTGCCCATGTAGTACCATCTTTGTTTTTGTTTAGTTAGGATGTACACTGCCCGTTTCATTAATAACCCATTGATTTTATCCTTGATCTGAGATATACTATCAATATATTCCTGTTCTATCTTGTTTCTATAATGTCTTTTTATATTCTCCAGTTCAATATATAATTCTGGTGGGATTTTAGAGGCAGTTTTCCTTAAATGTGCTGATCTACTTATCGCCCATCCCCTCGCCACACATTTATATGTGCACCATACTGATTCAATGGGTACATCTCCAGTCAGATTTTCCTTAAAAAAATCTCAGTATTCTTTTTAAGTTCCTCAAGGAACTCCACATCTGCTAGCAGCTCATTATTTAGCCTCCAAGTTTTGCTTTCCCTAATTTTTTGGTTCATTAATTCAATTATTACTGGGTTATGGTCGGACCAGGATATTTCTTGTATTCTAGTTTTTTTACATACGTGTACAGTCTTATTCATCCCAAAAATCATATCTAGTCTAGAATATGACTTAAATGGTTTAGAAAAGAAGGTGTATTCCTTACTATCGGGGTTCAATGTTCTCCATAGGTCATAGATCTTATGTTTTCCCATAAGTTCTTTCATGTCCCTAGCTAATCCATATATTGATTTATCTAGGACAACTCCTTTAGGAACCAGCTTATCCAGCAAGGGATCAATAATACAATTGAAGTCTCCCGCAAGGATAAAATGTCCCTGTACATATTCCAAGCATTTCCTCATAACCGAATTCAGGAAGTGTATTTGTCCCTTATTCGGGGCATAAATATTCAGGAGTGAATAAATAACATCTTCTATTTTACAGACAAGAAATACAAATCTACCCTCCTTATCCTTTTGTTCATATATCAGTTCAAATTTGACATCGCTAGAGACTATGATAGCTACGCCTCTTTTTTTTTTGTTCGGGTAGAGATGAGAACACCTTATGTGGATATTTCTTCCATGCTAATTTATTTGCAAAATCATATTTCCAGTGTGTCTCCTGTAGCATCCCAACTGTGATCTTATTCTGACACATAAAATTCATTAGTGTTATCCTTTTATGGGGGAGATTTAGACCCTGGGAATTCAGGGACATTATTTTCAGGCTACCCATCTACCTAAATTATAAATTCGCTCCTTGTTATTATGTACTTATCAGTTATCACATTATCTTTAGTACCGTATCCTGTCTGGGGGGGTGCAATCGTCACGTCACGCAAACATACAGAAGTTACAAAAAACATTAGAGACATAAAACAATTTCCAATATGGGACATTTTCCCACATAGATTTCCCATCTCTTTACCCTTCACTTATCCCAAAATGAAGAGTTCTAGCGTGTGGGTGAGCAAGAGGTATTGTAATTTTCTATCATTGTCTTATCTTTTACCTGATTTAATATTTTGATACTTTTTATGCTATTTTTTATTTATTTCTGCTTATTTCTTATTTTTATCATTTTACCTTATTTGTATTCCTTATACCTGTTTCTATCTTCTCAATGGCATTGATGTAACTTAATGGTGGCCCGTAGGGGTCTTCGGGAGCGGGACTAGGTCTATCATGTTGTATTTTGCGGGGCGCCTTCTTATACATCTAAATCCATTATTAACCTTAATGTGTAAACAAAAAAAAACAAAAAAAAGAAAATCTACATACCTTAAAATAAAAAAATAAAAAAAATAAAAAATTAGTGACCCTAATGAATTCATTTCTTTATTCTAAGTTAGATTCTTATAAAGCTTAGACCTGACATCAATGTCTGTGCTCGTGCATAGGCATATTGCCAATTTAGCTATAGGTGATCATTGCTTACTAACTTCCCCTTAATCCATGCTATCCCCTATACAAAAATATATAAAGCATAATTTGTGTGTAGTAATCCAATATAGTGTGCCCTAGTGATATTGCCCTCCGATCTATCGAATAGTCAATTCTTATTCCACATATTTTACCATTCAAATACCTTATTTCCACCAAATCGTTAATATCCCATTGTGGGTCTTATCTTCGTGATTCTATATGAAATCTTTTAGTACCTCAACTGTGCTAAATCTAATTTTAATTCATTTCTTAAGGCCTTAATCTATCCCCATACTATAAATGGTGCTTACATCTATCCCGATGTTATTATCAGTGTATAGCCTACTTTCCGTCCTATATGGAGTGATGTTCCCTATTATAGTATATTTAAATAGTGATTTTGTGTCAATAAAGTAGGCCTTCTTCTATTCTAGTATATCATACCAATTATGTGAGTGACACCTCCACTAACCTAATAGTTACCTAACAGATGAATGGAAAGTTATTCCTGCGAAGTGACAGGCCCGTCATCACCTATAGATCCATTATTCTTCCTTTGCCCCGATCTATTCAACCCCCCCCCCTTCCTCCCATCTCCCTTCTACACCCACCGAATAACTTCCTAATGTTGACTTTC
This sequence comes from Pelodytes ibericus, assembly GCA_036172795.1. NCBI lineage: Eukaryota > Metazoa > Chordata > Amphibia > Anura > Pelodytidae > Pelodytes > Pelodytes ibericus. The sequence continues at coordinate 90,526,609 of CM069860.1, forward strand.
TTCTGCCAACAAGAAAAAGAAGAAAGAAAACCCCAGTGTCCAATAAGTCTTTAAATGTCCGAATTCACTGGGTTTTTTTCAAGCCAGTCCATTGCATGTTTCACTTTCTCGAACGTATAGATTTCTTCCTTAAATCTTATGCATAGCTTTAGGGGATATCCCCACCAGTATTTTATTTGTCTGTCTCTCAGGTTGTCGGTCACCAGCGAAAAAGCTCTTCTTCCTTGGCGCGTATTATATGATATATCTTGGAAAAATGATAATTGCTTTAATCTTTGATCTTTTGAGCCCAGGGCTCTCACCCTATCCATTACTTTTTGCTTAACCCCAAAGGCTGTAAAGCGTATGATCACATCCCTGGGTTGTTCTTCCCCAATCCCATTTGGTTTCAATATTCTATGTGATCTTTCAATGTCCATAGGGCCAACTTCAATTTGCATATCCAGCTGTTTAAATAAATCTATCAAGTATGTTGTCATTTTCTCTCTTGTTATAGATTCTGGGATGCCTCTTACGCGAATATTTTTGCGACGGGCTCTGTCCTCCATGTCATTATATTTTAATTCCAAGGTTTCAAGCTTTTTATTTAATTGCTTTAGTTCCTCCGAGTTGTCTTTTTGTTTTAACTCATTGAGTTCAATTTTCTCTTCTATTTTAGAGACTCTCTCCTTAACTAGAGACATTTCAGTCTTGAAGATGGATAGAAAGTTATTGAGCTCTTGTTTTATTTGTTCCATCTGTGAGTTTAGGCATTGATGAAGATAATCCTGGGTTATCATTTGTGTTTCCCCCTCTCCGGAGCTGTCCATTCCTAATCTAGTCATCTCACATTCGGAGGCTTCCATATCATTAATAATACTGGCCGTTTTATCAAGATCTTTGGGGCTTTTCCCTGTTTGCGGGGAAAAAATTGAGTCAATCTTGCCATCCCTCTTAGTTACAGTATTTTTTTTTTCTCTCTCCTTGTCTTTCTTTGGAGGGATTTTTTGATCTGCCCCCCGTTTATTCACCATCATTATTTTTGCTCACCAGAAATTATCAGATTTATTGAAGTTATTAATTTCTATAGTTAGCTTCCAATGAATGATGGGTCTATCTGCGAGTGTATGTATTAACGGGGTTTCCAGAATATAAACTCTTAACAATCCCGCCTCCACCAGAAAGGCTGAACGTATGCACTATGCAGTAAGTAAGGACCATATAGCAAGACCGCTATTTCTATCAGACCATATAAAAAACGCATAGAGTAAAATGTAGAGATACTTATCCGATGTCAGGGCTCTATTTGCTTCCTTCGCTCCTTCGGAAGTTATGTCTGTTTTATTCTTGGGTCTCTCTGGGGTCCAGTTCAGATGAAAATTTCCAGCGTTAACCAGTGCTGGACTCCGTTTAGTAATCTGTCCGTTTAAGATACACTGGTTCAGGCTTATCTCCCTGTAGCACCTGGACGTTTCCACCCTCCAACTGTAGTGATCAGAGGGGGACCAGCGCCGGATTCCCCAGCTCCGTTAAATCTCCCGATCGGTCTCACCGGCTTCACGTACCTCCGGTTGCCACTCACATCCACGAGGTATACTGATATTCCCTTCCCGACTCCCCCGGAAACCACCGCTTCCGATAGTGTCTCGGGGTTGCGAGATTCTCGAATTCAGTCGCTCTGTGGAGTCGCCTTGAACCGGGGTCTTTAATAGAAAATATTCCTCAGGTAAAAGTCAACGCCATTCAGCTTTCCTCGAACCTCTGCCTCGCACCACAGGACGCTCCGCCCACGTCAGCGTCCTACGTCATCTCACCATCCATCTAATAGTGCTTTCTTAAGATACAATTGTGTTCATAATATCATATAATTTACTATAAAAAATCATAAAATATGATGAAAAAAAAAGCCAAAAAAAAACAAGTTTTCTAACTTTGACCTGAAAAATCTTTTATGAAATTTCAAACAATGGCAAACAAACAATTAAAAATACCCTATATAGTTTCTAATATTTATTCTGAGTTTTCAAAAAGGACCAGAGATTTTAGTGTGACCAACATGTGGTTGTGTAAATATAATGTTCCTCTTTGTCATTTAGTGCACCCACACTCATTATATGTTGGTTTTAAAAGGACAGAGAGAGCTTTCTTTCAATACAATATACATATATCTAATCTATAATTTAGTGTTAAAAATTCGTAGAAAGACAATTCTGAAGAAAAAAAAATTGTGCACCTTATCCCTCCTGAAGTTTATTTGTTCCAAATCTCTTAGATGCCAATCTTTTGTCCATTTAGATCTTCCATGAAGGGAAAATGTAACTTGGCTGTCGGGCCCCCTATGGTCGTGGATCTTGAATTAATGCCCACATTACCCAATGAATAAGTTAGCTCTCAACCTTCATGCTTCCAAGTTTATAGTTCTTTGTCTTGTACAAAACAAATCTTTTGAGCATGAATGTTGCAGAGTTTTTGAATAACTACTAAAGTATTATATTCTCTTTTAATTAACAACTTGACTGCAATTATTCAAGCAAATTTGAAAACCGGCTCAAAGGAATAAAAATAAACTTTGAAATACAATGAACTGAATGTTGAAGACCTCATTTACAACAGAGCTAGGCTACATTGCCTAATAAAGAAAATATTTATGTTATAAGTTACTGTCTTAATTTCATTACTGTTTCCAGAAATCATTTATCATGTTGAGTATAGATTATTACGGCATCAAAACCAGAACTTGGTGAAAGCCAGGACTCTCTGGGATTGTTCAAATTAAATAATCAGACCCTGACTGGACCTCGATGTCCTTGTCTGCATTTGTGGTAACCTGGGGAGACTCCCACTGACTGAGAAATTACTGGCATTGACCTGGAAAGGCGAAAGATATATGTAAGCTAATCTAGAAAGACTCAGCAGGCCTAAGACTACTTACTCACTGACCTGAAATAATTATAGTTTTCAGCCTTGGCAGCTAATTAACAAAGTCTTTCCCATATAGCTTTGGGGCAATTAGAAAAAAAGTAGGTACTTTCTTTCAAAACATAGTACAGAAGAGACCGGAATAAACTTATCTGTAAAACTTTTTAAAATAGTGACTCACACACCAAATATTTTAAGTACGTTCATTTCTATTGTTCGTGATCATGAATGTGTATAACAATCAATTCTAAAGCTGTATATGAGGTTCTTTTTTTCCCTAAGTAACACCTAAGCACACTCATACAAACACACACAATGGGAGCTATTCACAAAAAGTGAGGTGCAGGTGAGGTGGAGTATCTCAATAGCTTAATTATGCATGGTATGTATGGTTAAATCCCTAAATACAGAATAAATGTTCATCTTACCTCAATTTCAATTTGCTTGAAACATACCTGTACCTTACTTTTTATGAATAGCCGTCAAAGAGCTGTAACATTTAATTGGCTGACCTATCTAAAACTTTTACATTGATTATTTTATATAAATTACAATGCCTCTTATATGTTTGTAATATCTACTAAAACTGAAATTGCAGTATCACCTGAACCCAATCAGCAATGTCTTCTAAAAATTCAAATAAGAAAGTACGAGTGATAGACATGTCCAATTTCAGGAGTGAAACTATCTAACTATAATACAATATTATATAGTCCTATTTGGACTTTTTGAATCAATGCTATTTGTTTATCTTATGTGGAGAGCCCTACAAAACATGTGTACATAGTGAAAACAGCATAGTGTGGTGCTGATATTATTGGTTCACTGAATAGAGAGAAGGAAGACATACAAACAGACATAACATGCTCCAAAAGCATTAACAGTTCTAACAATTTTGAGTCATATAACTATTAATAAAATCATGCCTGGCTATTTTTTGTAATTCGTTTTTTTTTTACATTTCAGTTAGCAGAGATCCCATTTGGAACACTTGTTTAACAAGCAGGTAAAACTCCATGTCTCTTACTTCAACCAAGTGGTCCTGTTTTTCCATTGTATCTTGGGTTAAGAGCCATGTTTCCCCAGCAGATGACATGGACGGCTCTGTATATGCATTAATCATCATACCTCACCTACAAGTTAAGAAACAAATTGTTGTATCATTTGGGGTTCTAGAGGTGTTGTTGGAGTAATTTTGATGATGAAATGTTGAATTCCCATTAACATTCCATTGCGATCTAGCTAATGTAAATGGAAGGGAATGATAATATTCACCATGTTTTTGTTTTACTGATGATTATTGATAAATTGCACATTATCATGAATCACATTATCCCATTATCATAGATTTTGAAAGAAACAAGAAACCATCGGGCCACAGTGATAAAACATCTACGTGGTAGTCTGACTGTGTAGCACATCACCACATCATACCACCAGTGCAATACACCCCTGCTGTCCGCACATCACTACTACGTCAGTGTAGTGGTCACAGGGGTCCCCTGGCCACCAAGGATGGTGTGTCCATTTGTGGTGGTGACCTTTGTGACTACTGCCCTAACAAGTGGTGTGGAAGCAAAGCTGGTATGGTGGACAGTGGGGTTGAATTGCACTGGTTTTATCATATGGTGATGTGCTCTGTGGTCAAAGTGCCACATGGCAATATTTCCACAATGGTTTCTAGTCGTGTCCCTGCCTAATGCACTCACATATCTAAATTTATTCTTTCATTTCAACAGTGGAGAATAGTGTATTGCCAATTAATGTTGCCATCCACAGTGTGGACATGAAATGAAATTATTTTTTATATTATTAATATATTATAGTAGACATTTGTACACAAATGATCTAGTGGCTTTTATCAGATAACGTTTTACACTATGAAAATACACAATTGTATACAAATATGCAACAACAAACCTTTCACTTTCCAAAGCTATTTAAACTCATTTGAGTAAGTACACTTGTCAGTTCAAGGATGTTTTGATTTGTTGCTCTTGTTAGATGTGTCATATTGTGCTTTGAAAACAGCTAGCAGGCCAATTAGCCCAGGCAGTGACTATGTAATGTAAGATTATAGATTATTAAATATTATTTTTGAGACTGGTACTAATTGAGACTATGAGAATTTGAAATACTGCACAACAGAACACCTATACATAATCCTGTTACTCATCCCTGCCAATGTGTCTCATTATTTTTACAATTTCAAGCGGCTGTCAGCGTGAATAACATGTATTACACGTGTTACTATTTCTATACTGATTGACTACAGTTTAATAGTGCTATTCCTTGTTAATATATGTGTACAAGGAAGACGAGTTGAAGACAGTTGGAAGTAATTTAGAACAGTGGACTCCACGTTGTAAAAATAACTACTAATGCAGTAAATGTGGTGTTGAAAGTGCTTCTCCTGGAGCAAAACTAATTTAAAGAGGGGAATTAAGCAGGCCGTGTGTATGCCGGAGGGACTGCGTGGTTACTGTTGCAGTTGGAATCTAGATATGTCCTGTAAGTTTTATCACACACCAGCAACACCAAACTTCCAAAATGGTTCTGTTATTAGGTGTATTTCTTTTAATTGTCGCTACTAGTGGCTTGAAATGTCTTATTAAATTCTAATTGGAACATTGGAAAATATGGAACATTTGTTTTTTGCTTTTTTTTTTTAAATATTGCAACTGCAAATAGAGGTGTAGTATTTGCTTTTGTCATTTTTTTGACCCACAAAGGATTATTTCTTTGATTAACAATAGAAAGAATGGTCACTATAAAACAGTGTTTCATTGCTACCATTATATCTATAGTACTGAATCAAATAAACTCTTGCAGATGTAACCTTTAAATAACAAATAGTTTTGTTATACTGTTTGCAGATTAGAGTTAGTTTAGTACTTTGATGTAACTATTGTTATTATGAAGCACCAACATTTCTATGGTGTAGTAAGTTACAAACAAGATGACCTTCAGGTATATATAACATAACAAGATAATGGCAATATAAGCAACAAGATTCACAATAACTTCTGTTAGTGCTTGCATACCTGTGAATCACTATAAACATCAGTAAGAGTAAAATGGTTTATCTGAATTCTGAAAATCTTTACAACCTTGATTTGTTTTGTAGATAGCTGGAAAAAAAGGAGTAGCTAAGTATTGCCAGAAAATCTTTGTACATTAAATGTGTGAAATGCATTCTTAGTGAATTGAGTCACTCTACCATTTCCGGCATTGATTTACATGCTGCTCCATTCATGCTTTGTATGATCTCGACGTATCATTGGTACTTTCTGACACATATCTGATCCTGACGGAAGCCCTATACATTATTGGTCAATCTTACAGTCCCATCCTTGTATTGAGACAACTTGCTGTACAAGTACTTTCTCAATTTAAGTTTGATGTTCTGTGTACCAACTTCAGCTTCACTCTCACTTCACTTGATTTCCTTCTGTATGAACCATTTGCTGATTCTTCAACCTCAATGTGGATTCTCTTTTTGTTCCTAACACACAAATTCTTCTGTTGTCCCAGTAGCTGTGTGCATCCAGGGCCACTATCAAATGTTTGGGTCCCTCACAGCAGTGGTACCCAACCTTTTTGGGGATTGGAAGCAGTTGGTCAATATGCAAGTAGTTTGCCACTCAGTATGCCAGTATTTAGCCATTTAATATGCCATTATTTAGCCATTCAAAATGCCAGTATTTAGCCATTCAATATTCCACTATTTTGTCACTCGATATGCCAGTATTTAGCCACTCAGTATGCCAGTATTTAGCCATTTAGTATGCCAGTATTTAGCCACTCAATATGCCAGTATTTAGCCATTCAGTATGCCAGTATTTTGCCACTCAATAAGCCAGTATTTTGCCACTCAATATGCCAGTATTTAGCCACTCAGTATGCCAATATTTAGCCACTCATTATGCCAGTATTTTGCCACTCAATATGCCAGTATTTAGCCATTCAGTAAGTCAGTATTTTGCTACTCAATATGCCAGTATTTTTCCACTCAATATGCCTGTATTTAGCCATTCAATATGCCACCTTTCCCCCGTTCCCCAGTACTTACCTCCTTGCTGCTCCGTGTCCCCGGTCATCTCCTCTGTACAGCGACAAAGAAAGGGGTGGGTGCTACAACGCCCAAGAACAAACAGTACTGCAATAGTCTGTCCTTTAGGATAACACCTACTCGGGAGACAAAATACACAAGGTGACAGTGCGCTATATGTGCTATAAAGTGACAGTGTAATCAATCTGCTGTGCAGGAAATACAGGATATATACCCAATATCTTAAAAACAATGAAATATAAAACACTCACATATAGTCCCTTGACATGGGACAAAACATAAATGTAAGTGGCAGCTTTCTTGTCCTGGTTCGATACAACCTCCACAGGGGATATGCAATGATCAACCTCCAAGGAACAAGAGATGGTGTTAGTAGAAAAAAGTGTAATTTAATATAAAGTGCAAAAAATACCTTTTAAACTTAAAATCTGTAACATCAGCAAAGGGTCATAAAACTGGAACAATGGTAAACAAGGATCTGGTACAATCTCGTATGAGTGTTGCTTGATCTACGCGTTTCGCCCGTTTAAATGGGCTTCCTCAGGATCCAGCCTAAATGGGCTTCCTTGGAGGTTGATCATTGCATATCCCCTGTGGAGGTTGTATCGAACCAGGACAAGAAAGCTGCCACTTACATTTATGTTTTGTCCCATGTCAAGGGACTATATGTGAGTGTTTTATATTTCATTGTTTTTAAGATATTGGGTATATATCCTGTATTTCATGCACAGCAGATTGATTACACTGTCACTTTATAGCACATATAGCGCACTGTCACCTTGTGTATTTTGTATATGTGTTTTACTGCAGTATTTTGGGATAACTGCTAGACAAGTTGCAGCTTGTGCAAAACTTTCTCTAGCGCCACCTGCCTCACACCAGTTCCATTGTCTTGACCTACTCGGGAGAGTAACTCCATTTTTTGCCTGCTTACACCATTAGCATATCAGACTTATCCCACCCATAAGGGCAGTCCAGATCCGAAATGCATGGCTAGTACCCTCTACACGGGGAACACAGCAAACCACAGACATACGTTTTGGCCTACATTGGCATCGTCAGTGTGGTATGGCTGATGATCCTCTAGGTGCAAGCAGGCCAGGGACCCACGGCCGTAGCATACCCTGTTACTTATGGCGACAAAGAAAGGGGTGGGTGCTACAATGCCCGAGTACAGTCTCCTCTGTACAGTCTTCCCTTCTGCTGGGGAGGAGGGAAACACAGCCACCGGATGTGATGTAAGGTCATATCCTTACAATTCTATATATGCAATTCTTATTTTTTTAAACTTGTTTGAAGCCACGCGGCTGGAGGGGAGCACAGAACGCATGTGGCCTGCATGTGGCCTGGCTAAACAGAGGCCGCAGCCCGGTGATGGGCCACGGCCCGTGGGTTGGGGACCCGCTGCCTTACAGAACAAATGGTTTTCCCCTCCAGTTATCCTGCCCTCTTTTCATTATTGCCCCCACATTCCTTGCCATTTCACCCACAGCACCTAACCCAAGGTAGTTGTTCAGGGTTTGGGAATTATGGGCGCCATACACCAATAGTGTTCTTTTTACCACTCACACTAACATTGTTGTAGCACTATATTATTTTGGCATGCATTTGAATTCAGTGCAACAGGGAGGTCATCTGGTTTGAAATAGCCATCCTTCTTTCAAGCAGTGAACCTAAAATCTGTTCTTATGTTTAATATGGTCATGGAGATTCCTTTATGTCCTAAGGACTTATATTGTACTTGTCTGTGGTCTTCGTGCATACACCATTATGAGTCTTTGGAATTTGTAAATATTTTAGTTAGAAAAATGAAATACTTATTAGTTTTACATATAATAAGGGGGTAATTATTATGTAATCTCCTTTTTTTAATAATTGTATTGACTAAGGACTTGCTCTAGATCCTATTTTTTCCAAATATTTCTGCTGAGGAGTGACACAACCTAACCTATGGGGGTGGTGGTGGTGGTAGTGGTTATTTTATTGGCTTTATTTTTAATATTTGTAACTTAAAGACTGATATGTGGGTTGCTATGTATCCATACCATTAATCCACAGGGTAAAGCTTCTTCTCATGCATCAGTGATTAACCCATGAATACATTTCAAGTAATTAATCTAGGCTAGCCACAGTCCATTTTGAACTTTAAACCTTTAATTAAATATGTTTAAAGATACATTACTGTGATTTGTAATGGAATGTTGCAGATATACTGTATCATGATTGATTTGCCTTGGATAGGGTACCTCAAGTTGCAGAGCTCTTCAGGCAAAAAACACTTTGCCAATTTATAGCTAATGTGCCTAAATTGTAAAATATTTGCTGCAGAGAGAGCACTGGCTGTTTAGGGAAAAGATGACAAGGCAGACTATTTGGGGGCACTAGCTAGCTGCTTTGTGGCAATGATGACACCATCAAGCAGTGTGGGGGCACTGAGGGGCTGTCTGTTGGCATATATTGCACAGACAGGTTGTTTGGGGACACTGACAAGCTATTTGGTGGGAAATATGGCACAGGCAGGTTGTTTGGGAGACAAAGAAGGCACAGCAACTTGTTTGTGGGCAACACTGGCACTGACATGCTGTTTAGGGGCAAAGCTGGCACTGTGGAAAGTGAGGGTGATGGCACTAGTTGTGCCATGTTGTATGGTGAATTTTAGCGAGGGACCTTTGGGCAATTTTTGCACCGGAGACCTATGGTTTCTAGTTATGGAAGTGTGTAAGTTATGTATGTGTGTGTGTCTATGTAAATGTGTGTGTCTATGTAAGTCTGTGAATGTGAGTATGCAATGTGAGTATAATGAATGGAGACTCTGTCTCTGTGTAGTGAAATGCCGACAACCTATAAACCGAAAGTTCGGTTTATAGGCTGTCGGCTAATGTAAGTACACGGTAAGTAAATTTATGAATGGAAACTTTGTCTTCGTGTAGTGAAATGCCGACAGCCTATAAACCGAATGTTCGGTTTATAGGCTGTCGGCTTATGTAATACATGTAATCCTATTGCTATTCTATAAACCGAACTTTCGGTTTATAGAATGCCAATAGACTTACATGCATTCCATAAACCGAAAGTCGTTCGGTTTATGGAATGTAAGTGTACTATGCTATTGTATTCTATAAACCGACTCTATTTCGGCTTGTAGAATGCAATAGTACTACGAATGGATGAATGAACGAATGATTTTTGTTTATTAATCATTCGTTCATTCGGCTTTCGTTAGCCTAGCATTTTCGTTATTCGATTTTCGGACGAATGGACGAAAATGCTATTTTTGGACGAAAATGCATTCGTCCGAAAACTAATGCACATGTCTAGTATGCACATGTGTATGTCGGACCTGGTGGATGTATTTTAATCTTAGACCACAACGTCATAATCAAAGGCTTTTGGCTGAATTGGCATCATGGAAAGTGTTTTCTATTATTAATTAAACTTCTCATGATGCCACACCAGCAAAAGGCTTGCATGATGCTTGTTGAGCATCAAAGAAATAGTAGTCCACCGCAGCAGTAAATATTGATTGGAGTTTATCGCTGCCTAGAGCAGCAAGAGACGTTGCAGTGGTCCTGGTCAGGTATTTCAGTGTCTGTGCACTGCCCAGGTATACATATATCCTTTCAAACTGCCCTGCACTTCAGCACATCAGGCGTCAGTGCAAAAGACATCAAGCTGCCACCCACCAAATACCAGGCAAGTCCTATGGCATTTGCTGCCAAGGTAGCTGGGGCAAGTCCTGTCAATGTTATGTGGCTGCAAACAGGTGCTGTGGGGCAAGTAAGTAAGGGATGTGGATAATGAAGGCAGGGCATGATAACTGGAATAAATGGGGCAGAGAAAGGTAAAAAATATAAGGAATGCATGTTTTCAAAAACATTTTTATTATCTGATAACTATTTATTGTTAAAATGTGCTGAACAAAAAAATTATAGTGCAATGCTATGGGGGTGGTATAATGATCTAGGGATCACAGTTCAATTTCTGTGCATTCCTGTCCATGAATTATACACAGCCTAAATGGAAAAAAAACTGCCTAAATGGAAAAAAAACTGCACTCCATACAGCCGGTACTTATACCAGTGCGGCTTGAGCTCAATCTCCAGGGTTACAAAGTGTCACATGATACTCAGCCCCCTTGCATCCCAGGACCTTTAAAATGCTGTGGACCTTTTTCCTTAAATTAGGGTCCCTGTTTTAGATCATATTTAGATAGAGACAGTTAGCAAGTAGATCAGCCCCCAGGCTTAACAAAGATGCATGGATGCTGCCAGTATGATACTAAAATAGATTTTACTAGGTGTTTACATTTGTGCTACTATATTAGTGTAATAGTAGCTCTTCAAATAATTTAAATTTAACACATCATACTTGCAAGTCACTGTAACAGACCTCTGGTTATAATACTATTCTTACTACCAGGGTTAGGCATTCACATTGTATGTGGAGGACATTTACTGAACATTGTGACAGACAATTATTCTGATGTTCTGTAGACTTGTTCAGACCTTCTCAGACCTTGCCACTGACTTTAATATTCTTGTACTTACACTTTGCCTATCCTTGCATCTGTCCTTTTGTGAGTGTCACCGTTAGAATTATGCTTAACTCGGTTCACTTGTCATATGCATGTTCTCTGGACATCCAAGAGTCACACCCAGTAGTTTATCTTCCACAAGGCAAAAAAGGCACTCGCTTAGGGTGGCGCTTTTCCAGGGGCGGGACTTTGCCAGAGGGTGTTAAAGCACACTTCTGGTGCTTCAAACATTTTCAATCCCTCCCCCACCATTTAGCAAGCTTTAGCTCCTTCTAATTAATCGGGGTGATGGGGGCATGTAATGGGGGTGATGGGGCATTTAGTGTGTATGCAATGTGGGTGATGGGGGTATGTAATGGAGTGATTGGGCATTTAATGTGTGTGAAATGTGGGTGATGGGGCATGTAATGGGGTGATGGGGCATGTCGTGGGTGTGCAATGGGTGGGGGTGGTGCCCAAATTTTGTCTGCCTAAGGCAGCACAAAACCAAGATACACCACTGGTCACACCAGATGATAACCTTCCCATACATAATTCTTTGTAAATTTATTGTGAAATGCCTGGTCCATGTTTCCCATTTCTAGAACCTTGGCTTCATCATAAAGTTGAAATATTTGCAGTTCTTTTAATTCATATAACAAAGTGCGCTAAATAAGACTGATACAGTAAAACAATTATGGCTTCATCGAGTTCATAATTAATTTTAGCAAATATTGTCCCAAAGAGCATGTGCTTTGCTGCACTGGTCACTAGGTTATGTTTGGTAATTATATATTTTGTCTGTCATTATTTCGTCTAGGCCGGATATTCCTTACATAATTTATTCAGTGGAAAGAAGGCTTCATCTCTGTTTCTCTTATACCTTTCACTTAAGACTGTTACTCCTCCCAAGATACCACAGATGTATGAATTTATAAGACAGGTTTCCGGAACATCCACAAATGAAATGAACCCTGTAACATCTGGTTAACACTTTATGTCATATTCACAGCTGGTAGTTGGGTAAACTCCAAGTGAATGTCTTTTTCAGCCATTACTGTTAACATGAAATATATGAACCTAGCGCTCATCAGTCCTGAAAAGTAGAGACTGATGTAATATTTTCAGAATATTTCTTTTCATTTTAATCCCCGGGAGAGCTGCTTGTCCTTGCTGATACATCTTCATTGCAAAACACACTTATCTTCTCCGTCATTGTTATGAGGCAAGTGTCAAACCATCTGTGCCTGTATAAGTGTGTATATGGATAGCTGCAGTATTTAAGACAATAAAGCATGTATATAAATTGTGTGCAATTAAAGATTTGTATACAATATAACAGTTTTACAGAACTATAACAAATTCCCAACGGCAAAATTTAAAAAAAAATGTATTTTTGTTATTTTTTTCTTCTATACAAGGTGGGTGGATCCAGCAATGAAAGGGGTTAATACATGCAATAAAAACATTGTTCCAATCTAGTTAGATTTTTTTTCTGCTTCATTACATTAGCTCCCCTCCCCCCTCCTGCTTGAGAGTTGTCGAATGAGAACACACACTCCCTCTTAGCCTTTCTGCTTTTAGCTATAATTTGCACATAATGGAACAGCCAGAGGGGGGTTTGATCAATGACCTCTGTCTCAGAGATGCTATTCCAAGGGAAACACATCTGCCAACATAAAGTATTGGAGCAATCATAGCTCAGTGAGCGTCGTAATAAGCAACTGTTACACTGGAGCCATCAGTCATGTTCAGTTACAGACCTGAAAGGATATGGCACCTCAGGGAGCAATGTCCTTCCATAAATTTGGGCAGCAATGAAGAATGATTTGCAATCAAGTAATAAAATAACTAAAAAAAAGGTCCACCATGCATACTAACATTCAGTCAGCTGACAAAGGAAATAGGAAAGTGGGGGGGGGGGGGGGGGACTTGGCATTGTTTGCTCGTTATGTAAACTACAGCTGTCCAAACAATTAAGATATGATTTTGGGAATTCTCTTATAAAAATTTACTAACAGTGCTTCCACTTGTGAAAGTGACATTCCTCTTTATCAGTAAAGTACATTTCATTAAGGTAAAGCAGTTTCATCTCGCTTAATGGCAGCAATTGCTTAACCTTATGGCGAGAGTATATAATCAACATGAAAATGAATGTCACTCCATTGTGGCAGTTGGTGTGGATCCTATTGGTGTGGTAGAAAGACAAAGGGCAATATAATGAACTACAAGGCTCTCCCACCATCAAATCATAGACGCATTAGAGATGATGCTAAGTACACACAAGAGCATCACAAAGTGACTACATGAATATTTGAACAATGTCTCCAAACTTTGCAAAGGATCTTCTAAGGATGAACACTCAATTTGAAATATATATTCTTTACAGATAATTTTGGGTAAATATTTAGATCTGTTGGCAGTAGTAATGATACATAAATAAAGGCGAGTAGAAATAACCATATTTTAAAGTCAACATTTAAAAAGATAGTTTATATTGTCATTCATTAAAGAAATGTAGGTACAAATTAATGGGTGTATCTGTAGTAACGCTAGTTTACATATCGGAGAAAGAAGGATTAGGCTGTGTTATGGAAACAGAAAGCAATTTTGCCTTTGGTGTCAAGAACCCAGTTTAAAGAAAATCAAAGTCAAAATCAGAAAGAATTATTGTTATGGCCACAGAATCATTGTTATGATCACAAGCTGATTTAAAGACCTGGAGGTATGATAACATCCTTTGGTCAAAACAAAGCATGATCTATCAGTTCGGAATCTCACTACAAGGCCAAGCAAAGCTAACCTTTAATTTATGACATTTTTTGAAATTATAATATACTTCTATAATACAATAGTACTTTAATTTAAAAATTGAGGGTCACTGGACTGCCTAAATAAATTACGAATTTGTTTTGGAGATTGTCCCACCTTCTGAGAAACCACTGCGTTTTTATGTGAAAGGAGCATATTTGTCATCAAACCTCCCATTCACCGAATCCATAACACTCACATACAGCATATTATGGATGGTTTTATGTGAAGGAACCTTTGTTTTTCGATACAGTATTCCTATTCATTGTTGCAATTTCTTTTAATAAGATAATATTATTTATTTGTTAGAAGTTACTACAAAGAACCGATAATAATGGGCATTTACATTTTGTATTGTGATATACATCCTGTGGTTTTTATGTGTGACTCACATTATATCCATTTTAAGGCTTTGTATAATTCCTCTGTATGCTAGTCTTATAAAATGTATCAGAGAGTATGTTCACACTTAGTGTTTTGCTTTCCTGCTAACCTGAGAGGTATAGCCACCCACAATAATTGCCTGCACATAAATGTATAAATATAGTGTTTGGATGTATATTCAGTAGAGTTATAGTAGCACAAATACAATAGGAATATCTTCTACACAAATCTGCAACAGCTGTACAAGATACAGTATTTATGAGCTGGATATTCAAGGCCAGATACTCCTTTTGTAGTCCATTGTACACATCAGGGTGTTTGGTGTCACGTTTCATGTTTCATTGAAATGGCTGTATAAGTGTGTAGTTTATGGTGCATTTGTAAACATTTTCAAGCAATTATTTCACTCACTTCATAGACACGTGGTGCTTCAGTAATGCTAGTGGAAGTTAGTGTTAGTGATATCAGCTATGTATATTTTAAAGGATATTTTTTTGTAATGGGTTTGGATTGAGGAACTTTTTTGTCCTAGATCCCCTCATGTTTTTTAAATTGTTTTCTTTTTTTTTCGTTTTACTACTTTTTAACTATTAGTTTGAGTTGATTGATCAGACACACACAAAGACATGATAAACACAAATTATGCCATTAACTTTGTAATCATAGAAATAGTATATTTTACTTTATTAGCATCACAATTTGCAGGTGCAGATTTTGAACGAGCAAACTTTTAAATAAAATCTAATAACATTTAGACCTTAACCCTGAACCCATGAACAATGATACACTAATATAGTGTGTGCATCTTTATTTGCCAATCATCTCCATTGTAAAAAGAGACTTTCAGATTACTTACCTATATCAATGCTTCATTATTTGTATTAATTCCATTAATTCACATCAAGCAGAAAGCAAAGGGATATTTAAAAAAAAAAAAAAAAAAAAGTATTGGAGTTTAAAAAACAAACAGTAAATTACCTTGGACCAGACATTGTAAAATGTAGGCCCTAATCTATCACAGCAATGCAGAAAGAAAAAAGCAGTAAATAAAGTTTATTGTTTATGCTGAAGCCAAGCATTGATCTTCAGAAAATAAAAAAGAGAGAGAAAGAAACTCACTTAGCTTGCAATATGTCTTTTCTATTTTGAGTAAAAATATAAGTGGTATGTAGAAAAAGAGCAAGACTCCTTGGTGGAATGAAACTCGTGGTGTACCACTATCATTTTACCTATATCCATGTGAATTACAGTGTTCCGTGAAACTTATTTGCTATGTTATAGTTCTTCTCACCTCAATGAATCTTTTCATTATAAAATGGAAACATAAAACTATCTCAATCAGCACTCCGGAGCAAGCAGAACACAGTTTTAATATAACAAAATACAAATTAATGTATTACTATTTGAAGAATGGCAGCCAATAGTGGAATTTCCATGAATACCCCATTTTTTGGCCATAAAAAATGCAAACACTATATCATAATAAAAATACAAATTCACAAAATACTGGATATCCCTCACAGTAAGTCAGTAAAACGTATAACAAGCGGATCCTCTGTAAGAGCCAGGAAATATGTGTAGGTATGTATAACGGCATCAATGGACAACAAAGTGATATTGACCAAAAACTTTAGTCAATTAAAATCCATCTCACCGTATCAATTGGGATATTTGATGTTGCAATCTTCCGTATACAGGAACATTACAATACTCTCCTTAACACATCCTCTTACTTGCACCGAGTTGAAAAGCCTCATGTACATGAATATTAATCAAATCCAACAGAAGTGGATAGCTATCAATAATAGGACAACTGAAATATCGATCACAAAGTTTAGTCAAAATTTAGGGTATTTGGCAATACATAGTACACTGCTCATCCTAGGGAAATAAACCATTCCTTTCACTAAAACAATGTATTCTGATGCTCACACCTATTATCTTACTGGTTCCTGGTCATTATACAAAGTTCCAAACTCTCTACACCTGTCAGTTTATAAACATTTAGTCACCAGGTGGTCGTCCTATGGCATAAAACTGTAGACATAAGCGGTAACTAGGGAAGCATTCAGTCAACGTATATTTCACCACACATGGCACCAGGCAGGCTACTCATAGCATGTGCTTAAATACCATTGCTAATAGAAGTTTGGTGAATGTAATGACATTTTTAGTCACATAACATGGTCCAATATAAATATATATTATGTACCATTAGAGTACAGCTAAAATAGCAGTGACTAATTTCCTCAACCATATTCAAAATAATTAATATTTTGCCTCCTTTCCTTGATATTATAGTTTCATGTTTACCCCTCTTCCTTCCAGGCCATGTACCCGTATTAAATAGTCTCTGTAAATGTGTCAACAGTCACTGTTCTTCACTTTCCATGCATACATTTACTGAGCAAGATGAGCTATAATCTGGTACTGTTTGCTTGACCTACTGAGTGGGAATGTCTGTCACTGTAATTTATCCTTACAGTCAAGTAAGAATGATCCCTCTCAACTACACCATGAAACAACAGCACCTCTGTGTTAAACAGTAAAACTGTCTTAGCCATCTGCTTCAGAAGCTGTAACTTTCCAAAAAAGAGGCAATAGAAATAACTCAAGCAAACATATATGAGCAACAACAGTGAAAGCAAAATAAAACAAGAAAAACTAATATTAAAATGGAAGGAGAGTTAAATATTGCTAAGCTGCAAGGCACAGAGTAACACAAAAGAAAACTTACTACAAAGAAAAGAAACCTTGAAAAATTTACAATTTTCAGTTTAAAAAATTGATCTTAAATTTGAATAGCTTTTTCGGATTACAAAAACATTTAAAATATAAGAAAATGTCAAGAAAAAAACTTGAACTTACCTTGCACATGTTAGCAGCCTCAGTACAATAGTGACTATCTCTGAGGTTCACTGACTAAAATAAAACATTAGTAGCTGACAAATTCTCCAAAAGTGACTATTTTTCCACCTTACCTATTAAAGTTTGCAGTTTAGTTGCATTTGACTGGATTACTTTTTAGTGAATAAACCCGTCTGTAAGATGTCCTATAGGTATAAATACTGGTGGAATGAAAGACATGAGGGTAAGAAACAGGCCATGAGGAAGAAACCCATTTGGATACCTACTTTCTTCTCTACATCACCAGTTTTTATATTTGTGATTTGTATGTTGTCATATGAATTTTGTGTTTTATTAAACACTACTTTCTATTTTTTAAATTCATATGTATGTTTTTAATACATTTCCAGTAAAGTGAAATCTTAGTTACATTTTGTTAAATTTTAGTTTATGGGTCAGATGCTGAAAGTGTACTAATAATGGCTGGTTTGACCAACCATTAAGCAACTTTGGCAGATAACAATGAAGCCAGACTCCAGATGGCACTGATTTGAAAATGTCCAATATCTATGGGTTGTAATGAGAAACGAGCTGAGGAGTAGGAGAGTCAGTGGGTTTGTGTCCGTTTATTATTGCAGGTGGGAAAACAAACTGAGCTACACACTGGTAAGAAGTGTTACATCATCACTGCCATCCAGGGTCCTGAAAAGCTTTTAAATCCCAACATGAAGCTTTAAAGAGCACCTGAATATTTTCCATTTCAACTGTGGAAGCACAAGTGAAAAAGCATAGTGGCCCTAGAATGAGGATCAAATGAAATATATGTTTTCAGTTACATGTCATTTTATCCTTTGACCAGAACCCTTGATGTAATGCATGCAGACTAATCGGGTTGCCTATGCCACCTTCACAACCTAGTATAACGGGCCAGGGAGGAGCCTCTTTGTAGGGAGTTATGTGGGGTCTGTCTGCACTTCACGATGCATAACTATGGACCAGACAGAACCTCAGCTAGGACTGGTAGCTGAGAGTGGCAGCTGAGACAGGACTGGCAGCTAAAGAAAGGACTGGCAGCCCTCTGAGAAGGGTACGGGGCTGACTACTGATACTGGGCTGTTGGCTGTTGCAACAGGAAAAGAAACCGAACAGTGCTTTTCCCCTGATTTGGTATTATAACCTAAGGTTGAGCCTCAGGCAAATGACCACCCAGGACATTAACACACTGACTGAGACCGCACACTGAATCAGGACAAATGCACACAGGAAAATACAAAAAAATAGAACAGTCAGCATGCCGGGTCATACATGGATCAGGACGAGGTACAGGGCACAGAGGCACTATACAGGCTCTAACCAAAGTAAGGCACTGTTTGCAATTAGCTGCAGGTTTAAATAGGATTGGATGCCAAAAGAAACGATTCATGTCCCGCTCTCATTGGTTGAGCTGACCCTGTTAGTGGACAACTCAGCCAGATCAGCTATGCTACTGCTGTAAAGATACATATTGGCTTTACAAAATAAAAACATACTGGGGGCATGAACAAAGCAGACTATTCAGATCCGAATCGCTGCACATTGCGTAGCTGCATTTCAGGGATCCCTTTGATTCAGGTAATATGCCTGATCTGAAGCCATTTCAGAATGGATCAGTGCATATACCTTAAAGTTTATGGTTTTGCTTGTAATTTGGCTAACACAGCATAGAGATATTTGTTCTATTATTATTATCATCTGTTTTATTCTCTACATTTACATTATAAACAATGTTTAGGTGATGACGTCCCATCATATATTACTAAGGCCACATTTCCAATTCTGCAAGCTAGACTCATCCCTAGAGCTCTACCAATAATCTTAGTGAATAGAGAGAACTGAATGTAAATATGATCCTATGTATGACATCACCCATGTATCAAGAATTAAATTAATGGTTTGGCAAACCCACCTGTGGATGTTGGAAGCTACAGGAGAATATCTCACTGACCTTAAGGCAATAATCCAAGGTACATTAATGGAGATGTACACAACTTGCACCATTGTACCGGAAGATGGCAATTAGCTCCATATGCATGGGTGTAAATACACATAATATAATCAGAACTCAATTCAACCGCATTGCAACGTTTTAGTTTAACATGATGTAATTTAAAATTTCTTATTATTAGTAAATATATATTTTCAAGAGCACTCTATTTGGAATTGCTCTATGTTCTCACATACACACTTCCATAAAATTGATTTGCTAGTTCTTCAGTTAACAGAGCTAATGATTCTTCTTCAGAAATAAGTATGTTTAGTGAAACTATAAATAGAAATAAATGTATTCTCATTGGCATAATCTACACAAAAATACACAGATTCATCAGAAATTCCCATTAGGCTGCAAAAACATTACAGGGATTTCATCTATAAAGAAACATACTGAATATTTAAAACGCAGCCCATCCTTGCTTCACTTGTCTACTTTTGTTTACATGCCTTTGCCATTCTTCTTTGTGAACTGAATGCTAAACTATCTCTTGGGAGACATTACATAGCCCACAGAATGCCTTAGCAGATGGTGTGTTCTGTTACAACAGAAGGCTGTGATTACACCTGAACTCTTCAAGAACCCAAAGTTGGAAGATGCAGTCGTAAGAAGTTTACCTGATGTGTTATCCAACACTACTTGGCAGGACAAAAAGAAATATATATATATATATATATATATATATATATATATATATATATATATATGTGTGTGTGTGTGTAAATTAATTTCACATACCATGATGTAAAATTCTGGCATCTGAAATTTTATATGGATTCCAATGATTTCTTTAAAAAAAATATCAATAAATGGGGAAGATTCAGTCTTCCCCATTATTTAAAAAAGTGGCCTTAGTCGGATATTGAGTGATTTTTGGATCTAACGCTTGCCGCTAACAAGGTAACTCGATGCAGTAATATCTTTAACGCACCTGGTAAAACCAATGCTTTCCATTGAGGTTCACCAAAGACGGTAAAAAAAAAAAAGACATTAAAACACGGTTTGGTGAAATAATAAGCACACAAATAGTGATTCATTGACCCTGTAGCACTGAAAGGGTTCACCTTAGGAAAACAAAGTGAATCATGCAGTCTGCCCCGATGTCCATCGAGTTCAACCATTTTCCTATCCCATGTTTACTGCTGTTGATCCAAAAAAAGGCAACAAAAACAATTATTCCAGCAATTTCTAATTCTTCTTTCAATAGGGAAATATCCTTCTTGACTCCTAAAGGCAATCAGATTTCTCCTTGGATCAAAAGTACTGAATAAATAGTACTGTCTATACTAAAATACATAGCCCTCTATGCTCTGACTCATTTAAAAAAATATTTAAAAAAGAAAGATATACAAAGTATTTTTTTTAATACATCCTTTATAGGGACTTTAGTTTTCTTTTACATTCTGGGCAATATACACCATCCAAGCACTCTGGGGAGTATACACTAAAACTGACCTGGCATGTAAACTTTTATTAAACTGCAAAAATGAGGTATTAATAACAAAATTAAACAGTGAACTGTGTTAACAATGAGGACCATCACAACAGGTTAATTGGACAAATTCTCCATATTTCCTAATCAGATATTAGTGCCTTATTTTTGCAGTTATAAGCAGAGTTTGCTGCTTGTCCACAGATCTATTGAAAAATAGTTTATTTGTTTTTACATTTTTTGTTGTTGTGATGTACACTTATCATGACATTATTTGGTAAGGCACAGTTTTATAATAAAGGCGTTTGCTCTGCTCACCAGAAATACAGACACCAGTGCAATTTGTTTGTTCTATATCTAACAGAAGAGCCTCAGTGCAATGAGCGATTTATCATTCATGAGAGCACAGATTACAATGAAATAGACACCATGCTAACCCTTGACTCATTAAATATATAGTAGGTGGTTTCTGCACTCATTCTGTGATAGCATTTTTCTGTAAATAGCTTTTAAAATCTGGAAGCATGCTTAGAGTCACCGGTGAATAATTGGTATACCACAACTCATTTATTTCACTATCTCCGCAGGGTCAGCCTGTGTCGTCTTTTTAAAGCGTACATTCTTTATATACATACACCATGAGATAGAATTTCAGTAGTAAAAGCATATGTACTTGTAAAAGCAATAAATATTCATGGTGGAAGAAATGTAAGCTTTATTGCATTCAGTGAAACAATCGTTATATATAATGCATGATTTAAATAATGTTCCCTGACTGTTTAATGAGAAGGTCAACTATAAAACTGAGATAAGACGGAAATAAATAAGTAAAATGTCACATTCTATAGTTGCTTCCACAGCAAGTTAAACAAGGTCAGGGAAAGCTATTTGAATACTCTAGGCAATAATGCAAATGAACACACAAAGAAACATTCGGAATTTCACAAGCAAGGTTTTATATTACATTATGATAATACAACGTACAGGTTATCGAGCTGGATAAAAGTTTGCAGACAATTGTTTATTGCAAATATGAAACAGTTTAAAAAAATGTGCATGTTATTTTTTTTAAACCCCATTAATGTAGTTACCTTGGAAAATGACCTGACTGAAGTGTCAAGTATCACAATAAGAATAGCAGTTAGGTGAGTGTCAGTATGTGGGTGGTCAATAAAATTAAAATAATGAAAAATTATCTATTCATTAAAGTCTGAGTTTCAAGGTCAAGATAAGCACCACTCTCAACCTCCCCCCTCTTGGATGCCTTATCTCGACATCACAAAATAGTATTCACTAACATTTGTTACGAGGTCAAGATAGGGTGAAAGGAGGTGGTAGGAGGCCAAGCTCGACCTCTGAGAATAAGTCAAATCCAAATCCGAATTGAAACTAGAAACTTTTCTATGCCAAATGCGAACTCATAATCAGAGAATAAGAAAAAATGAAACAAAAAAATACCCCACAAAAACAAAAAAGGTCCTGGGGGCTCCCCAGACAGCCCTTGGGACCTCTAACACATATGGGACCCCAGGCTCCTCCATATAACAAAAACAGTACTGGGAGCTGTCTTTGCTGTCAACACTGATTATAAATATGGGGGGACAGGACAAGTGGCCCTTCCCCACACTATTATTAGGCCCTTCCCCACACTATTATTAATGATGCTTCTTGGCTCCCTTCTTCTCCCATCCATTATAAATATCGGGATTTGCAGCCTGCCAAATGGCTGACAGCCCCACTTCAAATGACTGGGCCAACAACTTGCCCAGGCCCCATGGCTCTTTAATGAATAATATGCTCATACAGTGATGGGGGTTATAAATAACTCCCCATACACTGATATATTAAAAAAATAATTAACCCTCCCAAAAAATAGTAATACCGGGGGGCTTGCCCAGGGCCCCCAGGCAACATAATAAATGATTCACCCTCCCCAAGGCCCCAGATGACAAAATAAATTAAAATTAAATGCATTACAGTATTGAAATAAAATAAAATGTAAATAAAATACATTTAAATTACATTAAATAACTCTACCTACCCCCCACCTCTACCTAGGCCAGATAGACAAGGACGAATGTCCCCCAAAACCTGTAAATAAAAACCTGTTAATAAAATGTTACCTGTATCATGTTCCAGTGGCAATCAGCAATGCCCTGAATCATCATCTGTTTCTAATTGATAATTGTGTCATTTTGTGCACTCACAGATTGTTGTGTAAAAAGACTATTACTCTTTATATAACACAATATTAATGTCAATGTTTCTTATGTGTATTTTTTGTTTCAGGTAAACATTTTATTTTTACCTTAGTGTGTAAACCTATTCGCATATAGTTACAAATATAATATAGTAACAAACATTTTTCATTTTGTGACTAAAGATTCAGACCCTGTATAATGTTACAGTTTCATAAAGCATACTTTCTTTTCCCATTCCCAAAGCTTGAATAATAAGGGAATGAATGTAGGACACACAGTTAGTCCTCCATTCAGAATACAAACTTCCTGCAGATGTAGGACGTGATATTAGTGTTTGGAGAAGTTTCATTTTACTGACCAGCACATGATTTTTTATGCATATAGTCTGTCAATAGATATGTGTGTAAACCACGGTTTCAGCACCAGAGGTGCTTTCCTTGCTTCCCACATATTCATCACTCATAAAGCCTTTTATGTATGAAATACATGTAAATATAGCTAGTTATACAAATATGTGAGGTATATTCACAGAGTAGTGACCTATGATGAACCCAAATAGCACAAATTAGGCATTAATAACCTAATTCCAACTCAGCTATTAGTGTCTGATGGTTCTCATCAAGTTGTCACTTCAACACAGTTCACATTATAAATATTGGTAATAATTTATATATGTTATATATATATATTATATAAAAAAACATACTTTTCCCATTCTTCAGACATTCCATCATATCATTTATTACATAACAATGACAGAAATAAAGATCACATGGCCCTATCAATGCAAAAATGAGGTACATGTCTGAAATGACTTTTAATAAGGCTGCATTTAAACTTGTATTAGAGTGTGATAGCACATACGGTGCATGTTTGTGCGAATGAATGCTTATACAGTGTTAGTGGAGGGGAACAAAGAAAGGAGAGGTTGAAAAATATCTAGCTCGAAGTGATAGAGCATCTGAAAATGCAATGCAGCACAGATAAATGGGTTAAAGGTACATGTCTAACTATAACTAAATCAGTGGGGAGAGGTGTTTGTTTTCTTTTGCATCTGGAATCATAATTACCCTGCTTACAATTCACATTTGATTCCAATGTGGGTTACTGTAATTTGTTCCCTGGATTTAGCTTGGATTATGGATAAAAGAGACATACGGTATCTTTGTTCCATTTTTTTAGCACCTACTTATGAAAATATCCTGTCTCCAAGTCTATGATAAAAGACAACAGTTTAAGTCCTGTAGGATATTACATTACTGTCCTATTCGTTTCATATTGGCAGCACACAATGTTCTACTTTCAAATGTTTCAATGTGATTTTATATTTAGATCTAAGCACATTATATGTATTATTTACCAACTTCAAAATAAAGCTGCTTAAAGGGTGAGCTAAAATAATTACTTCTACATGTAATGACTATTTTTGTTTTTCCATAATCCGAGAAAAATCATTCAATCATTTTATAATCTTTTTTTTTACTTTCAAAAACAGCATGTAAAGTTGTTTCCTTTTTCCAATACAATGCTTATGTTCCTCCCACTGTAAATCTGCAAGCATAAATAAAGCAATTCCCAATCACATTGGACCAATGCAAGTCACGCAAGAATTAATTTGTAATTAATGTTTCTGGACACAAAACTCACAGTTGAAGCAGATTTCTCTAATGGGCATGAATGAGATTGATAAAGTGAATCATGTCTAAACACTGATACCAGACCTGCAACATCAACATGTCAAGGACTTTGGATAACCTACTTTAATTTCTTAACATTTACTTCTTTCACACCAAAGACTAGTACATGAATAAACAGGTCAATGAAGAAGAACGTTATGAAATTCTGTTATGTTTTCAGACACACATACAAAACTGCCTAATATGATGAACAAACAAATGACTTGGCTAATGACAAACTACATTACATATATTTCCATATTACTGGAACATTTTGCTAGTCACCTTTGTCTAGTGGTGATGTGTATATTAAGAGTGTACACAAAAGATGGAAACACTACTTGAGACAGTAAAGAAGCAAATTGTGTACAAACTAAATCTCTTGGGTCTGTTCACTAAAATTTTACTTTGGAGGTCGACTTTCATTTTGAGACAAAAGTCAAATTTGGCACCCAAAGTTAAACTTAGAAAAAAAAAACAGGTTTGAAGCTTCCCCACTGAAAGTAATGGCAGGTAAAATGATCAAAGCTATTTTTGAGACTAAGTCAAATTCAGCACCAGAACTGACAAGTGAACTACAAAAATCTGACACCAATACTGATATTTGTAGCTCGCTTTCAGTTCAGTTTTTAGTTCACCACAGTTTTGTATGTAAGGAATAAGATTAATTGTTATGACCTTGGGAATACATTACTGTTCTCCCTTGCCTCTTACAGTTACAGGCTAATACTGCTATTATTGAGTATCCAAAAATCACATGGAAGTCAACTGGAATCAGTAGCTGATTATCATACAGTGATAACAAAGAAAGGGAAGGGAAATAAAGGAAAGAGACATCCAAAGCATCCACACACACTACGAACCAACATCCTGCTAATCTATCATTGTTAAAAACATTGATGAACATAATGTGTAAAATAAATAAGCTTATCTCACTCTGTTTTGCTATTTCTTTTTATAAGACGAACTATGTGCCATGGACCACATTTATCTACACCTTGCATTACAAAGAATGTTCTATGGTAATAGATAACCCATTGTCACATGCACTATGTCACGCCTGTCTCTGCTGTGAAGTAATACATCTTGGTAGTGTAACCAAGGAAGCATAATTGACCAAGGGTCAATGTCATTCTGTGTTAAAATAAATAAATCAATAAACTCTTGTTGTCCTGTTATCAAGTATCTGCATATAATAAATGATATTTGTGGTGTTTAATTACAAATATTATGGCCACTATTTTTTAGAAAAACTACCGGTCATGCTATTTCCTCCATAGACTTAACACTGGCCTTATGCCAATTTCTTACCAGTCTACCGGTAAAATACCATCTGGTAAAATACCTAATCACAAATTCCTTAATACTGAACCTTTTAAATAACACTCCAACCTAAAAAAAATACTCTTGAGATTAATATTCCAGTATTAGTATTCTAGATTTACTCCACCCTCTAGGGAGTACTTTATAATTCTGAGCATATTGAGATGGAATTAGGAAAAGGGATGAACTTGATGGACGCAAGTCTTTTTTCAATCTAAACTATGAAACTACCATTATGTAATTAGCATGAAGTATGATGTAATAATAATAATAATCATCCCCTCACAAAGATAGAAAAATTCAGTGACATCAAACTCAAATGCAAGTCTTCAGTCACAGTGACTGTCACTGAACAGTCATTGTTTTGAGGCTCTGCACTGCTATCAGGCCAAGCTCAAATTTTCAGGACAGAAGGATTCAGGACTGTTTGAGTGACAATGCTACTGATTTGCCAGGGACAGAAGTCATAAGGTATGTGTTTATGACATCACCTGTGGCTTGATATGTAAATTAACTTATTTTCAATGGGATTTATCAAGCCTCAGTTGGGTCTATTCATTAATATTCGAGAATAGCTCAAGGAGGTCGACTTTGGAAGTCGACTTGCATTTTGAAACTAAGTCAAATTTGGCACCCGATTTTCTGATAACATTCGCCATTGAAAGTAATAGGAGGCGACAATATCAAAGCTATTTCTGAGACAATGTTAAAATCGGATGCCCAGTTTGACTTTGTCACAAAAAAAAGTAGAAGTCAACCTCCTCGAGCTATTCTCGAATTATAGTGAATAGACCCCTATGTAATGTCATAAGCAGGAGATACCACATACACATTTAAAGCATATATTTTTCTTATTTTATGCATTTGCATGCAGTTTTGCTAACCATATTTTTTATTCCCTGCATTAAAAAATTAAGCAATATTTGGTTGCCAGCATCCTTTGAACCCCTTTGTGATGCATGGTGCTTGTGTCCCAGACGACGCAAGCACCAAAAAGTCACAATATCTTCCTGGCCAATGATCTAAAGGTGATCGCTAGCCAGGAACACAATAGCAAAGACCCGATCAGGGTCTTAATAGACCCTGTTGGTCCCTGCTAAAAGATCACAAGACCTCTGGACGTCATGTGTGACATCACAGAGACGTGCACAAACCTGGCAGTTCAGACACAGCGCGATTTGGTGAAATGTAGCCAGTGCTCGCTTTGAGCACCATCTACATTTTACCTGTCAGACTGAGGTCACTCAAAGTTGCCTCATCTGACAGTTGGGATCCCGTTGCAATTGAGCACAGCTCATTGCGGGGAGCCTCGATGAGCTTTTTAACGCTGGACGTACTATGCAATCCTAGGTTCTTTTAGGCACTGAAAATCAGGACGGCATAGAACGTCCTAGCGTCGGGAAGGGGTTAATAATAGAGTGACATGTATGTGTTTACTATTCAGTGCCATGGGTATCCATTAATACTAATGGGGCACTGAAACTGACTGCACCCTATACACATAAATAGAACATGGTAATAATTTTAAAAAACTTTTTGAAAATAATGTTGTACACACTACTTAACCCAAACTGAAACTGACATATTCAATGACAGACAAAAAAAATAACAACATCAAACACGCTCTCACTCTTAGAAACCCAATTAAAATCCAGCAGGCGTATTTGGTGTAAGTATATTGAATCATCTACATGAGGCCTCCTGGTACCTGGCTCAATCCACAGATCAATAGCACTAACACTTTACTTGAGCATGTATTGACATGTTTTCCCTTTATTAATATTACTTCCAAAGTCACAGTGACTTTCTGTCTTTGCTGGCTGTGATGTTTAGCAAAGTATAAAGGCACTTTCTGGTTTGCAGAACCAGGCCTCCATACAAAGGCTCTAAATTAAACTCACCACCGTGATGCACTGTACTATGCAACAGGAAATGGCAGCTGGAAGACTGTGAATAATTTATCTCAGCATAATCAACACATTAAGCAAGAATAAACAGAAAACCAAATGTGGAAGAAATGTAGAGGGGAAAAAAAAGAGAACAAATTACAAGCAAAGCTTGTCCTGCTTTGGCATTTGTTTTTATTCTCCATATTATGACAGACAGAATATACATCCAAATCCAGGCCTATGTGTTTACATGACTTTTAACCATGTAAGTCAACTGTATCATGAGAAAAAGCTGTGATCAAAGTCGTGTCATTGGGCTTCTTAACTTATTTAAATAAAGCTTTACCAGCACTGCTAACCCTTTATGTGTCACTTGATTAAACACATTCTTGTTCATCCAGCAGTTCTCAAAGGGTTAATCTCTACAATTTCTCATTCTGTTATACAGTTGTATTTTTTTTACCTTCTGCTCTGTATAGTACAATCCAACCAATAACAGAAATGGATTTCTCCCAGGATTTAGCTGTTACAGAACCATGCACTCATCATTTGACCTGCAGGCAAATGAAGCCATTCAAATATTTGCTTATCTTGTCATCTGTTCTCATCAGACCTTGCAATTCTTGTCATGCCCCACATGTCAGTTTAAAGAATAACGTCATTAATACCTCCAATGCTCTAATGGATGCTTCACACATGAATGCATTAATGAAATGTGTTATTGTTTTCCTTCACAGGACATTAACAATCTCACTCACACTGAGCCCCTGAAACCCCGCAGTGCAGCTAGAAACCGCTAGCTATCAAATGAACCCTCAGTTACGCCTCAGTAAATTTAAGTTCAAGTTTATCACTGAATTGTCATTCATGTGAGGAGACGATACAAGCCTCTGAGGCCTTATGAGAGCCCAGCTTCAATTACCATAAAGAGTAACGAGAGGCAATAGCTACAGGAGAAAAAAGCACTGTATAAATGAATGCCTGTCGACATAAAATAAGAAAGATTTTCGCGCCGCTGTAATGATTTGTTTCTTATTTTCCCCTTTGTCGGTGGACAGAGCGCTTAAATTGGAACTGCTGTTTTGTTTTTTTTGCTTGCTCCCTGTAAGCATGGGTGGTCTAGTTTCCTGATAGTCAATGTGTAGGTTAAATGGGGCTTACATCTGGCTGCAGGGGCCATGCTTATGTTGATTCTGTAGTGAAATCTGAGGCAAATTGTTAAAATGAATTTGTCAAATGAGTTTAACCAATTTGCAGTGGGGATGTGGAGACTAGAGATATTCATGTGTTCATTGTTTATTTTGAAAAGTACATTTAATATAACTCTTGAAGTCTAGTGAACCTGCAGTAATGCATAACAAGGAGTGTTCCACGTCTTCTGAGAAAAACAACAATATGCTTAGGTGTACCTTGACTGGTTCACCGTTACCAGAAGTAGCATCAATTTGCATGGATCCACAGGATCTAAGATTTGTAGTTCTGTGAAGAATAGTTTTATCATTATCTAACATTTAAGACTCTATAACAGTTGAATTCTCAGTATAAACAAACATATCATTAATTACCCTCACCACTTGCACATGCTAAACATTTAGTGTCAGGAAGCATATAAGTGCATGGAAGTGTTATATTCCAAGCTTCCGAAGGGTTCTAAATCACTGGTAAGGGATTCTTTCATATAAACCTTGGATGTAAGCTAACATGATATAAGAATCACACTAGAAGAACACAGATTGCACAATTATGGTGTAAGGGATTTGATCTGCAATTGGTGCATCCCAAGACATTGATAAATACGTGCAAAATGTAAATCCTATAAAAGACGTTAACACAATACTATTATTGCATTATATGCTCAGATCTTGCTTAAGAATGGTAGGCCAGCTTTCATGTTAATTCTTACGTTTATGATACTAGCTTTGACTGCTAATAATAGTCCAACTAAGATGGGTTATCTTAGATGTGAAAGCAGGCTAACCCTTCACGTAAACTGAGTGTAAGACCCTATTATATAATAGTAGAGTCTATTTGTTACATGTGTAGTTAAGCTTCAGACATATATCTGGTTGGTATGGAGTGCAAGTTTGGGCAATTTGATCCCAAATGAGATCTCACAAGACTAGAAATCCTTCAAAGAGTGTACCATGTGGCAAATTGTGTGGTTGTGACAAAAAAAAAAACAACACCTGCTCCTGCTTTCCCATTGATTACTGGGCAGACCTGTCTATGTTTCCTCACATTTTATTGGCCAACGAATGCCAGCCTCCACCCACATGACATGTCTTCAGGAGTGCGCATGCTACAGGATCTGTGGGAGCACTGAAGTATGTATCCATAATTAGAATAGTTATTCCTCAATGCTAGCAGTTCTCAGTTGGGTAGCTGTGCCGCAAGAACAAAAATACCTGCCATCGAATGTATAAATCCCACACCACGAAACGCTGTGCACAAGACAGGAAATGTAGTATTTGTTCACAAGGACCAACAGCCTAGTGCATAGACTACTCATTGGGGAGCACCTGGCTGTGGCTGCAGTCCTGCTCCCCAGGGCCACTTGGAACCTACATATGTCCCTTTTTGTTTTGAGTTCCTGTGTTACAACAGAGTTGTATTTCACCAGAGTTATGTTTCATAAAAGAAATAGTATGAGACCCAGCACTCGGTGTCAAAGAGAGTTTTAATAAGACAAAGGCGACGTTTCAACCCACTCAGGGTTTTTTTCAAGCCGAGTTATGTTTCCACAAGAATCAATGGCAGGCCCGCCTACGCAAACTGTAACACCTACCATACTTTAAGGTATGTTGGCTAATTACCTCCTTAATCTTAAACAAGTTGGGGGTTACACCAATCACACTTGTAATTGTCCCACTCTGCTTGCAAAACCAGAGGTTTTTATATATATTTTGGAGGGGGAAGGCAATCTTTTTTTAAAACAAAATACTCTTTGTATATCTTTAATAAATACCTATACCTAGTGCTTACTTCTTTGTTTCCCCTAATGTGTTTATATACAGGCATAACATGCCAAATCATTCACAACAGATATTAGAACTTAAAAATGACTGCACACTGAACACTCAGAATAATATATAATACGCAGATTTACTTACATTGAAAATTGCCAAAAGAAAAGTCAAAGTAATTGTTTCAACTAAGTTTACTGGCAATCCCTTTTATAAATATTTAAAAACCTAGAATAATGTGTGCAATATTTTGACTGTATCGTATCAAGGAATCAGTGAGGCGTGAGGGCTATATAATCACTGGAGCAGAAGCCCGTACTATTACATGGATAAATGCTCAGGATTTACTGAAGCAACACAGTACAATCATATGAACATGACTTTCTAAAGCTGACTTTAAAAAAAAAAAAAACTCTTTATTTTAGAAAGGCCATAGAGCAGAAAGAAATCCCAGAAACATTGTACTCTTTTTATAGACTGAGTTATGCTGCTGACACAAGAGTCGATATGTTTTTCCTTTTGGCAAAATGGGCCTAAAAGAAACGCAATACCAAGACACAATTTGCTGCATAATCAAAATTTATAAAATGGAAATATTCTTCCAATTTCCTTAACCGTTTATCTGTTAGTGAAGTGAACATGACAAGGGATACTGTCAAGAAGGGGTCAGCACCAATTTTCCACTTGGGGGCCAGAAGTAAAGTCTGTGAGGTGATGGCAGGCCACATTCATCTATTGTACAATTATAAAACAATTATACAATTATAAAACTATATATATATATATATATATATATATATATCAATATATAAATAGGTGGATAAATAGATAGATAGATAGATAGATAGATAGATACATAGATAGATAGATTGATTGATATATAAATAGATAAATAGTTGCATTTATAGTTATATGAACTTCTTAATATATTATTCAACTATTCTAAAATGTAATAAACTGTTATCGAAAAAAATGCATTTCTTGTTTTTACTTCCTTCCTCAGCACGTATGGAATGCCACAGTTTGTCCATAAACATATGCCACAGTTTGCCCATTAACACAGACAACCTACCATGCCGCCTGCTTTGTCTGAAGGCCGATACCGGCAGGTGGCCTGCAACCCCGATGTTCTGACCTCAGAACATGCGAGGAGATTGCGAGAGCCAGTATGGGTCGTCTTTCAGCCCCCGATGGAGGCCCTCATCATGCATGTGTAGCAATGATGGAGCATTTGGCATCTGATTGACAGTTTATTAATTTGCTTACCACATGTCACTAGACAGGTGTCCCCTTTACCCACCTTTATCACCACATGTACTGCAGGAGCTTCTCTTAATAGGATATCAGATCAAGATAATTTTTTCAGTTATGACAACCTTTTTCTTCATCTGGCATATACCATTCAGATACCTATAGGACCAGAGTAGATAGCAAAATTGTTCATTGTGGACATTCACTGAACTTTGTGATGAACAATATAATGATGTCCTTCGCAGAACCTGCCAAGGTCACTGGTTTCCTTGTACATACACTTTGCCTATCCTGGTATGGAGGTAAGATGACATGTTAGTATGAAGGATGTAGGATGTGACAGTAACAAGCAAACAGTTCACATTTATTCCTATTGTACACAAGTTGCCAGTTAGCTATGTCAAAGCCTGCTGTTCTACTTGTTTAATGGGAATCTAGTTGGCAGACATTTTTACTCACTCATTAGTGGTGTGACTGACTATGCATTTTATGTGGACATCATATCTCCCATCATATCAAATTGTCCACAAGCGACACTTTTGTTTTAGACTGTAAATTGTAAATAAATATAAGAGAGCAGCATTTCTGATTCTATTTTGCTGACTCATTTTTAACAAAAAAGCACTCTATATAAGCTGATATAAGAATATTTTCTGCAGTTTAACATACATTATTTTGAACTTAAGGCAGTGGTGCTGTGCAATACAGACACACACACCAAATTGTTTAGTGTATGTCCATTATATAAACTATATATAAAACCGACAAACACTACCTCCCAACACCATGCATCAAAGACAATCGCCATAAGCAACTGCAATTGTGCCTTTGTCTTAGCTCAAGACAATTTTGCGTGCGTTTTTATATGTAACCCCTATTGTGAGCTCCTAGGGAAGAGTGAAAACTGCTTAGGGAAGACAAATTAATTTGGGTATAAACTAAGAGGTGGAAAAGGATGGTGCTTTAGCATGTTACGTGATATTTACATGTAAACATGTGCACAGCAAAGTGAACTATACTAAACTCTTTTTGATACCATCCCCAGACAAGCTGCTGCTTCGAACTTCACTGATACTGTCCACAATATGCTGCCATATTTTAAATTTGTACCAGGCTGGCTGTATGTTGACCAAACTAGATTATATTTTATTTAACTCTGTTTGAATCCACAGTTGTGAGTTGTGTAGATAACATGCCATATATAGAAAGGAAACATGGCTCTCTAGAATAAAATGAACTCATTATCACCTCTTTGGTGCTTTCTCAAATAACAGAAATAAATAAGCTCCTTATCTTTCTCCTTCATAACACATTCAACAAAACATTTGTTGCCACCGACACACAACTTAAGTTTAACAGTTCCAACCATGCATTAGCACTATTTGACCCAGAATAAGGCAAATACGCTCTTGAGAGAATGTTTCAGGGATTTGTATTAGAATGGATATTCTCAAAAAAGCCTCCACCCATAATCTCCTACCCATTGGTATTATGGCACAACATTAAAGGAAATCTATGTTGAACAAAATGTTTTTGGTTGTCTGCTTTTTTAAAATGTCATGCAATCCAACATCATGCAATAAGTGCTAGGATAATTCTACTTAAAAGTTGTATTGATCTAAAAATCCTTTCATATAGTGAATGATTTAGTTCCAACAATGAAGCTTTCTTCTTCCTCTTCCTGACGAAAGGATAACACTTAGGTGCTACCCTAAGGGATACTATTCTCGGTTGAGTGTATAGGATGAAATCTGACTCACTGAGATCAATAGAACAAGATATGGTCAATAGTATCAGTTAATTGGTGTTTATAAGATCCTCCTGTAACAAAAAGTTATATTACTAATGACTATTGAATGTAAACATAGCAATACTAAGTGTCAGGTTCCCTCTAAGGTAAGCCAAGGGGAGGCTTCAAGATGGACGTATACAATTACCTTTAACCCTAACGACAGCATCAAAAGTCAATATATCACATTACTATTTCCTATACATGAAAACGTTTGTTAAAACAAGCTCTTATTTCTCCATGAACATATGGCATTTGCTAAAATAGTAACTTAGTTATCCATCTTTTCTCTACCAAAAATTTCAGTTTGAAATGCATGTCTCCTCTGCCTGTCACTTATCTTGGCATTATACCAGATAAATCAGCTATACTCTCTTGCTATCCATATAAATACCGTCCCCTTTCTCATATCCTGCAGCTGATCTCCTGGCCTCCCGTTAAATCAAGCGTAAATTGCAAAATTCTAATCATCTCCTTCACTTCTATTCACTCATCTGATCCCCTTATATATTTCTCCACTTAACTGTCATTATACCCAAGCTGGCTTCTTGTGCTTAGCTCAAAGAGACTTGCTATCCACCTATACACTTCTCAAGCCTTGTCGTGATTATAGACCTGATTGCCTCTCATCTTTGGATAGCACTTTTAAATAGCCATAAAGCATCCATCCTCACCATCTTTAAGACCATCTTTAAATTCTAGGAAACCTTTCAGTGGCCCTTTAATCAGACTCAGGTATAACAGCACTTAGAGCACTCAAACTCATAAACTCCCTATGCATTTGGGCTAGTCTTTTCTATTTTCAATTTCCTTTTTTTGATTTTTATATTACTACATAACCTATGTGTGGCAATTAGTTTTTCCCTTTTCATGTTGTCAAGCAATGCCTTGACTGCCAGTGTTATCAAGCTATATACTTGTATATTGTGTTAATAATTCTAAAATGTATAGTCACATTTGGATCTGCCACTTCCACACAGTTTAGTTACGTTAGTACCTATAATTTGGTTTGCAAACTAAGGTAGCCAATGTGAGTGTCATAAGTAATTAACTTCCTTCCCTTTATTCCTCCAAATAAGGCTACTAGAACCAACCAGCTCCATTCAAATGTTATTGTTGCTAACACACAGCTGAAACAAAAACAGAACGATTATTTAATATAAAAATAGCCATGTGAATTGTTTGACAATTACAGTTTGTCTGACATAAAGATAAAGTAGCTTTTTGTATTGGTCATTGTAATCTATGAATAACACTATGTAGGTTATTAAATAATAAACCGTGGCATTTACTACAACTTTAGTTCATCTTTAAGGGAAGTTGGTGGGATCAGGGAGGCAGATGATCCTTTCTGTGGTTCAAGACTGAACATATGACACTGTGTGCTCATGCATATGCATTCGGATTGTACATGAATGTGTTTCTAGTACATTCACTACGTTGGCATGGATTGGATTCAGGAGTGAATTCTTTCAGGCACCTATCCAAGCTGACAGCAAGATAGCCTTGGGGAACATGGCTATCACACGAGCCACACCAAAGCAGAGGGAGATTAGCCTCACTTAAACATTGTGCATAGTCGCAGGAATAAAATGACAAAGTGATATACAATAATAAAATAAAGATAGGGGAGAAAATCACATTTTACTGCTGCTTTTAATAAACTGCAATGAAGTTATCTACAGTGTTTGACTAAATGACCACAAACAATAATAATCCCTGTTAGCATCGGCGTATCTTCTGTAAGTAGGCTAGAGTTGTATGCCATTTGTTCACTGTAATCAATCAAAGAATACAGGTCTGATGCAAAGGGAATACTGGATGGCGGTCAAAAGGCCAGTGAAACCCCAGGCCTACAAGATTACTACATGCGTGTCATGCTACCTGTCTGTGAATTTCGTTAGACACTGTCACGTAAACTGAAGGCCAAATAGAAAGAGCACAGAGCAGCACTTGTGATATGCTTTAATGGCAGAATCTTCATCCAATATTTATGCAGATCTTCAGACCATAATGTATTGTTAGCCTCTACTTAACCCTGTGCTATCCACTTTGCTTGTATCCATGAAAAACACTGGGAAGCACAGAATATATATAATACCTTTTTCAGATACCTTGTTTTTTCTCTCATTATGCCTCATGAATCCATTTTTCCTTAGGCGTTGCTGCCCCCTGCTGTTTATATTAATGAAACACCAAGTGGGAAATCTTGTTAAAATAGTGTCAGGAAAGGGCAATTGAGTATCAGTTTGAAAAATAAAAAGGAATCGTGATGGGGGATGAAAAGAAAATGTAAGTGAGAGTAAAAGAGATAATTGCAAAGTTGATGTTTCAAAGAGATGACCTTTAGGTTTTAAGGATCAAGGGATTCCACGCGTAATTAAACTAAAATAACTTGTATAGCCTTAAAAAGATTTTTAAGCTCAGTAGCACAGACTCACGGTGTGGCTCTTTTCATTAAACCCTCAAGGTCACATCTG
The DNA here is from genome assembly GCA_036172795.1 of Pelodytes ibericus. NCBI lineage: Eukaryota > Metazoa > Chordata > Amphibia > Anura > Pelodytidae > Pelodytes > Pelodytes ibericus. Next base: position 90,563,167 of record CM069860.1, read on the forward strand.
ATTTGCCGCTTGAATGACAATGGCAGGAAATCATTCTGAATTGATCTGTCCAGAGGATGAACCATTGTGTTCCTTCTGTGGCCAACAGAATATTTAGGGGGAAATAATGTCGGATTGTCTATGAGCAATTCTCTGGCCTACAATAAAAATCTGCCATAAGGCCAATTATAAAAATGTTAACTGTGTAAGCATTTTAAAACAATTCTATTATAGTACAATCGGAGAGAAATAATAATAATAATAGAGTTACCATTTAAAATGCATTGCACTGCCAGTTGAGTGTCCTTAGCTGCCAAACTGTGTGCTTGATTATTTCTGGTTCTGCTGAGTTATTAATGGCCATGAATATGCTCATAAATAACAATCTGAGGCCACCTGTGCTATGCAGTTCTCATCAGCCACAGTAAATGTGCAAACACAACCTTGTTAGAACTCAGATGGGAAAGTGAAGCACAGCACTGGAAGCAAATAGCCCTTAACCGACCATGATAAAGTGATGTTATCAGAGTATGCAATTTGAAAACTAACATGAAAAATGAGGGCCAATTCAAACGTGCTTGTTAAAGGCTCCATGTTTTTCAGGCGCCCTGAATAAGCCGTTTACTCTAAGAAGGAGGAGGGGAGGGAAGAAGTCCAGTTGATCAATATTTTTAGAAGCTACTGTGTAATTGGTTTGTGTTATTATTTATTTCTCAAGAAATTACTGTGAGCTTGGCTATTATTGCCTCTGATTTGTACCTATGTGTGTGTAACTTTTCTGCATCTGCCTTAGTTGAATCTACAAAGTTCAAACTTGAACACTTTCAAACTTTCAACAGTAACATAGTAATTTAAGTTGAAACCAAGAATCAAATCAGTCATGTTCAATGATTTACACTGGTAAATAAAGAAAGGAAACATGGCTGTCTAGAATAAAATAAACACTAGCAAAGGGAGCATTGTTTTCTGAAATAACAGAGTATATAATCAAATCATTCTACAAAACAAAACACCATAGTTTCCAACAGTCCTGAGTTTTCAAAGACAGTCAAATTTTCAATCCGGTCAAATTTGGGTATACCCAGGGGCTAATACTGCCCAAAGCAGTATACAGTGTATGTCTATATAATAGACATACACAGCCAAGAACGTGGAGAAATTAGCTCCAAAAACCCATGGCATTATGTAACTCAACCCCTTTAGGCTCTGATCACTTTTTAACCTAGGACAGTCTGCCACAAAGTTGGAAAGTATGTGTTACTGGATAAATAGTAGTGCAAGTGCTGAGAAAAAAAGGAAAGACTGGATACTATACAATTTTAATAAATAATAAACCACATATATACGTAAAGGTTACACCAGGTAGAAAGTTGTTATACTTCTAGTGTCCATATATAGGTAGTATTTTTGTTTAATCTCCACACCATATTGCATTATTTACAGGGCTTTTATCAATAACCATCTTTTCCACTTTTTTCTCTCTCTGTTCCTGTCTTTCTTCTTTTTTTCCTTTTTTCGTTTTCATATTTAAGGTGTTTTCACAATTATAAAGCCTCTCAGGATGCCTGATGGTGAAATGCATCAGGGCTACAGTTTTTGCCAACAAGGTTATACAGCAACATTCTACCTGATGTAGCCTTTATGTGTGTATTGATTTTATTATTAAGTTTATGTATTGATTAAAATAATATAGTATACGTTTTATGGGTATCTACTTTTTCTCAGTGTGTGTACCACGATTTATTTACATATTCTCTATTGAGTTCTTGAAATAACTTTAATTGGTATTTTTAGCAGCTATTTTCCCAGCTTCTTTTCTCTTTTTTTCTTTCCTTTCCTCTGGCGCATGTCTTACTCACTTTTCATGTATGTGTCACTGATCCACACATTGAAACAGTTACCACTTTTGCTTCAAAAATATATAAATTCCAATCTACTCAAAGGAAGTTTCTCAGTGGGCCACTAAATTGTATTTGCCTCCCATGCCAAAAGCTGCCAGCCCTCCCCTGAGTAACACCTTGTACAAATTACATGCCTTCTATTTTTAGTTGTGTATATGGTGCAAGACAGTGATGTCACAAACAGCAAATATAAATAATCTTTCTCTTAATATCTGCATTTGCTTGCAATTCTGGTAACACTGGATAGTTCAGAATCCCTTAATGAATACCAATATTAGCAATTTGACTGTGCCCTAATATGATTGTATTTTGTATACTAACATCAGAAGCAGGTAGTGGTTTATGTTTGCTCATGCACAATAATTGGGATTTGGCAATGTTTTACTCTCATTCTTTCAAGGATCTAGTCAATGAAGAGAATATTGCAGGGAACTGAGATGAGGATTTCAAACTTTAGGTCAAGGTAACTGTGTTGGAAAAAGTCTCTAATGCAGTTGAATGGGAGAATTTTTCCAACTCAGCTACTTTAGCTTAAAGTTTTAGATTCCCGTCTCTGGCAACATACCGTTGAAGAGCCAACTTGACTTGAACATAATGAGTTCAGCCTCTCACATACTGCATGCGGCTTCGCTCCTGAATCTTGACTCTTTTGGATAAATATAAACTCAGTTTGGGACAGTTTTGGTAAGCTCAGAGCATCTTAGTGAATAGTGAATGTTCAGTTTACAAGTATAAATTAATGTCAAAGTTTCCAGGTTAGACTTTTAATAACAATTAAGCTGCATTGTAAGAAAAATAAGATTTTTCTTCTACATTTCTCAGGTACTGAAAGTCAAACTTATACCAGTTTATATTCACCATCAACATAATCAAGCATCTTTTTTGGTTTGTTTAAAAGATGTTGAAAAACTCATAAGTTAACCAAAATGGATGTGGAAAAGAATGCTTAAAACTTTGGAGGGGTTATTTAAATTGTTATGGTTTATCCATTTGAAATGATTATTTTATGGGTAACATCACGTGGGGCATCTTGAGACTATTTGGGGTTATTTATAATACAATGATGGCACAATTCTAAAAAGTGGATCTGTGAAATTCGATTGGGGCCATGATTGGCTATCCCATTTTTTTAATATTTTAAAAATGGCAAAAAAACATGATTACATGATCAAATCAAAGGTGCTGTTTTTACACTTCTGCAGTGTTTGTGTTTAGCTCAAATTTTCCTCTTTCTCATTTACTGTATCCACACATACACTTTTTTTAATGCCATAAAAAGGGTTCTTTAGATACCATTATTTTCATCATATCATATAATTTACTATAAAAAAAAAAGTCATATTAATATGATGAAAAAATTGAACAAAAACTTTTGCATGAAAATTATTTTACACAACTACAAATAAAAAACCTGCTAAATATATTCTAATATTTGTCCTGAGTTTAGAAATACCCATTTTTTACACGTGTTTCTGTTGTTTTTGAAGGTTATAGGGTAATTACATTAAGTTGTGTTTTTTTCTTACCTTTTTCTTTTACCGTGACATTTTGACCCCAACCCTAGCATTAACCCCAAACTAACTCTAACCCTAGCTGCTAACACTAACCCTAGATGCTAACTCTAGATTCTGACCCTAACCCTAGATTCTAACCTTAGATGCAAACTCTAGATGTTAACTCTAACCCTAGATCGTTTCGTTTTTTTTCTATTCTCTGTGTAATGTTGCTGACTGCCTCTAGAGGCATTATTGCAATAGTAAAGGTGACGGAAGTGATATCTGATCACTTCCGTCGCTCTTGCCGGCTCCCAAGGGATATGCTTCCTTCCACTATCCTTGTGGAGCAATTGGGGTGCCCCAGGGGGCCAAATTGTGGTGTTGCTTAATCAACAAACATTTATGGTATATATAGGAGTTTGTAAACTAATAACAGGTTCCCTATGTTTTTAGAAGTTGTGAGACACTAATTTTCAGGGATTTCAGACTAGAGAATGCTTTGGCAGAATCTGGGAGACTATTCCACATATGAGGAGCTCTGAAAGAGAATGCACCTCTACCTGCTTTCTTCTGAAGTGAGGAACAGCTAGCACTAAGCAGAACAGGTGGAGAGTGTGCTTGGAGGCAAGCATTTTTCAGTGATGCTGCTATAATCGCACTGGCTGACAAATTGGCACAGCACATTGTAACAATATGTTAGAAGTGTCGGTTCTTCAAGTGTTAAAACCATCTTTGATCTACATATCATCTAGATGTTGGAAGTGTGGATTTATAAGAAAATTAAGAAATAAAGATTTCTATTTGTCCATCTTTTTGTGTTGTCTAAAAATTTGCTCGGCTTAACTAGTATATGATTTAATAGTTTTTAGTACAGTGATTTGTGGGGGGGGGGGGGGGTTTGTGTAGTAGATAAGTTAACTCCCTCTATGGGATGTACAGTACAAACATACAGGCAGTGTCTACCCTGGGGACAGATTGGCAAGTCTGGAGATGCAAAATATGCAATTTGTACAGTTCATTTTTATTATCACTTGCATGTCTGGTGCAGGAAGAAATCCTGGCTGTGGACACTGACTCTTAATATTGTTAAAGCTTGTCTGGTGCCAAAGGCCAATCTTTCATGGATGAGTATCATTTTTTCGTTCTTTATGTGCAATCATCATCAGGACACCTCTGACCTTAAAGGACTGGACCAAATAGAGAGCGTGAAGCTAGGCCTATATGGGACACGAGCAACGCTAGCAGCAGGGTTGTTTGACCAGTTGTTGAGGTGGTGCAGCTATCTCCATACACAGTTTAAGAAACGAGAGCATAGCAATAGAGCGTGACTTCTCAAATGCAGAATAACATGTGGCAATTAATTGACAGAGAGAGTGCTTACCCACCACTTGTCCGATTAGTCCGAGGACTAGGTATGCTCCGAGGTCTTGTGTGGCCCAAGAGCACAAATATTGGAAGGAAATAATTTGTAGGACCTAAAGTAGGAGAATTGTTGTCTCAGGTAAAATTGTTGAGAGGTATGCCGGAAGAATCTCACAGCTCAGGTAATCGAAGGTGGAGTTCTGAGGCCTAGTCGTTCCATTGAGAGGGATCTCTTGGTATCAGGTTGTTTGTGTGCTGATTCTGGTAGCTGCTTATCCTGGATGATGTTGTTCCTCAATGTGGCTGAATTAGATAAATAGCGAGGATGGTAATAGATTATGTGGAGAATTCAGGAGCTTTCAGATATCCTATTTTTAGAACTTGCAGATTTACTTTTTTTTTAATTATTAACCCCTTCATGATGCTAGAACATGGTCCTCATTTTAGTGGTCCTAAAAGACGCTAGGTTGGCATAGAGCATCCAGCGTTTAACAGCTCATCACGGCTCCCTGTGATAAGCTATGCTCAGAGGATCCTACCTGTCAGATGAGGCCAATTTGAGTGGCCTCAGTCTGACAGGGAAAATGTAGTCGATGCTCAAAGCGAGCACTGGCTACATTTTACAGAATCAGGCTGTGTCCAAACTTCCGGGTTTGGGCATGCATCAGCGACGTCGGGAGGTATTGCGATCTTTTGGCAGGGACCCACATCTATTAAGACCCTGATAGGGTCTCTGCCATTGTGTTCCTGGCTACCGAACACCTTGTACTAAATAACTAAAAGTGGCGTTTTGGTGTTTGCGTCGTTTGGGATGCAAGCACCAAGCGTCACGAAGGGTTAATGGTTGCATAGGTTTACTAAAAATATTTTTACACAGAGTTTACTCTGACTATTGAATAAATATAGTTTTCTAGAGTTTAATAAAAAATGACACATAGAAGCAATCACAATTTTTTTAAATGTTAGTAAATAGTAAATCCTTGTATGCACATATATGCTCTGTACGCATCAGCAACCAGGCTGAAAAAACTCCACTTTTCCCAATATGAGTCAGTACCGCCTCGCTTGAACTTCTGAAGAAGGCTGATTTATATATTAAAGGGACAGTCTAGTCCCCAAACTCACTTTGGTGCATGTTGAAGTCTACTGCTTGTATATAGTGCACAGGCTTGTTTCCAGTGTGATTTGATGCAGACATTCTGCATAAATCACATTTTTAGTATTTGACTCAAGCCTCAATGATTACTCTGTGTGTATAACATAGGTGCTTCATCACTGATTATATATACTCTGAGCATATATAGTTTTGTTTCAATTAGTCACTTTCTGTGCTGCTGGAATATATTGCATTGTGTGGAATAGAATAGACTTGCTCTTGTACACAGTAGGATCTCTTAACAGTACATCACTGGAGAAACTGGATATCCCATTCCTTTGAATGAAATTATTCTCATTGGTTCCTGTGACAAAAATGAAGAAAATGGAATTGACTTTTACTCAGCTAGTGTGGGCAGTCCTAGTTTCTTGCAAACTGCTGTAATTTCACAATTTCATCTAGCTGTAAGTATTTTATATTTTAAGCAATGGAAAATGTAAAACATGCATTTTAAAGTATTTTGAAAGCACATTAATATGCATTAACATCTGGAAGATGCATTTTGGGCAGCAGACCAATATATTATTAATCCAGAGTGTATTAATGTCCACAGTACAAAAATGCCCTTTTACAATAACAAAATAATGATCAGTGCAGCATAAGAAATATCATCGGAACTTTTTCAGTAAACCACTATTTTTTATTACTTTCGGAAATTTATTGCAATGTAATATTTAACAGATGCAGTAGAGAGTGCATTTTAGTTGATTTATGATAATAAAAACCTTGTTAAAAATAAATAGTTCCAAACCAATTGCTTTTCTTCTTTATTCTGAGATAAGGTGTCAAGCTACATTATCAGACTGGCCTTTAACAAGGTAACCTATAAATTAGACATGTGCATTCGTTTTCGGACGAATGCATTTTCGTCCGAAAATAGCATTTTCGTTCATTCGTTTGAAAAACGAATAACGAAAATGCTAAGCTAACAAAAGCCGAATGAACGAATGGTTAATGAACGAAAATCATTCGTTCATTCGTCCATTCATAGTACTATTGGCATTCTACAAGCCGAAATAGAGTCGGTTTATAGAATACAATAACATTACACATACATACATGCATTCCATAAACCGAAAGTCGTTCATTATGTCGGTTTATGGAATGTACTAAGTCTATTTGCATTCTATAAACCGACTCTATTTCGGTTTATAGTAATGCCAATACTATAGCACGAATGGACGAATGATTTTACGTTTATATTAAAACATTCGTTCATTCGTTCAACTTCATACTACTACACATGCAATTTATAAGCCGAAAGTCTTTAAACCGAACGTTCGGTTTATAGACTTTCGGCTTATGGAATACATGTAATCCTATTGCTATTCTATAAACCGAACGTTCGGTTTATAGAATAGCAATAGCATTACATGTATTCCATAAGACGAAAGTCCATAAACCGAACGTTCGGTTAATAGACTTTCGTCTTTTGGTACATGTAATAGTACTATTGGCTTTCTATAAACAGAAACAGAGTCCCCATTCATAAATGTTTATGAATGGAGACTCTGTTTCTGTTTATAGAAAGCCAATAGTACTATTACATGCATTCCAAATGACGAAAGTCTATAAACCGAACGTTCGGTTTATAGACTTTTGGTTTATGGAATACTATTAGGTCAATTGATTCGTACAAACGATTGTAACGAAACGAAAATAATGAACGAATTTCGTCCGAAACGAATGTAGTAATGAACGAAATTCGTTTTAGACTAAATAAATATAATTTTCGTCCGAATGAACGAAAACGAAACGAAAATTTTCATTTTACACATGTCTACTATAAATGATGATTATTCTGTATAATATTCTCTATGTTATAATAACCACAAAGGTTGTGGTGGGTTATAGTGGTAACATGGCAACTCTGAACTGCATCCTGTCAAGATATAAACTCATGCCTTGTTTGAGCTACTGGAGGTTTTCAACACTTTAAGACCTAGTACATGAGCATCAGCTGTTCTAGGACTGAACTTATAGCATATGTTGTTGGCTTATAGACACTTGTTAATATCCACACAGAACCTGATGAAAGCTCTGCCCTTTCAGGAACTTATTTACTAAACTGGAAACACACTGTCCTTTGAAGACAGCATTCTCAGCAGGAAAATAATGACACAGAGTCAGGCAATAGTAATGGTATTCTAAGTTTCCTTGGTGAGAATTCAGACTGATATCAAAAATCATTATACCACTGCTGTAGTAAATCAGTATAATGTAAATGCCAAAAATAAATAAATAAGTCTAATTTTCTTTATTTCCTGAAGCAGCCAAGCCACTTTAAATGTTTGTTAATCGTCTAGTATTGTTAGTGGTTCTATTGTTTGATTATTTCATTTTCTAGCAGACCCCATATTTGGAATTACTTGGATACCATTGGGGTTGTCTAGATCCCTTTACAATTAATGATGGGAAAGTAATATTATAAATTAGAATTTGTATTAATAATAATAACCTTTAAACACATGGTTTCCTTTTTACCTCTATAGCTAGTGACTTCTTTGAAAATGGACCAATTTTCCCATGCACAGACAAGACCCAATGGTCTTGTCTGTGCATGCTCACTAATGCACTAATACTCAGAGCCGTTTTGTATTATTTAACTCAAAACAGATAGTTATATATTAGTATCTCATGCTCATGGGGCATAGTTCTTTAGTAATCATGAAACCAACATTCCAGTTGATTTAAGTTTACAACTTTTCCTTAGAAATGGCCTTCATAAGTACTCCCCAATGTACTTTTGTCCTTTTTCTTCTCTCCCTGTCTCCTGATGTAAGAAATGTAAGATGCCTTTAAAAATGTATATTTTTTATATTCAATGTAAACATACCTTTTCGGGGAAGATTGGTGTCATCAAAGGTCACATCAGAGATGACTTCTTTAGATTTTGGGAACAAGTCTTTCACTTACCTTTTTAGTCTTTATTAACTAATAGATATATGAGACAAGGGAAAAGGCAGGAAATGCTAGCAGAATGCTTGGTTGCATAGGGAGAGGTATTAGCAGTAGAAAGAGGGAAGTGCTAATGCCATTGTACAGAGCATTGGTGAGACCTCACTTGGAGTATTGTACGCAGTACTGGAGACCGTATCTCTAGAAGGATATTGATACTTTGGAGAGAGTTCAGAGAAGGGCTACTAAACTGGTTCATGGGTTGAAGGATAAAACTTACAAGGAAAGGTTAAAGCATCTTAACATGTATAGCTTGGAGGAAAGACGTAACAGGGAGGATATGATAGAAACATTTAAATACATAAAGGGAACACAGGAAAGGAAGAGAGTATATTTAAAAGAAGAAAAACTACCACAACTAGAGGACATAGTCTTAAATTAGAGGGGCAACGATTTAAAAGTAATATCAGTAAGTATTACTTTACTGAGAGGGTAGTGGTTGTATGGAATAGCCTTCCAGCAGAAGTGGTAGAGGTAAACTCAGTCAAAGATTTTAAGCATGCATGGGATAGACACAAGGCTATCCTAGCTATAAGACCAGGAACAGGGGACTAATAAAAGTTTTCAGAAAAATTGGGCAGACTAGATGGACCGAATGGTTCTTATCTGCCGACACATTCTATGTTTCTATGTGTTGTATTTTTACATAGACTATCTGTCTCCTCCATAACTGGGTGATACAGAAAAAAGGGGTTGGGTAATCCACTTTCTGATAGGTACAAGGGATTCTGGGATAACTAGTTTGGGGCAGCAAGCATCAGTCTTGGTGAGGAGGTCACAGCAAACAGATGTGTTCTGAGTCAAGAGACTCAGCAGGAAGCCACATAAGATGGTGAACTGTTAGAGGCTGTCCCAAGATGAAGGCCCAAGGAGAAGGTCTTCATTTAAATGTTTAAGTATTGTCCTTTTTATATGTATCTATTGATTATGAACTGGCTATGTAAAACATGTACAGCGTATTTTCTTTTATAATCTATACACTTGTGTTATATGTCACATATTCCCTAAAAGAATAATCCTGTATGACGGTAATGTAATTTCTTATACACGGTTTTGTAATGCCCTGCAGTAGAGTATTGGTTAACATAACTAATAATACCAAATAAGCAAGCAGACATGTTTTCCTTCTGACACCCAGTATACAGAGCTGTCAAAATCGTATTTGTACGTCCCTACCTAAAATCACTAGCAATGTATGAGTACTGTACAGGAAAGATATAACTTGTAAAACAGGTCACAAAACTGAAAGATCAATCATTTTTTATAAAACGTTTGACTAGATTTTGTTTACTTATGTGTGGGCTATAACCAGGCTGAAACCAACAAAAGATATTGTTGATTTTGTTTCATTTTTTCATAACAAATATGTTTAGGAAAGCTATTTATGAAAATGTGAATTGACATTTATCAAATGGCACTTAATGCCATTAGCAGGTGATAAAAGCTGAATACAAAGCATAAAATCTGCATGATGGCAGATTTCCATAAAAATGTTGTTTTAAAAATATGAATTTAGCTTTAAAAGTTTATAATTTCATATTTGCAATTTTAATTACATGGCCTGTTTCATGTTTTTAGTTCATAAAATGACATAAAATGTTATATACTGACATTATCTTACAAAATTACTGTCAACAAAACATTTTGCTGCCATTCCAAATATTATGTAAAATCAAGATATGGACTATAGCATAGTTAGTCAGACGTAGACACTATTAACATATAGTTTGCCAATAATGCATATACTATATTATAGGTAAACTAATTTGTTATTATCATTGATAATGACATTTTAACAAGTATTTTTCTTCATGGAAAAATAAAATATAATTATAAACATTTATTTTGCATTAACATTTTTTCAACAGAACTGGACAATGACAATAAGACAACACATACAAAAGTTTGTGATACATTCATATGCAAAGCAAAATATGGTGACCTTGCTTTCTAGAGCATACATTCTACAGGAAAGGAGTGATAAATGGATAGAGGAGCAGTGGCTCAAAGTGCAGTTTGGTCAAGTCAATGGACAGAAAGTGACAAATGCGTATGGGTGAAATAAGTAGACACATTGGTAAGTATATTGAGAAATGGTAACATTCCTAATTTTCTGCTGTTTTTAGTTTAAAACAGGAGACAAATAATTAGCAATCTTTGTACCTGTGACATGTATTATGTATATGCTTAATATGAGAAAAAAAAACTTTTCACTATTTCTTTTTATGTTTTTGAAAACTTAATAAAATAGATACATCATTATTTTACAGGGCTGGACATTTATTTGACGTGTGTGTAATATATTATTTTTATATATTAATATTGTTTACCACTTCTTGAAAATGTATTGTTAATTACTTGGAACAAAACATCTGAAAGTGTTACCAGAGACTACACTTATTACACTTAATGTGAGTACATAAAGTAAAGAAATTAATACAATTTCAAAGAAAAACTCACTATATTTTTAATAAATTATCTGTAAGAGTAGTTGTGTAAAATAAGAGATGTGTTACTTGAAAATCCAAATAGTAATTTGAACAAAACAAACAAGCTTAAAAACTGACATATAAATAATTATAAAAAATTATTTTCTGTACTTTAAACATGAAAACTTCAGGAATCTTACATTAAATACTTCAAACAACAAATAAAAGCCTAGCAAACTTATTACTGGTTACTGGGTTATTACTGGGTTTTCTTGTTATTTTGAAATACTAAAAAGTCCTTTCATTTAATCTTTACATGTTGAGAGTGACAAATAACAACACATGAGGGTCAAATGAACACAGGAAATGGTAAGGAAAATTAAAATATTTATAGATAATTTATATACAATTAAAATTCCTTCATATCTAGACCAAAATTGAGTTATCAAACATTTTGGCAGGTGAGAAGTTGATTTGTCACAGATAATTACACATTACAACAGTTTTTCATTTGTGTTGTTTTCTTGACAGTTGCCCCTGAAAGGTTAGTTACGGATCCCCTGTCATCTTCATTATCACTTCTCTTTCTCACCTCACTGGAAAAAGCGGGAAAAGACAAGATTGGTCATGACAGGAAAGTAAACATGAAGCATGCATTCATAGTTATTAAAGTGTTACAGTTGAAAAAAAGTCTCATACCAAAGAGTTATTCTAAATATTCTGATTTTTATATATATATTTATGTGTATATATATATATATATATATATATATATATGTATATATATTGTTTGGGTTTTTTGTTTTTTTATTTAGCAGAATGTAAACAAAAAATAGTACTTTACAGTTTGACGTCTCTGCTATGAGCTCACTTTAATATTGTGTACCAGGATCGCTTCATTGTGTTTGAAAACAGTGTACAACTGACAATTCTTTATTCTGTTCTGTGTTAATCAGAAATCTACCTATAAACGCTAATAAGCATCCTTGAAAACCATTTTTGTTTCACCATTCAGCAATTCCAGACTATATAAAAAAATGTTTTTGAAAGTCTGAATATTTTGTATGGCATTGGATTATATTAAGCTCAGTTGCAAAGCTAAGGGGGGCCCCCAGAACCTGCACAATGGTTTTCCATTGAGAAAAGCCCTAGTGGTGAAACATTGGGATATCCAACACCTGCAAGTGTTTTTTTTTCTATTGTCTATTTGATATATAGCTACGTCTATCTATGTGTTTAATAACATGACTTGTATACACAGAGATGGGATGTTCATCGCGGCTGCAGGAACGTAGAGGTCATCGCCAGATCTTTCATCGCGGGACAGTTCATCACAGGATCCCTGAAGGTGAGTATTATTAATGTGTAATATGGGTTAATGTTAATATTAGGGTTCGGGGGGTTGGGTATTAGTATTAGGGTTCAGGCTGTTAATGTTAGTATTAGAGTTTGGGGGGTTAATATTAGTATTAGGGTTTGGGGGTAGTGATAGTATTAGTGTTTGGGTTGGGGGGGTTAGTATGGTGGTTCGGTGTCACTTTTAGGGGGGTTGATTTTTTAAGGGGGTTAATTTATTAGGGGGTGTATGTTTGTAAGCGCTTAGAGTTCAGTGCTGAACTGTCAGCGCTTACATTTATGCGATGAAGCGGCCGCATTGATCTTCACCACTGACAGTTCAGTGTTCAAACTGCCAAGCTAAGCTGTCCACGGTGAAGCAGCCGTGATGAACTGTCCAAGACACGTATACACTGACTGGTATTTGTATGTCAATGAATCTTTAATATTTCATGAAAAATGTACCTGACCCTCAAAGTAGGACCGGCTTCATTTACTAAAATGCTTCCGAGTTCTGTGAGGTCACACATGACGTCACAAAGATTTGCAATATTTCAGAAAGGACCCACATGGTTTGTAAAGTCCCTGATCAGGTCTCTGCTTATGTGTCCCTAGCTCTCGATCACTCTGTGACCAGGGACAAGAGTAAAGCTACAACATTTTGTTAAAAAATGGGGGGGTTAAAAAAAATGTGTATTGAGAGGGGAGTAAAACTCAGGGACAGCCGCAGGTGTCCAAACCACCACAAAGGTGACATAAACAAAATGTTTTTATGACAATTTCACTTGAAAAGAACCATGATTCATTAATCTTTTTCGCTGAGATGCAAAAAAAATATTCTTATATTTTAAGTGGAAAATAAATTAGGTTATCTCCAATTTCAAAGCATCAGTAATTACCTAATTTATGACATCCTCAGAGACATCATTATAATTATCTAATTTACCTTCAAAACAGAGAACATAGTAGTCAAGATTGAAGTATACTTAATCTTTTACAACCTTCAATCAGGTTTATTCTTTGACTGCGGTTTTGTTGATTTATTCATTGTTTAAATTATCTTTCTATCCTGTTTCATTTAAAAGAGATTACTGCTTAGGTGATGAAGAAAACAAAACAACAGGAAACTTACTCCCTCATGTTTTTGCTTGTGGACATTATCTGTGGTTATCTTGTGGTTTATCCCCCATAGTCTGTGAGTCACTGAATCCCCCATAGTATCCCCCATAGTGTGATGAAACTGAACCCCATAAACAAGATTTTGGAGGTGCGTTTGCGTCATAGACGTCGCACACCAATCAGTGCTGCCAGGTGGCTGAAGAATAATTTCAGTGACATGGCAGTCTGGAAGTCAGTGTTTGCTCCATAGGAACATCATTCCAAAGCCTTTTAAATCAGCATTGGATCTATAAGACTTGTATGCCTTCTGTTTGATTAAAAGACCATCAGGAGAGTTTAGTCCCTCTTTAAAAAATAGGGCCAATTAATTATTCGTTTTCCAATTTTCAAATTGCTTCTTCTTTAAAGGACAGGTAAAGTTAATTTTAATCCTTGCTTCCTTAGAGGGAAAAAAAATGTTGGTCTACTCCTTCTAAATAAACCTGACGTGAGAGCTGAGGCAGAGCCAGACAGGAGACTGGGATGCGCTGACAGTGTCAGCATACGCACATTCAATCAGAGCAGGGGCTTTGCATGGAGGTACATGCCAGTTTATTTTCTGACTGGCAGCTGCTTCTGCAGGGAGAAACCCTAGTTTTACACTGAATCAGATTTGACCTAGTTAAGTAAATGAGAGTCATTGACCTGACCGGACTGCCCTGCTTCCAAAGAAGTACCTGCCAGTTTATCATAATACTAGTGGAAGTACATTTTTCACATGCACTTCTATTTTTAGTCCAAGTAAAAAATAAAAAAAGTAAATTTGTCCTTGAAGCTTTACTACCTCATCGGTAGTGTGACTGCTTGCTAGCATCAGGCTCTACAACAGTGCACACTTCTAAACATACAAAGATGCAAATGATTTCCTATCTGCTATTGAATGTATTATTAGCATTTTACTGAGCCTTGCAGTCTCATTTGTTGGTGAGCTAGGAAAGTCAGCACTCTTAACAAAAAAAAATGTTTGCTTTGTGAATGAATAAATCAGATTGAACACGTATAGACATGTCAAGCACAAAGCAGGAAAGTATTTACCGTGCAAGATGAAGAACGGCCTCTACAATGTTTGATCCCTCCTTGGCACTGGTTTCACAGAACAAAGCACTGTATGTCTAGGTGGGGGGGAAAACAAGCAATGTTATCCTCTGCTTACAAATAGAGACAAAAGACATTAAGGCAGATCTCATTCTCAACAATATCTTGTAGTGAAAGCATAACTAAACTATAAAACCATGGTATACCATGGCATGTAGATCATGTATCTGGATTTGCTTTCGGGTTGCTGGCTGAGGTAAGTCCTGAGTGTGCAAACTGGGTGCTAGGATATGCTCTGAATGTGCAATCTTGGAGTTGGGACATGTTTTGGATGTGCAATCTGGGTGCTGGGGCATGACATGGATGTGTAATCAGGGTTCTGGGGCATTTACTGAATGTGCAAGATGGGTGCTGGTGTTTGTCCTGGGTGTGCAATCTGGGTTCTGGGTCATGTCTTGGGTGTGCAGTCTGGTTGCAGGGACATGTCCTGGGTATGCAATCTGGGTGCTGGGGCATGTCCTTGATGCACAATCTATGTCCTCTGGCAAGACCTGTGGGTTCAAGCTTGGTGATCTGGCAAGACCAATAGGTGAAGCTGGTTGCTCTGGTAAGACCTATGGATGCAATCTAGGTGATATGGGAAGACTTGAGGGTGCAATCTATGTACTCTAGCGAGACCTGTGGGTGCAAGCCGGGGTGCTGTTTTAAGTGTGTGCAATCAATTCCTGTGGGTGCAATAGCAAGGGATATAGGGGCAATAATGAAAGGAGCTCAGGAAAAATGAAGGGAGAAGAGGGGGACCCGATCATTTTTTTAAGAGGCCACAACATTTCTGAGCAGCCCTGTGCAGAACTGAGATGAATGGGGAAAATAGAGGAGAACAGCACCCAAAAAGTATAAGAATAATACAAAAATTTAATCAATGTAAAATTTTAACATTTAAAGAGTCACAACACTTTTTGTAATTATCATATAGGTTTAAATAATAAAGAATAAACCATAGAGCCAGTCACAACACATCATGGCCACTCTAATTAGCAATCATAGGAAGATTCAGGATATCTGTGTGGGTTGGTTGCAGTGGAGGGGTAGGCCTGGAGTCCTCTTCCTAGATTTACACCACTTCTATATTTGGCATAGAGCAAGAAACAGGCAGAGACATGGCACATATATAGGGTACATATAGGAAGGTGGACAAATATTTTTTTCTCTCTACTTAACTCCTAGTACTAGATTTGACCTAACATAATGATGACCTTGCCGTTTGCAAATGGACCCATGTTGCATAAATTAAAGTAAAAGAAAGCAAACATTTGATAACTGGATTATCTGTTTTGTTTTCATCTACATTTTCACTCTTTTTTTTATCTAAGGGCTGATAGAAGATAAACATGCTTGATAGGACACCCTCAGCAGACACATATCACCCAGTGCATAGACATAGAAGTTGTAGATATATATTTACAAATACACTTTATAGAAATTCAGTCAAACTACAACCATAACACAAAGATGTAACAAACACATAAATAATTGTAAAGAGACGTCTCCTCCCGGGATTACTTTTCTCCTAGCCTGCAATGGATATCAGCCAGAGTCCCAAATAATTCACTGTCTCGCCTGCTCTTTGTCCCCAAGAATCACACACGACACAGTTGTAGGTACAGCAGTAAAACCAAGAACTTTATTCCAGGGAATAGCAGACTCTTTATACAGTAAAATATCAGATAATGTTTTATTGAACAATAGGTAATTTTGACAGTAAACAGTTAGACTTGTAGATTGCATATTTTGGCTTGGCCAGGCACCAATCGGAGAGGACCTCTAAAACAGCCACCAATCAGGACACATGGTGCAGGCGGCAACGGCACCAGTCACTTTTAATTCCTTTACCAAGGAGAGTCAATGGGGAACCTGCTGACAGAGGTGGCCTAGAAGTGACCAATCAGAAAAGCGCCTACATTCCTAATGCTTCCCCTGGTTCTTCACATTACTCCCACCATTTGGGAGAGCCAGTTCGGGGTTTTCCACATGGGAAAGTCCTTAGCTGGTGACCAGGAGAAACTTGAAAACATCACTCAACAAGAACAGACGAACGTACAATCCATAGAGTTAGACATCCAGTTGCTGGGAGAGACCATCGGCATTCTGGTTGTCTCTCTTGGGTTGGTACTGCACCGAGAAGTTGAAGGGCTGCAATTCTCTCCCGATATCTGATTTAGCCAAACCAGATGGTTGTGGTCGGTGATGACTGTGAATTCCCGCGAGTAGAGATAGGGTTGCAATCTCTTGAGGGCCCACATGAGAGCCAAACATTCGTTCTCTATGGCTGCATAGACCACTTCCTGGTCCAGGAGCTTCCAACTCTGATAGGCAACGGGATGCTCCTCTCCTGCCTCGTTGGTCTGGCTCAGCACAGCCCCTAGTCCGAACATGGAGCCATCTGTGTGAATCAGAAAGTGTTTCGTAAAGTCAGGGGCAGCAAGGACCGGAGCTCTTCCGAGGGCCGTCTTCAGCACTGCAAAAGTCTTGTCACATTCAGGGGACCACAGGACCGTCCGGGGAAGGGATTTTTTTGTCAAGTCAGTGAGGGGCTTGGCTAGGGTACTGTAATGGGGCACAAACTTTCTATAGTAACCCGCAGTGCCCAGGAAGGTGAGCACCTGTTATTTGGTCTGGGGCACAGGCCAGTTAAGTATAGCCTCGATCTTAGCGGACTCGACTTCTGTTTCCCACTCCCCACCCGGTGTCCTAGATACTGGACCTCAGCCATGCCAATTTGACATTTGTCGGGGCGTACTGCCTTTTGTATCTGTCCCAAAACCATGTCGAGGTGCAGCAGATGCTCTTCCCACGATCCGCTGAAGATAGAGATGTCATCTAAATTGGCACAATAAAATCCTGTAACCCGTCCAACAACTGATCGACTAACCTCTGGAAGGTGGCAGGGGCATTCTTCATCCCGTACGGCATGACCTTAAATTGGTACAGATGAAAGAGGTGATGAATGCGGACTTGGGAACAGTATCCGCCGCTAAGGGAATTTGCCAATAACCCCGACTCAGATCTAAGGTAGAGACCCAGGTGGCCCCGGAGAGTTTTTCTAACAGCTCATCCACCCTAGGCATGGGGTAAGCGTCTGTAACAGTGTGGTCATTGAGTTTTCTGTAGTCTACACAGAAGCGGGTGGTCATGTCTTTTTTAGGAACCAGTACTACAGGGGAGGCCCATGGGCTGTACAAGGGTTCAATAACTCATAGAGTTTTCATTTCCTCTAGTTCCTGCCTGATATGGCTTGTCATCGCCTCGGGGACTCTGTATGCCATGCTGTGCTAATGGGATAGTACCAGGAAGGGCAGAAAACATTGGAGCTCAGGCTTGTAAAAGGGCTCAGAGTTGGGTTTGTTCTGAGGCGGTGAGTTGGGGCCCAACCTTAACCTGCTCTAGGCTACCGGGTTGCTTTGTGTCCGCTAGGAGGTCGGGAATGAGAAGAAGACATGGGTACAGATGGTCGCTATGTTTCTCCGCATTCCTGGTAAGCTTTAAGGGCATTGACATGACTAAGCCGGGTGATTCTGTGCTGGGCCCCCTTAGCCATGACATACTAGGTGTCCCCCTTATGCTCCAGGACGGTGTAGGGGCCCTCCCAAGCTGCCTACCAGGAATTCTCAGGCCTGGGTACCCCTTTTGGACAGTTTGGGCACCCCAGAGGTTCTCCTGCGCTAGCGCCATTAACTTGGCTAACTTTTCCCGTAGCTCCACCACATAAGTGATAGCTGGGGTCTCAAACTGATCAGTCTTACCCTCTCGGAGTATGTTGATGGGCTTGAGGGTGGTAGGGGGTGGTGTGCATCGCTTGTACCCCACATAGTTTCCAAACTTGGTTAAGCAGTTCGGACATGAATTGGGTGCCTTGGTCGAACAACACCTCTTGAGGAAACCCGACTCGGGTAAATATTTTTATTAAGGCATCTGCCACGCTTTCGGCTGTGATATTGGGCAGTGCTGTGGCCTCGGGATACCGGGTGACAAAATCTACCACCGTGAGGATATACCTCTTCCCACCTCTACTGGGCTTGGCCAGGGGTCCAATAATATCTATTGCAACCCGCTGGAAGTGTTCGCCTATAAGGAGAATGGGCTGGAGCGGGATGCGGGAGGTATCGTTACGCTTACCCACTCACTGGCAGATGTCACAGGTGCGACAATGGGTCGCTACCATTTGGGACAACCCTTGCCAGAAGAAAGTTTGGGTCAGCCTATGGATTGTTTAGGGACACCTAGGTGTCCGGCTAAGGGAGCTTCATGGGCTAATGTGAGCAGCATGAATCTATAGGGAACAGGGACCACGAGTCGGGATACTGCTATTTGGCCTTGGGGGTTCCCGGGGGTAGAACGATACAACAACCCACCCACCCCCCACCCACCCACACACAATCTGATCATAGTTACTGCCGATCTCCCCAGAGTCAGCCCTTTCCCGATACCTACATAACGTGGCATCATTCAGGGTCAGAGTATTAAAGTTGTCTGGGGGGGCCAGGCAAGTGGTTCATCAAGGGTCGGTGGGTCACTTACCTGGGCCCCCTGGGCTGGTTCGGTGGTGGCTGATACTTGGCTCCGAGTGGTGGCTGGCTCTGAGTGGTGGCTGATACTTGGCTTGGCAGTCGCCTGGCACAACTTGGGATCCAAGATCACTGGGGCAGGGGACACAAAGTGGCTTTCGAGCAGTCCCAAATCATTGCCCAATAAAACATCAGCAGGGAGGCCGGGCATGACGCCAACCTCCCTGATGCCCTTCCCAGCACCCCAGTCTAGGTGAACGAGGGCCATAGGCAGCTCATATACTTGTCCCCCGGCTACTCGGACATCCACTTTGTAATCCAGTGGTCAAGTGTCTGGCCATTCCTGGGGTTGCACCATCATGAGGGTAGCTCCAGAATCTCAAAGCCCTTTGAGTAGCTTTCCATTGAGACGGACCGGCTGATTGTGGTGTTCTCAGTTGTCAACGTGTGGCTGCTGCAGCAAGGTCACTTCGTTGTGGGGCCCCCATCCATGGGGCTACCGTGTAGATTCTGGAGGATAGTATTCCTCGGCATAGGGGGTCATCACTTCACTGGAAGACTCAAGGGGTTGACTCACACAATGAGCCTGGCATGAAAGAAAGGGGGTAGGGTTCGGAGATGCCCATGAGGGGGGCATTGGGTCCAGACCTCAGGGACGGAACTGTGGGCAATTCTGTTGGATGTGCCCGGCATGCCCGTACAGCCATGTGTCAAAACGGGGGCGGTGGATTACAAGACATGGGAGCAGGATACAGCCGCTGAGGTTTGATGGTTTGCTGTCAGGGAAAGGAGGGGGAACTTGTCCCGTAGCTGTAGGATGGTGGGGGATGGGTTGCGGGTCGACGGATGTCCACATACTTATCCGCCAGTCGAGCTGCGTCCTCTACCGTTCTAAGATCCTGATCCCGCACCCAGTCTCGGGCATCACTGGCAATGTGAAAAAAAAACTGCTCCAGGATGATTTGTTGAAGCGTTTTCTCGAGCGCCCATTCTAGTATCCCGGAACCTCCGTCTGTAGGTGGCCGGGGTAATGGCATAATGTAGTATGCTTCTGCGGCTCTCCCAGAAAGCTTGCCTACCAAGATAGGGATGCACTCTCGCTGGGGAATCTGATGGAGCTGACATTGTCTCTCAAAGTCCTGCAGAAATCCGTCAATATCCCCAATAGCATCATCAACGGCTTTAAAGTTTGGTGGGTTACTTTGAAGCTGTAGCCGGAGGCTGTGCACTGAACAGACCCAAAGTCTCCCTGATTGCTGCCCCCGGCTGCGGTCAAACTGGCCATTAGTTCGCTTGCCCTCTCTCGCTCCACCATCTGCGTCACCAGATCAATGACCTCGAAGGGAGGGTTATGGCCATATGCGGCTAAGCGGCTCCGGACCCTCAGGGTAACAATATCCGGCTCCGATGGGGAAGGCCTCGATCCACTGGGCAAGGGGCTCAAAGGGGCATTCTGATCCACCGGGCTGCTTGGCCTCTCTTGTTCCAAGTCCACCAGTGTGTCAATGAGTTCATTCTTTTTTAGTCCAGTGGAGTCTTGTCCCTTGCGGACTAGTAAGTCCTGTAGGGTCGCCACGCTCAATGTGTTGTAACTTTCTTCCATCGTAGTTTCCTGGGCACAATTGCTGTAATAATCCGCTTAGGCTTGGTTTCAAGGAGTTTCCCACCACTGCCACCAGTGTAAAGAGACGTCTCCTACTTTTCTCCTAGCCTGCAATGGCTATCAGCCAGAGTCCAAAATAATTCACTGTCTTGCCTGCTCTTTGTCTTCAAGAATCACACATGACACAGTTGTAGGTACAGCAGTAAAACCAAGAACTTTATTCCAGGGAATAGCAGACTCTTTATACAGTAAAATATCAGATAATGTTTTATTGAACAATAGGTAATTTTGACAGTAAACAGTTAGACTTGTAGATTGCATAATTTGGCTTGGCCAGGCACCAATCGGAGAGGACCTCTAAAACAGCCACCAATCAGGACACATGGTGCAGGCGGCAACAGCACCAGACACTTTTAATCCCTTTAGCAAGGAGAGCAAATGGGGAAACTGCTGACAGAGGTGGCCTGGAAGGGAACAATCAGAAAAGTGCCTACATTCCTAATGCTTCCCCTGGTTCTTCACAATAATATTTATAGAAAATATAACAACTTTTCCCAGAGACAATTACATTTTACTAGCAACTTGAGTGATCTGGAAATACATAATGCTGGATGGTTAAGTATAAAATTCTGGAGATTTATTATGTTGGTTGTAAATAACAAGTCATTACCAAGTCTTAACCCCTAAACTACAGGTTATAGTAAGTGTGTTAGTAGCACTACGCGCTATGGAGACACAATGCATAACGTTAAATTGGGAAAAGTACATTACTGAAACACCTACCATGGATAACTTTTCCCCATAGCTTATTGGTACACATTTATGTCCTTTTTCTGCCATTTTCTGGCGGAGATCTGCTTTGTTTCCTACCATCATGATAGGAATGCTGTCACTGGTTGCATCCTGTTAGAACACAAGTATAATTATTTCATATGTCTGGTTTGGTAACTGAGCGCATACTTTTAATCATTCCTAACATTGACTTTTAAAGAAACTGTGATTTTTTTTTCTCCCTTTTGTTATTAAAGATCCAAATATAGGACCCCTTAACTGGAACCTAATACACAATCATAGTGTTTATTTGTGAACTGGTTAAACCAGTTGACATATGTAAATCCTGCCAGCAGCTGCACTATGGCCTATGCATTTTCAAATATCCTATGGTTCTGTTAATCAACTGAGTGATGTTAGGAGGTTTGGCTCTGGGTCAATTTTATGTTGGCACCAACATTGTTCATGGTGGACTGCTACTGGACTTTGTGACAGAAAATATAATGATGTTCTATGGACCTTCAAATATTAGAAACAGATACTTTAACCCCTTGGGGACAGGCTGTTTTAACACTTTTGAAGTGTTTTTATTTAGCTGTAATGTTCCTCTTTCTCATTAAATGTACCCATACAATTAGATATCATTACTTTTATCATATCATATAATTTACTACAAAAATAATAAATTATGATGAGAAATTCATATAGAAAACACTTTCTAACTTTTACATGAAAAATCTATTACACATCTACAAAATAGAAAAACCCAAACAGATTCTAATTGTTGTTCTGAGTTTAGAAATGCTCAGTGTGTATCTGTTCTGTTGTTTTATGCAAGTTATAGGGCAATAACTGTAAATAGCGTATCACTTTTTTCCTAACCATTTTCCTACAGGTACATTTTAACCCCAACCCTTACCCTGTACCTAACCTTAAACCTAACCCTAATGCTAAGCCTACCACTAGATCTAAGGATACGTTTGAGCTATATTTTTCCTGTAATGTTGCTGACTGTCTCTAGAGCAACATCCCCTGAGCAACTGATGTGATCATTGGTCACTTTTGAACCTCTTGTCCATGACATTGCCCACAACACAGCAATGATTATATGGCATGTGGAGCCCCGATTTTGGTGTTGTTAGATGCCTCAACATCGAGGCTCTAGAGCATTCTGACACTCATTTAGACACAGGATGTGTTATGCATGTATCGCCAAGGGAATTAATACATTTCAGTGCACAATGTCCTACATTCAACTATATGGAACATCATAGTACATTGCGATTATATTTATTTTAAAACAAAAACACATTTGCATTTTACTATGATTTTACTATTCTTGTACTTAAAGAACTATTTTCTAATAAGCAAAATGCTTTTTTGAATGTTCTTTTTATCTTTTTACTTTGATTGCGATTTTTTTAATTTTTATTTACAGGAATTCAAACACTACAGAAGATTAGTTTAACAAAAATGGACAGCTCTGAGGAGAAAACAATGTGGTGTTTTGAGTAAATTTGTAATGTACCAAAATCCACAGAAATATTTTAATCTCAAGGAACGATTACATTTTTTCTCATGATACATGGTATAGGTCTTTGGGACGCAAATATGTCTGTGAGCTGAATTTGTAAGACTCTAAACTATGTAAAAGATAACTGGAGGGTCAGAGAATTATCTGAATCAAAACAATGATTTTAAAATGGGTATTGACTGTTAAAATTAAATACTCTTATTTTCAATATGTCATGACAGGTTTATAGTACAAAGGAAATTAAAAATCATTTTATTAATTTTAATAGAGACATTTACTAGGAAAAAATATTATTTATTATATACATATATATATATATATATATATATGTTATGGTACAAAAGAATTGTCTTTCTGCACTGTATACAACAACAAAATAGGTTTATTACAGTCCTGTTATTCAATATCAGGAGACAACAGGGGCCAAGTGGAAAGGACATTTACCTCAATCATGTCTATCCATTCCCTCACATTCAGAAAACTTTTCTCACAAGTCACATCATACAGAAGCAAGACCCCATCAGCTCTTCTGAAATAAGATTTGGCAATGCTCCTAAACCTGGAAAGAAAGTGTAATTATTGCAAATACATTGGATTTGTTTGTGTTTAAACTTAATCCTTTTACGTCTCTACCTATGAATGAGCAATTTCCATTTTGACACCCAACTGGAGTTAACACCCTACTCCTATTAAATCACCACACCATACTTATTTTCATGTGCTGCCAACTTGCTTACGGTAAGGACATTTCTTACCGCACAATGTTTAAATTTACCATATAAATATATTGCTTTCATTTTTATTAATCACATAACTATTTAATTTATATCTTTACAGGCCCCTAATCTGACCAGTCAATCCAGTAATGTATTTTAAAAAAGTGGTTGTTTTATTCCTATTTATCATAAGGTTGAAGATAACATTGACAGTTGTGAGCTGTTCTGCTATTAGATATCATTATTTGTTTATTCAGTTATATGGATATAGCTCATTCGGCATATAAATAGTTTTATTAGTCTAAATGTCAACAGAATGCAACATCTGAGAAATATCCTAGTGTTTTCAACATTATATTCCATGCTAGATATGTTATAGTAATGCTAGATTAGCGAGAACAGAACATACATATGCATTACCCATTAGCAACTAACTGTTTCAGGACAAGTAGACTAGCAATCCAGGCATTTATAATTTTTGATGTAATAAGTAATACGACACCTTTCTTGGCCTGCTGTATCCCAAAGTTGCAGGAGTGTCGGCTCTCCATCCACTACCAATGTCTTCATTTGGAAATCCACGCCTTTAAAATAATAATAATAATAATTTTTTTTTTTTACATTATTTTGTTTGTATTGTCCAAGTGCTGCTTCATGTAAAATAAAATAAAAAAAAAACAGATTTGTCTTTATTTTGTTTCCTCAGCTTGTCTTATCTTCTAAAACCTACACATAAGCCTACTGAATAAAGAGAGAAATGCAGGGAAATGTGGCAGGAATTTCAAACCTAAGGCACTAGTAGCTGATTTGGAAATATTCTCCTATTCAGCCGCATTGGAGAATTTTTCCAACTCTGCTACATTGGGCTAAAGTTTGAAATTCCCATTTCAATTCTCTGCAGTTCTTTACTGAGTGGACCCTATAAAGTTTAACTGAGTTACCGGTGTTGTTGTGGCAACAATCTTACCTATATTGCAAAGCCCTCTTACTTGTGTTACTTCACAGCACTCAGACCAGGCTCAACCATGCAGTACACACACTTGAAACTGATAAGCTCAGCAGATAGAGGCTGATTCCACAGTAATGACTAATTACAGCACTCCCAGTAGCTGTGCTTACAGGTTCGGTGAAATTATTTTAATGTAAAACTACAGGAGAACTACAATTTTAAGGTAAAAATAAGGTAATTTAACATGTTTTTCTCTCCATAATGAAAGACTAAAAACCCTACAAATTGTGAAACATCAGATTTAAATGTCTGGAAATACAAAACCAATCCCATAACTCAAAGGCAACAGCAATGTCAATCTCTGTATATGAATACACTGTCATATACAAAGTTACATGTGGGTTATAAATCTCTGTCAGGTGGAGCAGAATCACAAATAAAATAACAAAAGGGAAACAATAATATGTAGTATCCTTAGGGTGAGGTTGTACATAATTAAACATATATATCACAGCATTTCAATCTGTCGCTATAAAACTCCACCAGAATGACAATGGTTGGGTAGAGTTAATATCACCTTGCAGTAGACAACATATTAATATCTAGGCAAGTAAAAACCAGACATTTCCAGACACAACAGACATCTTCCTGAGTAATACCTGAACATTATTTAAAAACCAACATTTACTTTAAACAACCCTGCCTGTGTATAATAAAGGAAAGTGGTCACTGAATCACAAACGAAAGTCATGTAATCAAAATATGGTTGTATTTAGAACAAACGCTAATAAGCTTAGAAACAAGATTTAAAAATTAATAGATTATATATATATATACTTTGACTGTTTATTTATAGTTTTATAAAATTACAACTAAAATTCTCAAACTGTGCAAGAGTGAAGAATATCAAGGTTCAATCCTGGAAAAAAAATAAGGTTATTTAAAAGTGGCTCAATATTCCATAACAAAACATATCATTTTGTTTAGATGTGTAATTGTGTATCCTACTAGTTACTCAAATATGTATGGAACTATTGTAACCTTACCCAAAGTAGCACTTGTGTTCCCTCGAAACTCATTTTTGCACAGTCTCATGAGAAAACTGGACTTCCCAACGGCCGCATCACCGGCAAGCACTATCTTGTAGACCTTTTCTGTGCTGGGGTATTTACTGACCTGATCTGCACTGTCGGGCTGAAATTCAGAGATCCGTGTTTTCAGTTTCACAATTAAACATGTATATTGTATTTATATATAATTACTTAGCATGTTATCTCAGTTAAGTAATCACATCAAAGTGCTACACATTTATTAAAATGCTTGAAACTAAGCTGTTTAAATTGCATACAACAATAATTGTTTCCAATGATGCCCAATATTCGAATAGAATTTGTAATGCAAGTACACCCAGGTTCCAATTATTCAGGCTATACAACATCTGTTATGGATTTATCTGACTTGTTTATCATATAGATATATTTTTTGGAATTGAAAACATTATTTATATACCAATATTTTGTTTAATTTAAAATATTTTTTCAGAAAATGTGTTACTAATGGACCCATATTACTGTTGTACATTGGAGAGAGATTTACATAGGAGTCCTTCTACTTACAGCCGTTACATGTGCAGGCAGAGCTGAGATACATTTTCTTGATGATGCCCCGGAGCTGCTTCTACTGACTGGCCGTGAGGGTTTCCAGTCAAGAAGATTTCCATTACTTTCTGGTGCGTACAGTTCTTCATCTCGGATTTCTGGGACCTATTGGCATACAACATCAAGTCTGGTTTCTATAAAGTCATATAAGAGCTTTACATGCGTATTATTAAACTTCTTATTGTGTAGTCATATTAGTAGTTGTCTGAATACTGAAATACAAATAACAAGGTTAGTCCCATGAAGAGAATATTTGAAAATGAAAAGAAAAAACTATATTTAATATACTGATAGAAATTCAAACCCAACAACTCAAATTATAGAAATGTAAAAAAGTGCAATTATTGTGCTAAAGTGTGAAGAAATTTTTTTTGTATATAATTGTGAAAAATAAAGAGATATAAAAAATATAAAACCAATGCGGCGTTTGAACTATATTGCTGGAAAAATTAACAGTTCACATCACTAATCCACATGGGCCATTTTATATAAAGCGTACTTCAATTATATAGAGGGGTATGTTTCAATATCCTATCCCCTTTTATTAGTACAGATATATACTCCTTAGTAGTCAGCTGTCATTACCACTATCTGTCATTAAGTATGTAGCAAAATAGTCTCAAAGTAAGATTGTAACATTAATTGATACTGTAGTGATGATCTTATACAATAATTATTGTCAGACGATGAAGAGAGCCTGCCAATGTATACAGTTTAAGTTGAATAGCTACAGCTTAGGGGATGAGATAATATGTTGATATATATGGCCTAATGTGTGGTAGTTCCCCTAAGCAGGGAATTAGTTTAACATTAGTAATGTAAATATGGTAGTTACGGTGTAGAGAAATATTGCTCTGGACAACATGCACTATGCACATGAAGCATTGACAAACCTATCTATGATTGTTGGGGGGTAAACACCCTTCGAATAATAAAAGATCTGCACACGGAGATGTCAAACACCAGCATCTACCGACGCACGTATTGCTGTGTTTACTGAGGCTTTGTCAAGGCACTAAACAGAACGTCTGTGTTACGATGTTTAAAAACAGGTGCCCTGTGCTGTAGTTGGAGGCCTATATCGACTGAAAAACCACTGATGTTAAATGTAGTGATCATCCCTACAGTATCAGTTACTGATACAATCTTACTTGTAGTCTACTTTGCTACATAATTAATGACAGCTACTAGTGCTGATGAAGAAAGAAGCAGGCACTCCACAGTCCTTGAAATAATGCAATTCTTTAATAAAGTGAATAAAGTTGGCAGGTTGCACACACATGTGAGGATGGGAAAGTGACACGCCTTACACCTACGAATAAGCGCAGTTATGTGCGAAACACATTAGATGTGTCACTAGAGTGATTGTTTTTTTGTTCGTCTCATCCCAGAAGATGAGGATCGAGGGCATAGATAATTGCTACTGGAACCTGGATACAGGTAATATTTTACTTTACAGGGCCCCTTTGTGTGGCAGGGAGGTGAGCAGTGATTTCACTGCACACCCTCAAGGTGCTAAAAGGATTTTTGTTACAGGTATGGGGGCCATTTTTTTTTATCATCCCCCTGTACCTGGCCAAGTTTTCTTGTGGATATGTTGGTGTTCACCGGGAAACAACAATATGGCATTGCTGACCTCCATTTTCACCAGACATGGGAACATTTCATACCATTATTTAAAGCCATAAGTGTTTATGTACATTTTGCGCATATCACAATTGCATTTTGTATCTTAACCTTGTTAAGTTACTTTTCAATTTAGAAATGATTATTTTATTTTGCTCTTTGGCTACAATAACGTTATATATTTAGGAAGTTTTTTTAGAATCCATTGGCAGCCTAATCTATCCAGAGTTATGTCTGGCTGGTCACATCTATTCAAAGCATTTACTACTATGCCTTACTAGTATTTTCCAAGGACTTACATCTGTATCAGATGCATCACCACCAAAACTCTCATGGTTAAAGCGGGATCTTGGAAGCATTCTTGGTGCCCTATATTCCACTTCTGAATCATATTCATTGGAATCCCTCAGTGTGGATAGCCCACTGTCTATGCAGCTTTCGGGAAGGCTATCAACCTCACAGTTCATTCTCTGCATTGGATCACAGACAGCTAACGTATCATAGTCTTCATCTAAGTAGGATGATCGAGGAGATCTAGAAAAAATGTAAAATGGTCAACAATGTATTCAACAACATATGTCTAGATAAGCAGTAATTCTATTAACGATTATTTGCATAGTGCCAAAAATGTATGCAGAGTTTGGTACAGAATGTTAAAGAGAGTTAGAAATAAAATGAAACAGACAGAAACAGACTGATACATGAGGCAGAGGAGCATTACTTGTATATAACTAATGTTAATCAGTTTAATATACATATGTCAGAATACAAATTTATTAAACAGTTGATCATTATCCTATGATGGAGTATCTGTTTTCTGAGATAATATGGCAGTAAGTAATTTATCTGCAATTATTGATAACCTGCCAAAGGTAGTCAGTCTGTGTCCAGGCAAATGTTACACAATCTATTATTTCACTGCATAGAGGCAAACCATTATATATCCAATTTGCATACAATTTAGAAACCACACCCTGTTAACCTGTATGAACAGTAGATTGTACATGTTGAGTGTGACATTTCACAGGCAGTTGCCCAATCATCTTTTATTCCATGTTCAATGTCTGACTTATAGAATTTCTGTATACTTAACAGACAGAAACATGTATCACTTTATTCTGTCCTATAAATGCTCATATCACATATTATTGCCACATTTCTATATTACAACGGAGAAGGAAAACAGTTTTTTAGATGAGTAATTGTCCGAGTATCCTTCTTCATATGTTACTAAACTGTACTGTAGGCAATGGGATGATACCATCCTTTACTGTCACTAAGTAACAAACAGCAGGGCTATTTGGAAAGAGTTTATTTGATCAAATGTGGCACCATTGGGCCTTGGACATTAAGGGGGTGCTATCTGTAGTATGAACAAATAAAGGAAGTTCTTCTGACATGTTTTACTTCAAACATAATTGAAAGTCAATTTAGGTACTTTTTGAAATTGTGTTAAAATGCCTTATTTGTTAAATAATAGATTTCACCATGACTTATATAGATACATTGATATTTATTAATCAACAGATATACCTTTCAGGAGCTGATTTAAAATAGAGCAGGTATGTATTAAAGGGATAGTCTAGTCCCCAAACTCACTTTGGTGCAAGATAAAGATTACTGCTTGTATAGTGCACACACTTCTTTCCAGTGTGATTTGATGCAGGCATTCTGCATAAATCATATTTTTAATATTTGACTCAAGCCCTCCCCAGTGATTACTCTGTCTGTTAAATCAGATGCATCAGCACTGATTATATAGACACTAAGGCTATAAAGTTTGATGAGAGCACCGGGAGAGCAGCAGCGACGAGGTAAGTAAAGGGGGGGATTTTGTTTTTTTTTAAGCAGGGTTCCAGCACCCCCAGCTAAGATGCTCCCTAGGCAGCTGCCTAAGTCGCCTTACTGGTGGCGCCGGCCCTGCCCCTGACTATATCTGCAGCTGTATTGGCTGAGACACAGGCTCCATTTGTCTGTCCCCTGGAACAATGCCCTTCCAAACCGCAGAGGAAGAGGATACTCCTCCGTCTGATTCACCTACTGTCACTGCTGGGGATTACGTTGACTAAAATCTACCTGTGATTTAGTCAACTAAATCTAGACTAAACTAAAACAATTCAGATGACTAAAATACAACTAAACTAAAATGGCATTTTAGACAAAAGACTATGACTAGAGTTGAGCGGACACCTGGATGTTCGGGTTCGGCGGGTTCGACCGAACTTCGGAAAAAAGTCCGGGTCCGTGCTCGAACTTGACCCCGAACTTGACCCGAACCCCATTGAAGTCAATGGGGACACAAACTTTTGGCCATTAAAATGCCTCTAAAAAAGTCATGGAAAGGGCTAGAGGGCTGCAAAAGGAATTAAAATGTGGGTAAGAGTAGGACAAGTGCCCTGCAAGCAAATGTGGATAGGGAAATAACTTAAAATAACATAAAATACATACAAATTAACAATACAGCAGAGCCATAAAATAGCACTAGATGGAATCTTTGATTTTAGCTTTGTAAGAACATAAATCTAAATCTAAAGCATGGCTGCCAGGAGGATCAACAGAATTATCCATTTGAGAGAGGGTTGGAGCGCAGGGTTTTCTCTTTCAGTTAATAATGAGTGATCCATAGGTTTAGGAGGCGGTGACTGTGGCGGTGTAGGTGGAAGCGGCGCTGTAGGAGGAGGAGGTAGCCAGAATATTTCAAAGTGCGCTGTTAGCACAGTATTTGACGGTTCTATTTGACTCTCAGATATGAAGTGCACCGCAAGACGCAAATGTACTATTTAGCACCCAAAACTATTCAAATTTTTCAAAGTGCGCTGTAAGCACAGTATTTGACGGTTCTATTTGACTCTCAGATTTGAAGTGCACCGCAAGACGCAAATGTACTATTTAGCACCCAAAACTATTAGAATTTTTCAAAGTGCGCTGTAAGCACAGTATTTGAAGGTTCTATTTGACTCACAGATGTAATACATGTAATGCTATCGCTATTCTATAAACCATTATAGAAAACATTCATAAGAATAGGTCAACTATTCCATAAACCGAAAGTCTATAAACCGAAAGACATTCGGTTTATAGACTTTCGGCTTATAGAATACATGTAATGTTATTGGCTATTCTATAAACCGAAAGTCTATAAACCGAATGACTTTCGGTTTAAAGACTGTCGATTTATAGCCGAACCTCGAACTCCAACCAGAACATACAGTGAAATGTCCGGGTTCGGGTTCGGGTACGTGGCACGGACACCGTAATGTTCGGTACGAACCCGAACAGTGCGGTTCGGGTTCGCTCAACACTAACTATGACTAAACAAAATATAAATTTGCAGTCAAAATTAACACTGGTTGAAACGTGTGCTGTCTTCATATTCCTTGCTGCAACCAAAGGATTTTTAGAACATGTCTGTTCCCAGTAGGGGATGAGGTATGTAAATTTTAGTTTGAAATATCACTGTAACTATACAATTCATTGTGAAACCTATTGTTTAAGACATAAACTATTTTGATGATACAGTTGTGCTTTATGTTACTATATAAGTATAGGAGCTGATACTAACAAAATGCTTTATTTATGAAACAAAACATATAAGGCTGTACCTGTCGTATGGTGAATTACTTCTGTTGAGTTTGGGACTGTGTCTTGATATTGTGCTACCTGGTGAAGTATTTGCACGCTGAAACAAATAAAAATAAAAAACAGATGAATTGCAACAGTACAAATACATAATGCTGTCATCGCGGCACATCTAAATAACAATATTAGAACAAATTAGAGCATATTAATTTATTAAATGACTTACACTGGGTCACTGGAAATTTGCTGGAAATAATTGTAGTGGATAATATATATATATATATATATATATATATATATATGTATATATACACACACACATGCACACATTTATATATGCATGTATACATATATATGCACACTATATATGCACACATTTGTTTTGCTCTGTAAAAATCCTACATCAAACTAATTACATAAAAATCTTAATGAAAATCATAGCTACTCAACTCCAAACTTTCTAACCCACAACCCTTCATGCCTCTGATATTTTTCACTATATGTGGCGATGTAGAATAATTTGCCGCTACCGAATTCTCATACATGATTATGTCAAAACCACATTCAGGATCAGATTCCCTCTCACACCGGAGCTTGCCCTCTTCGGCTATTCCCACTCACCCATCCCTTGTGCCAAATGTATTCATATAATTTTAGCAATAACAAATAAAATGATACTCCAATATTGGATCAAGCGAGAAGAACCCACTCTTACAGTTTTTAAAGAAAAACTTATGTACTTATTCCGCTTGTTCTGGCTCATAAACATGGTAGGGCAGACCAATTGGAAACCATAAATCGAGTTTTTATCGATTGATCTGAAAACTCAACTTAAAAAGATCTTCCAAAACACACCCTGGTACATGTCTCAATTACTTACCAATTCTGACCCGATCAATATCCCGGTTTAACTCAGAATCAGAGAGCTCTGATCACGATGATCACAATGTACTGACTCTGTAGCACCCTGGTTTTTCCACTCCACTGACTTGGTATCACTATTTTATGACACAATGCTTTGATCACTTGTATCAGGAGAGCGGCCTTGTTTGTTTGTGTATTTGTTATATGTGTATTAGATTATTATATAAAGGCAATGAGTTAGTGAGTCCACTCTGTCATATACCTATAGAAGTGCACTCATGACCTCAGTTACTGTACATATTGTGTAATCCTACAACTATAAACTCTAGCACACTATTGTCGTCTCATTTGTAACTAATACCGCTACCACTTTCTATGTCAATTCTATATTCATATATTTTGTATGCCTTTGATCCAAAATAAAATATTTTTGAAACTAAAAAAAACAACTAATTTTAGCACAGTTGTTTTGCTAGCTTTTAAGCAACACAGATATGTCCAAAAATGCAAATGAGTTATATTGTCAATTACACATTCTAACTAACTAATCAATAATTGCACTTGATGTTCAATGTTTTATTCAGAAAGAATAGTAGCTAACTGGAATAACCTTCCAGTGGAAGTAAAAATTTGATTAACATTAAAACTCAGCAAGATGCCCTAGTAGGAGTGACCCTTCCATAGCTTACTTGATACTCTATTTTAAAATATTGAGAGCAGCTAAATTCAAAAGAAGCCCACACACAACTAACTATAATACAGCCATATGGTGTTCAGCTACAGAGACAAATCTCTCTATATGCACCATTTAACATTAAATTTGGAACGGGCATACCGTACTTTCTGAATTTCACAAACCCCCAAAATGCAACTACTCAATATGCCTCAATTTGATTATGAATCGTCAGTTTGGGCTGTTTGGAAAACTGAAACATTTTCGTCATGAAAACCAAGCTACCTTAATATTAGCTACCCTAATATGCCCCAAAACACGCTCAGAATTCGGGCAATTTGCAGGAATTTGGGCATTTCACATCTCCAGATTTGATCAGGAGAATTGCAATAAAACATTTTTAAAACATTTTATTAAACCCCCCCCCAAGCCAGCTGATAGGCGCTCCCCAATAAATAAAGAAAAATATACCGTCACCAATTAAAATTGCCCCCAATACTGAACAGGGCTGGGAACCAGAAAAATGGTTTCAAGACCCTAGATAAGGTAAGTAGTCCTGAGCCCCCTACCAAATACCAGGCTGGGAACCGCCAAAATGGCTCCTAGCCTCCCACACATGTGGTGGGTCAGGCTAGTAATCCTAGCATTCCCTATCATGACCGTATATACAACATCGTGCTCAGGCCCCCCGTATGCTAAAAAAGACACCCCCCACCCCCAGCAACTGGAGGCTGGGAAAATAACCTCAGACTCTAAAATAAAATAAATTATTTCACCCCCCTAGGGGCTTCCTATAGATCCATAGTCACCAACAAAAAATAAATAAAGTAGCCCACCAGGTCTAGAGGCTGCCAAAATTACCACAGCCCTGATCAATAAATAATTTACCCCCCCACCTCTACCTTGCCCAGGCAGGAGGGTGACGATTCACTTTGAAAAAAACAAGCTTTTCATGCCAGGGGTTGGGCAGTGAAAATATAAATAAAAAAGAATCCACCTATGCAAAAAAAAAAAATTACAAAAATTTGAGCTGGCAAAAAAAAAAACACATGAGCCCTCATAAGCCAGCCAATCATAAGCTTTCAATCCCAGCTTTTTAAAATCCATCCAGTGCTGAAGCTTGGATTGAAGGCTTATGATTGGATGGCTTATGAGGGGCTCATGTGTTCACACAGTCAACCAATCAGATGCAATTTTTTGCCCTTTTTCTGAACACTAGGAATCCGCTAAATAATAAATTCTCTGAATTGCCTCTACCATGGTCTGCGATAGTGCAACCAAATGTAAAACCCATACATACTGGTCATATATGAACATGGAGATAAGCAATGAAGGATAGTTTATAAAACAAAAACATACCAGTGATCTGTTGTACTTGCTAAAACTGTTTTCCAGTACACTGCGGAGGCCATCGTTACTGTCGTGTAATTTACGATTGGCTGTTCTAGAAGTAAAAAGGATACATGTAAGTGTAACAAATTTCCTATTTTACAGAGAATTGTTTACTTTTTTATTTATAACAATAATGTTGCCTTAAAGATTTCCCATCTGTTTATTTGCACTGATGTTTTACAAGTGTAGGGATAACGAGGGGTGAGGATTCCAAATAGTAAATTGCACACAAGCAGTGGACTATCAAAGCATAGGAATGAAAGGTTCCCAGACAGCTAGGCTAAAATATATTTTCCTAATGCTGAAGCATTAAATAAAATGTTTGTATTGTACTGGTTAACAGAATATTTGGAATAACATAAATTGATTCAAATTAAAATAGTAAAATTACTTTCACTCATGTTTTAAGTTTATTTTTCAACTAGGATTTTTTATCATCTTACTCTATTCACAGTCATTTTATACAATTCACAGCAAAAAGTTTAGTTTGAAGAAAAAACGATACATACTGGAGGATTTCAATTTGTCTTGCTAGATTCTCCCGTTCATCATTATATTCTCTAATTATGTCCATGTCTCTGAAAAAAATAATCAACACTTTACATGGCTCCTAATTTAAATATTTTTTAATACATATAAATTATTATATATTTTTTTTTCTTTTAAGATTTACCTTTCAGAACTTAGGCTTTGATCTGCATAATCCGTTTTCAGGGCATCTAATTCACTCTGCAAAAAGGAAATGCTTGTCTGGGCTTCAAGCAAATCCTTCTTCAATTTCTGATTCGCCTAAAGGAAATTCAAAACAGAATTTCCATCAAAACTGCACTGCACATAAAACATAATAATACTTGGTGATATTTTTCAAAAATATTATAGAAAAAGTATTTTAGCAGTGATAATAAGGAATTGGCCTTCTAAAATGTGTGGGACTGACATACAGGTGTCACACTGTTGAAACGCTTTGGTGTTTTCTGGGCCATTGGAGCCACCGTACTTTGTACACGCCTTTCAGGCCAGTAACCATTTGCAGACTCACCCAGGTTGTATTCAGTTATTTTGTTCTCTTTCGCTTTGCTTGCTTGATTATTTCAAACCCTTTACTTTGCTCACTTGTTTATTTTCTATGCTCGCTCCTGCTTTTGCTTTCCTCTCTGATTTTGTTTATTTCCTATGGTCATTCCAGCCTTCGTTTTGCATATCTGTACTTTGTTCCCTCCTTGCTCGGCCACATAGTGGTATCCCCCATAGAGTGGCATCCCTATCTAGCTCAGCCACATTGTGGTATCTGAGCACTGAGTGGCATCCCTCCTTTGGTCGGTCACAGAGTGGTGCCAAAGAATGACAACACTTCCTTTGCTGCCCTGGTCCAGTGTAGCCATTTGAGTGCTCTGTGATTTTATGAACAGGGAATCTGAACACGTGATGACTTCTGTTCCCTTAACCCCTTAGTGACATAGTGCTATGCCGCATTTGATGTACCTTGAAGACCAGAATTCCATTATTTTTGTCATTCATTTGATAAACTGTGAATTTCTTACTTTGTGTTCAGTCCACCCACACAAATTATTTATCATTTTTTAAAGGATGGATAGGGCTTTCATTTGATACTATTATTTTCATCATATGATGTAATTTACTATTAAAAAAATAAAAATATGATGAAAATATGCATAAAAAACACTTTTTCTAAATTTGACCTGATTTTCTTTTAAACAATTACAAATGGTAAAAAAGACCTTGTCTATATATTTCTAATATTTGTCCTGAATTTCAAGTAATAGGGCAATAATCAATATCAGTGTTTTTTTGTTTCCTAACCATTTTCTTCTACAGTGATCTTTTTACCCCAACCCTAAATTTACCCTAACCCTTAATCTACCCCCAGCCCTTAATCTAACCCTTGTACTAACCTGAATATCTCCCCCCCCCCCCCCCCCTGTAACCCTAATTATAACCCTAACCCTAGATCTAGGGTTAGTAGATCTAGGGTTAGTTTTTTTCTTTTAATTATTTATTTTATTTCTTTATTAATTTATTTCTAACTGTAATGTTGCTGACTGCCTCTAGTGGGGTTTTGGGTTTTGAGGAAGGCACTCTCAGAGGCTGCTTCGGATCCGAAGCAGCCTCTGAGAGTAACTGCAGGCATGTAGCGTTGCGCTAACGAGGGCAAGTTCCTTTTTTGTATATTATCTCAGCCCTGTCTTAGAACCATGTTAAACAATAGTTGCCAACATTGGCCATGTTTCCAGGGACACATATTTGTTCCACATGCTGCAGAAATAGCGTGCAAAGTGCAGCACGGCAGTATGTAGGATGTATATACACACAGACACAATCCAATTAAGGAATCATGGTAGGTCCTATGAGAGCCCCATCCTGATTAATTACCGTATTTGCTCGAATATAAGACGAGGTTTTTTTCAGAGCAAATGCTCTGAAAAATCTCCCTCGTCTTACATTCGAGGTCGTCTTATAATCTGACCTCAAATTGAGGTCAGATAATAAGACATGGATCCAGGTCCCCAGCAGAGCTGCAGGGGACCTGGATCCCCCTCTCTAGAAGCAGAGGATGTCTGCGCGATGAGCACAGACTCCCCTGCTTCCGCCCGGCACGACCGCCGGGGCTTCTGTGAAGAAGCCGGGTACTTCCGCTTTCGTCACAGAAGTCCCGGCGAGCGTGCCGGGCGGCAGCAGGGGAGGTCTGCGCTCATCGCGCAGACTTCCTCTGCTGCCCCACTAGCCACCAGGGTAAATCGGGCAGCTGGGGGATGTCTGCACGATACGTGCAGATATCCTCCATGCTGCCCGACACGGCAGACTATTATGACGGACCAGCTGTCCGTCATAATAGAGTGCCGTGTCGGGCAGCATGGAGGATGTTTGCACGTATCGTGCAGACATCCCCCGGCTGCCCCCACTAGCCACCAGGGAACTAAACCAGGTAAGGGGGAGGGGGGGACAGGGGACAGAGGACACAGACAGACAAGGGGGGGGGGGAATAGAGAGAGTCAAAGGGAGGGGGAGGGGGGAGGACACAGACAGACAAGGGGAGGGGGGGAGAGAGAAAAGGGGAGAGGGGGGGTAGAGAGAGACAAAGGGAGGGGGGAGGACACAGACAGACGAGGGGGGGGAGAGAAAAGGGGAGAGGGGGGGTAGAGAGACAAAGGGAGGGGGGAGGACACAGACAGACAAGGGGAGGGAGGGGGGGGAGACACAGACAAGGGGACGGGGGGGGATAGATAGAGACCAGGGGAAGGGGGAAGAGAGAGAAGTTTTGGGGGGAGAGAGAGACAACGCTGGGGGGGGGAAAGAGGCCGCATTGGCACATAAAAGGAAATAAAAACAAGTAATGCATTTGTATTATATAAAGTTTTTATTAAATATTAAAAACCAATTTACATATATACAAGTTAAACTTTTTTCCTATAGGGTAGTCTTATAATCAGGCTTTTAGTTTTTTTTCCTAAAGGAATTTACAAATTTGGGGGGGTCGTCTTATAATCAGGGTCGTCTTATAATCGAGCAAATACGGTAATTGGATTGTGTCTGTGCATATATTCATCCTACATACTGCTGGGCTGCACTTTGTATGGTCTTTCTGCAGCATGTGGAACACATTTGTGTCCCTGGAAACATGGCCGATGTTGGCAACTATGGTTAAACGCTTTCATATTTATGTTACTTTAGGTTATGCTCTATTTCTGGTTTTCTTGCTGTCTGTTATTTTATTGCTGCATTCCAGGTTTTCTTAGTTTCCTCTTGCTAAGTTCCTCTATAAATGTGACCACACCCATTTCCTCTGTTTGTTTTCTTCAGTTCTGCTGAAGTTTCTTCAGGTATCTGGTTGGTATTTGTGTGTGTAATTGTTATTAGTTGTCACTTTAGCATAGGGACTTGCCTCAATGTGAGGTGCCTTGTAGTGGTTGGCAAGCTTCATCTTATGGGGATGGGACACTTCATCGCGGCTGCTTACGCACAGCCGCTTCAACGCCGACTCTGCACCGCAAGACAGCTCGTCGCTGGAGATTTCATCGCAGGACATCGCTAAAGGTAAGTATTTTAGCTATTTTAGTAAGGGTGGTTACAATTAGGGTTTAGGGGGTTAGAATTAGGGTTTAGGGGGTTAATATTAGGGTTAGTATTAGGGTTTAGGAGGTTAGTATTAGGGGTCGGGGGTTAGTATTAGGGTTTAGGGGGTTAGTATTAGGGTTCAGGGGTTAGTATTAGGGTTAGTATTAGGGTTTTGGGGGTTAATTTTAGTATTAGAGTTTGAGGGTTAGTATTAGGGTTTAGGGGGTTAGTATTAGGGGTCAGGTGTTAGTATTAGGGTTTATGGGGGTAGTATTAGGGGTCGGGGTTACTATTAGGGTAAGGGGGTTAATTTTAGTATTGGGGTTAATTTTTTGGGAATTATTTATTAGGGGGGATTATTTTCATTTCACTTGTACATTTGTAAGAGCTGACAGT
The DNA here is from genome assembly GCA_036172795.1 of Pelodytes ibericus. NCBI lineage: Eukaryota > Metazoa > Chordata > Amphibia > Anura > Pelodytidae > Pelodytes > Pelodytes ibericus. Next base: position 90,602,376 of record CM069860.1, read on the forward strand.
TCAGCGCTGAACTGTCAGCTCTTACATAGCTGCGGCCGCGATGAAACGGCCAATTTATTCTTCATTGCTGACAGTTCAGCGTTCTAACTGCCGCGCTGAACTGTCAGCGATGAAGATGCAGCGCGGAAGTGTCCTAGACCCTCATCTTATGGCCATAATTTAACAAAATCCTCATCGTTACCATCAGGGGCGTTGCTAGGTCAACAAATGATCAGGGGCTTGAGCCCAGATGAGCACAGTCGCACACAATCTCACCGTCTCTCTCTCTCTCACGCACCCTGTCTCTCTCACTCTCTTTCTAACACACACCACCTCTCTCTCTCACACTCTCTCCGTCTCTCTCTCTCTCTCTCTCACACTCTCTCCGTCTCTCTCTCTCTCTCACACACTCTCCGTCTCTCTCTCTCTCTCACACACTCTCCGTCTCTCTCTCTCTCTCTCTCTCACACACTCTCCGTCTCTCTCTCTCACACAGCATCTCTCTCTCTCTCACACTCTCCGTCTCTCTATCTCACACAGCATCTCTCTCTCTCACACACTCTCCGTCTCTCTATCTCACACTCTCAGTCTCTCTCTCGCTCACACTCTCCGTTTGTCTCTCGCTCACACTGTCTCTCTCTCTCTCACTCTCCCTCTCTCTCTCTCTCTCCCACACTCTCCGTCTCTCTCTCCCACACTCTCCGTCTCTCTCTCTCACACACTCTCCGTCTCTCTCTCTCTCACACACTCTCCGTCTCTCTCTCTCTCACACACTCTCCGTCTCTCTCTCTCTCTCACACACTCTCCGTCTCTCTCTCTCTCTCACACACTCTCCGTCTCTCTCTCTCTCTCACACACTCTCCGTCTCTCTCTCTCACACACTCTCCGTCTCTCTCTCTCACACTCTCCGTCTCTCTCTCTCACACACTCTCCGTTTCTCTCACACACTCTCCGTCTCTCTCACACACTCTCCGTCTCTCTCTCTCTCACACTCTCCCTCCCACTCTCCGTCTCTCTCTCCCACAGCGTCTATATCTCCCACAGCGTCTATATCTTTCTCACACACACTTACACATATACAACCTGACACACACACCCTCATACACTTATGCAAACACCCTGACACACACACACCCTCATACACTTATGCAAACACCTTATGCAAACACCCTGACACACACACACACCCTCATACACTTATGCAAATACCCTGACACACACATCCTTGACACACACACCCTCATACACTTATGCAAACACCCTGACACACACACACCCTCATACACTTATGCAAACACCCTGACACACACACACCCTCATACACTTATGCAAACACCCTGACACACACACACACCCTCATACACTTATGCAAACACCCTGACACACACACACCCTCATACACTTATGCAAACACCCTGACACACACACACACCCTCATACACTTATGCAAACACCCTGACACACACACACACCCTCATACACTTATGCAAATACCCTGACACACACATCCTTGACACACACACCCTCATACACTTATGCAAACACCCTGACACACACACACACCCTCATACACTTATGCAAACACCTTATGCAAACACCCTGACACACACACACCCTCATACACTTATGCAAATACCCTGACACACACACCCTCATACACTTATGCAAACACCCTGACACACACACACCCTCATACACTTATGCAAACACCTTATGCAAACACCCTGGCACACACACCCTCATACAAACACCCTGACACACACACCCTCATACACTTATGCAAACACCCTGACACACACACACTTATACACATTGCTTCACCCACACAGTCACACTTACACACAGACACTAACACACATTTTTTAATATTTAAATAAAAATAAAAAAAAAACCTTATAGCGTTGGTCCCCCTCCCTGCTAAATACCTTTGTTTGCAGGGAGGAGGACGGGGCACTTACTTTCTTCTGCCGGATGTCATATCCGGCGCGCAGCCAGACTCACAGTGCGACGGGGGCGGAGCTTGCTCCCGTCGCGCTGTCAGTATGGCCAGGAGGTGCGGTCACCGCAGGCACTTGCCTGTGGGCCGCCCCTCCAGGAGGAGGGCCAGCAGCAGCGCCTCTCCTCCTCACCCCCCCCCCCCCCCCCGCACGAGCATAAACCTCCGATTCTGGGACTATGTCCCAGACGGGGGAAAGCTCTGCGGGGGAGATTTTTTATTTTTATTTTTAAACAGTGATAGCCCTGGAGTCTCGGGGCTAAAGTATGCTTTAGCCCCAGAGTCTCCATTCGGGGCTATGCACTGGAGATTCGGGGCTATAGCCCCAGTAGCCCCCCCCTAGCGACGCCTCTGGTTACCATCTCTAGTGTTAGGCTGGTTCCTGTGTATATGTTTGTATGCTCTCTTGTGTTCCCTAGCCCTGTGCTCTGTATGTAGTCTTAGTTTTATCTGTGCCTGTCCCTTTCATTTATGTATCAATAAGCTTTGTCTGTGTTCTGCATTATGTCTGTTATCTGTAACTCTGTACCTTGTATTGTTTATCCTTATTATGGCTTCTGCTTTATCTTGCTTATGCTTTAGTTCACCCTTTGCTCCTTGCGCTAAGGCATACACTTTTTATACCATGCAAATGAGGTTTAAAGCAGCCCCGCTTTGGTGTCCGGAATTCACTTACAATTTTGCCAACACAATGTATAGATCATCGTTGATCTTTTGCATTCTCCACATTCACAATATTACCAATAATCAGGTGACATAATCCCAGGTGTGGGTCCCTGGCTCACTGCACCTAGAGGGACACCAGCCATACCACACAACAAAGCCAATGAAGACTGAAATGTACTTCTTTGGTTTGCTATGTTCTTCGGGCAGAGGAGCCGTGCCATGCATTTCAGATCTAGATTGCCTTTATAGGTGAGATTATGTTAATGGTAAGATCTCCCCTCACCAGCCCTCTACACGGCCGTTGTGGAGCAGCCTGGGAGGGGGGCGGATCTCACCGCATGTGACGTTGCTCTGCATTATCACTCATGGGGAGCGCGATCAGCACTTACTGAGATCTCTCACACACGGTGCTTCCAAAGAGAAAGAGAAGGGGAGGGTGGAAGGGGGGAAAGAGAACAGGGGAGGGGTGGAAGGGGAGAAAACAGAACAGGGGAGGGGTGGGGTGGAAGGGGAGAAAATAGAAATGGGAGAGAGGAAGAGGAGAAAACAGAAATGGGTGAGAGAACAGAGATAGCGGGAGGGGGGTCGAGAACAGATGGGGGAGAGGGAGAGAACAGAAGAGGGGGTGGAAAACAGAGATATGGAGAGAGGGAGGATAGATAAGGGATATGGGGAGAGTCATGGGATGGGGGCTGGGGGGCACCAAAAAGAACTATCGGCTGTGTATCAAAAAATCCTTCCACCGGCCCTGGATGCCCATCCCGAGTAGGTACCATCCTATAGGACAGACTATTTCCGTATTGTCCGTTCTCTGTGAGAAGTGGTCGCACCCCCTTTTTTGTCTCCAGAATACTCTCACTCACAGATTTACAAGAGAAGGATATTCAGTCAGTGTTACAGAGTGTCTGACACGGCCACCTGCCTGTGGCAATACTGATAATTGTGCATGAAACACCATTAGTAAATATCAACCTTCCATGGGATAAAAATGTGATCACAATAACTTACCATTGTTAAGTCATGCAATCGTGCCCTTAATGCAGCAACATCTTCCTTTAGATTTATGCTCTTTGACTGTTCTTCCAGCTTTCAAAATAAAATGAAATTAGAATGAAAAGATCACTTGGGACATATATCAATGTACTATCAGTAGCACCTATAATTCTAAATATTATGAGTAGCACAAATATAACAAGCAGTTTTGTAACACCTTCAGCCACTCTCTTTTGCCATTTCAGATGTTGGGCAGTATATTGAAATGGTTAATTCAACATCTTATATTGGAGTTAAGTATGTCTATTATCAGTGCTGTATTTATCGTGAGGCATCCTAGGCGGCAAATTTTTGGGGGGGCGGCAGCGCCCCCCAGCACTGAAAAGATAAAAAAATTAAAATGTAAACAAAAAAGCAGCCCCTTTAAAAAAAAAAAAAAACGCGCTTGCCGGCAGAGACGGAGGTGAGAGAGGAGATCGGAAGATCTTCCTTCTGCCTGCAGGCTGCACGGGGAGCCGAACAGGCAGCACAGAGAAACCTCCGTGCTGCCTGTTCGGCTCCCCGTGCAATGTGACACGGAAGTACCGACAGTTCACGTGATCGGCGCTCTGACATCAGATGCGCGCCGATCACATGACCTGATGGCACAACCACCGGGGAGCCGAACAGGCAGCATGGAGGACATGCTGCCTGCCACTAGCCACCAGGGAAAAAGATAAGTGCTGGGGAGATTTGGGGGGGGGGGGTTGCATACTAAATGGCAAATAACACTGGAATATTATTGGGCAGATGGGGGGGGGGCATACTAAATGGCAAATAACAAACACTGGAATATTATTGGGCATATTTACTGGGGCATGTTACCGGATTTGCTCGAATATAAGATAAATGCTCTGAAAAAGACCCCTCGTCTTACATTTGAGGTCGTCTTATAATCTGACCTCAAATCGAGGTCAGACTATAAGACTGGGATCCAGGTCCCCCGAAGAGCTGCAGGGGACCTGGATCCCCCTCTCAAGCAGCCAGGGGATGTCTGCGCGATACGCCGCCGCCCGGCACGACCGGCACAGTCCTTCCAGCTTCATCATAAAAGTCCCAGCGGAAGTGCCGGGCAGCAGCGGGGGATGTCTGCGCATATCGGACCGGCTGTCCGTCATAATAGACGGAAGAGTCGGGCAGCATGGAGGATGTCTGTACGTATCGTGCAGTCATCCCCCTGATGCACCATTAGCCACCAGGGAGAGATGAGGTAAGGGGGGGGGGGGGCAGAGAGAAACAGGGGGAGGACGGAGACAAGGGGAGGGTTTTGGGGAAAGAGACAGAGACACGGGAAGGGAGGGGGACAGAGCCAAGCAGACAAGGGGAGGGAGGGCAAATGACACTGGCATATTGGGCAAATTATCAGGGGCATATTAAATGGCAAATAACACTAACATATTAGTGAGCAAATTGGCTGGGGAATATTAAATGGCAAATAATACTGGCATATTATTGGGCAGATTGGCAGGGGCATATTAAATGGCAAATAAAACTGGCATATAGGGCAAATTAGCAGGGGCATATTAAATGGCAAATAACACTGGCATATTAGTGAGCAAATTGGCTGGGGAATATTAATGACAAATAATATTGGAAATGTGTATGTAATGGGGTGATGGAGGCATGTAAATGGGGTGATGGGGAATGTCCTTGGTGTGCAACGTGGGTCATGGCGTCGGGTGTGCAACGTGGGAAGGGGGGATGCCCAAATTTTGTCTGCCTAGGGCAGCACAAAACCAAGATACACCACTGTCTATTATGTTTCAGGCATTTGGGTTGGAAGTTTAATTTTTTAAGTTACCTTTTTTAGCTTTTTTATGGCAACTTGAAGCTCTGCAACTTCAGATTCATGTTGACGTTTTAAATCACCAAGAGCGTCTTCTGCCTTACGTCTTTCCTGGAAGAAAGAATAGGATTGAGGTTTTACTAAATGTCAATGATGAGAAAAGATTTACAGATGAAAAAAAGGAAATGTCTCTGCTCACTATGAATCCTGCAGTCATTTTGTCAAAGGCTTTTGTAATCCAGCCATTAGAGCCAATTATAAACCAGCCTTAAATCCATGTGAATATAGATCCTATGATAATGGTGGAGCCATAGGCAGACTTATATGCAGAGTTGAGCATTGCTAATTAACTTAAAAGGGAGGTCCGAACTGTGAAATTAATAATCAAATTGCGCATTTAATACTCAGTTTTAGTTAATATTTGAAAAAATATTGTAAAATGAAAGGGAAGCACATTAGGCGTTCTTGTGATTACCTCATGAAAAACAACATTAAACCCTAGAGCATGAAAAGCTCTGAATAATGAGTATAATATTAGGAACTTGTGTGAGAAACAGAGAGTTGATTTTAATGCAGTTATGTTGTACTGTATAATAATTAACTTATATTTTTAAACCCACTAGATGGCACTGTAAGACTGGAAGCCTACAATATTAACAGAAAGTCAAACCAGCAAAAACAGTTAATTAATGACAAGTTGTTAAAAAAAAATGATTCATCTGCGCTTGGGTGGGTATTAAAGTATATCAAGGTATGTAAACCAACCACACAAATCCCATCTTTTCCTCCATGTAATAACAAATTGCAATTTATAAAAAGAATGTACTCAACAAAACAATTTGCAAAAACATGTCCGGTTGTCCCTTTTTTCTTCCTTACTCCATGAGGGTTGATCAGCGGCCTTAGTCCCAGGCTATTCATTGCAATTGAGGATTGAGATTGCATGCAGTGAATAAGTAGCATTATCCTGTCTGTATTCACAATACATTTGGAGTGATTGCAAATGTTTCAATCAGAAAGACAAGTTCTTACAGGGTGTAGCTGGCATCCAATTACGCACATTTATAACGTTCCTCACACTTAAAGTAACAATTTTCCCTTTAAGAGGTATTGTACCATTTATATAGCTTGCTTATTTTATAGGGTTTCTAACACATGATTCTTAAAGGGACAGTGCCACCTAAATATTGTTTTTATTGTGTATGTAGAGCATAACAAAAACATGATATATACATTGTATTAGCAAAACTGCAAGAAAATGTCTAAATTAGGGGGGAAATGTGTTTTAAATGTGTCAGAGAAGTCTCCTGCTTATGACATCACCTGTGGCACAGTATGCAAATTACACATTTCCCATTGAAAAGCAGTTAATTTGCATATCGTGCCACATGTGTTGTCATAAGCAGTAGACTTCACAGACACATTTTGAAAAAAATTATCGTCTAATTTAGGCATTTGTTTCCAATTTTGCTAATAAAATATATAGATCCTGTTCATTCATTTTTTTATGCTCTACATGCACATTTAAAACAATGTTCACGTGATACAGTCCCTTTAAACAAAGTTCTTGTTAAAAGTAATAGGAGCTCAGCTTAGGCAAGAAAACCATCACTCACTCACAAATACATTGTGACTAGAGTTGAGCGGACACCTGGATGTTCGGGTTCGGCAGGTTCGGCCGAACTTCGAAAAAATGTCCGGGTCCGTGCTCGAACTTGACCCCGAACCGGAACTCTATTGAAGTCAGTGGGGACACAAACTTTTGGCCACTAAAATGCCTCTAAAAAAGTCCTGGAAAGGGCTAGAGGGCTGCAAAATGAGGTAAAATGTGGATAAGAGTAGGACAAGTGCCCTGCAAGCAAATGTGGATAGGGAAATAACTTCAAATAACATAAAATACATACAAATTAAAAATACAGCTGAGCCATAAAAATCTCCATCAAAGCAGAATCTTTGACTTTAGCTTTGGAAGAACATAAATCTAAATCTAAAGCATGGCTGCCAGGAGGATCAACAGAATTATCCATTTGAGAGAGGGTTGGAGTGCAGGGTTTTCTCTTTCAGTTTATACTAAGTGACCCATAGGTTGAGGAGGCGGTGAACGTGGCGGTGTAGGTGGAAAGGGCACTGGAGGAGGAGGAGGTAGCCAGACTTTTTCAAAGTGCGCTGTAAGCACAGTATTTGACGGTTCTATTTGACTCTCAGATATGAAGTGCACCGCAAGACGCAAATGTACTATTTAGCACCCAAAACTATTAGAATTTTTCAAAGTGCGCTGTAAGCACAGTATTTGACGGTTCTATTTGACTCTCAGATATGAAGTGCAGGATGCAAATGTAATATTTAACACCAACAAATTGCAGTATTGAAAAATGCCTAGATGTTGCCCACTGAGCTAACAGAACAGGATTAAAGTCATTTGCATGGCACACATGCAGTTGCAAGTGCACTGCACTCTCTGTGGCACTGGGCTCAGGGCAGGGTACAAATATGTAGTATAGCACCCACTAAAATAATCACTATAATTTTAATAATCACTGTAGGATTATGCCCCTCAATATGCCAGGATTATGCCTCTCAATGTGCCAGGACTTAGCCACCAGATATGCCAGGATTATTATTCCCCTCAATATGCCAGGATTATGCCCCTCAATATGCCAGGATTATGCCCCTCAATATGCCAGGATTATGCCTCTCAATATGCCAGGACTTAGCTACCCAATATGCCAGGATTATTATGCCACTCAATATGCCAGGATTATGCCCCTCAATATCCCAGGATTTTGCCCCTCAATATGCCAGGATTTAGCCACCCAATATGCCAGGATTATGGCCCTCAATATGCCAGGATTATGCCCCTCAATATGCCAGGATTATGCCTCTCAATATGCCAGGACTTAGCCACCCAATATGCAAAGGATTATTATGACACTCAATATGCCAGGATTTTCCCACACAATATGCCAGGATTATGCCCCTCAATATGCCAGGATTTTGCCTCTCAACGTGCCAGGATTTAGCCACCCTCTTCCTCCCCCCTTCCCCCTTACTTACCTCCTCGCTGCTGCTCTGTCTCCCGGTGCTGCAGGTCCATGGCTGTGAGGGAAGCGTTGTGCGTACCCGTCCAGCCAATGCGCATTCAATAAAGTTTGTTTAAAAAAAAAGTTTAAACAAACTTTATTGAATCCGCATCGGCTGGAGGGGAGCGCACAATGCTTCCCTCACAGCCACGGACCTGCACCGGGAGACAGAGCAGCAGCGAGGAGGTAAGTAAAGGGGAGGATTTTTTTTTTTTCACGTTTCCGGCGCCCCCTGCTAAGATGCGCCCTAGGCGGCTGCCTAGGTCGCCTTACAGGTGGCGCCGCCCCTGCCGAACCCCAACCCGAACATACAGTGGAATGTCCGTGTTCGGGTCCGGGGTCCAAAAACCGTAATGTTCATTACTAACCCGAACAGTGCGGTTCGGGTTCGCTCAACACTAATTGTGACAGAGGAATCATGGGAAAATGCAATTGGTTTGTGTGAAATGTCCTGTTTGTGCATTTTGAAAAAGCAGTTATGACTCCAGGGCTAATTTATATATAAAGAGAAATAGAACCATAAGCATACCAATAATAACACAAGAGTTAGATATTTTTATTTGCTGGATTCAAAACTACTTTTATTTCCAATTAAACAACCCCAATTATTAGACGCTGATTACCATAGCTCCCAACATCATCCAGCAATCAGTTAAGTGGTGAACCAGCCAACAGTTAATAAAGTATATATATACTATTTCATTACAGGTGGAGAATAGGTTAATCTCTCTTTCAGTTCCTTAGTTGAATTCCTTAGAAACATATAGAAAGATTTACAGGGAAACATTCAATCTTTGTCCAAGAAGTAGGCAAAAAAACAGTTGCTGCGTATGCGCTCACACATGAGTTCTATTTAACATGAACGTATGAGTTCTCTTTAACACAAAAGGCTAAAGGGGGAAGTCATGCATAGCCAGAAAAGCCTGTTTGAGGCCAACTGTGTAGAAAATATGACCCGGAACAATTCACCCTCCTGTAACAATTACTAATGAGAAGCTGCCAGCGTGAATCTACATGTTTGAGCAGTTTGGAAAACTAAGTTTTTATTGGTCTGATCTGTTGTGAATCACAGACAGACTTGAAAAAGCAGCCAATCCCACAGCCCTATATATAGTAATATAGTGATTTCTACAGTGACCCTTATAACGGCAGCTTCAGTTTTATAAACATAGTAAAAATGTTGAATGATTTGACAGCAGCACCACGCCAAGTCACACTTTTAATAGGTAAGAGCTCACCTAATATATTGTGGGCATACAAAGCAACCTGTACTGCTACCAAAGCCTGTGTAATGTGTTAGAGCAGGGGTGGCAAACTCAAATTCATCGGGGGCCGCATCAGAAGTATGGTTACCCTCAAAGTGCCGGTTGTATAGGATTATGCATCTACTCTTTATTATCATGAATAATTGCCTCTGCATTCAGTTGCTACTGGTTTTAATAATAATTTAAGTAATAACTAGCCTTGAAAACAGAAGCCTAGGAAGAATAATAGCAAGCATGGGTCAGGACTGCACTAAGTACACAGTGCATGGGTCAGGATTGCGCTACGTATACAGTGCAGCGGTCAGGATTGCGCTAATTACACAGTGCATGGGTCAGTAATATTGTGCCAGCCAGAGCCCAGTAATATAGTGCCAGCCAGATGCCCAGTAATATAGTGCCAGCCAGAGCCCAGTAATATAGTGCCAGCCAGATGCCCAGTAATATAGTGCCAGCCAGATGCCCAGTAATATAGTGCCAGTCAGAGCCCAGTAATATAGTGCCAGCCAGATGCCCAGTAAAATAGTGCCAGCCAGATGCCCAGTAAAATAGTGCCAGCCAGATGCCCAGTAATATAGTGCCAGCCAGAGCCCAGTAATATAGTGCCAGCCAGAACCCAGTAATATTGTGCCAGCCAGAACCCAGTAATATTGTGCCAGCCAGATGCCGAGTAATATAGTGCCAGCCAGAGCCCAGTAATATAGTGCCAGCCAGATGCCCAGTAACATAGTGCCAGCCAGATGCCCAGTAAAATAGTGCCAGCCAGATGCCTAGTAATATAGTGCCAGCCAGAACCCAGTAATATTGTGCTCCCTCCTCCCCCCCTTCCCCATGACTTACCGAGGCTGGTCTCTGCTCCCTGACGCCTCCTCCGTGCAGTCTTCTCTTCCGTCCTGCAGGGAGGAGGGAAACACAGTTGCCGGATGTGACGTATCGTCACATCCGGTCGCTGTGATTTTTTTTTTTTTCTTCCGGCGGTCGCATCCAGAGGATGTGCAGGGATGTTTAAGTGCAGGGATCGTGGAGGTGTCTGGTTGCATGTTAAATATAGTGCAAAGGGAGAACAGATAAAGAAACAGAGCTAGGTATTGGAATAAAGACTGAAGAAGAGACAAGAGGGAATTTAGCAAAGAACTGTAGAATAGGAAAAGAGTATGAGTAGGAACTGCAGTAAGAACAAAGAGCTATAGTAGGGACTGTAGACAAAGCAAAGGTAGGGGTGAGGCCTTAGGTAATGGTGAGGCCTGAGAAGGGTAACTAAGCAGGAACACCCTGGAGAGGGTGACTAAGCAGGTACACCCTGGAGAGGGTGACTAAGCAGAAACACCCTGGAGAGGGTGACTAAGCAGGAGCACCCTGGAGAGGGTGACTAAGCAGGAGCACCCTGGAGAGGGTGACTAAGCAGGAGCACCCTGGAGAGGGTGACTAAGCAGGAGCAACTTAGCTGAAGAGATCTTGATGTACTCAGAGGGTCTCAGGAGATGCTGAAAATCATCTACTGAGATGGTTGAGCAACTCAGGTTCAGATTCACAGTTCCTGGACAGGGTCACAATACAAATGGGCTTTAAGGAGAGTATCAGGAACAGAAGCAGCAGCTCTCAGAAATCAGGCATCCAACTTCAATGCAAAAGCACTGTTTGCCAGAAACTGCAGCTATTTAACCTGGATGTGAGCAAAAGGTAACGAGCCCATCTGACACCAAACAGAGGGGAAGGAATACAAGCAAAGTAAGGTAGGGAGACCTCTAGAGGAGGCAGGAGGAATATAAGCACATAAATAATGACTTTTAAATGCATGAGTCGGAAGGTCAGTGTTGAACCCTGACAATTTGCTGACTTACAATTTATATTATTTGCTAAAATCAGTCTTTTTAGTCAGTTTTAGATTATATATGCATATTTGTATGTACCATATTTTCTCGAATATAAAAATATTTTTTCAGAACAAATGCTATGAAAAATAACACTTGTCTTATATGCGAGGTCATCTTATAATCCAACCATAGAGGTCTGACTATAAGACTAGGTTTCAGGTCCTCGCAGCCCTGGATCCCCCTCGTAAGCAGCCGGTGGATCCACCGGGACTTCTATGATGGAACACCTCACTCACGTGACCACGCAGCATTCACGTTATAGAAATCGTGCCACACAGACATCCATCGTATGCCCCCACTAGACACCATGGAATCACCATTGGAGGAGGAGGGGGTGCAGATGGCTACGTGTGTGGGGGATGGCTAAGTCTGGGGGGGGGAGAAATGCATTTTTTTCATCAAAATCTTTATTAAAGATGAAAAACATGGCAATTAATATTTACAAGTAAAGCTTTTTTCCTATAGAATAGTCTTATATTAAGGCTTTTTCTTTTTTTCCTCACTGAATATTAAAAGTTTGAGGGGTCGTCTTATAATTAGGGTCGTCTTATATTCAAGCAAGTACAGTATGCATACACGCACATACAGCCACACATATGGGAATGTTCTAGAATGTCTCAGGACTTCTATTCTTATCTACACCCATGGAAATATAGACGGTTATCTCACAACAAACAAATCTATCACACTAAAGCAGCTGTGTCCAGGATTCCTTAATGGACTGCAGATTTATTCTGCTCCTCTCAACTCTGCTAAAGGACCACTCTTGTCTCTTCTGCCTTATAAGTATGGCTACAAGTGCAGTCGTAATTATATGGTTCTCTAAGTAAACCAGAACAAAACTTTATAGCATCTGGGATAGAAATTCAAGTTAAAGTAACAGTGTGTCGTGATGGCAGATTCTTAGTATTATTTATTTAGACAACAGTGATCTCTTGCTGGACCATAGCACCCTACGCTATCATTCTGCCAAACATACTTACAATTTTATTGTCTTATATAAAATAATGAATACTGTTATTATATGTAATAGGGTTGTATATTTTTAGATCCTGAGCTTGAAAATAGTCGCTGCAAAATGTAATATTATGTTATAAATCCATATTGTCAGTTTAATAACTCTTCTTGCTACAAACCTTGTGTGATTGTAAATGCAAGTGTGAAAAGTTTGGAAGAATTACATTGAAGTAGGTGGTAGTGGGAAGATGAGAGGGAGGACATAGCCTTAAAGGAGTTGTACAAGATGTTGGTGCTGGAGTACAAAAGGGAGCACAGAACATGCTGTTAAGTTGAGTTGTTTAGGCACAGTACACTAGGACGAAAGCTAAGTATTAAGAATACCCCTTGATCCCTCACATAGCGTATTGAAGGACTTTATTTAATTAGCAACTGCCTGTTGATTCCTTTGCATTGTTCACACAGATCAAATATGGGTATACATTAAAATGTGCAGTACCTCTAGACCAAAGGGACTTGAAATCAAAGGTAAATAGATACAGTAATGTTTAGTAATAGGTAGTGTTGAGCGAACCCGAACCGCACTGTTCGGGTTCGTACCGAACATTACGGTGTCCGTACCCCGGACCCGGACATTTCACTGTATGTTCGGGTTGGAGTTTGAGGTTCGGCTATAAACCGAAAGTCTTTAAAACGAAAGTCATTTGGTTTATAGATTTTCTGTTTATAGAATAGCCAATAGCATTACATGTATTCTATAAATTGGTTTATAGAACATGTAATGCTATTGGCTATTCTATAAACCGAAAGTCTATAAACCGAACAACATTCGGTTTATAGACTTTCTTTTTATAGAATAGCAATAGCATTACATGTATTCTATAAAACGAAAGTCTATAAACCGAATGTCTTTCGGTTTATAGACTTTCGGTTTATGGAATACATGTAATGCTATTGCTATTCTATAAACCGAAATAGAGTCCCCATTCATAAGAATAGGTCAATTGACCTATTCTTATGAATGGGGACTCTATTTCGGTTTATAGAATAGCAATAGCATTACATGTATTCTATAAAACGAAAGTCTATAAACCGAATGTCTTTCGGTTTATAGACTTTCGGTTTATGGAATACATGTAATGCTATTGCTATTCTATAAACCGAAATAGAGTCCCCATTCATAAGAATAGGTCAATTGACCTATTCTTATGAATGGGGACTCTATTTCGGTTTATAGAATAGCAATAGCATTACATGTATTACATCTGAGAGTCAAATAGAACCGTCGAATACTGTGCTTACAGTGCACTTTGAAAAATTCTAATAGTTTTGGGTGGTAAATAGTACATTTGCGTCTTGCGGTGCACTTCATATCTGAGAGTCAAATAGAACAGTCCAATACTGTGCTTACAGCGCACTTTGAACAATTCTGGCTACCTCCTCCTCCTCCAGTGCCGCTTCCACCTACACTGCCACGATCACCGCCTCCTCAACCTATGGGTCACTTAGTGTAAACTGAAAGAGAATACCACTCCAACCCTCTCTCAAATGGATAATTCTGTTGATCCTCCTGGCAGCCATGCTTTAGATTTAGATTTATATTCTTCCAAAGCTAAAATCAAAGATTCCATCTACTGCTATTTTATGGCTCAGCTGTATTTGTAATTTGTATGTATTTTATGTTATTTTAAGTTATTTCCCTATCCACATTTGCTTGCAGGGCACTTGTCGTACTCTTACCCACATTTTAATTCCTTTTGCAGCCCTCTAGCCCTTTTCATTACTTTTTTAGGGGCATTTTAATGGCCAAAAGTCATTGGGGTTCGGGTTCGGGGTCAAGTTCGGGGTCAAGTTCGAGCACGGACCCGGACATTTTTTCAAAGTTCGGTCAAACCTGCCGAACCCGAACATCCAGGTGTCCGCTCAACTCTAGTAATAGGCTAAAACAGTATCCAATAATGCCCTATTGCAGTGATGGCAGGGGCTTTGGAGGCCAAGTGGACATTTTTATGCAATAAAGTTAAGAATCTCAATGTACTATTTTTCTTATGACTAGTCTCTCATTTCTATTTCCAATACTGTTTCTTTTGCTTTCCCCCTCCTCCCCCCTTGTTTTTGTTTCTTTTCCTTCAGTTGCTTGGTCTTGGGGTCCCCATTTGTTCCACATCATGCTATATATAATGATGCAATGATGACAATGCAGAAGTGACTATATGATATAGTCTGCTTGATTCTTATCTGGTGTTATTATCTATGTTTCCATGTAGAAAAATAAATTGTGACAAAAATAAATTGTATCCTCTATCCTACCTTGTGCACTATCAATATGTGAAGATTGTTGGTAGGTATAATAAACACTAGAACAGGTCCTTTATGACACAGAAGAGTCTGTACACTCATAGTAAAGTATTAACATGATACAGGCCCACAAAACAAATAGTGCACAAGCATGCTACATTTACATTGTAGGTGTATTTGTTTGTTTTAAATAAAACACATATGAACCACCCAATCTGGAAAATCAACATGGAGTTGAGTTCACGCGTTCTTTTCGAACCAGGCAATGACATATGTAGTACTGAATGAGTCTTATCATAATTGTAAATATGTCGCTTTGATCATAAGTTCTTCAGTGTGCAAGTCAATCTTCTATTGGTATCTTGGCCAAAAATGTTTTTATTTATGCATTCATTGGGCATTTGGCTCATTGATCCACACCAACTGACACATTTACAAGTACGGTTGCAGTGTTAACATGATGACACATTACCCGGGTCACACTTTACAATTACACTAACTTAACATTTGCTTATTTAATACTAACAATTTACACTGAGTTTGTTACAGAATTCTAAGTGAGTTCATTGGGCAAACACAGACAGACTGATATAGGGAACAGAGAGCGCTGTTTGCGAGCTTAGAGCGAGGGGGAGAAACATAAGGTGTTGAAATCATGGAGGGATTTGTATTTTATGATCAGAATTTTAAATGTCATCCTTGAAGGAAAGGGAAGTTAATGGTGGACTTCAAAGTTGAGAAGTAGTTGAAGTTGAGAAGTAGCTGCTGCGAGTGATGATGGTGAACCTGTCAGACAAACCAGAGAAATTCCCACTAGATAAGGGTTACAGTAGTCGTCATAGGATATAATAAGGATTTTTACTAAGGTTAAGTTGAGGAATGGGTGGATGCAAGCAATATGACCCCAAGAGCCTGGTTAGTAGGAGAGATATATTATTAGTTCTATTTTAAAAAGACAACATTTTAGGTGGCAGTGGGACATCTAAGAAGAAGTGGCCAATGGACAGTACCTTCGGGGGGGAGGAGTGAAAATGATATTTTGTATAGGATAGATATGATGTGTCCAATAAGTGTCATTACAGTGTCAAATGCTTCAGAGATTTATACTGTAGGAAACATTGTAGAGCGATGTGATATTTTATTTGGCATAAAGTGAATTATGCAATATTTTGGTAAGTGTTGTGTTTACAGAGTACAGGTGCCTGAAACCAGACTGAACAGAGTCAAGGAGGTCACTGGAGGACAGAAAGCCAGCCAAACCATTGTACTTGTAGGCAAACAGAAGGAGTGAGATAGGAAAGTACATTAAGAGAATTTTGGGTTCCATGGAATATATTTTGTTAGAATGAGTGTTATTAGTTTAAAGGTATGTGGTGCAAAATCATTTGACAGAGACAGTTTGAAAAGATGTGTTAGGACTGGACAGAGGGAAAAGGATAGAGAGCAAATAAAATTGATCAGTTGGAGACAATGCAGGTTGTTTGTTTAGAGGAGCAAAGCCGAGCTGTTACCTCATCCTCAGTTACAGGTGAAAGGTTATTAAATGGTACTCAACACCATTGTTTGAAGTGTAAATGTAGAAAACCATTTTATTTACTTTTGTTGCATATCAATACAGCACCACTTGGCAGTTCTGTAAGAATATCCATTACTGCTAAAGACATTTCAACGTTTTTGAAACAGACTGCTTTAAGGTCATTATGCTTTTGCAGAAAAACACAAAGTAAAATCGTGGCTAATTAATAGCACTGAGTAGTGGCTCAAACATCACCACTTTGGAAGTATGCATGGCATTATCAAGATGCATCAAGTTTTTTTGTGGGTCCTTCTTTTTGGAAGGGGATCCTGGTTGTTCCTTGAACACCTGAACTGGTTTAACTTTTTCTCTTCAGGATTAAAAAGGGCAGTAGGCCTTATCGTATCCTCAGTAGGCCTTATTCTTCCCACTCTGGCTGCTCCGACTGTAGGACAGGGCTCGACAAACCCCAGGCGCCAGGTCGCCATGGCGACCAGGAAATGAGAACAGGCGCCTGGGTGCCGTCAGCCTCAAGGTCCCCTCACCGCTGCCATCCGGTTTTTTTAAATAACGTGACATCGTCACGTGACATCCTGGCACTCAGCGGCTGCAGCACGAGGGGGACACGTTAAGAAGAAAACAAAAAAAGACTGTGAGGTGGGTGTGTGGATGTATATAGGTGTGTGAGGTGTTTGTATATATGGGTATATGTAAAGTAGGTGTGTGTGAGGTGTTTGGATATATGTGTATATGTAAAGTAGGTGTGTGTGAGGTGTTTGTATATATGGGTATATGTAAAGTAGGTGTGTGTGAGGTGTTTGTATATATGGGTATATGTAAAGTAGGTGTGTGTGAGGTGTTTGGATATATGTGTATATGTAAAGTAGGTGTGTGTGAGGTGTTTGGATATATGTGTATATGTAAAGTAGGTGTGTGTGAGGTGTTTGGATATATGTGTATATGTAAAGTAGGTGTGTGTGTGTGTTTGGATATATGTGTATATGTAAAGTAGGTGTGTGTGAGGTGTTTGGATATTTGTGTATATGTAAAGTAGGTGTGTGTGTGTGTGTGTTTGGATATATGTGTATATGTAAAGTAGGTGTGTATGAGGTGTTTGTATATATGGGTATATGTAAAGTAGGTGTGTGTGAGGTGTTTGTATATATGTGTATATATGTAAAGTAGGTGTGTGTGGGGTGTTTGTGTAAATGTGTATATATGTAAAGTAGGTGTGTGAGGTGTTTGTATATATGTGTATATGTAAAGAAGTTGTGTGTGGGGTGTTTGTGTATATGTGTATATGTAAAGTAGGTTTGTGTGGGGTGTTTGTGTATATGTAAAGTAGGTGTGTATGAGGTGTTTGTGTATATGTGTATATGTAAAGTAGGTGTGTATGAGGTGTTTGTATATATGCGTATATGTAAAGTAGGTGTGTGTGAGGTGTTTGTATACATGGGTATATGTAAAGTAGGTGTGTGTGAGGTGTTTGTATATATGGGTATATGTAAAGTAGGTGTGTGTGAGGTGTTTGGATATATGTGTATATGTAAAGTAGGTGTGTGTGAGGTGTTTGGATATATGTGTATATGTAAAGTAGGTGTGTGTGAGGTGTTTGGATATATGTGTATATGTAAAGTAGGTGTGTGTGTGTGTTTGGATATATGTGTATATGTAAAGTAGGTGTGTGTGAGGTGTTTGGATATTTGTGTATATGTAAAGTAGGTGTGTGTGTGTGTTTGGATATATGTGTATATGTAAAGTAGGTGTGTATGAGGTGTTTGTATATATGGGTATATGTAAAGTAGGTGTGTGTGAGGTGTTTGTATATATGTGTATATATGTAAAGTAGGTGTGTGTGGGGTGTTTGTGTATATGTGTATATATGTAAAGTAGGTGTGTGAGGTGTTTGTATATATGTGTATATGTAAAGAAGTTGTGTGTGGGGTGTTTGTGTATATGTGTATATGTAAAGTAGGTTTGTGTGGGGTGTTTGTGTATATGTAAAGTAGGTGTGTATGAGGTGTTTGTGTATATGTGTATATGTGTATATGTAAAGTAGGTGTGTATGAGGTGTTTGTATATATGCGTATATGTAAAGTAGGTGTGTGTGAGGTGTATATATATATGCGTATATGTAAAGTAGGTGTGTGTGAGGTGTTTGTATATATGTGTATATATGTAAAGTAGGTGTGTGAGGTGTTTGTATATATGTGTATATGTAAAGAAGTTGTGTGTGGGGTGTTTGTGTATATATAAAGTAGGTGTGTATGAGGTGTTTGTATATATGTGTATATGTAAAGTAGGTGTGTGTGAGGTGTTTGTATATATGTGTATATATGTAAAGTAGGTGTGTGAGGTGTTTGTATATATGTGTATATGTAAAGAAGTTGTGTGTGGGGTGTTTGTGTATATGTAAAGTAGGTGTGTGTGAGGTGTTTGTGTATTTGTGTATATGTAAAGAAGTTGTGTGTGGGGTGTTTGTGTATATGTGTATATGTAAAGTAGGTGTGTGTGGGGTGTTTGTGTATATGTGTATATGTAAAGTAGGTGTGTGTGAGGTGTTTGTGTATATGTGTATATGTAAAGTAGGTTTGTGTGGGGTGTTTGTGTATATGTGTATATGTAAAGTAGGTGTGTGTGAGGTGTTTGTATATATGGGTATATGTAAAGTAGGCGTGTGTGTTTATCAATTGCATGTATGCTTGCGTGATTGTCTGGCTCCTAAATTTTTTTGCTGGCTCCTAAAATCTAATTACATTTGTCAAGCCCTGCTGTAGGATACCTCTGTTTTTGCCGTTTTGATTATTTTGCAGTATATACTTTAAAAAAAATAGCTATTACAGTGTAATGTCAAGGTAAAACTTAATATATATTGTGCTTACTAAAATGCTAGCAAGAGCAAAGATTTTATTTTATCAAGGCAGATGTTTTCATGCCTTACCACTAATCATCAGCATTTAATGCTAACTTCAAAGATGGCTATGGACAGGTAGTATTGCCACCTGGCTGGTATTTTACTGGCAGACCAGTATAAAATTGGCTTGGCCAATGTTAAGTTTATGGAGGTAGTAGCATAGCCGGTATTTTTTTTTTTAAAGAAAAGGTGGCAACCCTATGGACAGGAATTACATAATCCAACAGTACATAAAACACTTTCAATTACTTTAAATTAAAAAAATATGCTCACTCAACATCTTCCTGCATTACTGGGTATACGGTTAGTATATTGAGTTACATCAACAAAATCAGAATCGAATAGAAATTAAGGATTGTACACGCCTTTTCAGCCATATTGTGACAAGTTTTCATCTATAAATTAAATCCTGCCCTGCCACACAATCTTTCAGCATAACATGCATTGGGTGGATGTCGGGATTAGGCTACTAACAGATAATAAAAAAAACTTTTGTTTACAGTCACTGAGCAGGTTGCAGAAATGGCACAAAGGGAAGAGCTTAACTGAACTTAAAGGACCACTGCCAGTAAAACAAAAAGAGCAGATACATGCTCACTAAAGCGGACCTTTAAAAAAAATGCATTTATTAATTTATTTTTGTTTGTTTCTTCAATACATGGCACACACAGTGTTCACATCGTGCATGAAGTCCCTGTGACATCACAATTGTGCTTACTCAGTACTTTGCCTATTATTTTTAATAAGATATAGACTCCATCTGAAAATACATATAGGGGAAGTGAGGTGGGTTATTTTCTTGCAAGCTCAATTATGTTTAAACCATGCATTACTGAGCTTGCAAAAGAACTGAAGATTATCAAGGAAGCACAGTACACCAAATAAGCAAACATTCAACATGTTATTTATTGACTTTTAACTGTCATTTCACTCGGATGCCCCATCCTCCACATATCACCACCCACCACACCCTTTTCGCACACTGTACATCAATACTTTCAACATTCGAAACATTGCATCAGGAATCTATTATCAGAGTTACATGGGGTACTTTGTAATTGGATGCCAATTTACCTACAGACGGTAGAACAAAGATGGAGAAACAAAAACAAATGTAAAAATGTATCCCAGATAATGAAATCCCTGATCAGAGAGAACACATTGGTCATGAAGATCTCAATTAAAAAAAGTCATGTAAACATCTACAAATCCCAAATAAATGCTCACCTCTTTCTTTACTCTGTTTTCAACAGCTTGGATGCGCTGATCCATCTCCTCTTCTAACTCACTCAGCTGCATAGCTGCTTTATCTTGAGCTCTGTAAATAAATACGGCAGACTTCACAAGATGTTTTATCCTGATTACATAAGAAATAAGGGACTAAGAAAAAGAGGTACAATAATTGGTTAATAAACAAGTACTATCAAAATTACTTCCATCATCAAATGATAAAAACTCAAGAAGATTCTATGACATCGAGATCATGTATTTTACTGCGCCACATTAATTCATATACTGATTCAAACAAAAATGAATTGTAATGCAAACGATATTGAGCAATGAATAACAAATTGGCTTTATTTTTGCTCTGTATTAATCAGTGTGTAAAGCTTTAGTATAAAATACTTTTGTTTGAAAAAATATATATTGTGTGTGAAGTTCTAATATGTATTTAATAGTGATTAATGGTGTAGCGAATTTTAATGGGCCCCACCTTCTAAAAAAAAGAATTAGATGCTCCTGGATTGGTGTTCCTGGCTCCAAAAGGCAAGCCCTGTTTTATATACCTGCCTCTGCCAGTTCCTCATTTAAAACATACTTTAGATTCAACCAACCTTTTTACAGCAATAGCAAGATTTTCCATTTCTGTGCTCTGAAGTCGGATTTCCCGAACAAAGTTTCGGATAACATGTTCATACTGCTGGATTAAAAGTGGTTCCACTATAGTGATGTTCTGGTAAAGGACGCTAGCTTGTTCACGTCTGCAAGTAAACAGAACAGTAGTATAAATTAATAGGGTTAATATTTGAAAATAATTCACCCTTTTTCATTGAATAATTTACACCATAATACTTTTTTTTGTGTGGTGGTGTTATTAGACTCTTCCTACACCAATATATTCTCTTAGTGGGAAGCAAAAAATATTGCAAAAGTAGTGTGAGCTTTTATATATTTTGAAGCTGAGACCATCAAAAAAATTATATAATTAGATATACAGTAATAGGAAAAGAATCTCACTCTGTCATTTTACCTCATTAGAAAATACTTAATGCATTATCATGGAGCAGAATATTATTAAATATATTCAACAAAATCAGTGGTGTTCCACGGAGGTGTACAGCAAGTATGGAACAGCCCTAGTGCCACGGTAGACCGGGGTAGAATCTTTATTCATTGAGATCTCTAGCTGTGGGTCAAGTAATATTGGTATTTTGAGTTAGATACCCTAATAAGCTTTTTGTATTGATTATTAAGCTGTTACATTGTATCATTTTTATCTCCTTTACTGCTTTCTGAGTTTTTGGATGTATGCATTCTGAGAGAACAAGGGCTTTGGAGGTGGCAGTAAGAGGAGGTTATTCATTAGAAGTATGAAGAATATTCATTATTACAATCTGCACTTTTAGATTTGTTAAATGTTGTGTATACACCAGCCCTATCCATGTCAAGCTTTATACGTCTTAGCATGTTTTTGAAAATGACATTAGTGATTCCATATGTTTTGAACAGAAGCAAAAAAAATAGAAAAATGTAATCCTAGACCATAACAAAAAACAAGCTAAAGTATAGTTTAATAATGTTCACAATATAACACAACTGAGATGAGACTGTTAAATTAGTTCAGTTATCGCCATGACAATTTTGTTAACTATCTTTGCTTCAATTACTGTAGATATTTATACATATATACACACAGGTGAAAGAACAGTTGAGTGTGCTTTACTATGAAACTGCATCACACGGTGAGTACGTGTCCTTTGGTGACAGTTACAAGTGGTTGGTTGCCTTAGTAACCTATCAACAAACCGGGTGTGACTCTGGAGACGATGAGGGCAGCTGTGGCTGGTAAGTGGTCATTTTTAATAATACGTAAATGTTGATTGTTTAATATTGTTTTGAGTGAGACAAAAGTTGTATGCCCAAACATTGCAGCATGTATTGGGTGGAAGGAGAATAAACCTGAAATAATTTTTGATACCGTTAGAAGACTTGAGTGCTATTTTATTTTTTTTGGGATGTTGTTTAAAGTGATGGTACAACACCCAGGCATTTGGTTTAATATATATTACGATGTTAGGCAGAGTGCTAATTGGATGGATTTTATACATACATATATATATATATATATATATATATATATATACGTATATATCCACACAAATACATACAGTGGTGTATCTTGGTTTTATGCTGTCCTAGGCAGATTCAATTCGGACATCCCCCCCACCCACATTGCAGAACCAGGACATACCCCAGCATGTGCCCCATCACCAGTGTTGCCCTCCCAGGACATGTCCCATCACCCATGTTGAACACACAGGACATGCCCCATCACCCACACTGCACACCCAGGACATGCCCCAATACCCACATTTCACACCCAGGGTATACCCCATCATCTATGTTCTACACCCAGGACATGCCATATCACACATGTTGCACACCCAGGACATGCCCCATCACCCACACTGCGCACCCAGGACATGCCCCAGCACCCACACTGCACACCCACTACATTTACTTTCACCCACATTGCACACCCATTACATATCCCATCACCCCAGGACATTCCCGCACACCATTACATGCCCCGTCACTCACATTGCACACGATTACATGCCCCATTACTCACATTGCACACCATTACATGCCCCATCACCCCATTACATGCCCCATCACTCCATTACATGCCCCATCACCCACATTGCACACCATTACATGTCCCATCTCCCTATTACAGGTCCCATCACCCCATTGCATGCCCCATCACCCCAGTACATGCCCCATGACCCACACTGCACACCATTACATGCCCCATCACCCCATTACGTGCCCCAACACCCACATTGTACACCATTACATTTTCCATCATTCCATTACATGCCCCCTAAGAAAATATAGTATTCATTTGAAAATAATATATTGCAAGCCAATCGGACAAAAAAAAGCTACCGTATTTGCTCAATTATAAGACGACCCTGATTATAAGACGACCCCCCAAACTTTGTATTTTCCTTTAGGAAAAATACTAAAAGCCTGAATATAAGACTACCCTTTAGGAAAAAAAGTTTAACTTGTATATATGTAAATTGCTTTTTAATATTTAATAAAAAATTTATATTATACAAATGTTTTTTTTATTTCCTTTCATGTGCCAATGCGGCCTCTCCCAGCACCCCCCCCCCAAGAGCTTTGTCTCTCTCTCTCTCCACAAACTTCTCTCTCTCCCCACCTCCCTCGTCTCTTCCCCCCTCCCATTGTCTGTCTCCTCCCCCTCCCCTTGTCTGTCTCCTCCCCCTCCCCTTGTCTGTCTCCCCCTCCCCTTGTCTGTCTCTATCCCCTGTCATAATAGACTGCCGTGTTGGGCAGCATGGAGGATGTCTGCACGTATCGGAAGGACCCGGTTTCATCATAGAAGTCCCGGCGGTCGTTAGAGAGGGGGATCCAGGTCCCCTGCAGCTCGGCGGGGGACCTGGATCCCAGTCTTATAATCTGACCTTGAATGTATTTTTCAAGTAATTTGCTCTGAAAAAAAACTTGTCTTATATTCGAGCAAATACGGTATGTTACTTCACACAGCCTTTAAATCCTTACTACGGTGGTTGTTTGAGATATGTATATATGTATACATATACACATTTATCATTTATACACACACACACACATATATATATATATATATATATATATATATATATATATATATATACACATTGCCTAAGTGATAAAGTTAAAATATATTATTCTTGTAAAAGGAAAATCAGCTCTCTAAACTACTGTATTTTAGGAGGTAAAAACTAAAATTAAATATCAGACCCAATGAATAACCAATAACTAAGCAGACAATTAACAAGAAAAATAGGAAATCTGATAATACTGAAGAGCTATAAAAACTCTCCTCATCACTTTTCATATAGCCCAGGTTTTGTTTCACCTCAATAATCTCTTTCTCTGTAATTGAAGAAGAACATTCACTACTAGTTTGCAATTATATGTTATTTTCTGTAATCCTGAACAAGGCCTTCTCTACTGTAGGAAGAAAGGTTAGGGAGACGTGTCACTTAATACAGAGGTTTCCACGAACACATTAAATGCAACAAGAAAAAAAAAACACTTTTCATAAATGAATAGGGATGTTTGAATCCTGGTCCTTTCATGTTCCCTGGACTAGCTGTGATATGATGGCTAATTAATATGCTTTTGTGCAGACATTATAATTGAGTGGTTTAAAAAAGAACAGCGCTCATTTCAACAAGGTTAAAATGAAAGAGTCCTATTAGACTATCTGGGTAACTTCATATTTTTGAATGAAGCAGTCACTGCCATTCATTGTCATTTCAGTATTAGCTAGGGTAGACCAATAAACATCCTACATTTTAAGTGCTTACATGAGAAGCTATAATTTAACGAAACATTTTATGGCCCTGCCATATTTTCTAAGAGTATGTTTGAAGTAGCTACTCATTAGTTCCACTGACATCAGAGAATTTGTTGTTCATTAGAAACATAGAAACATAGAATTACGTTCTTTGATCACACTAACTGTAAATTTCCAGCTAATAAATTAGAAATATATGTGACTAATAATATATCTCCAAAATGTCACAAATGTCCATCTAAACAGCAATGTGCTGTGACTTTGGGAAGTGCTGTTCTGCCCATTACACCAAAAGGTCTTTAAATTCTAGTTAAAACAGGCCAATTAGTAACTATGTCTTCTACTGCAGTGTGCTAACCAAGGCAGCCCCATCTCCAAGAACCTCAGATATACAAAGAAAACTGATGTGCCTGACCACATAACAGTTATTAACCATAAGTATGGCTAATACATCTTTTTCCAAATATCATCTCTTGCAACTAGTAACCTTGCATAAGGGCTGGATTAAGACATTGCAAGCCCCTAGGCTACAGGTATTGTGAGGCCCCCAGTAAATATAAGATAACCTTACATGAAAAAAAAGTTTTACTAGTACCGATAATTAATAATTCACATGTAAACAATTTTGAGAAAATGCATTTATTGTTTTGATTTCCTTTTATTTGGCAATCTGCCCGTCAGACTTTCCATTATGCTCCCAATACACCTCCAGACTTGACATTCTACAACCAGTCTTGCCAATGTATTCCCACAGCCAGGTTGTCCATTAATATGCCATTCTTTACCATTATATTTGCCACAGCTAATATGCCCAATAACATACCACTGTTTGCTCATAAATATGCCACAGCCAATATGCCCATTAATATGCCACTGTTAGTTTGCCCATTATTACGCCACTATTTGCCCATTAATATGCCACAGTCAATTGGCCGTTAGTATTCCATTGGTAGTCTGCTCATTAACCCCTTGGCGACACAGGACGGACTAGGTCCGTCCTGTGTGCCGAGGCGTTAGTGACACAGGACGGACCTAGTCCAGCCTGTGTCAAAACGAGCACTGAAAGCGGAGTTTTTCCGCTTTCAGTGCTCTGATGGTATTGTAACGATGCTTCCGTATGGAAGCATCGTACAATACTAAAAAAAATGCCCGTCGGCATTTCGATCGCTCCGGAGAGCGATCGAAATGCCGGTTTTAAAGGCACAGCGCCTTTAAAACACGTGCATTTCCAAAACGAGCATAGGAAGCGAATTTTTCGCTTCCTATGCTCAGCAAGTGTTTCTGATTGCCTCGCAAGTCGAGGCAATCAGAAACACAAAAAAAAAATGCACGATCTTGGTCACTGGGTGACCAAGATGGCGCTGCCCTTCTAAGGGCAAGAGCACAGGAGGCAGGAAGTACCTGCTTCCTGTGCTCTCTGGCTGTCACACGATTGCCTCTTCACAGAGGCAATCAGTGACTGCCAGGCACACTGACAGGCAGTGGGGATGTTCTGCTGAACATCCCCACTGACTGGTCAGATCAATATTAACCCTATATTGATCTGACCAGTTATGATCTGCCTCCCTCTCCTCACATTTTTTTTAGTGAGGGAGAGAGACAGATCAAAGTTATAAAAGTAAGTAAAAGTAAAAAAAAACAATAAATACACAACACACGAACAATAAAACAATAAAAAAATTTTATTAAAGCAATTCCCTGCGTTTAACCCCTTCCCTGCCACTGATCATGCGTAAGCAGTGATCGTGCACATCAGCGCATTTATTTTTGCTGTTTGTGCAGTTTTTAGGGGTTAATTTTTTTTGTACTGTAATTTATTACAGTACTACAAAGGCTCTTCTAAGAGTTATTAACCCCTTCTTTGCCGTCGATCACTGCTTACGCAATGATATTGACGCCAAAGCAATTTTTATCTGTCTGCATATTGTTTTTAATTTTATTTTTACACATATCCGCTAGGGGATTACATGTAAAGTAAAAATATTTGAGATTTTTTTTTTTAAGCTGCCTGAGCGCATAGCGATCAGTAACAGCGAATTAGTGGCAAAGGCGGTTTGGTGATTTCTCAATTAAGCTCACCATTCGCCCTGGTCAGATCAAAATTGGTCGGATCAATATTCACAAAAATTGATCTGCCTCCCTCTCCTCACTTACTTTTTTGTGACGGAAAGAGACAGATCAGTATTAGTGATATAAAATAACATTTTATAAAATTGGCAGGTTTTATGACACTGTGTATTAACCCCTTCCCTGCCATTCATCACTGTATAAGCAGTAATCTTGAACAGCAACAGTATGTTTTGCTGTCTGCACTGTTTTATGGATTAATTACTTTGTACTGTAATGAATTACAGTACTAGATAGGCTCTTCTAAGAGCTATTAACCCTTTCTTTGCTCGAGATCACTGCTTACGCACTGATTCTGAGGCCGCGGACTCAGGGTTCGATTTTGACCCTGGTCAGCTTTCTGATACATCATCTAGTGATGGGGGTCTACCGTTAAAAAAATATATGGTTTGGTGGGGGTAAATTACATTGGCTGGCTTAAAGGATATATCCCATATAGGACACGGACGCAGGTTGACTACATGTCAAAATTCCAAGTTGGAATTTTGAGATGCGCATCTCACAAATGTTGCCTTCTAGCCAAAAAACAAACCAACAAACCTATGCATGGGTGCTATCCCTGTACTCGGGAGATGTTGCTGAACACATAATGGGTTTTTGTTTGGCACTGACATATACTGGAATCTGTGAATTCATGCCTGAAGTACAATGTATGTGGAAAAAAACCTCCCAAAAAAGTACTACCACAAATTTTTACAAAGGCTGGTGGTAGAATTAGTACCTATACAGTATTAAAATACCACCATTTGAAATACCTTAGGATGTCTATTTTCCAAAAATATATGGTTTGATGGGGTACAATTCATTGGACGGCTTCAAAAATGTTCCAAATGGAACATGGGCGCAGGCTGACCACATGTCAAAATTCCAGGTTGGAATTGCGCACCCCCTAAATGTGGCCTTTTAGCACCAAAACAAACCAACAAACATATGCATGGGGGGTATCCCTGTACTCAGGAGATGTTGCTGAACACGTATTGAGGTGTTGGTTGGCAGTAGCAAATACCAGAATCTAAAAATTCCTGCCTGAACTACAATGTGTGTGGGGAAAAAATGACATCCCAACCCTTTGACATAGGTTGGTGGTAGAATTAGCACTTGGAAAGTGTTAAAATACCACAATTTTAAATACCCTAGGATGTCTAGTTTTCCAAAATATATGGTTTGATGGGGTAAAATACTTTGACAGGCTTCAAAAGTGTCCCAAATGGAACATGGGCGCAGGCTGACAACATGTCAAAATTCCAAGTTGGAAATGCACCCCCCCTAAACGTGGCCTTTTAGCCCCCAAACAACCCAACAAACCTATGCATGGGTGGTATCACTGTACTCAGGAGATGTTGCTGAACACATATTGGGGTTTTGTTTGGCACTGACACATAATAGGATCTGTGAATTCATGCCCGAAGTACAATGTATGTGAAAAAAAATTACTATCCATAACATTGACATAGGATGGTGGTAGAATTAGTGCATGGAAAGTGTTAAAATACTACCATTTGAAATACCCTAGGGTGTCTAGTTTTCAAAAATATATGACTTTGTGGGGTAGAATACACTTTTTGGCTTCAAAAATGTCCCAAATTGGACATGGGCGAAGGTTTTCTGCACGTCAGAATTCCAAGTTGGAAAACCAAAAAGCGCACCTCTCAAATGTGGCCTTTTAACCCACAAATAACCTAACCAACCTATACATGGGTGGTATCCCTGTACTCAGGAGATGTTGCTGAACACATATTGAGGTGTTGTTTGGCACTGACATATAACAGGATCTGTGAATTCATGCCCAAAGTACAATGTATGTGAAAAAAAATTACTACCCAAAACATTGACATAGGCTGGTAGTATAATTAGTGCATGGAAAGTGTTAAAATACTACTATTTTAAATACCCTAGGCTGTCTAGTTTTAAAAAATATATGGCTTTGTGGGGTAGAATACACTTTCTGGCTTCAAAAATGTCCCAAATGGGACATGGGCACAAGTTTTCTGCATGTCAGAATTCCAAGTTGGAAAACCAAAATGCGCACCCCCTAAATGTGGCCTTTTAGCCAAAAACAAACCAACAAACCTATGCATGGGTGGTATCCCTGTACTCAGGAGATGTTGCTGAACACATATTGAGGTGTTATTTGGAAATACCCCTTCACATTTTAAGGTAATGTTTACCTAAATTGCAATATATGTGAAAAATTAAAAAAAAAGATTTTTTGCTGCAAACTTTGGCATAGATTGGTGGTAAAATGGCTACATGAAATGTGTCAAAATACCCCAAGTTAAATGCCCTGAGTGGTCTAGTTTTCAAAAATATGTACATGTTGGGGGTCATTCATGGATTTAGTACAGAAATCAGTGTTACAATGTCACTATCGCTAATTTTGAAAGAAAGGATTTTAAAATAGCTTTGCACCACTTATAGTTCTGGCCCTGTAACATGAATAAAAAAGCCCAAAAACATAAAAACATGGGCTATTTCTGAACTCAGGACATATATTAGAAACTTTTTAGCAGTGTTTTTTTGTTGTCTCTTGTACATGAGTATACGATTTTTCAAATAAAAGTCATAAAAAAATTTTTTTTTACATCAAATTATATGCTATTATCAAAATAATGGTATCAAAAGAAAGCCCTTCTTATAACGATAAAAACGATATATAGTTTGTGCGGGTACACTAAATGAGACAGAAATAAATTAGAGCAAAACACAAACACCTCAGAAATGTTAAAACAGCCCATGTCACCAAGCGTCGGACAAGCCAAAAAAGTCATGTTACTAAGGGGTTAATATGCCACCGCCAATATGCCCATTAATGTAACACAGCCAATTTGCCCATTAAAATGCCACTATTATGCCCATTAATGTTCCACAGCTAATTTTCCCATTAATATGCCACTATTAGTGTGCCCAATAATATGCCACAGTTAGTATGCCCAATAATATGCCACTATTAGTATGCCCACTAATATGCCAAATAATATTCCACTATTAGTCTGCCCAAAAAATACTGTCCCCCCCCAGTACTCACATTCCTGCTCCAGTCATCTCCTGCCCTCCCCGCTTCTCTCATAGCAGAAGGTCACGTGATCGCCAGCAGGTCACGTGACCCGCGTCAATCATGTGACTTGTCGCTTTCAGAGTGACAGGGAGCGCGAGACAGGCAGTGCACAAACTCCATGCTGATCTTCTGCTCTCCCCAGCCAGTGCCTCTCTGCGGCAAGCTTTTTTTTCCCTTTTCATCGGCCGGAGGCATGGGCCTCAAACTGCAGTCCTCGAGGCTCCTATTTTGCCGAGGCCCCTGGCCTGCAGTCCCTAAAGCACATGCCTTGTTCCGGCCCTGCTTTGCATTTTTGACTTTTTTGGAGTTTTAAGATTTTGCTACTATAAATATGTATTTTCTATCTTTTCATCCTAGTCTTTTCCAGTCATTAAACTGCAGACCTCCAGCTGCTGCTGAACTACAAAGCCCATAAACACCCACTGGATTTCTAGAACGGCAGAGAATTGTGGTAGTTGTAGTCCAGAAAAAGCCTGAGGACACCTGGGGTCTATAATAAAGAGCTATTTTGTTTACTCACCAACTATGTTATGGAGCAACAGATAGACAGGTAAAATCCATTTAAACAATAGATATCCATATTCTATTTAGAGACCCATTGTGGGCGGGTTACCCTTTTGACACTGGTCACCTGTGGTCGGAAATCACCAGCTTCCCAACACAACGCATGCAAGTCTATGGACAAGGAGCCCCATTTACGGCTTGAAACACATTAGGCTATTCTGTCTTGCGGTTTTCACCCTCTGTTTTACAGATTTGCAATGTATATATGTACAGCACTGTTGACCAAGGATTGATTTGTTCTACCCTCCCACCCTGACTTGGTCTTCTTATTGTCCAATATTTCTCATGAGTATACATTATTGTTACTACAATGTTCACACGTTTCATCAAAGGTGAGATGAAAAATTTGATAATTTAAAGGGACACATGAGGGAAAGTCAGAGATGTCTTTTGAACTGTATTTGTTCCCTTGTGTTTGGCAGAGGTAAAATCTGCTTTATATACAAGTGAACATTTGCCTTTCTATTGGTAAATGAACACTGTGTTACATTGGTACGCAGTGTTCCACTTTCTATCCACAGGGTAAAATTATTTCTATGTGCGCAGATGTGGAGAACATGCTCACTGTTTTTCCATTGAGAATAAAGAGACATATGCTGTAAAATGTTCAAGTGACTTCATGAAGATGAATACGGAGATGTGTGCACTGCAAGTGCACCTGACCTACAAGAGAAGTCTGGGAAAGAGCAGAAGATGAGCACACAATAATATCTGCAGAGAAGATTCAAATTACCAACATGGGTAGATAAGTAATAGATTATTAAAAATGTATTTTTAGAACAAATTAAATTATCTTTACTGTACATTAATATTTTGTTTAATATGCATTGATATTTTGTTTAGCCTGCATTATTATTTGGTTTAGTCTGTACTAATATTTTGTTGACCCAGTAACTTAGTAGACTGCATCACAATGATAGTCCAAGACCAGCCAATTGCTGAAGAGTTCCAGAGATCCATATTTGCTGTCACTATAGCAACTAGAATGTTTACATGATGCTGATGGTGTTGAATTTTACAAAACATTAGCTAGCTGGCTAGTTTTTTAATTCTGTTTCCTGGTTTCAGCAGCAAAACATATCACAGTTATTTGAAAAAGAAAGAAATCAGACAAAGGATGTCAATGAACAGCCATGTAAATGTAATGTAAGTGTACATATGTTATTAAAATATCTTTAATATAGCTTAAACCTGCTTATAAGTGTTAATGTAGTTATATAGTTGATGCTACTAATTAATAAAAATGTGCTACTAATTAATAAAAAGGATATTGATGATTTGCTATTCAAACTAACAAATTATCACCCCACTACCTCACCTCATACAATATACCCTTATTATTATTCATTTTTTACTAAATAGTTATGGATATTTAGTGACATAGATTACAATTTATAATGTTATGTATATATTTTGTATCTGTCATCTTTTCTTTTGTATTCAAGTGACTATTTCAGCTGCTACACGTTTTCTTTTTGTATTTTTACATGTTTTTTACATGTTTATAAATGTATGTGTATGGCTTCAAGAATTTCAAGACGACATTAGATCTCATATTAACCCTTTAAGGACCAGGGATTTTCCTGGGCCAAGGACCAGAGCGTTTTTCAATGTTTAATACGCGGTTTTTGAAACATAAATTTCCTCTCTCTCATTTAACGTACCCATACAAGTTATATGTTGTTTTTTAGAGGACAGTTAGAGCTTTCTTTTGATACCCTATACATAAAAATGATTTACATTTTAGTATTAAAAAATACATATAAAAGAGGAAATTTGAGGAAAAAAAAGTTTTTCCCCATTATTTTCCCAATAATAAGCTACATAACTAGTGCAACACTAACCCACTTATCCCCCCTAATTAACTAACTAATAAAAAAGAAAAATATTGGTTCCCAAACCCCCCATAACAAAAAAGACAGAAAAAAACTCTGAAGAGTGCGATGTCAGATCAGTAAAAATCATGCAACAGGCATGCAGGGGTTAAATTTTATTAAATAAATATATTAAAATTACCTTTATTTATTCAAAAAAACTTTATAAATTGTAAAAATAAAAAAATCTGTTAAAAAAAAAAACTAAATGAGGGCCATAAAGTGGAAGGAAACTGATCACAGTTAAAAACTGTGATCAGCAATGAAAGGGTTAATTTTTTTTTTTTTTTTTTTAACCTATGTGTGTATAATTAATTTATTTTTACTTACAGGTCACTCTCTGTGCTTCACTATAAGAATGTGAAGCACAGAGAGTGAATTAGAGGCAAAGTCAGTGTGTGAACACACTGACTTTGCATCTAATTTGCATGTTATCGCGGTGATGACTAAATCACCGCGATCACATGGCCGGAAACTGACCGATCGGGTCCAGGAGCTTTGCCTCGGGTGCGAGGCTTAGTCCTGGACCCGTTGCAGACTAGCTGGCGGTGCCCACGGAGCGCACCGCCGGCTAGACTGCATGACGAGTTAACTCGTCATAAGGTCGCTAACGCTGCGGCTCTTATGACGAGTTAACTCGTCATAAGGTCGGGAAGGTGTTAATATTAGTATGATTGATACACAAACACACACACACACACACACATGGCCATTGAAGGAGACTCACTCCGAACGCGTCGCCCCGTGCCTGATCCAGACCTCAGCAGATACATTCCAGGACTGCCCCTGCATCTAAGGTTTTTTTGAGCTCAAAGTTTATAGACTGTTTATGGACTCTCACATACCCTGCACAAGCACTATTAAAGAAGACTATATTCCTGCATTTGGGTGAGATAATTGCCAAGTCTACTAAACTGCTCTATCTGTTTACTTTCTGATTCATTTATTTTTTCAATTGTGGTAAACCTTTTTCTTTTGATATATCAATTTTTATATCCCCCTATTTGGGACATTTACTTTATGATTATTATTTTTACTCTCCACAATTTACCTTTTTCCCTAAACCCTCTATGATGCAGGTCCATTTATTTATTCAGTCATTTTTGCAAGAGGCATTACCAGTGGATCCTTTTTCCCACATCTAAATTTTTTCTGATTATTACTATATTGTTTTTTATTTTTTGCAGTGGTTGGCCATCTATATTTTCTGTTTATACTGTATTTTTGGCATTTTTGAGCCCTCCATAACCACTCCATTTCTCTCTCTCTTTTTTTTTTTTTGTTTTATCTTAGTATCTATTGTGCTTTTGTCTGTCTTTTACTCATTTTTTCAATTATTCACATTTTTCATTACTTTTTCTATCATTTTCTCTCGTTGCTCTGTCTACATTATTTTTAGCCTTCTGCTTTTTTCCTATTTTGTCTACTTTTTTGCTACTTTTTTCAGTATTATACTATATACTGTTATATCTCTCCTACTTACCGTATTTGCTCGATTATAAGACAAGGTTTTTTTCAGAAAAAAAAATCTGAAAACTACCCCTCGTCTTATAATCGAGGTCTTCTTATAATCTGACCTCACTTCGAGGTCAGATTATAACACATGGATTCAGATCCCCAGCAGAGCTGCAGGGCCCAAGTATAGGCGGGCCATGATTAAAATGTGTGCCCAAAAGAGCATTTAACCTTAATGTACAATATTTAAACAAGTCATGTTATAGGTCAGGGGTCACATATTATGTTTTGGGTAATTGAACATTTTCATAGTGTTTGTTTAACCATTCATAATGTTTGTTTTACCATTACTTTTTTTTACCTCTTGGGTGAGCACGTAGAAAAAAGAAAAGGTGAAAAGAAAGTAATGGTAAAACATTATTATGCTAACAGGCTGTGCATTTTCCTAAAACATAATATATAACATGACTTGTTCAAATATTGCACATTCAGTTTAAATGCTCAAACATTTAGGGCACAAATTGTAATCAAGGCCAGCCTATGTAAATAATAATAAAATATTTTTTTCTACGAGCTCACCCACGAGCTGAAAATAAAGTAAGGGTTAAATTAACATTAATTATTATGATAATTTCAAGGCTAGCTCAAGTAATAAACGGAAGTCTCTCATATAAAATAATTATTTATTTGCAAGTTGCAAAAAAACTAAGCTCACCCATGAGAATCAGGATCACTGACAGAAACTTTATGATTTGTGTCAGCGTTGCATTGACACCTGACGTGACACTAACACACACACACTTACATAGTCACCCTTATACACACGCTTACAAACACAGAGGCACATTTACATAGACACCCTTGCAAACACAGAGACACACTTACACAAACACCCTTACACACACACAGACAACGATACCCACAGAAACACATTTGTCACTTACACAGATACCCTTACACACACAAACACACTAACAAAGACACCCTTACACACACACAGAGACACCTACAGTCAGGTTTAAACACACAGGGACACCCTTACACACAGTGACACCCTTGCACACACAACCTTACACACAGTGACACCCTTACACACAGAGACACACAAAGAGACATCCTTACACACACAAAGATACACTTACACACAGTTTTTCACAAAAAAAACACATTGCTAATGGTTCTCCTGCCTGCTCATGTAATTGTCTTTGCAGAGAGGAGGATGGTTCAGATGGTCTCTGCCTCCTATCCTTGCAGAGGCAGAACACCGGATTTCAGCTTTTTCTGGCCGATAGTCACAACCGGTGCTCACACGGTCTCAGAGTTCAAGGGGGCGAAGCAAGCCCCCATAAGCAGCCAGTGGGACTGAATGGTGGCTGAAATTATGAAATACTATTTCTTGATGCAGCAAAGTGCCACCGCTGCAGAAGTGCCACCTGGGGCAATAGCCCCACTATGACCCATGATGGGGCCAGCTCTGCTGACAGGTGGCAAGATAGCGGAGGCAGTGTGGCGGAGGCAATGTTCTTCTGGGAATCCTTGGGCCCTGCCATACAGTGCTCCCTGATGGCATTGGCCTCTTTTAGATGGATAATTCGCCCTGCTCCAAAGCAAAAAATGGTCCAAGAATGGTTTCAGGAACATAGCGAGTTCAAGGTGTTGAATTGGCCTCCAAATTCCCCAGATCTCAATCCAATAGAGCATCTGTGGAATGTGCTGGAGAAAAAAGTCTGATCCATGGAGGCCCCACCTCACAACTTACAGAACTTAAAGGATCTGCTGCTAACGTCTTGGTGCCAGATACCACAGCACACCTTCAGCGGTCTAGTGGAGTCCATGCCTTGATGGGACAGGCCTGTTTTTATGACAAAAGGAAACCCACACAATATTAGACAGGGTTTATACTTTTGGTGATAATTTTATGGCTGATCGTTGTATTTATATAAAATCACTAGTTAGAGGCGGACTTTAAAATTTCATACATATGAAAGTTAAATAATTAAAGAATGTAATTAGTAAAATGTGAATATCTGTATTCTAAATATATTTAATTTTCTCATAAATATCAGGTTAGTAACTTCTACTAATCCTCATGCCCTACATGATAACTATAATTGCCATGTGCGCGTACATATGTTGCTCAGGAGCCTGTACAAAGCACAAATCTTTAGCTTTGTCCAACATGTGTATAGTTACTATAACAGAATGTAGAATGTAGAGAAGGGTATCCCGTAGGACGGGGCTTGATAAATTGTTGTAGCCTTTAAGAGCCAGACAGGCCAATTCATGAGCTAGCATGGTTATTTTTAAATGCTACTTATATATAGTTTAATGTAAAGCAATCAAAAAAGTTAGGAGCCAGCAGTAGAGACTTTAGGAGCCATTGGGATTTGTCAAGTCCTGCCATAGGAACTAGCTTGGTTAATTGATTGAATTATACGTTCTGCAGAGCACACCAAAAAGTTATCACCTCCCCCTTCAAAATAGTCTTTCATACAGCTGTATGCTTGGAGACAGACAATAGGTGGAGTTAAGAAAAAATGCATTTATGTTAATAGCATGACAAAGCTAGCAATTAAGAAAGTGTGGTTCAGAGACATGGCTGTTCTGCATTTTAACCACGGGTTTGCTTCTTGGAATCTGTTGCCAACAGATACCAAGCTTGATCGTCTATTATACAGGCAATGTAGCTCACTGAAAAAGTTAATCAGTGAATACTTGTATAATTAATTAGTCATATCTGTCAAACAAAAACTGTCAAAGCTAAACTAAAAAGCTACTAACACAGTTGCTAGCAGTACCAGATTTAAACAATGTTTCGCTCCAGTCAGGGCCGCCTTAGGGGTGTGCGACCTGTGCGAGCGCAACACCCCATGGGGCGCTCGCCCGCCCCATTTTTAAAAAAAGCCAGTAGAGGCACTGGATTGGGGAAGAGGAAAGGGAGAAACATGGGAAAGGAAAGAGACACATACATAGGGGGTGAAAGAGATGGGGGTCACCACGGGGGAAGACCGCACAGGGCGCCGGAACACTTAAGTCCGGCCCTGGCTCCAGTCACCCAGTATCTCCACACACCTAGTATGAGGTGGCATCTTGTAACCTCACCTTTGTCACGACATGGTACAATATCACTCAAAGTTGGCAGGTATGAACTAAAATTTAAAAGTAACTTTAACTTTTCTAACAGAAGCCAAATGTATTTTTACATTGGCACTACTCTATGGAACAAGCAGCTTGTACTTTTCACAATCAACTGTAGTACATTGTAACCAGTGATAGCTGATTTGCTCCACTAATCATTGCTAGCAGAAAAAAAAAAAAGGAAACTCTTACTAACTACTGATACTCAATTCAGCTTTACTGATTTTCTTGATATTTTTGCATGTGCATTTGTTTGTAAAATAAATAGGAGATACATAGTAAATAAACAAAAATACAAAAACAAAGGAGGGATACAGTTAAATTTACAAAGGAAAAAATGCAATGAAAGTTTAAAGCATGTCTCTTTGCAATAGTTTTTCTCATTATCGTATATTACAATAATTTTATCTAGATAGACAAAAGTGAATCAAGCTCCATATCTAAAGCAGCAAAGCAAAAAGTCATAGTCATATCTTAGATATAAGATTTTAAAGTACAAAATTTGAGGGTGAGCATATGGTTTGTAGGGTGAATATGGATGTCAATGTCTAAAAATATGATTTAAGTCCCACTCTAGGTTTATGCCATTTCTCATTTCTCTCTAGGGTTTGTTTGTTACCCCCCCCCCCCATTTTGGGACCGGATATTTTGTCTATGCCCTGGAAAATCAGATGCTTGCCCTCACTTGCACAACAAGATTGGAAAAACTTATTGAGAGTTGATGTCTTTTCATTAGTATGTATGTCATTTAAATGCTCACTAATTCTTTCCTTCAAGGGTCTAATTGTTCGACCTACATACTGAGCCTTGCATTTGATACATGTTATTACATAGATTACAAATGATGTATTGCAATTAATAAATTGTGATAATTTGAAAGTTTCTCCGGTGACTGAGGATTAAAAGGTTTTTGTCTGACATACATGTGAGAAACAGATACATCTGCCCCCACATTTGAACATGCCAATGGTTCTAAGCCAATTGTTGGACTTTTGTGTTGCATTTCTATCCTCTCCTGTAAAGGTGTAAACTAGGTAAAATCCATTTGATAATTTGCTTAAACTGCAGACTAAATTCAGTGGAAAAAGTTATCCCCACCCCAAATTTGTTATTATTTGTACTCATTTTCTTGGGCCCTGATTTTTGTGATTTTGGTGATGGTTTTTCTCTCAAAAGATCTTCACGATCCCTGTTTTTTGGCTAACCAGTAGCACCATTCAATTAGTTGGTTTGGATATTTTCTATTCTTTAGACATCCAAGAATGATATAGATAGTTTGTTAAACTCAGCCGTGAATTTGAAGTTCAGGTAGTTGTATATTCCACAAATGCCCTGAAATCCTCTCGAGCCCCTCCAAATTAGAAGTAGGTTGTCAATATAGCGGCCATACCAATAAATACATGACCTATAAGGGTTGTCCTCTCCAAAGACGTGGCACCATTCCCATTTACCCATGAATAAGTTTGCATAAGATGGTGCAAATCAAGCACTCATGGCGGTGCCAAGCCTTTGGAGATAGTAAACCTCATAAAAAACTAAATAGTTGTGGCTCAGAAGAAATTCTATAGATTCCACCAAAAACTCCTGTAAAGGTGGAGAGTAATCAGAAAACTTGGATAAAAAGAAACGTACAGCATTTAGAACCCAGATTATGTGGTATACTGGAGTAAAGAGCAGACACATCCAGAGAGACCCAAGAGAACTCATCACACCATGTCGGGTTGTTTATTTCATACAATAATTGTTTTGTGTCTCTGAGGTAACCTTTCAAGTTCCTCACCAAGGGCTGGAGATGTTCATTGACCCACTAGGAAAAAACATCTCCAAGTTGATTCTGGAGATTATGGGTCCACCTGGGGGCTCTGTAAATGACTTATGGATCTGCGGAACATGGTAGAAGGCGGCAGGCCCGGACTGGCCATCGGGCACGCGGTGGCCATGGGCCGAGGCCGGCAGGGGAGGTCCCAGCAGTGGCCTCTGGGTCCCAGGATCTCCCCTGCCGGTCTATGCAGGGCCGGCACTATCCAAGCGCCGGCCCCGCTGTTTGACATGAAGGGCCGGTGAGGACATCAAAGATCTCCCTCACCGGCCCACATGCTGACAAATCAGGCTAGAGTTCACTCACCACGAGGACCACCAGGGAACCCCGCCTCCCAGTCCCAGGCTAAAGGTAAGAAGGGAGTGCTGTGTGTGAGTGCTGTGTGTGATGGGTGTGAGAGTGCTGTATAAATGTTAGAATGGATTGTGTGTGTGTGTGTGTGTGTGCACTCACACACAGCACTCTCACACCCATCACACACATCACTCACACACAGCACTCTCACCCATCACACACAGCATTCTCACACCCATCACACACAGCACTCTCACACACACAGCCCTCTCACACACACAGCACTCTCTGTCATAACTTACCTCGCAGCAGATCCCCAGAGTATCCTCTCCTAATCGCGCACCCGGCTGTGCCTGATGCACACAGCCGGGGACGCGCGTTTCTCCACTATCGGAGCTCAGGCGCGCCTCCGATGACGTCACACCCGACGTCAGCGCGCGACTAGCGGGAACATTTAAAAGTGCTCTTCACAGTAATACCTATGCTTGGTGATTCTCGTGTATTCCCTGAACTCCTGGCGTTTTCCTATTCTTGATTACTTGTTGCCGATTTGGATTGCTCCCTGGATTATTCTGATCTTCTGGTTTCCCTACTCCTGGTCTGTTATCCGTTTTGCTGCTTTTCTGTGTATGACCCTGGACTGTTTTACGTTTATGAAGTTTTGCCGATTCCCTTGATCTTGGATTTGTACCCGACTATTCTATTTCGCATACCCTGGCTTATCCTGCATAGCGGTCTCTCACTCCTCCTTATATCAGACCATCACACTCTCACACCCAACACTCTCACCCATCACACAGCATTCTCACACAGAGCACTCTCACACCCATCACACACAGCACTCACACCCAGCACTCTCACCCATCACACACAGCATTCTCACACCCATCACACACAGCATTCTCACACCCATCACACACAGCACTCTCACACACAGCACTCTCACACCCAGCACTCTCACCCATCACACACAGCATTCTCACACAGAGCACTCTCACACCCATCACACACAGCACTCTCACACACACAGCACTCTCACACCCATAGCACTCACACCCATCACACACAGCATTCTCACACAGAGCACTCTCACACCCATCACACACAGCATTCTCACACCCATCACACACAGCATTCTCACACCCATCACACACAGCACTCTCACACCCATCACACACAGCATTCTCACACCCATCACTCTCACACCCATCACTCTCACGCCCATCACACATAGCACTCTCACACACAGCATTCTCACACACAGCATTCTCACACACAGCACTCTCACACACATCATAGACAGCACTCTTGCACTCTCACACACATCATACACAGCACTCTCACACACATCATACACAGCACTCACGCACTCACACACATCACTCTCACACACATCACTCTCACACACATCACTCTCACACACATCACTCTCACACACCTCCCCCCCCACACACCGCCCCCCCCTCACACACCGCCCCCCTCATCACACCGCCCCCCTCACACACACATACTGCACCCCTCACATACACACAGAACCCCCCAACACACTGCACAACTGACATACACAATACTTATATATATATATATATATATATACACACAGCACCCCTCACACACATACTGCACCCCTAAACACATTACATTCCAGACACACACTAGATCCCTTACCCAACTCTGGATCATCTACACACATACACACACTAGTTCCCTATATACACTCTGAAACCGTTATAAACACACACTCACTAGATCTCCTATACACATTCTGGGTCCTTCAAACACACACTAGACTCATATATATATATATGTATATATACACACACTAGATTCCTTGTAAACAAACACATACTACACCCCTAAACACACACTACATCTATATATATACACACACACACACACACTATAGCCTGTATGCACACACTTGCTATATCCCCTATACACACATTCTCTACAGCCTCTAGCCACATATGCATCACATTACACCACAAACACAACACAACTAAAACCGACCTTATTACACAATACCACACCACAATCAGCTTACTCTACACACACGCAATCCCACAAGCAGGCTCCAAACACATGCTCAATACTCTTTTCTGGCATTTTTGTCTCCTGGTATCCATTTATAGAGACACCAGAGACAAGTTGCAAGGAAACACAGTGCAAGCATGTTATTACATTTGCTTGCACTGTGCAGAACAAATACAGGGCTTTTTTCTCATGCTAGAGCTCTTCAGCAGAGCTCTGCGCATGGTCTGCCCTGGAAGAGCATTGAACCAATATGCTCACTTTGAGAGGGAGCGTGTTTGTCATTGGTGATGACAAAACACACCTCCTCTGCCCCGCCCCCTTCTTAGTGGGCCGCTGTGATCAAAAAATGCCCGGGCCGAATTTTTCTCCCAGTCCGGCCCTGGAAGGCGGTAAGCACTGGCTTCTGTATATTTTGAAATTCAAATTATTTAGGGTTGATCATTCCAAAACTTCTACCATGTTCCAAATATTGCATTAGAGTCAGCTGGAATGGAATTCTAGGGTTGTGTATAAGTCTCAGGGTCTCCTAATTGTTTTAATACTTCTTACCACCTTGCCACCTTTGTCTGATTGTTTGATGATCAGATTTTTATTTTTAGCCAGGACCTCAATAGCCAGTTGTTCTTGTTTAGATAGATTGTGCTTTTTATTACATTTTGTATTTTTTCAGCTAGTTCATGAAGATCTCTCTCTACCAATTGTAGGAAGGTGCGTTCCAAGTTACCTATAATTGCTACTGGATTCAGGGATGTAGAGGGTTTATGTACATTTGTGTGACTTATTGGGTGTTCTGTATCTCTAGGAGATCCCTGTTCCATCAGTAAACATTCTAGATTAAACAAGCTACACATATCTGAAAAAGTTGAGGTGTCTAACGCTGGCATATCATAGTTTACACTATATGTAAACTCTGTGTTTGCAACGGAGCTAGTCCATTTTTTGACTGTTGTGTGTATCCAGGTGTTGATGTATCTGGATGAGATGTTGAGGCTATTGCTGATAAAGCTGATATTGTGGCATAAAACGGTGCAGGATCACCACCCAAACAAAAAGCAAGGTACACCTTACACCAGAGGCGTAACTAGAAACCACCGGGCCCGGTGCAAAAATTGCCCTGGTCCCCCCAACCCCACCGTGCAACTCCACCCCAAAAATGTCACTTACATGCTTCCCAACTATTCTGCTTTGTGACTGGCCTTGTCTTATATCTATGGTAGCTGTATGCCTATCCCATGCATGCTTAAACACCTTTACTGTTTTAACCTTTACCACTTCTACTGGAAGGCTATTCCATGTATCCCCTACCCTCTCAGTAAAGTAATACTTTCATTAGTCCCTGGCCTTATCTTATATCTAGGATAGCCTTATACCTATCCCATGCATGCTTAAACTCATTAATGTATTAACCTCTACCATTTCTTAAGGAAAACTATTCCATTCATCCACCACCCTCTCAGTAACGTAAAATTACTTTTTCTGACCACAAAACAATTAAAATATTTCCAGCCTTTTCAAAAGCTTGAGGTGGACCCCAAATATATGTATATAACTAGCTTCATGTATACTTCTATGGACTTTTAAATATTCTATTATACTATTATAAATCATATGTAATAAAAAATTTATTGACAAATTGTTCATTTCTTATTTTTATTACGTTCCTCTCCACCCCCATTACCACCTAAAGGTCTTAATACAGAACTATACAGTACCCACAGCACTTGGCTTGTACTCATATTGCACCCACAAAATTTGGCATGCCACAGTGTAAATATTATTTTGCCCCACAGAACATGCCACACTATCACTTTGGCCACAGCCAATTTTCCCCATTAATATGCCACTATTAACCTGCCCATAAATATGCCACAGCCAGTATTATTTTGCCCATTTGCCAGTGTTATTTTGCCCATTTGCCACTCATATTTTGTCCATTTCCCAGTGTTATTTTGCCCATATGCCACTCATATTTTGTCCATATGCCACTCATATTTTGCCCATATGCCACTCATATTTTTCCCATTTGCCAGTATTATTCTTCCCATTTGCCAGTATCATTCTGCCCATTTGCCACTCATATTTTGCCCATTAGCCAGTATCATTCTGCCCATTTGCCACTTATATTTTGCCCATTTGCCAGTATTATTCTGCCCATTTGCCACTCATATTTTGCCCATTTGCCAGTGTTATTCTGCTCATTTGCCACTCATATTTTGCCCATTTGCCAGTATTATTCTGCCCATATGCACTCATATTTTGCCCATTTGCCACACATATTATGCCCATATGCCACTCATATTTTGCCCATTTGCCAGTATCATTCTGCCCATTTGCCACTTATATTTTGCCCATTTGCCACTTATATTTTGCCCATTTGCCAGTTTTATTCTGCCCATTTGCCACTTATATTTTGCCCATTTGCCAGTGTTATTCTGCTCATTTGCCACTCATATTTTGCCCATTTGCCAGTGTTATTTTGCCCATTTGCCAGTATTATTCTGCACATTTGCCTGTGAAGACAAGCCGGGTCCGTTGGATGCGGATCTCCCGGCTGCTGCCCGATAGTGACTGTCAGC
Source organism: Pelodytes ibericus (assembly GCA_036172795.1). Taxonomy (NCBI): domain Eukaryota; kingdom Metazoa; phylum Chordata; class Amphibia; order Anura; family Pelodytidae; genus Pelodytes; species Pelodytes ibericus. The sequence goes on from CM069860.1 coordinate 90,646,271, forward strand.
AGTGGGGGCCCACGGGAGAAGCTGCTTTGGGCTCCAAGGATAAATGGGCCCTGGGCAGCTGCCCCGTTTGCCCACATTTTTTTTTTGCAGGGGTCGCAGGGCGGCTAGGGCCCCTGGAGTGACGGGCCCGGTCGCAGCTTTGACCCCTGCACTAACGGTAAGTACGCCACTGCCTTACACGTTTCGTGCCCTATCACGGCGCTTAATCATAGGCTCTAAATACTTAGGCACTTGATGTAGCAATGCAGAGGATATACTAGTAAGAAATATGTTTAATGTACTCACAAATATCAGGTTAGCAGCATTTATTATCTCAGCATTTGAGTGGCTTTAGTAGAAGCTGCTAACCTTATATTTGTGAATAAATGAAACATATTTAGAATACAGATGTTACTGTTTTAATAAATGCATATATTTTAATAATTATTGAACCTTAATATGCATGGAAAAGGTAGGTAATTTACAAAAAGCATTTATAAATTTGCAGGCTGATTTTAAAAGCAAACATTACAGGGGGCCTTGTTATCCAATGAGCAAAGGGTTTTTTCATGAAAGAAGTATTTGCAGGGAATTTAGAAGGGATCTTAAGGCCAAAGCAGCTGACCTGGAAAAATGTAAACTTTGCTATTTTGGTCTTAATTTTTGCAAATCCCTTCTCAATCCCCTGCAGTTCTCTCTTTCATGAATAAAGCTCATATTTGATCAATAAGAAACAAACAGAAGACACTTTACAACAGTATATAAGATTAGAGTATACTGCATACCACACAGCTCTATTCTTTCTTTGAAACTTTACAAGCAAAGATAAAATAACTATTAAGTATCCTACACCTTTAAAAAGCATTGTGTAGCACAACGTTGCCCTTATCATAGACTACAGAGAGTGCCATTGTTTAGAATATGTTTTATTAACCATGCAGAAATACCTTAGGATTCCTTTCGAATAAGGACTCTTTTCAGTCAATTGTTACATCAGTTGACAGACATTACAAACTGTTGGGAAGAAAGTTCCTTAAACTAAAGCATTATTAATCTTTTCCTTTTTCTAACCTGCACATAATGGGGGGAAAACTGCCCTGATAAAATGTAGTTTTACATTGTTTGGCTCCAGCACTGAAATCACAGTCCACACTGGTTTATATATTATCAGATTATTATGCGGTTAAGTAGGTAAAGTATTGTCACGGTACCCACCGTGACTCTTACCCCTGGCAGGCACAAGGGGCTAGCCGCCTGCCTAGAGACTATGGACCTTGTCTGTTGCCAAAGCCAGAAGCTCCTAGGAGAGCTATAATCACTGGCCCCGCACAGACTGTTCTTTCCCCCGCTACTGCTTTCTCCGTCTAACCGGAGTACAGCAGGAATCCGCCTGGAGCTATACAACGCATTGCAGGTGTGCTCCTGCCCGCTACAGACTCCGGTGGACAATTGCCGGGTAGTCGTTCTCCCCATTGGCTGATTCAAACAGCCCGCCTACCAGCTTGCTGGTAGCTCACATACGGATTGGTCGCCCGTCTAATGGTCTAAATGTAGCTCGGCTTCTGATGGTCCCTGTTTTCCCCTATGCTAACTGTGTTTTTACATGTATGGTGCCCTGTTAAAGAGCCTAATCCATTGTACCCTTTCCCAAGGAATGTAGCTTCAGCAGCCGCTTCACAATAAAGGTTTATCCCGGCTGCTGAGCTCATTCTCTTGTTCAAAAGGTAGGCGCTTTTCCTATTGGTCGCTCAGACCAAGCCCCCAGTGTAGGCACTGTTCTGATTGGTTGCTTAGTTAAATGCCCGATTTGAATATATTTAATGATCTGTGAGCACGCCCCCTGCTGGGGATTGGTTGCTACTAATCCTACCTTTCATCTGATTGGCTGCCAGATACTCTGGCACCAAATTCAATTGTCCTTTTGTGTAAGTGTGAAGAAGTTCTTTTGTTCAACTTATGTTATCAAGATGTTTTCCTGTATATATGTCCTGTGTTTTGAATCAATAAAGAGTTCTTCTTGTTTTACCCAACCCGACCGATCTCGTCTGCTATGATGGGGGAATTGCTTGCAGGGAAGCAGTGATCATAGCCCCGTTTGGCTATTTGATATTTACCGGACCTGATGAGTGATTTTGTGGAACTGATTCCGGTAGGAGCTACCCATCTAGTAGCCCTCCCGTGACAAGTATGCTTTACTTTCATAGGTTATCCCATTTGTTGCAGTAAATAGCCATGATTTTTTGATACAAATAACTCTTCTAAAAATAGTACAGGTATTAATGGCTTTTAAAGAACACTGGGGGTTATGTATAATGGTACAAAGTTATAAACGTGATCTAATACACAGGAACATTGGTTTCCATGGTGACTGGACCACTTTTAGAATTTTGGCCTACAACTGACCTTTATACATAACCCCCACTGTGTATTACATCTATACCTGTTTCAATATAGAGGAATTATGAAATCCTTGATCCAGTATTGCCAGGTCATATTCTTCAAAGCATTGTTCACCAAGTCATTTTTTTATATAATTTGTAAGACTGAATGCTGGTTTGAAGTTGGCTGTAAACACTGTGTATGGATAAAGTAGATATACTGCTAGCTAGCAGATCTGCAAAGCAGTCTGTGTACATTTATAGGACAACTAAACCTTTTTTTACTTGTGCTTCTAATATGAATGATAAAAGTTTTGCTGCAGTGGTAATTTAAATACTAATTCCAGCCAAGCTTACAAGTGACTCCTGAAAACCTGTACTAAGTATGATGTAGGAATTGGGATGATTAATTTGCCATCTGTGCATGGACTTCATTTTTAGAACTACCATCTTCCTCAATAAAGATCACTTCTCTGCATTTTCAAGAATTCCTGGCAACTTGTCATCCTGCCATATACATCACTGTTCTAATGTTGAATCACTATGTCCTCACCTAGAACCAGGGCCGGCGTAACCGTAAGACAGCACAGGAGGCTGCCTTAGGGCACACCAAGGGGGGGGGGCGGGAAAATCGCCCGCTCCCCCAGGCCCGTTTACTTACCTTCTTCCTGCTCTGTCTCCAAGTGCAGGTCCGTGGCTGTGAGGGAAGCGTTGTGCGTTGTGTTATTCTATGTATTCTATAAACCGAAAGTCTATAAACCGAACGACCTTCGGTTTATAGACTTTCGGCTTAAAGAATACGTGTAATACTATTGGCTTTCTATAAACCGAACGAGAGCTCCATTCATAAGAAATTCTTATGTTGTTCCCAGTGGAAGCAGAGAAAGAACCATCAGAATTCAGACACTAATCAAATGAGCACCAGCTCCCGAAGAGCGTCAAAGTTCAGACTAAAAATTCTTGTATCTATAAAGATACACAGTGGGTTTACTTTGGAGAAAGGTACACATTTGTGGCCCTTGCTTCCTATAAGGAAGTTTAATTGACCTTTAATGGGTGAACTAGACAGTCTATTGAATATTATCTGCCGTCATAAACAAAATCACAAATATTCTGTATTTAGGCACACACTTTTCATGAATCCTGATGAAACAATGCTTGTAAAATAGATGTGATATAGGAAGAGTGTGTTGTAGAAATATAGTCTGTGGGTTTTAAGCAAAACCAGTTCTTGATTAGTTTGGTTTCTCTTTTATAAATATATATTAAGTTCAACTTGAGCACCTTATTTACCATTCCACATTACAAAAAGGAAGTGGGTGGAGGAGTTATGTTTCAGTTCCTGTAAGGAGATCCCACAGCTCCAAGGAGCTTCTCTGTTTGTGGATTAATTTATCTGGAGGATTATCCTCTCACCTTATATTTTGGCATAAGTGGTCTATTTTGTTTATTCTTTGTTCTCATTACTGATTCATTGTATGGTGGCATGTAGGGATGGTCACCCAGCCCCTTTTCTAGAGAATGGATAGAACGGCTGGATGAATGAGAAACATGAGCTCTGCAGAAAATCTCTAGCAACCTGGAAATAAAGACCTTGCCACCAGAAGACAAACTTTAAGCAGTGAGAAGCCAAACTCAATATACAAGTTCGCGGTGGCAAACAGACTTCAGTTAGTAGACATGATTTTAAGCTGTGTAGCTCATACCTACTTATAGCTAGAGACAGCATATTCCTTCGCAAGGAGAGCTGCATCTAGTACGATAGCAAATTGCAGACTGGTTGGATTATCAGAAAAAAATACTTCCTTGAATATTGTTAATGGAAAAAGAATTATAAAACTAAAATCTGTTTTGTTCAAACAACTATTTCAAGAAAATAATTTTGCAAAAAAAGATTCTTCATAAGAACAACACAGTAAAGGAAGAGAGTATATTTAAAAGAAGCAAAACTACCACAACTAGAGGACATAGACTAAACATAGAAGGGCAACGGTTTAAAAGTAATATCAGGAAGTATTACTTTACTGAGAGGGTAGTGGATGTACGGAATAGCCTTCCAGGGGAAGTGGTAGAGGTAAACACAGTCAAGGATTTTAAGCATGCGTGGGATAGACACAAGTCTATCCTAGCTATAAGATAGGGAACTGGTAATAAAAGTATTTAGAAAATTGGGCAGACTAGATGGGCCGAATGGTTCGTATCTGCCGACACATTCTATGTTTCTAACTGTACAAAAATTTATACGTGCCCATGTAAAATAGTTAATGTTAAGAATCTTTACTTTTCTCTAGAATTTTTTTTATCCTTTTAAAGGATATATTGATGTGTTCCACTTTCCATTTTTTAGTGTCTGCAATACTAAGCCAATCAGAATGCCTGATGTGTGTGACATCACCAGTGATGTCCTATAATTCCACGTTCCCCCAACACCCCACAATCTTTATTGTCAAAAAGAAAAACAGTTTCTTTGGCCAGCTTTTGAGTAAACCGGAGTCCTTCAATATTGTCAACAAACACAGGGGAGGGCTAGAGCAGAAAATTTCGTAAGGGGATCCTAAGGATGTTCTTAAGATTAAGTGTTGTTTGTTATGTGAAATGCAGTAAGTCTGATACCAACCACCCTCACTCACTGTCTTATGCACTATAAAAATGATAAACACGTGCAGGATGTGTCTTCTGTATTTCCTAAGGATGTACTGTATGCATGGTATAGCATAGTAGGTAATCGTTTGTTTTTGGCACAGTCCCAGATGTTGAGCAGTAGCATTAGTTTACCAGATGGTAATTTTGTGGCCTGGTACTCATGTACCAGGCCACAAACAGAATGGCCAGCACTCATGTTTACATTACTAAAGGTTTTACTGCAGCTAATGTAATTAAATCCAATGTGTGTAAAGCTACCTCAACAGGTTTGGGCCCCACAAACTGAATAATCAAATTCCTTCTCACAAAAAAGCAGTGAAGTGACAATATGCTGACATTTTACAGCTCCTTCATGATGGAAGAGGAAACAGAGACACAAATAGGATGAAGGTCTATCCATTCCCCTGTTAGAGTAATCCCCACTAACTGCTTCTATGCTTGAAATGAAGGCACACTGTATGGTTCAGGTATGGAGGAGCACAGGGAAGCAGGTGTAGGGTAGGGTGGCATGTCCCACAATGAGACTTTATGTACCGCTTTTTGTGCAGCATCAATCCAGGACAATGCAAAATCCTGGCTTGAGAGCTATGAGTGAAGGGGGCTTTCAGCCAATCAGGAGAGACTTTTCAAGTGACTGGGAGACTAAAGATGTTAAGCCCTTCGCGACCAATGACGGTCCTGGATCGTCATAGGGAAATCAGGGGAAGTTGCTGAACATATATTGGGGTTTTGTTTGGCAATAAAATAGAACAACCCCTTTAAATTAATACCTAAGTTTCAAATTGTGTGGAAATAAAACACACACAAAAATACTATGCCAAAACTTGTCAAAGATTGGTGGTAAAATGAGTGAAAAGTGTCAAATTACCCCAAGTTGAATGCCCTGGGATGTCTACTTTATAAAAATGTGTACATGTGGGGGGTATTCAGTGATTCATGACCGATATCGGTGTTACAGTGTCGCTAACGCTAATTTTTTTAAAAATTGTTTTGAAACAGCTATATGCTACTTGTATTTATTAACCTAAAACATGCAAAAAAAAACAAAAAAACATATAAACATTGGGTATTTCTGAACTCAGGACCTATAGTCGAATCTATTTAGCAGGTTTTTTCATTAGCTTTTGGAGCTTAGTAAAAGAATTTACAAAGAAAAGTCAGGAAAAGTGGTTTTTTTTTTTTAATTTTAACCATATTTTACCATTTTTTTCACAATACAATAAATGATATGAACAAAATAATGTCATGAAAAGAAAGCCCTTCTTGTCCTGAAAAAAACAATATATAATATGTGTGGGTACAGCAACCGACAAAAAAGAAAATTAAAGCTAAACACAAACACCTTTAGAAGTGTTAAAACAGCCTCGGTCACTAACGCACAACATTCCAAAAACAGTCTGGTCATGAAGGGGTTAAGTAAGTACTAGGTGGGCCCCAATATTTTTTATGTTGTCAGTCATGCCAACATGAAAATGCATGCAACATCATAGTTTGTAAACAGAGAGATTCCTTAAAATTTCCTTTTTTTTTTTTTTTTAGCATTACATTTACAATAACTTTCCAATGGCAACTCTATGTAAAATTCCTATAAAAACAAATTCATATACAGTAGGACCACTGGACACATTTAAAGTTCTCTTCAGTCAAAACACTTAAAATCCTGCAGGCTCCAAATTAATAATTTTTGGTTACAACATATGGGAACACCATATGCTTACTTTTAATACATAATTAATAATTAAACCAGTGCTACCCCATTCCTCTACAGTCAGCTCTCAAACTAGACCAGTAGTAAACTAGGATCAAGAATAATCTCATGGAGTATGATAATATTATTACTATTTAGTTATACAGCACTAACGCATTTCGCAGAGCAATATAGTGTAAAATAAGGTATTACAGAGCCTTAATTTAAACCCACTAACACTGTGGTTTAGTAATAGGTCATATCGTTTATAGAGACACTAATTGCATGCAAAACGGCATGTAAACTTTGTAATAGAACAAATATCTACTCAAGTGGTCTGTGAGTTCCTGTCATTTTGGGAATTTTCCTATGCAAATAGTGTTCCAATAAAAGGAAATCACTGATTAAAAGACACTAACTGTTAATTTGAGAAACTGGTTTTGTGGCTTTTGAGAGGCTTGCCTGCAGGCTTGCAATCAGTTAAGCTATGTCTTACACCACTGAGGGCACCACCACTAACCCACATGAACAGTTTTTGCTACCAAAATATTTATTTGTTTGGGGAGGTTTTTTGTTTGTTTTTTTAATAAAACTCAGTTCAGGGGCAGAATTCTAAATGTGATGTGAACCACAGGAATGTTCCATTGGATTAGAACTTTCTCCCAGACTTCACATTCAAAAACAAAAATGACTTAAAATCAGGGGTTTCCAACACCTGTAATAACAAGAATACATTACATATTTAACCCATTAAACGTACTTTGTGATTTTTGTATAAAGAGCAATTCGGGGGTAAAGTTGTAAATATCCCCAGCATATTGCTCCAGTTTTATAATTTGGCCCCAACTTTACTCATTATTCATAATGCTTTTCATGATTACCTCTTACGTCAACATTGGAAATTACATATTAAAATATACATTAAAAAGAGAACTAAGAAGTGTTCAAAGCATCATCTTTTCCATATGGAAATATGGGGCATATATTGTATCGGCTAACTCAATATTACTACCACTGAAAGGGTTACTCAACAATTACTAATCCACAATCCACTAATTACAGTTCTGATTTATTTCAGGAACATATCCAAAAGCACTTATGTTAATTTACCAAGATAAAGTGTCATAGATTAGCATCTTGGAGTCAGTAAGCTAAAAACCATGTAATTAATACAATAAACATATAAAGTATTCCCAGTTGTGACTGACCTCGGGATATAGTTGGACTCTTCTCCCAGCCTGAGCTGGAAGTCTTGCCAAGCTGGGCTGGAGGTCTCCTCCTCATGGTGTACCTCATTCTGTGTAATTAGAGGACTTCCCTGTGTCTCCCCAGTACTAGGGTTCCAGCTTTCTTCTGGCACCTCAGAGGCTTTAGCCCCGCGAAAACCCATAACAAAGTCTTCAAAGGTGATAGACCCGTCCCTGTCAGTATCCAGCCGTCTGAAGATGGTCTCTACCTCTGAAGGGCTAACTCTGAGCTCAGCGCACAAAGAAGAGAAGTCCCCTCTTTTCAGGCGCCCAGAACGTTTGGCATCAAAAGTGAGGAAAAGGGCACGGAGCCTGGACAACTCGTCCTTCTCTTCCATCCAGAGAAGATCTCACCAGGCAGCAGAGAGTGTAGAAAGCTGGGGTCAAGGGATGCCTGAGCTGCTGGATGTGGCCAGGTGACAATAACAAGCACTAATCTCAGATGAGATAAAATAATAACAAGTGAGATGTGGACAGGTAAAATGGACCTGCAATAAATTAACAGATTGGAGTTGATGATTTATGAAAAAGAGAGAGAAGACTAATCCAAATCCAGGTTATATGGCTTTAGAGCAATAAGTTGAGAAAGACCTGCTGACGTGACCAGATGGATCCAAGAATTCATATAAACTGCATTAAGTTCGCCAAGTTTTGGGCTTCCTCCCCTTTTCTAAAATCCAGATGGCAGGTGACTGAGGGGTTGACTCTCCTCCCTGGCTAGTTGTCCAGCTGCCAGCCTCCTCCCCCAGAGTGTCAGGTGTAAAGTGGGAATGGGCTCTGTGATTCCTTCATCGTCATTACGTGGTGGCACCTAAGACATGCCATGGTTCAGCTGCCCTATTGATCCCTTCACCAATTCCACAGCAGCCAGGACTCGGGAGCTCCACACTGTAGCCATCCACTACATAGAAAAGGCTGGATGAAGGGCTTACATTGCAGGCTAAACTGCATGAGGCATGCCCCACCTCTCTCTGGGAGGACTAGGAAAGGTGATTTAACTTCTGTGTTACGCATCACTGTCCAGGGTAGAAAACTGGATGAGCAGCTATTGAGACTGATTATGGGATGGGACAGCTTAACTCATGAGGTCCTCTCTATTTGCGTCTCAAGTCTTCTTTCTATGACAACATGAACTGTAGAAAATGTGTACACCTCGGATCAGGAGACACAGGACAGCTGTGACGCTGTGTAAAGTCTTGTTAACATATATAGTGTGTCAGTTTGATAATTGTTTACAGTACTTTACAGTTTATTATATTATGGTACATTGCACATTACGGGATAGTTGTTAAATATTAAAAGGTAGCCAGTGTTGTAGAGTACATTTCTCAGCTTGCTAAGCCTTATAGGTATGGTCCCGTACAACAGTGCCACGGAATAGCCATCACAGTGTAAGGCTGTTGCAAAACCTATTTACATATACTTGATATTCAAAAAGTATATTTTGTTAATGACAATCTCTTATGGTGCACGTCATCTTTTACAATGTGGCGTCGTATATATTTTCTTTACGTGTAAGTCCTCCCTTTTACACCACTTTGCATTTCTTAAGACAGTAAGCTTCTGGGCAGAGCCTCCCAAAAAATACTATACTAATCGTCTGTAGGCTACTGTCTGTAACTTACTTACTGTAGGTAGACTAAATAATAATTCCTAGTGCTTGGTACCGATATGTGTACTTGGGGTGCACTAACTGTAGCCACATATTCCAATAAAACTAAAATACGACTGAAGGAATACACCTGCTCCATACACATTTAAAGCCAGTGTTCTATAAAGGGTCATATTTGCTTTACGGTATTCATTAAAGGTACAGTCAACTCTGTTTTTAGAATGTCTGTCTACTGATCAGTACCAGGTTTTGATTGATGCTTATCCATGACAGTGTGTAGAATTTCTAAGATTAATACCAGATACCCCTGGCCTGTCCTCATTATATGTAATTAAGGTCCATGCATACACTTAGATAGGTGGCAGCAAAAGGTCCAGTGCAGGGTAATGCCCATCTCCCCCTGCCCTTCACAGAGCTCACTGACCATTTCACTGAACCTACAAAGGAGCAAGAGAGAGAAAGGTAGGAATCACAGATCACTGGGAGGATGCATTGTTGCCTGATCAGCCTGATTGATCCTGGTGTTGTTTTAAATAAAAATAATTATTTGAAATAATTTTTGTTGCCATCTTTCTGACATATGTTTTAGGACATAGAAATGTATATGTGATATTTTAACAGTACTTTAAACTTGCCAATTTGGAATTGTAATGTAGAAATATCTGAATTTAAGCTAACAAAAGGACCCTTTAAGTACCTGTCCAGGATATGTTTGCACATATATGCAACTATGGACATGGCAAAAAAAAACACATCACAAAAAGGGTCTTGAGGATAACTATATATTCAGAGCACACAGCAAATGATTCACACAACCCAATCACGATCATTATATAAAGGAGTGACATTCACAACCACACCCATTGCTCCCGCCATGGATGGCTTGCTCCTCTATCTCATACATAGGGGGAGAGTGACCCAGAGGCATGACAACCAGGGAATTTTGCTGGCTGATCCTGCTTAGGCACATGCTTGCCAGGGACATCATGGAAAGGTACTCTCAATAAGTTTAGGCTTTCACGTGTGGCCATCCACAGGATCTGGACCCTCTGATTGGAAGGAACAGTTTAGTAGCTGGGCTGGTGAGATTGTTAGCAGTACTGCATCATTTAGGTTCACATACCTTCAGAGAGGGAGGTCGGGCTCACTCAGCATTTTTTTAACGGTTCCTTGATTTAGTGCTATGGGTCTCCAGTGTTAAGGAGTACATCTACATCCCCATCGAGGATGCAGCATGGCATGAGGCCCAGTTGACCTTTTACAGGTGGCATAAATGCCTAAAGTTCTTGGGGCCATAGACTGCACTAATGTTTGGCTAAGGACCCCATCACACAGGGATGAATGATATCAGAGCTGGAATCATTACCACTCCCTGAATATTCAGATCATCTGTGATATGTAATATCCATTTTTGTCACTCACATGGACAGGAATGGTATTAGACCCTGAGCGCACGATGACAGGAGCGGAGATACAGGACGTGGTGCTGGGTAACCACATTCCTCCTGTGGTATGAGACCCCAGGTTCCTCTGGTGACATTTCAAGACCCTGTAAGAGCAGCTATTGTATTTAGTAGAAGACGAGGACTAGGAGCTGAAGAGACTCTGCAGAAAACCTTGAGTAGGCATAGAACACCACTACTGACAGGGTAGTGGGATTTCTGCAGGCTGACGCAAAATAAGACAGAGCAGAGCAATATACAGACAGAACAGAAGCAAGATGTAAATACAGAGTGTGGGGTTACAGGACAAGACTAAGGAGCAAAGCCAGAACTAAAACATACATGAACAGGGTAAAGGCATAAATCAAGATTACTGAACTAAAGAAACAGACACACACACACACATATATATATATATATATAATCACAGGGCAACATGCAGAGGCCAGGGATAGGATCTAAGGAACACAAGGGCGATCTGGGATATGGGGGCGAGGACAGAGTAGCTGGAATCCTCAGGTCCTTCAGGGAAAGAGGGTCAGGGTACATAACTATGCAAACATAAATGCAGGAACTAGCCTAACAATAGAGATGTTAATGGTAAAGGTTTCCCCTATTACAGGGCTCAGGGCAACACCATTATAGGCACTCTAAGACAGGTCACCCCTATTGCAGGGGTCTGGGACAGGATGCAGAGCTTGGGCAGATGCCACTCTGGGGGCCAAATTAGGCAGGCGCCGCTCTGGTGCCAGGTTAGGCAGGTGCAACTCAGAACAGGAACTAAGAAATGCCACCATGTGGCCGGAATTACAAAATGATACCATGTGGCTGGAACTACAAAATGCCACCATGTGACCAGGACTGCAGAAAACACAAGGATAACTAACAGACTAGAAAACTCAGGAACAAGAATAACTAATAAAGAGAACAGAATAGGAAAAGACATAAAAGGAAACCAGAGAAACTGAATACAAACTGAACACAAGATGGTCTGAATGCAAGCTGGAACCTGGTAGCGGGATGGATCTTGACAATTTCATAGTTACACATTAAATTAACCCTTTCCCACTTGTAGAATGTTCTGTGCCATCCTACTTTTTAGTGCCTAGAGGTTTGTAGGATGGCATAGAATGTACTGTAATAAACAGCTCACCACGGCCCCCCTGTGTGCGGATCCCACCGCAGGGACTTGCAGGGAGACAGTCAGAATCGGGCAGCAGCGGACACGGCTTTCTGTCACAGCCACCGGAAATGACAGCAAGTCATTTTCGGTGGCTGTATTTCCTGCGCGCAGAATGCGTGCAGGGAGAAATGCTGCAGGGGAGACTGCAGGGGACGAGCAGCATCCAGGTCAGTACTGGGGAAGGGGGGAGGAAGGGGGCTTTAATGAGCAAATTATCAGTGGCATATTAATGAACAAATTATCAGTGGCTATTAATTAGCAACTGATAAGTGGCTATTAATGGGCAAATTAAAAGTGGCATATTAATGAGCAAATTATCAGTGGCTATTAATGGACGAATTATCAATGGCATATTAATGAGCAAATTATCATTCGCATACTAATGAGCAAATTATCAGTGGCATATTAATGAGCAAATTATCAGTGGCTATTAATTAGCAAATTATCAGTGGCTATTAATGGAGAAATTATCAGTGGAATATTAATGAGCAAATTATCAGTGGCACATTAATGGTCAAATTATCAGTGGCATACTAATGAGCAAATTAAAAGTGGCATATTAAGGAACAAATTATCAGTGGCATATTAATGAGCAAATTATCAGTGGCATATTAATGAGCAAATCATCAGTGGCATATTAATGAGCAAATAATCAGTGGCATATTAATGAGCAAATTATCAATGGCATACTAATGAGCAAATTATCAGTGGCATATTAAAGAACAAATTAAAAGTGGCTATTAATGGACAAATTATCAGTGGCTTTTTAATGAGCAAATTAAAAGTGGCATATTAATGAGCAAATAATCAGTGACATATTAATGAGCAAATTATCAATGGCATATTAATGAGCAAATTATCAGTGGCTATTAATTAGCAAATTAGCAGTGGCTATTAATGGAGAAATTATCAGTTGAATATTAATGAGCAAATTATCAGTGGCACATTAATGGTCAAATTATCAGTGGCATATTAATGAGCAAATTAAAAGTAGCATATTAAGGAACAAATTATCAGTGGCATATTAATGAGCAAATCATCAGTGGCATATTAATGAGCAAATAATCAGTGGCATATTAATGAGCAAATTATCAATGGCATACTAATGAGCAAATTATCAGTGGCATATTAATGAGCAAATTATCAGTGGCTATTAATTAGCAAATTATCAGTGGCTATTAATGGACAAATTATAAGTGGAATATTAATGAGCAAATTATCAGTGGCACATTTATGGTCAAATTATCAGTGGCATATTAATGAGCAAATTATCAGTGGCATATTAAAGAACAAATTAAAAGTGGCTATTAATGGACAAATTATCAGTGGCTTTTTAATGAGCAAATTAAAAGTGGCATATTAATGAGCAAATAATCAGTGGCATATTAATGAGCAAATAATCAGTGGCATATTAATGATCAAATTATCAATGGCATATTAATGAGCAAATTATCAATGGCGGGTAGGGGGCAAGAGTGAGATATGGACCGGGCCCAGAATTTTTTTCAGTAAGGGGCCCTAAAATTTCTGTCGGTGGCCCTGCATGATGGACCCATATGTACTGTTTGACACCTATGGTTGACATAACTGATTAATTCCCCTTTCCATTTCCCCCCACAGATAGTACATTGGAACACATATGTTAAAAGGCATGTTCAGTGATGTAACTGCTTATGTGACCTATGTACGTGAGCAGGGCCACCACCAGGAATTTCAGGTCCCCTTACTGAACACATTTTCTGGGCCCCCTATCCCCCCCCCCCCCCCCCCCGACAATATCTCCCACTCACCCCACATACTCTCAGAAGCATGTTATCCCGGTTTAATGTAATATGGAGGGTGGTTGGGAGCAGTTGGTCAATATTCCAGTAATATTTTTTCACTCAATATGCCAGTAATATTTTGCCACTCAATAATTCAGTATTTTTCCCTCAGTATGCCATTCTTTTGCCATTTACTATGCCACTATTTTGCCATTTAATATGCCAGTATTTTGCCCCTTAATATGCCATTCTTTTGCCATTTTATATGCCAGGATTTTGCCACTCAATATGCCATTTAATATGCCAGTATTTTGCCCCTCAATATGCCAGGATTTTGCCAATTAATATGCCAGGTTTTACCAATTAATATGCCAGGATTTTGCCCCTCAATATGCCAGGATTTTGCCAATTAGTATGCCAGGATTTTATCAATTAAAATGCCAGGATTTTGCACCTCAATATGCCAGAATTTTGCCCCTCAATATGCCATTCTTTTCCAATTTAATATGCCAGGATTTTGCCACTCAATATGCCATTTAATGTGCCAGTATTTTGCCCCTCAATATGCCAGGATTTTGCCAATTAATATGCCAGGATTTTACGAATTAATATGCCAGGATTTTGCTCCTCAATATGCCAGGATTTTGCCAATTAATATGCCAGGATTTTGCCCCTCAATATGCCAGGATTTTGCCAATTAATATGCCAGGATTTTGCCCCTCAATATGCCAGGATTTTGCCAATTAATATGCCAGGATTTTATCAATTAATATGCCAGGATTTTGCCACTTAATATGCCAGGATTTTACCAATTAATATGCCAGAATTTTGCCAATTAATATGCCAGGATTTTACAAATTAATATGCCAGGATTTTGCCAATTAATATGCCAGGATTTTGCCAATTAATATTCCAGGATTTTACCAATTAATATGCCAGAATTTTACCAATTAATATGCCAGCATTTTTCACCTCAATATGTCAGGATTTTTCCCCTTAATATGCCACGACTTTGCCAATTAATATGCCACGATTTTGCCCCTCAATATGCCAGGATTTTGCCAATTAATATGACAGGATTATGCCAGTTAATATGCCAGGATTTTGCCAGTTAATATGCCAGGATTTTGCCCCTCAGTATGCTCGTTATGTACCTCCTCCCCCCTTCCCCCTTCCCCAGTACTTACCTCCTTTCTGCTCTGTCTCCCGTTGCTCTGCAGGTCCGTGGCTGTGAGGGAAGCGTTCTGCTCTCCCCTCCAGCCTTGCGGCTTCAATAAAGTTTGTTTAAAAAAAAAATGCGACCTGAGTAACTTTGGACATCAGATGAGAATGACAGATTAGGCTACCTTCTATTTATGTCTGCATCCTCTTCATCATCACTTTGCTATCTTTCAACCAGCTGTGCACATTATTACTATTACTGATGGTATAGCCACTGTGTTGGCACTAATTAACTGCTTATCAAAGGCAATCCTATTAGTATGTGTCTAGTGGACAGGCAAGTGTTGCAACTAAGAGAGTTAAATCTCTACATATTGTACGTATCTCCTCAAACATGTGTGTCTGAAACATGTCTAGTGGAATAATTTGCAGGTGCTGGTTGTGTGTTGTTTCAGTGTATTCTCTACCATCACACTGACCATGGACAGCTCCTGATGTACCTAGCTGATCTTCAACACCAGCATACTCCACACTCAGAAAGATGCTGCCCACTTGTTCCACAGATTTATCTAGAAGAGAGAAGATTTCCTTTGATGTCTACTATTTTTGTTATCATGCAGGAAGTGCATTCTACCTTTAGTTTATTATTTTGTAATTGATCATATATATTAAAACCTTACTGAAGTATCTGAACATCTAACTCGGAATTGCAGCTTTTGTGATCATCATTTCGACATATCTACGTACTTGCTGGTGTGTTTGTATCAATTTCCAGTTGTGATCCCTGGGTACTTGCTGGAGTCATGAGGTTGCAGTGTACCAGCTCATACTCATTGAGGTTGCCTGGTTGTTGCTGTGCCACACCTGTCAGTGTTGCCGTTTTCATCTTCTTCAGCACCCGTCTCCTAATACCTGAGCACCTGCATTATGATGGTAGGGCATGATGAGTTATGTGTGTCATAATGCAAATATGTGGCTTTGTTAAAAAGAAAGGGGTGGGTGCTACAATGCCCGAGAACAAACAGTACTGCAATAGTCTGTCCTGTAGGATAATACCTACTCGGGAGAGCAACTCCATTTTTTGCCTGCTTACACCATTGCAGAGGAACCACTCCATTAGCATATCAGACTGATCCCACCCATAAGGGCAGTCCAGACCCGAAATGTATGGCTAGTACCCTGTACAATTTGTAAGAAAAGTTGGAGCAGGCGTGGGTCACTTCTCACGGCGCTCCTGCCAACACAGCATACAAAACACAGGAGGACTGCTCCCAATTGCGGCTGAGGTGCTCCAGACGCCGGCAAGAAGTACCAGAACCAGGTAAGTGTGCAAGTAAAAATGGGGATTTATTGAATACAAAAAATGTTAAAATATAATAGGAAACTGGGTACAAACAAGGGTGAGGGAAAAACTATGAAAAGCCTACGCGTTTCACCTATTATATTTTACCATTTTTGTATTCAATAAATCCCCATTTTTACTTGCACACTTACCTGGTTCTGGTACTTCTTGCCGGAGTCTGGAGCACCTCAGCCGCAATTGGGAGCAGTCCTCCTGTGTTTTGTAGTACCCTCTACACCTGGATTTGTTAGACAAGCTGTGTTCACACAGTTAACAGATGCTGATGGTGTGAAGTACAGATGTGTTTGTTATGTGTGTATCATGTGACCCATGACATATGATGATGTTTCCTACCTTTTCTTGAAAACATATTTTGATCTGTTTTGCATTCCGACTGTGTTGACACTTATGGTGTTAGTATTCTAACACCATTTTCTGATTGTGGCCTGATGGTGACATTTGGACAATTCTTTAATTAATGCTGTATTTTCCTCAAAAGTAAGGTTTTTGCATGTTTGTATTTTCTAACTGAGCACATCTTTATTTCTGCTCTAATTCTGCAGCTGTGGTAGTAATATATACATTCAGTTGGAATGTGGCTATTTCCTGGCTTGTACTGTGTTATTGTCAGTTATTGACTGTAAGTAGTTTTCAATCTTCAAAATGTATTATTTTGTTGGAATATGTTCATTTCCGTTTCTATTCGGGTTTCTCTTCAGAAATTCATGGCTATTTATTTTTTCTTGTCCAAAATCTCCCAAAGCGATAACTATGAATCAGAGGCTACCACATCAGTTAGTTTCAGACTGCTTTTAGATTCAGAATGTATTGGTGTGAAATCGGCTATTCAGGGTCACATCGGGGCATATTGTGTAGCTCAAACGTCCAATATTTACCCGATGCACCCCAAATCATTATGGGCTTCGGGCCAATCATTTTAGCCCAGAAGTTTGGCGTATATTATTTATATTAATTTGACGGTTACAGCTGGGGATTTGAAATGCCCGAAATTCGGCTATTGTAGTTGAATTTGGGGCTATTTCATGGAGCTTTCGGAGCAATGCATTCCCCAGGATACGTTGCCCAAGCTGAATATGGCATAAATTGATGATTTTGGTCAGAAATCCGCTATATTAAGTAGCCACATCGTGTATTTATTCTTAAGTAGGTCACCTCTGCTGATCACATGTAAAAATGAGGGTCTCTGCAGAGAACCCGCACATTGCAGATAGAGAGACCCTTGTACACTACAGACCCCAATAAGATCAATGACACTGTAGGCTGGCGCCCGCTGACAAACACAACATGGAGTAAATCCACACGTATATAAGATACATGTAGGGTTTACTCAAGACCAGAGGTGGGTGAGCCTAACACCAGCCACTGATATGTATTTATTTATGTTGGAAAAATGGTCTCGTTATCCCCACCAAAATTGGGATTTTGTCACAAGTTGCAAATTCCACAAACAACTGTCAGAATGCGAGCGCACAACCGTTTATTCAGTGTTTAGCCCCCTTAAGCTGTGATATAGTCTTTCCATGCATGCTCAGATTTCCCCCACACCCATGAAGGATAATACAATGGCACATGTGCAGGCCTGATGCACCAATGGCAGGTTCCCAGCGTTGCCTCACATCACAGCTACAAGACAGTAAAAGCGATTATTTTCTCTATACAGTATTTGCATTGATACTACTATATTCCATGAGTGCTAAGAGGCTTTAAAATATCTTATTGGTGAAAATGATCTGTTATCCAAAATACTTCTAGTTCCAAGCATTTTGGATAAAGGAAATGCAACCTGTAATATACAGTGGGAACATGCATTATGGGGTCTAGGAAACTTCTTCGCGGCTGCTTCATTGCTGACAGTTCAGCGTGTCAGTTTGAACACTAAACTGTCAGCGGTGAAGATGAATGGGGCCGCTTCATCGCAGCTATGTAAGGGCTGACAGTACAAACATACACCCCCCAATAAATGACCCCCCCAATTAAATGACCCCCCCTAAAAGTGACACCCCTGAACTCTAATACTAAAATTAACCCCCGAACCCTAATACTAAAATTAACCCCTATTAATAATACTCACCCTCAGCAATCCCACATGAACTGTCCCGTGATGACCTCTCGCGCAATGAACTGGCAATTGCGCGAGATGGAACAGTGAAGCAGCTGCGTTAACTGTCCCATCTCCGAATTATGGGTCTCTCTCCCTGTAAGCGTGTAAGCAATGGAACTGAACTGACTGAATATTTAGCATTGGCAGACTGCAATGGGAATGATAGGGGCTTTTCACTAAAAGATGAGTTGAGAGTAACATCTCACAAATTTTGCTTTACATTTTACAGTGACAGACCTGGTGAGTTTGCTTAGGGAAGATGTAAAGTTCATCTCACCTATTAGTGAATATCAGCCATAATGTCACTGAACCATCAATTTACCGTTTGCTCCACCAATGGAAGTTCCACCTCAGGTGCTGAAGTACAACATTTTCATCATTCTTCGTACATGCTGGAACACTTTTGGACCAATTCCATGGCTCCCTTCACTATTTGTACTATCCCCTTTTATATGGAGCAACAGGATATTGTATATCTAACGGTCCGAGCATTCTTGCCATATTTCTTCACCAGTCCACCCTACAATCAACCAAGGAATCTTAAACAGAATATGGGACTTGCAGTTCGGCCACAGTTGCATCCACAATTAGCCATTTATTGAAAGGAAGTAGACATACCACATTAGTTTGTGAACGTGGCTATAAATACATTTACATGCTGCTCACAAATTTAAATGTAATACATTTATTAGGAAAACAATCTAGTCTATAATCACTAAAAAGGTAGTGCTAGTACAAAACAAGGTTCATCACAGTATCATTCTTTATTCCCCTAATATATTTGCAGTTTGGATAGACAAGTCATGAAATATCTTGAATGTTTCTCTGAATTTTTTGATGTTGTTAAGATCCTGAGACATACGGCAACCATAGAGATGGAGGACTTTCAACCTGAAACAAGGGCAGAAAACAATATGCATTATATATTAGTAGAGACACTTATGATAAAAAGAGACTATCACCTAAACATTGTTTGTACTGTGAATGTGGACATTTCAAATATGATGTGTATATTATGTGCAGAATTGGAAGCAAGTGCATACATTGAGAGAACTTGATGTTCTACATGTTTATGACATCACCTTGAGGCTTGAAAGGTAAATTAAACATGTCCCATTTAAATTAGCTTCACATCCCAACTGTACAATGCCCTAAAGCATGTTCTATTAAAGATATGGTTGGAGCATGAATTGCTTGGTGTGCTGCAAAACAATATGCTTAATGTGCATTGTGGGAAACAAGCTTAGCAACTAATGGAGGCACTGGTAATACATGGGTATATGCACATTCACATTTGGAAAAATGACTGCTCCTTTTCCTGGTTATTAAACAAGGTAATTTTAACAGCTGGTTAACTTATAACACAATGTAAATACGGCTTGGCAGTTCACTTATACCCATGTGATTGTTTTGTGATGTAATCTTCCTGCTCCAAGAGTCATTGAAGAGCAGACCTGCACTTTGATGTCTGTTAAAGGGACTCTGTCAACTTTAACATTGATACTACCATGAAGGTAGAGTAACAAATACTGATCATTTTTGAAAAATGTGTCTGTGGTGCCTCCTGCTCCAGCTTACCACCTGTAGCTTGATATTCAAATGAACATATTTTTAATGGCAATTGTGTACATTCTATATCAAGCCACTTAGTGATGTCATATAAAGTAGACACCACAGACACATTAAAAAAAATATTTCTCCTATATCATGCAATTTTGCTAACACAATGTATAGATCATTTTCCAGCATTTTTTAGTATAATAGAGTCCCTTTAACAGACATCAAAGTGCCCATCTGCTCTTAAATGACACTTAGCGCAAACTAGTCATGGCTAAGCCTGGCACAGCAGAATATATAGTTCTCCATCAGCTTTACAACTGAAACAGTATAATGAGATATGTAGGTTTTTTTTCTAACTCATTTATTAACACCTGGTTTTTGCTACTTTGTTGTCAGTTCACTAACATTTATGGTTTCATAAATAAATAGTAGCAAGTGTTGAAAATCTGTCTGTACCTGATACTGAATTACAAAATGTTGGGCATTTTTCTTACCGTTTACAATTCTTGCACAGCTTTTCAATAGCATCGGCTGTAACTTCCTTGCAGAAACTTAGTTTAAGGCATTCCAGACTGCTATAGCAATAGCTGGCCAGCAAGCATACTCTGCAACGCAAAGACAATCAATATTTAATTGTTTAAAAATATAAATATAGCATTATTCAAAGACCTTTTCATATCTGTGACACTTTCTAAATGTATTTTAACATTGGCACTCTGTTGTTGTTACCCCTAGTTGCAGTCAGCAATATTACAAAAAACAAACAAAAAAGGTTTACAGTAAGGTTATGAGTAATGAATGTTTAATTTGAAAGGACTATATAATGGAACCTGAAAATCAACACAATATAAGTGTATTATACATCACACTAAAGTGTTTATTCACTAAACATTGAATTGTGGTGAAACTACCAACCAATTTTACAAATTTACAACAAAATAGCTGAGTTGGAATATGTTTCCTACTTAAGCCTATGCTATGGAACTTGTTTCACCATTTACCTTAATTCATTGTTAAGTGAATAAAGGGTCTATTCCATATGTGCCGGACTTTGGCTGTACATTGATGCCTCTGATGCAGTGGCGTCCCAAGGGGGGTGCGGACCACATCGGGTGACACCACCAGCGGGGGTGACACCCATGCTGCCAGCATCCCCCCGCAGCGAATCATGCGGAAAAACGTTTTTTAAAAATTAAATAAATATTCAATGCGACCGGATGTGACGTAATGTCACATCCAGTGGCTGTTTCCCTCCTCCGTGCAGGAGGAAAGACTGCACAGAAGAGAAGTCCTGGAGACAGAGCAACGAGTAAGGTAAGTACTGGGGAAGGGGGGAGGAGGGTGGTATAAAACAAGCAAATACTGGCATACTGAGTGGCAAAATTATGGCAAACTGAGTGGCTAAATTATGGCATACTGAGTGGCTAAATGCTGGCAAATGGAGGGGTTAAATACTGGCAAAATACTAAGGAGTGACAAAATACTACTGGCATATTGAATGGCAAAATTCTGGCATATTGAGGGGTTAAATGCTGGCATATGGAGTGCCAAAATACTACTGGCATAATGAGTGGCAAAATAATACTGGCATATTGAATGGCAAAATTCTGGCTTATTGAAGGGTTAAATGCTGGAATATTGAATGGTAAAATTCTGGCATATTTGGGGTTAAATACTGGCATATTGAATGGCAAAATAATACTGGCATATTGAGGGGTTAAATGCTGGCATATTGAGGGGTTAAATGCTGGCATATTGAGTGGCAAAATAATACTGGCATATTGAGGTGTTAAATGCTGGTATATTGAGTGGCAAAATAATACTGGCATATTGAATGGCAAAATTCTGGCATAATGAAAGGTTAAATGCTGGAATATTGAATGGTAAAATTCTGGCATATTGAGGGGTTAAATGCTGGGATATTGAATGGCAAAATTCTGCCATATTGAGGGGTTAAATGCTGGGATATTGAATGGCAAAATTCTGGCATATTGAGGGGTTAAATGCAGGAATATTGAATGGAAAAATTCTGGCATATTGAGGGGTTAAATGCTGGCATATTGAGTGGCAAAATAATACTGGCATATTGAATGGCAAAATTCTGGCATACTGAGAGGTTAAATGCTGGAATATTGAATGGTAAAATTCTGGCATATTGAGGGGTTAAATGCTAGAATATTGAATGGCAATATTCTGGCATATTGAGGGGTTAAATGCTGGGAAATTGAATGGGAAAATTCTGCAATATTGAGGGGTTAAATGCTGGGGTATTGAATGGCAAAATTCTGGCATATTGAGGGGTTAAATGCTGTAATATTGAATGGCAAAATTCTGGCATATTGAGGGGTTAAATACTGGCATATTGAATGGCAAAATAATACTGGCATATTAAGTGACAAAATACTGGCATATTGAATGGCAAAAGAATGGCATATTTAATGGCAAAATACTGGCATATTGAATGGCAAAATACTGGCATATTGAATGGCATACTATTGGTCTTTTTAATGGCAAAATAATATTGGCATAATACTGGGCTAATTGTGGTTTATGAATGACAAAATAATACTGCCATATTATTGGGCAAATTGGCTGTGCCATATTCATGTGCAAACACTGGCATATAAATGGGACAACTGGTTTATTTTAATTGGCAAAGTGATGCTGTGGCATGGTCTGTGGGGCAAAATAACATGTACTATGAGGAAAGTGAAACTGGCTAGTTCTGTGGGGCAAAGTGACACTGTGGAATGCCAAATCGTGTAGGTGCAATATGAGTGCAAGCCAAGTGCTGTGGGTGCAATATAGGTGCATGGCAAGTTCAGTGGGTACTGTATGGTGCTGTGTTAAGTCCTTTAGGTACAATGTGGGTGCAGATGAAGGGAATAAAAAATAGCAAAGCAATTTTTCAATAACATTTTTATTTCATATGAAAATAGTTGAATATAATATTAAAAAATTCAAACAAGTATAAATGCAACTAGTTATAGAGAGATGTCTGTGTGTATAGATATGTATTGTTTTAGAATTGTACAATTGTCACCTCGTAGGGCTCCTGTGTGTTGCATAATTAATGGCAGTCCCAGTGTGGCATATTTATTAGGCCCCATGTGTGGCATAATTTTGTGTGGCATAATTATGGGGTGCTTATGTGTGGCATAGTTAATGGGCTCCTGTGTGTGACATAATTTGTGGGGCTCCTGTATGTGGCATATTTAATGGGCCATCTTACTGGCATTACTAAGGAATCTGTTTGGCATGGTATTGGAGGAAATCCAGGGGGGTGACACCATGAGTTACTGCATCGGGTGACACCAACCTTAGTGACGCCTCTGCGGTGATGTCTGGATTGATTAAGGGCACAAGCTACTAAATATTCCATAATGTGCTCCCGATTAGGTTCCCAATTCAGGCATCACAGCCCATTCCATGCCAAGACCTGCCTGTACATTACACCCTGGAGGTTTGGGAGCTGGGCAAATGCATATTGGGTAGTTGAAAACCTATGGTTTTCATGGTGAAATTGTCCCAATGTGAAGGCCTCTGATGCTTTGGTTTCCGAACTGCCAATTTCAAGGCGAATTGAGGAATACTGAGTAGCCACATTTTGGGCATTTGTAAATATTTGTGCATATTACATAGACTCTTAAATCTCTAGGCTAAGAAGTGACAAGTGGAATAGTGCTAACAATATTATGTTATGAGGATTAGTGACAATACATAATAAATGTAAGTATAAGAAATAAAACATGGGGCAATATATATAAAGAAGAATTCTGTGGCATTTAGAATAAGGGGCAATCACTGTGGAGACTAATATAATTTTGCTGTTGATTTTTAGAACTTTTTGTTGATTACTTTTCGAACTGTGCCACCAAATTGCTCTTTATACATCTGTGGTTCAAGAATGTACTCTCCCATAGCACTTCCCATTTACTGTAGATTTGCTTACTGTTTACACAACACTTTATTTATGGTCTATGGTTTATGTATTAAAATGTACATAATTGTTACTGTTTTAAACCAAACATCTATTTTGCAGGTCCACGATAAATAAGGAAATAAGGAAGTATTTCTTCTAAGTAATGGTCCAGATGGACCATTTGCCAAGTTATAAAAATATAATTAATATATTTGTAAAGGCTCTTGACCAAAGTAATAATAATAAAAAAAACTGTCAATATCTACACATCACAAATTCTCACAGTACTTGGCAAATTAATGCATTAATATAGAAATGATTTAGACCTTTTGAATTAATTTCAAGTTAATTGTATAAAGGACAACGTTGGTGTCATAAGGGTTTATGCATAAACCCCTTTTAATGATGGTAGTGGTGGATCCATGAAGGGGCAATTGCCCACCCAGTAGTGCTTTGTTTTCATGGTGCACATGGCCCCTTACTCCACAGGGGCCCATTCTCTGTGCAGCAGATAGTGGGGTTATTGTAACTGAGCAGTGTAGATCTGTACTGTGAATGCATGGACCTGCACTGCAAGCAACAAATAATCTTCCATAGAAGATCGCTTTCAAGCATTACGAGGTGTCTCCCCATGGCAAAAAGGAGGAGCTCCCCCCATAGAGCATAAGGAAAAAAGGAGGAGCTCCCTCCAACCCCCTCCACCACCCCCACAGACCACCAGGCAAAAAAGCAGGAGCCCATCCCGCACAGACTTTCAGGCGAAGGAAGGTGCCACCTCACAGACCACCAGGCAAGAGTAGTTCTCCCAGGGACCTACAGGCAAGTCCACACTTGATGGAAGTGCCCCATGACCCACTAACCATAACAGATGAGCCTTCCCTCGGGTAAGGAGCTAGGATGAGGGCTGGTTATATGGGAATTGCTGTAGTCCACCTTGCTCAGCCAGCACCATGGGAAACTTTGGTTGTTTGAGCATCATGGGAACTGTAGTTCATAGCTGAGAACTGGAGTTACCCCTACACCACATTACATCCCCCCCTGGACTTGCTCTGCAACGCCCACTGAACTTAACCCTGCATCACATTGCAGCAACCACAAGACTTACCCCTGTACTTTATTGCAGCACCCACAGGACTTGCCCCTGCACCACATTAGCAACACCCACTAGACCTGCCCGTGCACCCACTGGACCTGCCATTGCACTCCCAGGACTTGCCTTGCACCCCCATACATGGTATACATGGCACTGTAGAATGAGATGAGTAGCATGCATGGCCATGTTTCAAACAAAGTTAGGACTATATTATACATTAAATAAAATATTATCAGTTCTGTTGGCAACATATTTTCTGTCTGTTGCCTCAAAATAATCTGGCAGTGCCACTCCTGAGATGAGACTTTGGATCCACCCCTGACTGATGTCAAATTAATTCTTTATAAGGTACCATAGAAATACCAAGTGAGTCAAAAGACAGGTGTTGCTATGGCAATCTAGAACCTTAATATACCATAATTCAAGTATATTGAAAATGTTCTGAAAAGCTCTTAAGTTCTTTTTCTCATTTCTGTTGTTTAATTAGTGGGCTCTTAGCATCTGAAATGATGGAGCTGTGATGAAAAGAGAGCTCCCTCATTATGCCTGCTTTAAACTCCTGGAATCCTCTGACGCACGTCTCTTCTCTATTGGAAATGTTTCCTTGCTTTAAAAGCCTCTAACTAATAATCCATTAATAAGAAGCAAAACATATTTCTGTCATGAAAATATCCCATCATCTTTTAACTCTCCATATACACTGGAGGGTTTACGCAATAAAGAGAGAATTACAGGGAATTGAGATGGGAATTTCAAACTTTAAGCCAAAGTAGTTGAGTTGGAAAAATTCTCCAGTACAGAGTAGAATGATTTTACTAACTCATCTATTTGGCCTCAAGTTGGAAATTTCCATCTCAATTCCTTGCAATTCTCTCTTTATTGAGTAGACCCTTGAATGTGATTATTCTGGATAAACTATAATATTGATGAAGAGATTTTCTGGTAATTCATTTCTCCTGGTTCATTCACTGTACAGTTAAGATATGTAGACCAAAAATATAGCAGAAATTTACTCACCCTCGTTTTCCTGTTCCTGTGGAACTGAGATCCAAGTAGCTAATCTGGCGACAGCTTCGTGCGAGTGCTTGGATTCCTATATCTGTCACCTTTTTACAACCACTTACATCAAGGTATCTGCAGGATAAAAATGATGCTGAAAGGTGGATATATTTTGCGTTCTAGCTGCTATGGTTGTGTCCCTTTAAGTACCATGGATTAGCTACTGTTATTATTGAAAAATCATAAGCCACCTACTCGTGTTTAATGTACTCTGTGAGCATCATAAAGGTGCCATTTGTGATAGGAATGCCATTCACAAATCACATGTATCTAAAGCCAATGCACAAAGACACATTAACTGGCCTGTGGATCCTAAATTCTGGACCCCTGGAAAATGGTAAAATATATTATGGTCTGATGAGCACACACACCAACCCACAATGCTTATTTAAAGACGGAGAGCTCGCAGTCCGGCTCCACCCAACACAATCCAGCACACAAAGGGTGGGTGCTTCCACAGCGTGGATTAGACGCAATATGTAGACACAGAAAAAAAGGAGGGTGTGCACTCCACGCTCGAGGATGGTAGAAATAAGGTGCTTTCATCTCGTAAAAATATAAATACAAACAGAGAGAATAACATCCTCGGACTAGTAAGTCAAAGGGGGAGGACTACCTGACGCGTTTCGCGTGTTACCACGCTTAGTCATAGGTCACCTATGACTAAGCATGGTAACACGCAAAACGTGTCAGGTGGTTCTCCCCCTTTGACTTACTTCTTACTAGTCCGTGGATGTTATTCACTCCGTTTTTTATTTATATTTTTACGAGATTAAAGCACTTTATTTCTACCATCCTCGAGCGTGGAGTGCACACCCTCCTTTTTTTCTGAACCCACAATGATTCCCTGCTGTTAGGTAATCGATAATGGTATGTGGAGCCATATCATGAGAGACTTAAGGTCTAACGATTGCGCTGCATCAGATCATTGTACAGGGCGCTGTGAGGACCAAATATTGTTCCCTCATGATGCTCTCATATTGCAGGATGATAACATCTCCATTCAGGCCATGGAACAAATACAAGAGTTGTTGCATTATTTTGCCTGCATTTTCATCTACAACATCATAAGAGGAGTGAAGACAGAGAGAAAAAAGAGAGGGAAGGTGCTAAATGATGGGGCAAAATAACTAAATGAAAGATCAAGGGAAATGAAGAAATAAAAGAATACATTAAACTGGAAAGAATACATTAAACTGGATAAAAATAAAATGAATGTCAGTGAGCTGAATGGTTGATGGAGGAGGAATAAATTAGAGGGAGAGAAAGAAAAAGTGAGCATAATATGTATAGGGGCTGATTTGGAGGAAAGCGCTCAAATGAATGTCATAACAAGGGTGAGGTAAAGAGTGTGTAGTGACAAAATGTACTACTAGATTTGTAAACACCTGTCCTGCTATAATGATAGAAATTACATATTGTGTATGGTATGCAAAACAAAGAATATTTTTGTTTTCTCCTGTCCCTTTATAGGTACTGCAATATTTGTTTTATCTCTGAAGAAGCTAACCAAGTGGCAACATGCATCTCGCATTTGGACTATTTGTTTTACTGACAAAGAGTGAAAAACAAATATATTTTTGACTTTTTTCTCTCTTTTGCTATATACTGTATAAGTATTATTAACAAAATTGAGATAATGTATTTTTATTAATATAAATGTTATATTGCCATTAAGATTTTACCAGTTCCTGACATTTTATAACACTAGATTAATACAGATTGTTTGTAAGATCACTCTATATAATAAGATTTGGAAGAGATTACTCAAACTGTATGTACATATTAGTGCTTCCCACTTACCACAAGTACCGCTAAGGTCAAATAGTGAATTATTTAACATGAAAAAAGATGTAACTTGACATGAAAGCAATAGATATCACCCCACCCAACTACCTTGTTCATTTTTGAGACGTTTATTCATAATCCTCCTGTGAGCAATTGATTTGAAAGAGTTACATTTTGTCATATACCCACTTACTTGATTGTTTGCAGGTAAGTACTAATTTCTACCAAGCTGACGTCTGTCACTTGGCAACATGAACTAAGAGTCAGGTTCTCAAGCTTGGAACATCGCATTACAATATGGTGAACAGCACGATCTCTAACCTAAGACGTAAATGGAAATACAATGTTGGTTAATGCCAGATAATTCCAGATAAAATAAATAGGAAGCATTTACCCATTAAATTAAATTAATCTGGCATAAATTATGTTCAGTAAACCCTCTACCAAAACATGCAATAAACTCTTACCACATTAAGGCCTGTCACATTAAGTGTAGTGATTTTGTGAAGATTTGATGCTATTTTTGCCAGACATAAATCTGTGATGTTGGGTACTCTGCCAATGTTCAGGATCTGAAGATGTGTGCAGTCAGTGGCCACGAAGCATAAGCACTTTGCAGTAAGAGCATGGCATCCAAATACTTCTAACTTAACAAGGCTGTAAATATGGAGAGAGCCTATTAGTAAAGAACAATTCACCAATGAAGAATGCCAGAAATGCTCTCCAAGATATTTCGTTTTTTTTATACATAGTCAATATTTGTAGCATTTCAGATAACTGACTGAGAAAGCACACCTGGGCTCTGTTAGCACAACAAATTTCCTTTCCTGTTTTATTTCCACTTTATCATACCCTGCCCCTTTACTGTCCATAAAACCTGCCAAAAATGTACTGACATAATAATGCACGGCAAACGTGCTTCAAAATGATCAGATGATTTGTAGTGTTGCATCAAAATGTAGAGCGCGCGTCAATATAATGACACGTCAGACAAAGGTAGACACCGCCAGGGCCGTCCTTAAGGGTGTGCGACCACACAGGGCGCAACACCCAGGGGGCACCAGAGGAGGCACCTGTCTACTGGCACCTTCTCTGCCCCCCATGCAACAAGTTAAAAAAAAAAAAGTTCTATGCGAGGTGCTGATCACCCAATTAGCACCATCACTAGACGCGTGCACGTTATCTCCCTGTCCTGTGACAAGCAGCATGTCAGTCATCAAACAGCCAATCAGAGGGGAGCAGGGGATAAGAGACATCATATCCCCACCCCAGCCCTGATTGCGGAGAGCTTAAATGGAGGGAGCAGGTCTCTGCAAGAGGGAGACAGCAGTTCCTTCCCCACCACAGCAGCCCAGGAGGATGCCCCCACAGACCACCAGGGACTACATGAGCCTCCTCCCAGGCCAGAAAGGTAGGATCCTGGGAGGGAGGCTAATAATATAATTTCTTTATTAAAAAGAAAAAAAAAATTGCTGTGGACTACTCTTCCAATGATGCTCAGCCAGCATCATGGTGGACACCTGGTCGAGCATCATGGGAATTGTAGGTCAAACCTAACATCTGTAGTCTTATATAAAGTTGACTGCACTTCCCATGATGCTTAGCCAGAATCATGGAAGCTGTATGTTTGGCTGAGCCTTATGGGAACTGGAGTTAACAGGAGATGGTGAGACAGGTGCTAGTTCTGGACTACAACTTCCATGATGCCTAGTCATGGTGGACACCTGACTGAGCACCATGAGAATTGTAGTTCACAGCTAACATCTGCATCTTTATCTACTTTTGACTGCACTTCCTATGAGGCTCAGCCAGTATCATGGAAGCAGTATGTCTGGCTGAGCGTTATGGGAACTTTAGTTAACAGCAGGTGGTGTGCCAGGTGTTAGTTCTGGACTGGACTGTAACTGGATGCTGGTGGGGGGCGCCAAAAAGGTATCCCACACAGGGCGCCTGAACACCTAAGGCCGTCCCTGGACACAGCCACAAACATAGCTCCTACCGGTCTCAACAAGCCTTGCTGAGCCAGATCCGAGTTGGGCACTGGAGGGGAAATCTGACACGTGTGCCTCATTGATATTTTGAAACACGCCGTTATGTCATATCGACTTTTTTAAGCACGCAGCACACCAGCGCCATTCTGATGGGATGCTATGCCAAAAGTTAAATTCAAGACAGTAATGGTCCACGGTGAGCATACATTTATTAATCAGTACTGAGAGAGAAGAGACCACAGCCTTTGTACAGTGTGTCCGATGGCCAGTATGAGCTTGCACTATATGTTTTTATAAAAATGTAATGAAAGAGCAAGAAAGGAGAATTGTGTGAAGTCTGCTTTAGTAGATATTACATGATTGCTATGTTTTTTTTTTTAAATAATCTTAATAATTTATTAAGGAACAAAAAGTAAACCGATGAAAGCAAATGTGGCAAGAATGTATCATCCTTACACTAGAAGATAAGGGAAAGGCTTGAACATTGTTTTGTCTGCTAAAGTTAGTTAGCTTCAATGCATGTCTGTTTATTGCAGGACATTGCCAGAAGCATATTGCTCAAGTGAGAAATAGCTTTGAACAAAGAGCAGTGAGTCAGACATACTTCTTATCAAACAAAATGAGGAGAAGAGTACTTAGGCAATATACATCAAATAATCAATGTGTCCATTAGAGATAAACTGTATGTGTTTTAAAGCAGAATAGAAAATAATGCAAATACAGGATTATTTGTAAGAAATATTTTATAATGATAAAATCTGAATTAAACTGAAGAGCACTTTATCCTCCAATTTCTGTGCTATAAATATTGTGTAGCAACATTTCATAATGGTAACATGCTTTCCCTCTGTGCAGAAATTCAATGTATTGCCACAACATATGCTTGTCCATAGAACTGAGGTGGCCATTTTGTTTTACAAATTCAACTGGAAACAGACAACCATAACTGCATTAAAGGACCACCGCAGCATAATATTTTCTTAATGCATATGGTGGGACATCCCATTCCATTTTCTAGCATGCAATAAATATATCTATAGCTCTTCTCCTCCTCCAGTCTGTATTTTTCAAATTATGACAGTATATATATATATATATATATATATATATATATATATATATATATATATATATATATTATTGACCCTTTATAATGTTGTATTGAGGCATTTCTATTGTAATTCTATATATGCATTTTGTGTTTTTTTATATTTTTATTTATTCTCGGTTTTTCGTTATTATGGACAATTGTTTTTAATCCTTTCGTGCCATTCCCCCCGTTTGCGTATGAATGAAATCGTCCATTTCTCCATTTAACTACGGGATTGGTATACGTGACCATGACAACGGATCAGTGGGATGATATAAAAGTTTCAACACCTCGTATAGAAACGCGTCACGGTTTTTGTGACGTTATACGAGATCTGAATGCGGAAGTCTAGTCTCTGCAATTTGTTTTACGGCACCTCTTCGTCCAAGGACTTCGGATTTGAATTGGAACAGTTTCCACAATATATCCATGGAAGGACTGGTGACGTTTTTTCTGTTTTTATGTAAGCTTCATAGTTTTGGAGAGATATTAAATACTTTTTCTATATTGTACTATATCTGGCTATTTTTTGTATTTCTCGGTTTCCGTGATCTACATGACCGATTAAATTTCTGGGTGAATATTTGCTTAAGACATCCTGATTACCATCTCCATCACAGTCTGTCTACACTTCATTTTGGATGATAGGACTTATAGTCCACTTTGCTTCTACCACTCAAAGCCGGTTTATGGGCTCACTAATGTGTGAGTAAGGTCTCATTGGGGGAAAATACTCCATCCAGTCTCAGTTTTTACTGTACTACACATTATATATTTTTCTTGTGTTTTTTACATGTATTTCTGACGATTATACTTTGCTTTAAGATAAGTATTGTTTATTATTTTGTTTTCACTATTTGCTTTGTTTTTTTGGAGGACTTACACTAGTGTTTTTGCTGCATTGGTTCACTATTATTTGTTCATTTATAATTTATAGCGCCTATCACTTTTCCATTTTCGTATGACTCTATATATACTGGAAGTACACATAATGGATATCACCACAGCTAACGTAGTTCACACTTGAGAAGCTGGATGTACACATGATGAGGTTGTTTTGGGCACGCACTGAGGTGCATGGGAATAAATGGCTTTTCTAATTTGCATTAATCAGTAACTTTTTTGATGCTGGAATATCCCTTTATGCACAACGAATGATAATATGTTCATTAACATGATTTTTATACTCTATTAACGTGTTCACTTTTGTATTTTGTCAACTGTCAAAAGTGATCTGTGGTGAGCTCATAAGTGAACTGCAAATATCAGGCATTAAAGGGACTGTCTGGTGCCCAACATGCATTCTCCAAATGTTAAAGGATATTAATGTGCTTTCAAAGTACTTTCAAATGCATGTTTTACATTTTGCATTGTTTAACCCCTTCCCGTCGGCTGGTGCTTTGGTCCTTAACGAAGGACCCGCACACAGCTCATCGCGGGAGGCCACAATTAGCTGTTTAATGTAGGACGTTCCATGCCATCCTACTAGCCTCTAGGCACTAAAAAGTAGGACGGCATGGAACGTCCTACAAGCGGAAAGGGGTTAAAATAGAAAATAGCCGCCCATCCCATGTGTTCCCTATTAAGGGTTAATAATGTATAGGGGTGTAAATAAACACCACCCTTTTCTGTCTCATTAGAGATTTTTGCCAGAGGCTCAAAGAAGCAAGGTGAATGGTTAGAGTTAGGACCCACCTAGGGGGGTCTGCCTTGACGTTGGCAGGTGGGCTCATCCTCTCATGGCCATTGGAGGTAACTAAAAACCTCCATTTGTTTTAAATGCATAGGGATAAAGGAGAGAGCGCAGGTAACTTGTTTTTCTTTTGTTTTAAAATAGAAAATATTTACAGCTAGATGAAAATGTGAAATTACAGCAGTTTACAAGAAACCAGGACTGCCCACACCAGCTGAGTAAAAGTAATTTCCTTTTTTTATTTGCTGCAGGAACCAATGAGAATAATTTAATTCACAATAATGGAATTTCCTGTCTTTCGAGTGATTAGACAATGTGTTGTACTGTTAAGAGATACTACTGTGTACAAGAGCAAAGTCACTTAGAGTCAACACAATGTATTCAATTCCAGGAGCACAGCAAGTGACTAAATGAAACAAAACTTTATATCCTCAGTGTCTATATAATCAGTGCTGCTACACCTGCACTAAACATGCAGAGTAATCACTGGGGGAGGACTTGAGTCAAATATTAAAAATGTGATTTTCGCAGAATACCTGCATCAATTCACACTGGGGGAAAAGCCTGTGTAGTATACAAGTAGTAATCTTCATATTGCACCAAAGTGACTTTGGGGACTAGACTGTCCTTTTGATAGCTGAGTTGAAAAAAAATATCCAACTTGCCCATCTATACATGATTTCTGCAGTTCACTTGTCTGTTCACTTTTTAGAGAACAACTAGGTGTTATATGCCACAAAGTATGGTAGATTGTAAGCAAGTTAAAATAGATTTTATGATCCAGACAAAGGTGGTCATTATTATTAAAATGCATCTTGGAAGAAATTATTTGTGTATTCCAAAACGTTGGATTCTATTTAGCAATCTAAAGCAGATTGTACAAAATAAAAACACTGGTCAGTATTTAAATACTAACCCTCTGAATATTTACTGTTATAACTGGCAGTGGAGCAACTCATTTGATACCTTTTGCCATGCAAAACTAGGACATGTCTAAGTTATCCCAAACTCTTGAATGAAAGTTTATATACAAGTGTAATAAAAGGATTTTTACTTTTTTTTAAGCAACTCCTACCTTTTCCAGTGCTTTTTCACTAGTGCAGTGACAGCATGGTCAGTAATCTTACAGCCATTTACAGACAGAGATTTCAAGCTGAAAGGACAGACAAAAAAGGTTACCATCATTTTCAGCTCTGATTAATTATATTCCAAAATAGTCCATCAAGTTTAACTTGTTACATAACATTGTTTGTTAATCTAAAACAAGACCAAATGGCTGGATAAACACTGTACCTCCCGTCATATACCTTATTACGCACACCTAGCACAGAGCAGCCACGCTGTGTATTTTTCGGGGTTTTTGTGCTCCGAACAGAGAGCACACAAACCCCTGAAATACATCTGGGATACAGACGGCAACTGCGATATTCGGCAATAGAGTCGCTCACTCTGTTGCCAATTTGACAAGGACTAAAAGTACTACACATTTTCGTATACTTTTATAGCAGAGTGAGTGACTTTGTTGTCAAATTCGTAGCTGCCACAGGCCCCTCAGATATAACTCGTGTATTGTTGTTTCTGTGCTGTTCGCAGCACACAAACCCGCATAAATACATGAGATACATCATGCCTCCGAGTGACAGGCCTGCTCCGGACTGGCAGCACACCTGTCACTCAGGGGCACGATACGCCCCTGGTTGACCTTGATATGGTTAATAACTATCTAAGTTTTTCTTTTAGCTAGACAAATCAATTTCCTTTTATTACCTTTGTAGCCTAAATTAAGAAACCTCATTAGGACTCCATTTGGTTTGTAATAGCTTTCCATACTCTCCTTTAATAGGCAACAACATGTTATATTAAATGGAACAGAATATTTAAATGGTATACATCTAAAGCAGGGACATCCAAGTTTCTTCTCAACTGGCACTCATGATTTGGTTTAATTTAGAGAAATTGGGAAGAACAACTTGTTATCTATAGTAAAATATCTGTTTGTTTATCAGTAATGCAAAATCAGTCCAAAAACAGTTTAAATCAACTGTATTTACACAAAGCTAGACATTTATAGGGCTAATATGGATATGAATCGTTAAGTCAGATGGGCCGCATGTTGCTGTAGAATGGGCTGCATTTGGCCCATGGGCTGCAAATAGGATGCCCCTGATCTAAAGTATGTCAGAGGTAGGGAACAACATTCTCCATGGTGGACATTTACTGGACTTCATGAAGGACCACTTAATGATGTTCTATTACAAAGATATATTGTTTACTACAACTACTTATATACATGAGGGCCTAAACAAGAATGAATTTGTTCTTCTACTCCACATGAAGGACCTCATTTTACAATGAACTTTTTTTATACGTCTTTTAAGTATATGTTCTTCCTTGTTAAATATATGTACAACAAACTCAATTGTTAAAAAAATGTTCTAGAACTTATATGGCTATTTACACCAATACTTACCACACAGATGACTCAAGAAGAGCAGTGACACCTTTGTCAGTTGCTGCTGTCCAACTAATGTCCACAGAGGTTAAGTGGCTGCAGTATTTACTGGCATGAAATAAAATTATATCTCCCACAAATCCTGGGCCACTGCAGTTTGTTATTTTCAAATCCTGTGAAAAAGGAAATAACATGAATATAATGTATAAATCTAAGTGGTAACGCATTAGCAATGTAAACACACACCTCACAACATGTTAAATGGCCAAAGAGGGACACTTTTATTTGTTTTGAGGTGGCTGAAACTGTGGCTATGGGCAGGTCTTTGCTGGAACATTTTCACTGACTTTCTTGCCAATTGATATTTTTTAATATAATTTGGTAAGTCATTTAGAACAAGAATATACATATATATGCAAATATTCAGGATGATAGCTGAGGTTCAAAAATAGATTCTTTAATCTGTGGATTAAATAAAACACACAAGGGTAGAACCAGAGATAAAAACACAGGATCCCCTGCTAGGGAACTCTTACAGAAGGATGAACAAGTGGGCACATTTAGAAAAAATCCAAGTCCAATGAGAACAGCTATGCTGCCTTGTGGTGGACTGGGAAAATGCACCGGTGATTGAGCAGAAGAAACTCGTAGAAGAAGATGATACCGGCATCTTAGCTGTATAACTGGTGTAAAAACTTGTAGGTGTGTGCTTCATAGGGCTCCTAATATAAAACACTGTATTTTCTTGATTATAAGACAGGGTTTTTTTCAGAGCAAATATTCTGCAATAGCTACCTCGCCTTGTAGGTGTAATCAGACCCCAGATCCAGATTGTAGCTCTACCACATTGCCGATCATGCTCTTATGTCCGTCACTTTCTTTGATTCACAACACGGGGTAGATTTTATGGTCCCCGTTAACAAAGAAAACTTGCATAAGTGGTAAATTAAAATGCAGTCTATGCCCACCGCTAACTTCAGTAACGAGTGCAGCAATATTATTAAAAAATTTAATATTTTCATGGAGGTTTACTCTTGAAGCACCGTTTTGTGCGGTAATTAACACACCAACAGTGATTCAATGCCTGCCGATAAAAAAACTAATGGGCAAAAAACGGGCTCCCACAATATCACCTACTAATATACGCTACTTCTGCTGTTCCCATTTCAGTTGAATCAACTAAAATGGGGACAGCAGAAGTACCACACGTTAAAACACAGGTACAGGGGTAAGGGAATATAAGCATTCTGAGTTAGATGAAATGTCCTGGGTCTGCTAATTAGCAGGGACATAGAAATTACCCCAATTAGTGCTCTGTGGACTTGGTATTTATGCACACATTGCAAGTAGATTTATTATTTAGGATACTTTGATTTTTTCTGTTTTTCCTCCCAGATTCCAGCCAGTGTGCAATGTGGGTGATGAGGTATTTCCTGGGTGTGAAGTATAGGCAATGGAGCATGTCTTGGGAGTGCAATGAGGGTGATGATGGGACATTCCTGGGACTGCCATGTGGGTGCTGGAGCATGTCCTGGGTGTCCAATGTGGGTGCTGGGGCAAATCATGGGACTGCAATGTGGGTGCTGAAGCATGTCCTGGGTGTGCAATGTGGGTGATGGGGTGTGTCATGGGTGTGCAATGTGGGTGATGGGGTATGTCCTGGGTGTGCAATGTGTTTTCTTGGGCATGTCCTGTGATTGCAAAGTGGGTGCTGGCTGAAGAAAGTCCAAGGAGTTCAATATGGGTGCTGAGGCATGTCCTGGGTATGCAAGGTTGTGTGATGACAAGGGATGTGGGGGCAATAATAAAAGGATTGCAGGAGAAATGGAGTGGGAGAGGTAAGGGGTGCAGACCATTTGTTCTGTAAGGGGCCCCACAATATCAGATGGTGGCCCTGCACAGTATTATACTGCCTTTAATAGTATCATGATCATGCTTGTGCTTTATAAATAAAAGGTAATTACACTAATGATCAACCTGTGTCTGTAAAAAAAAATAGAATAGTTTTTATAAGCTCACGTGGCCATAATTAAGGAGGTTAAATTCTATGCAGAAACCTTTATGCTATTCTAGTCTCTAAATTTGCAAATTATGTAATAAATGTTTATCTGCGTAGTTAAAAAGAGAAATTGGATCATTATAACCAATTATATCTCCGTGGAACATTATGAAATGCAAGTTACAGAATGCAGTATTAATAACAGGACCACAGTTGCTATTTATGAAAAGAGTAGTCACAGTATTTTTTTGGTATTTAATTCAATCTCTCTTTTATTTATTTATCATATATAAAAAACCAATACAAACAGTAACAACACTTAAAACACAATACATTACAGTGG
This sequence comes from Pelodytes ibericus, assembly GCA_036172795.1. Taxonomy (NCBI): domain Eukaryota; kingdom Metazoa; phylum Chordata; class Amphibia; order Anura; family Pelodytidae; genus Pelodytes; species Pelodytes ibericus. The sequence continues at coordinate 90,683,820 of CM069860.1, forward strand.
GGGAAAAAAAGTTATACTTATACAAAAAAACAAACAACAAAAAAAAGGGTTCCTTTTGTATATTGGGTGTTTCCCTATAAAGATTTTTTTCTCTTCTGCATAGGTCTCTAATTTGTAGATACCGTATTTGCTCGAATATAAGACGAGGTTTTTTTCAGAGCAAATGCTCTGAAAAATCCCCCTCGTCTTACATTCGAGGTCGTCTTAAAATCTGACTTCAAATTGAGGTCAGATTATAGGACATGGATACAGGTCCCCAGCAGAGCTGCAGGGGACCTGGATCCCCCTCTCTAACAGCATGGGATGTCTGCGCGATGAGCGCAGACTCCCCTGCTTCCGCCCGGCACGACCGGGTATGAAGAAGCCGGGTACTTCCGCTTTCGTCACAGAAGTCCCGGCGAGCGTGCCGGGCGGCAGCAGGGGAGGTCTGCGCTCATCGCGCAGACATCCTCTGCTGCCCCACTAGGCACCAGGGAGAATCGGGCAGCTGGGGGATGTCTGCACGATACGTGCAGACATCCTCCATGCTGCCTGACACCTCCGTCTATTATGACGGACCAGCTGTCCGTCATAATAGACGGAGGTGTCAGGCAGCATGGTGGATGTCTGCACGTATCGTGCAGACATCCCCCAGCTACCCCCACTAGCCACCAGGGAAAGAATCAAGGGGAGGTGGGAGATAGAGAGAGACTAGGGGAGGGAGGGGGGAGAGAGAGAGAGAGAGACTAGGGGAGGGAGGGGGGAGAGAGAGAGAGAGAGACTAGGGGAGGGAGGGGGGAGAGAGAGAGAGAGAGAGACTAGGGGAGGGAGGGGGGAGAGAGAGAGAGAGAGAGACTAGGGGAGGGAGGGGGGAGAGAGAGAGAGAGAGACTAGGGGAGGGAGGGGGGAGAGAGAGAGAGAGAGAGAGAGACTAGGGGAGGGAGGGGGGAGAGAGAGAGAGAGAGACTAGGGGAGGGAGGGGGGAGAGAGAGACTAGGGGAGTGAGGGGGAGAGAGAGAGAGAGAGAGAGAGAGAGAGAGAGAGAGAGAGAGACTAGGGGAGGGAGGGGGGAGAGAGAGAGAGAGAGAGACTAGGGGAGGGAGGGGGGAGAGAGAGAGAGAGAGACTAGGGGAGGGAGGGGGGAGAGAGAGAGACTAAGCTGGGGGGGGGGGGGGAGAGGCCGCAAGGAAATAAAAACAAGAAATGCATTTGTATAATATCAATTTTGGTATTTATAAAACTCAGATTGTTGTATATCAAATTTATTTTTTATGTCCATAAATGCCATAAAATGTGATTGCTCCCTAATTTTTTGTAGACTTGTTATTCCCTTACTTATCAAGCTCCTCAAATTTAACTGCGGTATGCGAGCTTCCAATTCTTGCAGTGGGGAGTGCCATGTAATCTCTTTAAGTGTTGGAATTAGTCTTAAAAGCTTCCTACATATCTGAAGAGAAACTTCAGTAGTATAGAGCAAACTTCCTTTGTTGCTGGGTTTACTCCATATTTTATGGCATAATCTATTTGGATGAAACTGCCAGTCTTCCAAGTCCACCCATGCCACCATACCTGGTGGAGAAAAGCACTGAATTACTTGGGCAATCTGTGCCGATAAATAATACCATTCCAAATTTGGTAGTCCCATCCTTCCTGCTTTATGTGTGTTATATAAAACTGCTTTTTTAATTCTAGATTTCTTTGCTCTATTTACATATTTATTTATATCTCTCTGAGCTTCCAGGAAAAATGTACTTGGTATTTTGAGTGGTAAGGTCCTAAACACATAGAGAATTTTTGGTATCACTGCCATTTTAATCGCCGATATTCTACCTGTCCATGATATTTATGTTTTAGTCCATTCAATCAGGTCTTGTTTCAGTTGTTTCCATTTATCATAAATATTAAGCTGCAACATCTTAGATGTATTCTCAGATAGTTTTATCCCCAGATAATCAATCAACTCTGTTTGCCAATCAAATTTATATATCCTTTTTATTTTCTTAAGATCTTCTTTGTTCATACCTATTGAAAGTGCTTGTGATTTTTGCATGTTTATTTTATGATAAGACACTTTCCTATAGTTACTCAATTGTTCCATTAATACTGGTTGAGTTAGGGATAATAAAATATAATCTGCAAACAACCCTGCTTTTATTTGACCCATCTTATAATGTTGTATTCCTCTTATATCAATATCTGCCCAGATTTTTCTGGTATTTAAAGGAGACACGTTCAAAATGACGGTGTGTTGTGCAGTGATTGGTATCACTGGATGGAGAAGAGAGAATTATGAACTTGGAGCATAGCCCACTACATCATAAGACCATCTAAAGTGCAAATACATATGGTGGGGTGCAACAATTAGTGCATTCTCTAACAGTGTACTTTAGAGGGTGCAAAACATGGCAGCTTTGTGGGTGCTGCTGGGGCAGGGTAAATCCCTTCTGCAAGACTCTTACACAAATATTAATATTTACATTTTCTAAAACTGCTAATTGATATTACAGAAGATATAATTACTATTAATTATTACTTAAGCAACTGATTTTAGTAAACATGATGCTGGAAAATAGTTTCAATTGTCATTGTGTGCATACTGTTACTATGACAAACAAAAGCTGCATACCTCCCAAGTTTGCCTATTTAGATGGGACAGTCTCTATTTCTGAATCAAACCCCTTTCTCTCTTTCCTCATCTGGTGTCCCTGTTTTATAGGAGCTTAACATTTTAGATGTTGGCAGCTCCACAGCAATGAAAACCATCACATAGTGTCCTTTGCGTCCTGATGACACGTTAGCTCATCATAAGTGGTTCAGCGGTGTGCTCCATGCATGACCCTGCTGGTGCTTCCCATTCTTATTCTAAATGGCTTACCAAATTTCATAAATAGCTCTCAATTGGCCATAAAGTCAACTAAAAAATTCCCCACCCATAGCCACACCTTCAGCCACTCCAACTAAAAACAAAAGTGTCCATCTTTGGTTATCTGAAATGTTGAGAGATATGAAGCTAATTCACTCCTTCTAGTATCTCACCACTGGAACAGAACGCACAAATACAATTTTAATGAAAAAAAAAGTGTTTAAAAAACACACCACTTCAAGCATGTAACTTGGTAAACACAACAGGAAATATGTAGAACAGTGTTGCCGTGGGAATATGGTACAATTCCAATTTACATTTAGAATTTAGACATTTATAGTCTGCACATATGAAAAAAGAATGTGCCTGTTTCATCACAATACAAAAAGTATGGCGGTTATAAATTTGAAATCACTTTATTACACCACAGAATTCTGTCATACAATTTAATTTAACTAATTTGATACTTAAAGCAATCAGTCATTACATTATGACCACTGACAGGTGGCAAGTCGGCGTGAGCAATGTGATGCTTTAGGAAATATCCTGGGAAACCTTGGATCCTGCCATTCATGTGAATGTTACTTTAAAACATCCCACCTACCAAAGCATTGTTGCGGATCATGTACATTTTTCTTGGAATCTGTATTTATCTTTATAGCAGGATAAAGCGTCCTCCTGCCACAAAGCAACAATGGTTCAGGAATAGTAATATGTTGGCCCTGTGCATACCTCCCAACATTTGAAAGAGGGGGAGGAGCATTGTCACCTGCAGAATTTTTTTCGTGGGGAGGGGGGCATAGTTTTACTGTCGTCCATGCTGCGCCGTGCCTCTTTTTGACAATGTCATGAAGTGGAGGAGCTTAGTCATTATCAGTGCAGCATGCAAGTGGTTGATAAACGGTGATGCCACAGCATCACTTTGCCAATTAAAATAAGCCACTATCAGGTACCAATTAACATGCCACAGTCACTTTGTCATTAAAATATGCAACAGTCAGTTTGCCTATTAAAATATGCCACTGTTTGTCCAATAAATCAGGGCTTGACAAAGCCAACTGACTTTTAGGAGCCAGCTAAAAAATCTAGGAGCCAGAAAACAGCACATACACACAATCACATGCAGTCACATACACACACAGAGAGAAATTACACATATACAGTCAGTCACACATACATACACATAGATAGTCAGTCAGTCACACATACATACACATATACAGTCAGTCACACATACACACACATAAACAGTCAGTCACATACACAGTCAAACAAATGACACACAGCATACAGTCACATATACACACATACAGTCACACACAGTCACTCATACACACACACACACACACACACACAATGTCAGCTATATAAGTGAGCATTTTTTTTTTATCTTAATCATTTATTTTTTTAATCTATCAATGTGTCCCCCCTCCCTGCTGCTATACCTCACTGCAGGGAAGGGGGTCATTTTCAGTCCACATTGGTCTATGCCTTTTACAAAGGCACAGACATTCGTTGCTTCCAGCCCTGTACTCGGGCCCTACAGCGCGGTGCACAAGGGGGCGGAGCAGGAAGTGTGTGCATCCGGTGCACACAATTTGCTCCCTCGTGCGCAGGATGATTGAAGTTTTGTTTTTTTAAAAGATCCCAGCAACGAGAGCACCATGCGGTGCCTAGTCGTCATGGTGACCTGGTGCAAGTGATTTGTGGAGCCCTGCATTAAATGATTATTTTGTAATTAATATACCACAGCCAATTTGCCCATTAGTATGCCAGTATTACTTTGCCATTAATATGCCAGTGCTATTTTATTAAGCCACAGCCAATTTGCCCAATAATATACAAGTATCTTGCCCAATAATACACCAGTATTTTTTTGCCATTAATAAGCCACAGACATTTTGACCAATAATATGCCAGTAGTATTTTTCCATTTAATATTCCAGTATGATTTAGCCAATTAATATGCCAGTATGATGCAGCCACGTAATATGTCAGTATGATGTAGCCAATTAATATGCCAGTATGATGTAGCCAATTAATAGCCAGTATTATTTAGACAATTAATATGCCAGTATGATGTAGCCAATTAATATGCCAGTATTTTGACATTCAGTATGCCAGTATGATTTTGTCACTCAATATGCCAGTATTTTGCTCGTTATATTGCCCCCTCCTTCCACCTTCCCCCTACCTTCTGGCTGTCGTCTCTTCCGTGCAGTCTTCCCTCCTGCACGGAGGAGGGAAACACAGCCACCGGGTATGACGTAATGTCATATCCGGTGTAATTTTTTTTTTTTTTTTTACTTTTTTTCGGCAGCCGCATCCAGCGGATGCAGACTGCCGTCTGTTGTGGCTGCCCCCCCTTTCACCCTCCTGTGGACACCCATGGGGAGGAGGGGGAGGGGTGAGCCAGTTATAATAAGAATAATGCATATTATTTACAAAAACAAATATAAAAACACAAACACTGTATGATGGGTTTTATTGCTTTGGAACTCTGTAGTACACTCATACATATGTAAAATTCTGAGCAAATGAAAAATAGAGACACAAGGGTAGGGAAGAGGGACAGGGATTTTGGCCAAAAAAATAGAGACCGTCTCTATAGGGACACTTGGAAGGCATGCTGGTGGTTTTTGTCTGTGCTGGGGTTTCAGATAATTTACTGTTTAATGCTTTGAAAAAAAGAATTTGATATTTTGTGGTGGGCTGCTACCAATTTTTTTCTTCAGTTTCAGAGGAAAATATGTATGATTCATATGTTTAAAAACAGGCAGCATTGATAATCAAATTAAAATACTGGCCTAGCATGCGGAATCTACACTCACAAGTCATAAGGAGAACCAGCTGTCCACGTCATTAGCTTCTCTAACTATTAATGAGAAGGAAAATAATAATCAATTGTGTTACCCGAGGTAAATAACACCACTGAGACTTCAAAAACTGACAGAAAATGTAGGATGAACTCTCCAGCTTAATAAACACTTGTAAAACAGAAAGATTCTACATTTAAACACAATTAACTGTTTAGTCGTTTGCTCCCCAGTGCTAGCTAACATAATGTCACAGTCATGCCTTCCAGGTATGGTTCCAGGATGTGGTTTCCTTTTGTAAACAAACACGTGAAAGCTCTTCAAACTTCAGTGGATATGTCATGGGCGAGGCTACAATTACTGTGCTGCACCTTAGACATTTTCGAATGGTCTAATTTTACAGTCATGACGTCTGTTTTGTATTTAATCACATAACTGGACAAAGGACAACAAGATTTTTCTGCTTAGAATGGAATGCACTATTTAATAAACATACACCTTAGGGCAGTGATGGTGAACCTATGGCACGGGTACCACCTGTGGCACTTAAGAGCCTATGAGGTGGCACTTAGCACCTGAGTGCATTGTCACCATCATCATACATGGCGCTAAGTGGAGGCAACACAAGGTAAGGGAAAAATAATTGAGAGAACGGGAAACTGTTTCCACAAATCACTTATCACATTGCCCTATTACCCCAAATAAAATGCCACAGTGCCCTATTGCCCCAAACCAATTGCCACAGTGCCCTATTGCCCCAAAAGCATTTACTGGAATGCCCTATTCCCCCAAATAAATTGCCACAGTGCCCTATTGCCCCAAACCAATTGCCACAGTGCCCTATTGCCCCAAAAGCATTTGCTGGAATGCCCTATTCCATCAAAAATTACAATGCCACATCGCCAAAATGATTTGCCACCATGCAAGTTCCCTGTCCTACGAGGAGTCTATGCAAGTCCAGCATGTGCAGACCCCTCTTTTATATGCTCTCACTCTATGACCCCAACACTGCCATTCAAAGATCCCTCCTCACCATCGCTCTGCCTGCCAGGTTGCATGGGGAACCGAATAAGCAGCACAGAGAAACCTCCGTGCTGCCTGTTCGGTTCCCCATGCACTGTGACAGGTAAGTGCCGACAGGTCACGTGACTGGTGCTCTGACGTGAGACGATTGCTGGGTCATGTGACCTCTCTGCACAACCGCTGGGGAGCCGAACAAGCAGCATGAAGGACACCATGCTGCCTGCCACTAGCCACCAGGGGAAAAGGTAAGTGCTGGGGTCATAATACTGGCAAATTATTGGGCAAATCGGCAGGGGCTTATTAATGGAATATAATACTGGCATATTATTGGGCAAATTGGCAAGGGCATAATAATGGCAAATAATACTGCCATATAATTGGGCAAATTGGCTGGGGCATATTTTAAATGGCAAATAATACTGGCATATTATTGGGCAAATTTGCAGAGGCATATTAAATGGCAAATACTGGCATATTATTGGGTAAATTGGCAGGGACATATTAAATGGCAAATACTGGCATATTGGGCAAATTGGCTGGGGCATATTAATGGCAAAATAATACGGCATAATATTGGGCAAATTGGCAGGGGCAGATTAAATGGCAACAGAGAAACAGACATGGGATGACAGAGGAGACACAAAGACCTGGGAAATGAGAGGAGAGACAGACAGACAGACATGGGAAAGAAGAGGATACAAAGACGGACATAGGAAGGAAGAGGAGAGATGCGGACATGGGAAGGAAGAGAGACAGATGGACACGGGGAATGAGAGGAGCGTGACAGAAGGACATGAGAGAGAGGAAAAGACAGACGGACATGGGAGAGAGGAAAAGACAGACGGACATGTGCCCCTCCCGAGATCAGACTCTGGATCCGGACCTGCACCAGTCCCCTAGCATTTCCTTCCCTCTACAATAAAAATAAATAATACCAGGACATAGGCTGACCATATGCATGCAGCCTCATAAATAAATAAATCTGAACCCCCCTTGGTCTAGGGGCTGGCAAAATGCCATTAGTCCCATCAAATAATAATTAATAGCCACTATAGGGCTGGTGACAGCAACATCCCCTCAGCCCCATAAAATAATAATTAATGGCTTCCATGGCACCAAGGGCAAGCATCATGCCCCGAACCCATGAATTAACAATTAGTCACCTACTGAGGCTAGGGGCTGGTGACATGTAGTCCATACGTGCCCATGGCAAGGTCTTTGAAGGTCAATAGGATAGTATTAAATTACTATACAATATTAAGCAAAAATACTCTATAATATTCTGAGCAGATACACATTTATTTAACAAATTATGTATAAATTATGATGTTCCTTTTGCATTATTTGTTCTCTTAAGCAAATAGGAAGGACAAATATGACCTAATTTGCATGGATAATTTGTAGCCAAAGAAGATGTTAATGTCTTAATGGCTTGGTTTTGTAAGGTGATATTTATTTTATCCTAATATTTTGTGTTTTTATTCCCAGTACTAAAACATGCAAACTATTTATTAGTGAAAACAAGTTAGACACATTTAAACAAAATCAAACATCATGGTACTGTAGATTTCATGGAATATTACTGACATATCCAACTTCACATAGGACCATTTAAGTCAAAAATCTTAAAAATGGATCAATGAAAAAAATCCAGATTGCTAGCTTGCCTTCAGCTAAATGAAAATGACTGGACACATCTGACAGTCTGTAGTAATGGAACTAAGGTAGTTCATTCCCACTTCCTGTCTCTTACAGGAACTCTGGATACTTAAAGGGACAGTCTAGTCACCTATTTGACTTTGGTGCAACTTGTAGGCACCAAAGGGTGAACTAGACTGTCCTTACTTACCCATGCAAGTCCTCTTCCAAGTGGAAGTCCTCGTAATTACATCTGAGCGGCCGGATCCGACCTGTGCATGCGCAGTTAAGGTTATTCCCAGCAACCCCTGCTCCGCTTCAAGCTTTTCCCAGTTCCCCTTGTGATAACTTCAGGATGTTGATTTCTGTTTTCATGACAGCAAGCACACTGAGCTGAGTGGAATGCAGCTCAGTGTGCTATGCTGCAGCTATCGCACTTGCTTTCTGCCCTCCTCCCTTATTTTATACGGGAGTGCGAGGAGAAAGCCTACTACTTGGCCCCCCTCCAGCTTGATCCCCCCACCCCCCCGCAATACATATAACAAGCATGACTGTGCTCCAGTGCACAAAAAAAACTCTATAAAGACATGGTCAGATGAGTTTGGTGTGGAAAAGTCCTGGCCTCAACCCCATCAAACCCTTTGGGATGAACTGGAAAGGAGATTGTGAACCAGGCCCAGAAGGTCAAAAAGTCCCACAGAAACATTCCAAAACGTTGAACTATTATAGCTGCAAAAGAGGGTCCAATTACATATTAATATATTTCAAATGCGATGTCATAAACGTCCCTGCTGGTGTAATGGTCAGGTGTCCCAATACTTTGACCATATAGTGCAGTGTTTCTCAAGTGGTGGGTCCTGACCCAAAAGTGGGTTGTGAGCTGGTGTGGATTGGGTCACAGACATGTGCTTTGGCTTTGTTAAAAAAACCTTATATTTGATCGAGAGAGGAATGATGACATAGCAACAAATGCTGCATTCACTGTCTGAAGCTGAGATGCCCAGCTCACTGGAGATTAAATTATTTTTGTGTCGTGACCTAATGACCAGGGACCAATGTGGGTCCTGTGGTTAGACAGGTTGAGAACCACGGATATAGTGTATTTCTCTAGGTAATGGAAACATAAGAATCGGACAGAGGATATTATACTCCTGCACTCAACAAAGCTATGTTAAAAGCAACTAATTAAAATAATAAGTTACATACAAAAAAAAATATCATCATACCATAAACTACATTACTCAACAGAAAAGGTCAGCTTGACATACCTGTAATAAATAGTTCCAGCAATGTACAAGGCAAACAGTTGTTTGTAAAAACATCTTGAACCTTTGCAACAGAAAACATACACCTCAGAATAATATGTGTTGACCTAGTACAACTACATGACAACTAAAAAAACAAATAGAGCGCCTGGGACATCCACAGTCTGCTCAAATATTTGCTTGTAAACAAACCTCCATTAAACTGCTAAGATAAATGCTGGCATGGAGAATCTCTTCAACATTGAGCAGCTTAACTCATAAAGACAGACATCAGGATAAGGGAAAATGGTAGACAGATGAGACCACACAGTCCGGTAAGAAAATATTCTGGGGTATTTGTGTTTAGCTGTAATTTTCTTCTCTCTCACATACTGTACCCACACAAATTATATGTTGTTTTTATCGTCATAAAAGGGGCTTTTTATTAGACTCCATTATGTTCATCATATCTTATAATTTACTACAAAACAATCATATATGTTCATTTTTTCTAACTTTGACCTAAAATATAATTTATACAAATACAATCATTAAAAAAGACCCTGTCTAAATAGTTTCTAAATGCTGTCCCGAGTTCAGAAATATGCATGTTTCCATATTTTTCTGCATTTGTTTTGCGAGTTATGGGGCAAAAACCAAAAAGTGTTTTTTTGTTTTTTTCCTATATTGACCTTTTGACACCAACCCAAACCCTAAATTTAACCCCAACCCTAAATTTAAACCCAACTCTAACCCTTATGCTATCCCTTAATATATTTTAATTAAATTTAACCCCTAAGCCTTTATGCTAAAAATTATTTATTTTTAACCCTAACAGTTAATCTAACCCTAATCCTAGTTTTAAGCTAATTTTTTTTAAAAACCATTGCAATGTTGCTGACTGCCTCTAGGGGCAGTCAAGCAACATATTCAGAGCGACAAAAGTGAATTATTTTTCACTTCCAGAGCTCTGACCACAAGAGGGCATAGTCATATTGCCGGAGCATGCTGCTCCATCAATATGGCGCCCACGATTGCTCCGTGGGGCAATCGTGGGTGCCCCAGTGAGCAAATTTTTGTGCTGGCTATTGCCTCCACGTCGAGGCGATAAACCAGCACCGCTCATTTCACCACAGGACATCTCAGGCTCGTCCATTGACGGGAACAAAGTTCCGGGCTCGACGTGCCTGACAAGTCCATTGTCGCGAAGGGGTTAATAATCCACTATAAACCGGGCACAGACAGAAAGAAAGCCTAAATACCCACTTTACACTAAAGCCTCTTATATTTTCTTACCGGAATGTCTGGGCTCGTCTCGCAGCAATTTTCCCTTATCCTGATGTCTACATGATAGTAACTCAGTTCAACCCTTAGTAAAATACTTATCTAAATTTGTTTTAGTTTTATAAACAGATATACAACTGTATTTTTATAAAAAGTCATGTTGTGATTAATTCTGACATGTCACCTGTGCAAAAGAGAATTCAGAAGTAATCTAGACAGGCAACACTATAAGAATGTCACCTGAGGCCTAGATCTACATGTGAATTAAAAAAAAAAAACTCCAACTGCATATCACACATTTAATACAGGAAAACCATTTTATAGCACTATACTATATAGCACCAGATCTCACTATAACTTATAACTTTGCAGTAAAGCAAAACTATTGTGAAATCTCACTACAGTGTTTCAAAGTAAAGCGGAAGTATCATGAGAGACTAGCATCACATTCTCACTTAGCTCACAATATTAGTCCATGAATCCTGTATTTTGACTTGATACCTGAGCATTTCAACAATGTGTACCTCTTCTACCTCTTCTTCCACTGACAACGAACATGTGTAAATCCTTTTTATTAACTTACTCCTGCCAATAGCAGAGTAATGTAGTAATATAACATGACCAAGACTCTTTCATATAGTCTGTGACTCTCTCTAATATGCTTTAATAATAAGTTAAAAAGTGTTCTATTATTTTAAATAAATAGCTTTCAAATAATATATATAGTATCAATTTTAAAAGGTGATCCTATAATGAAAGTACCATGAGGGAATCCATGCAATTCTGAAACAGCTTTCCAAGGCCATCTTCTGAAATACACTGGTTGTCATTGTGACATCGGTGAAGTATCAAAGACTCTGGGTGATGGAGACCAATGTTCATCAGGGTGTCATCATTCAATGAATGGGAATTTGTAATTTCAATAACCTTCCCTGAAATGAAATAATATAAATACATTTGTTCACATTTATATGTTAGCAGAAGAAAATGACCCTAAAGTGTACGATATTGTGGGGAACAATATTGGGTTTCTCAAAATCGAGTATTGCACACGTATAAGTGTCTTCATTATAACATACTCACAGATATTGCACCAAGAAGTTAACAGCAAAAATAAGGCATAAATAGCTGAGATTTAAAATCGTATCCAATGTGCCTATCTTTTCAACTCAGCTATTAACCGGTTAAGGACCGGCTGTTTGGGACATTTTTGGTCATTCTGAACAATGGCCATTATACCATTTCTGCAGTGTTTGTGTTTAGCTGTAATTTTCTTCATTTTCTCATTTAATATACCCACACATATTATATACTTTTATCGCCATAAAAATGGCTTTCTTTATGTACCATTATTTTCATCATATGACATAATTTAATATAAAAAATCATAAAATATGATGACAATTTTTTTATAAACCCACTTTTTCTAACTTTGACTTGGAAAATCTTTTAACCACTTACAAACGGTTTAAAAACATACCATCTAAATAGTTTCTAATATTTGTCCTGAGTTTAGAAATACCAATGTTTTTCTGTTGGTTTTTGCAAGTAGTATAGTAGTTTTGTTTCCTAACCATTTTCTCCTACAGTGACCTTTTGACCCCAATCCTAACCATAAAGCTAAACCTAAATCTAACTGTAACACTAACCCTAATTCTAACCCTAACTCATGGAACTCTAACCCTAACCATAGATCTTGGGTTAATAAATTACTACCTTTAGGGGTAGTCAAGCAACAGCAATAGAGTGGCAGAAATTATTTCTGATCATTTCATCACTCTTGCCAGATCCAGGGCAGCACCATATTGTTGGAACATGCTGCTCTCCAACATGGTGCTCACAGTCATTGCATGGGGTGATAATGGTTCCCTGGGGGCAAAAATATTGGTGTTGCATGATACCACCATGTTGAGGTATTGTAGCAACACCTTCAAAGTATAGGCAGCACTGCCTTGCGGGATTTACTGAATGATATGCCAGGCACGTCAAAGGTCATGAACTGCTCGTTTTTGCATGATGTGTCTTGGACGTCAATTGTTGCAATTGAGTTAATGTCTGATATTGTAGTACACATTTAGTTAATAGACCTCTTAGTGTTAACCACCTAAATGGGGAGGGGATAAAGAAAATATGCGGAGTGAACAAATATAATACATTTAACAGTGAAAATGTACAAATTGGAATTCAAAGAAAACATTTGTGGTGTGCCATAGAATCTCCCAAATGTGCAGTAACTGCTAGGTTTTTTCCACAAGTAGGCCCATTTCTTATTTGGAGCCAATTTGCAGCCCACTTTTATACATGAAAGAATATATTTCGGAAAAGTAGATAACCTAAGGTATTTAATTTGAAGTATTTTCAAATGTTAAGTGCAAAATTAGCAAAAAAAAAACGTATTACCTCAAATTTTTGTTTTGTACGTACTGACACAGATTTGTAAGCATAAACACATTCTCATTGTCAGTAAAGCACACAACAAGCAGCTCCTGGTGGTACAAAGCCATATTTTTTCCATGGCACTAGCTGCTGGGGAAAACTCTTCCTTATTGTGCTATAAGCTATCGTATCCAGGAAATATACGTTTTTAAAGAGCTGTGTTCTTGTATAATAATTATCCACATATACTTAGTTACTTGGTAGCTTTTGTTTACTAAGGGGAGGCGAATATGCCAGACTATTTTCCCATGTGTGCCAACAGAATCGGTGTTACCTAATACTTCTCCTGGTATATTGTAAAGTCAAAGGTGTAGCTTGAGCTGCTCTCACTCAACTTGTACAATTTAATTCCATAACGGGAGCGCTTATTATGGTATGTACTGTTTGAAATGCAGCATCCCTTTTAATCGTATAAGAGATTCGTCGATGCAAATATTTTTTCTGGCACAAAAGCCACTGCAAACATTTGTGACAGGTATGTCAACAGAGGTCTGAGCTTATACAAACTGTCGTAGTGTGTGATTTCTGGTGGGGACACAGTTCATTATCATTAAAATGAAGACAGCGCAAGAGCACTTCATATCTTTGTGTACTCATGATAGTTGCAAAAATTGGGGAGGCCAAGACTGCATTCCAGGTTATTGATAGCCATTATGAGAGATAAGGCAAAAAAATCTCCAGCAGGTTAGATGGGCTCCAGATACTGTACTAAACATATTATGAGTTTGGGTGAGCTGCCATAAACTGCCTGGCATATAAATTAGTTGGAATAAAAATATTTTCAAACAAACTGTCTATGAGCATCAGTTGCAACGGATGTGGTTCTAAAAAAATTGCCATTCACTGCTACGCCAGGGGTAGCTATGAATTCAGGAATATCTGGCACCTCAAAATTTTGAGGTACCTAATTATAAATTTCAGGGACAGGCACAGGATCAGTGACCTTTTGGAGTCGATGATGAGAGAACAGTGTCACCTGAAGTGACACTTGATGTGTCATGGAGAGTCTCCATATTAGATGCAGTATCAGTATCACTGTCTAAGCTTGATGCCAGAATAGCATGAGCCTCCTCTACAGAGTACCTCTGAAACATATTATGATTATCCTGTGTCTCTAAATAAACTTTTACTACATTTTAATTGTATAACTTTTTATTCAATAACTTTTAATCAATAACTTTTTTCAGAACATTTTTTTCAATACTGAACATCCAGCGAAGATCGCCTAGATAGTGGTCCTAAGTCAACCTTCATTTTAACTTGTTCAATTATATTAACTAAGCGTCTTTCATGAGTTATGAGTTAATTAAGTTTTGAGGTGAACTGTATGGACATTGGGGCTGGGCAACAGGAGTTTATGACATCACTGGTGATGTAGAACAATGACAGCAAATGAGATTTCTATCCTGAAGACCTTATGTTATAGGTTATAATAATAGTGTCATTTCCAGGTCAACACAACTATCTTCAGCTCTCTACATTGCTCCCCGAGCCCAGAATTCAATGTTGAATAGAAATGGGACTTACACAACAATGATTACAAATTGCTACAAGACGGAGCAACTAAACTGCTGAGGAAACAGGTGCAACTTGCTGAACAACGACTGCGAAGCACTACAAGGCTGAGCAATGAGCACAGTACTAGCAGAGTTTCTCAGTGGAGGAGAACACAGCATTAGTACACAAGCTGTGCCAGCATTTAGTCATGTGATGGAGCAGCAGCAAAGAGGACAAGCCAAAGGAGGTAACTATGACATCAGATTGTGGATGATCTTTTGCGCAGATGGTGTGAATAACAGGTGAAGAAAAGATAAGTGTATGTAAAATACTTATACACCATAGGCAGCATGTTATATCACATTGAACTCACCCCTGTAGATTACGTAACACAGGGCCGATCCTGGGCGGGTGCACGGGGTGCACCGCGCCCAGGCGCACGGGAGGAGAGGCGCTGTAGCAGGGAGCTCTCTCCCTGCCGTCCTCCTCCTTGTTAAAGCAAGCACAGCGCGACGGGTGCAAGCTCCGCCCCGTCACGTTCTGTGATTGGCTGCTTCAGGGAGGAGGACGTTCTCTACAGTATCTGCCAAGACACCATAGAGAACGTCCTCCTCCCTGCAGCCAATCACAGAACGCGACGGGGGCGGAGCTTTCCCCCGTTGCATGTGCTTGGAATAACAAGGAGGAGGAGGTAATAACAGTTGGGGGGGGGGGGGTAAAATAAAAAAAGAAATGAAATGTGGAAGTGTCTGTGGAAGTGTATGTAAATGTGTATAAGTGTGTATGTGTGTGTCAATGTGTATAACTATGTGTGTGTTACTGTCTGTGTAAGTGTGTGTACATGAGTGTCTGTGCAAGTGTATCCTGTGTCTAAGTGTGTAAAGGTGGCTGTGTGTGTATGTCTGTGAGGGTGACTAAGTGTGTAACTGTGTTTGTGTGACTGTGTATTTATGGATGACAGTGTGTATTTATATGTGACTGTGTGTATTTATGTATGTGTGACAGTGTGTATAAGGGTGTCTGTGTAAATGTGTGTCTGTGAGGGTGACTAAGTGTGTAACTGTGTTTGTGTGACTGTGTGTTTATTTATGTATGACTGTGTGTATTTATGTATGTGTGTATAAGGGTGTCTGTGTAAAATGTATGTCTGTGAGGGTGACTAAGTGTGTAATTGTGTTTGTGTGACTGTGTGTATTTATGTATGACTGTGTGTATAAGGGTGTTTGTGTAAATGTATGTCTGTGAGGGTGACTAGGTGTGTAACTGTGTTTGTGTGACTGTGTGTGTTTATGTATGACTGTGTGTACAAGAGACCAGCATGGGGAACAGAAAGATAGAGATGGAAAAAGATATAAGGGATGAGGGGAGAGACAGACATGAGGTATGAGTAGAGAGAGAGACAGACATGGGGTATGAGTGGCGAGAGAGAGACAGACATGGGGTATGAGTGGCGAGAGAGAGACAGACATGGGGTATGAGTGGCGAGAGAGAGACAGACATGGGGTATGAGTGGCGAGAGAGAGACAGACATGGGGTATGAGTGGCGAGAGAGAGACAGACATGGGGTATGAGTGGCAAGAGACAGACATGGGGTATGAGTGGCGAGAGAGAGACAGACATGGGGTATGAGTGACGAGAGAGAGACAGACATGGGGTATGAGTGGTGAGAGAGAGACAGACATGGGGTATGAGTGGCGAGAGAAAGACAGACATGGGGTATGAGTGGAGAGAGAGAGACAGACATGGGGTATGAGTGGAGAGAGAGAGACAGACATGGGGTATGAGTGGAGAGAGACAGACAGACATGGAGCATGAATGGAGAGAGAGAGAGACATGGAGCATGAGTGGAGGGAGAGAGACATGGAGCATGAGTGGAGAGAGAGACAGACATGAGGGAATGGGGAGAGAGACAGACATGAGGGTACGGGGAGAGACAGACAGACATGAGGGTACGGGGAGAGACAGACAGACATGAGGGTACGAGGAGAGACAGACAGACATGAGGGTATGGGGAGAGAGAGAGACAGACATAGGGTATGAGTGGCGAGAGAGAGACAGACATGGAGCATGAATGGAGAGAGAGAGAGACATGGAGCATGAGTGGAGAGAGAGACAGACATGAGAGAATGGGGAGAGAGAGACAGACATGAGGGAATGGGGCGAGAGAGACAGACATGAGGGAATGGGGAGAGAGAGACAGACATGAGGGTACGGGGAGAGACAGACATGAGAGTATGGGGAGAGACAGACAGACATGAGGGTATGGGGAGAGACAGACACACATGAGGGTATGGGGAGAGAGAGAGACACGTGAGTGACTGACTTAGTGGAATATTATTTATCACTCCTTATGTACTTCTTTTCCAATGATGCGCAGCCAGACTAATGAGAGACTTTGGCTGGTTGGGAATCATGGGAACGGTAGTTAAAACTCATTCTGCTAGCCAGCAAAAAGTCTCCCATGTTGCTGGCTGAGCATCATAGAAATAAATAAAACCACTACACAGTATTATTGCAAAATATATATCTTTATTTAAAATAAACGTTGGTCCTTTACATTAAAATAAAGTTTTCTCCCTCCCTCTCTCCCCAATATTGAAATGGGCATGTCTGGAACAGAAATGTCTAAAGGGGAGGAGTTCATAATATAGCCACGCCCACCCTTGGGAGCCAAAGGGAAACCTGCACCCAGGCGCCCGTGACCCTAGGATCGGCCCTGACGTCACACATGTATTAGCTGTGTCAAGGATAGCTAGGAATTTACACTCATGCGGAATGTTGTACATGTCATAATGGCTGCCACACATGGAGAAGCTGCAAGGGTTTGTGCAGAAAACTGCAAGGGTGTGTGCAGAGAACTGTGGCTGATGTCATAATCACCTTTCATTACGAAATGCTCAAGCATTGGCTATACATCAGATTTTTCCAGGCTTAGAGTGCAGAACGTATATTGTTTACAAGACGGAGCAACTAGAATACACGCCGAATGCTTTCGAAATCGAAAGCAAACCAAAATCCACTGAAGGAGCAACGAAAACAATCCAAATCCCGGGCGAAGCTGGGAAGTAAACCTAGTTTAATAATAAAACTTGAAAACTGAAAAAAATGAGGAAAAAAATATCACTAAAGTTTTGATCAGACTGTAAAATACTGTGATCAGGTTGGGGTTTAAAAACAGCTTATTGTGTGTACTTTGAAGCGATGTAATTTGTGATGTAATTTGTTTTAGAGATCTGTCATTCTCTGTACCTCACAAACTGTGTGAGAGGAACAGCTGGTCCCTGGATTTGTACCTGGTGACTGCACCTGTTGCAGGGAGGGCAATTTTGCAGGCTTTTTGCAGCCAAAATTGTTGATGGCATACCATGTCCTACAGGAAGATAGGAGGCGGGCGATCCAACTATTTAGAGACTCTGCCTCTATGGCTAGGAAGTCTTAATGCAGCCAGACCACCAGCAGCATCGTTCATCTGAGCAGAGAGCAGTTTAGCACAGGACATGCCATGCCGTCCTATAAGTGCAAAGTACCATGCTTTTCAGGATGGCATGTCCTACAGGAGGGAAGGTGGCCAATCATTTTGGCGAGGGGGGGGGGGGACCTAGGTGTTCTGGGGGTGGCTATTACACTCCCCATTCCCCTAGCATTAAATTAACAGGGAAATAGGTAGTAACAATGTTTATTTGCAAAACGACATTATTCCCTTACTGTAATACCAGTGCTTTAACACATTGTTTATCTGCGGCTCTCGTTGCAGTGGAATAGCATGAATAACATGTGGCAGAAAGACTTTTACCCTATTCTAGCTAAAGAAAAACAGTATAGTCTGTCGAGGAACGCGACAAAGGCTTTACTGCATGATCACTGAGTTTGGAATGTAATTTGCAATACAGATTTCTTTTTCAGTCTGCCCAATATACATTATTTGCTTGCTAATGACGGGTTGGCTGTTCAGTCCCCATGCAACCCTTGTAAACATTATGAACTTATCTAAATGGACCTGAATGCACCATTCACTGTGGGATAGCACTATCACTTGTACACGAGACAAACACTTTGTACAAAGAACAAACGATCAGATATAGTGACGCAAGACTTTGATTTGTCTGATTACACTGGCTGTTTGTTCAAGGTGTTAATGTTTGTCCTGGAATTCACTAAGAGAATGACACAGTGCTCAGTTTAAGCTGACAGAAATAACCTGAAGTTATGCCAGCTTTTCAAATAACATATACATGTCAGTGGTGGAACAATACCTGCTGTTCCCAGTGCAGAAATATTTCCGAGCCCCACCGGGCTTTGAACCCCTTCTACATTTGTCCAACTGAGCATCATGGAAAATGCAGTACATATGAGTGGTACGGTCAAAGACAGTAACAGGTAACCTCTGACACTACTATTACACATTATGTTTCCCTTGCTGATTGGTCAGTTGTTCTGGATCATATTTCCTATGATTCTCAGCACTCTATTTAATTCGTTGGTGCCGAAGTCACAGGAAGTCTCCCAAGTCCTTTACTCATAAAAAAATAGTATGAGACCCAGCACTCGGTGTCAAAGAGAGTTTTAATAAGACAAAGGCGACGTTTCAACCCACTCAGGGGTTTTTTCAAGCCTTGAAAAAAACCCCGAGTGGGTTGAAACGTAGACTTTGTGTTGGGCCTCTGCTGAGCAGTGCCTCTGCCTACATGATCCTCTGCACATCAGTGAGTTTTAATATGTGTCTTCTATGTACTAACTCAATGTATTGGGGTATACGTATAAATAGTTTATTATAAACCATAGAATTAAGTGGCACAAAGTAAGATAGATGTCCATATCAAACATGCAAAAGTTGCTTTCAATTTTGGGGTTACCTTATCATACTGGTTACTGAAAGGAGTTGGATCACTAATATATGCAGTAGATAAAGCATGCAGCCTAAACTATTACATGTATTTCCTTTGTTTAAAAAATATATTAGTGTATAATTTTATAATAAATTCTGTGTCTACCTTGCATAGGGAACGTCATAAATCAATGAGAACCGTACATAGCTGATTTATTTACTTTTCATGATAGTACCAACAATGAGAATATTGCAGTGTTTTCAATAAAATGTAACTTCTCCAGCATATAATTTGTATTTTCCTACTAATATACTAAGGATTATGTATTTTATCCCCTGTCTACCCTACTCTATACCTGCCTTGTTCCTTTCATCCATCTTTGCATTTTGCTTCAAACCTCTATGATGTTCAATGCTTTGGTGTCATCCAAAATAATTAAGGAAAAAATAAATCAGGCTCACCAGCGCTGGAGGTACTTCAGATAGTAAAATCCCCAGATTCGGCTCCGGTGCCTCTACATGTGCCTGGCTCGCACCTTGTATGCAACAACGGATAGAGGACAAAAGCTAGAAACGGCACTCCAGGAGTCGGTATATGCAGTGAAGAAGGTGATTTAATACCCAAATAGATAAATACAGCACAGCAAAGTAGATGAGGTAGAAAAGGTGGCAGACAAAGAGTCTGGTTCACTTGACGCGTTTCGCGCTAATGGCACTTATTCATAAGCTAACTTTGAGATTGAAAACAAACTTTTAAATATGGTGCCAAAAACCATCATGTGTACTGGAACGGCCAATCGGACATTAGCCACACCCCTTGATTAACATGCAATCTGTGTCTAACTCTGAATGAATGTGTGAGGGGGCAGGTTAGAATCGGCAGCAGTAACACATTCGTGTGCAAAGTGTTTGTGCATAGTAAAATAGAAAAAACGTTATTGTGTCTCTTGGCTATGATTAAATAATGTTCTAAGATATAAATATGATTTAAAGTATTAGTTAAAAACAAAGGCAGACTATGTGCATTTAGATTAAAACTATGTAAGCTCAGGATTGGTGGGAACAAAGATCGGGCGATGTTGGTAAAGTGAATATATGCTCTTTAAGTACAAAAAAGCTGGAAAAAGAAAAAAAAATCCAAAATAAGCCTACTTCTTGCAGTTCATTTGAAAATCAAATCAAGCCTGAATGTGACACTGTTTTATTTAGTTTAAGTCAATAAGAGACTAGGAATGGGTTCATAGGGAACTTTATCATGAAAGTGTACGTAATCCCTACAATTTTGTGATAAGGGTGCCATTGAAATAATAGTTGTATCCAAGGCCAACACGACAAACAAGAATGTCCCTCAGTACCATAACCTTCCAGTTTACCAAATATTGAAGACTGTCCCTGAGAAACTGGGACTTAACAATGGTTTGCACCTCATATTCATCTTCACCTACCTCAGGGTGCACAGGACCTAGAGCTGGGTTTGCCCTGGTATACCTGTTACATGGTAGAGGCTTAAGTAATGATAGATGGAAGACTCTGGGTACATGTAGAGACTTAGACAATTTATCTAATTACTAATATGTCACCATATTTAAACTTCTGGCTACTGGGAATGGGACTATGTAACGCAGAGCAAAAAGAGAAGGTACACAAAATCGGAGGTGCCTAGTAGAAATCTACACCTTGTCACCACACAATAGGAGGGACCTGCTCATCTTCTTGTTCCATATGCTTCTTTTCTACTCTTTCTCAACAGCTTCATGGATAGAGTACCACTGATCATGCATATGTCTAAAATGTTCATCCAAGGCAGGAACCCAAGGCTCAGATAAGACAGTGATAGGGTCAAAGGATTCATACTATTTATATATATATATATAAAAAAAGGAAAGGTTTGCATGGATATATGGAAGGCATTATTTTTGGCAAATTCAGTCAGTGGAAAATGGTCAGACCAGTCATCTTAATTGTCATCAATGAAAAATCTGAGATACTCAGATGTCTGATTAACCCTTTCAGCTGATCAAATAGTTTGTGGGCGATAGGGTGTAGAGAAAGCTAGGGAGATTCAAATTTTGCTTCAGAAGGCTCTGCTAAAGCATGAAACTAATTGACTACCCCTATCTATGTGGGTAGACC
Organism: Pelodytes ibericus; assembly: GCA_036172795.1. NCBI lineage: Eukaryota > Metazoa > Chordata > Amphibia > Anura > Pelodytidae > Pelodytes > Pelodytes ibericus. Next base: position 90,705,558 of record CM069860.1, read on the forward strand.
ATGTAACCTCTCGTAGAAATACTGTATTTACGCAAGTCTAATGCGCACAGATTTTGACACCTTGAAGGCACAAACATTTTTTTTGCCGCCGAATGTAATGCGCATCTGTACAAGAAGTATTTCTTTATAACAATCAGTTTATGCTACCAACTTACGATAGTTTTATTATCAATTACACTGCTATTCAACAATATTATGGCATTTCTACAAATAAGAGAGAGAAGGACGCTTGCGCAGTTGTCTTTATTGCATTGTGCTTTCCTTTTTGTTAATAGCAACATTGTGCAACGTAAAACATACGCAAATCTAATGCGCCATCAAATCTAATGCACACTCATATTTTGGAGACATTTTGCAAAAAAAGGTGCGCATTAGATTCGAGTCTAATTCCTGGACAGAAGGTGCTTTGGTTAAGGGTATCATGTCTGCCATCTTATAAAAACAATCAATCACTAAAAGAACAGCTGCATTGTGATAAGATGGTGCCAGGTCTTCTATGAAGTCCATAGATAGATGGATCCATGGCCATGAGGATACACAGAGAGGCTGTAAAACGATCACAAGGTAAGAATCTTGGGGTCTTTGTAGCTGCGCACATCTGGCATGCCTGTACATATACAGTAGCATCCCTTCTCCAAGTGGGCCACCAGAAGAATTGGGCAACTAAAGCAAATGTACTGTAAAGGAATGGCTACCCAAGCCCAGTAGCCCAGTAGCCCCTCTGCCCGTTGTGGAAAATCACCTCCTTAGCCCTCATTTAAAGCTCAGCATTCACCTATGACATCACAGACATTAGTATATAATGGGGGATGGAACCAAGCATAGTTCTCCACTAGGACTTCCAATTAACTGGGTCTAGGAATACATTGGACCCTTACACTGCAATGACCATATTTGGCTCTTCCCAGGGATGTACTTGGGACAAAGACTTGGATCCCAGGGTACACATACTAGCTGACATCCTGAGTGAGCCTGTGTTTGACTCCAGATGAAAATAGGGTGCTTCTGGTGTCTTCAAAGTTTGTACCCCCAAACCTAGTATATCCACAGACAGGGTCCATAGTCCACAGGGAGTCTTCTGGCTTCCAGGGAACCCCAAGGACCCCAGTCATGTTGGATCTCCAAATGCTTTTCGTTACATATCTTATATCTAGGCACCGGAGCTGAGGGGCCCAGGTGTGGAGACTGATGTCCCATCCACCCCTCCTGGATCATTTTTAAAAAGTAAAGGGGTTAACTCCATGTGACGCAGTGGGCAGAGGTCAATTGCACTCTGCCCAGATGCTGACACTTCTGCCAGGTAAAAAAAAAAAACTAAAGTGGTAGGGGTGGACAGAGGCCAGCGGCACTCTGCCCCATTGACAATTCTTCTGCTGGGGCATAGGGCAGGTAAGAGCCAGGGACGGGGTTCCAGTTAGGCTCCTTGAATCCAGGTGGAAGTGGGCAGAGGCCAGCTTGTCAGTTGGTGCATCCGGAAGAGGGGAAGGGGACACAACTTTTGGGTCACAGGAAGGGTTAGGCAAGGACCTGTGAGGCTCTGCTCTGCAACCAGTGTCTTTGCTGATGTGGTAGGTAGGGTCAGGGAGAGGAAGTCCAGGTCAGTCATGGGGAACAGTGCCAAACAGGAGTTTGCAAGATAGGATATAATCGTAACCTGAGGAAACACAATGAATGGGACAAAAACTTGTACACATCCTGGCTGACTTCCTGAGTGAGTCTGTGTTTGAAGTCCAGCTGAAAACAGGGTTCTGTTGGTGCCCTCAAAGTTTGTACCCCTGAGCCTAGTATATCCACAGACAGGGTCCATAGTCCAGAGGGAGGCTTCTGGTCCCCAGGGCACTCCAAGGGCCCCAGTGACGGTAGATCTCCAAATTTATTTTGTGACAGGTACCTTTTGTCCCCAGGTGACCAGCAGTTTTAGTGGCATGATTTACGACTAATACTTCTCTCTCCTCCTGGGGAAGAAAAAATTTACTGACAGGAGCACCAGAAGGGGCAGAGGTCTGGGATTGGTTAATTTGATCTAGGGGGGAGTGTAGAGTGGTACAGCTCCAAGATAATGGAAAACAGTTCATGATTATCCATATCAAAGTTTCTCTCTATTTGAATCGTTTGTAGAAAAACCCACATGGATGCTAAGAACTGTTTATTTCCCCTGAGCCCAAACAGCACCAACACTTACTTCTGAGGTGTCAACTTCTAAAACAAATGGTTGAACAAGGACGGGAGCCATGGCAAACCTATATTTTAATTTGATTAAATCTCTTTCTTGCTTAGTGACAAAGAAGAACACTGGCTTGGGAAGTGGATCTTCATATAAAACCCTTGTGAACACTCAATATATTTATTTGTCCACAGAGTCGTCACCCCCCTGGATTTCTTCCAATACCATGCCAAACTGATTCCTTAATAATACAGTCTGATGGCCCATTAAATATGCCATACAGGAGCCCCACAAAATATGCCACATACAGGAGCCCCACAAATTATGCCACACACAGGAGCCCATTAACTATGCCACACACAGCATTCCATTAACTATGCCACACACAGGAGCCCCATATCTATGCCACACACAAAAGCTCCATAAATGATGCCACACCAGAGCCCCATTAATTATAGCTCACTTCGGAGCCTAATTAATTATGCCACACACACAGGAGCCCCTTATTTATGCTACACGCACAGGAGCCCTTTAATTATGCCACACACGAGCGCCCCATAATTATGCCACATAAAAGAGCCCCATAATTATGCCACACAAAAGAGCCCCTTAATTATGCCACACATGGGGGCCCAATATACATGCCACACATGGCACCACCATTAATTATGCAACACATGGGAGCCCCACGAGGTGACAATTTTACAATTCTAAAACAATAAATATTTATACACAGACATTTATCTTTTTATCTCTCTCTATATATAACTAGTTGCATTTATACTTATTTGAACTTTTTAATATTATATTCCACTATTTTAATTTGCAATAAAAAAAATAAAAATTGCATTCCTTATTTTTATTCCCTTCCTCTGCACACACATTGCACCTAAAGGACTTAGCACAGCACCATACAGTACCCACAGCAATATTGCACTTACAGCACTTGGCTTGCCCTCATATTGCACCTACATGATTTGGCATGCCACAGTGTCAGTGTCCCACAGGCCATACCACAGTGTTACTTTGCCCCACAGAACTGCCCTTGCAGAACAAGTCAGTGTAACTTTCTTAATTTATGCCAGTATTTTGCAATTTCATATGCCAGTATTTTGCTATTAAATATATGCCAGTATTTTGTCGTTTAATATATGCCAGTGTTTTGCCATTTCATATGCCAGTATTTTGCCATTTAATATGCAAGTATTTTACAATTTAATATATGCCAGTATTTTGTCATTTAATATATGCCAGTATTTTGCTATTAAATATATGCCAGTATTTTTCCATTTAATATGCCAGTATTTTGCCATTATATGTATGCCAGTATTTTTTCATTTAATAAATGCCAGTATTTTGCCATTTAATATGCAAGTATTTTGCCATTAAATATATACAATTATTTTGCCATTTAATATGCCAGTATTTTGCCATTAAATATATGCCAGTATTTTCTCATTTAATATATGCCAGTATTTTGACATTTAATATGCTAGTATTTTGCCATTTCATTTATGCCAGTATTTTGCCATTTAATATATGCCAGTATTTTGCCATTTAATATGCCAGTATTTTGTCATTTAATATATGCCAGTATTTTGCCATTTAATATGCCAGTATTTTGACATTTAATATATACCAGTGTTTTGCTATTAAATATATACAATTATGTTGCCATTTAAAATATGCCAGTAGTTTGCCATTTAATATGCCAGTATTTTGCCATTAAATATATGCCAGTATTTTGTCATTTAATATATGCCAGTATTTTGCCATATAATATGCTAGTATTTTGCCATTTTATATATGCCAGTATTTTGTCATTTCATTTATGCCAGTATTTTGCCATTTAATATATGCCAGTATTTTGCCATTTAATATGCCAGTATTTTGCCATTAAATATATGCCAGTATGTTGCCATTTAATATGCCAGTATTTTTCCATTAAATATATGCCAGTATTTTGCCATTAAATATTTGCAAGTATTTTGGCATTTAATATGCCAGTATTTTGCCATTAAATATATGCCTGTATTTTGCCATTTAATATGCCAGTAATTTGCCATAAAATATTTGCCTGTATTTTTGTCATTTAATATATGCCAGTATTTTGCCATTTAATATATGCCAGTATTTTGCCATTTAATATATGCCAGTATTTTGCCATTTAATATGTGACTGAACCCTCCAGCACTGGGGTTCTTGGAGAGAACTAATGGCTTGCCTCCTCCCTATAGATTATGGGCCCTGGCATTGGAATTTGGGTACAGTGGGTAAGGGTGCACTTTTCATTGACTCTGTAATCCTGACACACCCTGGCTTATGTGCTATGTTTAATATGGTTATTAAGTCAGATTGTTTTGTATATTGGTTTATGTGTAATGTATAATTCTGTGAGGAGACCACTCTGATCACAATATGTCCCTGAGGAGTAAAGGACAATGGCAGATAGTTTACCCCCTGTAGTGCAGACAGCCTGTCTGCTGCTCAGGTGGGATTTTCCATTTTAAACTGATGCTGATTTGCACACTTCTACTATGTACTCAGCCATTGTTCTGTGTTAATTAAATTTACCATTAAAATTAATTGTGATGTATTCTTGTATATTTATTCATTGCTGTTTAGTTCCTGTTTGATTATATGTTAATATGTGCGATGAGTTTTCTGTTAACTGGATTATGTCTGAATATAGACTCTGTTGCTGTTCAATAAATGTGTATTCCTGTCTCAAAGTTACTGGTCCTGTCTCCATCTAAACACTGGTTCTGTCTAGTGGCTTGGGGTGGCTGATACAAGGAAGCAGAGTTCTGACGGAGGAACCCAGTCGGGGTACCAGGGGGTCCATCACATAATATATGCCAGTATTTTGCTATTTAATATGCTAGTATTTTGCCATTACATATATGACAGTATTTTGTCATTTAATATACCAGTATTTTTCCATTAGTATGCCAGCGTTATTGTGCTCGTTATTGCGTCTCTTTAGTAACTATGGCAGGATTAGGGATCTAAATTCGATCGCTTCTAAACCTAATGGATTCTTATTCAATTGAAAGGAAATATAATGTTGCTAATCTCCTGCTGATCCGGGATGAATAGGTCATCCTATTATTTTTAACTTAAGGAGATGCAGAAACACCACCCAGAGTAGGTCCCCTAAGCCTCTCTAGATGCAGCTTCATGGCCACAAGAGACACAGAGCTGAATGGGTTCATCTTGTTGTATATGACAAGGATCTGAATTATTGAATTGTGTAGCTAAGCATAGTATGGACCTCCTACTGCAATCTCATTGAGTTTGTCTCTCTCTATGTGACTGACAAAAGCGAGGGTTCTGAATTCTGTAGCACAGTAAACAGGCAAGAGGAAGCTATAGCTGCATGACCCAGTAAGTCAAAGACTAGACGTATGCTATGAATAAATTCATGATAGTTGGAACATTTATCTCCCACATGGGTGAAGACCAGACTAAGGCTCTTTCAGTAAGAAGTGCTATGACATAGCCCCACCCTAGCTCAGTCAGAAGGGAAAAGGAATGGTGTTAGCTCCAAGTGTATGGTACACTGATTCAAGAATACCCTGCAGGCAGCAGAATCACCTCCATAATGAGGAGGTTGGGCTAAACTTGTTGCAGGAGCAGTTGCATTCTCTCTCAGCATAACAGGGGCTATAGAAACCTGGGAAATTTGCTGAGCGGGGTCAGTGCAAATTCATCCATCCTATGGTTAAGGCTCTGGATACAGGATTAATACATTGGGAACTTGTTACCAATTTCTGCTGTCTCCATTACTGGCCTGTTGGTACTGTAGCTTTTTACAGTAAAATGTAGCCGATGCTCACTTTGAGCATCAGCTACATTTTCTGTGTCCGAGTGAGGCCACTCCTGACAGTGGGTCCCCCGCTGCAAGTTCCTGCAGCGGGATCCCCACACAGCTCATCGTGGGGGCAGCGATGAGCTGTTTAATACAGGATGTTCTATGCCGTCCTACTAGTCTTTAGGCAGTAAAAAGTAGGACGGCACAGAACATCCTAAAGGCAGGAAGGGGTTAAATACTAATTATTCTTCACCTGTTTCCAGATTAATTAATGGTACTATATATTGGTATGCGGTGACTAGAGCGTTTTCAAGCAAAGTATGGCACACGGTGTGGATGCTCTATCTACAATGTAGCACTACATAGGAAACTTGGATTACCACTGGTGAGCATTTGTAAATAAATACATATCTTTCAACATTTCAAATGTCAAAAGTGGGACACTTTTATTGTTTGGGTAGTGACAAAAGGGGTGGCTATGGGTGGCGCCTTATCGGAAAATGTTCAGAAATTTTATGGACAATTGTTAACTATTTATGTAATTTGATAAGTCATTAATAATAATAATAATTTGTAATAATTAAGAATTAATAATAATTACGCATGCGTGGGATAAGCACAAGGCTATCCTATATATAAGATACAGCCAGGGTAGGGACCGTAGAGGAGAAAATCAGGGTGTTTTTTTTGGGATGCAAAATAGGCACAGTCCCTCCTAAATATGGACATTTGGGAGGTATTTAAATATATGCAAATATACACAGCACGTGGACTCTAACCACAAGTTTCTAAAACCATTCTGAAGACGTGGAGTGTGGAAGTCAGGCCATGTGGTCCAAGGGATTTTCTTTAAAAAATTAAAATAATGAAAAGTTGATATTTATTTGAATTAATTCTTTATTAAAAAAAAAAACTGGAATAACTGTCTGCTATAAAGCAAGCACACAGAGTCTGCTGTCCCAATATGTAGTAAACAGAGCATTAAAAATAGCATTTTTCATGGGAACAACCAGGTGCATGTGGCTGGCTTTCCTTCAATATTCTGTATACTCAGACACAAAAATTTGATTTTAAGTTCACCTTTAAATGTTAGGTCATAAAACATTTGCACAGAACCCTGTTCCCAACTATTTTCTAGAAACAAATGTGTGTACAATAGTTGTTGGGAGGAAGCTCAAGGACTTTTTTCTGCATTCATTTAACAGCTCTGAGTCTTAGTATTTCTTAAAAACACAATAAAATGTATGGTAAAGCACCACAATTTATTCACCTACAAGGCGTTTTTAACCCTTTTTTCTTAGACTGGTATGTCATATTGCACTCCACATGTGAAGACACATAGGTGAATATGTGAGTGGCATGTATTAGCCATAATTAAAGCCTTGGAAGATTCATGATTATATTTTTAGGATTTCTATTAATCAACTTAAAGTTGAGGTGTATGCTATGCTTGACCATGCAGAACATGAGACCTGTTGTATGAGCATATGTTGTATATATCTTATTAAAGCTATGCATACTTATGCACATGTAGTTTAATCATTAAATCCATTAGGCAGTCAAGGGAACTCAACCAAAATCCCGCTAAAATTTAAGGGTGAGTGTATACAGAAAACTGCAGCCACAAACTTTTTAATCTGAACTGAGATTATTACATTTAAACCTATATTCACTTTTAAAAACATGTTAAATGTGGTGTGCAATTAATATATCTTACCTATATAAAGCACTTTTTAATTTGAATAAAGCATGTGAAATAAAGTAAACAAAAAGTGAATTGACATGCAAATTATCACTCTACACCAAAACCAAGGGCTTTGTCATGAAAAGTACTCACATAAACTGTCATCATTTGCAATATGATGAAATCTGTGGCATACTTGGGCAGCATTTGAGAGGTCTTTTTGAGGCAAGTTAGAAAATATGCAGATCCATAACTCATCAGGAAGAAAGAGCCACATAGATCCACGGTCACCTTCAGAATCCTGTATCAAAAATATGAAAATTATAATTCAGTTATGAATTGTTACTTACGTTTTTTTTGTCACACACAAGACTCACAAATACAATTTAATAAATATTTAATTTGATATTTATTTTACAAGTATTTTATTAGACATTTTGATAGCACTTGATATTGCATGCAAGTCAGAACAAGGCTTTATACCTTGTTTCAATGGCATCGCTAGGGGTGGGCTACTGGGGCTATAGCCCCGAATCCCCCCTGCATAGCCCCGAATGGAGACTCTGGGGCTGAAGTAAATATAATATATAGTATACTTTAGCCTCGAGACTCCAGGGATACCATTGTTAAAAAAAAAATTTAAAAATCCGCCGCTGAGCTTTCCTCTGTTTGGGACATGGTCTTAGAATCGGAGGATCAAGCTCACGTGGGGGTGAGGGCCAATTGGGTAGAGAGGCACTGCTATAGGGAGCTCTCTCCCTAGCCCCTCCTCCTCGAGGTGCAGCCCACAGGCGAGTGCCTGCGGTGACCGCACCTCCTGGCCCTACTGAGCACAGCGCGACGGGTGCAAGCTCCGCCCCGTCACACTGTGAGATAAGCTGCTCGCCGGATGTCAGGTGACATCCGGCAGAAGATCCTGAATGGGCGGTGTTCTGCAGCGGCAAACACCAAAAACATCCTCCTCCCTGCAAATAAATGGAATTTAGTAGGGAGGGGGACCAACAGTATAAGGTAAAAAAAAAAAAATTGAAGAAATGTGTGTATGTGTGACTGTGTGTGGGTGTCTCAATGTACGTCAGGGTGTCTAGGTGTGTGTGTCACGGTGTTTGGGTAAGTGTATGTGTGTGAGTGTGTCCCAGGGTGTCTGTGTGTGTGAGAGAGAGAGAGCGAGAGAGAAAAGACAGTGTATGTGAGAAAGAGAGAGACAGTGTGTGTGAGAAAGTGAGGGAGAGACGGTGTATGTGTGAGAGTGAGAGACGGAGCGTGTGTGTATGTGTGACAGTGAGAGACGGAGTGTGTGTATGTATGAGAGTGAGACGGAATGTGTGTATGTGTGAGAGTGAGAGACAGAGTGTGTGTGTATGTGACTGAGGCTCTAGCCCCAGATCATTTGAAGATCTATCAATGCCCCTGCCTTGCAGTATATATTAATATTATACATATATAGCCAACAATGCATGACACAATTCTGGTACCACAGGTAACAGGTGCCATTGCTACCATTAAGCCGCACACAACTTGTTTTTCACAGTGTCCCTTTAAAAAAATGGTTAAGTGCCTTGTCTTCCTAATGAGGAACACAACAGACCTCTTCGGTCTTTAACCAAGTAAGATATAAAATGAAGCTTTGTGTATTACAAAATTGGGCATAATGGTATTATTTGCAGTTAAGACTGCTAAGGTAATTTTAGCGTTACCACTGAACACTGAATATGGATACACTAAATTGTATATGGATTAATGCTTGCTCCACCCATTATGCTATCGATTTCTATCCAAGCAATCTCTATGTCCTGCCATTGTGATACTAGAAAGTGCATGAATACTATTTTGTCTAGAATGTAAATCCATGCGGTAGGATTAGCATCATCTTCCTTGGCAGGTTCTTGGCTGTGCTTATTGAACGAAACAAATGGATCAGCACTTGTGGAGTAAATATTCCGGGTTTAATGAATGGTGGAATAACAGTCGTGCAAGTCGGATACAAAACTAGGGTTACCACAGTATCCAGAAAGCTAAGTTTAAAACATGTTGCATAATATATTTTTTATGCTATTTTGTCTGCATTTTGCAGTTCACTTATCAGTCCCCCACAGGTCAATATACAGCAAATAGACTCTATATGTTGTTTAGTCTAAATTAATTACAAAACTGTGTGATTTTGTTATTTAAACATGGGATATACTGCTTTGATCTTTGCTTTGCAAATATAGCAGATTTTCTGTGTTGTAGAAACCAGTATGATAAACTTACCCATTTTGGGGTGTCAGAGAAACAATCCCAGTTTCTTTTACTAAGGTTTTCACTGATAGCCCCTAGATAAATGAATTTGATATAGTTAGCTTTAAGAATTTGAAATCCAAGTTTGCATCCACCAATCACAAATACAATATGTTTCTACAACGTTTTGTATGCTATGATACAAACAAATCACCACACTGATGTCATTACAGGATCAAAGAAACTTTATGACAATAGTTGGTAAGATGTATATGAATTGACCACGTATATACATGTTAAAAAAAGAAACGAATACACACAAACTATAGAGCAGTATTATATTGTAACAGATACATATGCTGTTTAAACAACACTTACTGTTCACTTATATATCTACTAAAATATAATAATAACACTATACTTTGTGTATATTTGGTTTTTTTTCCATATGTGTATGTACTGTATGTGGAAGAAGATTTATATACTTCTTGCTTCCTATTGTTATCTAGATCATTAAGTCCTAGTTTATTATAACTGAGCGCTCTTTGACACTTTTGTACTATTTTGCACTTGATTATCGTGCAGTTGAGCAATATCACAATGTGTACAAAACATTTGTTTAGGTTTGTTAAAGAGAGAATGTTGGTTTTATTATAGATTTATGCATTTAGAAGTTATCAGTAAGCATTTTCAATAGGACTATTGAAACAGAGCTGATGGTAGTCATAAAGTTGTGTTCAAAAGTTTGCATACCCTTGGAGAACAGGTCATATATGTACAATTTTTAAAGAGTCAACAGGCAAAACACATTTCTTTTATTTAGAAATTAGAATGGCCAATCATAAAACAAAACAAGTCTGCATACCCATCGTTCTTAATACTGTGTATTGTCTCCTTTAGCATCAATGACAGTGTGCAGTCTTTTGTAATAGTTGTCCATGTGGCCCCAAATTCTTGCAGGTGGTATAGCTGACTATTCGTCTTGGCAAAATGTCTCCAGGTCATGCAAAGTCTTTGGTCGACTTGCATGAACCGCACGTTTGTGATCTCCCCAGAGTTGCTCGATGATATTAAGGTCAGGAGACGGTGATGGCCACTCTAGAACCTTCACATTTGTCTGCTGTCACCACTGGAGGGCCAACTTGGCCGTGTGCTTAGGGTCGTTGTCATGCTGGAAAGTCCAAGAGCATCCCATTCACAGCCTTCGTGCAGAAGAATGCAAATTATCTGCCAGTATTTTCTGATAACATGTTGCATTCATCTTGCCACCAATTTTCACTAGACTCCGTGTGCCTTTAGAGCTCCACCCTCACCAAAAAATTAGTGACCCACCACCATGCTTCATAGTGGGGATGGTATTCGTTTCACTATAGACCCTGTTTACCCCTCTCCAAACATAGCACTTATGGTTGTGACCATAAAGCTCTATTTTGGTTTCGTCACTCCAAATGACAGTGTGCCAGAAGCGGTGAGGCGTGTCAAGGTGTTGTCAGGCAAATTGTATCTGGGCTTTTTTTTGTCATTGGCGTAGTACAGACTTCTTTTTTTTTCAAGTATTGTCGTACTGTGCTCCTTGAAACAACCACACCATCTTTTTCCAGAGCAGACTGTATTTCTCCTGAGGTTACCTGTGGGTTTTTCTTTGTATCCCAGACAATTATTCTGGCAGTTGTGGCTTGGTCTATCTGACCTTGTCTTGGTATGAACAGATCCCCAAATTTTCCACTTCTTAATAATGATTGAACAATACTGACTAGCATTTTCAAGACTTTTGATATCTTTTTATATCCTTTTTCATCTTTATAAAGTTCCATCACCATATTACGCTGGACTTTTAACTCCCCATGGCACAGTATTGGCCTGCTCAGTGCATGAGCTCATGTGAGAGCTAACAAACTCATTGCAGCTAGTTGCAATTTAAAAAGCCACAGGTGTGGGAAATTACCCTTTAATTGCCATTTTAACCTGTGTGTGTCACCTGTGTGTCTGTAACAATGCCAAACATTCAAGGGAATATAAACTTTTGATCAGGGCCATTTGGGTGATTTCTGTTATCATTGTGATTTAAAAAGGATCCAAACAACGATGTGGTAATAAATGGCTTCATATGATCACTATCGTTCAATAAAACAAATTTTTTGGCATGATCAGTCACATTTTCAAAATCAATGCCAAAATTTCACAGTTTCTGCCAGGGTATGAAAATGTTTGAGCACAACTGTATGTAGTTGTGAATCTAACTTCTTGTCCAAAGTAACAGTAATATAACTGTGATGTATTGCTTCTTGTCATATTAATTAAAGCTGAATATCACAGTTAATTTTTTCCATGTAAAATATGGTTTGCAGCATTCTGTGTGATATCAAGAGAGTATAGAAACATTGTTACAAGCAGCTTTAGTGAAAGTCTAGTATATTTTACATTCTGTGTGATAATATTATTATGTATAAAGAAAATTTCTGGGAAAAGTTCTAACATGGTAATCAGCAGGAACATTCAGTTGGTTTCCATGGTGACTGCTCCACTTTTAGAACTTTGCCCAACAATTAACTTAAGCTTCCCAACTGGGGAGCCAGGAACGTGAGAATCCCTAATAAAAACTGACCCACATCCGAAATTCTTTTTTTGTATTTTGGGTAATTTCGGATAAGGATTCTCAACCTGTATGACAATTGTGTCAGCACTCACATGCTTTTGGAATCTTCATGTAATCAACAGACATCTGTCATAGTGTCAATACTCACATGCATTTGTTGTGTTATTGTAGGTTAAAGACAATATCATAGTACCAATACTCACATGCATTTGCAGTCTTCATGTAAGCTACAGCTGTGTTTTTATATTCTGAAGCATCAGCAACAGGAGTGCCATATGGTTTTTTACTTTGGTTTATCATCTTATTAGAAGTTGTAAACTCTAAAAAATATAATTCACATTGGATATCTCAGGATCATAATTAGCTGTTAACCCTTTAAGGACCAGGGATTTTCCTGGGCCAAGGACCAGAGCGTTTTTCAATTTTTAATACGCGGTTTTTGAAACATAATTTTCCTCTCTCTCATTTAACGTACCCATACAAGTTATATGTTGTTTTTTAAAGGACAGTTAGAGCTTTCTTTTGATACCCTATACATAAAAATGATTTATATTTTAGTATTAAAAAATACATATAAAAGAGGAAATTTTTGAGGAAAAAAAAGTTTTTCCCCATTATTTTCCCAATAATAAGCTACATAACTAGTGCAACACTAACCCACTTATCCCCCCTAATTAACTAACTAATAAAAAAGAAAAATATTGGTTCCCAAACCCCCCATAACAAAAAAGACAGAAAAAAACTCTGAAGAGTGCGATGTCAGATCAGTAAAAATCATGCAACAGGCATGCAGGGGTTACATTTTATTAAATAAATATATTAAAATTACCTTTATTTATTAAAAAAAACTTTCTAAATTGTAAAAATAAAAAAATCTGTTAAAAAAAAAAAACTAAATGAGGGCCATAAAATGGAAGGAAACTGATCACAGTTAAAAACTGTGATCAGAAATGAAAGGGTTAATTTAATTTTTTTTATTTTTTTTTAACCTCTGTGTATGTAATTAATTTATTTTTATTTACAGGTCACTCTCTGTGCTTCACTATAAGAATGTGAAGCACAGAGAGTGAATTAGAGGCAAAGTCAGTGTGTGAACACACTGACTTTGCCATCTAATTTGCATGTTATCGCGGTGATCACTCAATCACCGCGATCACATGCCCGGAAATACACCGATCGGGTCCAGGAGCTTTGCCTCGGGTGCGAGGCTTAGCCCTGGACCCGTTGCAGACTAGCTGGCGCTGCCCACGGAGCGCACCGCCGGCTAGACTGCATGACGAGTTAACTCGTCATAAGGTCGCTAATGCGGCGGCTCTTATGACGAGTTAACTCGTCATAAGGTCGGGAAGGGGTTAAATAAACTAATCTACACATAAACATCTGAACATCTAGAATGTAAGCTTCTGAAAATGTGGTATGTATATTGGCGATTGCACTTTTTTATGAAACTGCAGTGCAGGAAAGGGACCTCCATCAAACTGTGTTTGGCAGAGGTTCCCCATCACAAATCAGGCGCTTTCACAACCTATATCTATGAATTCAGCATAGATAGTGCAGACTCCCGTGAGTCTGCTTTATACATTGGCGCAAACACAGATTGAGCCAGTATTTGGAGCAGACGGCATGTGTGCTGCATTTATACATGCACCCCCAATGTCTCCTGTTAAAATGCTTATTTACCGCTTAATGTACAGAAGTGTGACTGCACTTACTGCATTTGGGTCATACCAAACCAGATGATGATCATCCAGGTGGAAAACATATAGTTTACCCACAGGTCAACTGATTACGGTTCTTTATTACATAACTAAGTATATTACGAATATATTGTATAAAAATTCACTAACTTCATAAATATAGATTTACTAAATTATAGGAAATTCTATATATTATATATTCTATGATCTTGAAAAGTTGGTAATCTAGGAGCCATAGACTTTTCACATGAACATTTCCTTTGTAGGTATTAATTATAAACAGTATTTAACAATTAAATATAAAGAAAAATATAGGAAAATCATGTAAGGTACTTTCCTAAACTCTTCTATATTAGATGGATAAAACAAAATAAATAAAGAGTTAAGAGCTGAAAAATCACTGATGCCACAACGAATTCAAATTAAGTATCCTAATTGATATATGATAGGCTGAGATATACATATACATTATTCAGAAAATCAGAGGCCTTAACTTTTGGTTGGCTAAAGAAATCAAGCATAAAAAAATCTTAACCTCAACCTCAATCTTTTAATTCTTTGCACATGGGACCTTTAGAAATGCAAGTTTTAGCCAGTTTTTTCCAGGGTATGTTTTTTTTTGTTTTGTACAATTGTCTCCTACAAGAAGAGCTCAGCTGGCCAAGGCTAATGTAAAGTTAAATCTTTAAATAGTGAAGAAATGTTCATCTCATCTGCACCTCACTTTTAGTGAATAGCTCTCCATATGTTCATATACAAATGATATTTATTGCAATATTACATGGCTAAAAAAAAACATTACTTCTAACCTGAGTTTGTATTGCTTCGACACTGATTATTAGGGATCTTCTTTGCAGCCCCAGCAGAACCTGGTCTTTGATGATCTGCTGACCTTAAGAAATAATATACAAACATATTAAGATAATTATTATACAAACTCCTTTGCTCAGAAAGCGTACATAAAATGAATTAATTGGGGGTAGATTTAATGGCCCCATTATTACAAAAAGTGGTATTAGCGGGGCATTAACAGGCGTTGATGATTCAGTGCCCGCCACTAACATCATTAATTAACGAGTGCAGTTACAATCCTTGATTACCACAGCAGTTAAACATTGAAACACCATTCTGTGTGGTAATTACAACATAAATAGTGATTCAGTGACAGCTGGTAAAAATTAGAAGGGAAAATAATCTTTAATTTTTGTCCATCAAGTTAACCCCCCCAAAAAGCGCAATGCAGCCGCGTTGCTGGAGTCTTCATAGAGAAATAAGTATTCCCTTACAGGGTAATAGTGATTCTCACTACTCACCCTAATTTTTACAGATTTTGGGCCATTTTTTATTCTCTCCCCCTACATGGGCAAGATAGTGCGGGGTGGGGGTTAGAGAATATATTTTATATGTTATTTATGCATTTATTGTGCCTGGGGCATTTGATCAACCCTTGTCATAAGGGGGAAGGTTATGGCTATTACTTTTATTTCATTTGGGCCTTGGGACATACATAGCACCGGCCTCAAGTCCCGGGGGTAGGTAGGGCATTATTTTAATTATATTAGGATGCTTGAGACCTAGTAACATCACATTTTTCTGAGCCTCCATTTTCCTTTGAGACACGTAATCTTTCTGAAAGCTGCTTCAAGTTTCTCATTGTGAATCTCATGAATAATTTTGATCTTATTTTCACAGTTTGCTGTGTTCATTATCTCTCTCCATACAGACATGAATGCTTTCATTGATTTCTGACAAACATTTAGTGACATAATGTATTCAGGTCTTCCACAAAACGTCCAAAATGGGCACAATTTTTTCTGCTGTCACAGACGTGATACTAATGGGAGAAAACAACATTATCTCCCTCTGCACTATGATTGATTTATTTGATTTTCTTTATTGAAATACTGCCAGGGGATGTCCGGAATAATAACTGGAGTAGGACTGATATGTTGGTGTTTTTTCATGAATTTACGAAATGTGCTTACTACATTATATAGTTTCCTCTTATTTACAGCAGTGATGCCTCTCATATAAGTTATCAGCTCGGATAATGTCGCTAAATACATGTATAAAGACATTCAGTAAGACAGGACTATTACACTTACCATTATTAACAAGCATGAAGACAAATCAACCAGAGACCGTGAGAGAATAAATGTCATTCATTACTGGAATTCCAGGGCCTATAACTATTAGAGTTACATAACTATTATAGTTATATGCTCCTATTATATTCTGTTTGAATAAACAATGGTACAATTTTGTGTACAGGAGGAAAATGTTAAAATAGACTAATTAGTTGGTGGGGCATAGGTACTTATTATTGTTCTGGGACCTGTATACTATTTAATATTTTTGTGTATTCTGACCACATGCCTAAAATTGTTTAGGTCCCCTTTCGATGCCAAAACAGCCCTGACCCGCCAAGGCATGGATGCCACTAGACCTTTGAAGATGTGCTATATTGTCTGGCCCCAAGACAAAGCAGATTCTTTTAAGTCCATGGAATGGACTTGTTTGCCCAGCACATTCCACAGATGCTCAATTGGATCGTTGTTGTGTTCCTCAAACCATTCCTGAACCATGTTGTTTTGTGGCAGGGTACATTATCCTACTGAAAGAACCAATGCCATCAGGAAATTTCCATGAAAAGTTGTACATGGACTGCCACAATGCTTAGGTAGGCGGTACGTGTCAAATTTATAAAGACACGGAGCCTCCTATTTGTGCAATCTCTTTCTTTAATCTCTCCTCAGCAGCAAGAAAAATTAACATAACAGAACATCTAAAAATAAACAGCCAATCGGAGCATACATACGACTCCTGACCCTCCCCCTATAAAAGCCCTGAACTTCTTTTATGAGAATAATTTAATGTTATTTATGTGCTGTATGTAATTTGCTATGTTAAGGTTGAGCCTTTTGAAGGCGGTAGTGTCTTCAGGCTCTTTGTTTGTGTCTTTGTAAACCCCTTCAAAGACAGGAGCCTCTGGATATTAAACTGGCTGTGAGGCTTTAGGCAGTGGTTGGAGCTTCCGCTCGGCTGATTTACTATTTGCTTTCGTATGACTTTCGTATGACTTTCGTTTTAATGCGTCTTCATTTTTGTCTACCTTCGTCGTTACTTTCGGTTTTACAGTTTTCGGTTTACGATCCCTAGAGGCGAAGCTCCTTAGTGCCTCGTGGTTGATATCCGTTTTTCGGATGCTTTCAGTTGCTACTAGTGTGGTGACCACTCTCGGCTCTCCGATTGGACGAAACGGACGCCATTTTAGGAATGGGTTAAACAAGGGTTAAACAAGGTGAAATGTTCTTTTAAGAGAATCGTACAGTTATTATTACTTAGATACATTGCAGACAAATTCTAATGCAACTTATTCAAATGGTGTTGAATGTATACATTGAGAAACACCTAGATATTCTATTTCTGTGGTCTACTTTGAGAACTTTTGTGGTTCTTTAAATGGTTTACAGAGTCTGGTCCCAGAGCTGCCACATAACATGATCATTTATATAGCTCTCTCCCACTTTAGGAAAGTGCATCTTCCAGCAGGAAGGACGCTGGTAGCTTATCATATGATACATTGTTATCATGGATTAACTGGATAGTAGACATCAGTCTGTAAATAAGTTATTGCTCCTTATGGAAATTTCTTTGGAAAACAAGTAGTAGAAATTCAAACAGGTCCATTTAATAGTTCAGGGAAAGATATACATGTAATAGAGCTAGCCTAATCTATTTCTGAGATGTGATCTCTGTGTATCACTGCTAAACATAGTATATCAGTTGTGTCAGGAATGTATCAGTGTGTATCCTCGAATCAGGCCTGCGTTTTGCTGGCATGTCGTGGTGACTGAGGCTAGGCCTAGAGGAAGATTTGCTGTTTGAGGACTGATATGGCACTGACAAGCAGTTTGGGTACAAAGGTGGCACTGACAAGATGTTTGGGGTCAAAGATGGAAACTTACAAGGTTGGAGACAGAGATGGAATTGGAAAGCGGCTTGGGGACAGAGAGTGCATGTTTTAAAATGTGGAAAAAATAAATGTCTCTTTTTTTATTTACTTAAAAAATTGTGGGGGGATGCCAAACATAGATTCCGCCCTGGGTGCCAAATACTCTAGGTATGTCCATGATCCTGTGCTATCTTCTGGCTACATTGGCTATAAATGACGAAGTGAAGTTTACAAGTTTCATGTAGCGTTGCTCCTCCAATACAGCGTGCCCAGAGGAGAATGACGGAAGAGAGAAAAAAAATCTCTTCCGTCGCTCTGAAACCGCTACTTGACTGCCCCTAGAGGCAGTTAAGTATATTACAGTTTGAAAGAGAAAATGAATTAAATAAATAAATGGAAAAAAGTTAACCCATGATCTACTAAACCTAGATCTAGGGTTAAAGTCATAATTAGGGTCATAATTAGGGTTATGGGGGATTCCAATGATTACAAGTGTTAGATTAAGGGGTGGGGGTAGATTCAGGGTTAGGGTAAATTTAGAGTTGGGGTAAATTTATGGTTGGGGTTAAAAAGTCACTGTAGAAGAAAATGGTTAGAAAACAAAAAAAAACACTAATATTGTTTATTGCCCTATTACTTGAAATAAAACATAGACAAATAAGGAAACATTTTTATTACTAAACGCAGGACAAATATTAGAAATATATAGATAGACGGGGGCTTTTTTACCATTTGTAATTGTGTAAAAAAAATCAAGTCAAAGTTAGAAAAAGTGTTTTTTATGGCATATTTTCATCATATTTTATATATTTTTTAATAGTAAATGATATCATATGATGAAAATAATAGTATCAAATGAAAGCCCTATCCGTCCTTTAAAAAATGATATATAATTTGTGTGGGTGGACTGAACACAAAGAAAGAAATTCACAGTTCAGTAAACGTATGACAAAAATAATGGAATTCTGGTCTTCAAGGCACATCAAATGCAGCATAGCACTCGGTCACTAAGGGGTTTAATAACGTGCCGTCTTCTGTCCTTGTCAGGACATTTGAGACCATTTTTCCAACTTTTATATACAAAACAATAGTAGAAAATAATTAGATTCCAATGAGTGCCATTAGTCTCATTATAACATTTAACATCATGTGAAAGTGTTTTTCCGTCGTTTTGATATCTATGGAAACATTATAACTACAACTAAAACATACCCTCTGGACAACATACCAGCTATTAATTTATAAGGACACGGAGGGTCCTATTATGCATATCTCGTTCTTTATTTCCCTCAGCAGCAAAGAAGAGAATGAAATAAAAATTAACCAATCATAACATGTATAAACTTCCCTCCCTTCTCCTATATATATAACAATGTAACAATAACACTTCTTCTTTCTTTGCTGCTCCCTCAGAGTTAAGTACATTCCATCTTATTAAATATCACTGTTTAATTGATTGGTTTACATTATTTTGAATTAGTGCTTGTTTTTTACTTGCATTCTTAATTGTATTGCACTATTGATCCTGTCCTTAACAGTTTTGTTTGTTTTCTATGTGCTTTTTTTCCTACATGCTCTTTCCCCCTTTTTACTACATGGGGTCGGTTGTGTCCCCCTCCCTTCCTACCGCAACCTTAGTTTCATTCTCCGTTTCTACTTGCTTATTTATTGTTGTTTAACCTCTGCCATTTTTTGCTCTCTTTTGCCATATTCGGCCATCGCATCCGAGCATATACCTCCAAAACTTTTACATCGGGCATGGTCCGTCCTGCCAAAGATAAAGTGGTTGCACCACTAAAGAGGCAAAGTCGGCTCACACTAGGAAGAAGGCAAAAGCCTCCAGAGAACTTTCAGACTCAGATTCTGAACAAGAGGAGGTTTCTGATGATTCCGATTATCATGAACCCTTGAACTCGTCTGACGACGATTATGATTTTGAGGATGTTACACCCTCTAAGCCTGACATTTATGATCCACTAGTGGATGATTCCGTATTGACAGATCCACAGGGCGAACCTATGTTCGACCCTGATGCCCTTCACTACCCCTGCTCCGCCGAATGGTTCCCTTTGGACCATATCGGTAAGTACCTGGCCCTCAGAGTATGTAAGCCTTTAGATTGACCAGATATAAACTCAGGGCTGAATGTCCCAGGCCCACAGTTCCTGACATGGTCTGTGAGACACCAGAGGTCAATCCTAAGATAGCCCAGTTCTTGGGCAAGTCAGGGTGGAAATCCAAAAAGGGCTTTGATTTTTCTCTCAAGCACTGTCAGGAGAAAGTGCTTGACATACTCGGTCCATGCACTCATATGTTCACGATGATTGAGTCTGCAATATCTGGCAACTCTACCCTTGATATACACATCATGAAAGGCTGGATGCAGAGAACCATTTGTTTGATAGGCAACGCTAATACAGCTATAGCAAGCGAAAGGCGTAAAGCAATATTGGTAAAAATTGAGACAAAGTTGGTGAACATGGCTGTATCTGAGCCTGGTCCTCAGGCAAAAGGCTACCTATTTGGTGATGATTTCGTCAAGGAGCTCTTTTGTTTCCACATTTTCTGCCCTTGACAAGGCCCAGACCAACCTCAAATGAGTTTTCAGCCCAAAGGTTTTCGGAGGGGCCGGAAGAAACAGAGGCCATTTGGCTGGCCGTAACTTCAGGGGCCCATTCCGCGGCTCCCAAGGCTTCACTACCTAAAGGTCATTCTTTCACGACAACAGACCTACTACCTCAAGCGTCTTTCCCCAATGTGGTCACCCCTGGCAGAACCGTGGAGCTCGTGGCTCATACCAATCTAGACACCCATATGATGAATGCCGATCTAACAAACTGTCATGCCTACCTGGATCAGAGTCCCTATCTGATGCAATCATGCCCCAAACAACATCCACAATGGTGGATACGATACACGCCTCAACCAAGATGGTGGACTCAATCTCCACCAAATGCCTCCTCCAAGATGGCAACTCTCAGTCACAGCCCTATCAAACTCCAGACACTCCCATATGGGCTTAACAAAACAATCATTCCAGACACCACAGTGGGAAAACAGGACCACACCTCCTTCTCCTCCTATTGGTGCATGGTCATCAAGGGGGCGTGGCCTCACAGTCACTCCAAATCCATGGCAACAGGATAACCTGTGCTGAATCCCCCACTAATTTAAGTAGAACACAACCTATATAAACCCTCTCTGCAAAACCATCATTGCTTCCTGATTAATGAAGTTGCCAGTACTCAAGTACTCCTTGCTACTGTGCCTTATCCTCTGTTTATCTGATAACCTGTGTTTTTGACCCCTGCTTAGATACTGACTACGAGTTTGCCGCTGACCCCGACCTCTGCTCCGCCTGACCAAGCCTCCTGCCTCCTCCCTGTGTACCTCACCTTTGGATTATTTTTGGTTACCCTCGTGCACTCACTCACCCATCTGCTCACTGTCCCTATCTTCAGTGAGTGAGTGGGTGTTTCAAATTGCACATGTGTGCGGACTATCTCCTGCAGCTGGACTCCTCCATACGGTAAGAGATCCTCGCCTGACACACACCTTTCTTCCCATTCAAGTGTAGGGGGCAGGTTACAAATTTTTTAGGAGACCTGAGCAAAATTGACCACAGACCCCTGGGTTCTGCCAGCTGTTTCGATTTAGTTTTGTTCTACGATGAGATGGTGCCGATAGATTACAAAGCAGCGGAGGAACTGCCTTTGTGGCTCCATCAACGGCAAGGCCATTTTCAGTAAGACGCCGACCTGATCATAGAGTCGGATTTCAGGATGGGGCATTCACTGTGGGTCTACCTCTATGGGAGGGAAATGGTCTCACGGTGAAACACACCTCCACATCAACTACCTGGAACTCCTGGCTGGAGGTTTTGCTGTCTGCAGTTTCGTCTGAAATTTGCAAAATTGTTCGGTTTTGTTACTGATGGACAAAGTATCAGTGGTTCGATACATCACTCATTTGGGCGGCAAAAAATGCGTAGCACACAACATTTCAGTTTGAGCGTAACGCATACTAGCCCTATCCAACGCCATTGAAGACTGGAACTCTCGCTATCTCCAAGTTTCTGGGGATTGGCGACTACCTCATCTAGCCTCCCAAGCTCTTCTGGCATTTTGGGGCCCGCTAGACATGGAGCTATTTGCATCTCACCTCAACACTCAGCTTTCTTAATTTTTCAGCTGGAGACCGGACCCAGAGGCTCTAGAGGTCAACACATTCCAGCAATTATGGCCCCTGGGCAGGCATTATGCCTTTCCCCAGCTCTGTCTGATACAGCGGACTCTGATACACCTTGGTTCCACCACACTGATGGAACTATCCACGGATATGCCCAAACTTCTACCACTGTATCCAGACCTAATAACATCCTCTCATTCAGGACGGCTCATTGTCTCTTCTAGCTTGGTCGCTCTCAGGGGATCCTGGTTTATCCAGAACGTTCCACCAGCAACTCTTGCTCTCTTGGAAGGAGCTTGGGCCCCAGGTACTACACGAGCCTATGCTCAAGCCTGGAACAAATGGGCTGATTCGTGCATGGGACGGAACATGGATCCCATTTCGGCACCTGTGACTGTTTCTGACTTGCATGTTTGAAACAGGTCAAGCTTACAGGACGATCAACGTATACCAGTCCACCATTTCAGCTAGTCATTTCGGATTCAATGGCAATTCAGCAGGAAAGCAACCTCTTATCTGTCTGCTTTTTAAGGGTATTGAATTGGCATGACCCCCGCAACCACGTTACTGATCTATTTGGGATGTGAATATTGTTCTATGACTTTTTGAGTCCTGGCCTGCAAATTCTGATAATTCTTATCATTACACCATCTCTCAGTGAAAAGGTGTTTCTGATGTTCGGGCCTTAGATATTTCACCCCATTCCTTTACTCCAGAAGGTGTATCTTTTGACATTTCCAGTCGACCCAAGACGTCAATTAAATCTGTTTTTTACCCTCACTTTCCTCACAATACCAATTTGTGCCTGTCCTTTCAGGAATATGAGGCTATGACTGCGAGTTTTCTGATTTTTTCCTATCCCGAGTTGTTCCTAGCTGTTCGCAGACCACATCTCCCAGTTACTACTACTTTGTTAGCTAGATTGGTTATATGGGATCTTAAGGAAGCAGGAGGTGATGTTTCAATATTTGGTCCCCACGCTGTTAGAGGGGCTATGGCTTCCAAGGCAACCTTATTTGGATGTAGGTTGAAGGATCTTCTTAAAGCTGCTGACTGGTCACGTGAATCAACTTTCCATGAATTTTATTTTAGGCCTGATCCTCATTTTACTGCTAATGTGATTTCTATGCTTTGAACTTGCATAATAGGAGCTTCCGTGTTTTTATAAATTCCTAGATTTTACTATTATTATGACGTAAAGTCATGATTTATAAAGACACGGAGGCAAGTATTATTCCCACCTGGGTTTATATTTTGGAGTATATGTTTTACCTTTTTCCCCACCATGTTTATGAATTGTGATATTATGATCTGATAATTGTGATATCTGATCTGTCTTATTGTATTTCTTTTCTTGCTTATGCACGTTTATTGATAGTTTACATCTTTGATATAGTATGTTTTTTTATATCATACAGTGAATGATCCCTTATTGATTACCACCATGTTTTCTTCTCTTTTCTTTTTAGCGTGATAACTGGGTTTATCCATGTTATGATTGGTTCATCTTTATTTCATTCTCTTCTTTGCTGCTGAGGGAAATAAAGAAAGAGATATGCATAATACTTGCCTCCGTGTCTTTATAAATTATGACTTTACGTCATAATAATAAAGTCTAGGAATTTAGAGCAGAATCAAAATACATTAGAAAAACCAGATCCTGCATATCTGATTATTTACTAATATAGAATATCCCCAATTACCAATCCAACCACTGATGAAACCTTCTTATGATGGAAAAGCGTTGGGCTTGTAAACATTTCCATCTTGCTTGATGCCACAACATTTCAGTTAACATATTCCACGTTGTTGTTGTATTGTACTTTTCTGTGGAATATATTTTCACGTTCATGGATCTATTTATATTTATCTGTTGTAATTTATATTAAATATACCATTTTATATATATACTCTTTTGTATATGTGTGTTGCTGTTTCCTGTAAGTCCTGTTTCTGTCTCTTCAATCCTCTTCCAATTAACCTTGTATATAAACTGGAATTCAATGTTCAGTGTCAGAATGTCCTGCTCTTTTTAACTTAACAATTGATGGTACTGATTCAAAAGAGGAGTGAGTAGAAGTTGTGCATGTAATTATGCTGCATTGGTGAGAAAAGGCACAAGAAAGCATCTATTGGAATATTGCAGCGGTAAAATAGTGCCAAGGTACTAACACTGGTTGGAAAATACAAACACATAGAAACATAGAATGTGTCGGCAGATAAGAACCATTCGGTCCATCTAGTCTGCCCAATTTTTTATTTTTTTTGAGTACTTTTATTAGTCCCCCTTTCCCGGTCTTATAGCTAGGATAGCCTTGTGTCTATCCCACGCATGCTTAAAATCCTCCTCACCACTTAGGGTATAATATAAAAAAAACTCCTGCACTTCAAAGTGTCAGGAGAGGAATAAAAAGGCGTAATCAGTGTTTGCGCCTTTTTATAACTCCCAACACTTGTCAGTGCTCGAGCCAACTCCAAACAGGGTTTTATGCACCTCACTTTTTATACATTGGCTGTGCTACCATAATGAGCACAGGCTCAACCAGGAAGGACTTTTCCACGAGGAGTGCTGCAGACTCCCAAAATTTGCCGGATGTCTGCTATATTCATAGATGCACACTTTGATAGCGCCACTATTTGGAGCTATCTGCATGTGCGCCATGGTTATACATAACCTCCTTAGTTTCTAATGATTCATTTCATATGAAAAATATTTCAAAAGTGACAAATCCATCTAACCGTTTATAAACACAAACATCCAACCAGAACAAAGGTATTTGTAGAAGAAATACTATCCACTTACAGTATCTCACAAAAGTGAGTACACCCCTCACATTTTTGTAAATATTTTCTTATATCTTTTCATGTGACAACGCTGAAGAAATGACACTATGCTACAATGTAAAGTAGTAAGAGTACAGCCTGTATAACAGTGTAAATTTGCTGTCCCCTCAAAATAACTCAACACACAGCCATTAATGTCTAAACCATTGGCAACAAAAGTGAGTACACCCCTATGCTGAAATGTCCAAATTGGGCCCAGTTAGCCATTTTTCCTCTCTAGTGTCATGTGACTTGTTAGTGTTACAAGGTCTCAGGTGTGAATGGGGAGCAGGTGTGTTAAATTTGGTGTTATTGCTCTCACACTCTCTAATACTGGTCACTGGAAGTTCCTCATGGCAAAGAACTCTCTGAGGATCTGAAAAAAAGAATTGTTGCTCTACATAAAGATGGCCTAGGCTGTAAGAAGATTGCCAAGACCCTGAAACTGAACTGCAGCACGGTGGGCAAGACCATACAACGGTTTCACAGGACAGGTTCCACTCCGAGTGCTGCCAGCATTGCAGAGGTTGAAGGGGTGGGGGGTCAGCCTGTCAGTGCTCAGACTATACGCCGCACACTGCAAATTGTTCTGCATGACTGTTGTCCCAGAAGGAAGCCTCTTGTAAAGATGATGCACAAGAAAACAGTTTGCTGAAGATAAGCAGACTAAGCACATGGATTACCTGAACCATGTCCTGTGGCCCAGTGAGACCAAGATAAACTTATTTGGTTCAGATGGTCAAGCGTGTGTGGCGACAACCAGGTGAGGAGTACAAAGACAAGTTTTTCTTGTCTGCAGTCAAGCATGGTGGTGGGGAGTGTCATGGTCTGGGCCTGCATGAGTGCTGCCAGCACTGGGGAGCTACAGTTCATTGAGGGAACCATGAATGCCAACATGTACTGTAACATACTGAAGAAGAGCATGAGCCCCTCCCTTCGGAGACTGGGCCGCAGGGCAGTATTCCAACATGATAACGACCCCAAACACACGTCCGAGATGACCACTGCCTTGCTAAAGAAGCTGAAGGTAAAGATGATTAACTGGCCAAGCATGCCTCCAGACCTAAACCCTATTGAGCATCTGTGGGGCATCCTAAAACGGAAGGTAAGGGAGCGCAAGGTCTCTAACATTCACCAGCTCCATGATGTTGTCATGAAGGAGTGGAAGAGGACTCCAGTGGCAACCTGTGAAGCTCACATGGTTCAATATGGACACTTTGGCCCAATTTGGACATTTCCACTTAGGGATGTACTCACTTTTGTTGCCAACGGTTTAGACATTAATGACTGTGTGTTGAGTTATTTTGAGGGGACAGCAAATTTACACTGTTACTACTTTACATTGTAGCAGAGTGTAATTTCTTCAGTGTTGTCACATAAAAAGATATAATAAAATATTTACAAAAATGTGAGGGTGTACTCACTTTTGTGAGATACTGTATGTCTACTTAAAGAAAATAAGAGATTTTTTGTAACCATTTTAAAGAGGGACGATGCAAAATCCATGAGTCTGCAATTCAACATAGCTGAATTTGGACCCATTTTGGTCGATTTTCCCCAAAGTTTCGGTTCAGGGGAACTTGGCCTGGAAATTAATAAAATTCCACTTATTCATAGTGCCCCTGAATAGATCCAAATTTGGGAGATTATTTACGAATACAGGGATTTCAATTCTCCAAATAAGATTTTGAGATTTGAACATTTTAGGCCCAAAAAGTTCAGTAAAAATTATTTTAAAGTGGTTAATTGACATGGAAATTTCTGAACTTTTGCCGTAATAGCATATTTTATAAAAGAAACTAATGATAGGAATATTTTAAAAAATAAAAATAAAACATAGAAATGGTGCAGTTCCCCATCAATCAACCTGTCATTTATTAAGCAACACATGTATCTCATACTCCAATTATTAACCCCCAATAAAAGTTAGGGAATTCCCATGCATAAATATGTGTAAACCTTAACCTATATTATTTTACACTCCAACATAACAGGTCTTGTGAATAACAATACCGGTGATGTCATGTCAGCTACAGTTTGACGTCATATCATCAACACCTGTTAAGATATATGTAGTCCCCCGCCTTCACGTCACGTGTATCACAGTGTGATTTCATGTCCACAGTGTGATTTCATGCCTAATTAGCATAATTTAAAGGGCCATAACCAAAATGATGCCAATTCATCTGGAATGTGTAGCTCCGATTTTCTGAAAATCAGAGCTAAATGAATCAACTCCCTAGAGTCTGAGAGTTTAGCAAAACAGGAGCATTAGCCAAATGCTAAAGCTCTATTTTTATCTCACTTTTTATATTATCCTTAGATGTGGCCTCAGTCAGGGCGGGTAACGTAAGTGGAACAAAATATACAGAGAGTATTACAAGAACTCCATTCTGTGGACAGAACCTTTGGGTGCACGTACATGGCTCAGTTATAAATCTGGTGCAGTTAAATGTTATGTTAACACTAAGAAAATAAATAAATTTGAAGATCAATAAACAAATATTATGTAATATTATGTAATCATAAAAAACACACCCACTGCATATATTGCTGCAAATATTAAAGGAAGCGACAGCATATATATGGATATATAAATGGATATATACGGATACTTTTGTCTGTGTTTCTACTGAGCGTTTAAAAACATTTTGTTCAGTTAGAAGTAATATAACAGAGACATTCTTATTTCCTTTTCAGAACTGATGTTTTGCTACAGATATTTTAGCTCAACTGAACCACCTAGTGTTTCCTGTTTTTGTTGCACAATGCTGGTTTATATTATAGGCTCATGTCCTTTTGAATTAAATACTGAGTAATAACGAAGCAGGAATATCATAGTGATGGGAATAGATAAATGTAAGAATTTTTGTTTCAGTAAATGCCCTGCATCGTACCATACTTACCACATGTGGTAGTGTATTCTCACATGGTTGGCTTGACATTAAATATGGTTTTACGATTATGGTCCACTGTCCACACAGAGCATATTTTTAATGCATGCTTAGCTTTAAGTGCCATCCAAACATTGGAATATACCACAGAAAACCCAGTGCCATTCAAATCCCATCCACTCTTATACAGAATGTGTCACCACTGGACACTTCCTGCAACAAAGCACCACTGAAATACACCACACCCAATTATGGCATACAAACAGACATTGCTCCATTGCCCATGTTCCACCTAAACATTCTCCCTAATGTGACGTGTAAATATTTACCTCATCAAAATGTACCATAATCTCACCTACTACATTGTAATGCACCAACATAACGACTACCAGGTAACTGGAGCATCACCCATGCCACCTTTGCATTGAATTCTGCAATCTGCACCCTCCCAAAACCCAAAATGTGCAGATAAAGACTCTCCCTGCCAATGTGCAATACAGACAGAATCTTCATTGTAATGTGCATCAAACCCTCTCACACAGGAGTAAACACACCTTTATAATAGCAGTATCCAGGGCCGGCCCAAGACATTGTGCTGCCTGGGGCAAAAAATTAAATCGTCCATGCTGCCCGACACGGCAGTCTATTATGACGGACAGCTGGTACCCGGCTTCATCACAGAAGTCCCGGCGGTCGTGCCGGCCGGCAGCAGGGGAGTCTGCGCTCATCGCGCAGACATCCCCTGCTGTTAGAGAGGGGGATCCAGGTCCCCTGCAGCTCTGCTGGGGACCTGGATCGCTGTTTTATAATCTGACCTCAATTTGAGGTCAGATTATAAGAAGACCTCGATTATAAGACGAGGGGTAATTTTCAGATTTTTTTTTCTGAAAAAAACCTTGTCTTATAATCGAGCAAATACGGTATATTAATTTTTTGGGAAATTGCACAGCCTATTTTCATATAATGTTTGTTTTACCATTTGCTTCTTTTCACTTTGTGGGTAAGCTCTTAACAAAAAATATTTTATTTCTATATGCCCACTAAAGCACTTCTTATATACATATAATAAAATATTTTTTTCAAAGAGCTCACTCATAAGGTGAAAAGAAAGTAATGGTAAAACATTATTATGATAATACCCTGTGCAATTCCCTAAAACATAATGTGACCAGTGACCTATAACAAAATCCAGATAGAATAGGCAGTGTCAGAGGAGTTAACCCCTGGATTGCTTGACATATATAGGAAGTCAGATGTGTTAACCCCTTGGGTGGCTAGACAGATATAGGCAGTGTCAGAGGAGTTGACCCCTTGGGAGGCTAGACAGATATATGCAGTGTCAGAGGAGTTAACTCCTTGGGGGGCTAGACAGATATAGGCATATTATTCACTCACTCACTCACACACATACACAGATAGTCTGTCACTCACACATACACACACTCACTCACTCACACTGACACACACACACGCTCACTGACACACACTCACTCATACTGACACACACACGCTCTCTCATTTACACTGACACACACAGTCTCACTAACTCACACTGACATACACACACACACACACACACTGCTGTACAGTTAACCACAAACAGTGCAGAAGTGTTAATTATTTTACCATTTAACTATTTATAAGCATTGTTCGGTTGACCTTACAGCAATGTAACAAATTCAGTCAAATAGATTTTTCAGAATATTCAACCCAAACTAATAAATACCTGATAACATTGCTTTTAAAAAGTCTCTAACCAATTATCTTTCTAGAATATTGAGCTTGAAATGAAACCAAAAGGTGAGGCTCAGTCATTAGAAATCTCTTAGCGCTACTAATTTTCATTGGGCAAATTTAGCATTGCACCATTTCCCCTCTCCTGCACAGCAGAATGCTAACAAGCTCAAAAGAGAAACCTTGACAGCCATTTTTTAAACAGCCACCACCTCAGGCTGCAGAGTGTTTAGATGTCTGTTTGTCTTTCTGTTTATCTGTTCATTTTTTCTTTCCACTGTGTATCACTAATTCACCAGTCAGAAGCTGGAGTTTAATTCAGGAAAGAAAAATTGAGGCAACTCCAAAATGGCCTCCATAAAACTTCAAACTACAAATACAACTGCATTTCTTTTTAAATGAAACAGGATTAATATCATCATGATGGTAACATCAACTTAAAGGGACAGTCCAGTTCCCAAATTCACTTTGGTGCAAGATGAAGATTACTGCTTGTATATACTTTTTGCCAGTGTGATTTGATGCATTATCATGTATAAATCACATTTTTTATATTTTACTCAAGCCCTCCCCAGTGATTACTCTGCATGCTTACTGCAGGTGCAGTGGCACTGATTATAAAGACACTGAGGATATAACATTTTGTTTCATTTAGTCACTTCCTGTGCTCTTTGAATTAAATACATTGTGTGGACTATGATAGACTTGCTCTTGTACACAGTAGAATTTCTTAACAGTGCAACACATTGTCTGATGACATCACTACAGAAACAGGATATTCCATTAATTTGAATGAAATTATTCTCATTGGTTTCTGCAGCAAAAAAAAGGAAATTACTTTTACTCAGCTAGTGTGGGCAGTCCTAGCTTCTTGCAAACTACTGTAATTTTACAATTTCATCTAGCTGTAAGTATTTTATCTTTTAAGCAATGGTACATTAATATGCATTAATACTTGAAAGATGCATTTTGGACACCTTACAGTCCATTTAACTTAAAAGAGCTATTCCCCATAGGCCCCTACCAATAACTTTTTGAGATTTTTCAGTTTGGACTAGCGAACCAGTAACACATATTCAATGGAAAGAAAGGATGGCCATGTGAAGCTTGATAGAAATACAGACAGACAGACATCTTTACTGATTTATCTTTATGGTTGTATTAATTTCAAACTGTCACGGTTATTCTGGGTTTGTGGCTGTTTTTGTCTTCAGCCTCTAGTGGCCGCTTTTGTGGTGTTCCCATTCTACTCCTGTTGTCAGCTGCCTCGTTATCCTCAGCCCTTCCCTATTTAAACCTGCAGCTTATGGCAATCAGTGCCTTTGCATTGCTTTGGTTGCAGCCTGTGATAGTGCCTTGTTTCTAGTTCTAGCATTTATATATTGATTATTGATTTCCCGGTTCTGACTCCTGCTTGATTTTGACTCTGCTGTTTTCTGCCTGCCTCGACCATTTTGCCTGTCTAGTGACCTTGCCTTCTGAATTCCTACGTTGTACCTTTTTCCTGTTTCGTGTATGACCTGGCCTGCTGACTATCCTTCTCGTCCAGTACTCCCTGTGTATCTCTGCTTCAGTGTGCGGTTGCAGTCAGTGTACAAGTCCTGGGTGGTCATTTACCTGAGGCTCAACCATAGGGTATAATACCATTCAGGTGAATAACACTGTTCTGTTTCCAAACCTGTTGCAGTAGCTACTTGTCCTGTCTTTGTTCCAGTCTCAGTTACTTGTCCTGCCTCAGTCCCAGTCTCAGCTACCAGTCTTGTCTCAGTTCCAGTCTCTGCTATCAGTCTTGTCTCAGTTCCAGTCTCTGCTACCAGTCTTGTCTCAGTTCCAGTCTCTGCTACCAGTCCTGCCTTAGTTCCAGTCTGTTACCTGTCCTGTCTCAGTCCCGGTCACAGCTACCAGTCCTTCCCAGTTATGCATCGTGGGGTGCAGACAGACCCCACACCCTGCCCTGCAACGAGACTCTTCCCTGGCCTGTTATCCCAGGTTGTGACAGAAAACAGCGGAGTCAAAATCAAGCAGGAGTCAGAACCAGGAAATCAATAATCAATATATAAATGCTAGAACTAGAAACAAGGCACTATCACAGGCTGCAACCAAAGCAATGCAAAGGCACTGATTGCCATAAGCTGCAGGTTTAAATAGGGAAGGGCTGACGATAACGAGGCAGCTGACAACAGGAGTAGAATGGGAACACCACAATAGTGGCCACTAGAGGCTGAAGACAAAAACAGCCACAAACCCAGAATAACTGTGACACAAACTTCCTACAAAGTTCAAACTGAATTCTAAAACTGTCTATCTGTAATGGTTTTGTTAATTTGTTTACAGTGAGTGTCACTTTAACTGAATCAATTTATCAAATTACAGAAACCAAACCATGGCAGGCTGTGTAATGTTTACAAGATCATTGTTTCACAACTTCTGGTTACTATTGGCTTAAACATGGTTGGGATCACTTTATTAGAACCTTGTATTGTCTACAAAATTGTCATTAAAGGAACAGTCCAGTCCCCAAACTCACTTTGGTGCAAGTGTAAGACTACTGCCTGAATGGTGCACAGGCTTTTTTTACTTTGGGATTTTATGAAGGCATTCTGCATCAATCCCATTTTTAATATTCGACTCAAGCCCTCCCCTGCATCCTATCCTACAGGTACCGCTGCACTGACTGTGCATAGGCACTGAGCATGTATCAGTTTTGTTTTGTTTTTTCATTTAGTCATTTCCTCAGCTGCTCTGCTGGTGGAATAGAATGCATTGGAATCTGCATGTGGAATCTAAGTGGCCTTGCTCTTGTACACAGTAGGATCTGTTAACATTGTAACACATTGCCTCATGACATCAATAGAGAAACAGGATATTCCTTTCATTTGAATGAAATTATTCTCATTGGTTCCATCAGCAAACGAAAATAATTAGGACATTTACTTTTACTCAGCTAGTGTGGGAAGTCCTAGTTTCTTGCAAACTGCTGTAATTTCACAAATTCATCTAAGTGTAAGATTTTCATATTTTAAGAAATGCAAAACGTAAACTATACATTGTAAAGTACTTTGAATGTTATAATTGCTAAACCATGGTATGATTTTATAACCCAGGGCTTGACAGATATCTATAGACTTTAGGGGCCAAAATACCAATTTAGGAGTCAGTCTTAGGAGTCATGGGAGAAGTACATCCATGTAAAACAATCAAAATAGTTAAGAGCCAGCACTAAGGGTGTTATTGTCTATGGTTTCCTGGATCCTGGGGGTTGTCAAGCCCCGATCTTATCCTCCATTTACTGTATCCACTGCATTTTGTCACTAATGTCTACTTATTGAAAGGGCTTTTGTTTTGTTTTAAAAATAAAATAAGACAATCAAACCTTGGTTTCAGCTCTCCGTGTGTGTATGAAGACCATGCAATGCTGGACTTCTCCCAATACCTCCTAGGACCAGTGACTTTGGATGGCATTTCTATGGCTTTTTGCAGCTTTCTATCTAAAATATTTAACAATATGTAATTATAAAACAAAGGAATTTTTATTGTATTTTTGTTTTATATACCAACTACCTCTGAAATACTATATTTACTACTGAGTTCATAAAACAAATGTAAACAAAATCATTTGAATAATAATTCAACAAACCAACTGCTGACTTTGATTTATTAAATACAAAACTTACTGTACCATTCAACTGCATCATTTCTAGGGACAGTAGTGTTTGCTATTCTCATTCTTAGTGCATTCCACTATAAATCCAATTGTTGATCGTTACAATCAGTAATTTATAAATAAATCAGACCATGTTATAACTAAATATATATATATATATTTGTAAATACAGCATGAATCAGTTTTTAGTTTAATAATGGGCAAAAGAACAAATATTAAAGAGATAGCAGAAATGTTACTAAATAAAAACCACTCGTTTTATAAAGTTTGATGGGCAGATTATTTTGACAACTGTGCCGTATGGAGAGGATCTGTTGATTGACAGTGCTGCTTTCTCATTTATAAGTATTAGAATTCACAACTTGCGCTGAAGGTACATTTACATGATGATTGTATTTTTCAGACATGATACATTGTATCAAGTCTTTGCTATGCAAAAGCACCTGTGAGGTGAAGTTGTAAATATTGCAACATTATAAAAAGTCACTGAAAATTTCAAAGCAAAGCGATATTTTTTTAAAATGGCAGATGACATAAGTGTCTTAAATAGGAAGTAAACCCAATCATCTGTTTCATATCTTTGTCAAAAAAGCAAAGACTTAGACCTCAATAGTAAGTATTAGGGAAACTCGGATATATTGCAAACCTTTATGTTTAGGGTTTAATCCCTCTTTGAATAAAAATCTATTGTCTACCCCATGTATAAAATGATTTGCGCTAGAAAAAAAGCACTGTGCATCAGTTGCGGCACATTCAAAAAGTTATTTGAATATTAAGAATTGTGTCGCAGAAATTTTGTACAAACAAAGTTGAAAAATTGCACCAATATTAGATTATTTTATTGGACTACAATTATCCTAATCTGACGTTATCTGCAATGAACAAAAAGTCACAAAGTGGGAATAAAACGTTGCATATTGAGAACAAGATGTCACAGTTTTGCCCTTTTTTGGTATGTATAAAACCCATTCTGACAGCTTTATACATACCATACACATACAAGAGCAAAACCCTGACTTAAGGAATCAGTATTAGACATAAAAGAGCGCCATTATATTTACATAACTCTCAATGTCTCTTGAATGGTTAATGATCTAAACAAATTTATTTGGGGGAA
Source organism: Pelodytes ibericus (assembly GCA_036172795.1). Lineage (NCBI taxonomy): Eukaryota > Metazoa > Chordata > Amphibia > Anura > Pelodytidae > Pelodytes > Pelodytes ibericus. The sequence continues at coordinate 90,740,108 of CM069860.1, forward strand.
AACATTTTCTTATTTTACGCCCACTTTAAATTAATCAGATACCGAATTTTTCTTTACCTAACGAACTTTCATTCTTTTTCCCATTAAAAACTTTCAAATTATCCTCAAAACAAATGGGATCTTTTGGAGTTTCTTGTGCTGCAGGTTTCAATAGAGTGGTTGTAGCTCCCAAAAATTGTGTTTCTCCTTCTTCAGAATCACTTTTGTCTTCTATTAGGATTACATTTCTCTGAATTAAATTGGTTTGTAAATAGGGATTGCTATATTCTACAGAAGACTCATCTTCACTTGACACTTCTCTCGAGCGGCTGGTTGATAAATAGTCAACTGGGTTTTTGTTCTGTTCACCCTTGAGCATGTTCAACTTGTTTACATAAAATAGATATTTCTCCAGTACACTCCCGTCACAGTCAGAAGTGGCGTCAGAATCATCTTCCCAGCAAGCTGTTCTCTTACATTCTTTGTCTTTCTGCTTTGGTGACAAACTTCGTTCCAGGCTATTGTGGGGACTTTCAACCTCACTAGAATTTGAATCCAGAAACTTGCCATGTGTTGTTGGTGGATCAATTACGGTTGACTGCCTATGAATGTGACTCTGAGCAGCAAATAAAACAGACCCACACTCTGCACACCACCTTGTATTTGTATTTCTGGTGAAGCCACAATCCGGACACACTTTATAAAGATTTGCTTTTGGATCCTCTGATACATTCTTAGCTGATTGATTTCCATGTGGTACATTTGTCAGTGTTTTGTAACAATCTAACCCATGTGTTGCCTTATATTGTCTTGAAGTTTCAGACTCCACATATTTTGTCACTAAGAATGTTCTATCTGTTCTCGACCCATCATCTTCTGTGGATTGATTTCTTTTTTCTGCTCTTTTATGAAGCATTTCAAAATCTGTAAGAAGGGCATCCAGTCTTTCTGTATTAAGACTAGACTCAGAGCTTTGATCACCTTCTCCTTCATGATAGTTTCTCCTTAAATCTCCTTCTGATTCGGTTATTGTATTATCAGAGTCATAGTCATATTGCTTGTACTTTGTAGCACCCCCAACTCTTTCCTCTTCTTCACTCCAGTCTTCAACCCTGCTGTCAGCCAGTTGTTTTACCAAGTATATATTACTTTGAGTAATGGATGTATCTTTACTGGATCCACTTTTTCGCTTTGTAGGAAGCATCTCACATAAGGATTTAGTAAAACCTTTTTTATGAAGAGAGTCATGTGCAGTAACCAGATCTGATCCACTAGTTCCTCTCTTCTTGTTTTTAAAGTCAGTCCACTGAGATGAAAAAGGATCAGATCCTGGAGTGCACTTTGGGATCTGATTAGTTCTGTATATGTTACTGGGAGTCCCTGGCAAACTGGTATTACTCACAAGTAATTCCTCATCATAAGCATAAAAATTAGATTGTTTCTTTGCTGGGCCAAAATCAGAGTCTAGTGACACTTCACTGTCGATAGATGTGCTCGGAGAAGAGAGGTTTGCCTTATGGTTTCTTGTATCTTCACTGTAACTGGCACTAAACAATACAGCATCTGAGGAACATCCAGACTTAAATGACATCTTTTTTTCAGTTGGATTAGTAATTTTGAAAGCATGCGTTTTTGAGGCATTCTCATCACTACTATTAAGTGAATTATCTACTCTTTTAAAAGCATCTTCTTGAGACAATTGCAAATTATTTTGTACACTGCCATCAATATTCCACTTATTTAAAAATGTCTGTGCCCAGGTCATCACATGCTGAAGTTTCTGAGTTTCTGGAACAGACCTGTCTTCTAAAAGTTCTTGATTCAAATCAGCAATAAAGCCACAACTTAGCAGACTCCTATGAGTACAGGGCTCACTTGTTGGTGCCTCTGGTGGTGAATTTTCTTGTCGAGTTAATTCAGTTATATTATTTGCAATTTCTGCATAGCTGGTATGTTTCTGGACATCAGTAGATATGGAAATGGGCTTCTCAGCATGTGAAGGAGGTGCAGAGAGGCATTTTCTGGGTGTTTTGCTCTTCTTAGGTAAATGAAAAGATGTGCTTATGTTAGTTCCAGATCGTGGTGTTTCTGGGATGGCAGACACAGTGCTCTTAGACTTTTTTCCACAGAAATAATTTAACCTCTGTTCACGAATAAATTTAAGATTACGTGTTCGTGGTGTATCTGATTTGCCAGTGTCATGAGGTGGCACAGCTGCTTTAGGTACTGAATGCTCCATCTAAAAAACAAGCATAAAGATGTTTGCATTAAAAAAATGACATAAATTATGCGCATGCTAAGAAAAAGTTCAGGAAAAACATCAGAAATATCACACATTACAAAATATACAACAAAAAACATGAAATATTAGCAAGGTATCTGAAAATAAACTGTGTATATAGTCTAGGTCTTATATTGTTAATGAAATTTACAAATAATTTGTAATTTCTATAGAGCTTTTTTTTTTTTTTTTACAAACAATTCAATCTAGATACACAGATATATATATATATATATATATATATATATATATATATATATATATATATATATATATACATACATACATACATAGACAGTTACCTACAATAAAGTAAATGATTCTGACAAAATAAATGACAATTATTTCATACAGAAAAAAAAGAAAATCTTCAATTATGGTGACAGGCAGAGGTGGCAGAGCCACCACACCATCAAAAAAGAGGACACAAATTGAATTTAGAGATTTTAAAGCTAAGGGCGAGCAGCATGTTCACGCCACACTTCCTAAAACCTAATTTCTAGTACTATTTCACATTAAAAAAAAAAGAAGCTGTATTTGAACATTTTCCCCAGGATCTATGTTTGCAATATAGATACAAGAAACACAGCTCAATAATTTCAACCAAAATAACCACCAGATATGATGAAAGTGGTTTGTTAGTGAAATTATGGATTACAGAAATTACAGGGAACTGGATCTAATCCCTGCACTCCTGTTCCTTTTACAGAGACATCTACCCCACCAGGATTGTCCCGTCAGTAATATAAAATCTTACCCAGTAGCCATAAATATTGCGATAATACCGTAGCAAGAAAACCAAAAACAAAACAAGGTTTTTACATTTTTCCTGTAAAATACCATTATTTTTACAACTAGCCAGGCTGCAAGCACTTTGATTCATTTCACTTATTTGATTGACACATTAGGTTTGTTAACAGTGCATGGCAGAATAGTCGACAAGCAGAAATTATATAAAATTATATTTCCCTTACTAACATATTTATGAGCTCTATTTAAAATTAAGGTTATATTTTTCATAGGAAGTGGCACCACACTACTGACCAGTGCACACTCACCTAATCTGATTTCAAAACCACACAACACATATTCACTGATGGGTTTATGGAGTTTAAACGATACATGAGTTTATGAGTAACACAAAGTGGTCACCTACCTCAGTCTGTAGTTAGGCAGGACACTGAGCTCAGATCTGTAACAGCTTCTACTGTAACGCTTGTGTCCGGTGATAATAGTAACCATGGCAACAAAAGACGCCAAACACAACTCAGGGCGTGCAGGTGCACATACGTAGAGATTGGAACCCACCTTCTTTGTGACGTAAAATAAAAGCGCCGAATGCGGCTCGTAAAAGAGTTCTAAACCGTTACTGCTTAGTGACGTTATGTCAAGATTTGCGAAAGACACGACGCTTATAAATATGGATAGCATATAGAGAGGATGATGATAAGCAGCGGATAATTTTATTGAAGTTGTAAGCTAGATATGTAACCAATATTGTTGGTGCATTCATAGCTTGCGTGTGACAACTGGCACTTTATTATGGAGTATATTTTCTATGATGCTGGCTTAATGGTAATTCAAATTAGCAGGAGCGGCAAATGTTAGTTAAAATGATAATAGTGTGTAAGTATCAAGCTGTCTGCAATTTATTTTATATATATAAAAAAAATTGGTAAATAACTATGGATGCCACTCTCCAGCCAAATGTAACTTACGCATATTGCTTTGCAGTATGTAGTAGTCATATATGACCAAAAGGAAATCAATTAAAGGACTAATCAAGGAGTGGATGCCACAAACAATGTAAATTGATTTCCTTCTGATGCCATATATTTTCTTCTGATAAAAAAAAAATGGCAACCACATGACTTCCAGTTTTCTCACTTTGCATGGGACAGTACTGGTTTTGGGAATCTGTGCTGATGAGATGTACCTTTTGTCTCATTTTCTGGTCCCTATTTCATTCTCCAGCACATTCTCCCAAGCTTTCACCCCTGCTCCACAGTGTCCCAATTCATATGGGGTAGAAGCTGGGAAGGATTTATATACACCTATGATAAGTAGGTAACCTCTAGCAGTCCAACACTCCCATTATGATCTCCTATTGGTAATACACACTAACTGGTGTTCAAGAGATTATCTATTGTTAACATAAATATTAATTAGGATGCTTAAAATAAATTGTTATTGCTTTCCTCACTCATTTTCAAGGGACTGTCCAGTGCCCAAAATGCATCTTCCAAAGTTTAATGTGCTTTCAAAGTTCTTTAAAATGCATTTTTTACATTTTGCATTGCTTAAAATATTTGTTTTGTTATCTGTTTGCGTGCGGCCAGGACTGCCCACACTAGCTGAGTAAAAATCATTTCCTTTTTTTGTTTTTCTGCGGGAACCAATGAAAATAATTTTAATTGGTTCAGAAGAAGCACATTAAGGTCCTGGAGTGGCTTAGACAGTCTCCAGACCTTAATCCCATAGAAGGGAGCTGAATGTTTGAGTTGCCAAACGTCAGCCTCAAAACCTTAATGACTTGGAGAGGATCTGCAAAGAGGAGTGGGACAAAATCCATCCTGAGATGTGTGCAAACCTGATGGCCAACTACATAAAACTTCTGACATCTGTGATTGCCAACAAGGGTTTTGCCACCAAGTACTAAGTCAAAGGGGTCAAATACTTATTTTGCTCATTGACATGCAAATCAATTTATAACTTTTTTTACATGCGTTTTTCTGAATTGTTTTTTTTATTCTGTCTCTCACTGTTAAAATACACCTACCATTAAATTATAGACTGATCATTTCTTTGTCAGTGGGCAAACATACACAATCAGCAGGGGATCAAATACTTTTTTCCCTCACTGTATGTCAATTTGTGCCAGTTTATCTCCCCTATATTCTATTACTTCCTGAAATTTGATTTGCATATGATGGGGATTGTGGAGAGAATGTAATGTGAGGTTAGAGTAATACACATCTGGCAGAAGCATGTTCAACAGGGGTAGAAAGTAGTAAGGCTAGATATTTAGGGTAATACATTAAATATGTTTGAAAAAATGTTATATAGTGAAACATTAACATAGCATGTGTAACTGCTCAAAAATTAAGCAGTAGTTGATGTTTTGCGGTCTAGGCTTTCATTAAAATCCATGCTTACATGACCATATAAAATATTGACCTCTTAGTAGGTCTCATTATATTCCAAAATTGCTCTTAAAACTATTCATGGTAAGTACTAACACCTCTGCATGTGTCTTACAGGTGCTGATAGAATTGAATATGCTGTGTGGTCTGTATAAACTTGCTTTTGTACACAGTAGGATCTCTTAACAGTGCAACACATTGTCTGATGACATCACTAGAGAGACAGGAAATTCCATTCATTTGAATGGCATTATTCTCATTGGTTCTTGCAGCAAAAAAAGGAAATTTACTTTTACTCAGATAGTGTGGACAGTCCTGGCTACTTGCAAACTTCTGTAATTTCATCTAGCTGTAAGTATTTAAAATTTTAGGCTATGCAAAATGTTAAACATGCATTTTAAAGTACTTTGAATGCTCATTAATATGCATTAATATTTGGAAGATGCAATTTATGCACCAGAGAGTCCCTTTAATAAAACACTCTGAATTAAATATATCATTCCTTCATCATCCAGATGATCAGCTCTTAGCAGGAAAGGCCGATCAAACAGCTTACATGACATTTTATTACAAAAGTAGAAAAAGTTGACAAACATTATACTCGACAATACATACACAACAAACATTACATTCACAATTAGGACCTCATAATTTGTTATCTTGAAAGATCTTTTTTTTTTTTTACATATATTTTATTTATACAAAGTTTTCTATCGATACAATACAAACAATTAACCCCTTAGTGACAAGACATTTTCACCTTGACTTTCCCTTGGTGACAATGGCTGTTTTGACATTTCTAGGGTGTTTGTGTTTAGCTGTAATTTTTTTCTTTCTCACATACAGTACCCACACAAATTATATGTTGTTTTTATCGTCATAAGAAGGGCTTTCATTAGATACCATTATGTTCATCATATCTTATAATTTACTACAAAAAAAATCATAAAATATGATGAAAATTTAAAAAAAAAACACTTTTTCTAACTTTGACCTAAAATATAATTTACACAAATAAAATCATTAAAAAAGACCCCGTCTAAATAATTTCTAAATGTTCTCCCGAGTTCAAAAATATGCATGTTTCCATATTTTTCGGTATTTTTTTGCGAGTTATGGGGCAAAAAACAAAAATAGTGTTTTTTGTTTTTTTCCTATATTGATCTTTTGACCCCAACCCCAACCCAAAATTGAACCCTAACACTAAATTTAACCCCAACTCTAATCCTTATTATATCCCTTAATATTTTTTAACTTTAATTTAATTTTAACCCTATCCTTTATGCTAAAAAATATTTAATTTTACCCCTTTAGGCTAATATAGCTAAATAACCTGTTTTTAATTAACCCCTTGGCGACACAGGACGGACTAGGTCCGTCCTGTGTGCCGAGGCGTTAGTGACACAGGACGGACCTAGTCCGTCCTGTGTCAAAACGAGCACTGAAAGCGGAGTTTTTCCGCTTTCAGTGCTCTGATGGTATTGTAACGATGCTTCCGTGTGGATGCATCGTACAATACTAAAAAAAAATGCCCGTCGGCATTTCGATCGCTCCGGAGAGCGATCGAAATGCCGGTTTTAAAGGCACAGTGCCTTTAAAACGCGGGCATTTCAAAAATGAGCATAGGAAGCGAATCTTTCGCTTCCTATGCTCAGTAAGTGTTTCTGATTGCCTCGCAAGTCGAGGCAATCAGAAACACAAAAAAAAAATTCACGATCTTGGTCACTGAGTGACCAAGATGGCGCTGCCCTTCTAAGGGCAAGAGCACAGGAGGCAGGAAGTACCTGCTTCCTGTGCTCTCTGGCTGTCACACGATTGCCTCTTCACAGAGGCAATCAGTGACTGCCAGGCACACTGACAGGCAGTGGGGATGCTCTCCTGAACATCCCCACTGACTGGTCAGATCAATATTAACTCTATATTGATCTGACCAGTTATGATCTGTCTCCCTCTCCTCACATTTTTTTTAGTGAGGGAGAGAGACAGATCAAAGTTCTAAAAGTAAGTAAAAGTTAAAAAAAACAATAAACACACAACACACAAATAATAAAACAATAAAAAAATTTTTATTAAAGCAATTCCCTGCGTTTAACCCCTTCCCTGCCACTGATCTTGCATAAGCAGTGATCGTGCACATCAGCGCATTTATTTTTGCTGTTTGTGCATTTTTTAGGGGTTAATTTTTTTTGTACTGTAATTTATTACAGTACTAAAAAGGCTCTTCTAAGAGTTATTAACCCCTTATTTGCCGTCGATCACTGCTTACGCAATGATATTGACGCCAAAGCAATTTTTATCTGTCTGCATATTTTTTTTTTTTTTTTTTTTTTTTACACATACCCGCTAGGGGATTACATGTAAAGTAAAAATATTTGAGATTTTTTTTTTTAAGCTGCCTGAGCTCATAGCGATCAGTAACAGCGAATTAGTGGCAAAGGCGGTTTGGTGATTTCTCAATTAAGCTCACCATTCGCCCTGGTCAGATCAAAATTAATCGGATCAATATTCACAAATATTGATCTGCCTCCCTCTCCTCACTTACATTTTTGTGACGGAAAGAGACAGATCAGTATTAGTGATATAAAATAACATTTTATAAAATTGGCAGGTTTTATGAAAGTCTTTCACTGTGTATTAACCCCTTCCCTGCCATTCATCACTGTGTAAGCAGTAATCTTGCACAGCAACCGTATGTTTTGCTGTCTGCACTGTTTTATGGATTAATTTCTTTGTACTGTAATGTATTACAGTACTAGATAGGCTCTTCTAAGAGCTATTAACCCCTTCTTTGCTCGAGATCACTGCTTACGCACTGATTCTAAGGCCGCGGACTCAGGGTTCGATTTTGACCCTATTCAGCTTTCTGATACATCATCTAGCGATGTATCGGTGGCTGCTGAGCCCTTGCCACAAGTAGTGATGGGGGTCTACCGATAAAAAAAATATATGGTTTGGTGGGGGTAAATTACATTGGCTGGCTTCAAAGATATATCCCATAAAGGACACGGACGCAGGTTGACTACATGTCAAAATTCCAAGTTGGAATTTTGAGATGCGCATCTCACAAATGTTGCCTTCTAGCCAAAAACAAACCAACAAACCTATGCATGGGTGCTATCCCTGTACTCGGGAGATGTTGCTGAACACATATTGGGTTGTTGTTTGGCAGTGATATATACCAGAATCTGTGAATTCATGCCTGAAGTACAATGCATGTGGAAAAAAAACTCCCAAAAAAGTACTACCACAAACTTTTACAAAGGCTGGTGGTAGAATTAGTACCTATACAGTATTAAAATACCACCATTTGAAATACCTTAGGATGTCTATTTTCCAAAAATATATGGTTTGATGGGGTAAAATTCATTGGACGGCTTCAAAAATGTTCCAAATGGAACATGGGCGCAGGCTGACTAAATTCCAGGTTGGAATTGCGCACCCCCTAAATGTGGAATTTTAGACCCAATACAAACCAACAAACCTATGCATGGGGGGTATCCCTGTACTCAGGAGATGTTGCTGAACACATATTGAGGTGTTGGTTGGCAGTGGCAAATACCAGAATCTGAAAATTCCTGCCTGAACTACAATGTGTGTGGGGAAAAATGACATCCCAACCCTTTGACATAGGTTGGTGGTAGAATTAGCACTTGGAAAGTGTTAAAATACCACAATTTTAAATACCCTAGGATGTCTAGTTTTCCAAAATATATGGTTTTATGGGGTAAAATACTTTGACAGGCTTCAAAAGTGTCCCAAATGGAACATGGGCGCAGGCTGACTACATGTCAAAATTCCAAGTTGGAAATGCACCCCCCCTAAACGTGGCCTTTTAGCCCCCAAATAATCTAACTAACCTACACATGGGTGGTATCCCTGTACTCAGGAGATGTTGCTGAACACATATTAATGTGTTGTTTGGCACTGACACATAATAGGATCTGTGAATTCATGCCCGATGTACAATGAATGTGAAAAACAAATTACTATCCATGACATTGACATAGGCTGGTGGTAGAATTAGTGCATGAAAAGTGTTAAAATACTACCATTTGAAATACCCTAGGGTGTCTAGTTTTCAAAAATATATGGTTTTGTGGGGTAGAATACACTTTTTGGCTTCAAAAATGTCCCAAATGGGACATGGGCGCAGGTTTTCTGCACGTCAGAATTCCAAGTTGGAAAACCAAAAAGTGCACCTCTCAAATGTGGCCTTTTAACCCCCAAATAACCTAACCAACCTATACATGGGTGGTATCCCTGTACTCAGGAGATGTTGCTGAACACATATTGAGGTGTTGTTTGGCACTGACATATAACAGGATCTGTGAATTCATGCCCAAAGTACTATGTATGTGAAAAAAAATTACTATCCATAACATTGACATAGGCTGGTAGTATAATTAGTGCATGGAAAGTGTTAAAATACTACCATTTGAAATACCCTAGGGTGTCTAGTTTTCAAAAATATATGGTTTTGTGGGATAGAATACACTTTTTGGCTTCAAAAATGTCCCAAATGGGACATGGGCGCAGGTTTTCTGCACGTCAGAATTCCAAGTTGGAAAACCAAAAAGCGCACCTCTCAAATGTGGCCTTTTAACCCCCAAATAACCTAACCAACCTATACATGGGGGGTATCCCTGTACTCAGGAGATGTTGCTGAACACATATTGAGGTGTTGTTTGGCACTGACATATAACAGGATCTGTGAATTCATGCCCAAAGTACAATGTATGTGAAAAAAAATTACTACCCAAAACATTGACATAGGCTGGTAGTATAATTAGTGCATGGAAAGTGTTAAAATACTACCATTTGAAATACCCTAGGGTGTCTAGTTTTCAAAAATATATGGTTTTGTGGGGTAGAATACACTTTCTGGCTTCAAAAATGTCCCAAATGGGACATGGGCACAAGTTTTCTGCATGTCAGAATTCCAAGTTGGAAAACCAAAATGCGCACCCCCTAAATGTGGCCTTTTAGCCCCAAAACAAACCAACAAATCTATGCATGGGTGGTATCCCTGTACTCAGGAGATGTTGCTGAACACATATTGAGGTGTTATTTGGAAATACCCCTTCACATTTTAAGGTAATGTTTACCTAAATTGCAATATATGTGAAAAATTAAAAAAAAAGATTTTTTTGCCTCAAAGTTTGGCATAGATTGGTGGTAAAATGGCTACATGAAATGTGTCAAAACACCCCAAGTTAAATGCCCTGAGTTGTCTAGTTTTCAAAAATATGTACATGTTGGGGGTCATTCATGGATTTAGTACAGAAATCAGTGTTACAATGTCACTATCGCTAATTTTGAAAGAAAGGATTTTAAAATAGCTTTGCACCACTTATAGTTCTGGCCCTGTAACATGAATAAAAAAGCACAAAAACATAAAAACATGGGCTATTTCTGAACTCAGGACATATATTAGAAACTTTTTAGCAGTGTTTTTTTGTTGTCTCTTGTACATGAGTATACGATTTTTCAAATAAAAGTCATAAAAAAATAATTTTTTCAATTTTTTTGCCATATTTTATTATTTTTTTTACATCAAATTATATGCTATTATCAAAATAATGGTATCAAAAGAAAGCCCTTCTTATGACGATAAAAACGATATATAGTTTGTGCGGGTACACTAAATGAGACAGAAATAAATTACAGCAAAACACAAACACCTCAGAAATGTTAAAACAGCCCATGTCACCAAGCGTCGGACAAGCCAAAAAAGTCATGTCACTAAGGGGTTAATTAAATATGTATTTTAAATATTTCCCATTGCAATGCTACTAAACTACCACTAGGGGCAGTCAAGTAGCATATTCAGAGCGACGGAAGTGAAGTTACTTTCACTTCCGAAGCTCAGACCGGCAGAGGGCTTAGCCATATTGACGGAGCAGCATGCTCCGTCAATATGGCTCCCCACGATCGCTCCCTGGGGCGATCGTGGGGGTCCCAAAATAGAAATTTCGGTGCTGGCTATTGCCTCGATGTCGAGGCAATAGACCAGCACTGTTAAAGCGGTTTTCGCGATCGTTGATCGCGAAAACCGCTTCATTCACTGCAGGACGTGCCAGGCACGTCCTTTGTCGTTAAGGGAGTTTCTCCCAGGACGTGCCTGGCACGTCCTTTGTCGTCAAGGGGTTAATACAATACAAACAATTATCCCCTGTGGAAAAAAATGCACAGGGATAAGGTGCTCATTAGACATGAAGATCCACGTTTAAGGTGCTATTATCTATTTTTCAATTTCAGGCTCTTCAGAGGATCCACATCCCTATACATAAAAAGACAATACCATTACATAATAAACAGCAACAACAAAAGAAAAAAAAAAAAAACTTACGTCCGCAGAAGCAAAGGAAAGACCCAGAGAGCGCCATCTAATAAAGAATGTCAAGAAAATATCACTGTTCATCACTGATTTGTTATTTACAGTTCCAACGCCTGGGTTTGAAAGTTTAGATTCATCAACCCAGGTCCCGGGCTAGTATTTCTATGCATTTGTTCCATTTTTCAACTTTTTTTAGATTTTTTTGATTGGTAAAGGGAGATTCCTCTCTCCATTTTAAATTGGTGTTCCAGTTGTTTCTTTACCTCCACCCAGCCGGGGGCCTGTGATGATTTCCACAACCTACCTATTGAAATTTTAATTGCACATAAAAAATGAAGGACTAAGGCTCTTTCCCATTCCTTAGTGTATGGGAGGTTCAAATGCAAAATAAGCATCTCTGGGTTATTTGGGAGCGAGATGTTGGTCATATAACCTAGTTTTCCCAGCATTTCTTGCCACATCCGTTGCAAAGGTGGGCAAGACCACCAAGTATGTAGCATGTCGCCTCTCCCTCTATTGCATCTCCAGCATGTATCCGGTATGCCCTTCTTCATCATCGCTAGACAAGCAGGTACCAGATACTTTCTGTTAAGGATTTTATAATGTGTTTTATATGTCATATAGGAAGCTTTTATTAGATCTTCATTTATTAGTGCCTTACCTATGTCTCATTCCCATTTAGCAAAAGATTTAAATTCACAATCTCCTAAATCCAATTCTTACATATGTTTAGATTTCCTTAATAGATTTTTTTGATCATTATTTCTTCCAGTCCACTGAGGTATTTGACGTTTTCTGATTTGGTTTTATACAAGTGTTTTAATAAGTAGCCTTTTATTCTTAAGTAGTTAAAAGTTTCCCCCTTCAGGTCTGGATTTTTATCCAGGAGTTCCTGGAAGGGGATACTACTAGAGTCTCCCCATAGTTCCCCCAGAGTCTTTATCCCACATTTATGCCAGGATTTTAAGTCTATGCATTCTAAGTTACTTTCTGGGAGTGTTAGGGGAGTTCATGTATAATGTGATCTTCAAGGCCCAATCTTTTCCTTAGTCCAGTCCAGACTTTCAAGATATTATTTAGGACTATCCCTTTATCTAGGCCCAGATCTTCTTTTCTCTTAGTTTTTTCCCCAGTGAGCCAGAAAAATCGAACTAGTTCCGTTTTCCCCCCTAATTCCATTTCAATGTCATACCAAGACTCCTGTTTAGAGGTATCCATCTGTGAGATTATGGCATGGGTTAAGAGACTTGAATTATGGTACTGTATTATATCTGTCATTCCAAGTCCCCCCTGTAAAATCTTTCTTCTTAAACACTTTAGGTTCAATCTCGGCTTTTTATTTCGCCAAACAAAGTTACGGAGGGATCCCTGGGTCAAGGTAAGCCAACTGGCCGGGATTTCTAGAGGTAGCATCCTAAAGAGAGAGAGACATTTTGGCAGAATGTAGGTCTTAACTATATTTATACGGCCCCACCATGAAAAACATAGGTTCTTCCAGTCTTTTAATTGTTTAGTTGTTGATCTTAATAGGGGGAGAAAATTACTTTCCATTATCTTAGTTGGGCCTGAGCAGATTTAATACCTTAATATGTTAGACTGTCCGCCCCCACACAAATCCAAATTTGGTCTTTAGGATGTTTTCTGATTCTGCAGATATATTACTTGACAGTGCTACTGTTTTATCGTTGTTTCATTTATACCCAGATACTTTAGAGAATCTATCTATCTCGCCCATGAGTTCAGCAAGAGAGAGATCTGGTTTTTCCATAGACACGATTACATCATCTGCGTATAGACTTCAGATCTCTCCCGCCCACTCTTAACCCAAAGATGTTTGGGTTCTGTCTTATTGCCGCTGCCATTGGTTCCATCGAGATCAAATATAGAAGTGGGGACAGCGGGCAGCCCTGTCTAGTTCCGTTGTACAGGCCAAACCACTCAGAGGTAAATCCTCCACCTACAACTCTTGCAGACGGGGATGTATACAATGCCAGGATGGAATCTACTATTCTTCCCCCAAACCCAAACGCCTCCAATGAGGTTCTCATAAAGTCCCACCTGACCCTGTCAAACGCCTTTTCGGCATCTAATGACAGGGCCAGGATGGGGATCCTTCTTCTGTGAGAATAATCTAAAATATCTATGAAGCGTCTAACATTACCAGTAGGAGATATACCTGGCACAAAGCCTATCTGGTCCCGATGGATTATTGAAGGTAAAAGGTTTTTGATTTTTTCTGCCAATACTGCCGAATACAGCTTGATATCTGTGTTCAGAAGCGAAATGGGTCGGAAGCTGGACACTAGCTCCAAATCTTTTCCCCCCTTTGGTATGGTGATTATATTCGCCTTCAAAAGTTCTCCCGGGATAGGTTCCTTGTTGTTTTAAGACATTCTAATATTTTATTTGCTTTATCTATTAGTTGTTTGTTAATTTTTACCTCTATTTTCTTTAGTTTATTTGATATTGGTGAAGATGGATTTTCTTTATTTTGGTTTCTAAAAGTATCTTAAGCTATGTATAGATTGGCCAAGTTCGGAGGAGATCTTCTTCTTTCCTGGGCCTCTAATTTAATCAAATGTCCTCTGATGACTGCCTTAAAGGCACACCATGTCATTGGGGGGCTTACTTCATGATTACTGTTTTCCCGAAAAAAATTGTCTATTACTTCCTTTAGCAATTGTATATTTTGTTTCTTTTTAATTAGGGCACTATTTAGTTTCCATTCTGTCCTGGTTCTCCTCTTGTCAGTTTTTAAATCCATCCATACTGCGCTGTGATCTGACCAAGCAATATTTTTTATGGCTATTTTCTTAATATTCTGAGTTATACTTCTATCTCCAAAGAACATGTCCAGTCTAGAATAAGTCAGGTATGATTTAGAATAGCATGTGAAATCAACCTCCCCTGGGTGGAAGACCCTCCATAGGTCCAGAAGAGGGAAAAGCCCAACAGTTTCTCTTAAGTTTCCTTGCATTATTTACAAGGTTTTTATCTTGACTCCTCCCTCTTCCGGATCTACGATCCAGGTGGACGTCCATGACACAATTAAAGTCTCCCATCACCAGGACTGCACCCTGTCTTACCCTCTCGATCTTATCACACAGGCCTTGGATGTAAAAGGCAGGGGAGTGGTTTGGGGCGTACACATTTACTAAGGTGTATATTTTACCTCCAATCTTACATATTAGGATAATAAATCTGGCCTCTGGATCATATTCTGAATGAATCACTTCTGGTTCAATATCTTGAGAAAATAAAAAAAGCTACTTCTCTCTTTTTCTTCTCAGGTAGGGAGGCACAAAATAACGTTGGGTATTCCCTGGATTTCATTTTCAACTCATCACCCTGCTTCCAGTGAGTCTCTTGAATTGCACATACATGAACCCTTTCTTTTCTCAGAAAATCTAATACGATAAGCCTCTTTTGAGGAGAATTAATCCCACGTGTGTTGACTGTAAGCATTTTTAAATTATCCATATAACTTAAGGCTTTTACTCTCAGGCTCTCCTTTACCCCTGCGAACGTTCACAAAATAAACACCAAGACAAACCCACAAACAAACAGTTACATACCCCTCCCACCCTATATCTCAATGTGGAATTCCCTTTATACACATTGAGAAGTCTATTCGTATCCTCTGAGGGGTAGAAAGACTCGGAATTATATCCATTACTATCAATGGATGGTTGCTGGTCTCTGGAATGAAACCTCCCTCCCGGGAGGCTGAATAGATGAGGAGAGAGGAGAAAGAAAGGAAAAAAAAAATGTCAGTGGCATCATCATTCTTTGTTTTTGCCCTGAAGAGGAATGTCAAGTATATTACTTATAAGTACCTGGTGCAATTATATTCCGTTTATTTATTTATCTTATACATAGTGACTTATGCAATAATATCTTAGAGTGCTAAACATAGTTCTCTGACCTACTGGGTCCAATCTAACTTTACGGTAATACAACAAGTCTTGTTAATAAGTTCAGTTCCTTCACGTTTGCCAGCCTAAGGGAGGGGGATTCTGTATCTATCTCTAATTTATTCTGTCAAGTCAATGGAAGTATGTGTCAGGGGTTATTTATACAAGTATTTCCACTCCTTTTCCCAAATTGTTTGTTTTTTGAAATTCAATTGGGCCCAACATATCTTTTTTTTCCATTCGTATTTGGAAAGAGACTTGGTTTTTAACCGCTCCCTAAGCAATTTTCCCTTTCTTTTTCCAATTTCTTGCTATAGTGAACTTTACAGCCATTAATATATGGGTAGTAAGTAGTCTGTCTGCTAAGGACATTTTAGGCCAATTGATATATAACAGGGCAGAACTTTTTGGCATTTTAAGCTTTGTGAGAGTTTCTATTATCTTATATGAATTTTCCCAAATATCTTGTATTTCTCTGCATCCCCACCATATGTGTGAGTGCTATCCCTCTTCCTGGAGGCATCTCCAACACAGTGATACTGCTGATGGAAACATTTTTGCTAAGGATGTTTGGGCAGACTAGATGAACTGAATGGTTCTTATCTGCCGACACATTCTATGTTTCTATGTTGGAACATAATACCATCTATTACTTATTTTGTAATGTGTTTCCACCAGGCTTAAACATTTAATATCTTTTATAACCATGAGAAATGCTTTATACCATTCTTTTATATTTAATTTTATACTTAACTCCAACTCAGGGCCGGCCCTGTAGTGGGGCAGCTGCCCAGACGGCACCCTGTCAGAGGTGGCACTTTGCTGCTCCGTGCAGCAGTCTTTTTTTTTCTGTGTCCAGGGGAGCTTGATTGAAGGAGGTCTCAGCCAATCAGGTGAGGCTCCTCAACTCTCCTGATTGGCTGAGAGTTCAGAAGCCTGCCGTGAATAGCTGAGACCTCCTTCACACAGCGTTCAAAGCAAAGAGAGATGCAGGCAAGTTCAAAATGGACTGTGTGAATGTGTGTGTATGTCAATGTGAGAGTGTGTGTGTCAGTGTGAGTGAAAGTGTGTGTATGTCAGTGTGAGTGTATGTAGGTGTGTGTGTGTATGTAAGTAAGAGTGAGAGACTGTGTATGTGAGTTAGTGTGTGGATAAAGGGGTTAACTCATCTGATACTGCCTATATCTGTCTAGCCACCAAAGGGGTTAACTCCTGACACTGCCTCTATCTGCCTAGCCACCCAAGAGGTTAACTCCTCTGATTCTTCCTATATCTGTCTAGCCACCAAGGGGTTAACGCCTCTGACACTGCCTATATCTGTCTAGCCATCCAGGGGTTAACTCATCTGACACTCACTATATCTATCTGGATTTTTTTATAGGACACTGGTCACATTGTGTTTTAGGGAATTGCACAGCCTATTATCATAATAATGTTTTACCATTACTCTCTTTTCACTTTATGGGTGAGCTCTTTGAAAACAAAATGTATTATTATGTATACAAGAAGTGCTTTAGTGGGCATATAAAAAGAAAAAAATGTGTTCTAGGAGCTTACCCATGAGGTGAAATGAAAGAAATGGTAAAACAAACATTATCATGAAAATAGGCTGTGCAATTCCCCTAAACATTATATGTGACCACTGACGCAGCATTTAGTTTTTCGCCCCAGGCAGCACAATGTTCACAATGGCACAACTATTGTGCAATGATGCAAAACTATATAAACAGATATGTTATTTATTATGACAGTCACACCTATAAGAGTATATGCCAGGGTAGCATAAGGAGATCAGTGAGTGCAACTAAGCTACCATAATTCTTTCTCTGTCCAGACATTCAAGCTCAGTAATTTAGAGTTTTACCCTACAGCAGATACATCTTGGATTATTTAAAATGGCCACCTGATAACTTATTTCTGAAAACCAATTTAATAAAGTCCATTTTTATTATAACTGAAACTTTAAAGATGATAAAATAAGTGTTACAGATGATCTTGTATGCTTTACAGTTCAGTGGTTCTACATTCAAGTCAAGAATTTGGTATCATGGCAATATTTGTTCTTGCCACTAGAGAGTGCAATTGCTCAAGTTTAGATTTTTCCATCTGACTAGAGGGTCTACTCAATATACGCTGACTTTTGGCTCCAAAACAGAAAACCATTCAGGCCCTTCATTGACCTTCCTCTCACAAAATATAATCTTAAACAGGATGAACACTACCTATCTGCCATTGACAACTAGTTATTCATTTGTCATTTGGATTTAAAAAAAAAGTTTTTTTAGTGAGGAATAATTCCAGTTACATCAATGTTTCTAAGCTTTCAACTGCTGTATAACCCAAACAGTGCTGCCAGTATTTTCTAGAAGCACTGATTAATTTGTCTAATGATTTCATCTTCACTTGAAAAAGTAGAAACCTAAAACACTTTGTACTTTTATATATCAGATATTTTCTGATTATAATAGTCTTTTTTAATATTTTGTTGGTACAATGTTGATAATAAATGTTATGGTATAAGGTGTTATGCATATATACATGTTAATTTAATGTTGAGCTTTCTCTTTACAGAACTACATAATCAGCATGGCCAGCTTTGGTTCAATAAAACACAAAAATGGGCTTGTGAGTTGTCAGAGGTGATTTGGCAGGTGCTGAATTATCTCCCTCATAGGATATTTACAGTTTTTTTTATCTTACCACATGGTTAACAGAAGGGCACTCATTTTACTATCACAGCTAAACAGACTATCTATGGTCTTCAGCCTGGTGTGCATATTATTTTTTGAAGGGCTGGCCCAGGGAGCAAAAATTATTCAGTGGTAATTTGATCAGCGCATCTATTATCATCAGGCAGGCCAGATATACTGACAGACATAGGGATAGACACAGATAGGCAGGACAAAAATACCGACAGATAAGGTACAGAGATCAGTGGTGTATTTAGGTTTGTGCTGCCCTAGGCCTGACTAAACTCATGCACCCCATAATATTCATTTACTTCACCCCTTCCTGTTTAGGATCCTCAACCATTCTTCCCAAACACCTTGCTAGTGCCATCTTTGTCCCCAAAAACAATCCCAGTGCCATCTCTGTGTCCAAAACACCATTCCAGTACCACCTTTGTGGCCAAACAAATTACAGTGCCATCTTTGTGCACAAAACAGCATGCCAGTGCCATCTTTGTGTCCCAACACCATTCCAGTGCCACCTTTGTGCACAAAACCGCTTCCCAGCGCCATCTCCACCCCCAAAATTCTTGTCAGCTTACCTGGCGAAAAAAAGGAGTGGACAGGCTTATAAAAACAGAGCAGGCAACTGTTTATGCCACAAATGGGGGCGGCAGAAAAACACTACCTGCCTAGGCACATGCTTTGTTGGCCCTGGCCAATAATCACCACTGAAAGAGATAGGCAGACAGGACGGTATATACTGGAAAATAAAGTACAGAGATAGACAGGCAGGACAGATATACTGACAGATAAGGTACAGAGTAATAGAGAAAACAATTAGAAAGTGCTACACACTAGGGCCTAGGTGTCGAACTGCTATATATACTTAAATATCTATTTATTTACTTTTTAACAGGTGTTTTCACCTACACATACATATTACATACGTACTGTTATCTCATAAACAAATTTATTTAATGAAACTATTTAGAAATAGTTTTATTGCTGTTTTTACTAGTGCCATTTTTTATCCAGTGCAATTATTTTGTGTAAAACTAGAGGGAAACTCATTGTTTTAATTGTTGTAAAATGAGTGCATTCCACATATAATAAAAACAATCTGAGTATGTAAGTAAGCTAGGTGGAACTACCACTTTATGTAGGGTCCTCCTCACTTCTTCTTCCAGTAGGTCTAGCATTTTATGTACCTACCGTGTGTTATACTTGCATATTGTACATTCTTGTGAGTATGATCATGATTTCTAAAAAAGTAATCATATCAAACAAAGAGACTATTCGAAAACAAATTGATTTATTTGTTTGTGGTTTTTATTAGGGATTGTCAAAGTAGTAACATACAAAACAATCTGGATGTTGACATAGAAATTTGAAATTTACTCCATACAAAGATTGTAAGGCTTAACTGAAAGAGTTTCCCCTCTTGCAACACAAATGATAAAGTCCCAGAGCAGTGTTAATAAGACAAACCACAAAAATGCATAAAAGTCACAGACAGAAATACACGTCACTTTTCCAACACTGTCTGTATAAACCAACTTTAACCAGCACTAAACAAACACTTTTACAATAAATATGCAATAGATTGTAACAAGGCTGAAACACAAGAACCACTTGTTGATAATTGATTGTGTTGGTTCAGTTTGACTTGTCCTTTTCTGACCATTTACTCGTTGGAGCCTATCAAAATCTTTCAGCTGCCAGACCAAATAAAAACCAGGGCAAAATATATCAGCCAGTTATAGCAAAAGAACAGGAGTACTTACTTTACATCATAAGTATTTTTTTTTGAACAGAGTATTTGATCATCTAGTTTTTCTTCCAGTATATAGCTGCACGAGATTGACCATATAGGCCTTCACTGGGTGTAGTTACTAAATGCCGGTTAGGGTTATGATTCTTTGTCACACTGCGGTAGGTTCACGTTTGGCTCATTTACTACAGTAAAATGAAAAGTAGATCTACAGTAGTGTGAAGGATGAAGCTACCCAAGTGTCCATTGTTGTAAATAGAACTCTGTATGTGTCTCCATAAACTGTTTCTGCCCACATTACCTATGATGCAGCCCATTTGGTTAGCTGCCCTTCTAGGATTGTCATCAATTTTACTGCCTTCAGTTTGTTGAACTGCCCATCCAGCTATCAATACATCTTATCATAGTAGATGTCTATGGCACATCCAGTTAGTATCAATTCCCCAATTGCTTCAGACACCATACTAACCACTTCAGCAAAAGGACCCCATCGTAAATCTGCCTCTCAAAATGCATGTTATGTATGTCCCCAAATTTCCTGTAACCTAATTTGTTTTTCACTTTCATGTCACTTTCATAGAAGCCTTCCACCATTACAGCTTACAATTTGCACTTTTTCAGACTTTCTGTATTACATTCAATACATTCACCTATTAATTCAATGGGGGTTTTGTATAAAGGTCAGTTGTGGTCTAGTCACCATGGAAACCAAGGTAATATTCCTGCTGATTAGATCATTTTTACAACTTTGCCCCAGAAATGACCTTTATACATAACCTCCATTGTGTCTTATTTAAGAAAAGGCTTTATAGATGCACTTGGCTTGTACATTGCAAGAGGGGTTATAGACATTAATATGTTTAAATACCCTGCTATAACTAGTATAGTAGCAATCAAGAGGAGAAATGTCTGAAGCAAATAGGTAGATATTATACATTGTTTGTTTTTTTCCATATTGTGGTTTATCACTTGCTACAATAGTTGTGCAAACGTTTAATATTTGTGATGTGCCACTTTTTGTTCAAACTACCATACAATAAGTAAGGTCTTTAAGAATGTCTCTTATCTAGGTATATGTATTTTTTAATGATAATGTTGTATTTCCATATATACTAGTACGTGAGTGAGCACATGAGTGTGGATAATTGACCTATAACACAGGTTTATTCAGTAAACTGTGGTCTATTGACAACCGGGTTGAAAAATAGTAAAATTCTCCAACTCATTGGTTTTTCAATTTCACTATTTTAGTGTACATTTTGACTCCATGACCAGCTCACTACAGTTTACTATTAAATGAATAAAACTCTTATAAAACTTCCAAAAGACACTAGTCCTCAAGAATGCAAAATTCCATATCTGGGAAGAAAAATAATACTAACATGGAACCACAATGTACAATACAAATCTTATAAATAAAATGCTAAACAAGGAATATGATTGTTTATTAGATCCTACTTTCATGTTAGCGGTTCTATTTACAGATAAAACTGTGTATTGTTCAGGCAGATAGGTTCACCTGTGTCTATTAGTCCACCGCTCCCTAATGGCAGAATATCTCAAAAACTTTCTCATTACAGCTGTATTAAAGTAGGACAACTGCAACCATTCTTGGAGCAACTGTCGGCAAAATACTAAGTTATGTTTAATTGAAAGATTGCATTGATGTGTAGGCATTTTAACTATAAGTGTTTTAATGAAAGAATAAAAATACTGTACCTTACTGATCCTTATTTGCTTTGAAAAAACACTATTGGGGGCAGACATCTTGAGTCAGTTATTCCTTCATCTGAACCAAGATTCTACAGAGCTATTTGAAGCAAATATGGCTCAATAAGGTATGCTTTCTTTAAAATGTCTACATTTTGAATTAAGCATAACTTTATTGTTGTCGACACTTGTCCTTTAAGCTACATTGTTGATGTGAAGCAGAAGTTGCTAGAATGAGTAAGCTTTGTGGTACAGTCCAAGTAGCTTGGCTTGTGTCATTTTATGAAATGGAGCCCAAAATAGATCCCCAACATTTGGACATCCCATGAAACCTCGTGATCTAGTGTTAACAGTTCTGTTTTATCTATATGTTGTGGGGGATAGAGCATGTTTTGTGCTTTATAAAGCTATGTAAAGGTTAAAAAAATCTGGTAAAGCTTGAAGTCTTCTCAATGATTGCCATTCTTACTTAACTGGCAATATGTCAGTTAATCTTCATCTCCCATGTATTTTCAATTTAGTCTGTCCTGAACATAGAGAAATGTTCAGAGGGCGAATGTGTTCCTTGTGGGAGTCATAATAATAGCTAATATAGGTTTATTATGATGTTGTTATACCACTTCTTTCCAGTGGTGATGCAAAAAACTTTTTTCTAATAACTGAAACATGTCAAAAGATTGTCTTAGGTTTCCAAGCTGTCTCAACTCTGTCATATGACACCTCTAGCCTAGAGAGATGAGCCATTTTTTTGTTTATGATCAGTTTAGGATCAGTCATTACCTTTTTAAGGATATAGGTAATAATGTTCCCAGCTGCCTCAGAGCTCAGCCAGTCACTGATGTGTGCTGCACTTTGACATATTGGAGTTTGCAATTTAACTCCCATTTTTTCTTGATGATTCACAATATGACCAAAGTAAAATGTACATATAAATATTCACCTAGCATAAAGGAACTGTTACAACAACGTTTAAATTAATTACAGTGCCTGAAACAAATGAATGGCAGTGCGATTATATTTTAAGGCTATGTTACGCAAACATATTTAATGTATATAAACATATAAACCCTGTCAAACACACTAAGTGTGTGGATGCTTGGATATGCTCATTGGACAGAACCAATGCTGACTATTATCATTCCCCTATAAATACCTATAGATGTGTATTTTATACAGTCAATGCTTGTTATGTCAAGCATCAAAAAAAAATTCCATCCCAGAATCCTTTGCATAATGCATTTGCACCACTGAATGCATCTCCAGCATGAAAGAGTGGGATTAAGACAGTTCAAATTCAACTCTTCATGTTGTGCTAAAGATTAGGGGCTGCGTCAATAATAAAAAATTAAATCCCACTATCACCTTTGTTAGTTACCGGGAAAATGAAGCTTTGGTAAAGAATTAATAAAGGTTTTTTTTTTTTTTATCTGAATGTTGATTACTTTACATATGGCTGATAAAATGGCTGGGATACTTAATGCATTCAGCAGTGTTAATGCATTTGTCAATGCATTCTGAGATCTCTCTTAATACAGGACATGGAAATCTGAATTTATAGAACATTTTACATTGTGTACACCTGGTTTACAAAAATAAAACAAATTGAGTTCTTATAAATTGTTCTCCATCTACCTTATAGAAATTAGCAATATCATTTCACTTACAATCTTTCCCATTAATAAATCTAAATGTAAAAAAAAAAGATGTAAATTTACCTTGAAAATAATTATGGGTATACTCATTAGGCACCTGGCTGGTTATTACACAAAAGTGGGTTAATTCATCATGTTGCCAGGGCTCTCTCTACCTTCCATATCTGCATGTAGGTTAAATGTGAAGTTCATTCTAAATCTCAGAGAAACCTTGCCAAGCCCTATGTTTTTCTATCAAGCAGTTTTTAAAGGGTTAGTAATTCCTTAATATGTTAGCACACTGAGAGATGTTCAGATACATATGTAAAGTCTAAGTGACTTTTACCGTTCCAAAAGTCCTGGATATTAGAGAAAGCTGCTAATGAGAAGGTTAGATAGAAACAGATAAAAAATTACTAAATCAAAGATGTGTTGTGATTGGTCCTTTGTCTTTTGAGCAGAATGAAGCTAGCACTCCTATCATGGTCAATGACCGGTAAATTGACAGATATGAATAAACTTATGGCAGCCCCAGTGCGTTATAAAATGTAGATTGTGGAAGCAATTAACGTTAAAAAAATGCAGTGTCATAAAATTTAAGTAAATATAGATGTGCTTTTTTTTACAGAAGCTTTTAATTCATGCTCTATAGAATAACAAATGCAAGAGGGTTTCCTCTCATTTTTAAGAAACCCTTTCAGCATCATGTATTTTAAAGTTGCCTTCCCATCTTCAATTTCGGGAAAATACAAAAAAATTTATGGGAGTATCTCATACCTCAAGTATTGTCAATAAAAAGCAATACATATTAAAAAAACCACTACATTTCACAAACCTATTTTTGCTATTCCTGTTATTACTTTCATAAATATATCAGTTGATGCATTTTTTCCATCTTGTTTCATACACCTGTACATCATATATTGTCCTGGAAACAAGACAACTGTTTTACAAAAACCAAAAAGGTCAGAAAATAAAATATTGCCATACATAAAAAAACAATAATAATCTCAACATGCTTTGTGCATTAATCTTTTCGATCTGTACAATTAAATAAGTTAAGAAGACTTATTTCTTTGCTACAAATTTTACCAAAATATTTCAACACATAAAAAGTTAATAAAAATAAAACAGCAAAAATGTTGTTTGTTATAGGCATCAGTTAACCCTTTCCCAGTCCAAGAGATCCACTTCATTTTTTATTTTTTTTTTTGCCTCGTGGTGTATAGGCCTCCCTGGTAGCTAATGGGTTAAAAGAATATTGCACTGAGGTTTATATTCAAATATGAATTTCACTATTCGGTCAAATACAATTGTCTGTTTTACATGTGCAGTTTATTTTACGTAAACACAACAAAACATCTACAGCTAAAAATATATACATAACTGCCAACTATACAGTAAAAAAAACTATACGGGTTGCGAATTTTACATTACACGCCCCTTGTTTTTGGTAACATTTCTGCTGTGTTTTAATGAATACAGAAAAATATAACAGTATATATAATTCTGGAAATGTAACGTATACCTCCTAGATTGTTATTATTATTATTGGAGATACTGATGATATAGTGAGAAAAATAAATTAATATAACCCTCAGTTGTTAAATCTCTGTATCATTTAAGAGGTACTCAGGAAGTTTAGACCAGTGCCAACCTTACATGCTAACCACTTCCTGAGAGGACAGTAGTATTCATTGTGGAACTGCTGAAATTCTGGGGTCTGACGGATTTCATGTAGGAAAGAAATGTCAATGTTGGACTCAAGCAGAACAAGGAGCAAAGGAAGGACCACCAACACCAATCCCAAGGCCACCACGATAAGCTTGGAGAAACTCTTCATAAATGCATTCAGCTGCATGTTCTCCATCAGGAAGTTGTAGCTTAAGCTCAGCGCCTTCCTGGCTTCCTTCATTTCTTCCTCCTCTGCAATCAGAAATGCATGTTCATCTGCCTCTAATTCCTCAAATGAATCAGTATCATCTCTCTCATGTTCTGCCCTGGTAGAGCTGTTAAAGAGCATTTCAACCCCCTCATCTACTGGGGTTGGTAACAAGCTAGCACTGGGGTTATACACCTGCTCTGAGATAGTTAAAGGCTCCTCTTTGATGCTCTCTTCCTCATCATTTCTGATGTCTGGAACTGTCTCTAATTCTCTAGCAGGAGAATTGCCAGGCACTGGGGGAGAGCTGAAATCATTTTGCTGTGTGATCTGGACACCTAGAGAGGAAATTGGGGGGAAAATAATTGTTAGCCATGGTTATTAATGTTAATAAAGTATATCTTGTTTATTGGCATTAAAAAAAGAAAGCAACAATTGATTTTGAAAAAAGGCACATTAGCATTAATAGATTTCTAGTGTAATTTCTTACGAGGTTATGTATTAAGGAGTCGTGAGTTGGACAGTTTCCATCCCATAAAGTGAAAAGGTCTCAGTTATAATCGAATGCCGGTAAAATTCCTGATCTCGTTATTACATGCACTTTATCAAATAACATCTTAAATTATCATCCCTAATAGTACTGTGCTATGTAGTACACCAGACTTAATATTCTGTATTGTGTTAATTTGACTTTTGTTTTCTATATGATTGTATTTAGGTTTGTAGTCAATACATGCAGATACACTCTATATATCATGATATATATTTTATGCTTACTTTCCATTTGTCAGTCAGCATCAAGAAACGACATCATAGTATCAGCGTCATAAACAATATATATTGTGTTACATTTCTTAATTACATACAAGGCATGTTCTAAAGCCTAACCATTCATCTACATGTTGTATTAATATTTTCATTTATGTTGTTTACCTCCTCATCTTAAATGAATATACTTATTACCAAAATGCATCTGGGCTCCACTTTCTGATTGGTTGCTCAATCTGCATTTTTTTGTCTTGACTACTTACTGGTGCATATATGACACTAGAGTAGCTGCCTTTCTATCTTAAGCTCCTATGTTCAAATTTAATATTTAAAATATATTTAAAACTGCAGTTTTAATATAACTGATAATATACTGTATGATGCATTGATTCATCTTAAACTTCTCTAATGCTATGGGTCCCTCTTAAGAGTGATACATACATGTATGATAAACGTAATTGGGTATATCCCTTGATCCCCAAAATACATCTAGATAAAAGACAATAATGTGATCAAACGAGGAGCAATGCCAAAATGTTAAAACTATTACTAAATTGGTCCTGTGTTTCTCCTTGACTTACATTTGTAAATAATCTACAATGTTTCTGTTAAAAGGTATCATTTGTCAAGTAAGGGAGAAGTGGAATCTGAGGCAGTAAACATGCCATCACTGACACCATGGGTCTGTGAAACTATTGAAACACCAGTAGTAGAGCACCTCAGCTGGACGAGCACCACAGAGACGCATGATGACGTAATTCTTCTGGTGCTTGATTTGGATCCTACAGAACCTGGTATCCACAAAATGTGTGGATGCCAAAGTCTACCATTAGGTGTGTATTAACTAATACTCCATATATTTGCAAGTGTAATGGGTTTTGCTGGGTGTTTATATTTTCCTGGTTTTTTTCCACTGCAGAACTTGTTGGTATTCTGCCATGTAATTCCTGGGTTCGCCCAGTCACTCAGATTGATAGGTTTCTTATGAGTGAGGTGACCTAAGCTGCCTATTTGGTGCCAATAGGAATTGACACTGGAATCTCTTCATATCTTTAACCTCTCAGCAAATTTCAGTAGATCAGTAGGGATACTCAAACAGAACTTCATGATTTGGAGGTAGCTGCTAAGGCACCATATGCTGGTATGTGGGGAGAGAGTACTGCTGTTTCCTTCAGGGCTAAATTCCTGCATCTGAATCTGCATGCTAGGGGCTATTCCCAGAAGGGAAACTACACTTACTATATGCATTTGTCCTATTCTATAATTAGGCTATTTATAGGATGGCTCCTGACCATTTGAAACCAAATAAATCCAGATCAGACACACCATGGGGAAGGCAGGTACCCCAACAGTGAGCTCACTGTTATGGCAAGTGACTGGTAACTCAGCGTAGGGAGGGTGAATTAAGATAAGGGGATGCACTAGACTAAAATATATATCTACCTGAAGTTGCCTTCCACATCCATTAAGGTGGCCACTAGTCTCTTCACCCCCAACTGATTACATCAATATCCTACGATTCACAGTGTGCAGACATGGTTGTAGCTTTTACTGCTTTTTGTATAAATTATCTTTATGCAGAATGCATTGCAGTAGAGTTTATCAACTAATTGTTTTAATTTAAAAAAATGTATTTTCATTTGCCAGGAGTTTGACTTTCACAAGGTATAGACTTTTTTTCAAATTTCTTAAGCATTTATATTGTCTAAACAAGAAATGATAGAGAGTTTAAAAGTGAGTAAGCTAAACAATTAAAACATGTAATTTCTCCATTTTTCCCTCTCATAGATTTCTCCCAATAGTTCTAGCTTTACATTGGTCACCCTTATAAACTTAACTATAATTTTTTTTTTTAGTTTCTGGTTATTAATCAACACCATGCATTTTTCTGTATTATAAATATAAACCACACAATTCCTTTATGTTATTTAATATAAATGTTTTCAACACAGACATATTGCAGAAGGAAAAAAGGTCAAGGGCTACTCTGCATGAAACATGTAAATTAATTCATGCAGGAAAAAAAATGAATTGGTAAGCGTTAAGGGAACCGTAAGGCCAACAGCCCATTGACCCATGATAATTACAAGATGTTCCCAACATAATTGTTAGCACACAAAAAAACTTGAATAAATTGTAATATGGTCCTTTAGTCTGATTAGCAAATTTGAAAATTATTTTCACGATATGTAATGTAGCGGTGTAAATTGCAGTAATGCATAAACGGATATAGTACAGGAAAGTTACAGATTGAGGATTCTGGAAGCAATGACACAGTAATTACTGTTCCAGTGTAGCAGTAATTACTTGCAGTTAATTACTAATAGATAATTCTGTGTGCAGAGGGACGTTACCTACCTATTCTCCCATGACTGTTAAGATAAGTAGAAGTAGAACTATAAAAATGTTGGAATATGTTAATTAAAAAAGAAAGTATCAGAAAGTAAAACTTTTTTTTTTTTAAAAAGAAAAATTAAAAGACACCATAAAATCATTACCAAAGAAACTAACAAAAAAATCCAGTTGATCTAACCTAATCTAAAGAATATCTACCAAAATCAATAAAAAAAAAAAAATCCAAGTTTCAGTTGAGGGGAGCCAGCCCCCCTAATTAAATATGCAATATCTCAGAAAGTAGACTAGATCTAACAAAAATGTTGGTAGATCAAACCTAATCTAACACAGAGCTCTCATAATCAATAACATTTTGTCCAAATTTTAGTTGAGCACCCCCCTGAAAAAATGTTAACATTGCATATTTTAGAGTAGATCTAATGAAAAAATGGACTGATTTTTTGTTAAAACTTTTAATATGCGGTGGGGAGGTGAGAAACCACTATTTGGTGAAGCACATTATAGCAATTTCCAGTATCTCTATTAACTGTTCACATATAGCATTGACCTTACACAGAGCATGACTCATAATCCTGTGCAGCAGGCTTAGTGACCTTTGTCAGGACTGGCAGAGTGCAGATTTGTATGGGCATGCTAGCAATGAAAATCAAAAATCTTTAACTGCTTAATAATTTTCAATGAACAAAGCTGGAGGCTGATTGTTCAAAAACACATAGTCATAAATATAACATGTGCATTGTAATTAAAGTTTGAGTATGTAATTGCTAATTGTGCAGACATATAAGTCTCTGATCTGGCACCAGCCCGGATGGTTCTGGTTTGTAGGATTTTCCAGAGCATGGGAGTTACCAGACCAGTGCGTGACAAGATGATCATATGGAGACATACAGCTGTTGCCATATTATAAAGTGCTGGGCATTAAATGGACCATTTTATTGTCATATTAATTATCAGCACAGACTTTCAAAATGATTTGTTGTTCCTTTGAGAATTAACAGGGTCTCTTTTTTTTGATGCCTTATTCTAATTCTACAAATGTAAAAAATCTGAACTTGATGGACTACATGCAACCACATAACAAAATGTCACACAAGAGATCATAGTTAGGACTAGTGGGCTAATTCTTTATTTGGATGAAATTAAATCAGCAGTGAGTTTATAGTAAATGAACAACAATTTCTAAAAAAAACTTTCAAAACAAAAAATACAACATAACAAAATACCAATCAAGTCTAGTCTATGCAACCTTTATATGGCCTGTCCGCCAGATAAAAGAAACGTAAAAAGAACTAGCTAAATGTCTACGGACATAGAACGCAAGAAAAGCAAAGCATGATTATAGCAGTGTTGTAGGATAGTTGAAACAAAAAAAAGGAATTTCAGTATTGGGCATTCTGTAAATAGAGCCAGCTGAATAAATGCATGTCTCACTTCATTAAAGGTAGACACTTAAATTATCTGGCAAACATCAGAGAGCAAGCTGAGCAACCTAACCCACAATGTACCCACGTGTGGGATGGCATTGTACTGTACTAATGACTATATGCTCTGAATATTATAATATAAAGATGAGCTACACTATTGGTCCTACCTCTGAAAAGGTATACAATGCGAACAACAAGCAATTCAAGTTAACTTCCTAATCCATAAGGTGTAGTTCAATGTCTAGTTCAAAACAAAATAACTGCAAATATCAGAGAAACCCATTTCTACCAGTTATCACCTGTGGGCCTTACACCTTTAAAACAGAACCAGCGTTCGATAGCTTGTTAGAACAGACATAACATTTACCATTACTCCTTGCTGTAATCCTAGATCCAAACTTCAGCAGGCGTATGAACACCTCCTTGTCAGAGTGATTCGCCATGCGCATGTAAACATTTTTCGTGGTCTTGATTCTCACTAAGAATTTCACCATAATGATTTCAATGGAGAACCGTGCAGTACAAGAACTATAAACGATTGTGTGATTTCCAGAGTCAGAAATGTTTAAAGTTACACAGCAAGGGAGAGAGAATGGGAAGGTCATCTAGACAAAGCCAGGGATTTAAAAGGAAGGATAAACTGATTCGCCAGGCTAATAATAACTATAGTCATAATTCTTAGCTTTAGGCCTGTATGGTGCATCCTTTCTCACTTAACCACCTCTAATTATAGATACTAATATGGAGACAGCAATTCAAATCAATTTGCAGAGTTCAGAAACTAAGTGAAATTTAACTAGATAATCCAAATTAAACAAACACAAAACAGGAAACAGCCAGAAGGAGTTCATGAAAATGTAGAGTTTATTTAACAGGCAGTAAATCTTCCATAATTTAAAAATGTTAATTCAAATTTGTTTTATATTTTTTATCATTCATGACTGCAATAACATGTCCACAGAGCTTCATATTTTACTCATGCAACCCCTAAACCACCTATGGCAGATTTATTGGCCCATCTTGCTATTTTATCAGCCCACCCAATGTCATCAGAGACAAACACAAATAGGCAGGCAGGACAGATATACTGTCATATCCTTAAGTTCCACCTGGAACTTCTATCACCTTCTTCTATAACGCAGGTTTAGGTGGATAGGGAAATCAATGGATCTTCCTTAACCAGCCTAGCTACGTCTGCAGCACAAGGAGGTGCTGCACTAAGTGAGTGTCCCTCATTCCACTGCCCTGCAATGCCTCTGGTGTTTGATCTCATCCTCCAGAGCATAAACACTAGAGACATTGCACCGGCTGCAGGAGGAGGGAGCGCTCTCAGTGCTGTGTATAGCCTGGCACCAGATATGTGAGAAAAATAATCAGGACTGGCAGAACCCTCCATTGCCATGGTCATGAGAATGGTAGTTTACTTTGTAATGGGTAGTCTGCACAGCACTACATGCACTATGTGTTATTGAATGCAACTCCCAGTCATGTTGCTAGCTGAAGATCATGTGAATTGTAGTTAACTTTAGACTCAAGACAGTTGAGAGGCTACACTGCACACTATATACACTACATATGCTGATGATACGGTCATTTATACGTGCGGTACTAAACTATCCAAGTGGAATCCGTACTGCAGGTCAGTTTTCTAAAGTAGAAAATTGGATAGCTAGCAACAAATTATTCCTCAACACTGAAAAAACTGTGTCCATGTTGTTTGGGACAAATGCTAAACTATTTAAATTAAACAATCCTCAAATAAACATCAAAACCAAATGCAGTTATAACCTGACCCAGGTAAATTCATATAAGTATCTTGGCATGTGGCTAGACCCAAACTTATCTTTTGGTCTCCATATTGACAAGCTTGTGGCAAAGCTATATCCTAGGATTGGCATTCTATATAGAAACAAATCAAACCTAGTAAGGAAATGTATTGTGCAGCAAATGTTAATGCCGATCTTAGATTATGGAGATGTTGTGTATGATTCTGCCCCACAGACCCATCTCCGTAAACTTGACACTCTGTACAATACATTGTGTCATTTTGCACTACAGTGCGATTATAACACTCATCACTGTAAAATGTTAAAAGAGTTAAACTCTGACGCTTGCCTCCAGGCGCACTCTCCACCTAGCTTGCTTAGTGCATAACCACTTCTCTGGAAAGCTCCCCCCCCTACCTGAGCGGCATGCTCACTCTTACTCCCTGCACATCCTACAATCTCAGATCCTGCACCAACCCTTCAATGGTGATCCCTCAATTCAAAAAGGAAGCAGGTCGAGGTGCGTTCTCTTTTAGAGCTCCTCATATGTGGAATAGCCTCCCTGATTCTGCCAAATCATACTCTAGCCTAAAATCCCTGAAAATAAGTGTCTCTCAAATCCTCCAAACAGATTGTACCTGTTATTAGTTTACAAACTCCTTCGTATACTGTTGTTCCTTTTTGTATCAATAATGTTTTTCCCTGTATGTTCTCCTTCCAACTTGTTTAAATATATGTATGTATGTGTTTTTAATCTACTGTTAAATGTGTAACTCTGTGTAACTCCATTCTGGACTGGGTCCCCAGGACATACTTGAAAATGAGAGAAATCTCAATGTATTCTTCCTGGTAAAACACTTTCTAAAAAAAAAAAAAAATACACCACTCTGCATACACTACTGTTTTTGTTGAATAAAGTTCCAATGACCTACAGAAAGGTATACTGCTGGGTGAGCATCATGGAAATTGTAGTTACATCTAGACAGGGCACTGGTACACTACAGACTTTTTTGGCAGCTTGCAGCTCCCATAATAAACAGTCATCAATATAGGTGAATCATAGTGTCTGCGGTTTACAACAGCTGGGATGTCAAACTTTGGCCACTACTATCGCGGTCTTATTTCTTCCCTATTTTGAGATAACTAACTTTTTCCTCCCACCATGGAACCGCTTTCCTGAGCCAACAAGGGAATGCAATCAGAAGTATTCAGGTTAAGGGATTATTTTGCTCCCCACTGGAAAGAATCCTGTGAACAATTATGAGATAAGGTAGAGAGATTGATAACAGAAATCATAACATTGCACTGGAAAAAGAAAGTGGAGCACACATCGATGATATACGTTCTATTCATATACCAGGGTTATATATGTAATAGGACGTTTTTATGATAGCCATTTACTGCAACGTTTCACTGGGTACAATATGTATTCTGATTAAAGAAGCAATATCAATCATGTTATATAGATCAGTCTAGACGAGAATGGAGGCTAAGGTGCAATTTGTTCTTCTGCTATATTGGGTAACACTCACTTCCTGTTGAATGTTAAAAGAAAAAGAAACATTTTTGCATGGTGGCATTTATTAAAACTAATTCATGCCCAGCGTACTTTGACTGTAAGCTTTCGAGCAAGGCTACCTAACATATAAGTCTCTGTTTATCTAACTTTGTCAATAACTCTCCTTTATGCTTTGTACCAAGCAATATGTAAATTGTTGGCACAATACAAATCTTAATGGAATGGAATATCAGGT
This sequence comes from Pelodytes ibericus, assembly GCA_036172795.1. Lineage (NCBI taxonomy): Eukaryota > Metazoa > Chordata > Amphibia > Anura > Pelodytidae > Pelodytes > Pelodytes ibericus. The sequence goes on from CM069860.1 coordinate 90,773,495, forward strand.
CTTCTCAGAAAAATGGTAAATATTATTGATTCTCATTCTCTAATATAGACTACCTAGCCTGTCTAACAGGCTTCAATGTAGTTGAGATAGAAAATTTGGATTGCATCTGTGCACGCTCCCAATGTATGTTCATGCACATATACACCTGTACATAATTGCCAGCTCTCTCTCTCCTTTGTGGAGCTCATTTGAAAAGCTCCACTAACTGATGAATACAATCTAATGATTAGAAATCGTTTAGCATGTGATGTTAACCAAAGTGCTATTAAATTACTAATCCCAGTTCGCTGAAATTAGATTTTGTTTTAAACATTTACAGAGTACAGAAAAAAAAGATTCCTGTTTGCATGAATATAAATATCGCAATTAAACATTACATTTTATAAGCCTGTTTTGAATACTAAAAAATGGCTGTGCTGTAAGTCATTATTAACAAATGGTTATTTTTACATATTTAAATCTTACATTTTTAATCTTTTATTAAGCCTTTTTTCACAGAGTTCCACAAAATAATTGCTTAATACAAAGATGGCATGGGGGTATTGGATCTCAATAGGTGTTTGAAGAGGTCTGTACACAAATCACATGAATTACCCATTCATCTCGCTCCACTGCTGCCTTTAGCTGTCCCATTCTAATGTGGATGGCCAGGGCAAATTGGACTTGTAGACGATCCGCAACTTTCCCATTTATTGTAATTTTTTTTTACTTTAAATGCATGCTGTTTGCCAGCCTGTGATTGACCATTGACAACAGGTCCTCACAAAAGTTGGTACTTTTGTAAGAACAGCTATCCTCAATAACAAATGGTTTACAGGTTTCAACCACAGGCATGTTGAAAGCTCAATTTTCAAACACATAAGATGTTAGCAAGTCCAAGAAGCAGTAGGAAGTCAAAGCAGTGCACACACAAGCCAAAAGCGGGGATACAATTTCAAGCAGGATGAAGAGGTTTGGCAGCAGAGAAATGATAGGCAGAATATAAAGCACAGGTTCAGTATCTAGACAGGGGCAATAAAACATAAAGCTCTTCATTAGCAGATTTAGAGCAGTACTAGAGGATTTAGAGGCACAGGTAAGATAGATAGTAATATATATATATATATAAAAAGAACCTAAACTCACTCAAATGCTTTCTAGGCTGGAATGGATGTCCTTTGCTCATCTGCAGGCTTGCTCTGGGGGTCTCGGAGGAAAAGTTGAAAAGTCAGACGCAGATGCTTTTATCTGTCTAATGATTTGTTTGGACTTACTACGGGGTATAATCCCATCAAAGTAACTAAACACCAAATAATTTTAATTATTGTTCACACTGTGTCAGCATCATTATAACTTCAGGGCTTAAAATCTGATCTTAAAATATAGTGATAGCAATATTTAAAGGATGCTATCCACACAAAAAATGGGCCCCTACATTTTAATTTTGCAGAGAGAAGACATACAGTTGTATAAATGAAAATATTTTGAATGTAAAAAAACACCACAACCACTTCCAGTAATACCTATCAAATATTATGGAAGCTTCTTCTGGGGCACAGTGGGGGTGCATTCACGCACAGCCTGTATTTATATAATGCAGTTGTGAGATCTATACATTTGCTAGCTGATGGCAAGTACAGTCTACAGTTAAAAAGGGGTCTCATATTTGTCAATTACTTCTTTGTGCAATGTTTTAAGTAGATTGATGCATGCACTTTTGGATATATGTTGCGAATGGCAAATATGATTTTCTGTGAAAATAATAATTTAATAGTTCATGTTTCAAAGCAAATATCAGCTTTAGAATATTTTATGCAATGCATATTAAAAATAACAAATCATTGTGTTATTTTCTAATAGACAGGAACTTTATACTGAAATGTTTTTTTAATAACCAGGAAGTATTTTCAAAGATTTGTTTTATCTAGTTTTCAAATATGTCCTTGGGATGTTAGTATAGCAAAAACTTAATGATGCCCATTTTTACAACTACAAAAGGATAAAATAACCCTGCCAGAAATCAAACCTGTCACTTTAGGGACTGCAATGTTTCCGCATGGTGCACTAACCAACTAAGCTGTCTTATTGGAGCTGTCTTATTGGCTGTACAAATATTAATATGAATTTAAAAACTTGCATAAGCAAACAGGAGTCTCAAGGCCTAGTATATCTGTCTAGTCACTTTTTGGAATATGAGAGTAATGATCAAACAGGGCTCTTGCACCTAAAGATTTTACAGCTGTTGACAAGGAGTAACTTTTATTTAACGATATATATTAGAACAAAAATATATTTTATAATCAGGGTAAAACATATTTTGTAATCAGGCTAAAATGGATATCAGTGCCTGGCCAATCTCATGCTTTATTAAACATATGACTACAGACATACCAGTTAATTTGTGTATCAGTAATAAGAAAAGTTAAAATAAAATGAAGTAAAGAAAAACATAAAACAGACATTCATTTCAATGCATCAGATAATGAAAATAGAATAATCATGTAAATGGGAAGCACATTGTTGAATTTTAATATTGATAAAAAGCACTGGTTTCACACAGTCTTTATGGATTATTTGGGTTGCTAGACGCTAATAACTCATCCATGTAATAATCCTATCTAGCCTTAGCATTAACATTATTATATTCAGAAGGGTCTTTCTTCCCAGATAATTTTTTTTCTTCTGATATTGAGGGGTTTAAACAGAATTATATCAGTGATTAGGGTGACAGATTACCTGAGCAGTTAAAATCTGGATAATGAAAAAATACAGTGAGATCATCATTAAACAGTGAATTGATTCCAAGTTCAATGTTCAGGAATTGACCATATCAATCTAAAATAACGAAGCTATTTTAGACATTTCAATGTTCCATATGCTTTAGAAGGAACTGATAATAAATAATCTTAAAAACCAAACCCCATATTTTGTGAAAAGCTAGGTAGAAGCAGGGCCGGCGCTACCTTAGCGCGCCCCGGGGGGGGAGGGGGGGCGGGAAAATCGCCCGCGCCCCAGGCCCGTTTACTTACCTCCTTGCTGCTGTGCAGGTCCGCGGCTGTGAGGGAAGCGTTGTGCGCTCCTCTCCAGCCGGGCAGCTTCAATAAAGTTTTTTTGAAAAACTTTCAAAAAACTTTATTGAAGCCGCGCAGCTGGAGGGGAGCGCACAATGCTTCCCTCACAGCCACAGACCTGCACAACAGAACATCGGGAGACAGAGCAGGATGGAGGTAAGTACTGGGAAGGGGGAGGAGGGGGGAAAAATCCTGGCATATTGGAGGGGCAAAATCCGGGCATATTGGAGGGGTAAAATCCGGGCATATTAAATGGCATATTGGATGGGCAAAATCCTGGCATATTAAATGGCATATTGGAGGGCATATTGGAGGGGCAAAATTCTGGCATATTAAATGGCATATTGGGGGGCAAAATCCTGGGATATTAAATGGCATATTGGAGGGGCAAGATCCTGGGATATTAAATGGCATATTGAGGGGCAAAATGCTGGCATATTAAATGGCATATTGAGGGGCAAAATCCTGGGATATTACAAAAATAAAAAGGTGAACCCAGCGCTGCAATCACAGCTTTAGCAGCACTTAGGCAGTGTGTCCCTAAACCACACAAAAATAGACAATGTATACAAATAAAGAACAATAAGTGCGCTTTGAGCAAACTGTGATAAAATAATATATGTGATAACAAAATATATATATAACACCTTATTAGGTGACAGTGTGAGGTAATATCCTGAGGGACCAGGAGGAAACTTTGTTCCCCCTTAAGGGGATGCACTCACAGAATAGCAGGATAATAGTTGCACTTCAAGAATAAGATGTTGTTTTGCTGAATCCTGTTGGTGCCAATCTGTTTATATACGCCTGGTAGAAGCCCACGAAGGGTGAAACGCGTAGTGGACTGGAATTGCCCTGCTTTTCTTTTATGTACATATACTGTATATTTTATTTTCCTTTTGTAATACATCTGTTTAACTTACTGGACAAGATTTTCCCTGCAGCTGTGTGGCGCCCACTACGTCTGACAGAGATTACCTCCATGTAAGCAGATACATCTTTTTATTAAATGTATACATAAATTACTTGCTAATTGGATATTTGTCGTTTTTGTTCCTGAGCCAAGAATATAAACAGATTGGCACCAACAGGATTCAGCAAAACAACATCTTATTCTTGAAGTGCAACTATTATCCTGCTATTCTGTGAGTGCATACCCTTAAGGGGGATCAAAGTTTCCTCCTGATCCCTCAGGATATTACCTCACACTGTCACCTAATAAGGTGTTAATATATATATATATATATATATATTATCACATATATTCTTTTATCCTGGGATATTAAATGGCATATTGAGGGGCAACATCCTGGCATATTAAATGGCATATTGAGGGGCAAAATGCTGGCATAATAAATGGCATATTGGAGGAGCAAAATCCTGGCATATTAAATGGCATATTGGAGGGGCAAAATCCTGGCATATTAAATGGCATATTGGAAGGGCAAAATCCTGGCATATTGAGGGGCAAAAATCTTGGCATATTAAATGGCATATTGAGGGGCAAAATACTGGCATATTGAGTGGCAAAATAGTGTGTCTCAGGTTATGTGTGTATTGGTGTCACTGTGTGTGTAAGGGGGTGTGTGTGTAAGTGTGTCACTGTGTCTGTGTAAGAGTGTGTGTAAGTGGTAAGTGTGTCTCTGTGTGTGACTGCAAGGGTTTGCACATTTAGAGCATGCAAGTTGAATATTTAGATGTATTTATTTTTTACACTATACATAATACTTATATATATATATATATATATATATATATATATATATATATATATAATGTATGGAGGGTTAATGGTGTGGGAAGCGTGGCGGGTCAGAGGAAGGGGGCACAAAAATGCACCTTTGCCTGTGTAGACGAAAATCCTTGCACCGGCCCTGGGTGTAAGTAGTATATATATTAAATATATATTTTTCAGTAGGAACTATTCATGATATGCTATGGATTGACAACTATCCAAAAGATACAAGCTGGTTAACTTACTGCAATTCCATATTTAGTAAATAGAACCCACAATGTAAAGCAAATGCTTACTATAAGCATGCAAGCAAACACTAGTGGATCAGTGGCCCCGTGTCTAGTGATTAAATCAGATGGCACAGAGTGGGGAGGCATACCAAGCAGTCAGTCTTTGGACAAAGAGTGTCTGACCCACATGTCTGCTCCACAGGCATGGCACTGGGTTGTCAAATCTTGAGTTTGAGAAAGACATGTACCAAACTGCAGAACAGGGATAGGCAAAGTGTCCGTGGCAAGGTTTGTGAAGGTCCAATATTCAATTTTCCACCACAGAACACTGTGCCCACCATGATGGCCGCCTACCCCTGCTGACGAACCGATGTTGTTTAAAAGTAATATAACCTAAAAAGCGTTGGGGACCTTACTCTATACTACAGCTGCAATAATATAAACACAACGGGAAAAAAGTCAGTGATTCTGTTACACAACTGTAGACAGTTTCCATTTTCTTGAAAAATTGTTGCTAGAAGAATGTTATTTGAACACATTTCCTTTACAAAATAAATCAATAAGCAAACATATGATCTTTTGCCAGAAATGTATTGACAAGAACATTCTTCTATACACTTAAATAAATACAATTATATTTTTGCAGTTGGGTAACAAAGATCACTCCTGATTGATTAAAATGGCTTTAGAAATAGGCGTAGGAAGCTATCGGGTCATTCGATCTGCCTTCCGCTTTTGCTTTCTCGTGAATCACATTGTGATCCCACTTTTATAATAATGTGATTCCGTGGATCCGGGCCCCACACAGGGCTTCGTTTTTCTAGTGTACCATATAGTGACCTGGCAATGCTGTGACTCTGTATAACCCTCCAGGGCCACAGGAGATGTTCATTTGGCACAAAAAATTGATGGAACCTGATCTATATTTCTGTACTATTGTTTGTTAACAACTAAAAATCCTAAAATAAATATAATTTCCTAATAGCAGTAAAAATAAAATAAAATGGAAGAGCAGACAACAAAATCGGTGTAACAATAAATGGCTACTGCCTTCATCGATGGCTATTTAAGAATACGTGGTCAATAGTAGAAAAAAATAAATAATGTAATATGCATCTATTGCCTGCACAGTTCATGAGAAAATCTATTAAGCGAGCATGAGTATTTACTACGTCAGAAAGGGGGCTGATGCATATTTTTGTGAAATTGCTGCACATCCCTCTACAACTTCCTGGTTATAAAAAGGAAGTGTACCATCACAAGCAATAATATATAACCTTACTACATAGATAGCCTAATCCTGTGATCTTAACACATATTTACCTTCATCCAGCAGAATCTCTCTCTCTTCTTCTTCATTGGGTGATGGAATCAGTGGCTGGAGGGGCTCCATGTTGATGATAAGTTGTTTGTTCAAGGAGTAGGAGCTGCGACTATGAGGTATGAGAGACCTACAAAAAAAAAAAAAAAAATCAAAAACGACCAAATTACCAAATGTCCCTTTTATGGTGGACGTTTATAGAAAATCTTCTTTTTAGGCTGCCATAAGTTCAGCCAAATCAAACAGTGTTCATTACATGTAACTTAATAAGCATTACATGCAGAAGAGGAACTTGACCAGATCCAGCCAATATTGGTTTAGCATCACTCCCTGCCTACTTAATTCATGTGGAGAGAAAGTGACAAAGAGAAAAGCGTTTGCACTTCTGTATATGTTTCAAAAAGACTTTAAAAGCTCTATTTTTTAAATTATAAAGCATAGATTGTGCTTAAATTATCTATGTAACCAGCATGAATTCAATTCCCATTTACCGCTATACAATTGCACTATGGTGAAAAAGATTCACACAAACAAACATTGTGTCTAAAATGTAAGCCTACACATAAATCAACTGCATCCATAATCAACTCATGAAACTAAACCTATCCAACATGCACCCTGGGGGTGCCTCATCCTTCAGATACCTGTTCCCTACTCCATTCTTCCCAGTGCTCTTTATCTTAACATGTCCACTCCTGCCTGAAAAAAATAATTCATACTAAACCTGATAATTTAAATAAATATGAGAAATGTATTAATGTTCTTTTAGTTTTTGGAACATTTACCTTGAATACTTTGAATTTGCAGCCTACAGCAACTTTTTTAAGCCAATTAGAGAGCATGTGCATTTTGCCAGTGACTTACTAATGCCACTATGCCTCTCCATGGGGTGTATGAGGGGGACTTCTTGATTTTTGCACCAAATAAGAAAAAGGAAAAGTGGAGTGGACCTTTAATTCTGTGTTTAAACAGTTACAAGATAATATTATATTATATTATAACACAATTATTATATATTTCACTGACACTCAAGAGCTGATATTTTTGTGGAGAAAAAGAAAATACAACTTTTTTGCTTTTTGAGTTATTTATTTGTTGCTACCAGTAAGGTGAGTTCAATGAGTCATCATAATTGCTACAGAGCCAGCAAGAGACAGTAACACTTGGTCAGTTATATTTTTTACAAACTATAGAAAACATTGTAACATAATGATACTTTTTAACCTATTGATACGATTACCTACAGAGGGAGGAATATCAGAATCAAGTTCAAGTTTGTCAGATTGAATCATTACATCAGTACAACAATACTATTAATATGCTTTGAGGGACAGTAAATAAAATGCTTTTATTAATTTGACTATTCAATGTGCCTCACTAAGCTGTGTTTATGTAGGTGGATCTTATAACATCATGTGTAGGTTCTGCCTTCAGCTATTAAGTAAACCTTGCAATAATTATTTTTTACTGCAATATATTCAAATAAAACATAAAAAAAAACTGGCATGCGTTTTATATATGTTTTTACTTTAAATGAGCAGTAAATGTAATTATTGGTGGTAGTGTCCCTTTAAGAATATACCTTACCTATGCACCTCTGGAGGATCCCTCTGGATCTTTGAGCTTGCCTCTACGACTTCTTTTGCAACTTTCCCGCTGCATGAAAAAAAAAATGAATCAATCAATCATATACATCATTTGTCACCACAGATTTTAAATCCAAGTAGACAAAAAGACACTTAGGATGAATCTTTATGGTAGACTACCTTATAGAGCATTATAGCTCAATTGCTTTTTTTGTACGTACTTAAATGAAAACAAATGGCATGCACACATGCTATATAGCAAGCTGTACTGGAATTATAAGACTATACAACAAAGCCGGTTTGTTACATTTTAACAGTGTAGTGTGTTTATCATATACAAGGTCATATTCCACGTGTTTTACCAAATTTATAAACTATAAAATATTCATATTTATAATACTATGATGGAAAGGATTACATTGTTAGTATGGTAGTTCGAGTACATATTGTCCAACCCTCCATCTTCCCCCCAAAAATCCTTTCAAATGGCAATTGCATAATGTATCACTAGGTATTCAAATGTTAATCAGTGCTCTCCATTCAGTCATAAAAGCAGGTATTCAGTGGAGGTGGTGAAGAAAATAGAAATATCTATAGTGTAGTATGCCCCAAATAATAATATGCCATGGGATAGGCTCACTAAAAACGTGTAGAACAAGATTAGATAAACAATCTCACCGCATTAATGATGCAATTTGCAGGGGCAAACCTTGTGAATTCCTCTGCAGGTTAAAAAAGTGGATTTTTAGAGACTGAACAATGCATTATACGGGGCCAATTGAGCTCATTTATCAGAGAGAAGTTCACCAAGTTTGTTCCTGCACAATACATTGTTAAATCTGCAAGATGACATGTTCATCTCAACTCAATTAGCCTGCTTAATTTTTAGGGAATAAACTCCAATACAAAATGTAGAGATGTTGATTTAGCAAGGCAACAAGTCCTATCCACAACTGCACTTTGATGACATCATTAGATGTCATTAGATTCCACCACCGGGGAAGTATACAGAAGAAGTAGATTTTAAAAGCGTTGTGCATTCAAGCATCGTACGCCCATGTAATTATGCTTTTAACCTGTCAGAAATACAAAATCAATTCTTTTCACTTGTAATGTTTTTCTCACTACCATTAATCTAGGTTGCATGTCTAGATTCCACTACTATTTTGTAACACTTTAAAACACGAGCCCCTATGTAATATGCATGTTTTAGATTAATAGTCACGCAAACCTGTAATAAATCTACTTACCAATACCGAAATCGACTCCCTTTGAAAAATATATTGCTGCTTGTCATTGTTTTCACTTGACTTGATTTTGCATATCTAAATGGAAACATATTAATAAGCTAACAGTGGTTGCAGGTTTTAGAAATTCTCTCTCAGTACAGCTTACCCTGTAATAGTATATTAAAGATAAGGTAGAATACTAGGTTGGTAGGTTCCCAGTAAAACAAATATTCCTTTATTTAATTAATTATGGCTATAAATAAATTGGCACAGAAAATAAGTAAAATATATAACTGAAATTAGTTTTTTTTTTTAATATTGTTTAAAGTGGCAGTAAATACACAAAAAGACACAAAAGTTTTTAAAAAAAAAAAACTTTTTTTTCATGAGTCTTCAAGGGGCAGAGTTGATCTGGAAGCTAGCACTCGCCAACATGGTCAATTTAAGGTCCCCTCTTTTGGTGGCATGAAGGTTGCCTGGCACAGGATAATCTGGAATGTACATGCCAGTGTGTCCTCATACTAAAGCCATTGTACATATCACTTTTGGTTCTAGATTTGCAAAACTGAAGTGAAAAAAAGTTTATTGGCTCTTTAAAAATAAATGCATGAAAGGAAAATCAGTAAATTGACCTCACCATATTTTCAGCTGATAATAGACTAGCATGGGTTTATAAATATCCAACACAAGCAAATGGCTCTCCAGTTGCCCATAAGCTATAACTCTGGCAGCGCTTGCCCATGGCATACAAAAAAAGTTATTTTCCACAGGATAGCAATTATCAACTGATTTTGCCATACAACTTGAATAAATTAGATGAAAACCAGACACAGGTTTTTTACTTACTATAGAAAAATGGACTTACTTGTAAAAGGCCTGGTTTTCAACCCCACATTTCCACAAGTGCTTACAGGCCGCTGGTGTCGAGGTATGGTAGGTTAAAATATTTTTTTTCTAGTGGGTTGAAATAAAACAAAGAGACATCAGAGAAAATAATGTAGAATATATATTTGGAAATTCTGATTTTAATATTTAAAAGCCGCATCATATATAATATTGGATGATTTACTAACCAGTAAAAAGTAGGAAAATTATAATTTACAAACTGATGAATAGGCCACATTGAATAATGCGTTTGATTCTACCACAATATTTTTTTTTTTTATCATCCATAAGTTGCCATCTTTTCTTGAAAAAAATAATGGCCATGCTATTGTCTCCATGGACTTGTCATCGGCCTAAAGCCAATTTTGGTGTCAATAAAATACCAGTTGGGTGGTAACAGACTAAACAGATATTTTCACAACTTTCATTTTAGTGGTCATATGTGTAACAGGATTAATTTAACCCATGTAGACCTGTTTTCCCCATTAGTAAATGCCAATCAAATGATGTGGTCTGTGGCTATGCATGAAGATGTCTGAACAATATGTAAGGTATTTGTGGAGGGAATGAAAGCCACATGTATACCACATCTCAGCTTCTTTTATATTATACCATTTGTGATTCCCTCCCTCCATCATGCCACTTCCATCATACTCTCTTTTCTGGTGAGCCTCCTAATCAGGCTACCCACCTTGTCTATTACATCCTGCTACATCACCACCTAGGTTACCCCCATGATTCATCATACTATTACTGCTATTGCCTTGTAAGTCATGACCAAAAATATAGTAATTGTTTATTAAAATGTCCTAGCTGTTCAAATCGAAGACATAAAAATATAAGTAACTGGTTTAGTTCAGTTAGCTTTGAATTTAATAGGCAGACACAAAAGGACTATAAATTGTGGCAGTAAAGGGAAAGATATTGTAAAAAGCTAATGGGATCCATACAATGGGAGATAAAATGTGCAGTATTATATTCTCCACACTGACTGACTTTAAATTACATTTTTAACAGAATTCAATAGTTTAGCCTTTTACTGTTCATGCCTAATTGAGTAACTTACTGCTATCTTTATATTAGCCAGAACCAATCTGTATATTGACTTTTTGTATTATAACGCTTGCATTGTCACAGACAAAAGATGTACCCTGTTCTCTACCCTTCGGTGTATCCTTCATGCCATTTCATTTGCTGCTCACTAATCTTTGTTTACTCGTTACATATCCCATACAAAGCTTCAAATCATCTCTGACAAGACCTAAGATTTTTCAAAACACTTTGATGAGTGCTACATAGTTTCACATAGTCTCTCTATAAAGGGACAGTTAGATCTATAAAGGAAACAATGTATACATATTGTGGGTTATGTATAAAAACTCCCGCACTGGAAAGTGTCAGGAGTTTTATAAAAAGGTGCAATCGCCATGTAACATCCTGATGCATCTTGTACATGACACCCATTGTATTTTAAGTGAACTTCATTTGAGCATCTTTTTGTTCACAAAAAAGGTCAAAAATGGGAATACAAAGTTCAGGTGATAAGCATTCATAGTGTAAAAACAAATAATGATGCTCAGGCAGTTGATAAATTATCTCTAGATATCCAAGGGGTGGTCATGGTATATATATATATATTGAACACATTTATTTTAATGTTCACAACATTTTTATCTAGGCAGAAGATAAAAACTGAACGGCTGAAAGGAAGTGATGAGTGCAGATGAAAGTCTCTCTGCAAGAACTCGGCAAGTTACATCATGAGCCAATCTTAGATAGAATTTGGAAGTTTTACAGAATTCTCTTTTACACAGACACACTTCCACTTGGCTTAGGTTTTCCTTTTATCTACAGGCAAATCCAGAGAATGAAACACATTTTATGACAAGCTATGTCTCAAGAGCACGCCTTATGTAGTTAATAAGTCATCAAATAAACTATTTTATAGCAAGACATGCACATAATTCACTTGCTTATTTACACTGGAGGAAAGTGTGGAAGTACAAAGAGAAAGAGAGATCAACTGATCATGTCACAAACCAGAGATGGCTACATGGGAGGAACAGGATAAGTATAAATCCTCATATTAGGCCATAGATTCAGGGAATGCCAGAAACATATTTCTCCTACTTGTCACTTATTCAAGAAGATTTCTGAAAATGATAGGTAATAGTTGGAAATAAGTAAAGCAGATCATCATCATCAACCACTTACCTCCTTCTGCATAACAACTACATAAAATGTTTTTCCATCGAATTTCAGTTTGCAGATATCCGGCCTATAAAAATAATAAAGGGATTTAAGTTGCAGAGGGCAATCGTGCAAACCCTTACGGGATCCTCATATACTTGTTGTAGATTGTGATTAATAGGAAGATATAAGGGTCGACTCAATATGCCCTGAATTCGAAAGAAGTCCGCAATTCAGTTACCCAATTTGGCTAAATTAGGAATGAAATCTGCAATTTCTGCCAATTCAGTTGGGGGGGGGGGGGGGTTTGGGGGCAGTGAAATCTGGAGGATTTCGCTTACTCATAAAGGACCAAATTCCCCTGACATTGGCCTGAAGTCAGTGGACATTTTTGAAGTTTGGGCAGTTCACGTCTCGAGATTTTAGTTGAAATGATTCAATGTAAAACTACACACGAACTGCAATTTGTTTTAATGTAAAGGTAAAAGCAACCTTTTTTACAATTTGCATTTTTATAACATACAGAAAATAATCTAGTTTTCCTTAAAGCGTCTCACATTTACAGAGAAACACTACAAAACTCACATTTCCAAGCATTCTCCATATTGTAAGCCAGAACAAAGCTCTGTAGCCGGCAAATGATTTATTGTTTAATAATAAAAAAAAATCACAGTGAACCACATTTGAAGGGACACCATTCCTCACCATTGGTTGCTCACCATTTTATAAGGTGTATTCTCTTATTGCCCTGGAAAACTACGAAACCCGCGGCAGTGTATCCCAGAAATGTTGTGGTCCCAGTAGAATCCTTAAAAGGAAAACAGGTAGATGAAATGACAGCTGTGGACTAGACATGGAACTCACTGGCACTGTACAATAAAAGTATTCTGTATGTTTTTTTAAACCTGATAAGATCTGCAGTGAGATTACTGGGAAGGAGAGGAGGTGGGAATATCTGAGACCAAATCACCTACTGTGGCTCTAAGTGATCACTACTGCATTGCTGACATTCATTTTCTGCTTTCCCCACTCCTATTTCCAGCTGCCAGTGGTTGCTCTGTCATGCTATATGCACAGTGTGTTTATGTATGTGGAAGCACCACATGAAAATGGATTGTTACTAAGGAGTAACTAAATCGCAATTACAGGTTGTTAAGGTGGGGTCTAGGAAACTTCTCCGCGGCTGCTTCACCGCTGACAGTTCATCGCGTCAGTTTGAACACTGAACTGTCAGCCGTGAAGATGAACGCGGCCGCTTTATCGCGGCTATGTAAGCGCTGAACTGTCAGCACTTCCAAACGTACACCACCCAATAAATAACCCCCCCCCCCCCAATAAATGAACCCCCCTAAAAGTGTCAGCCGTGAAGATGAACGCGGCCGCTTTATCGCGGCTATGTAAGCTCTGAACTGTCAGCGCTTACAAACGTACACCACCCAATAAATGAACCCCCCTAAAAGTTCATATTTGCAATCCCTTTAAAATGATACTGAAATACCTTCCACAATGACGTAACCCAAGAGTTAATACAATGATCCTCTGCATACTTACAAATGAAAGATGGACAGACAGCTATGTTTACCTTGCAAGGATGAGGGTCAACTCCATAAGTTTCCAAGGAATGTGCTTTCAATAGCAAATTAAATTCCGCAACAGCTGGGCTTTGACCTCTGAAATGATAGGAGGAGTGCACATTCATTTTTCAATCAGGATTATTCTTTGCAGCAAACAGGATTTTCTCTAACAAACACATATGGATAAAGTCCAAAGATAAATTATATATAATTTTTTAACTATGTAACCCCTTACACCATTAAGGACATAGGATGACACATCATTTATGGCTTTATTCATGAAAAAGGGAATTGACAAGGACATTTCAAACTTCAGGCCAAGTAGCCGAGTTTTAAAAAATTCTACAATTCGACTATACTACAAACTTGGCTGCTTTGGCCTTAAGTCTTAAATTCCCATGGACATTCCCTATTTCATATATAAACCCTTACTGAACAGAAATTTTAAACAAGACCTTGTCATGCTATGTTATTAATGCAATTATTATGCGAATGTGTTTAATACAGTAAATAAAATGGAAATAAAAATTGATTTTGTTTCATCTAGCCTTATAGTCATTTAAATGTTTAAATGTTTGAGTGCCTAAGGGAAATGGTTACAGTACATTAGGAAAGTACTTTTTTATAAGAGTCTACTCAATAAAGCTGAGTTGGGAAAGTTTTCCAATGCAACTGAATGGAAGAACTTTTCCAACTCAGCTACTTTGGCACTAAGTTTGAAATTCCGATCTCAATTCCCTGCACTTCTCTCTTTATTGAGTAGACCCTCTGAACTTTGTCATCAGAAGTGTCCCGGATAAAATTACATGGAACCTATTACGCAAATAACATTTCAATTTCTAGTAAGAAGAGGGATTTCATATTTGCTTTGTGAAATATATATTTTTTGATATAAAACATTTAGTTCCTGCTATGATAAGCAGGAGAACAGAAAGAGAACAAAACCAAAGTATGGAATTTTATTTGGTTTCAAAAATAATTAAATTGGCACTTTTGATTTCAATTAAACTACATTTAATTAAACTACATTTAGTTCCCCAAATTGTTTCAGCCTCTAACAAACCCAGGTCTTCAAAGTGACTTTGGACAGACACTAATTGTGGAAAAAAAAATTGTAAATATATATATGGGGATTACATACAAACAACGTGAATCAGTGACCTTCTCCCCAACACTTAACACTTAGATTACCCTTTATATAGAGGCAGTCCTCTCTGTGTTATACAAAGGGAAAAAGTAGAAAATATTATGGTGTAGTATATCAATACATGGTAAATAAATAAACAGTGATATATGAAATTCACTCACATATTACTGAGCAGTAATCTGCTCAGTATAATCAGCGTAAGGGAGCCCCTCGTGGGGTCTTGAATCTGCTGGTATCCCAAAACAGGCTCCACAGGTAGGTATATCACCAGAAAAACAGGGGAGGGAGGTATATCTTTAAGTAAACATACTTGCTATGCTGGAATTTGCCTTTTTTTAATGTAAGATTTTATGTTTTTTGCTCTGTACATTAAAAGTATGTTTACTTAAAGATATACCCCTCTCCCCTGTCTTTCTGGTGATATACCTACCTGTGGAGCCTGTTTTGGGATACCAGCGGATTCAAGAGCCCACGAGGGGCTCCCTTACGCCAATTATACTGAGCAGATTACTGCTTAGTAATATGTGAGTGAATTTCATATATCACTGTTTATTTATTTACCATGTATTGATATACTACACCATAATATTTTATTTCTACTTTTTCCCTTTGTATAACACGGAGAGGCCTCTATATAAAGGGTAATCTAAGTGTTAAGTGTTGGTGAGAAGCGCACTGATTCACGTTGTTTGTATGTAATTTTTATATACTAGAAGTGAAACACTAGTTGTTTTTGGTGCTGCCACTCCTATCACATATAGGCGCAGTATAATCTTGTCTATTGTATATTTGGGGATTAGACAAAACCTGTCAAGGTAATGTGAATTATTTAGTGTACCTATTAGTAAGTACAAGGATAGCGAGAAACATGTAAGTTGGTTATATCTTCCTTTTGTGTACCTCCCACTAATGCTACACTTTCTGTTTTTTAAAGGAAGAAAATAAATGTTTATTTTACTACAAGAAACAGGAGTCTTATGTTCGATGGTAGAGCTTGATTAGCATTGTATATCTGTATATTATAGGGCTGGGTGTGCCCTCTCTCTGGGCTAAATGGCTTTTATAAAATTGGATATGTTTTATACATAGCCGGTTCGCTTGAGAGGATGTCACACAGATTATTATTGCCTCCATTATACTTAATTTGGCGTTCAAACCAATTTTTTACTGGACTGCCATTTAAATAATGTCTGGGTTGCAACCCTAAATACAATGTGTACCTGTAGTGTGCACTTTCCTTAACTGCTTGCCCTTAAATGTGGCATCTGGTCACCCTACTAAAAATACCTAGAATGAATTAAACTGTGTTCTGCTGTCAGTAAAGCATTGCATTGTTTCTCCAAAATACATATCACAGGAAGTTTTTTTTGTTTTTTTTTTACCCATTTGAGGCACAAGTGTAAAGCAGTCGGGGGCACTAAAAGGGTTCATTTCTGTCATAAAATAGTAAACATAACAGTGCGCTGCTTTTTAAAATAGATGGATGTTCTTGGACAGCCTAATACTCCTTGAAAGTAAATTCACAGTTCTTGCATGTTGCCAAAAGCTGCTAAAATCCTGAGCAAATTTCTCAACAATTCCCTCTGAATAATCTTGTAGTATGGCTTACAAACAGGCTTAACACTTCCAATTCCATAACAGGCCTTCTGGAAATGATTACAACAGTCCGGACATGGGAGGTATGCTCATAAGATCAGTTGCGCTAATCAAATATCCGTTTCCTTATTAACTGCTGGTATACATGCACAATCCTTGTTTTATTAAGACTAATACTAGAGAGCTGCCAGTGCCTTGAATTCATATAAGCACCTGCTCTGCCTTTAACCTCTTTAATCCATTCAAATGATGGAACAAACTACACAGAACAGTATCACCCAATGATCTGGAACATCTCCTTATAAAACCAAAAGCATGAAAGTAAGGCAAAACAGCCAAGGCCTGAAGAGTAGGCAACCCATGTCCAATATGTCTTTTATTCAGGTTCCTGTCACCACTGTAATTGCTTGGTTATAGTCTTTCAAGTGCCAACATTAATTTGATTATAGCACCTAACAATGACGCCATCTTGTGGTTCAGCTATGTGTAACGCTATCAACAAATCTCGGGAGTTTGCCCTATATGTGCCGGTTTGTGGTGATATCAGGAGTCTGTGGCCTATGTGGAGGAGTTTCTACACTGTGGAACAATTTTCACATACATGGGTCTATTCACTAAATCTGAACTGACAAGTGAACTGCAACAATCAGCCAGCAGAGTTGCAAGTTTGATCATTTTTCAAGCTCAGCTATTAATGTCTAATTATTGCAGTTCACCTGCAAGTGTTTAGGAAATAGCCCTATTTCTTTTCATCTGGGAGAGGAGTTCCTCCAAAATGTTGTCCATTACATACTGACAAAAAAAGGCAATAAAATACAACTGTTAACAGTGACAATATAGTGTATGTTTAAAAACCCATCCGTTTATGATCTTCAACTGAATCATGGTTAGTGATGCAGCACTCTCCAATGCCATCTAAATGTGAAAATGACTTGAGCTCAGATGAGATGTGATGGCTGTAACAGCAGTACAGTTTGTCTTTTACACTGTTTCATGTATTACCTTCAGAATCATAATTTTCTGTTCTTTATTCCCAGCAAAACTGCATTATCATAACTACTGTTTTCCCATCTCGAAAAAGTAACTGATGAGTTAAACTGCAATCAGTATCACATTGGATGCCAACCAGGTTTAATGCTATAATGCCTGACAGACTCCAGAGAATTGAAATGTCTGAGGCGTTACTACCAATAAGCAGCAAAAGGAGAAAAACAACAGATTTCAGGAAAATCTAAAGTCAGAATTGCCGGATTATTTTATTCGGAGACAACTATCTGTGTTGATCTTTTATGGTCAAAATCTCCAACCTTTTGCAAGTTTGTTAGATTGTTTATTTATATTTTTCTGTTTCAGCATAACCGAAAGTGTGTTATAGTATTCTAAGCTATTTACTATTCAAAATAAAAGTTACGTTTTATAGTCCAGCTGGTGGCAGAGTCTTCTCTGTGGCAGAGCGGTGTTCCTCTGTGGAGATATTTCCTTTTTTCTTCTGATATATAAAAGGGTGATATACTTGCTAATAATTGCCTTTTATCCTTGTTTGTTCCATGACATTGGTTTAATGTCATGGAATAAACAATTTACCTGTTCTGTGGTCCTTCTTATGCTATAGTGCCAACATACTGTGACTGTTTCTCTACCTGCCTGCTCTCTCGTACTACATTGGCATGGCCAATTTAAAAAAAAAACATTCATATAAAAATCAGGTTATATGGATAATTATGGTATCAAAAGAAAGTCATATGGTTCCTTAACAAATAATATGTAAAGATCTACTCAATAAAGAGAGAACTGCAGGGAATTTCAAACTGAAGGCTAAAGTAGCTGAGTTGGAAACAATTCTTCCATTCAGCTGCATTGGAAAAATGTTCCAACTCGGCTACATTGGCCTAAAGGTTGAAATTCCCATCTCAATTCCCTGCAATTCTCTCTTTATTGAGTAGACCCTATAGTTTGTATGAGTACACTAAATGGGAAAGCACAGTTAAATACACATGACAAAAAAAATAAAAATCACAAAGACGCTCTTGTCCTGAAGGGGATAACATCATTTGAATTAATGGAAAATTAAATGTTTAGCATGTTTGTAATTAGCTGGGTTTGGAAAAATACCAATTACCATATTTTCTTGGATGGCTTTTTTGCATGATACAACACTTGTGTGCAATTATTCTGTGGATTTATACGGTATTGTAGCTTTTATTCATACAGTATTTTACCTGAGTTCACTTTTGTGAATATCCATTATTTTCCTTTCCAGCTTCTGTGATTGTTTAGGGAATATCTTGAAGTCGCAGAGATAATTGTCAGGATGTTCATCAGGATCATAATCTCCAATTTCAGCTGCAGTGTAGAAATATACACATTAAATATTTTAATTAAATGTAATCTGAATGTAAACTAAAAAAAAAAGACAAAAAATTGGGCTTGGAACCAAAACTTTTCACATCCATACTACATAGGTTTGAAGTTGTTTTTACAAAAATCTTGCAGGTGTGCTTCAAAGTGGCAAAATTGTTTAAGCTATCAAATCATTTAACACCTTGGCATGCATTTCTGTTTGACTAAGATTACATTCCTTAATGTGATGACTCATTGAACTCACTTTCAGTTGCTAACATTCAGGACTGAGCTTATGCTCTATTCTCTCCTCTGTGGAAGGGGTTCAGAAGTGGAAGCCCATCTTTATAAATAGCCTTCATCTGCATGGAAGGATTTTATTCTTTAATTCACTACAACAAGTAACTAATCCAAAATCTAAACCCGAAAAGGGATGGCAACGTGAAATATGGTAAAAATAAACTTCAGACATTTTTTTAATGTGCGAGAGCACAGAGTGTCTTTTGTGTAGAAGAAGACCATGCATCAATGTCTACAAATTTGCGCAATGATAGGTGTGTGTGCATACCTAACCTGCACTGCGTATACAAATACTACAAAGACTCATGCAAGAGGTTGTATTATGACTGGTTGTAGAAATGTGCAATAAAGTATTAAATTGTATTAACAATATTCCAGTTAAGAGAGGATGTGACACTCCACCATTTGTGACCTACTCATAGTACATGAGTTGGAACATGTTAGTTAGGCAGTCTGGATATCTTGTGCTATACAATCTCATTGTCACTATAACGTGATTTTAATCTCTTTATTTACTCTAAGAAGGTTACCTTTTAGCCCACAATGTGGCATTGTTGCATAATTTAGATAGTGGTACAAGGGATCGTGGATAATGATATTGACCAATAAGGATGGCCACTTCATACCAACCTTGGACAATACAGGCACCCAGGAATTCAGCATCAGCAAAAGAACAGAGAAGCCGGCCATGGAAAATATCCCTCTTGATTTGTAAGTACAAAAGATATCTAGAAAAGGGCAAAAGCATTTTGTTATTATTAAGTTTCCTGCTGTGTAGAAAATAATGTTTTGAAAGAAATTTCAAGAAAGTTATAATCTAAGAGACACAGAACTTATAAAGGCACACAGAGAAAAAAAAGGGCATGGATTTGGAAGGGAGTAAAGCGGGCACTTGCCTCCCCTGGAAATTTGAGGTTAAGTTTTTTTTACTATGTCAGACTTTTGGGGAGTACTCGCCTCCAACTAGCTCAGCAATAACTCTAGTATTAGAGGTCAGGGTCTGTGCCTCATGCACTGACACAGACGTTTTCATGCTGTTCCCCTTGGTGCTCCTATGCTAACTAGAGAGTGCGTCATGCTGGTTCTCTGATTTATTCAGGTACGCTCAACCACATACGGTTAGAGAAAGCAGTCTGTGTAGGTACTGGGCCCAAGAAAGGTAGGCAGTTGACAGGGATGTGTTGGCTGATGCACAAAAGAGGCAGGGACTAACTTTTGATCCATTAACCTGCTCAAATACGGTAATCTACTGTGGTTGTTTACACAATGGTAGGGCATCGTTTTAAATGTCGAGCAATTTTTAGAACTCGCCTCCATTTTTTGGACTATAAATAACCTCTAAAATGACTTGCCAAAATGAGCTATGGGACTGAGTAATATCGTTCTTCGAACTTTATAGAGAAGCATGGTTACTTAAATATTCAGACAAAGCACAAAGATGCATTGGGCATCCCCTTACATCTCTATGAGAGCCCTCTGATTACCTCCCAAAAGGTTCTGAGGACAGCTTTAGTCTTTATTTTTAGTTCATTAGGAAAAAAAATACAATGTGTCAATGCACTTAATTTAATTTTATAACAGTGCTGCAACCTCACTGGTATCCCTCTCCAGTGCTCACAAACCACAGTAATATTACAATATAGAAGTGTTGTGCCATATAATAATAATAATAATAACAACACACCCTTGTGTAATTTTAACCAAAAAATATACTTATATATTTAATGATGGGTAGCCTCTGATATTCCTTATATTCTCATAGAAAGACAGAGACAAAAAAAGAAAATATAGTGTAACTCTGTATATATAATACAGTATGTAAGTCTCCAGACCCCCAGAAAGGGACTCGATATTTAGGTGAGCAGTTTGTTTGCTCACTTTTCAATGCTCTGAGAGACTAACTGTCATGCTACCGGTATGGAAGTCACATTCAGGCTTGTTCCAGAATCCAGTTTCTCTGTATTCCCTTCTTTCCTCTGCTCCAATTTATATGTGCCCCACTCATTTGTTTTGTGTGCTTCCTTTCCAGGTACCTTGCTGTTGTGATGTACCTTGTGAATGTTCTTTGACGTAGCTAGCATATCAAGGCCATCAGGTGTAACTAAACCCTTACCATATCAAAGTGCTAGGGTAGCTTGTCTGTGTCATTGAATTGTATGTTGCCTTTTGTTTTGATCCTCTTGTTTGCTTACCTGTTTCCCTATTGTAGTCCTTGTCCTTTGATTGTGCCCTGTATTCTGTTTCTGCTTTCTGTCTTTTCTTGCTCTGCTACGCCTAGCCTGTCTCAGCGTGCAGCATCTATCAGCGGTGTTATCTTCCATCCCTGCTCTGGGATGTCTGTAGGACATTGTCAGATCCTGTTTTGTCCTACTGGATAAAGGCCACAGGGTCCTGGTATGTGGCCACACCAACCAGGGGCCGGGGGGGGGGGGGGGGGGGTCAAGCCATCATGGGAGTGAGGTTGCCTTGAATCCACATCTGCATATGTATCCATTAGGCCCATCTATATGTGACTCCTGCATACCATCTTAGGCACTCTGGACCCTATTGTGACAATCACGTTAATGTACTTGATACTCTAAGGTTAAATGTATCCCCATTATCACCAAAAACAGAGAACTGCAAAATAACCACTTTAATACAATAAGTCCATGAAATCTGCTTACATGTTGAAACCAAGTTAGCACAGTCAGTTCCCGGTATGCACTGATAATTGCGTGGCACTGATAACAAGCGTGGCATTCTGTTACTGGGTCTTCCTAGGAGATTATTTCTTTGTTTTAGCATTTTTAAGCAGACTTTATGGATTCATTGTATTAAAGTGGCTATTTGTTTATAACTTCTATCTGTTCTGTGTTTTTGTTGATAACGGTATAAATGTGGAACCTTGGTGGATCAAGTCCTCTGAGTCTCCCAGAGCATTTAATGGTAAGCAGACAAACTGCCCACCTAAAACGTGAGTCCTTTTCTGTGGGTATCCTGTATTGTATATACAGAGTTACACTATATTCTCTTTATATTTCTATGACGGTATAAGGAACATCAGAGACTATCATTGAATATAAAATTATACAAGGGTGTGTTAATATTATTACATAGTGAAACACTTCTATCTTGTAGCAAAGTCCAATAACAGGGCATGATTCTACAAACACATATTTATATTAGAAATATAGAATGTGCCAGCAGATAAGAACCATTTGGCCCATCCTGTCTCCCATAAAGTATTTATGCTGGGTAATGCAGCTATTTTGGAATGAGAGAGTTATAATGAGGCAACAAGTAAAAAGGGAATATGTGGATGGAGCCACTTCATGTAGCTATGTAGTGCCAAAAGTAAAAATCCAATTTATATAGGCACATATAGGTAGACACAGTGATACGTGTTTAATGCCACATAGAAAAAAAAAATACAAGAATCTCAGCACACCTTGAATGGAGATTTTTTCCAATGTTAACGACGTTTCAACTCTGTACTGAGTTGAAACGTTGGTCACACTGGAATAAATCTCCATTCAAGGTGTGCTGAGATTCTTTTATTTCTTTTTCTATTACTGGGAGTGTCAGTGAATCTCCACTCGGGCACCCGTACTGACTGAGTGTGATTTTGGACATTTTTGTTTAATTGTGGCACTTAGTCATAGACATACCTATACCATCGGCGTATTCCCTTTTTCCTTGTTGCCTCATGATGTATTTGGGTCCGGACTGCCCAGTGTTTGAGAGAGCCCTGCAGTTAATTTCCTGGGAAGGATCATATACCTTTCAGCCAGCCACTGAAGCCAAAGGTATTCTATTTTTTATTTATCCTTTCATGGGAGAATCACAGTCTAAAGTCAAAGTCCATTCAGGCACTTAAATAAGATTAAAAGTCTTTTATCATAGATTAAATTCATCTGATTGCTGCAATTGATCTGTTCATCCAATAAAAGCTTGTATAAATTGAGGCATGCAAAAGACATGCAATGTTGTTTTACATTTTCTTTTGCATAGAACATTGCCTATTTTAAAGACTTTCTCATTATAACCCTTATAAATTCATCTCAATTGGAACATGTTTTGACCAGATTTTTTGATAGTAGAAAAAAAGAGATATAATCTATGATCAACTATTTGAATTATGAATAATCTCATCGGACTTACATGAATGGGACATAAATCATGAACTGTCTAAAACAATACTTTTAATATGAAACAAGTGATTTGATTCCACAGATTACAAGGCAAGTGATTTGTAATCTTTATTCCCACAGAATTAAACAACACCATGGCTTAAATGTAGAATAAAACAATTTGGTTTGTAAAATAAATCCAAAATCCAGCCTTGATAGTTCTATTTAATGGAATCACTTTAGTAAAGTCCTAAGGCCTTCTGCTCACAGATTATGAATAGGTTGTAAGACAGGCTTTTTGCAGAATTAATGAAATGCAAGGCTTAAACAAATCACTGTTTAATAAATACAAAATAAATGTCAATGATTTGGAGGATATTACATTTCCAAAACAAAAGAAGTATGCACTCTCAGCAGATAATCATTATAATTTAAGTATTCGGCATGTAATTTATTGCTTGTTAATTATTAAGACAAAATAAATCAGTGGCCAGTAATCACTACCATTTGTCACCAGTGCTTCTAGTAAAGGTGACAGTATATAAATGGAGGAAAGAGGCATTTAAAATGATATTGTGATATTTGCTTATAAAACTAAATATGGGAAATATTTTGAATAATGATAAAATACATGGCAATTTTGTAAAAGAGAAAAAACAATACTGAAAGGCAAGCAAATGCTGTGCAAGCTTTCATTAACGTAGTATCCTCCAATGAACATCATTGGCAAGCTTGCAAACTGGTTACACCCTGATGCGTTTCAAGCTATTCATCGCACTGACTCGTAGGAGCAAACTCTAAATAAATTTGCTACAATCGTAGGTTTTTCCAAATACTTTCTTGTTCAGTAAAAAACAGACAACAATTTGAAAATATATTTGTAATACAAAAAAGTGGAACCCACAACCATGATTGTTGCACCCTCTTCCTTTATTGAAACACTCCTTCAAAGCTCAACTCTTAAATAGCTGTTTATGTCACTCCATTAGTTCTATCTCTCATACTTTCAGTATACCCATACGTGGACAACGCCATATGGTAGAGAAATGAACATTCAATTCACGGACAACAGCAAAATTTGTGACATCTGTGGCATTGTGCTGTGTGATAAAACTGCCCAGTTTATAGTGGCCTTTTATTGTGGCCAGCCTAAGGCACACCTTTGAAATAATCATGCTGATTAATCAGCATCTTGATATGCCACACCTGTGAGGTGGATGGATTATCTTGGCAAAGGAGAAGTGCTCACTAACACAGATTTAGACAGATTTGTGAACAACATTTGAGAGAAATAGGCCTTTTGTGTACATAGAAAAAGTCTTAGATCTTTGAGTTCAGCTCATGAAAAATGGGGGCAGAAACAAAAGTGTTGCGTGTAAATTTTGTTCAGTGTCATTTTTGTTTTCCTTCTGCACCATATAATCGGTATGAAAATGTAACCCAAACATAATAATATTATTTAGTAAACAATGCATGTTTTATAGTATAATGAGTTCTAAGGGTTTAGCATATTAACCACCACAGTTAACCGAAACACTAGCTTAGTAAGTGACTTGATAAATGTCTTTTTAGTTTAAGATGACAAATGAAAAAGCTGAGGCCAGTTTATTTCCACTGTAAACAATTTAAATATGGGGACTCAGGACTCAAGTAAATGTGACACCGGTAGTGGCAGCATGTCAACACATATAAATATTTTACAATTATAAATTATTTACAGGACCATATTTTTATTGTTTTGACATTGTGCAAAACAAGGCAGCACAGAAATGGTATTTGAATTTATTTGTAAGTCTTACTTCCTTTCAAGTAATAATTTACCATGCAGGTTGTCAATGTCCTGTAATATAGCCCACTAAGTGATTTAAATTGAATTTCAGCCAGATTCCCCTTGTCTTTTCTATTGCAGATGAAATGGATATGATACTGTACAATACTAATCAAAATGGCATGTCAATCAAAATATCAAATCTACCACCAAGCTTCTAATGCATTTCAAGTTTCTATAGCAATGTCAAATACCCAGCAGCTGAAATAACCAGCTGTTTTTTTAAATATCAATTTTGCACATTGGTTAATGGGTAAATAGGCCTTTACACTAACTGATGGGATACATGCCCAGCTTGTCATGCCATCTTTATCCCAAACAGCTTATCAGTGCCGTCTAGAAAGAACCCAAACACAGCTTACCAGTGCCACCATGCCCCTAAACAACTGGTCAGTGCCATCCTCATGCCCAACCAGCTTTCTAGCACTATGCTAGTGCCATCTTAGAGGCTAAACTGCATTCTAGTGCCATCTCTGTAGCCAAACAGGTTCCCAGTACCATATTTATGCCCAAACAGCTTTCAAGTTCCATCTTTATACCCAGATTCCCAGTGCCATATTTATGCCCAAACACAACTTACCAGTGCTATCTTGTCCCTAAACAGGTTCCAAGGGCCATCTTTATTTAAATTATTTATAACTCTTTATTATTCATCAAAATGTCAGTACAAAAGTTTATGCAAATCCCATATCACCACCCCTCTCCCCCCGGAATCACCCTCCCTTTACAGAAACTGCTTTACTGGAAGTGGGAAGGGAAATGGGGAGGGGTCGGTGATACTTCCCTTTCTATCCATAAATACAGATAAAATATAAACAACAAAGACAGTCATTAAAACAGAAAGTACACACATATTCCAAGAGGTATCTTAAAAACCTGTGCGTTTGCTCTCTGGGGGGCCCGAGAGATCAGTGCAGATTTATCGAGGCACAAATCTAGGATGGGAGAGGGGTCGCAACAGAGACATCCTCACAAGAAAAAGAATCTATCAACGCGCGCGGGGGGACGACACAACTTCCTCAGATGTTGATGCTCAGTTCCCAACTTGACCAGACACTCTCATACTTGTCCTTGTTAGTTCCATAAAAAACCCATTCAGCTGCTGCCTGAAAGTCTATTTGGGCTCGAATTTCTGACCATGTAGGAATTTCAGATTTTTTCCAAAATCTAGCCATACATATTGTAAAGGTCTAGAAAATACGTAGGTATTTCTGATGTTTATTTATTTCTGGAAAACCAACATGGAATAAGAAGGTCTGCGAAGCCATCTCTACGTCCTGCCCTACTACCAGTTTAAAAATGTTCCCTCTAAGTGGGGATAGATATATACAATGCCACCAGATGTGAGCCTGAGAGCCTGTTTCTAGTTGGCAACGCCAGCAAAAGCTGTTACAGTTTGCGTTATATTTTGCCATGCAAGCTGGGACAAGACAGCACCTGTGTAGCAGTTTAAAATATTGTTCTTGCAAAGGATAGCTTTCCTCGTAATCCGCCAGGCTGCGATCCAATCTTGGTTAGTAAGCGAGAACGACAAAGGGCCATTCCCACAATCTTAATGATTTTACCTTATCTAAAGGTGTCCCAACAATCCGGTTCAGATGGAGGATTCAAGGTGAGGAAGTGTCTGATCCGAACAGTTCAGTAGCAGGGAGGTTAAATAATCTTTGCAGGTCAGAGAATGGTATTATTTGGTCTGTTAAAAATAAGTCGCCCAGAGTTTTGATCACACACCCACTCCAGCTATCCAGATTTAAATTAGCTACATACAACAAAATCATCTCCACTGGAGAGGCCTTAGACGGAGATATCCGGAGATTGAACCTTCTTCTCATCCTATGAAGTGATGAGATAAGGCTCCTAATTAACAAGCTAGGCATATTTAACTTTTTATATTGTATTGGGGCCACCCACACCAACATAAAAGGGTCAAGATGCTTACATCTGTGTTTCTCAATGTTTAGCCAGCCTAAGTTCTTTGGCCTGTCGATGTTCCAGGCGACTCTGGGCCTCCTGGCTGCCCATACATAGGATGCAAACAGGAGTTCCAGGTCCGTCAGGTGGTATCTTGGAACCATTAGTGGGATGGCCCTGATGAGGTACCAAAACTTCGGCACTACGTATGATTTGAGAATGTTTATCCGACCTAGCCAGGATGCTTCCACTCCTTTACAATGAAGAAGCGTTTTAAGTTGGGTTTGTAATATACTATACTTCAGATCAACTAACTCTTCTATTTTCCGGCAAAAGGTAATACCCAAGTACTGAATAAGTTTAGGGAGGCCCTTTTTATACCCTATGACTTCAAGTATAGTGGTATAATCTGTGTTTTTGAAATATTTATTTTATAGTTTGAGCTAAATATCTGTATTGCCTTCATTAGGGCCGGGATAGATCTCTGTGGGGAAGAGAGGGACAGCAGGACATCATCCGCATATAGGGTAATAGTATGGATCTTGTGGCCGATACCAATGCTCCGGATGGCTGGGTTCCTTCTAAGTGCTGCTGCAAAAAGCTCCATAGCTAGCGTACAAAAGGGGGGCTAAGGGACAACCCTGACGCGTGCCATTAAAGATTGTGAAGAAGTCAGAAGTTAAAAAGGGGCCTTTGATCTTAGCTGAGGGGGATTTATATAGTGCATTTGTGTAGTGGAGGAAAGGGCCCGAGACACCGAACACCCACAGAGTCTGAAAGAAAAATCTCTAGTTGACTCTATCGAATGACTTCTCGGCATATAAGGCTAAGAAGATAGAGGGAGTTCCTGCTGATGTATTTCTTCCAGTACATTAAGTACTCTCCGGGTTTTATCTTCTGTGGATCTGTCCGGCATAAAGCCTGCCTGGTTCGGGTGGATTATATCTGAGATCACCAGCTTCAAACTCTGGGATAGGATTTTAGAATATATTTTTATATCCAGGTTAATAAAGGAGTTTGTGACCAGGGTCGGGTATTTGTCTGTTTATAACACAGGGGCTATACTCGCCACCATCATTTCCTCTGGGAAGTTTTTAACGCTATCAATTTTATTATAGACTTGCTGTCATTTGCTGTTCAACAAGAAAATAGAATAAAATAAAATATAATTAATTATATTTATATTTCATTTTATTCTATTTTCTTGTTGTTGTCCATTTGTGGTCTTTTATTTATTTTTTATAATACCACATATCTTACTTATGTATATTTATTTCTATGTGACCAGTTATTGATCTTGCTATTGGCTGACATTTGCCAAATATTTTATATATATATTCAACATGTCTATTTTTCTGTAATAAATTTATATATTTTCCGTATTTATTTGGTCTTTGTAGTTCTTTTTACTATATTGTCTTTGCATATATATAGCGCTGTCTCATTTTTCATTGTTTCTCCTTTTTTGCAGTGGATCTTTCCATTGCATTCCATTAAAAGACTAGCTGCTTCCATTTTATTTTCACATTGAGTCATTTGTTACTCCATATATTGTCTGGGATTCTTATATCTCCATATTGCCATCTCGTACCTTCCTTGCTACCAGTGGTTAGTATCGATTGTATTATTTGTATATTTTATCTTTGTGAGTGAAGGTCATTATATACACACATTATTATCTATCTATTAATCATAAGCGCTGTGCCTTTTTTCTTTTTTTCTTATATTAAATGGCATATTGGGGGCAAAATCCTGGCATATTGAGGGGCAAAATCATGGCATATTAAATGGCATATTGGGGGGCAAAATCCTGACATATTAAATGGCATATTGGGGGCAAAATCCTGGCATATTTAGAGAAAAATACTGGCATATTAAATGGCATATTGGGGGGCAAAATCCTGGCATATTGAGGGGCAAAATCCTGGCATATTAAATGGCATATTGGGGGGCAAATCCAGGCATATTGAGAGCAAAATATTGGCATATTAAATGGCATATTGGGGGGCAAATTCCTGGCACATTGAGGGGCAAAATCCTGGCATATTAAATGGCATATTGGGGGGCAAAATCCTGGCATATTGAATGGCTAAATCCTGGCATATTGAATGGCTAAATCATGGCATATTGAGTGGCTAAATAATCCTGGCATTTTGAGTGGCAAAATAATCCTGGCATATTGAATGGCTAAATCCTGGCATATCGTGGGGTTAAATACTGGCATATTTTAATTGGCAAAGTGATGCTGTGGCATGGTCTGTGGGGCAAAATAACATGTACTATGTGGAAAGTGACACTGGCTAGTTCTGTGGGGCAAAGGGACACTGTGGCATGCCAAAGTGTGTAGGTGCAATATGAGCGCAAGCCAAGTGCTGTGGGTGCAATATAGGTGCATGGCAAGTTCTGTGGGTACTGTATGGTGCTTTGTTAAGTCCTTTAGGTGCAATGTGGGTGCAGAGGAAGGGAATAAAAAATAGGAATGCAATTTTTCAATAACATTTTTATTAAATAGAATATTAAATAATTCAAATAAGTATAAATGCAACAAGTTATAGAGAGATGTCTGTGTTTATAGATATGTTTATGATATTGTTTTCGAATTGTACAATAGAAACATAGAATGTGTCGGCAGATAAGAACCATTCGGTCCATCTAGACTGCCCAATTTTTTTTAATACTTTTATTAGTCCCCCATTCCCGGTCTTATAGCTAGGATAGCTATAATTGTCACCTTGTGGGGCTCCTGTGTGTCGCATAATTAATGGCTGTCCCATGTGTGGCATAATTAAGGGGCTCTTTTGTGTGGCATAATTATGCGGCACTTGTGTGTGGCATAATTAAGGGGCGCCTGTGTGTGTGGCATAATTAATTGGGCTCCAAGGTGAGGCATAATTTATGGGGCTATGGTGTGGCATAATTTATGGGGCTCTTGTGTGTGTGTCATAGTTATGGGGCTCCTGTATGTGGCATAGTTTTCTGCCAGAAGGAGGAAAGAAATCTCCCTGCCTGTGGTGAGTAAATAAATGACCAGTTCTGAAACTTTGCAAATCTTAGGAACAGGTTTGCCTGAACCGGTGCAAACTGGCTGAATCCCTCTACTGCATATTGGTAATGGAAACATTTCCCTGACAAAATAAATTGGGGCTTAACTGTTCCTTTATTAACTGGGACAAGATAGAGCGGTAGACTAGTCAGTAAAATCCAGATGACCTGAGATGTTATAAACCTCTCTAGCAAGGCTGCAGATAGAATAAAATGATAATAGATTGTGTCTAGAGATTTGCAACACTTGCCAAATTACCTGTTCTATGATACCGAATGTATCTGATTGTTTTTCTTTTAACACAACCTAACATTGTGACAGGAACTTCACAGAGATCAAAAGTGTAAAGAAAATGCTTCAGACTGAAAGCGTGATGAGCAGGTGGCAAAATAATAGCACCATTACATTCTTTAATATAGATTTCTAAATTGCTTATGCTTCCAGAGACGCGTGCTGAGGATAAATTAATCATTGTAGCGTTCACTTATTATTAGCATGACTCCTATTGCTGAACCAAATACAAAACACCTCAGTCACATAATATGTTGCCAATTCCCTGCAGTGTTTGTCATTCTTGCTATTCAAATGTGTTACAAATGGTTTTTTTTTGTTTGTTTGTTTTTTTTCAAATACCTTTCTTGGTGCTCTTTTTTACTGATTTATTTTGTTATCCATGGCAGTACTGTGTTACTGGAAAATGTATTTGGGTCAGTGAAATACAAGGAGCACACTTCTTGTCAAAGGAAATCAACACCCATAAAATATGTATGGACCACACAGCACTCAATTCAATCAATGCTGACATATAGAATGGCTATCTTGCTTTTTTTAAAGGAACAGTCAGCTTGTTTGTCTTTTTTTTTTTTTTTTTTAGTTATTGAGTCATCTATTTGCGTTTTAGGTAATATATCGTGTTTCTGGTTTTCTGCCACCTCTGTTTCTAATGTACATTAAGTATATATGTAGATTAATATTTATTTATAATGCACGAATTTGTAGAGCTATAAAACAATATTTAAGATAGAGTCAGAAGTCCAATGGAGGCACTCCAGCTGCAGCTGAACTGGAAATCCCTTTAATTCTCCACTAGCATTCTGGAATTTCAGAGAATTATGGTAGTTTTAGTCCAGAAACAGCTGGAAGGCGTGTGTGTGTGTGTGTGTGTGTGTGTATATATATATATATA
Source organism: Pelodytes ibericus (assembly GCA_036172795.1). NCBI lineage: Eukaryota > Metazoa > Chordata > Amphibia > Anura > Pelodytidae > Pelodytes > Pelodytes ibericus. Next base: position 90,804,758 of record CM069860.1, read on the forward strand.
TATATATATATATATATATATATATATAAACATACACCCAAATGATCAGCACTCAGCCAAACAAGGCTTACTCATGCCCAGGTGCTGGTCCACCAAATACAGTCCATTAGCAAAAAGGTCACACTCACAGGTATTTACAGCATCAGTAGTGTTTTTGCTTTATTCAAAACACTCCAAACACGAGGTTAGTACACTTCCACGACATTTCGGGCCTAGTGTGGCCCGAAACGTTGTAGTAATGTACTAACCTCATGTTTGGTGTGTTTTGAATAAAGTATAAATGCTATTGATGCTGTAAATACCCGTGAGTGCGATCTTGTGCTAATGGACCATATATAGATACATAAAATCTAAATTTCAGGTATTCTAAAAATGGTCCAAGAAACCCGTAAATTGCAAGAGTATCTTTATATATGTAAAATAGGAAGGCCTTTGGTCCCTGGTAAGCAATATTATTGTAGAGTTTTAGCTCCATGTAAGTAAGAGCAAGTTTTAGGACCAATATTGGTGCACTTTGGTGTTGTAATGGCATAAACATGATATGGCTATATAATGTGACTAAATCTCAAATTTTATTATCTTAGCTGTTTTTAAGTAGACTTAATGTAAACTATAGCTTTTAAGAGTGTGTAACCTGTTTAATGTGAGTGCGCTGATCCCTGTGAATTGTACGGGGAGATAGATAGATCCCTTTATTATTAGCAAAGTTTATCTGTAAAACAAGATACATTTAGTATCACTTTTTCCCATACATTGTGCTTGCCAAGTTTAAAAGAGGTACAGGTGCAGATTGAGAATATAATCACTAAAATGAGACATATTATGCCAAAGAAGGGTTTGTCAATTACATCTCACGTGTGAAAAAAACTATGTTTTGCCAGCAGATAATTAGGACTACTGGAGTGTGTGCATCTCTCTTTCTGCTAATCAATGATAAACATCCTTCTAAAGCCTACACTGGAACTTCAGTTTAAGCACCTGGAACAGAAACACATATTTTTCCGTTTTAAGACAAGTACATCTCCAGTGTGTCCTTTATTATCATCAGAAAATTTGGATTTCAAATTACAGTCCATCAACTAACTTTTTCAAAGAAATTCAACCTGTGGTTCTACAGCTGTGTTTTAACTACACTCACATTATCCTCTTTTTTATATAAGATTTCCTAAGGATCATGGTGGTTATACCACCATGTAAGTACACCTGTTCAATTTTATCATAAAAGAAAATAAAGACAAAATGTTCACACATAAAAAGTGTTCTAGAACCATGTTTCAAGAAAACCTTCTCCTGAAAGACCCTAAAGGGCCACAAGTTAAAAAAATATTTTTTTGCTTCTGTTACTGAAGCAGGGAGTTTTTTATTTTATTTTTTGGAAGCATACCCATATAATTGTTTATTTTGTATACTTTTATATAATCTGTGATCAGGGTATCACTGTGTGGGTTGCGGCATAACTTTGATCCAGCACTGTGGTCACTCCTGTCCTTTGTGTACTACTCCTGCTCTATTTGAGCAGTCTATGGCCCGAACAAGTATTTGTAATTCCCTCACACATACCTAATGCCCTTACTTGACTTTACCTACTCACCAATACCAATAACCAAAGGAAACATTTCCCACTCCATGGTAATATGTTGTACGTACCAATTGTCTTTTCTCAAGTCTAAAACTATTAGATTCAGGTTCCACATTTAAAAGGTACAAGCAAGCGCTACGATCCTCAATGAGCCTAATGACTGATTTAGTCCCACCACCAGAAGCATACAAATTTAGGGGCAGAGTTGTGTGGCAGGGAGCACAATTTTGGCTTCTGTGTCCTATGAAAGAACGAGACAGATGATTGGCTTGGTCCAGCACATGTCTTTCTTGTAAGCAATGAATATAACTATACAAATAAACAGGTCTGTGATATTAAATAGTCTGCAAAGTGGCATAAGTGAGCACAATGGATGGACAACCTTCACATATGCGTTAATCACACAATCCTACCTACAACTCTGCTTAAACTACAAGCATTATGGGCCTCATCACATGTTAATGTAATTAGCAAATGTTGTGCCCATTCACAAGAAAGGTAGTAGGGAGGAGGCGGGCAACTATAGACCAGTAAGTCTTACTTCAGTAGTGGGTAAAATAATGGAAACCTTGTTATAGAATAGGATTGTTTAACATCTAAAGTCGCTTGGATTTCAAGATCAGAGACAACATGGGTTTACTTCAGGGAGATCATGCCAAACTAATCTTATTGATTTTTTTGATTGGGTGATTAAAATAATAGATCAGGGTGGTGCAGTAGACATTGCTTACCTAGATTTCAGTAAGGCTTTTGACACTGTCGCACATAGAAGGCTTATCAATAAATTGAAATCTTTACATTTGGATTTCAATATTGTTGAATGGATTAGACAATGGCTGAGTGACAGGCAACAGAGGGTTGTAGTCAATGGGGTATATTCGATGCAAGGTCTTGTTACTAGTGGGGTACCTCAGGGATCTGTACTTGGACCCATTCTCTTTAATATTTTTATTAGCGATATTGCAGAAGGTCTTGTTGGCAAAGTATGTATTTTTGCTGATGATACAAAGATTTGCAGCAGGGTTGATATTCATGGAGGGATAAGCCAAATGGCAAATGATTTAGCTAAACTAGAAAAATGGTCAGAGCAGTGGCAACTGACATTTAATGTGGACAGGTGCAAGATTATGCACCTTGGGCGTAAAAACCCAAAAGCAGAATATAGGCTATTTGGTACAGTCCTAACCTCAACATCTGAGGAAAGGGATTTAGGAGTAATAATTTTAGACAACTTAAAGGTAGGTAGGCAATGCAATAGAGCAGCAGGAAATGCTAGCAGAATGCTTGGCTGCATAGGGAGAGGTATTAGCAGTAGGAAGAGGGAAGTGCTCATGCCATTGTACAGAGCACTGGTGAGACCTCACTTGGAGTATTGTACGCAGTACTGGAGACCGTATCTCCAGAAGGATATTGATACTTTGGAGAGAGTTCAGAGAAGGGCTACTAAACTGGTTCATGGGTTGAAGGATAAAACTTACCAGGAAAGTTTAAAGCATCTTAACATGTATAGCTTGGAGGAAAGACGAAACAGGGGGGATATGATAGAAACATTTAAATACATAAAGGGAATCAACACAGTAAAGGAAGAAAGTATATTTAAAAGAAGAAAAACTACCACAACTAGAGGACATAGTCTTAAATTAGAGGGGCAACGATTTAAAAGTAATATCAGGAAGTATTACTTTACTGAGAGGGTAGTGAATGTATAGAATAGCCTTTCAGCAGAAGTGGTAGAGGTAAACACAGTCAAGGAATTTAAGCATGCGTGGAATACACACAAGGCTATCCTAGCTATAAGACTGGGAACGGGGGACTAATAAAAGTATTAAAAAAAAATTGGGCAGACTAGATGGACCGAATGGTTCTTATCTGCCGACACATTCTATGTTTCTATGTACAGAATTACAGAAAACAGCCTAGAAATCGGATGTTGACATTATAGTGTAATGTATATTTGGGGGAGTTTTGTAGCTGCTCTTGTAGGTCAATCAAACCTTTTCTAAAATCACTGCAAGGGCAACCAAGACCTGTGCTTTGATCCGTACAGTAATGAAAATTACTTATGCACTATATAATAAATACAGCTTCATAACCAAAGCTCAGTCACATTTTAATTAGTTTATAAGATGATAATACAAAAACAAATTCTAGTATTTTTAAAATTACTTGTTACAAAGAATCTGTCTGCTGATATTTAACCCCTTAGTGACAAGACATTTTTACCTTGACTTTCCCTTGGTGACAATGGCTGTTTTGACATTTCTGGGGTGTTTGTGTTTAGCTGTAATTTTCTTCTTTCTCACATACTGTACCCACACAAATTATATGTTGTTTTTATTATCATAACAAGGGCATTCATTAGATACCATTATGTTCATCATATCTTATAATTTACACACAAAAAACACTTTTTCTAACTTTGACCTAAAATATAATTTACACAAACACAATCATTAAAAAGACCCCGTCTAAATAGTTTCAAAATGTTGTCCCGAGTTCAGAAATATGCAGGTTTCCATGTTTTTTGGTATTTTTTTGCGAGTTATGGGGCAAAAACCAAAAATAGCGTTTTTTGTTTTTTCCTATATAGACCTTTTGACCCCAACCTGAACCCTAAATTTAACCCTAACACTAAATTTAACCTCAACTCTAACCCTTATGATTTCCCTTAATATATTTTAATTTTAATTTAATTTTAACCCTATCCCTTATGCTAAAAATTATTTAATTTTAACTCTATAGGCTAATCTAACCATAATACCAGTTTTACCATATTTGCTCGATTATAAGACGACCCTGATTATAAGACGACCCCCCAAACTTTGGATATTCTAAAAAACTAAAAGCCTGAATATAAGACTACCCTATAGGAAAAAAGTTAAACTTGTATATATTCACATGTAAATTGCTTTTTTAATAAAAAATTATATCAAAAAAATGCATTTGTTTTTATTTCCTTGTATGTGCCAATTCTGCCTCTCTTTCCCTTGCCCCCAGCTTTGTCTCTCTCCCCCTCCCTTTGATTCCCCCCTCTCCTCTGTCTCTTCCCCCCCCCTTGTTTCTCGCTGCCCACCCCTCCCTCTGTCTCTGCCCCCCTCCCTCCCCTGTCTCTGTTTCTGCCCCCCTCCCTCCCCCTGTCTCTGTCTCTTCCCCCCTCCCCCGTCTCTCTGCCCCCCTCCCCCTGTCTCTCTGCCCCCTCCCTCCCCCTCACCTTGAAGTCGATCCCTGGTGGCTAGTGGGGGCAGCCGGGGGCAGCTGGTCCGTCATAATAGTCTGCCGTGTCGGGCATCACGGAGGATGTCTGCACGTATCGTGCAGACATCCCCCAGCTGCCCGATTTACCCTGGTGGCTAGTGGGGCAGCAGGGGATATCTGCGCGATGAGCGCAGACCTCCGCTGCTGCCGCCCGGCACACTCGCCGGGACTTCTGTGACGAAAGCGGAAGTACCCGGCTTCTTCACAGAAGCACCGGCGGTCGTGCCGGGCGGAAGCAGGGGAGTCTGCACTCATCGCGCAGACTTCCCCTGCTGTCAAAGAGGGGGATCCAGGTCCCCTGCAGCTCTGCTGGGGACCTGGATCCATGTCTTATAATCTGACCTCAATTTGAGGTCAGATTATAAGAAGACCTCGATTATAAGACGAGGGGTAGCTTTCAGAAAAAAAATTCTGAAAAAAACCTCGTCTTATAATCAAGCAAATACGGTAATTAAATCTTTTTTTTTTAACATTGCAATGTTGCTTGCTGCCTCTAGGGGCAGTCAACCAACATATTCAGAGCGATGGAAGTGAATTTTCTTTCTTGCTGCTCCGTTAGGCGATCGTGGGTGCCCCAGATAGGAAATTTCAGTGCTGGCTATTTCCTCGACATCGAGGCAATAGACCAGAACTGTTAAAGCAGTTTTCGCGACCGTTGATCGCGAAAACTGCTTGTTTCACCACAGGACATGCCATGCGTTTTATTGAGCAATGCCTCTGCTTTAAATACATTATTTTCTAGTACTGTAGTGTTATGTTTCTGAGGGCTGGCATCTTCTGAGGTAAAAGTAGGGGACTATTTACTAAAAAAGTGCATTCAGATGTATTCAGATGAATTTTCAACTCTACAATTTAACTATACATTGTGCATGGACAAAGTGATTGTGTCAGAAGCCCCAATGATGCACACTCAGAGGATGAAATACTTTCATAAAAACACATATGTGTAATTTTTGAGCAGATCTCAGCCGTAGTCATTTGTAAAAAGAGAACATATAAATGGTACAAATAATGTGAAAACCATCTCGAACACAAATCAGCTGAAATGAAAAGTAACACTGCTCCTATGTGTAAAAAAAGCAGCCACTGATAAAATGAATCCAGGCCAGAGTATCTCTAGCTCAAGATAGCAGAGGAGAGAAGCAACTTGTTAGCACAGCGATTTAACAACAAATAAAATATAACATCTGCTTACATTAAGGGTTGCAAGCTCCCATATAGTCGCAGAAGTGTTTAAAAGTGGAGTGTAGTCATTAGTAATATTAAATCAACATTGTCCCTTTCTGGACCTTCTATTTGGAAAACGGACCCTGTGCATGCACACTATTCTGGCTTTTTCAAGGTGCAGTCTGATGAAGTCAAAAACGGCAAAACACGTAGTGTATTATTAAAGGGAAATTATTTCATTCCATTCTCTGAGTATGTATCACTTGTGCTTCTGCTAAAATCACTCTGTCTTTGCTTGCACAATTTGGAATGTGTAATAGTATGTGCTGCCCCAATTCACAAATGTACTTGATTGAGTCTAAGGTTTTTTTCCAAACTCATTTAATATTGTGCAGGGACAAACCTGGTGAGTTTCTCCTGCTAAGCAAATTCACTGGGTTTGTCCCTGCAAAATGTATAGCTAAATTGGTGAAATTAAATGTTCACCTCAAATGACCTTTGTGTATAGCCACATTAATTTGACAAATAGTGTGGAACTGCTGAGAATCATTTAATATTAAACGAAATACTTTAGTACTGCTACCAGTAGAAGGTTGAAGATTTGGGAGTAATTTCTGGGGCATGTCTTGTGCATCCAAAGTGGGTGCTGGCTGTGGTAAGTCCTGGGTGTGCAATGTGGATGCTGGGGCACGTCCTGTGGGTGCAGAGTGGGTGCTAAAGTTTAATTTAAAATGTCTATTTTTAAAGTATGTTTCTATATATCTAACTTTTCAGCATGGTAAAATTCAAATTAAAAAAGTTGACTAAATAGAACCATTTAACCCCTTAACGACAGATGACGTGCCAGGCACGTCACGGCAAATCGAGGACTTGCCGACAGCTGACGTGCCTGGCACGTCATGCACTAAACTGAGTAAAGAAAGCGACCAGCGGTCGCTTTCTTTACTCTAACGGTGTTGCTACAATGCCTCTAGGTAGAGGCATTGTGCAACACCCCCCAAAAGTGCAGGGGCGCGCTACGATCACTCCACGGAGTGATCGTAGCAGCCATTTAAAAATGGCTGCGCCGGCTGCACACATGTGCTTAGAAAGCGAACGATCGTTCGCTTTCTAAGCATCTCCGGTGTTGTTAAAGTGCCTCGCCAGCGAGGCACTTAACAACACCGTTCTGCTCCCCAGAGCCGATGGTGGTCGCTCTCCTGAGCGACCCCATCGGCTCAGTAGAAGGGAACGCTGCCTATACAGGCAGCGCTTCCCTTCTAATGGCAAGAGCATCGGAAGTGAAAGTATTTCACTTCCGATGCTCTAGGGGGAGCCAATCGATGCCGGCACAACAGATTTATGTGATCTGTGTGCAGGCATGTATGATAAGTGCTCTGATGAGCACTTATCATACTGTCAAAGGCAATATTAGCAAATATTGCCTTTGACAAGTATTGATCTGCCTCCCTCACCTTACTAGTTATAGTAAGGGAGAGAGACAGATCAGATAAAGTAAAAAAATAAAATAAAATAATAAAACAAATATTTAATAAAATTTTAAACACCAAGGGCTTTTATAAAAGCCATTTAACCCCTTCCCTGCCATTGATCGCTGTGTACGCAGTGATCATACACAGCAGCACATTTTTTGCTGTCTGTGCATTTTTTAGGGGTTAATTTTTTTTACTGTAATTCATTACAGTATAAAAAAAAGCTCTTTTAAGAGAGATTAACCCCTTTCTTGCTGTAGATCACTGCCTAAGCAGAGATCTGACGCAAATGCAGCAATCTTGCTGCAGAAGCATTTTTAATTTTTTTAAAACTTTTTTATTACACCCGTCACGTGTTAATTATACCCGCTAGGGGACTACGTTTAACGTAATTTTTTTTTTTAATAAGAGCTATTAACCCCTTCCTTGCCGTATATCACTTCCTAAGCAGCACATATGGTCACTGCCTAAGCAGTGCATATGGTCACTGCCTAAGCAGCGCATATGGAGCAATCTAGTCGCAGAAGGATTTTTTTTTTGCTATCAGCATTTTTTTTGTCAGACTCGCTAGGGGTTAATTATACCCACTAGGGGATTACCTGTATTCCTTTTGAAGCTGTCTGAACACGTGTATAGCGATCAGTAACAGCCGATCAGTGGCAAAGGTGGTTTGGTGATTTCTCAGATGAGCATCACCATTCGTCTGGTTCGATCAATATTGGTAAATATTGTTCTGACCCATATGGATCTGCCTCCCTCTCCTCACTTGAGTTTTAGTGAGGGAAAGAGACAGATCTGTATAACATAATTTTTTAATTGTAATAAATTAAATAAAATGTTAAAAAAATTGTGAGTCCCAAGGGCTTTTATAAAAGCCATACCCTTTGTATAGTGTAGTGTATTAACCCCTTCCCTGCCACTGATCACTGCACAGCAGAAATTTTTTTCTTGTCTGTGCATTTTTAGGGGTTAATTTTTTTGTACAGTACTACAAAGGCTCTTATAAGAGCTATTAACCCCTTCCTTGCTCTACATGTTCAAATTCCAAGTTTGAAAATCAAAAAGCGCACCTCTCAAATGTAGCCTTTCAACACCCAACAAAGCTGACAAAGCTATGCATGGGTGGTATCCCTGTGCTCGGGAGATGTTGCTGAACATATATTGTGGTATTGTTTGTCAGTGACACATACCGAAATATGTGAATTTGTGTCTAAAGTACAATGTATGTGGGAAAAAATACACAATAAAATGACTACCACAAACTTTGACAAAGGCTGGTGGTAGAATTGGTGCATGGAAAGTGTTAAAATAACACCATTTAAAATAGCCTAGGGTGTCTACTTTTACAAAATATATACTTTTTGGGGTAAAATACACTGTCCTACTTTAAAAAAAAGTCCCAAATGAAAGATGGGCTCAGGCTGGCTACACGTCAATATTCCAAGTTGAAAATGCGCACCTTCACAATGTGGCCCTTTTAGCCCCCAAACAACCCAACAAACCTATGCATGGGTGGTATCCCTGTACTCAAGAGATGTTGCTGAACACTTATTGGGGTGTTATTTGGCAGTGACACATACCAAAATCTGTAAATTCATGTCTGAAGTACAAGGTTTGTGAAAAAAAAAACACAAAAAAATGACTACCACAAACTTTGACAAAGGCTGGTGGTAGAATTAGTGCATGGAAAGTGTAAAAATACCACCATTTGAGATAGCCTAGGGTGTCTACTTTAAAAAAATATATGGGTTGATGTGGTAAAATACACTGGCTGGTTTCAAATATGTCCCAAATGGGACATGGGTGCAGGCTGTCTGCATGTCAAAATTTCAAATTGGAAAACCAAAAACTTCACCTCCCAAATTTGGCCTTTTACCCCCCAAACAATCCAACAAACCTATGCATGGGGGGTATCCCTGTACTCAAGAGATGTTTCTGAACACTTATTGGGGTGTTATTTGGCAGTGACACATACCAAAATTGTAAATTTATGTCTGAAGTACAAGGTTTGTGAAAAAAAAACACAAAAAAATTACTACCACAAACTTTGACAAAGGCTGGTGGTAGAAATAGTGCATGGAAAGTGTTAAAATACCACCATTTGAGATAGCCTAGGGTGTCTACTTTAAAAAAATATATGGGTTGATGGGGTAAAATACACTGGCTGGTTTCAAATATGTCCCAAATGGGACATGGGTGCAGGCTGTCTGCATGTAAAAATTTCAAGTTGGAAAACAAAAAACTGCACCTCACAAATTTGGCATTTTAGCCCCCAAACAACCCAACAAACCTATGCATGGGTGGTATCCCTGTACTCAGGAGAAATAGTAGAATCTATTTAGCATGTTTTTTCGTTCGCTATTGTCGATGAGGAGAAGTTGTTTCAAATAAAAACAAAGAAATTTGTGTATTTTTTTTTTTTTTACCATATTTTATTATTTTTTTTTAATAATATGATAAGATATGATCAAAAATATGGCATCCATAGAAAGCCCTTTTTGTCCCGATAAAAACAATATATAATATGTGTGGGTACAGCAAATGACGAAGAAGAAAATTACTGCTAAACACAAACAGCACAGAAATGTTAAAATAGCCATTGTCCAGAAAGGACAAAAATGTTTCAAAGGCTCTGTCCTTAAGGGGTTAATGTGGGGGGTGGGTGGGGTTGAATGTGGGCGGTGCTTCTATATACGTGGGGTGGGAAGAAGTAGGCCCCATGACTATCTATTGCCCCGGGACCATGAGTCCACCCATGGTGGCGCAGCAAGTGGCAAAGTAGCCAACCAGTTATCTTCTACCTGGTTCTCTATTGCTTGCCACATCGGTGGTTTAACCGATTTCCAGTTCCTGTCTTTCTTTAGTTTTGCTGCTAGGAATATATGTATGGCAAGAGGGCATTGTGAAAGATCTAAATGTGAGAGGTTTAAGTGGAACTGGACGATGTAATTATTCTTCATCTATTAGGGACAAAACCAGCCTGGTCTAAATTTATTTATCTGGCTATAAAATGTTTGTCTGTACACTTGGAGCAAGGAATAGATCAATATTAATTTAAGATATGGGTCTGTCATTTTTAGACACGTTTTGTCCTTATTTGGTTTTAAAATTGTGACTATATTCGCAAGAAGCATTTCTGATTGAAAGTGACGATATATAATGACATTATTAAACATTTCGGACAGGGGTTGGTTGAGTTCTCTGGAGAAAGTTCTATAGCTCAGATCATCATTTCATTAATTTACATTTATAAATGTATTGCATACTCTACATGTGTATGAAATAAGCATGACAAAAGAGAAATAACTAGCATACAGTTTTACTGACATGGAATTTCTGATACATAGAGAATCATTTTGTCTTTGAAGGCTGCCAACATTGCATAGAATCCCCAATTTGGCTATTCAATATGGGTAATAATAGGTGCCACTGCTTTTTATCTCATAGCAAGCCCAGACAAATGGACTATAAATGTTGTGGTTTATATCCACTTTTATCCCTTATTATATATACCTTAAAAGCATTTTGACAATGCCTATGGGAAAGCAGGAATAAACTCTGCAAAAAAATGAATCATGCAGAAGACCACTTATTACTGAATAAAAGTGCTTTCGAATAGTGCTGCTCATAGCATGATTCAAAAGATATGGCTATCATGTATACACACCAAACATAGCTTTTAACCAGGGATAGATCATACATTATTTGTGTTCCCACATGCCAATAGCAGATAACACGTGTAGTACTGGGTTTACACGTTTTATTTTATTACTCTTTAGCCATCTGCAGCTCATAAGTAAATATGTAATTCATTTCTAAATGAGTTTAGATGTAAACTATGTACTGGAACAATGATTTGAAAAAGCAAGTTACTGCCCTCTAAGCACACACCAAAGTATTCCATCTTTTTAACCCCTTCATGACGCATGGTGCTTGCGTCCCAAACGATGCAAGCACCAAAACGTCACAATTTGTTCCTGGCCACCGATCACAAGGGGATCGGTAACCAGGAACACTATGGCAGGGACCCCATCAGGGTCTTAATAGACCCTGTAGGTCCCTGCCAAAAGATTGCGAGACCTCCGGACGTCACATGTGATGTCACGGAGGCAGGCACGGCGCAATAAAGAGAAATGGAGCCGGTGCTCACTTTGAGCACCGGCTACATTTCCCTTGTCAGACTGAGGCCATCTGACAGGTGGGATCCCGCTGCAAGTGCCTGCAGCGGGATCCGAGAACAGCTCATCGTGGGGAGCCGCGATGAGCTGTTTAACACAGGACATACAATGCCATCCTAATGACTTTTAGGCAATGCCATCCTAACGACTTTTAGGCACTTAAAATTAGGATGGCATAGTGTTTAACACAAAGGTGTTAAAGGGACAGTCTAGTCCCCAAACTCACTGGTGCAAGATGAAGATTACTGCTTGTATAGTGCACAGGTTTTTTTACAGTGAGATTTGATGCAGGCATTCTGAATAAATCACATTTTTAATATATGACTCAAGTCTTCCCCCAGTGATTACTCTGCTTGTTTACATTAGGTGTGGCAGCACTGATTATATAGACACTAAAGATATAAAGTTTTATCACTTCCTGTGCTCCTCAAATTGATTATATTGTGTGGACTCTGAGCGATACTGCTCTTGTACACAGAAGCATCTTAACAGTGCAACACATTGTCTGATGACATCACTAGAGAGACAGGAAATTCCATTGATTTGAATGAAACTATTCTCATTGGTTCCTACAACAAAAAAATGTAAAAAAGGAAATTACTTTTACTCAGCCAGTGTGGGCAGTCCTGGTTTCTGGCAAACTGCTGTAATTTCCTCTAGCTGTAAATATGTCATATTTTAAGCAATGCAAAATGTAAAACATGCATTTTAAAGTACTTTGAAAGCACATTCATAGGCATTAACTTTTGCAAGATGCATTTTGGGCACCAGACAGCCAATTTAAGACAGGGCTTGACAAATCCTAGGAGCCAGGGAATACTAAAATCCCTACTACTGGGAATTATATGAAGTACCATTTCCTTGCCTCCTACTAATAACTAGGTTGGCTCCGGGATTGGTCTGTTTAGCTCCAAAGACTACAAATATTACTTTAGCCCTGTTTTCAGTACATTTGCACAGAGTAACAAGAAAACAATCTCAAACATTATAGCTACTCAACTCACACGATTTACATTTTTTATATATAAAAATGGCTGTTCTGTTATTATGTATTAATGCTTGTCTCTTCAAGGCTACAGTACCATTCCCCCTGTGTTTAATTTGTGCATATCATTGGATTAAAATAGATACAACAGACCACATATTTCATATTTAAATTTCAAAGCTTGGTCCTATTTTCCAATCTGTTGCTGAAATGCAGCCAAAATCTCTGAATATCTACATAAAACACAGATTAAGAGATAATATTTGACGTAAGCATCCTGAAATAACCCTTTTTTATTTTTACAGAACGGCACTGTTTTGTAGACTGATAATCCTTTATTTCAGAAGATACACAAATATGACAGATCTATACTATTAAGAGAAGTATAGCTTATAAATACCATACCAAGTGCAACTTGTTAAATGCAGGTGCTACAATTCTCAGAAAGATGCAAGAGAGTGAAAAAGTCTACATTTCAAATTCTAATTACAGCTCAACTAAAAATACTGTGCTCTTTGGATTAAGAGATGCTAATTAACAGAACACGAAATATAAAGAATCACAGTAAAATGGAATTCCACAAGCAATGGACATGTTTTAAAAAGCTAGAATTGGGTTAATAAATCTAGTTTGTATAAGAAACAAACATCACATTTACAGTACTAAGGAGCCTATGAATCAGAAAAGGCTTGATTTGAACATACTTTACGCAAGTATTAGCAAATACCTTGGACTGGTTATCCATCAGAATTACATAGTATTAAATAATGTTTCTAAAAATGAAAATAGTGAAATTATGGAAAAGCACAACTGCATATTATTGTACTATAAACTTAATTAATGAAGGCAAACAAACATAGGCTTTATGGTTACGGCACCAGTAGAAAGTAGGAAGAGTGTGCCTGAGTAAGTAGAATATGGCCTAAATGGTCACTTCATGGGTGGGACTGGGTGGTTCTAGCATTAAGCAACACTCATAAGGGCCATCCTTAAACAAGTTGGATTCTGGGTAAAAAAACCGAATCCAATTATCCAAATACAAAAACCTCTTAACATCTTCATGGTTGTTCATTTTCAAGTATCCACCATAAACACAATTCACCACGCAATTTACATGATGACTGACATGGAATGAATGCAGTAGAGTTTTATTGAAGGTTAGATGCTAAATGCCAACATCTTTGGCCTTGGAACAATCTTTTCACTTGACGCCTCAGTTCATTGATCAAACTGACGTGACACACATACAAACAGAAAATACCTGGTGAGCTCTTCTTTAATCTTCAAAGGTTCATGTGGGTAGAATTTCACTCTAAAGCACATGGTGTATGGTGGATGAGCTGAAACGTTATAAAAAACAAAACAAAAAAAACAAACACAAAAAAGCATGAGAACAGCAGCAGAGTATATTTATTTGATGAAAATGCAGGAGGAGGTTTCTAAAACAGTTGGTGAAATGGTTAGATCGTCATTATCAGCCATAGGAATGGATTAACATATGCCCAGTCCAATTTAGGATTTGCTGATAGCATCATGGGTCAAAGTTTGGTGCCAAAAGCAATGAGTACATTTTCTGCACAAACCAAAGAGTTGACTGTTTATAGATAAAATATGAAAACTATGTCTGCTTTAAACTGAGATTCATTTTGTTACTGTTGAAGACAATTCTCTTCTCTTAAAACACTTTGTTTCTCCATTTAACATGAACATAAAATCTCCACAGAGCACTACATGTAAACCCCCCATATATACAAAATTATTGTGTCTGCTGGTTGATATCAAGGAACATATATAATTGATTTGTAGTGTGAATTGCATCAATTAATACATAACAAGCACACTATACTTGATAAATGAGCCATACATGTCTGTAAGAGAAAATGTACATTAACTTTCTCTAATTTCTCATACAGATGTTCACATATAATGCAACTAGCATGTAACCACTTATAAACACACACCAAATGATTTTAACAGCCAGCAACAAAACTTAATATAAGCAAAGCACAATGATTGGCCAATGAATCATGGGATATGAAACATCTTAGAGATTCGGTAGGAATTCTGAGGTTCATAACATAGTAACCACTCGCAGACTGGTGAGATGGGTAGATTTTTACATGTTCAGACATCTTAACAAGTACAATAAATTAACATAGTAGCACTCTCAGTATTCCACCTACCCCCTTTCAGCAATGTTGTCATGAATTGTTTTAGTTATAAATGTCTTTCTTAAGTATATTACTTTGTCAGGGCTCAACAAATCTCTTGTGCCAGGTTGCCATGGTGACCAGACATGGCACCCAAATATTGCCATCCTAACCGGTAGATGTGCTGATGTAGTTGGGGGCTATACTGTTGATTGATCAGCTTTCACAGACTGAGGTGCTGGTCTTGACTGAATGCTGCTTGCCACAATTGTTGCAATCAGACTTTATACGTGTGCAGTAGTCAGGCTTAGAATACATACTGTGAGTCTTAGAGCAGGGCTTGACAAATTTAATTTAGTTTTAGGAGCCAGCTAAAAAATTTAGGAGGCAGACAACGGCACATCACAATATCATAAACGCACGGAGACAGTCGCATACACCCACCTCACATACACAGCCAGGTACATTCACACACGCCACATACAGTCAGTTACATTCACACACATACCACATACAGTCAGTTACATTCACACACACACCACAAACAGTCCCATTCACACACACACCACATACAGCCAGTTACATTCACTCATACATACACAGCCAGTTACATTCACTCATACATACACAGCCAGTTACATTCACTCATACATACACAGCCAGTTACATTCACACATACATACACAGCCAGTTACATTCACACATACATACACAGCCAGTTACATTCACACATACATACACAGCCAGTTACATTCACACATACATACACAGCCAGTTACATTCACTCATACATACACAGCCAGTTACATTCACACATACATACACAGCCAGTTACATTCACACATACATACATAGCCAGTTACATTCACACATACATACATAGCCAGTTACATTCACACATACATACACAGCCAGTTACATTCACACATACATACACAGCCAGTTACATTCACACATACATACACAGCCAGTTACATTCACTCATACATACACAGCCAGTTACATTCACACATACATACACAGCCAGTTACATTCACACATACATACACAGCCAGTTACATTCACACATACATACACAGCCAGTTACATTCACTCATACATACACAGCCAGTTACATTCACACATACATACACAGCCAGTTACATTCACACATACATACACAGCCAGTTACATTCACACATACATACACAGCCAGTTACATTCACACATACATACACAGCCAGTTACATTCACACATACATACACAGCCAGTTAGATTCACTCATACATACACAGCCAGTTACATTCACACATACATACACAGCCAGTTACATTCACACATACATACATAGCCAGTTACATTCACACATACATACACAGCCAGTTACATTCACACATACATACACAGCCAGTTACATTCACACATACATACACAGCCAGTTACATTCACTCATACATACACAGCCAGTTACATTCACACATACATACACAGCCAGTTACATTCACACATACATACACAGCCAGTTACATTCACACATACATACATAGCCAGTTACATTCACACATACATACATAGCCAGTTACATTCACACATACATACACACAGACCAAAGAACAAAAATGTATTTCTTACGGTGTCCTCCCTCCCTGCTGCTTACCTCAGTGCAGGGTAGGGGGACATTTATGCTGAAGCCCGATCTTCTTTCGGTTCCTGTGCCGTGTTGTCACGTGACAATCGGCACTGCAGCGTGTTGCGCGAGGGGGCGGAGCTTACAGTCTGTGTGATCCGCACAGACTTTCTCCCCTCGCGCTGAAAGTAAAACGGATGGCAGCCGGCAAGGGCTCACTGTGACAAACAGCACCCGGGCGCCAGGTCTGATTTCCTGGTCGCCATGGCGACCTGGCGCCTGGGGTTTGTCGAGCCCTGTCTTAGAGAGATCTTGTAATTATTTTTATGCACGCTAAAGACTTTTGTGAATGTTCTGAGACCATTCAGCTTTTAGTTAGTGCTAATAAAAAATACCCATTTCACAGTTTGCTCATATTTACTATTTGCGTGCTAGATGTTTAGTACATTGCAAAAGTAGCAATAAAGCCAAAACACTTTTGCACATGAAATGTATTTGCTGTGTTTTAGTACATGCACCACATAACATTAAACCATTACTTTTGGTTACTGTATTAATTAGTATAACCGAAATACAATAAATTTGACTACACTCTATTAAAGTGCTGTGAACCTATATTTTACACAGTCAATAGAATATGCTTTTAATTCACAATTACACTTCGCTCTTTCTTATGGGTGTGCTGTTTGTTCTTTTCTGTCTTTATAACTGGACTAACACTCATTTGTCATTAACAAAGTTTTATTTTTATACTATCATTGGGACAGTCATTTTTATATATTTGCTGATGGTACATATAGTAATAGGGGATACTTCCTCTTTGTAATGACTGCCTCTTAAACAATGTGGGATATCTGTGCTTGTCTTTTCTGTTTGATACATTTCCTAGAATGATACATTTTAGAATATAAAGTGTCTCTATACTGCAAAAAATATCTACCTAACAACAAGAAAAATCTGAAAAGTTAAGTAGCCCTCTCTTAAATGGTGTGCACCACTTTTTTTTATGGTGATTTTTGCATTTTACTTTACCTGGATTGGGATAGTATACCTTTTTCTTACACTATATGTAATTACTTAATAGGGCATGTCACAACATCGAGATAGTGGCTTGCAGAGGCGTCGCTAAGGGTGGGCTAAGGGGGCTAAAGCCCCCAATGTAATGAGCAAAGCCCCGAGTCTCTGCAGCTCCGTTATAGCTCCGCCCCCTGACATCACACAGACAGTGTGTGAAAGCCCTACACTGATAGGAGGCTGAGTGATGTGTCAGCCAATCAGTGCAGGGCTTTTACACAGCATCATTACTGTGTGTGAAAGCCCTGCACTGATTAGCTGACACATCACTGAGCATCCTATCAGTGCAGGGCTTTTACACAGCATCATACCAGGGATGTGAAGGAAGCTCCACGTGGGACAGTGAAGCAGCTCTGAAGATATCCTTACTGGCTGTCACCTTGTGGGAGATGCAGAACAGGTCTATTCCCATTCAGGTAAGCTCTGAGTATGGTGGAGAGAAGGGAAGGTTGGGTTCACTTATTTACATCCACCTTTGTGTATTTAAGCTATATATTGTTGGTTTAAGATTCCTTATTACAGGACTGCCAAACAGCATAGGAATGATTCATGTTACATTTATGTATATATATATATATATATATATATATATATATATATAACATAAATCCTTCCTATGCTGTTTGGCAGTCCTGTAATAAGGAACCTCAAACCAACAATATATAGCTGAATACACAAAGGTGGATGTAAATAAGTGATTTATGCTATATATGCATTATGATTTATAATATTTATAATATATATATATATATATATATATATATATAATAATAATAAATCATTCCTATCCTGTTTAGCAGTCCTGTAATAAATAACGTCACACGTGTGTTATGTGTATGTGTGACATGTTTTATTACAGGACTGCCAAACAGCATAGGAAGGATTTATGTTTAAATCAGGGCTTGACAAATTTTATTTAGTTTTAGGAGCCAGCAACAAAACGTAGGAGCCAGACAATGGCACATCAGAAAAGCGTACATACACAGAGACATTCACATGCACACACCTCACAAACATCCAGTCAGTCACATACACAGCCAGTTACACACACACACACACACACACACACACCAGTCAGCAAGTTTTTTTATTTTTTTTAAATAAAAAAATAATTCCTTAATGTGTCCCACACGTCACATGCACAGCCAGTTACATACATATTCACATACAACACATACACAGCCAGTTACATGCATACACACACAACACATAGACAGCCAGTTACATACATACACAACACATACACAGCCAGTTACATACATACATACACACACAACACATACACAGCCAGTTACATACACACACAACACACACAGACAGTTACAAAGATACACACACAACACATACACAGCCAGTTACATACATATACACACACACACACACACAGCAAGTTACATACATACACACACAACACACTCACACTGACATACACACACTCTCGCTCACACTGACATACACACACTCTCTCTCACTCTGACATGCACACACTCTCGTTCACACTGACATACACACACTCTCTCTCACACTGACATACACACACTCTCGCTCACACTGACATACACACACTCTTGCTCACACTGTCATACACACACTCTTGCTCACACTGACATACACACACTCTTGCTCACACTGACATACACACTCTTGCTCACACTGACATACACACACTCTTGCTCACACTGACATACACACACTCTCGCTCACACTGACATGCACACACTCTCGCTCACACTGACACACACTCTCGCTCACACTGACATGCACACACTCTCGCTCACACTGACATGCACACCCTCTCACACTGACATGCACACCCTCTCACACTGACATGCACACACTCTCACTCACACTGACATGCACACACTGACACTGACATGCACATACTCACACTGACATGCACACACTCACTCACACTGACATGCACACACTCTCACTCACACTGACATGCACACACTCACACTGACAAGCACACACTCACACTGACATGCACATACTCACACTGACATACACATACACTGACATACACACACTCATTCACACACTGTCAGTTTTTAACTTACCTGCTGCAGGCATCTCTTTGCTTTGAGCTCAGTGTGAAGGAGGTCTCAGCCAATCATGGGAGGCTTCGGAACTGATTGGCTGAGACCTCCTTCAATCAAGCTCCCCTGGACACAAGAAAAAAAAAAAGACTGCTGCATAGAGCATCAAAGTGCCGCCCCAGCCAGGGTGCTGCCTGCAGCAGCTGCCCCATTGAAGTACCGGCCCTGTGAAGGCTCCTAAATTACAAAACTGGCATGAAGCTCAGAGCGGTGAGCATATATTGGTAAGTGCCCATATGGTTCCATTTAAAAAATTAAAAAAGTCTTATGGGCTATAGCCCCAGATCTTTTGGAAACCTAGCAACGCCTCTGGTGGCTTGTACTGATTGATTTGATAATCCTTCTCTAGAGATGTATTGGACACATTTGCTAACTAGAAAACTGAGAAAATGAATTATCTTTGGGAAAATCAGAAAACCATGTTACAAGTTAATTAAGTACATGAAAATCATGTTATTTTGCAAAGGTTTAGTAAGGTATAACCCCTGCACAATGTACAATTAAATCAGTTAAATAAAATGTCCATCTCCACTTTTGTTGAATAGCTGCCAGAGACTTTACTTAACGGGTTTCTGTGGAAACATTCCCCACTTAACAAAAATCAACAGCGCCACT
Source organism: Pelodytes ibericus (assembly GCA_036172795.1). Lineage (NCBI taxonomy): Eukaryota > Metazoa > Chordata > Amphibia > Anura > Pelodytidae > Pelodytes > Pelodytes ibericus. Next base: position 90,824,939 of record CM069860.1, read on the forward strand.
TCTAAACCAGGGGTTGTGGTTGGAATTACCAGCATTACCTGTACCCTATTTGAGTGAAATGATAGTGAACCTTCTTCTCAAACCCTTGGGTCTAGTGATGGGAAGGTAATATTTAATAAAAATGTGGAGTTGGGGGCAACTCTCTCTCTCTCCCAGCGATACAATACGGGCTAAAATGTAAACATTCTCTTTGTGCCATCCTTTTCTGTTTTTGTTGTTATCACTGTAGCACCAACTTATTTGAAGTAAAAAACTAGGAATTACTGTCAACAGATGGAACAAGGGAGATCTATTATCACAGAAAGCTATTTTAAATGCATTGAGTACATGTTTTACACAGTGACTGCCTCCTCTTCATATTTCCTTAAGCATTATCTTTAAACCCTTTATCAAGGAGGAGAAAAGCTATTTACATATATAAAAAATATTATATGACTAAAAAAGCTAAATAACCTTTCTTGAGCTAGTTGTAGAGGTGTCTTAAACACAGGGAAAGTCTATATTGAGTCAGACAGGCAGATTGAACGTTACATGCACAATATTAGAGATAGGATATAATTTGCCAAGCAATATAATTAGAGGAACCAAGTCATCTAAACATTAATTATAAATTAGGATAATATATGCTGTAAATGTGTATGTGGTGTCTCCAGCTTATGACATAACACATTTTTGTCCTGTAGATGCATGCATTAACACAATGTATAGATTACTTTCTACATTCAAAGAATAAACAATGTCTTGGTAACAAGTCCCTTTAGAGTCTAAGTGAATATAATGTTAAGAGCATGTGTAATCTGCCAGAGCAACATACATGTGTGGAAGTGGCCCCCATAAACAAATATTCTTTGGAAACTTAGTAATGCTACCCTGGAAATAGAAATTTGAATCCAGGGTGCTGTTTTATTCTGTGCCTTGTCTTTTATTTGCACCACCCACTTACATCTGCTATGTGGGTTGATGTTGCACTAGTGACATGTTATGCTGAGCTGATAAAAGGGGAAGAGCCTCTAACATTGCTTTTAATTATATTGCAGAGACATCCATTGTTATGGGAATAGATAATACAAGCATTAGATATCACTTCCAGATTGAACAAGTGGGTGGGTATTATCTTTATATTTACAATACGTGTAACATGTCATATGTGATTGCTAATATCTTGTTCAAAAATATTATTTGGATTTGAAAGGTGATTAAAATCTGATTTAAAAAGGCGCCAATATATACAGGCCAAGACACATTAACGAGTCAGGGAGAGAAAGTTATCCACATACAAGGTGAATGTGAATAAACCCATGCATAGGTAAAAACAATTTTCTACTAAATAAACAGAATTCAATGGTACCTTAAGATGGGAGCTTGTAGCTAAACATTCTTGGATATTTCTCATCCAATCCTTGGCAGGCAGAGGTAACTGTTTTATATTCTAACATACACTCTACACTGTCCTTACATTTTACAGCAATTACTTTAAATAGTGACCATCATGGAAACTGTACTCCACATTATCTGGAGTACAAAGCAGTACCTTAATTATGTTCTAGGGATGGCTGACCTTTGGGCTACCAGCTATTGTTTAAGATGTTCCAATCATGCTCAGCCTATGATATGGTTGACTAAGCATCATGGTAAATGCATACCACAATAACAGCTAAGTGCTGAAACTTAGCTATTACTACACTTGGGGACTGTATTTTTCAAATGCTCAACCAGCATATGGTTGACTCTCATAACAGCCAATGGCTGGATCAGCATGATAAGTCCACTGTTTGTTTACACTAACAGAGATGGGCACCATGTGTGAAGGAGTCTGTGTGGTGGCCAATCAGATGAAAGGAGGCCAGGAAATCAAAATAGTATTTTGCTGCATGGTAGCCTAGGAACTGTGTCACCTAAACAGTATTTGTGATGGAAATGTAGAGCATAACATATCTATACATTGTATTAGCAATACTAAATAAGAGAAGAATGTGTTTACATTTACCTGTGCAGTGTCATGTTTCTGTCAGCATCAGATGCATGTTATTCAAATTACACACAATGCATTTAACCCCTTAAGGACAGAGCCTTTGAAACATTTTTGTCCTTTCTGGACAATGGCTATTTTAACATTTCTGTGCTGTTTGTGGTTAGCAGTAATTTTCTTCTTTGTCATTTGCTGTACCCACACATATTATATATTGTTTTTATCGGGACAAAAAGGGCTTTCTATGGATGCCATATTTTTGATCATATCTTATCATATTATTAAAAAAAAAAAAAAAAATATGGTAAAAAAAAAAAAAATACACAAATGTCTTTGTTTTTATTTGAAACAACTTCTCCTCATCGACAATAGCGAACGAAAAAACATGCTAAATAGATTCTACTATTTCTCCTGAGTACAGGGATACCACCCATGCATAGGTTTGTTGGGTTGTTTGGGGGCTAAAATGCCAAATTTGTGAGGTGCAGTTTTTTGTTTTCCAACTTGAAATTTTTACATGCAGACAGCCTGCACCCATGTCCCATTTGGGACATATTTGAAACCAGCCAGTGTATTTTACCCCATCAACCCATATATTTTTTAAAAGTAGACACCCTAGGCTATCTCAAATGGTGGTATTTTAACACTTTCCATGCACTAATTCTACCACCAGCCTTTGTCAAAGTTTGTGGTAGTAATTTTTTTGTGTTTTTTTTTTACAAACCTTGTACTTCAGACATGAATTTACAGATGTTGGTATGTGTCACTGCCAAATAACACCCCAATAAGTGTTCAGCAACATCTCTTGAGTACAGGGATACCCCCCATGCATAGGTTTGTTGGATTGTTTGGGGGGTAAAAGGCCAAATTTGGGAGGTGAAGTTTTTGGTTTTCCAATTTGAAATTTTGACATGCAGACAGCCTGCACCCATGTCCCATTTGGGACATATTTGAAACCAGCCAGTGTATTTTACCACATCAACCCATATATTTTTTTAAAGTAGACACCCTAGGCTATCTCAAATGGTGGTATTTTTACACTTTCCATGCACTAATTCTACCACCAGCCTTTGTCAAAGTTTGTGGTAGTCATTTTTTTGTGTTTTTTTTTCACAAACCTTGTACTTCAGACATGAATTTACAGATTTTGGTATGTGTCACTGCCAAATAACACCCCAATAAGTGTTCAGCAACATCTCTTGAGTACAGGGATACCACCCATGCATAGGTTTGTTGGGTTGTTTGGGGGCTAAAAGGGCCACATTGTGAAGGTGCGCATTTTCAACTTGGAATATTGACGTGTAGCCAGCCTGAGCCCATCTTTCATTTGGGACTTTTTTTTAAAGTAGGACAGTGTATTTTACCCCAAAAAGTATATATTTTGTAAAAGTAGACACCCTAGGCTATTTTAAATGGTGTTATTTTAACACTTTCCATGCACCAATTCTACCACCAGCCTTTGTCAAAGTTTGTGGTAGTCATTTTATTGTGTATTTTTTCCCACATACATTGTACTTTAGACACAAATTCACATATTTCGGTATGTGTCACTGACAAACAATACCACAATATATGTTCAGCAACATCTCCCGAGCACAGGGATACCACCCATGCATAGCTTTGTCAGCTTTGTTGGGTGTTGAAAGGCTACATTTGAGAGGTGCGCTTTTTGATTTTCAAACTTGGAATTTGAACATGTAGAGCAAGGAAGGGGTTAATAGCTCTTATAAGAGCCTTTGTAGTACTGTACAAAAAAATTAACCCCTAAAAATGCACAGACAAGAAAAAAATTTCTGCTGTGCAGTGATCAGTGGCAGGGAAGGGGTTAATACACTACACTATACAAAGGGTATGGCTTTTATAAAAGCCCTTGGGACTCACAATTTTTTTAACATTTTATTTAATTTATTACATTTAAAAAATTATGTTATACAGATCTGTCTCTTTCCCTCACTAAAACTCAAGTGAGGAGAGGGAGGCAGATCCATATGGGTCAGAACAATATTTACCAATATTGATCGAACCAGACGAATGGTGATGCTCATCTGAGAAATCACCAAACCACCTTTGCCACTGATCGGCTGTTACTGATCGCTATACACGTGTTCAGACAGCTTCAAAAGGAATACACGTAATCCCCTAGTGGGTATAATTAACCCCTAGCGAGTCTGACAAAAAAAAATGCTGATGCGACTAGATTGCTCCATATGCGCTGCTTAGGCAGTGACCATATGTGCTGCTTAGGAAGTGATATACGGCAAGGAAGGGGTTAATAGCTCTTATTTAAAAAAAAAATTACGTTAAACGTAGTCCCCTAGCGGGTATAATTAACACGTGACGGGTGTAATAAAAAAGTTTAAAAAAAATTAAAAATGCTTCTGCAGCAAGATTGCTGCATTTGCGTCAGATCTCTGCTTAGGCAGTGATCTACAGCAAGAAAGGGGTTAATCTCTCTTAAAAGAGCTTTTTTTTATACTGTAATGAATTACAGTAAAAAAAATTAACCCCTAAAAAATGCACAGACAGCAAAAAATGTGCTGCTGTGTATGATCACTGCGTACACAGCGATCAATGGCAGGGAAGGGGTTAAATGGCTTTTATAAAAGCCCTTGGTGTTTAAAATTTTATTAAATATTTGTTTTATTATTTTATTTTATTTTTTTACTTTATCTGATCTGTCTCTCTCCCTTACTATAACTAGTAAGGTGAGGGAGGCAGATCAATACTTGTCAAAGGCAATATTTGCTAATATTGCCTTTGACAGTATGATAAGTGCTCATCAGAGCACTTACCATACATGCCTGCACACAGATCACATAGATCTGCTGTGCCGGCATCGATTGGCTCCCCCTAGAGCATCGGAAGTGAAATACTTTCACTTCCGATGCTCTTGCCATTAGAAGGGAAGCGCTGCCTGTATAGGCAGCGTTCCCTTCTACTGAGCCGATGGGGTCGCTCAGGAGAGCGACCACCATCGGCTCTGGGGAGCAGAACGGTGTTGTTAAGTGCCTCGCTGGCGAGGCACTTTAACAACACCGGAGATGCTTAGAAAGCGAACGATCGTTCGCTTTCTAAGCACATGTGTGCAGCCGGCGCAGCCATTTTTAAATGGCTGCTACGATCACTCCGTGGAGTGATCGTAGCGCGCCCCTGCACATTTGGGGGGTGTTGCACAATGCCTCTACCTAGAGGCATTGTAGCAACACCGTTAGAGTAAAGAAAGCGACCGCTGGTCGCTTTCTTTACTCAGTTTAGTGCATGACGTGCCAGGCACGTCAGCTGTCGGCAAGTCCTCGATTTGCCGTGACGTGCCTGGCACGTCATCTGTCGTTAAGGGGTTAAGTAATTAATTTGCATATGAAGGTGATGATGTAGGTTGGAGATAACACAAATGCACAATGTATATGTCATTTGTACTCTAAATTTACATTGTAGACAATATTGAGGTGATGTGTTCCTTTAAGAAGGCTTATTGCAGAACATTGTGAGGGGAAAAAACACACAAAACGAAGGACAGGTCATATTTAATTTTGCCATGTGAATAACCAAAGTTAAAATAAGAAAAGTAAACAACAAACTTAACAACCCAGTCTTGAAAGGCAGTAATTCACAGCATTAATCACAGTTCACAGTATACATGGTGTTTATATGGAACATAATTACAGACATGTTAAACTTTAGCTTGGAGCTATATTTCATCTTGTTACTTTGTCTGCATTCAGAGCGAATTTAGATCTTGCTGGCAGTATTTAATTTTGAGGGGGCAGTTGAGAGGATATTAAAAAACAACCTAATACTACCCTTTTATTACTGTTATTTATAATGCAATGTATTTCGTTTTTAGTTATTAATACATATATTTATATTTAGGATAGCACAAAAGGCCCCTCTGTGCAATGATATAAAAGAGAAATGCTCCCATGTAGTGAGTGACTTGTACAATTTTTTTTTATTGGTCTATGTTTCAACCTTTAAGGTCTTCATTGGGGACAATTGTACACAATGTGGAATAAACATAATTGGAAAGAGAATAACCAACGTTTACCAATAGTGGCTCAAATAGTTGAGCTAGTGGCTCAAATAGTTTTGCTTTATGTTAATGAAGCCAAAAACAAGTGCCAACAAGAGGAGTGTGGCACTACTGCTGTGCGGACACCATGTGGCCATACAAACACACAGAATGGGGCAACCATAGCTCAATGATGTATCAATTTACACTGGGTTATCATTGCACAGAAAATGTTTCTGATCTTCTGAACAGCAGAGCCTGTACTATATGGGGTTACATCAGCATGGAGTTCTATGAATTATTCATTTTTTTAGATGTCTACATTAATAACATTTTAAAGCGACAGTCTAGTCCCCAAACACACTTTTGGTGCAAGATGAAGATTACTTCTTGTATAGTGCACAGGCTTTTTCCAGTGTGATTTGATGCAGGCATTCTGCATACATCACGTTTTTAATATTTGACTCAAGCCCTCCCCAGTGATTACTCTGCATGTATATTGCAGATGTGGCAGCACTGATTACATAGACACAGAGGATATAACGTTTTGTTTCATTTAGTCACTTCCCGTGCTGCTGGAATAGAATACATTGTGCACTAGAGAGACCCGAAATTCTCATTGGTTCCTGCAGAAAACAAAATAAGGAAATTACATTAACTCAGCTAGCATGGGCAGTCCTAGCTTCTTGCAAACTTCTGTAATTTCACAATGTCACCTAGTGGTAAGTATTTTATATTTTAAGCAATGGAAAATTTTGAGTTGCTGGTATATTCCCATTTCTATTATTTTTCACTAAATTAATGTATCCGTCTTTTGTTGTGCTTTGTTTTAAATAGAAGGACAAATTTGTTCAAACTAAGATAATGTTCCCAATCTCCTCTTTAGCAACAAGCATAAGGTTAAAATCGGGACCTCGAGATTCTGGGACAGGGAGCAAAATCTCACTATGCAAATGTCATTGTTTTTCTTAACTCCCAAATGACTGTGATGTCTTATTTCTCACATAACCTAAAGACCATTTCTAAACATGAGAACATTCTGTTTCTTTTACAGGAAGATGCAAGGTCCACACCAGCTGCTTTCAAGCCATGTTTTGTTTTTAAGCCTCTGACACTCAAACATTTAACAAAATAAAACATAGATTTGCAGCATACCTATGAAAACCTCTAGAGTTACTAATAGTCTAGAATTTGATGTAACTGTTGTATTCTTTTGGGTCCTGTCCCGTCACATCTTGAGCTGTCCTAGCATGACTGCTGCCTATGCGCAGTGCTTTGCATTGTGCCCAAGCTGTATTGCATTTAATGTATATCTATGAGATGTATAGTCTAAATGAACAAGACAACCAGTGCCTGGAGCTCAATATTGCGGGTCATGCAACATCGTGTGATATTATATAATAATACGTGATGTCACACAACATCACATTCACTGCTGTCTTTCCGCATGGGCACTTTAGCGTTTGCCCAGGGGCCCCGAGTTCCAGGAAATCCGGTGTGTCCTGAAAGGTAGGAGCCGCATGCAGTGTTGCTCCTCCCGAGAGCAGATTCTAAATCCACCTCTGGGGAGGAGAGAGGGAGAAGAGGGCAGCCAGCCAATGTCTGTGTGTTGCCCAGGTGCACAGACACCCTCTTAGATTGCCTCACACTCCCCGCACGTCAACAGAAGTCAGATCGTCGGCTGTCACGTAACCTGCCGGTGCTCTCCTCAGACTCCATTGAGGCACAGGAAGCGTAAAGTAGCAACCAGGTACTGCTAGAGCATGTTCTGGATCCCATCTGCATGCTGGTGTTAGTCCAGTGAATGCAATCAGTGTACTTGGGTAAGTCCTGGGTGCAATCTGGGTACTCTGGTAAGCGCTGTGAATGCAATATGGGTGTTGGGGCAAGTCCTGGGTGCTTGGGCAAGTCCTATGGTTAGGGGCACGGTCATGGGGCCCCATTGGCTTACTTTTCCCAGAAGCCTACAGTGTTGTTAAGACAGCCCTGATCGCCACTGTGTCCCAACACTTTATATTTTTTTTTTTGTTTTTTATTAATCACTTTTTATTGGGTTATTTTGTACAAAAACAGAAATCACAGTTTGGGTATAGGGGGGGGAGGGGTATAGGGAGGCAGGAGGGGGGGGAGGGGTGTGTGGGGTAGTAGTTACGCCCTACATATCAGAAAAAATTATATGGACAAATACATAATTTAGTTTTGCAAATCCAGTACATATTGGTGTATATCAAACACCGTGGCACACAATATTTACACATGAATCGTAAAATACAGCCTAATAACTTTTTTTTTTTTTTTTTTTAAACTATGCACTTCATTTTTGCACATTGCAAATCTGAACAACTTGTATCTCTTGTTTACATTATGATGTGGTCCCGTTTACATATAAAATAGGGATATATTACATTGACTTATCGTCATCCGAGTTCGTGGCCTCGGGTAGCAGAAGGGTCTGGGTTTGTGGTTCCACAATAAACTGTAGCCAATAGAACCAGGTGAGATCGTATCTCTCCCTTCTGTTATCCGATTTAAATACCAATTCTTCTAACATACGGGTCTGCTCTACTCTCAATACCCATTCTCTGAAAGTAGGTGGGTGAGGATCGCGCCAGTGTAAAGGAATCAGTGCTTTGGCCTCATTGAGAAGATGGCGAATTATTGATTACCTATACCTGCTGATGGGGGATGTGGTGTGATGTAATAATATGGGTGCTGGGAGGAATGGTGGTGGATTGTCTGAGAAACGTCCCAGGGTTGAGTATATTTTGGCCCAGTACGTACTGTGGGCATGTCCACCAGATGTGTAGCATTGTTCCCGGTGCTAACCCACATCTCCAGCATGTATCTGACACATCTGGGAACATACAATGGAGTTTAACCGGGGTTCTGTACCACCTTGTCAATAACTTGTAGTTTAATTCTTGTGTTTTGTTGCTCAGGGAACTCTTATGGGCAAGGGTACATATTTTTTCCCATTGTTGGTCAGAGAACTTTACTTGCAGTTCGTCTTCCCACTTCCCCTTAAATGGAACCGATTCCATCCCTGTAGCAGTGATAAGGGAGCGGTAAAGAAGGGAAATTCCATGTGCGGGCATCGATCTGCCTTCGTTATAATCCTCAAAACAGGTTGTGTGTCTGGTCAGATTATGCTTTTGTGGTACCGAATTTAGGAAACTGCACAGCTGTATGTAGTGGTACCTATCTATGCCTGTGTGGGATGTGTTCGGCAGTATAACTGCTAGTTGTTTAATTGTATTTCCGTCGAAATACTGTGCAAGCGTTGTCGGGTCATCTAGTAAAGTAGATAGGAACTGTCCTTCTGTTTGTCCTGGAGGGAAATCAGGGTTGTGCCTCAGTGGTGTAAGAGGGGATGGGTATGTCGTGAGATTGTATTTCCTTGCATTAGAATGCAATATCGATAATGAGGCAAAAATCAACGGGTGATTTCTGATCCCCTTCTTAATAGAACCAGGCATGAGCCATGGTAGCAATTGTAAAGGAATTGGGCTACTATTGGCTTCTAGGGAAATCCACAGTTTATGTGGTGGGTTATGTACCCATTCTAAAATTCGTCTGAGGTGGCACGCTATATAATATGTTTTCGGACAGGGAAGACCTAGGCCTCCTTGTGCTTTAGTCTTAATCAATAAAGCATGTTTTAAACGTGCAGGTTTCAGCGCCCACAGGAATTTCAGAAACATAGTTCGGAGCGTGACAAAAAAAGCGTTTGGTATTAGAATCGGAATTGTTTGGAAAAGGTATAGTATACGGGGTAACACGTTCATTTTTAGGGCATTTGCTCTCCCTGTCCAGGAAATATGTAGTGGGTTCCATGTAGTCAAATCTTTCTGTATTACAGTTAACAAGGGTAAGAAATTATGTTGGTATAATGTGTTAATGTCTCCACTTAGCCAGATGCCTAGGTATTTGATTTTGTGGCGACACCATTTAAAAGGAAGAGTCTGCTCTAGCTGTCTTACATCTGCTGTAGGTATGGAGATATTGAGAATTTCCGATTTATTATTGTTGATTTTCAAATTAGCAAGCTTGCCATATCTCTCAAACTCGCTAAGGAGGTTCGGGAGTGAAACCACCGGATTGGTAACGACAAACAGCAGGTCGTCCGCGAATCCTAACGCCTTATGATGCGTACCATTAACCTTTATCCCCCAGATGTCTGGATTATTTCCGAATCGCGGTCAGAAATGGTTCTAAGGACAATATAAATAATATAGGGGACAGAGGGCAGCCCTGTCGCGTGCCGTTACTGATTTTGAAAACTTGTGATAGGGCCCCGTTGATTCTGATAGATGCCGAGGGGCGAGAGTACAGGGACGACACCCACGCCATCATGTTTGGGCCAAAACCCATGGATCGGAGCACTTCTAACATAAACGACCAATCCAAACGGTCAAACGCTTTTTCTGCGTCGGTTGACAATATTAACGAACGGATCTGGTGGGATTTGGCGTGGTGTATTAAATTGATGGCTCGGATCATGCAGTCCCTGGACTCTCGTCCCGGCACGAATCCTGCTTGGTCTGAGTGGACCAGCTTCGGTAGGAAGGGGTTAATGCGTGTGGCTAAAATTTTTGAGAACAATTTCAGATCCGCGTTCAACAATGATATCGGCCGGTAATTGCAACATTGTTCCGTGTCCCGACCTTCTTTCGGAATGAGAGAAATAGTGGCTGCTAGAGAATGGGGGTGGAAAAATCCCTGGTCCAGTATGGAATTCAAAGATTTTATCAAATGTGGGCCTAATACTCCCAGAAACTTTTTATAATAGGTTAGTGGTAAGCCATCTGGCCCAGGACATTTCCCTGTTTTCGTGTTTTTTATTGCTGCTGCCAGTTCCCCGAGTGAAATTGGTGCTTCTAGTATTTCAACTGCCGGTTGGGGTAGGGTTTTGCCCTTATGTTGTTTAAGGTATTCTTTAATACGGCGTATATGCCCTTCTCTTTCAGCTGGGTTATCTGTTGGTGGTTGGAGGTTATATAATTTGGAGAAGTAACTCACAAATTCTTTTGCTATTTCGGTCGGGAAAAACTTGGTGGTACCCTTGGGGTCTCGAATTTTGTGGAAATATGTGAGGGATCGTCTCTTCCTTAGTGCTCTGGCCAAATATTTGCCCGGCTTATTACCGTGCTCATAGTATACTGCTTTTAGTCGGTGAAATGATTTAGTGGCTTGTCTGTTGAGTATGGTGGCCAGGTTTTTGCGTAATGAAAGTAACTCTTGGAAATCGGGGCTATTAAGTGTGCGTTTATGGTGTTGTTCCAGGCGGCTATGCGTGTTAGTAGAGAATTGAGTTTCTCCGAATAGCCGCGTTTAGTGGCGGCACCTAGTTTTATGAGGTGGCCTCGTACTACGCATGTGTGGGCTTCCCAAATAGTGAGTAAGGGGACTTCTGGTGTGAGGTTAGTCTGAAAATATTCCGTCAGGGTTTGTTTCGTCGAGTTCTCTATTTCCACATCTGACAACAGTGACTCGTTTAGTCTCCATGTTGTTTGTGTGGGTTTTGTCAGAAGGGAGTGGAAAGACATGTATAATGGTGAATGAACCGACCATGTTGTGGGTCCATAATGTGCTCGGTCAAGTAGTGTCAAATGGTAGGATGACATGAATAAATAATCAATTCTAGTATACCGATTATGTGGGATTGAATAATAACTGTAATCCTTAGTCGTAGGATGTAGGGCCCTCCAGCAGTCTACCAACTTAGCGTCTGTGAGCAGTTTCCTAACCTTTCGGAGTACATGAGTGGGTGTTTGCGAAAAACCTGTGGATGTATCCCAGCCTGGATCCAATGCTAAATTGAAATCTCCCCCGAAAATAAGAACGCCTTCCTGAAAACTGCGTAGTGTGCCCAGGATTTTGTTTAGTGTTATATGTTGTAATCTGTTTGGTAAATATATATTAGCAAACGTATATGTTTTGTTGAGTATAGATCCCTTGATCATCACGTATCGACCTTCAGGGTCCGAGATCTGGGCAGCTAGTTTAAATGGGACGTGTCGAGAAAACAGGATGGCTGTGCCTTTCGTTTTTTTGCATGGGTCGTTGCTATAGAATGCTAGAGGGTATTTGTGGTTGTGTAGGGCTGGGTGTTTCGTGCCCATCAAATGTGTCTCTTGTAGAAATGCTACAGAAATAGAATCGGCTTGGAGGTCCCTGAGCAAATGGGATCTTTTTTCGGGGATATTAAGTCCCTTTACGTTCAGGGAAATTACCTTCAGTTTAGAAGGGCGGTAATTAGGGTCGTTTGTTGTAATACTTGTGCCCGACATTTGTGTGTTTACTGTTTATAAGGACTTGCGGGGGGATGGCTTCAATATATAGGGCAGGCCCCACACGGGGGGGGGGGGACGGGAATAAGGGTAGGGAAAGAAAACTCAAGTGGTTTTAAACAGGTGACCTTTAGCTCCTATTGGTCGGGTGGGTTCACACTGCACCAGTCAGGGAAGCCACACACCTACCAATACTACCTGGGCTCTGGTCAAAGGGGGTAAATGGTTTTGTGCAGCGGAAAATTACACAGATATGAGGGTTTTGGTGAGCCCGCTGCTCCCTCAGTTCCTGTACACATAACTTTATATATACTACATCATCAACAGTGAATATAAAACATCAAAGATAACAAAAATAATGAGTCATCAAAACTGCGCATCGGGTGGCCCCTCGTTAGTGTGGGTGTCTTCTTTCTGGGGGACAGAACTATTAAAATCTGTCAAACTTGCTCTGCATCGGTATAGTTTGTTTAGGGGAAAGAAAAGAGGGGGTAAGCCTCAATCTTCCTCTCTACTCTCTAGCATGCTTACTAGATACATTTTCCCCAACTCTGATCTCGGGAAACTTATGTTTGTTTGAGGCTGATCAGCCTTTACCTCGCAAGTATGTGCGGGAGGGAAAGTTCTTCAGATTATGGGCATTTTCACCTTTAGGTATATACCTACAAACACTGGGATGGGCACCAACCTAGCTTGTGGGCCTAGATCCGCTTTCGGTGTAATTTAGTGGCCTGGGGGCCGGAGGGGCGTTATAATTTTACCGAGCAACGGGAGTAAATGGCGCCCTCATCGTATGTTTATCTGGAAACCTCGTGCTGCGCCAATTAGTGGATATCATAAACGGAACCACCATCTATTACGGTGGGCAACACCCATTATACTGAACCTTAAACTATACAATGTCGGGTAACATTAAACATAACATGGGTATTTTGGGGGGAGACATATATTCACCGCTTCCTTCCATGGGTTGGCTGCCTCGTGCGCTGGACTCTGGCCTCCTTCATAAACGGTAAGGAAATAGTTATTTTATGAGAGTCTCCAGTGTCAGGGTATTTTCCATATGAACCCCATGGTATGAGCGGAATGGGTGTCTCCAAAAAAGTTCCCGTTCTTTATTTCCCCTATTCTTCAGCTTCCATTCCCGGCGGCCGATCGATGATGGAGTTCTGGCTGGGCTGATTTCTTGCAGTTGGTATTTCCGGGCCTCTCAGGTTCCTTCTAGGACGTGGTGTGCGGCCTGGTGGTCCCCGGTTATTCCTCCGATTTTCTCCCGGTAACGTGAGGTTCCAGTCTGACACCTCTATCTCTGGTAAGTTCAGGAACGTCAACAGACCCAGTATGTCCTGGTGATATTGGACCGAGTATGATCCTTCCCTTGTGCGGACATTCAGGCTGAAAGGATAGCCCCAGGAGTAGGGTATGTTTTTCTCCTGCAGAATTGATGTTAGAGGCCTAAGCGTTCTCCTGGCTTGTAGTGTCAGGTCTGATAGGTCGTTGTAGAAAGAGATTTGGTGGGTGTTGTGAGACCAGCGGCCTACTTCTCTCGCTCGTTGCATGATTGCGTCTTTCAGGCGAAAGTCCGTTATTCGGCAAATTATGTCTCTGGGCATACTGCCTGGTGGGCCCCGGGGTTTTAGAGCACGGTGCGCCCTATCCATAGCTATGGACGTTATCTCCGGTCTGTCGAGCAGTGCCGTGAAGATATCCTGTAGTAAATTCGGAACGTCTTCCTCTGTTCGTGGGGTAGCCTCGGGTATACCTCGTACCCTGATGTTGTTCCGTCTGCCACGGTTGTCAAGATCTTCTATCCTGCGCCGATATTCTGCAAGATTTAATGAGTGGCGTGTGGAGATTCTAGCTATGGAGGAGATCTTCCTCGTTTGTTGAACTGAGGCTTCCTCCTGTGCTGAGACTCTGTCGTTTAAGCGGCCTAGTTCCGTTTTGAGTGTAGCTACTTCCACATGTATAGCCTGTTTTATCTCGGTAATGAGATGGCTAAAGTCTGTCTTCCACGGTGCGGAGGTAAATAGCTGTTGTGTCCCCTCCATCGGGTCGTTGTGTGATCGACCATGCTGTTGTGCGGGGGCGAGAGGGACATCTTCATCGGCGCACAGAGAACTTGTTGAGGAGTAGGCCTCATTTTCTTCTTCCACTTGCGATGTCAAGTCCGTCGGTGTTTTGAAAAATTCTTTCAGAGAGTTCGTAATCGCTTTGCCCTTGCCCCTGGGCGTCGGGGTGTCTAATGAGCCACGTTTATTGCGACCCATCGTGCTTTTTAGATGTATTTTGCTCGTGTATTACTGAGGGAGCCGCGGAGCTCGACAGTTATGCGACCATCTTCCACTGCAGTCGGCCACGCCCCCCCAACACTTTATATTTGTATCAATCGCTGACTACTTGAGTTTCTTTTAAAAAAAATATTATTTCCATAATATTATAAGACAAATGGTTATTACAGACTGTTAAATGTCTTTGTAATATCTTTGTAGAAGCACAACTATTGGGAGTCTGATTACACTGAGTAAGTTTCTCTCACACTAGGTGCCTGTTGATATTTTTTGTGTGCTATATATGTTTTAGGCATAGCTACGATTCACCACAGGATGTGAAGAAGAGGAACAGATGCATCAGCAGGAGACAGCTCCATTACCTTAAATTTATGTGAAAATGTCTCTAGAGACAGGCAAAAATCAACTGAGTCCTATTAGACTAACGGTAATAGCAAACCACCCAACTGTCTTGATTTGGGGGTCCTGTTGCCAGCAGAGTTGGAACATGTGTATTTGGTTAAGCAACACTTGCACACAGCATGTTGCACTGTTTGCTGCTATTCACCCGCGCAGTTAGATGGCATGTTGGTTGTCCCCTGTTGAATGATGGGGAACAAATATATTGGGAGATCTTGTAATAGATTTATTTGAAGTTATTGCTCATTGAGTGAAATGTGTGGTTAGACTTTCCTGAATTCCAAGGATATTAGGTCAATCCAGGGAAAATACAGGAAATTGATTGATTCACTTTAATTCTACCCTTCAGTAAAGTTAAAATTACCTCAGGGAGCAGCAGTTTTAAATAAAAATAAAGTAAACAACAAAAGTAAGGTATAAACAAGTCTGAAAGCAGCAATTCACTGCTTTAATCATAGCTCAGCGCATACATGGTGTTTGTGTGGAAGATAATTACAGACATGCTGAGGTTGAACTAGAAACATTGACTGGACCTTGAATGATGCAATTCAGCTACAGCTGCAGAGACACATGTTACCTCCCTGTGATCTGTGGTGTGTTTGATAGAGGTGGGCTAACAAAGGAACAAAGGTGATGTTTGTAGGATCCCTTACTCTGGGATTAAGAAAACAAAATGCAAGACTAGCTTTAGTCAATTTCTGCAAGCAAGCTGCGTATCCAAATAGATGGTACATGAAATCTATAAATAATGTTGCTATTTTAGTTGAAATAAACATTAATATATTGTAGGGGCATCCTTGTTTCCTTATGCTTCCATTACTTTTTAATCTCACCATGGGTACAAAATATCCCTGAACTAACTGCAATGGTGCATGGGGTCAAACTGCACCATAGTAAACCAGCTACTCTACTACTGAGCATGTTGTTTAATTATTTATTATTATTGATTCATCAGAAAAGGCAAAGGTTTGTGCTGGCAATAATTGTATAGTTAACCATGATGTCACCCCCCCCCCCCCCCCTCTCGACTTCCTCAAAACCTCAAACCTACTATTAGTTAGCACCATTGAAATGACACTTCAGAGTTTTCACTACTATGCAAAGCTTTATTGGCTCACTACAACTCACACAATACAAAAACAACAATATCACAACAATCAACAACACATATTCACAACTGAACGCTAAGAGCAAACAAGCATTTATAGTTGCTTATTTATTACGCACTTAGTGGTTACATTATTGTAATGCTTTTCTTTAGCACAAATAGATTTTGTAAAGCAGCACAATGCAAAGATGGGAGTAACACAAACCTGCATGGCGGGCCCAAGCCTTTCTGTGTTTAATGGGGTCACAACTATTTCTCACTCTGCAGGTAACAACTAATATAATTAGTTAGTGCTACACATACACAGGTTGTCAGCCATTGTCATCTGTATATAAACAGAGCTGCTTATGCAAGTTCCCTCATATCACTATGCATATGCATGTATGTGAATCCATAGTTAATAATAATCATACACAGAGGGGACAAGATCATAGTGTACGGGCCTTCTTACTAGGGTTTGCAAAGGGAACCCAGTTTTTAGTGTTATATCACTGAACAGGGCCAACCTTAAGTGTTCAGGCGCCTTGTGATCCCTGTGATGCCCCCCACCCTCATGTCTGTCTCTTTCCTCTCCCTTCTCATGCCTGTCTCTTTCTTCTCCCTTCCCATGTCTATCTCTTTCCTCTGCCTTGCCATGTATGTCTCTCTCCCTTCCCATGTCTGTCTCTCCTCTCCCATCCCACCCCCCATATCTGTTATCTCTCCTTCTCCTCCATCCATATCAGTTATCTTCCCACTCATAACTGTTGCAATCTCTTTCCCCCACCCCCAAATCTGTTGCTATCTCTCTTTCCCCGCCCCCCCCCCCCCCCCCCCCCCCACACACACACACACACACACACACAGAGTTCTGTCCATGCTGCTACACAGAGGGAGTTAGCAGCACGAACAGAGCTCTGTGTGTGTGCTTCACACGGTGGGGGCAGACCTTCACCTTGCACCCAGTGAGGTCCGCCCCCTCCCACGGATCCTCCACTCTGGCTGTGCAGAGGGCTGTTAAAGGGAGATCTTCTAATTTCCCCAGCCAGTGCCTCTACCGGCAAACTTTTTGCAAAAAGATTTTTATGTGGCGCCTCCTGGGGTCCCAGGCCGGCCTGTCACGGAATAGAAAAACATTTTGTTTAAATTGCAGTTACATCATAGCCTTTTAAACTTACATTTCATTTGCTTGGCGATGGGTTTATTGGGATCGAGCCAGTGCTGAAAGGACAAAACAGAAATTAATGTCTAAAGTTGTAATCAAACTTTACATGCAAATTATAGCAAACGTTTAGGTGCTTTAGTGGCATGATGCTGTTATACAGACGGACTCAAACGCCCGTTGGAAGATAAAGCTTGTGTCATAGTTGTCACGGTTATTTCTGGGTTTGTGGCTATTTTTGTCTTCAGCCTCTAGTGGCCGCTATTGTGGTGTTCCAATTCTACTCCTGTTGTCAGCTGCCTCGTTATCCTCAGCCCTTCCCTATTTAAACCTGCAGCTTATGGCAATCAGGGCCTTTGCATTGCTTTGGTTGCAGCCTGTGATAGTGCCCTGTTTCTAGTTCTAACATATATATATTGATTATTGAATTCCCGGTTCTGACTCCTGCTTGATTTTGACTCCGCTGTTTTCTGCCTGCCTCGACCATTTTGCCTGTCTAGTGACCTTGCCTTCTGAATTCCTACGTTGTACCTTGTTCCTGTTTCGTGTATGACCCGGCCTGCTGACTATCCTTCTCGTCCAGTACTCCCTGTGTATCTCTGCTTCAGTGTGCGGTTGCAGTCAGTGTACAAGTCCTGGGTGGTTATTTACCTGAGGCTCAACCATAGGGTATAATACCATGCAGGTGAATAACACTGTTCTGTTGCAGTAGCTACCAGTCCTGTCTGTTTGGTCACAGCTACCAGTCCTGTCTGTTTGGTCTCAGCTACCAGTCCTGTCTGTTTGGTCTCGGCTACCAGTCCTGTCTGTTTGGTCTCAGCTACCAGTCCTGTCTGTTTGGTCACAGCTACCAGTCCTGTCTGTTTGGTCACAGCTACCAGTCCTGTCTGTTTGGTCACAGCTACCAGTCCTGTCTGTTTGGTCTCGGCTACCAGTCCTGTCTGTTTGGTCTCAGCTACCAGTCCTGTCTGTTTGGTCACAGCTACCAGTCCTGTCTGTTTGGTCACAGCTACCAGTCCTGTCTGTTTGGTCACAGCTACCAGTTCTGTCTGTTTGGTCTCAGCTACCAGTCCTGTCTGTTTGGTCACAGCTACCAGTCCTGCCTCAGTCCCAGTCTCAGCTACCAGTCGTGTCTCAGTTCCAGTCTCAGCTACCAGTCCTTCCCAGTTATGCATCGTGGGGTGCAGACAGACCCCACACCCTGCCCTGCAACGAGGCTCCTCCCTGGCCTGTTATCCCAGGTTGTGACAGAATGCAAAGGCCATAATAAGGAGCCCGCAGGGATAACATCTGTGTTAGAATTCTTGGCTGAATGCATGCTGGAGATGTGTAAGTCTGTAAAGCTTGTGCTTGAGAGTAATGCTAGCAGTACTAGAGTTGTGAAGTCTAAGACTGTGCATAAGAAAACCCCAAAGAAAAGCTTTAAAAGAGAACCCCTCACTAAAGAGGAAATGCAGAGGAGACTGGAGGGAAGTTTGTGTTTTTATTGTGGGGAAACTGGGCATAGAATATCCTATTGTCCTTTAAAACCACCTAAGCCTCCTGTACCTGATAAAGCCAAAATCCAGGCCAGGGAACCTGAATACAATACAAGTGCTGAATCTAAAAGTGAAAAAAGCCAGTCTTTTTCTGAGTTCAGTAAACCTGGGGAGGGTAAATCTGAAACACCTGGGAACCCTTTAGAATCTGAAGCCTTGTCTAACGATCTGGAAATGGCTTCTGCATCTGATCAGTGTTCTGATAGGGAAAGCATGTCTTTTTATGCCTCAGACCTCAGTGAGGAGGACATCACTGAGAAGGATTTTTCTAAGGCTGTTTGTGCTGTCAGGACTACTATTCCCACAACTCTCAGCAAACCTAAAGCTAAGAAAAAGAAAGCAGTTAATACAAGACACTCTCTAGAAATTGGTGCAATCACTCAGAGAAGGCAAAAGAGTGACTCTAGAAAACAACAAACTGCAAAGCATTCTCTAGGTGCCCCAGGTCTTGTCTTGGCTTCTGATGGGACAATCATAGGCAGAGAAAATCTTGTTCAATATGAGAACTATCTTGGTGAACAAAAGTCTCTTGAGAGTAACCTGCTAGCAGCTAATTCTAAAAATGTTCCAGCTAAAAGCCATGCAGCTTCTAAAAGAGCCTCCAGTACCTCTGCTGAACCCCTTCTCTGTGGCACTGTTCTGGTTTCTGGTAAGAGGAAGTTAAAGAAAAAAGGACCAATTGCACGTCTAGAGAAATATATGACTGCATGTCTGGGTGAGTCACCTTACAGTGAGTCCACAGCAGTATCTGTTGGTGCAGTGCATGGTTCTGGTCCCTCTAACCCCTATAATAGTACTGCAGGTGATCTGTCACCAGATTGTACCTTTGCCTCTAATGGGGCTATTGTAAGACAGCAAGACCTGCAAATGTATGAACACATGCTATGTGCTAAGAGATAGCAGATTCCCGTCTAGTTTCCATGTTTTGACTAGTGTGTATTTTTTGTTTCCTGTTTTGGGGGTCCTTTAAGCAGCATTTTGGAGCGCCCGGAGTTCGCTCCTTAGAAGGGGGGCTGTGTCACGGTTATTTCTGGGTTTGTGGCTGTTTTTGTCTTCAGCCTCTAGTGGCCGCTATTGTGGTGTTCCAATTCTACTCCTGTTGTCAGCTGCCTCCTTTTCCTCAGCCCTTCCCTATTTAAACCTGCAGCTTATGGCAATCAGGGCCTTTGCATTGCTTTGGTTGCAGCCTGTGATAGTGCCCTGTTTCTAGTTCTAATATATATATATATATATATATATATATATATTGATTATTGAATTCCCAGTTCTGACTCCTGCTTGATTTTGACTCCGCTGTTTTCTGCCTGCCTCGACCATTTTGCCTGTCTAGTGACCTTGCCTTCTGAATTCCTACGTTGTACCTTGTTCCTGTTTCGTGTATGACCTGGCCTGCTGACTATCCTTCTCGTCCAGTACTCCCTGTGTATCTCTGCTTCAGTGTGCGGTTGCAGTCAGTGTACAAGTCCTGGGTGGTTATTTACCTGAGGCTCAACCATAGGGTATAATACCATTCAGGTGAATAACACTGTTCTGTTTCCAAACCTGTTGCAGTAGCTACCAGTCCTGTCTGTTTGGTCACAGCTACCAGTCCTGTCTGTTTGGTCTCAGCTACCAGTCCTGTCTGTTTGGTCTCAGCTACCAGTCCTGTCTGTTTGGTCTCAGCTACCAGTCCTGTCTGTTTGGTCTCAGCTACCAGTCCTGTCTGTTTGGTCTCAGCTACCAGTCCTGTCTGTTTGGTCACAGCTACCAGTCCTGTCTGTTTGGTCACAGCTACCAGTCCTGTCTGTTTGGTCACAGCTACCAGTCCTGTCTGTTTGGTCACAGCTACCAGTCCGGTCTGTTTGGTCACAGCTACCAGTCCTGCCTCAGTTCCAGTCTCAGCTACCAGTCGTGTCTCAGTTCCAGTCTCAGCTACCAGTCGTGTCTCAGTTCCAGTCTCAGCTACCAGTCGTGTCTCAGTTCCAGTCTCTGTTACCTGTCCTGCCTCAGTCCCAGTCTCAGCTACCAGTCTTGTCTCAGTCCCAGTCTCAGCTACCAGTCCTTCCCAGTTATGCATCGTGGGGTGCAGACAGACCCCACACCCTGCCCTGCAACGAGGCTCCTCCCTGGCCTGTTATCCCAGGTTGTGACAATAGTGAGGATCATTCTAGAATGTTGCTATGCAATAATGCCAACCAGTGATGTCAGAAATATTGTGACTTCAAAAAGTGGCGGCATCATATTTAGATTGCAACATCCCAAATCCTCAATTTATTGGGAGCATCCATTGTGATGATGGCCAGTTTATTTTTCTATTTTATTGTTATGTTCTTCAACTTTAGATGAAGATTTTGAAGAAGCTCATGACATGTGAGTAAATAGTTATACACAACCCAACAGTCATGTGCGATTAAATACATCCTAGCTTATAATGATTTACCCTGTATTTTTCCAACTTATATAAATATATGTATGTATTCTTTTTTAATATACTGTTAAATGTTTAATTCCATTCTGTAATGGGTCCCCAGGACATACTTGAAAACGAGAGAAATCAAAATGTATTCTTCCTGGTAAAACACTTTCTAAATCAATAAAATAAGGCAGTATCACATGGTGATATACACATATCATAATGATGAAATGTAATATACTATAAAAGTGAAAACAGAAATTTTTACTTACAGTAAAAGAAAATTCCCTGCGTATCGTGGCAGTACCAGTGGGCAGTTGCTTTCCTCTTGTACAAGTAGTTAATAAAGCAATTAAATCCACTCCTCCCTGCTTCCCCTTAAATACCTTATAATTCTGTAGGAAGTCAGTAACAACAAGACACCGAATAACTGCTTAGAAAAATTGTATAAAACAGGCAAAAGAAGGGAGGGATTACGTACTGCCACTATACTCAGGAAAAAATAATTTACGGTAAGTAAAACATTCAGTTTTTTCCATCGTATAGTGGAGGTACCTGTGGGATATAACAAGGATCCCAGAACGGAAGGGAGGGCATATCAGTAAACCACCACGTGGAGCACCTTACGCCCAAATGAGGCTTTACAGGAGGACGATAAGATGTCTAGCCTGTAATGTTTGGCAAATGTGTGGAAGGAGGACCATGTTGCTGCCTTGCAGATATCCTCAGGGGAAACAGATGATCTGGCCACCCAGGAAGCTGACATCACTCTGGTAGAATGAGATGGAAACTGGAGAACCTGATTGTGGAGACTATAGGAAGTTTTGATTGTATCCATTAGCCATGTGGAAATGGAAGCCTTAGAGGATGCCTTACTTTTAGTTTGACCATGAAAATTGCCAAATAGATGATCCGATGATGGGAAGGAAGATGTACGATTAAGATAAATCGATAATGCCCGTTTCACGTCTAGCGTGTGCCAGAGAGGAGGGTGAAGGACAAAACAATGGAAGTACCAAAGGCTGAATCATAGACCACAGAGAAGGAATTTCCTCCATTAATGCACATAAATCCGAAATGTGAACTTCCTGACAGATGCCAGCAGAATCTCGATCAGACTCTCGTGAATACCCTGCTCCTCAAGGATTAACCTTGCAGTAGCCAAGCTGTCAGGTTGAACATGCCCACTGTCTCTGTTGGTAGGTACCTTTTTTCTAACAGGTGAGGTTTTACTGGTAGGCAGCAGCGACTGAGAGCTATTTGCTTGAGATCCGAAAACAAGACTCAGTTTGGCCAAAACGGAAGGATTGCGAATACTCTGGATCTGTTTGTACGAATCTTGTGTATGATCCTGGGGATGAGAGCCACTGGTGGAAAAATGTAAGCCATTTTGAAGTGCCAGGCGATTGAGAGGCCATCCAGAAAGTCGGGATTATCCCGTCTGTGCAGAGAGGCGAAGATTGGAACTTTTCTGTTTTCCCTTGTCGCCATTAGATCCACCTCTGGGTGGCCGAATTTCTGTCCCAGGCTGGTGAATATGCTGGGACTGAGAGACCTGTTGGTTTGGGACCATGTTGATCTGCTTGGGTCATCTGCAATCACGTTGTCTACACCCCTAATATATACTGCAGAGATGGAATCCAGATGAGCATGGGACCACAGCATGATCTTTCTGCAGAGAAGATGTAGGGAACTCACCCTGGTGCCTCCTTGTCTGTTCAGGTATGTCATGCTTTCCCTAGAATCAGGTGTTCGAATTCTCTGAGAGCCAGAAGGACCACCTTTAATTTACTGAAATTGACGAGGCTCCTGAGTCTTCTGGAGCCCAAAGCCCCTATCTGAAGTCTGATTGGAAATGCGCACCCCAGCCTGACCTGGAGACATCTGTTATGATAATGATCCATTGTTTGTCCTGGAAGGACAGACCCCGGGTCAGGTGAACTGACCTCTTCTACCAGTTGAGCTGATCTTGAACTTCTACTGACAGGGTGAAGCGGCAATCCAGGTCCACTGTACGTCTTGACCAATGAAGAGGACGCATTTAGGCCTTTGCCCATTTGACTGCTGGGATGGAGGATGTAAGTAGCCCTAGCGTTCTCATAGCCTCTCTCAGCAAAACACTTGGCTTTTTCTGTAGGTTCGTAACCTCTCTCCTGATCTTTTGAATCTTGGCTGAGGGGACATATACAGACAGAGCTATGGAATCCACCACCATTCCGAGGAACTGGATCTGTGTTGTAGGAATCAGGTTTGGTTTTTCCCAGTTTATAATCCAACCATGGTTCTGTAAAAACTGGACCATATACTTGATGTGGGACAGGAGTAGCTCCTTTGAAGGAGCTCTGAGGAGCCAGTCATCCAGATAGGGAACAATGTGAATGTCCTTCAGTAGTAAGAAGGCCGCTAAGTGGGCAAGTGGGAAGTTTTGTGAATATTCTTGGTGCAGAAGCCAGGCCAAATGGTAGAGCCCTGAACTGGTAGTGAAGAATCTGTGGACCTGATTCTGCAAATGTTTACTGCAAATCTCAGAAAGACTCTTTGATGTTTTGGCCATAGGGACATGCAGATAGGCATCTTTCAGGTCCACGGTGGCCATTACATCTCCTTTTTTTAGCAACTGTATGACTGAATTGATACTCTTCATCCTGAAATGTTGATATTGGATGCAACAGTTGACTTTCTTGAGATCCAGCACCAGGCTGTAGGAGCCATCTGGTTTTTGGACCAAAAAAAAGACGGGAATAGGTACCCTGAAATTGTTGAAGCTTGGGAACAGATTATATGACTCCTTTTAACAGCTTCAGGAGCTCTGAGGAGTTCTTGGCTGGAGAAGGATAGGAAGAAACCAGATATTCCCGTGAATATAACAATTATCTTGTCGCCATCTCTGACAGTTCTCGAAACCAAGAATCTCCTGCTGTCTGTGTCCAGGCAAGGCCGAAGGACTGAAGCCGACGTCCAACTATGTCAGAACTTTCTCTACTTATCTGATTTGGAGGGAAACTCTGAAGTCCCCGGGGTGTGTCCGAAAGGGACGGAACCGATAGGACTGAAGGGACCGTTGCTTTTAGGGATATCTTTTGTTCCACTGTCGTCCCCTCCCCTGAGGCAGTGCCCGCTTTGTGTCTGACATCTGTTTGATAAGCTCCTCCAGAGGAGAACCAAACAATTTGAGCCATTCAAAGGGAAGGTCACATAAAACTGCTTTGGATGCTGAATATGCAGTCCATAATCTAAGCGACAGGGCCCTACATGCCACAAGTGTCAACCCCATAATCCTAGCAGACAGTTTCAGGATTTCTTCTGACATATCAATGAGAAGATAGACTAGATTAGACAGACTGAGGTTCTTAAAGAGTTTAGAAAGATACCCTTTTTTCTCCTCCAATACAATGTCTTCTAGATTTTGTAGCCAGGTGTTCTGGGCTCTAGCCACTGCTGAACCTGCAATGGCTGCTTTACATTGGAAACCAGCTGCCTGATATATACGCCTGCAGGAGGTCTTTGACTTCTTATCCATGGTATCCTTCCCCAATAGGAATGGTTGTCCGCTTGGATTATTAGGCCTCCTGCATGTCCACTTTAGGAAGATCTTCCCATTTCTCCTCATCCTGAAGACGAAATATCTGCTTGAAGTGCCTGGAAATGAAGGCTCTTTTGCCTGGATTCTTCCGTTCCCACTTCATGTTTTCCAAGAGACTGCGAAGCACTGGGAAATCTTTCCGTGCATTGTCTGCAAAAAAATTGCATTGTAGATTGTAAAAAAAATGGGGACTACTCTGCAGAATTTGTTGATTTCATGAGGAGGGAAGCCCATTTCCTCATCTGAAAACAAATTTTAAGTCCGAGGCAGATGAACTAACTACATGTCCGTCCCTGTGAAGGGACACAAAAGAACTGACTTGCTACAGAGTTATACGGTATTTAAGGGGAAGCGGGGAGGAGCGGATTTAATTGCTTTATTAACTATGTGTCCACGAGGAAAGCAACAGCCCACAGGTACTGCCACAATACAATGGGAAAATATGTCATCATACTGCCCAGTAAACTTATTATTTTCACACAACTGCAGACCAGATGTAGCCTGAAAATATTTGCTAGTTGAGGTATTTGCTGATTCACTACACACAGATCAAGCAAGCAACATCTTTGCAGCTCAGTGTGCTCTGATCTATGCAGAACTTAGCAAATTTCTCTCTCCAGCGTTTTGTACCAGTTCAGTAACAGACCATGTCACTGAGCTCATACTCTTGGATCACTGGGAAAACAGCGTAGAAAAAACTGTGGTAAGCTGTTCTCAGCATGGAAAGGTACTGCAAGAGAAGCAATGGAGTACGCTATGACAGGGCTTGACAAATTTAATTTGATTCTAGGAGCCAGCAAAAAATTTTAGGAGCCAGACAATCACGCAAACATACACGCAACACACACACACCAACCCACTTCACATATACACCACACACACACACCAACCCACTTCACATATACACACACACACACACACACATACACACACACACCAACCCACATATACACACACATACACACACACACACCAACCCACATATACACACATACACACACACACACACCAACCCACTTCACATAAACACACACACACACCAACCCATTTCACATATACACACACACACCAACCCATTTCACATATACACACACACACACCAACCCACTTCACATATACACACACACCAACCCACTTCACATATACACACACACCACAACCCACTTCACATATACAGGGAGTGCAGAATTATTAGGCAAGTTGTATTTTTGAGGATTAATTTTATTATTGAACAACAACCATGTTCTCAATGAACCCAAAAAACTCATTAATATCAAAGCTGAATATTTTTGGAAGTAGTTTTTAGTTTGTTTTTAGTTTTAGCTATTTTAGGGGGATATCTGTGTGTGCAGGTGACTATTACTGTGCATAATTATTAGGCAACTTAACAAAAAACAAATATATACCCATTTCAATTATTTATTTTTACCAGTGAAACCAATATAACATCTCAACATTCACAAATATACATTTCTGACATTCAAAAACAAAACCAAAACAAATCGGTAACCAATATAGCCACCTTTCTTTGCAAGGACACTCAAAAGCCTGCCATCCATGGATTCTGTCAGTGTTTTGATCTGTTCACCGTCAACATTGCGTGCAGCCACAACCACAGCCTCCCAGACACTGTTCAGAGAGGTGTACTGTTTTCCCTCCTTGTAAATATCACATTTGATGATGGACCACAGGTTCTCAATGGGGTTCAGATCAGGTGAACAAGGAGGCCATGTCATTAGATTTTCTTCTTTTATACCCTTTCTTGCCAGCCACGCTGTGGAGTACTTGGACGCGTGTGATGGAGCATTGTCCTGCATGAAAATCATGTTTTTCTTGAAGGATGCAGACTTCTTCCTGTACCACTGCTTGAAGAAGGTGTCTTCCAGGAACTGGCAGTAGGACTGGGAGTTGAGCTTGACTCCATCCTCAACCCGAAAAGGCCCCACAAGCTCATCTTTGATGATACCAGCCCAAACCAGTACTCCACCCCCACCTTGCTGGCGTCTGAGTCGGACTGGAGCTCTCTGCCCTTTACCAATCCAGCCACAGGCCCATCCATCTGGCCCATCAAGACTCACTCTCATTTCATCAGTCCATAAAACCTTAGAAAAATCAGTCTTGAGATATTTCTTGGCCCAGTCTTGACGTTTCAGCTTGTGTGTCTTGTTCAGTGGTGGTCGTCTTTCAGCCTTTCTTACCTTGGCCATGTCTCTGAGTATTGCACACCTTGTGCTTTTGGGCACTCCAGTGATGTTGCAGCTCTGAAATATGGCCAAACTGGTGGCAAGTGGCATCGTGGCAGCTGCACGCTTGACTTTTCTCAGTTCATGGGCAGTTATTTTGCGCCTTGGTTTTTCCACACGCTTCTTGCGACCCTGTTGACTATTTTGAATGAAACGCTTGATTGTTCGATGATCACGCTTCAGAAGCTTTGCAATTTTAAGAGTGCTGCATCCCTCTGCAAGATATCTCACTATTTTTGACTTTTCTGAGCCTGTCAAGTCCTTCTTTTGACCCATTTTGCCAAAGGAAAGGAAGTTGCCTAATAATTATGCACACCTGATATAGGGTGTTGATGTCATTAGACCACACCCCTTCTCATTACAGAGATGCACATCACCTAATATGCTTAATTGGTAGTAGGCTTTCGAGCCTATACAGCTTGGAGTAAGACAACATGCATAAAGAGGATGATGTGGTCAAAATACTAATTTGCCTAATAATTCTGCACTCCCTGTACACACACACAACAACCCACTACACATATACACACACACCAACCCACTTCACATATACACCCCCCCCCCACTTCATCACATATACACCTCACACATACACATATACACCTCACATATACACCTCAAACATACACATATACACCTCACACATACACATATACACCTCACACATACAAAAGTTTTTTTTTTTTCCCCTTAAGTTGTGAGTGCTGGGTGTCGTCACTTGACAACCCAGCACTCATCCGAAACAGCAAGAAAGAACGGCTGCAAAACGAATGTTCCCCCTCCCTGCTGCCTTACCTCATTGCAGCCGTTCTTCCTTGCTCTTTCGGATGAGTGCTGGGTTGTCAAGTGACGACACCCAGCACTCAGACACGCGTTGCGCGAGGGGGCGGAGATTACTGTCTGTGCGATCCGCACAGACTTCCCCCCTCGCGCTGTAAAAATCCAAAACACACGAACGGCAACGGGGCTATGAAGGTAACGGCACCCGGGCGCCAGGCTTAATTTCCAGGTCGCCATGGCGACCTGGCGCCCGGGGTTTGTCGAGCCCTGCGCTATGAGACTTGTACTGACTACTCAGTAAAGTGAGAATTGCAGGGATTTGAGATGAACATTTCAAAGCCGAGTTAGAAAAATTATCCAATGCAGCTGAATAGAAGAATTATCCCAACTCAGCTATTTTGGCCTTAAGTTTACTCTTTATTGAGTAGACACTTAACCCCTTAGTACCCAGACATTGTGACCTTGACTTTCCCTTGGTGACAAGGGCTGTTTTAACATTTCTGTTTCTGTGTTTAGCTTTAGTAAATCTATTGTCGGGTCTTTGTGGGTATTAGTTACAGACATTAGCATTGTGTTTAATTAACCTCTTAGTGACAAGACATTTTGACCTTGACTTTCCCTTCGTGACAAGAGCTGTTTTTACATTTCTGGAGTGATTGTGTTTAGCTGTTATTTTCTTCTCTCTCACATACTGTACCCACACAAGTTATTTGTTGTTTTTATCGTCATAAGAAGGGCTTTCATTAGATACCATTATGTTCATCATATCTTATAACTTACTACAAAAAAAATTTGAAAATTAAAAAAAAAACACTTTTTCTAACTTTGACCTAAAATATAATTTACTCAAATACAATCCTTAAAAAAGACCCCATCTAAATAGTTTCTAAATGTTGTCCCGAGTTCAGAAATATGCATGTTATCATATTTTTCTTTATTTTTTTGCTATGTTTTTGCTAAGTTATGGGGCAAAAACCAAAAATAGTGTTTTTTTCCTATATTGACCTTTTGTTTGACCCAAACCCGAACCCTAAATTTAACCCCAACTCTAACCCTTATGCTATCCCTTAATATATTTTAATTTTAATAAAATTTTAACCCTATCCCTTATGGTAAAAAATATTTAATTTTAACCCTAACAGCTAATCTAGCCCTAATCCTAGTTTTAAGCTAAATATATATATATATATATATATAATTTACATTGCAATGTTGCTGACTGCCTCTAGGATCACGAAAACTGCTTGTTTCACTGCAGGATGTGTCAGACATGTTCACTGTCGGGAGAGCAGCGAAGGGGTTAAGAGGGAAGGATATTGAGAACAGTCAACACTGTCTTAAAAGCAAGCTTCTGGCAAGGACTTCCTCAATATAACCATTAGCCTTAATATTCCATCTCAGCCCCCTTCTTTCATCTAAACTTTTTCTGCCATGCCAGTAGCACCACCCGCAACTAAGTACCCCTTTGTCCTCTAAGAAGCCTTTCTCCTCCAGATCCTCCCCTTGTACGCACAGTCTTCCCTTCATCTATGTAACTACTTCTTTTACCTGAATCCCAGAATCCTTCCTTTTCATCTAAACAGTCCTTTCCATTGTAGATGAGTAAGTGAGACTACATAAGGAAAGATTTATGGAATATTCATTCTAAACTAATTACATTTAAGGAAAAAATTGTTATTGTCTGGATAAAGGAAGACAATATATATGCTTAGTTACATTTTTTGGAAGTATATAATTTTCACAAACTGAACAGCAACAAGGGAATGAATTATATGCAATGTCTTGTTTCTGGGAACCAAAAATACTCCTAGATAAAAGATTAAGGAATTCATATTTGCAAAGCTAATTAATGGGGCAGTCTAGTCCCCCAAACTAACTTTGTTGCAAGATAAGGATTACGTCTTGTATAGTGCGCAGGAATTTTTTCCAGCATGATTTGATGAAGGTATTCTGCATAAATCACATTTTTAATATTTGACTCAAGCCCTCCCCCAGTGTTTACTCTGCATGTTTACTACAGGTGCTGCAGCACTGATTATCTAGACACTGTGCATATAAAGTTTTGTTTCATTTAGTCACCTCCTATGCTCCTGGAATAGAATACATTGTGTGGACTCTAAGTAACCTTATTCTTGTACACAGTAGGATCTCTTAACAGTGCAGCACATTGTCTAATGACATCACTAGAGAGACAGGACATTTTAAAGTACTTTGAAAGCACATTAATATGGTTTAATATTTTGAAGATGCATTTTGGGCATTAAGGTTTCTCCCATCTGTGGCCTGTTCACTACAACGTGAACTGTGGTGAACTGTGGTGAACTTCAAAAATCAGGTAGTGACAACTGTCCAACTCAACTAGAAATGCTCATTTTAGCATTAAAACTTGTTGGTTCACTTTTTAGAGAATAGACCCCTCTGAATATTCAATTACAGCTTTTCCCATTTATGTAGAGAATACATAATAACTGGTTAAAAAAGGAAGAGACAGCGCTAGAGTATACCCCAGAGACTAGGTCTAACTAACTGACTAGGTCATGCTGATATTTCTACTCCGGTGGTGTATCTATCTAGAAAAATGATGCTCTGTGTCATAAGAGTCTTAACTACAAGCTCAGTTTCTGATACCACACTGATCCTATCCATCCGCGGTGATGATTCAGACAGTTCTTCCTTCCAATCCTGCTTGATTTATATTTCAAGTAATTAGGCCTGTGCTCCTTCTTCTTCTTTTTGCAGGTGACTGACACAGTGACTTAATTGCCTTGATTGCCTTGGTCTGACAACATAACCATTAACTTGCACTTCACTTTATCAAGAGTGAGGGATTTTCAGTTTGCATGGTCACAACTGACACTTCACCGCTCAATTCTTACCTTTAAACATTATGTTTTTGCACAGATTTTAGCATGGACTGATTTATACAAACCCACAGTTATTCACTAAAAGTGAGGTACAGGTGAGTTTTTCATCTCACGGTTATGCACTGTGCAAGGACAAACCTAGCGAGTTTATCATGCTAGAAGAGCTCAACTGACCCTGCAAAATGTTTTGTTAAATCTTAAAATATTGAAGAAATGTTCACCAAAACTCAACTCACCGGCACCTCACTTTAGTGAATATCTCCCTAAGTCTTCTGGAAATGGCTCATTGGCACACTGGTTTGCATGAGGCATGAGGAGAGCATGTTGGCTCCTATTTTGATGTTGGAAGGTCCTGGGGACACCAACTGTGCCACTCATCCATGGCCAGAGGTCTCCCCCAGAGAGATGCACAGGCACTGCACGAGTGCAGAATAATAGAGACACACAGGCTGGATGTTTCTATTCATGTCTTATGTTTTCTTATTGAGTTAAAACATAACAAATCTCTGATATTCATATACATACCCGCTGCCTCTCTGGATCAACAAAACGGATTGCAAAGTAGTCCTTTTCTAGCAAGCTGTAATGATTGCAGATATGGTCCAGGAGGAACTGGCCTTTGGTTTCCCTCTGAAATAGAATATACATTTATTTGCTATGGTAGCATGATCAGTCAGCTGTTCTCATAAGAATTGTATATGTCTTTCTATGCTGTTTGTCTATTTATTAGCACAATGATACACTTACAAGTTAATGGGACATTGGCTATGTTAAATAATCCTACTTCCAGGTAACTTTGCAACTCATTGAAAATGGTGCTTGTTCTAAATTAAGAGTTGTTATACACTCTGACCACAAAACATGAACAGAAATATTGTATAGGTTGAATATCCCTTATCCAAAATGCTTGGGACCAGAAGTATTTTAAATAACAGATCGTTTTCACCAATAAGATATATTAAAGCATCTTAGCACTTATGAAATACAGTAGTATCGGTGAAAATACTGCATAAAATAAATAAATCACCTTTATTGTGATGTGAGACATTGTTGGTGAACCTGCCCTTGACATGTCCGGCCTGCATACCCTTTGTGGGCATGAGGAAAGCTGGGCATGCATCTAAAGGCTATATCTCAGATTAAGGCGACTGTGCACTGAATAAACTGTTGTGTGCTTGTATTCAGACAGGTCTGTGTGGAAATTTTGCAACTTTTGCCAAAATCCGAAAAAAAGGTTTTGGATAACGGATCATTTTGGATAAGCGGTGCTCAACCTGTAGCAGCTTTATAACCTCTGAAAATTAACAAAACAAAAACCAGTGTCTTTACCATTTTTTTCTAATACCATTGGTCAGGGCAGTAGTTATACATCTCTGAAATACTCTTAAAACAGCCCAGCACAGGAAGAGTAAGATTCCACTATTTTCCTGCAGATTATACAGGGTTTTAAATAACATATAGATGTGGAATAAAGAGGTGATTGAGCTAAGGAAACTTATATTTCTATACTATTTCTGCATCCTGTAATTTAGCCCAATATGATCTATTTATTGTATGAACTTAGTTTGCACCACAGCCATCATTTTGCCAAGGCCCAGAGAATCATTGACATAATTCATTTGTGGCAATACTTGCTATGAAACTGTGCCATTTCTCAGGGAGTAAAAGAAGTGTGTATTTTACCAAGAGGAGATTATCTCTAAATACTGCTAATGCGCTTTAAAACTTCTTGTAATGTATTGAAATTCTCACTAATCTACATATCCAGTCACTGATTATATGAGACCTACTGACTAAGCTCATTTAAAAAAAAACGGCATTTTAACCCCTTCGTGATGCATGGTGATTGCGTTCCAGAAGACGCAAACACCAAAACGCCACTTTTTGTTCCTGGTCACCAATCAAGGTGATCGTTAACCAGGGACACAATGGCAGAGACCTGATCAAGGTCTTAATAGACCCTGTGGGACCCTTCCATAAAATGTCGAGACCTCCCAACATCATATGTGACGGTGGAAATTCAAACACTGTGTGATTTTGTCAAATGTAGCTGTTGCTCGCTTTGCGCATTAGCTGACGGAAGCCCTATGACTGGTTCCAAGTAAATGCTGGGGGTGGCCATTTTTGGGGAACACAGCAAGATACCAATTCCCACGAGAATATATATATAATAAAGGGTACATTTTAAAGGTAAGTAATTAAAACAATATATATATATATATAAATACAAATTTATTTTCAGTGTCAGTTTTAATATGCATGGATTTGTCCAGATTTTATTTAACTGGAATAATTGTTTAAGACGGTGGCTGGTGCTAATTAACAGATAAACAGATAATGTGATTTATACTGAACATTAATCACATCATCTTACCTTGATGCTTTATGTGAATATTACTTGGTGAAGACAGGTGTAGACAAGAGGACTTAAAGCAGCAGGAAATGCTAGCAGAATGCATGGTTGCATAGGGAAAGGTATCAGCAGTAGAAAGAGGGAAGTGCTCATGCCATTGTACAGAGCACTGGTGAGACCTCACTTGGAGTTTTGTATGCAGTACTGGAGACTGTATCTCCAGAAGGATATTGATACTTTGGAGAAAGTTCAGAAAAGGGCTACTAAACTGGTTCATGGGTTGAAGGATAAAACTTACCAGGAAAGGTTAAAGCATCTTAACATGAACAGCTTGGAGGAAAGACATAACAGGGGGGATATGATAGAAATATTTAAATACATAAAGGGAATCAACACAGTAAAGGAAGTATATTTTTAAAAGAAGAAAAACTACCACAACCAGAGGACATAGTCTTAAATTAGAGGGGCAACGATATAAAAGTAATATCAGGAAGTATTAGTCTACTGAGTGGGTAGTGGATGTATGGAATATCCTTCCAGCGGAAGTGGTAGAGGTAAACACAGTCAAGGATTTTAAGCATGCGTGGGATAGGCACAAGGCTATCCTAGATATAATATAGGGAACTGGGGACTAATAAAAGTATTCAGAAAACTGGGCAGACTAGATGGACCAAATGGTTATTGATCATTAAAACATTGTATATACACTGATTATATATATATTTTTACATTTAATTCTATGTAGCTACAGTGTAAGGAAGAAAAAAGATGGGTGATGCTAGATGGAGCGAATGGTTCTTATCTGCCGACACATTCTATGTTTCTATGTGCAAGAATGGCTAATTTTACATGAATTTAAAGAGAAAAGCTGTCTAATAATTATAAACGAATTAGATTGATCCTCTTTAGT
The DNA here is from genome assembly GCA_036172795.1 of Pelodytes ibericus. Lineage (NCBI taxonomy): Eukaryota > Metazoa > Chordata > Amphibia > Anura > Pelodytidae > Pelodytes > Pelodytes ibericus. The sequence goes on from CM069860.1 coordinate 90,858,809, forward strand.
AAAGCTGTAGGATAACCTTGTAATTATTACAGAAAATCAATCATCACAATGTTGAGAAATCAGATTCAGACATTGCCTGCAGTGTGTAATTCTATTTCACATAATGTGCAATTTGTTTAAAACGCCATATGTCGATGCCTGGTTTGTTCATTGAAGGCGCTGACACAGAAGACTATGTTTCTACCTGTCTCACCACTACTCTAGATTAAATCAATGACATAACATCATTATGTCAGGGCTAAATAAAATACGCTCTTTCACAAAAATGATTTAGATTTTTTCCACTATAGTTTTCCTTTAAGGATATAAGAATGGAGAGTTAGCAGTTGAGAGAATTCCATGACCTGTAAAAAAAAAAAAAAAAAAAAAAAATAAAACATTCAACTTTGTAGGTATTTCTAAAGGATCTACTCAATGGAGAGAGAATATAGGGAATTCAGATGGGATATTTAAATCTTTAGTCCAATGTTGGCGAATTGGAAACATTTTCCAACTGAGCAACTGTAGCCTTAAGTTTCAAATTCCCGTCTCAATTCCCTGTACTTCTTTCTTTATTGATCAGACCCTTTAGTGTTGCCATTATGTCAATATTTTAAAGACACATCAGCTATTTTAGCACTCTTGATAACTTCAATATATAGGTTTGACGCCATCATTAAGTACAAGAGACTTACTGTACTCAGCACTATGTTCTTTCTTGATGACACTTAACTAAATGTTTATAATATTAAATGTTTGAAATATTCATTATAATAATTATCAGTAGTTTTTGCCCTCCTATTTCCTTTGACAGTATTAATAAATTAAAGCTCATGTATATTTGTTGATATGTTCCTATATGTGTACTTGTCTATAGATATCTACTATTGAACCATGATGAGTAAGGCCAAGAGTCTCACTTGGATTTAGAGGCCTCCCAGATGAATGGTGAGAGCTGATCAGCAGTCCATCTCATCTGCTTGTTGATTAATGACCAGCATATAATAATGTACCGCTGAATCCGCCTCACTAATCCCTTAAGAAAGACATGGGCATATGGTGAATGAATTAACTAGATTTTGCCATGTGTTTTGTGCCATGGTATATTACAGAATACTGCAAGCAATTGAAAAGCCTTTATAACTCTTGAACAAACGTATGATTTAATTTCACATTTCAATGAAATCATACGAACCGTGGATGCCAAGCATCAGTCTGACAACTGAAAATGCAGTATGAAAATGTAAAAGGTACATCATTTCTTTTCCAACCCAGGCACTTGTGTGAGTTTTCATTTGTGCTGCAGCCTGTAGACAGTAATGATTGAGTGCTTAGACACACACCAACCTATAATATTATCTGATGCTTCCAAACTGTGCAGACAGAAACACTCTTCTCTAGATATAAGTTAGTTACAACTAAAAGCTGTGTAATCAGTCCAAAATTTCTAAGGATAGGCAAGATGGAGAACTTTTCCAATACCGTTATTAATGTTTGATTTGTGCATTTCCCTTTTCAGTTGACCATCACTGTTTACTAAATAGACCTCATAAAATCTGCCGTGAAGCTAACAATACCATTCTGCAAATGTACATTTTTGCATTTTTGAATGCAATGGAACAAGGTTGAGCCTAGTGCCACTGACACCTAGATGCAGGCATTTGTGTGCCCCCCCAGCTAGGCCAAGGAGATCCCCAGCCTCTTTACCAAACGGTCTGATTATGCAAAGTATGGTCACATGACACATGCTCAGTACTGCATTGCAGCAACCATGTCCTCTTCTGATTGGTAAAGGAGGACAATCTATTGAAAATAAACTAGGAGTGCCAACCTTGGGGCACAAGGAGGATGTGCACCCAGTGTACCCACCTCAGCACAGCACTGTAGGAATCCAAAGATTTTTTTTCTGGGCATATTGACCATTACAGAACACAGCACAGCCTAGCAAAGGAAATTACTGAATACCGATACTCCTAAATAAACACTAAACAGGCCCCTTGTTTTAGATTGTGTATATATTACACATGACCCCGTTGTTCCTACATGTTTCTGAATCGCTGACTTTTTACGATACACCCCATTCTTTTCCTTGCTTTAATTCCTTCGTGTAGCATGAATATAGGTTTCCAGAGAGTAAAATGAATTAAGAAAAATATGTTAATTCCATAATTAAGAGGAATTAATAAATATGTGCAATAATTAATTTAAACACATTTTATGTTGTAGAAATTAATTAGACTGGCAAGCTAGATCCTATGCAGTCGTCTCCGAAAGGGTTATGTAAAATGAGGATTTATACAGGTTATCAGGATAACAATTACATAACTATGATCTTATGTGTCAGGGAAGCTTAGGTGAAACTTGATCCCAGGGTTATCCCAACTAGACAGGTCACTGGTGAAATTGCATCTAGCTTATCTGGAGGCCTTGTCTCATAACCTATTAATAAGTTAGAGATTATATACCGACAGATTTATAGTCTTAAATTAGAGGGGCAACGATTTAGCATTACTTTACTGAGAGGGTAGCAGATGTATGGAATAGCCTTCCAGCGGAAGTGGTAGAGGTAACAACCACAGTCAAGGATTTTAAGCATGCGTGGGATAGGCACAAGGCTATCCTAGATATAAGATAGGGAACTGGGTACTAATAAAATTATTTAGAATATTGGGCAGACTAGAAGGACCAAATGGTTCTTATCTGCCGACACATTCTATGTTTCTATGTAGACTGTATTCTTGGTTATTGATCTTTATAACATTGTATATACACTGATTATAATTTTTTTTATATTTAATACTATGTAGTTACAGTGTAAGGAAGAAGAAAGATGGGTGATATAGTAGAAGCATTTAAATGGTCATCATCTCTATGCCATCATAACAATCGTGTTCCTACACATAGACGTAAAATCAACCTACCTTTTTAAATGCTAATTAAAGTCCAATAATTCTAAAACTGTGTGTATCCATTACAATTTGAATATCTACTACTAAATATGATTAGTTTAATATCAAGTTACAACCATTAAGATTTTGGCATCAGTGAATCCTTCATTTTGAGCTTCATACATATATTATGACAATATTTTACATACTTATATTTTATATACATTAACAATTAAAACTTATTTTACACATGCAAAGATAGAATATAATGAAATAGAAAAATAGCTGGAAATTCTAAGGCATTTTAAAAAAATATCTCATCGTCTCATTGTCATTCAATGGCATTCAGTAGCAATATATTTGAAGTGAATTTTTAGATATATTAGCCAAACAGAAACATGTATTGGCCCAGATTCAAAACCAGCCATTAAGTTCAGCAAAAGTCTTAGTTTTTTTTGTACCGCATGTTATTCCACTTGGAAATACGTGTGATTCAATGCCAACAGAGCATGCAAGAAGATTTTGCGCGTTAAAGAGACACTAAACTTTTTTTTCACTTGTGCTTCTAATATAGAAGCACAAGTGAAAATTTAGTTGTCCCTAGTATGAGGATGAACTGGCATGTACCTTTGATGGTACACGCCAGTTTAACCTCTGACCAACAGCAGCCATGCTTTCATAGGAAGCAGGCAGCTGTCTGGTCGGCGACCGGCTCTCACTGCTAGCGAAGAGAGAGACCCTCGTTTTTGCATGGGATCAGCAGGAGGGACCTTAACTAGGTGTAAATGAACATGTTAGTGATTAACAAATTAACCGTGTTATTGTAAAGATAATTGGTAAAAGTGCTGTAAAGCAACACAACCATTATTATGAAATAACCAAATAAATATATGTGAAAAATGACATAATTTAAACTCTGGCCAATTACTGGTTCTGCAGGGCTCTTAGCCAATTAGAAAACACATACACTATCCCTATCAAATAAAAAAGCACTATAAATGGCCAGAAAATCTGTTACACTTTGCTTGTGATTGGACCTTTTAAAAGTGACCACACGGAGCTCAGGGGCTGGAGTTTAGGGATTGAGAAAGAGAACAGAGCTAACAAGTCAGTGCAGTGTAAGAAGATCATTTGCAGAGTGGTCGTGGTGCATAAGAGAGTGTGAGTGGAGTATCAGTGGAGTATTTTGTGACTGTGAGAGTGTATTTATACATAATACACATCTTAACACACACACTTGTTTTAACACTTCACATTTACCTATTTTAAATGTATTTTTTGTGAGGAGTTGGTAATAGAGGGGAGTGAGTCAGGAAGAAAGACAAGGGAATCAGGAGGAAAGAGAAGGTTAGGAGGGGAGAGGAGGGAGGCAGGGATGCACATGTATGGAGAGGAAGGAGAGGCTAGTTTGACGTGGGGAGGGACAGCCACTAATAAACTATGGAAAGACATTGAGAAATTACTGCTGTTGTTTGTAAGTGTGTGGGTGTGTATGTGTGTGTTACCAAAGCTGCATTTTGATTGTTGCCTTCTGAAAATGTGTGTGATGGACCATGTATGTTTGAAAAGGTTAAAGTAATTGTTTACATTTAACAATTCCATGTATAGGTGTTTGTAACGGGTCTGGTTACAATGGGAGTAGTAAAGAATTGACCGCACCCGTTAACTGTGTTAGCTTTGGCCATTGAATTTGAAATGCTTGTTAATTTACTTTGCTTAACACATTTTAAAATCCAGGCTATTAAATACAGGCCATTAGTAGTGGATCAGTGGACATTTTTAGGACAGAAATCATGGAAATCACAACCTATACTGTCACCCCAGTACTCATAGTACATTACATCTCTGCCTCTATATCACTCACAAAGACAATAAACTCCTGAAATCCATTATCCATTACAAGCACTGTTTTTCATCCTGCTTACTGTACGGAAACAAATAGCAACAGGGATTTCTGCACTGCATGCTAAGATAATTGCATAATGTAATTTCTTTTTCATTGATCTGCTACTCGTTTGACTTTTACCAGCAGTACCTTACATCTCCTCATAGAGGAAGGGATAAACCAGGGGTGGGGAACCTACGGCCCTCCAGCAGCTGATAAACTACATCTCCCATAATGTTCTTTCAGCACATTCAGATGAGTATGCGAATAGTACATCTGGAGGGCCGCAGGTTCCCCACCCCTGGGATAAACACTTCCATGGTATAGAATGGAGCATTAAATACATATGAACACAAGTGAAGGGTAGTGCGAAACACACCGTGGATTGTATGATGGTTAAATAGCTTTCATACCTCTAATAGTCATACTACTATAACCTATTTTGCTGAATCATTTGGCACCCTGCACCTAAAGAGTTAGAACACATTGGCTGAATGAGGATTATGGGGCATTTAGACCAAAGTCCAGCTATAGACTACAGCTAACTACTGGCACTCCAGCTTCTGTAAATTGCAGCAGTGCAGCTGGCTGAAGATGATGGTAAGATCATCGCTGGTTTTCATTCCACTAAGTTCTAAACTCTTTTCTAAAAAGACCTTTTAATTTCCTTGTGATAATATTTTTATTGTACATTTGACTGATGATGACAGCAGTATCATTTCCCCATTACACCCTTTATGAACCCGTGAGAGACCAGATTTTCTAGTCATGGGTGCTCTGCCACTGAACACAATAAAACTTGGTGTATTGTGTCCTACACCTAAGTCAGGGCTTGACAAATTAAATTTTGTTTTAGGAGGCAGCAAAAAAATCTAGGAGCCAGACAACCGCATCTACACACACAATTACAGTCATGTAAAATCATATGCTCGCAGACTGTCACACACACAGTTCCATTTACACACACAGAAAATCACACACACACACAGTCACATAAACAGTTCCACTTATATACACAGAAAATCACAGACAGTCACATAGACAGACACAGACAGAAACAGATGGTCAAAAAGACATACATAGACAGATAGAGACAGACACATTGACATACAGACCTGACAAGTCAGCCGTTTTTTTAATAAATAAAGTAAAAGGTGCGTGTTTCAGTGTGTCTCCATCCCTGCTGCTTTGCTTGATTGCAGGGGAGGTGAGCACTTCCATTTCATCTCAGTCTGACCCATCCTGCTGAGAACTAGGATGTTACGTGTTCCCCGGAACTCAGACTTTGAGGCGCGAGGGGGCGGAGCTGGCAGTGTGTGCAAAACGGCACATGCTGCCGCCTCGCCCTGCGCTGTCCAAAGGAACAGAAAAGACTCCATGGATCCCAGAGGTGAGGGGACGCAAAGTAGAGTGTGCCAATACCCGGGCGCCAGGTCTAATTTCCTGGTCGCCATGGCGACCTGGCGCCCGGGGTTTGTCGAGCCCTGACCTAAGTGGAATTACTTTCAAGAAAAGTTCCTCTCATTATTGTCATTTTTTTTCCAGACAAGGTCACTGAGCACTGTGCTTAGCAAAGCAGGACAAGCATATGCTATGCTATGCAATGTACAATCAAATCCACGTGTCATTAACATCTTTAGCTTTGACTGAAGTGGGGTGAAATAAAGAGATAAGAAAACTTAAAGTCTCTAAGACTTGCTGACAAGGTGCTACATGGTCTCTGAATACCGACACTGATGATTAGACACAATCTACAAAGATGAAACTCTAGCAGTGCTCTTTGCAGTATTTTATCATTATGTGTCAAACTAAGCAGTTTAAGTGTCTATTAAGGCCCACTAATTGTCTATAAGTCTGGATTTAGCTTACAATTTTGATTCCTACAAAGTATAAAATGCCTTTCCAAACTCATAATCTTGCTAATTGTCCATCCTATTTTCAAATATGGCTATAGTTTAACACCTTGGTTACATATGACGTGCCAGGCATGTTTGCTATTTACATGCACCTGGCCACGGATGACTGGTACGTCCTCAGTTTAAATGAAATTGGGAAGCGATCAATGATTGGATGCCAGAGCGCTGTGTGTTTGCTCTCCAGCATGCCTTTCAAATATTTCCCTGCTGTGGGCAAGAGCTTTGGAAAGTGATCGCTTGCTTCCATCACCCTGAGGGTTAGAGTTGCAATTGCAATGTCAATATAGGTAATTCTGGGAGAAAATGGTTAGGAAAAAACAATTCACTACTTCCAGTTATTGCCCTAAAACACAGCAGAAAAACATTGGGTGTATGAAAATCTTTTTAGCAGTTTTTTTTAATTAGTTTTTGTAGATGTGCATAAGATTTTTCAAGTAAAAGTCAGAAAAAGTGTTGTTTCTTACAGCTAAACACAAACACAGCAGAAATGTTAAAACAGGAAATGTCGCCAAGGGGTTAATTTTATGTCACAGGCATTTGAATCAGTCATTTACTTATTTTGCAGATGAAATGGTGGCATATTCTTGACTGCATATTTTTTCTATCTTAAAGGAATACTTTGTCCCAACCACTACCCCAAAATCAACAATTTAAAGTGTCCTTTGAGAATAATTTTACAAACACTGCTAACTGTGCTACTTATGGCAGACCTGAACATCTAACTGTCAAACAATGTGGTTGGATAAAACCCAAGTGTCCAATGTGCTTTGCAAAAAACTCTGATTTATATACTCCTGGGTAGCCTTATACACAATTTTCTTACATAATGCTGCAAAGAGGTAACATGTAGACTACAAAACCCTCTACTTCAGCAAACTGCATAGTGATAACACTAGGCCTGATAATAACAACAAATGTGTTCAAATGTCTTGTGATTTAAATAAACCATGGATTATATGTATCATTTTGTATTTTCAATGGTAAACACAGGGGAAGGCTTTCTTGCTAGCATAAACATAATCTGTGTCATTCCCCATTACTATCTGAAAACAGTGAGGCACACAATGTGAAATAGTTTCTGGCACAGGGAGGGGGCCAAGAAATGGGAATTCTGGTTGCCATAGCAATGGAAATGCAAAAACTTCTAGATTGGCACGCAGTAACCCAAACAATCTGTGACTTGTTTTATGAGGAAAATACGGGATATTAAAAAAAATCAAAAGACTACACACATTTTCATTTGCTGTTTCCTGTTAAAAAAATATTTTCCTGGCAGCATTTGATTTTATATAGCCCATAACCATTTGCCTGGAAAATGTGACTGGGCAGACTACACCTTTGTTTGCACACTTCATATTTTGGTGGCACATTATGAAGTCATAAACATCAGTGTCCTAAATGCCTGCCCACAGTGAAACCTCTTATTTTTTATTTTATTTATTCTTCTCAATAGTTATGCATAATAGAGATGCATATCACAGAGCTTCTTGACTTCTGAAGTTTTGAGTGACAGTGTTGCCCCAGGGCCCCACCTGCTAAGAGCATACTGTTTTCTTGACAACTTCTCCTTCAAGCAGGAAGTGACACATACAAGGCGGAAACACCACATCATAACAAACATACATGTATTTTGAGTAGGGAGAGAGTCAGAGCACCTATCATAACTGTCTGCTTCAGCACTGTATTGTTAAGTTAACCATGCCACGATTGAGTCCTCATGTGCGTTTTAATGCACCGATGTAAGAACTACACAATTAAGCATGGATTGTCACCTAAATAGCTGCTTTACCTAAATAGTACCTTTACTGTGAGGTGCTTCCGGCATTGCTGTTGTGATAGTGCCAAGCACTAAAGGGCAGGGAAAGTCCAGCATGAAATCCATAAACAGTACTTCATGCAGACAATGAAAAATCAGATTTCACGAGATAAAGAGAGGAGACATTTCAGTCCAACATTTGTATTCAGCGCACAATACACAGTGCCCTCCCTGCTACCCACGAGCTGTTAGAAATCCTACATGCATGCCATTCTTTTGAGATGTATAAACGCCTGTCTTGCTATGCTCTGAATATGCATTAATACAAATTAATAAACAGACAACCTCCAATGCAAACCATGGAGCAATAGTTTTGATGGAATGTGTACACCCCCACCATGTATGCTAAGCAACAATTCATCATTTCCAGAAAACCATAAGCAGTCTGAGTGTGGACTTTCCTGTAAGTGTAATGGAAAGATACAGTGCCAATGCTTTAACTATTTTATACAGCAGTGTGGTGTTAAACATATCAATAAAAAACAATAGCACCCAATAATTCAGGTTGTAGGGTCAAAACTAGAGACTGTAAGGTTCTCAAGTAGGACATAGAAATACTGAACTAAGATGTGTTAGATACATAACAGATGTTAGATACAGAATAACACGGGAAAAGGAGGAACAAAAATACAATTTGTATGGCAAGTGCCACGGTTACTGAGACCATTCCACTTAAACGCAGGACAAAATTTAGAAACTATTTAGACGGGGTCTTTTTTACCATGTGTTATTGTGTAAAAGTTTTGTTCAAGTCAAAGTTAAGAGTTTTTTTTCATTTTTTTCATCATATTTTATGATTTGTTTGCACTAAATTATTCGATATGATGAAAATAATGTATATAAAGAAAGGCCTTTTTATGACAATAAAAACAATGTATAATTTGCGTGGGTACAGTAAATAAGATAGAAGAAAGCTACAGCTAAACACAAACACTGCAGAAATGTTAAAACAGCCCATGTCACAAAGGGAATGTCACGGCCAAAAATTCATGTCACTATGGAGTTAAAGGGACTGTCTGGTGCCCATAATGCATCTTCCAAATGTTAATGCATATTAAAATACATTCAAAGTACTATAAAATGCATGTTTAACATTTTGCATTGCTTCAAATATAAAAAAGTACAGTTAGATGCATTTGTGAAATTACAGTAGTTTGCAAGAAGCCAGGACTTCCCACACTAGCTGAGTCAATTTCCTTTTTTTTTTTTTTGCTGCAGAAACCAATCAGAATAATGCCATTAAAATTAATGGAATATCTTGTCTCTCTAGTGATGTAATTAGACGATGCGTTGCACTGTTAAGAGATCCTATGTGTACAAGAGCAAGGTCATTTAGATTCCACACAATGTATTGTATTAAAGTAGCACACGAAATGAAACAAAACTTTATGTGCTCAGTGTCTATATGATCAGTCCTGCAGCACCTGTAGTAAACATGCAATGTAATCACTGTGGGAGGGCATAAGTAAAATATTACAAATATGATTTATGTAGAATGCCTGCATCAAATCACAATGGGGGAAAAAAGCCTGTGCTCTATACAATAGGTCGTCTTCAACTTGCGCCAAAGTGAGTTTGGGGATTAGACTGTGCCTTTAAGTGTTCCTAACTACAATGCTGGTCTAACAATAAGAATACTGTGCTGCTCTGTAGGCCAGGATCAGGTACAAGCATACAATGCTGTAATGTGAATCATCACATCATACCAATACTGATTTGTTTGATTGTCCATTATGCTTAATTTTAACAAGTCACAGGTTAGAAGGTTGTGAGTGTGATCAGTGCGAAATAATGGAAACAGAAGGCGAAAGGGGGTCTATACTTATGTCATGTGAACACAGTAATCAATATTATCAGCGTAACAACATGGAAGATGTCAACTAATTTCTCAGCAAAATAATGTGAAATCCCATATACAAATGGACACGTCTGAGTTCTTAAATTGATTGTCCCTGCCATCTAGTTTTTCTTTGGGAATGTAAAAGGGTGTTTGCACCCATTTCTCTTGATTGACCCAATCAGAAAAAATAGACTATGTTATAAAGATTTTCTTTTTTTGATGTTGAAAATAAAGAGCTTACAAACATGTGCATCATTGTTTTGCAGAGCATGAGTTAATTATATGAGGGAGCAGACTACGTTATCACCGTGACACGTTACTTTACATTTTTGTGCAAGATATTTTGCACATGGATAGTTCAATGTCTAGCCTATTCCTAAAGGGGACTGACTGTATGCTTTGTAGAAGTAGGTCAGAGGGAAACTCAGAGATATAACATGGCCATTACTGTCCAACACTAAATAGTGTAAACAAAGCAGACTTTGTGGGTAATTATCTGTGTATGCGTGCTCCCTACAGTGCATTACACAATGTAAGGATTGTAAAGAGCAGCCAGACGCTACCTTAAAGTCTGTAGCTGACAGGGAAGCACATGGACTTCTTAAGCAAGGGGTGAAAACAGTCCCACTGGACATCAGGAATCGTATATATAAAATCACTTGTTTTGTATGTACTCTGCCCTCCGCAGGGCGGTATATTTAATAGCTGAGTTTAAACTCAGCTCACTTTCCAGCATTTTACATCTCACTTTTTAGTGATGAAACACAGTGCCTTACTCCATAATATATAAACGCAAGTAATATAGGCACAATAAACTGAAATGGCACAAGCACACAGAAGAAGTAAATTAATGATGCAGTTGAATCTATGCAACATATTGTATATGGTAATAGATTAAGGGAACATTTAACGAGGCCATGTGTTTTATTATTATATCCGTATGCAAAATAACTTAACACATGCAAAATAACTTAACACTGTGTCAATCAAAAATAATACACTATTTTTCAGTGCCATAACACTTCCACAACATACTTTTGTTGCATGTGGTCAGGGGACAAAGTAGTACCATATTTGCTCAAATATAAGACAACCCTGATTATAAGACGACCCCCCAAACTTTGGATGTTACTTTAGGAAAAAAACTAAAAGCCTGAATATAAGACTAACCTATAGGAAAAAAAGTTTAACATGTATATATTCATATGTAAATTGCTTTTTAATATCTAATAAAAATAATGATATAAAAAAATGCATTTCTTATTTTTATTTCCTTTTATGTGCTAATGCTGCCTCTCTCCCCCTCCCCCCAGCTTTGTCTCTCTCTCTCCCCCCTTCCCCCCAGCGTTGTCTCTCTCTCCCCCCCTTAGTGTTGTCTCTGTCTCTCCCCCCAGTGTTATGTCTCTCCCGGCCTCCCTCCCACGTTGTCTCTCCTTCCAACAACCTTTTCTCTATCTCTCCCCCTCCCTCCCCCTCACCTTGTCTCTCTCCCCCCTCCCCCTCACCTTGTCTCTCTCTCGATTTGAGGTCAGTCTATAAGACAACCTCGAATATAAGACAAGGGGTCTATTTCAGAGCATTTGCTCTGAAAAAACCTCGTCTTTTATTCAAGCAAATATGGTTTTCCTATTAAATCATACTAATTCCGATTTTCACCATTGGATTGTTTCAGTTCCATGATATATCGTATTAAACTGCATTATCCTATTAAACAGTAAACCTATTGTCGGGTCTTTATGGGTATTAGTTACAGACATTAACATTGTGTTTAATTAACCCCTTAGTGACGACATTTTGACCTTGACTTTCCCTTGGTGACAAGGGCTGTTTTTACATTTCTGGGGTGATTGTGTTTAGCTGTTATTTTCTTCTCTCTGACATACTGTACCCACACAAATATGTTGTTTTTATCGTCATAAGATACCATTATGTTCATCATATCTTATAATTTACTACAAAAAAATCATAAAATATGATATAATTTACACAAATTCAATCATTACAAAAGGCCCCGTCTAAATAGTTTCTAAATGTTGTCCCGAGTTCAGACTACCAGAGCATGCTGCTCCATCAATATTGCGCCCACGATCGCTCCATGGGGCGATCGTGGGTGCCCCAGACACCAAATTTTGACATCGAGGCAATAGACCAGCATCATTAGAGTGGTTTTCGCGATCGTGAAAACCACTTGTTTCACGGCAGGACGTGTCAGGCACATCCATTGTCGGGAACGCAGTTTCCTGCAGGACGTTCCTGAAATGTCCATTGTCGCGTGGGCGTTAACACAGTGTTTTTAAAACTCTAGGATAAGAATTCAAGTTTAGTCTGTGCTCAGTTATAGAATATTGAATGCATTTATTATTTTGATTCTTTGGGAGGAAACCAGCATGACATTTGATGAGAGAAATATTATTTTTTGTGAGATAACCTGTGTTCTATTACCATGCTTTAAGGACGGTGATACAACAGATAAATGTTTGGCCCAGGGGATCAATTTGCAATTTAATCAGCCCACCTATTATCAGAGACAAATAGATAGGCAGCACATCTATATTGACATATGAAGTCCCTGTCAGACAGAGAGGGAGACAAATAGATTCAGATAGACAGGCAGAACAAATATACTATATATATTGCAGTAGTGTCTCTGTGTTGTACTATAGGAAGGCACTTTGGTCCCTGGTAAGTAATACATTTGAAGAGATTAAGCCCCATATAAGCAAAAGTGTTCAGTGTTAGGACCCATCTACATTTGAGTACTTTTACGTAGTGGTGAGCCGAGCATAATGTGGCCATATAATGTGACTAAATCTCCAATTTTTGCAGTCAGGCAAGTAAAGTTTTCCTGGCATCCGCCAAACCCACACTGCCAAACAGTGAAGAGTGATTTGTCACTCCACAGAACACATTTCCAGTGCTCCAGAGTCCGGTGTTATAGTGCTTTACATCACTCGATCAGATGCTTGGCATTATACTTGGTGATGTGAGGCTTATATTCCGCTGCTCAGCTCCACATATTTTGTGCTGATATTAATGCCAGTTAAAGTTTGGAGCTCTTCAGCAGAGCATTGACGACTTTTACTGTACTCAGTGACCCCACTCTGTGACTTTACTTCTGGGGTAGAAGACAGCCCAAGGGGCAATTGCCACTCTGCTCCCCTTTCCAGCACTCTTCTGCATTCACGGACACCACAGCGTACCATTAGTGTACACTATGTGGAAGTGTACAGAGCTATATAGTAATAAAACATTATACATTACTCTAAGTTCTATTACTGTGAAGCTCTGTGATAAACTTACACTCCTGATGCCACAGTGCAAAGTAACAGGATGAAATTAGCTAAATAAGAAACCATTATTTTTTAAATAAGGTTTAAATATGAAAAAAGGTTACGTATGAAGCAACATTTACTAGCTAAACTTTTCCCCATAGGGTCGCCTTTTATTTTTTCTTTCATTAAAATCAAAAGATTGGGGGTCACTTTATAATGAGACTCATTGAAGCAAATACAGAAGTCTTTTCATGTGGGTGGGTGTTGGTATTCATCTTTGTAGATAAATTATGATGTAGACTGAGATAAAACAGAGTGGTGTTTTACTACGTATCAACATACTATTGTGACTTCAGGCCTTGAGCTTGTTACTATGAATACATTTATTGAGAAAACTCAGCACATTTAATTCATACATTTGATATGCAAAAACTTCAGAAACAAAATTAATATTAAACAAAAATGCTTAATATGCAGAATTAATCCGTAACAAGCCTCTAAGTTGTAGAAAAAAACGAGTTATTTCATTACAATTTTTCCTGCAAAAAAAAAAATAGCAGACTTTTTTTACTTTCCCTGCAATAATTTCTCTTTAATAAAAGATTAGGAATTAGATATGAATTATTCATAGCCTGGAAATTTATGCTTCAAAGAATCTCATAGCACTTGGCTCTAATGGAATCAACAAAAGGTTTAACCACCTCTATTTTATACTAATTTGTGTCACATTTAGGGCCTTTGTTTACATATTAAGCAATTAAATAAAAAGGTAAAATAGGTGCAAATGGAACATGAAAGACAAACTGGGCGAAATAAAGATTAGCAATGAGTTCAGATGTGGGGAGACATTTAGTGAGCCATTTAAAAAAATAAGTTATTTTGAAAATTATTAAAGCTGAAGACACCTATATAAGAAAAGTGATTTACAAAGCTGAACATCAACTACCAATTTAATGCTCGCTACAGTACAGATTTAGAGAATACTCATGAGTTACTGGTAACTTCAACATGGTCTCAATTCAGGTGGTAAACGTAGGGGAAACTTACTGCAAACAAACTGTAGGTCAATAGTGCAGTAGCTCTCCAAATCTGGCTGCAAGGTTTAGTCTGAGTAAACTTTAGTTAATTCTACCCATGCCACTAGTAAATTGGTCTTGTGCTTCTTAGTAAATAGCATGTGATGTGTAAATGTGTCTTGTTATGAGAAATAGACAAATAACAGGATCCAAATGCTAATCGAAAGTATTCACTTGAAATGGGAGTGTGTCGTTAAAGTTACCTCCCTAAATATAAGTTCACACCTAATTCTCTACTAAAAATAATTCCCATTTAACCATAGCTCTAAGTCTAACCCTTATTCCTGTAACCCACACCCTAATGAAAGTGACACCATTGTGACATACATCTTTTATGATGCGGGATATTTTACACAACATTTACAAATTGTGACATTATGATGCAACGTTACGCATTGCGTCATTTTACATTTAGATAACAAAATAATATAGAGCATTATTATTCAGGAGGATTCTTGGTCCATAGGAGCATGTGCACGAGAAGATTAGAGTGGAAGTCAAACAAAATGAGAACCAGTAGAACCAACTAAAGAGTGAATGGTAAATGTAAGAGGAAAGTCTGGTGGTAGTCAGTCTATGGTTCACAGAACATTCTGCCACTTAGTACTTTGGGAGGATTCACGTCCAGATTTGGCTCACGTAGCGGGTCTGAGAACAAAGTAGTTTGCGACCTGTATGGGAGTAAGATGTTCAGCAAGCCTAAGCTGCTAAGAAAAAAAAGGTAGGTCCTTCAGGTGCTGGAGGAAATTGCATTATTTCATCTTGCAAAGCAAATGGTTTGTGCCACGTATATGCTACATCTGGCTCTCTCATGGCTGTTGTAATCGGCTTGAGGGTTCAGCGGGTGGTCAGGGAGAGATCGGTATACAGTGCGATTTCTCCTTCCTTCAGTTTTATAGGAGCCATGTTACAGTAGGATTGTTTCCCGTTCTGCTGGGTAATGTAATGTACACATGATGTCTCTGGGGAAAGAGCCCTGGGACTTCATAAAGCTGTTAAGACCACCGACAGATACCAGGTAGGAAAAAAACACTTTCTAGGGGGATGTTTCAACAGAATGGCTTTAAAGAATCTTCTGATTAGAACATGCAAGGCTAAATCCTTGCAAGAGAGCAGAGACCTGGTATTTAAGTGTAGAGACACTGCAACCTGATGAAAAACCAAAATAGAGGCCAATGAAGGAGCTAGACCAAATATTTCCTGGATCTTTAACCACTTGAGGACTTTTCTCCAGCATCTCAAATATATTTCTGAAGTAGAACGTATGACCAAATTCAATAAGACTTCATAAATGTTGGGCTGAATTCCTTTTACCTTCAATATCAATCTTGCAGCAGCCAGGTCATCAACCGGAACATCTGCATGGTATTCTTTAGGATGGTCTTGTTTTCCAAAAGGTGGTTGATGGCGGGAGAATTCAATATTTCAATGTCATTGCCCTTAGTTCTGAAAACCAAGTTCAATACTCTTGCCTTGTCTGTTCTGATCTTTTGAAGAATCCGTGGAATCATGGCAATTGGAGGAAAAATGCAGAGTGTAGAGACCACTCTGCTTGAGAAACCATCTGCTGAGGTCGTCTACTATGACGTTGTCTCAGCCCCTGCTATATATTGCTGAGATGGCTTCCAAATTTTGTTGTGCCGAGTCCATAATTTTGGGACTAAGATGCTGAGCTGGAAATTTCTTGTTTCCCCTTGTCAATTTATTATAGGACAATGTGGTGACATTATCCGATTGAATCCTGACCACTCCTCTTCTAACCATGGGAGCTAATTCCCTGAGAGCCCTTAAGACTGTCAGCAACTCTTTGTAGTTGGATGAATGAGCTGCTTCTTCTGGGGTGATAAGAACTAATTCATAAGGTTTTAGTAACCAATTTACAAGTAATAGAACCCTCATCTGTGTCAAATAATCCTCTAATACCCCCACAGGGGGATAGGGATCTGACAACTATATATGTGTACTGCATAATTGTTTTTTATTCTATCGCACTAAGTCGCTGTGGGGTATAGTCGAATACTACCCTACAATATTTTTTAAGTAATGTTTATTAAAAGTTATTTTTTAAAAATTTCACCCAGTTTCCACACATACTATTTACGAAATTAGGTTTTCACTACCTTCCCCAGGGAGTCTGGGAATAGAAAACTAAGCTCCACGTGGCTTTGTTTTCTCTCTCTCTCTCCAAACTTTCTTTCTGTAGTAACCACAATCACACTTTGGTTGAAATGATAGCCATTTAGTGATGTTTTGCACTACCATACACCAGTGTAGTGGGCACAAACTGAAAAAGAAAGAATGAAGTTTGACTCCAAATCTTGTTCTCTTCTTGACCAGTTGTTTAGTTTGACCCACTGGGGGGTCCTGATCTGAGCCCTTGCCCATTTTACAGCTGGTATGACTGCTGTCAGTAGCCAGTATGAGTAGTGCTCATAGCTATTCTTATAGAGCAGGTGCGGTTTGATTGGAGTGCCTTGATCTCCTTTTTTATCTTCTTTATTCTTGGTGCAGTTAGAGAGAGAGAAAGGGATAACAAATCTACAGAAAGAAGCAGAAATTTAATTCTTATAGAGGGAACCAGCTTTGATTTCTTCCAACTGATAATCCAACCGAGTCTTTGTAACGTTTTGATAGTTGTCCAGATGTCGAAGCAGAGAAAGTATTGAGCTCCTGCTTTCAGGAACCAGTCATCTAAGTAGGGTACCACATAAATTTCCACTTCACTGAGAAGAGCTACTACAGGGGTAAGGATCTTCATAAAAATGTGTGGGGCTGATGCCTGATCGAACTGCAAACCTGAAAAATGTCCAGTCCATGGGGACATCCTTTAAGTCTATTGTTGCCATGATGTCTACTCTTTGTAGTATCTGGGTAACAGAGGCAATTGTTTCAAATCAAAATCTCATATACTGGTTCAATTTGTTCGAACCTAAGACTGATCGAAAAGAGCCGTCTGGTTTTGGTACTCGAAAGAATCTTGAATAAGTTCACTTTAACTGTTGGATAATTGGGACCTGTTCTATGACCACATTCTTTAGAAGTTGCAAAGCTTCTGCCAGATTCATGTTCTTTACTTTTGAGGGGTAGGACGATATCATGAAACGTGGGGAAGGTAATCTCAGGAACTGTATTTTGTATCTTTGCGACACAGTTTTCAAAATCGATGGATTCTTTGTGATCCTTTTCCACTCTTTTCCGAATGACCGCAGTCAACCTCCCACTCTGTCAGAACATCTTTTTCTTGCTTATTGAACTGTTTCTCAGGAAACCTGAAATCTCTGATTTGGCAACTAAAATTCCAGAATATTTCCATCTGTTGGGGGGTCTCTGGCTTTTGAAGATGTATCTCCTGTGATATCTCAGGGTATCCAATATCTGCTTTATTATCTCCTCTAAAGGATCTCCGAACAACTCATTTATTTCAAATGATGGCTCACAAAGGGAAGATTTTGGCACCGTGTCTGCCACCCTGGAACCTTACCCATAGTGCTCTTCTGGCCACCAATGGCAGTCCCATAATTCGGGCTACCGGTTTCAGGACTTCCTCTATCATATCTGATAGAAACTCATTACAGAGTCTCAGATTGTTCACTAGGTGAAAAACCTATTCGTCAGAATCTTCCCCAATGATACTTTGCAAAGAATGAAGCCAAATATTCTGGGGTCTTGCCACCGCAGTTCCTATCAAAGTCGCTTTACACTGAAAACCCATGGAAAACCTCTTCTGCACGAGGTTTCAGCTTTCTTATCCATTGGGTAACATAACCCGGTCACTTCACCAATGGATAGGGTAGTTTTGCTTGATAGCAAAACTTCTGTCAAAAGGAGCTGCACAGCTTATTTAGCCTTTTACATTTTTAACATTAGCACCAGATAGGGAGAACCGATTTGCACATGTGCAGTAGCACGATCTCCGGTGGAATGCAAGGCCACCCGGGACAATGTATAATTTGTGCCAAAACTTTGTACACAAATAAATCCCTGCTGACCAAAGATTGATACAGATGTCAACACGCAGGAAAGCCATTACATTGCTTCCTGCTCATTTGAACGTGTAATTTTAAGCTATATTGAAAGCTCATATTTTATCAAATATATGGTATGTATTTAATTTCAACACTAATATAACAGTGTTGCAAAACTTCTGAGGTGGTGATGGAGAAAAAATTAAATAACAACTCAGGGATCATATGTTGCTTGTAGTTATCTATACCAAAACAAAATGTTTAGTGCTTTAAGAAAATACATATAGTAAAAAAGACAGTAAATAAATCAAATTGCCAAAACCTTTATACCTGTTGATATGTTCATCATCTCACACCAGAGGATTACAGTAACTGCGCATTTTTCTTTCAGTAAAAAATCTACTGTTTGCAAAAGCCTTTTGAAATGAGTACCACTTATCACAGATGTTCTGCAATAGATTCATGTAGCTCAGCTTTGTTCTACAGAGGTGCCAGATTCAAGCCTTATGAAAAGGCTGAAATGAATAGTCAAAAAACATAAATAATAAGAGAAAAAAGCAACAACTGGTATAGACAACAATAATATAAAAAAATTGCCAATACGTTACATTAACATTTATTTATATAGCGCCAACAATTTACGTAGCACTAGGTACAGAGCACAGAAGGGGGAACTACATACAAAGTTAGACAAACTAGAACAGACTGGTGGTACCTGAGGTGTAGAGCTATTGCTTGCAAGCTTACAATGTAGAGGACCAATTTGCAGGGCTTTCTCCATTGCATATACTACATTGTTATGGTGAAATATTTTATTTCTCCTCTGTGAAGCACCCACACATGCGGTATATTTTAGAGGTAGTTTTCAACCCACTCCCACACTCTTTACTACTCTTCCATATTTGATGACAGCTGTTGGCTATTTAAGTTTACTATACATACACTTATTAGCACAGGGCTTGACAAATTTTATTTTATTTTAGGAGAAAGCAAAAAAATGTAGGAGCCAGACAATCACGCAAACATACACGCAATTCCTAAACACACACGCCTACTTCATATATATATATATATATATATATATATATATATATATATATATATACACACACACTTATCGCACATATACTAACACCTCACACACACACACACATACTTTACTTATATACATATATACAAACACCTCACACACACACACCAACTTTACATATATACATATAAACAAACACCTCACACACACACCTACTTTACATATACCCATATATCCAAACACCTCCCACACACCTACTCTACATATACCCATATATGCAAAAACCTCACACACACCTACTCTACATATACGCATTTATATACAAACACCTCACACACACCTACTTTACATATACGCATATATACAATCACCTCACACACACCTACTTTACATATACACATATATACAAACACCTCACACACACCTACTTTACATATACCCATATATACAAACACCTCACACACACCTACTCTACATATACGCATATATATAAACACCTCACACACATCTACTTTACATACACATATATACAAACACCTCACACACACCTACTTTACATATACCCATATATACAAACACCTCCTACACACCTACTTTACATTTACCCATATATACAAACACCTCACACACACCTACTTTACATATACCCATATATACAAACACCTCCTACACACCTACTTTACATATACCCATTTATACAAACACCTCACACACACCTACTTTACATATACCCATATATACAAACACCTCACACACACCTACTTTACATATACCCATATAACACACACCCACCTCACACAGTCTTTTCTTGGGGTTTTGTCTTAACGTGTCCCCCCTCCCTGCTGCTTTACCTCACTGCAGGGGGGGGGGGACATTCGTGCTGCAGCCGATCTTCCTGCTGAGTGCCAGGATGTCACGTGACGACAACCGGCACTCAGAAACGCGTTGCACGAGGGGGGCGGAGATTGCAGTCTGTGCCATCCGCACAGACTTTACCCCGTCGCGCTGTGGAAAAATAAAAAAAAATCGTATGGCAGCGGCAAGGGCACCATGAGGCTGACTGCACCCAGGCGCCAGGTTTAAATTCCTGGTCGCCATGGCCACCTGGCACCTGGGGTTTGTCGAGCCCTGTATTAGCATATGTCATAATCCTAAAAATTCAAAAATCAAAATATATGTTTGATCAAAACTGCCTTCTTAGCAGTATATATATAGCATACATTAAGACTTTACTATCCATTTAAAGCCACTTGATCATATATAAATGAAACAGCGAGAAGAAAAGTGTCGGTGCCCTAAATTAGTCACAGGCTCAAATAATATAAATGTATAAAATGAAGCCTACCAAACAGCTGTGAACAGGCTGCAAATACATAAACTGCTTTGTGTGCCCACTAGATAGGAGGTGAGAGTAGGTTCTCACCCTATTGAGAGTGTGCCTTGACCTGGCGGGTGTCAGGCTCCGCTTTGAAGCACATCTCTGGAGTACCCAGTTCTCGCTGGGTGTCACGGAGAACCGCGGGATCCAACCTCCATGCCAGACAGAGTTTCCATCACACGGGCGGCACCCCAGCCAGGTGCACAAGCGTCTCTCCTCCCACAGTTCGCAATGACATCACGCCCCTTGCTCTCTACTATGCTTGGGGACTCTCGTGTTTCGGAGACCTACTTTGTGTATGTTTGATCTACTGTTACTGACCCTGGACTGTTTCCCGTTTGCCTGCCTTCTGTTACCCCGACCTCGGATTGATATTTGGACCTCCCTGTGCCTGCTTGTGACCCCGACCTCTGCATGACTCATAGTTTTGATATCTGCCTGTGTCCCTGACCCAGACTATCCCTTTAACTCTATCTTGGTAAAGTGTTATTGCTTAGCTGTGCTTACTGCTGTTGTACAGTGCTGCTATTAACCCTTTGCCTCTTGGTTTCCTGCTACTATTGTGGATTATTACGCTTGCTGGGTTATGCTGATTTACCCTGTGGATTACAATTATTACGCTTGCTGGTTTATGCTGATTTATCCTGTGCATTGTATCAAACTGAACTGTTATAACGTGGCACCTATCCACGTGAATACTAATAAAGGCTCACTTCCTACTAACACCCGGTGTACCCC
Source organism: Pelodytes ibericus (assembly GCA_036172795.1). Classification (NCBI taxonomy): domain Eukaryota; kingdom Metazoa; phylum Chordata; class Amphibia; order Anura; family Pelodytidae; genus Pelodytes; species Pelodytes ibericus. Next base: position 90,880,592 of record CM069860.1, read on the forward strand.
AATATCTCACTAGTCTGCATATTGGTCTGTTGGACAGTTTTTGTTTTTGTTTAAATGCAACAGCACTGTTTGATTTTTTTCTTATACAGTTTGCTAGTTCAGAGCTGTTTTAGTGAGCTGCATATTCAGGAATACATGTGAATGTTGGGCTTGTTAGTCATAGAATATTGTTTTTTTTTTTTCAGCAGGAATACAAAAGCAGTTCCAAACAATTTTAAATTAACTTTATTCAAACAAAAGTATACATTTATAGGCAATCTCGGCAGTTAAGTCAGGTGGGCTGCACCTTGTCATCAAAGGGACACTTTTGGCCTGTGGGCCGCAAGTTGGATGACTGGCTCAATGGGCAGCAAATAAACATTGTGAACATTTGATAATTTGCTTATCTTGTCATGTATCACAAGCTTGCCTAAAAGCATTGCAAACGATTAGTAAAGTAACTACGGTGTATAGATGTCAACGTAAATAAAACAATACTTTGCAATTAATCCTTAATCAAAATGATGAAATCATCATATTGCTCTCTATAAATGTATTCTGTTAGTAAATGCTTAGTGATAACTAGAAAAAAATAATAAAGTGACTTTATATTGTGTTATTGCAACACTGATGCCTGGTGCACACCTGTGACTTGACTGTTATTAATTTGCACAATCTCCTGGGACTCACACAAGACTGTACAGACTGCTGGTGTTTATTTAGATGGCAATAACAAAATAGGTGGTACATTGAATGCTACTGCAATCAGACTATGTAGAGAGAATCTGTCAAGTATGACAATCTTGGACACTGCCTGAAAATGTTTTGTGCAGATCTTGAATTTGACTCCAAGTATCTTTCACGCAGTAGCAGAATTTACTAAGGTACATAATATACTTAGTTACAGAAATGATAAAAAAGCAAAAGTATATATATCAAAGAATGTTCCAAATGTTCAGAATGTTAATCACATTCGACTAATAGATATCATTACAGAATAAAATCTCAGTTTAGTTTGTTCAGATTAAATTATCTAAATTTAGTTTCATTAACCCAAATTAATAAATCAGTTCTATGAGTGATTCTTTGTGTACATTGTAGTTAATACAGAAAATATCATGTAGTCATGCTAATTAAAAGTTCCTGATTTAAAGGGACTGCAAAGAGTGAATACATTTTTTAGTATGATTTTTAAAATGTATCTGTACCCAATGCCTCTTACTTTACTTATTACTTACTTTTCAAAACAAATAGAAGATTCCCTGCAATTCTTTTAGCTGGAAGTGTTCTGCGAAAATCGTAAACACTACCTGAAATGTAGAATTTAAAGGGACAGCGAGCAAAAATTGATTTTCAAGCTTTTTTGAGCTACACCGTTTTTAGTGAACTGTTTCAGTGAGGAAAGCAGCACACTGCCCATGCACAATTCATCATGTGCTCCCAATGCATTCTCTGTGGCATCAAGGTTCAGCACTAAAAACACCTGTCCATGCTGATAGCATGGAGGCCTATTGATATAGACTAGGGGGTCTGTGTCACAGTATGGGGAGGTACAAGGTACTATCAGTATTTATGGTATGCCATATTGTATCTTGGCATGAAAAATTGCATGATATAAAATACCATGCATGTTCAAAGTCAGAACATGGCACATATGCAACACTGCACCCTCTTCCTCTTACACAAGTGCAGATAAACCCTTGTGTCCACCCATTCATGCCAACAGCAGAGAAGCCTGTTAGACAACATGGCATAGATCATAGAGGAACAAAGCACCATTTGAAAGTTATCTTCAATTTTGGGAGATAATAAAGCATAATAATAACATGCATTTGTATTGTTAGAAGTGTAAACAAACATGGGCTTTGCTGACAAATATTATTTTTCCTACTTTCACTTTGTTGAACTGGTGGACATTTCAACAGATTCTGGTTTAGCAATATGTTGGGATATAGAACATGTATAAGTGTGAATACATCATTTCAAACAGAGAATAGAATAGGAGACAGAGGGAAGGTCTATAAATAAACTCATCTCTCACTAACTGTTACTAATACTGAGAGATGAATCACTGAATTAGTTGGAAAGATACTTAGAAATTATCAAATAAAACAAGAGCACATTCTTATTTCAAATCTGCTGGAGTCAATGTATTTGGAAGTGTTTCTGATGTGCATGTGCATACCATTCACTTCAATTATGTTTAATTATGTGGTCTACATTTTAAAATGTATCATTACTTTAAGCTAACCATTATGTAAAATAAAAAAATATATTGAAAAGGATCTATACATTGCATTAGCAAAACTGCAAGCAAATGCCTAAATTAGGAGATTTTTTTTTTTCTTTGAAAACAGAATTCTGTTTGGATACTTCCTGAGATTCAATTATCTTCCACTCTAAACCATGGGGGGCATGTATAAACACACCGCACGCACAGATTGTGCCAAATACTGGCGCAATCCGGGTGTGTGCCAATGTATAAAGCAGACTCCTGCCCCATCTTGTGATTGCAAATCTGCCCACTGTGGTAAGACCTGAGTAAAAAACTGTCCGCTGGGGTAATCCCTGAGTGCAAAGCTGTCTGCTTGGGTAAATTCAGATTACAAAGTGGGTGCTGGGGTATGTCCTGAGAACAATGTTGGTTCTGGGTCAAGTCCTGAGTTTAATTATGGCCACTGGGGCAAGTCATGCATGCAAATTTGGTCACTAGGCAAGTCCTGAGTGCAAATCTGGCCACTGGGTTAAGTCCTCAGTGCAAAATTGGTAATTGCTGGGGTAAGCAAATCTGGGTGCTCAGGCAAGTGCTTAGTGCAAATCTTCTTTATGTATTTCATATTTATAAAGTGTGCCTTACAGAGGAGCCTATGTTTGTTTTTAAGAAGTGGCATTTTGAGGTCTGCAACATCACTGTCTAAGTATATAAGACTGTGAAAGACTGGAGATGACAAACACCACCCATCTCTTTTCTCAGAGCTCATATGCAGCTCAGACAAAGAACATTTTCAGATAGAGCAGATGCAGAAGAATGATTCACAAAGAGTTTGAAAAAGTGAAATGCTTTATCCAGCAACATTTACAGGCTGAGTGTGTTTTGTTTTGCCAGATGGTAAGAAGCTACCTACAGTTAAAGAGGATCTAAGTTGACCATCTGGCTTGTGACTGCAACTAATGCAGCACCCTCTGTATTAAGAGTCTTGTCAGAGAAACACTTAAGGCTTAAGCTTATCACTGGGGGAATGGACCATACTGCATTGCAATAAATAATTAATTGCTTCAAGTGGAACCAATATTACAGTTAAGTCAAATACATAAAGTTTGATGTGTTACACTTGTCAGGCAGAATAGGAGAAAATTAATTTGTAATTTTGACATTGCTTAATCTTTTCCAGCAGTAGGTACAATTATTATTATTTATGTATAACGCTTCATTTTATTCTGTGGTCCTACGTAAACCTAAAATAAAAATAGTGGGTAATATAACAATTGTGGTTGCTTCATTCTTTAATATATCCCTGGCATATCAGGTCTAAACAGTCATTAGAGGTGGGTTTAGTCAGATATGTGCATGGAAAGGTCTGAGTGAGCTAAAAATGCTATGGACTCAGGTAGATGATACAATGATACAGTATCAAAACATATGTTGGCTTTTTTCATGGAATAAATGGCTATAGATCTCTCTACTTTCTATAAAGTGGAATACAAATTCCACATATCATACAGTTGTCGGTAGGTTTGCCACTCAGCCGGTATTTCAGGCCGGTAATATATTGGCTTGTAGCCAATGTTAAGTCAGTGGAGGCAAGCCTAATTGGAGACTCAAATGGAAAGTGGTGTGAGGGACTCTGTTGTCTTTTCAGGGACTGAAGTAAGAGAGAGCTGTGACTCTGCCGACACAGAACCTTATAACACTGCTTCCTCATGTTGTCCTGGACCTTATGTTGGAGAGAATGCTAACTTGAGTGTTATTATTCCTGGCTTGATGACCTTTTCTTAGGATGAAGAGCCAGCTTTTAATTATAAACATTCAAAAAGTCCCATAATCCATGTAAACCAGAGGGAGTTAATCCCTATTGAAATTCCAATAGATGATACGTGGTCATGTCTCACAGGTTGCATATAGATGTTTGTTACCATAGAAACAGTTGGGTTTCTCACCAACATCTAACATATCTGTTGTTCAAGGCTGAATAGATTTGCTTGTTTTATTTTTTCTAAAACACATCTACTCAAACACAATGCTTTATTCAAATGCAAAACTAGGAAGGAATTATATTTTAAACAGAATATTATTGAATATGTAACATTTCAAAACATTGCATGATTTGTTTCATCCTTAAGAAATAATGCAAAGTTATAAACCTACAAAAACTAAAATAATTAATTTCCATCAAATAATTATGGGTAATCTACATTATGTGGCATGATAGGAAGTGTAAATAAAATGTTGTGCAGTGTGCAAAAAACATGTCAGTTTTGCAATGTGTTTTACATATGGCTTTGTAGTTTTCAATCACCAAGAGTCCTTAAAGGAACAAAAAAACAAAAACTGTTTCTTTATTTTTTGAATGGTTAATCCTGGTCTTATAGTACAATCTATTTGAGGTCTGATTATAAGAGAATTTGCTCTGAAAAAACCTTGTCTTATATTCAAAATATAAAACAATTTGATATACAAATATAATGTCATAAGAATACAGTGCATCACTCATGTAGTGACATAATCATTCCAATCTTTTGGAGTGAATTTGCGTCCATATCTGGTGAATTGAACTGGACGTTTCAAGAAGTATCTCTTGAAAACTGTTAAGAACATTTTGGATCTTGTGCTGCGTTTTATATTTTTTTATAATCTCCAAATGCAAGTGGGCTTAGTGGCTTATATCCCTGGTCATAAAAGTACTTAATTCTACCTTTGAATGATTTCTTTTTCTGGTGCATATAAATTGAACTTTAGCAGCCAGTAGTACATTTATTGATGGCGAAACAGATTTCACATCTACTCATTAGCAGCTGTGCTGGTTATGCCAGTACATTTACTGGAGTGTTATGGTCAGTTACCATTCAAAGAAACAGATCTTGATTAACAGATTCCATGCCCCGCTAGGATCAATTTAAAGGAATTAATTACTGAAGTTGCTTTGCTGAGTAATTTCAAAATACCGACTGTAAAAGTCAACAACCAAGAGATAGTCCTTTTGGTTCTATGTAAACAGGTCTGTCTGAAGTCATCTTTGCCATCCCTGCTTACCATTGGCTCTTTATGGTTTGCTTTTAGATTCTCTTGGCAGACTTCACAATTTTTTACCATGTCTTTGATCATTCAAGGTCGTTATAGAAGATCGCGAGCATACCTCGTACACAAAGATATTTCAAAATGACCATATACACGTTCCTAGCATTTATTTTCTGAGCGCTGATGGAATTACAATGTTTTCCCCTTTGAATACAACCTTCCAACGATGTAGGACAAGATGTAGGACAATTATACATATTAGAGTGCCTACATCACACTAATTATTACAATTCCTTCCAACACTGATAGTTCTTGTCGCACATTCAAAAAAGGCTTCATGTCTGCACTTTCTCTGCTTTTTGTGTGTGGTCATTCTTGTTTTATGATTTTGATCAGATTGAGCTTAGGAATGTCCCTACTCTTATTTTGTGAAGTTTTCCATCAGTGTCTGATAAGTGTTTCAGAACAAAATGTACATGTTCCAAGTTCTCCCAAGTCCCTAACTTTTAAATTAAGTATATTTTTATTAAGCATTTTTTAAAAATAAAACAAGCACAATAAAGCATAGTAGTCATAGCAGCTGGTTGTGAATTTCTTTTTGTGCAACAATTAGACAACATTATCACATATTATCACATTGGAATAGGAGGAACTTGGATGTAGAGTTAAAAAAAAATATGTGGTGAGAATGGGTAGAGAGGGGAATTAAAAATGGGGAGTAAATATGCAACAGTAAATTATGCCAGTAAGTTTGCCAATTAAATTCTTCATATGGAATCAAATTAGGTAGAGCTCTGATTTTCAATAGGAAGGTTGGTTGATGTATACAGTTGAGGGATCTGTGTAGCGCAAAATGAAGCAGGTTAGGGTGAGATATAAATGTTTTAATTAGGCTAAAGGTGGCCGTTAAAGTTGTTTGGGGCTGTCGGCATGATATTCAGATTATTTAGGTGGCAATGATGCGCGACTGGTTTCAGAGGTGAGATAGTACGGCAACAGGACTCTCCTGTGCTAATCTCTTACCTCTTGCAATTGTATTGTTTTTGTGGACCAGAACACTACAATGTTAGGGCACATCCACCAGATGTGAAGGTATGAGCCTAGTGGTTTGTGGCACCTCCAGATTAGGGGTGATGTTGTGGAGAAGTTGCAGTTCAGTTCAGAAGATATTTTGTACCGTGAGGTGCGTTTGTACGCTGATTCTTGACTTTTAGATGAGATTGGATATTTGTGTGTTACAGTGAATTCAATAATTATTGTCAGGTAGACTGCGTTGTGGTATTTTTCATGGTCTGGGGGTCCCATTCCACCTCTAGATCTGGGTCCAGTGAGAATCCTATACCCAAGTCTGGGTCTAATACTGTTCCAGATGAACAAGAGAAATATGGATTTAAGTTTAGAGAAAAAGGCCTTAGGGAGGTTTATGGATAGAACCAGCAGCAGCTATAATAGTCTGTGCATAACTTTCATCCTGAGGATGTTAAATCTGCCATACCATGAGAATGGCTTAAGTGTCCATTTTTTGTGTATGTTTGTGACTAGGGGAACAAAATTTAGATTAAATAAATTATGAAGTACATATTTAATGGTGTTGTTCTGGGACTATTTGTATGGGTCTAACATTTTCTGTTTAGTGGCAGACAGTATGTTATAATCATTTCACTTACCTTTCCTTATTCTTATAGCTATAGTTCCCAGGGAAAAAAACTATTTTATTTAGCCATTTCCAAACAAAAGAAGGCTGCCATAGAGAAGCGTACGGACATCAAATACTCATGTGCACATCACAGTTACATGCAGGCACACAGGATGTCCTAATGCTTTCCTCATTACTGTTCATAGGGGTTTGAGCTGAGCATCCACAATTCTGAGCACGCAACAGGGTTTTGAGAATTTTACAACAGAGGACAGTATGTAGCGTAAAGCTTTGCAAACCTGCTCAAACATTTACAAACTATACATGGTTGGGCATGCAAAAAGTAGGGATACATTAATGTATCCTTCACTACCATTAACATTAAAAACAATCACTGAACAGCACAATAATAGATATTTTGGACTATGTACAGAAATCGGGAGCCCCTTGCCTGGCCCTGTCGTTGGACGCAGAGAAGGCCTTCAACAGGGTCAGGTGGGAGTTCCTACATACAACTCTGAAGGGGGTAGATTCTGGCGCTTAATCCTATACAAAGCAGCACCAGCCTGTGTGTTTCTCTGTGTACACACGTGGTGAAATAGACAGACAAAATGACCCAAAAAATAGGAGTGGTAGGTGCGCTGAGTGAACCCTTAGTGCAAATAAAAATAAATGTAATATTTGCCTGAGGAATGATGGTGTTGCTGTACACCTTGCAGATGATCCTCAGTATGTATACAGTGTATATATAAGAAAAAAAAACAGAAAAAAGCACATAGATCATAGCATAATTCTGTTATATATTAGTGTGGTATTTGGAGGTAGATGATTCCACTCACAAAACCAGCAGATGATCAAAGCTCTTCTATAGACTTGTGGAGTCTTCCTTTCTTTCAGTCAGACGCTCACATATATATAGAGGAAAAGACCAAAGGCATATATTGAGTGTAAAAGACTTATAAAATGTAATGAATTGGTTGGATATTAAATGCAATTATGAAATTATACACAGAGCCAAGGGCTAGAACTACTGGCAGGGGCATAGTATCGGAGTGGTTCAGGGTAGGCAACGGAACAAGGCAAGGGTGTCCCCTGTCCCCGTTGCTTTACCTGTTTTATATTGAACCACTGGCCAACGAAATTAGAGACAATAAAAAAATCAAGGGTATAACTATTAATCATACAGAATACAAACTTTCCCTATATGCGGACAATGTTTTGGTTACATTGGGCAAGGCTGGGGAAGCCGTGGAGGAATTAATAAAGGCAATAGAGAATTTCGTTCGATATTAAAATTTTAAACTTAATATAGAAAAAACATTGCTATTAACTAAAAATATCCAGAAAGAACTAAGAGAAAGGATAGTGATGAAATATAATTTTGTCTGGGTTAAAAAGCAATTTCCATATCTTGGCATACAGATAGCAAGGGACCCGGGTAGGACTGTGGAAGTTAATATTCTTCCCTTGATAAAACGGATGAGCAAACAGGTGCAGGACCTAAGAAACGCTGAGATATCATGGCTGGGGGGATTAAATATAGTTAGATCATACTTGGTCCCTAAAATAAGCTATATATTCTGTACAGTACCTTTGTGCATCCCGAGACCCTGGCTGTTAATAATTCAAACAATGATGGACAAGTTCCTCTGGCAGAAGAAAAAACCTAGAATCAACAAAAAGATTCTAAATTTAAAAAGTAAAAATGGTGGAATAGGTATGCCTAATATACTGGGCACATATGAAATATGTAGCTTGGCGCATTTATGTGCTTGTTTGAAGGAGAATCAAGCCGATACGTCCTGGGCAAAAATTGAAGCCCATATGGCCGAAATCAAGGATCTAATCACATTCTTTTGGGAGGGAAAAAAAATGGAAGAGTAAACCCAGGTATGGTCCTTAAGAACCTCATACCCGTATGGAGTAGATGGAAAAAATGCCTGGGGATCAAGGATAGGCTCCTGGGATGTCTACCACTAACTATAATAGAAAATAATATGGAGGATCTCAATTTAAAGGGGAGGTTAAATAAGGGAATCAAAAAAATAAGCCAAATACTCCAAGACAATAACTTAAGAGCATTTGAGGAAATTAAACAGGAGTTTGATCTGCCCCGAAAAGAGATTTTTTCATATTTAAGAATAAAAAGTTATATTGTAAAAAAAATTAGAAGTGGAGCAATCAGAAGGACTGAAAAGGTTTATTAAAATAATAAATAATGGAAACAATAACAACTTGGTATCCCAATGCGCCAAATTATTTGAAGTATATAGAGAAATACCTCCTATCCCGGCACTGTCAGCTTGGGAAAGTGATTTGCATATGAATATTAAAAGAGATGAGTGGATCAAGTCTAACAATGAAGTAGCAAAAGTAATACACTGCTTAAACCTAGTCGAAAGTCACTATAAAGTTGTAAACAGTTGGCACTATGTCCCATCCAGACTAGCGGCAATGTATCCGGCTTCTCTACCCCAGGGCTCGACAAATACCGGGCGCCAGGTCGCCATGGCGACTAGATTCTGGCTCTTGGCGCCTGGAATACTCTTTGAGCAGAGTAAACTGCAATTTCCCGGTCCCACACTCTGCTATCCCTTAGCTACCGATCAGATAAGGAGCAGAGTGTGGGAGAAGCAGTACAGAACAGCCTGTCGATTAGCTCCTCCCCCGGCTTCCTGTTCCTGCTTCTCAAGGTGCTGTAGCTGTAGCAGTGAGGAGATGTGTGTGAGAGGTGATGGGAACTCCTACTGCTGCCTGGAAATGGAGGGAAAACTTCAAGCTGCCCTGCCCAGCAGTGGTACTGGGTCTGTCTCCAACTTCCCACTTTAAGTCTAGTAAGTAAATAGTGTGTGTATTAGAATGTGTGTTAGCATGTATGTGTGGGTTCAGCACCTGTTTTTATGAATGTGTCAGAATCTGTGTGACAGCATGTTAGTATGTATGTATTAGTGCCTGCATATGTTAGTGTGTGTATCAGCATATTAGAGTGTGTATATAATTGTGACAGCATGTGCTAAGTGTATCTCTGTGTGTGTGACCTGTGTAGGTGTGTGTTGGCATTCAAGTGGATATGAATGTGTTTGTGCATGTATGTAGGAGTGAAATCATGTGTTACTGTATGTATTTGTGTCTGCATGTGTTTGTGTGTTTATCAGGATATTAGTGTGTATGTATTTGTGTCTGCATGTGTTAGTGTGTGTGTGTATGTATGTATGTATTTGTGTCTGCATGTGTTAGTGTGTGTATCAGCATATTAGTGTGTATGTATGTATTTGTGTCTGCATGTGTTAGTGTATCTCAGTGTGAGTGTGTGTGACCTGTGTATGTGTGTGTTGGCATTTAAGTGGATATTAATGTGTTTGTTTGTGCATGTATGTAAGAGTGAAATCATGTGTTAGTGTGTGTCAGCATTTAGGTATGTGTGTGTATTTGTGGGTGAGCAAGTGTTTTGTGCATGTATGTGTGTTAGCTTGTGTGTGCATTAGTACGTGTGAAAATGGTGTGTAACCATAAGTGCATGTCATTTATATATGTTTATTGACTGGGAGCCAAGCATTTTTCTTTGTGACACAGCGTTTGGTACTGGCTTCTTAAGTTTTCAGCTGGCTCTTAGTTTTAAATCTAATTTGTCAAGCCCTGCTCTACCCACATGTGGATATAATAGAGCAGACTACGTACGTACGTACATACGTAGTGATCATGCCCAAAACTAGCCGACCTATGGGGGAAAATAGAGAAATTCTGCAGGGAGGAAATAGGGGTGACAATGGATCCTTCCTGTTCCACCTACATCCTACACATTGGATTGCCAAATATGCCCAAAGAAAGAAAATAACTAATTATACACATAATGGTCGCAACTACATTGGCCATAGCCAAAAATTGGAAATCAGTCAATGCACCAACATGAGCCATGATAAAAAAACCAGGTAGCCATACAGTGTAGGATGGAGGCGGGAGTACTAAGACAAGAAAGCTATGTAAACCCCAGAATAAGCCAGTGGGAGAGTTGGTCTCAGCTGATTAGGAGTAGATGAAAGACAGAGCATAATAATTGAACACATCTAACAGGTGGGGTTGTTCCTCGGCACGGTCTTCGTTTTGTTTGTTTTGTAGTCATATCTGGTCTGTTCTTAGCAGAATATTTGGCTCTCTGTTATTGTGCTTTCTCTGTTTCTCTCTTCCCCCTGTTGGAGGTAGAGACGGCGGGCATCCAGGGTAGGAGAGAGAGGGAGAGGGGCAATGGGGAGAGAGAAGGAGAGCGGGACTGGTCCAATATCTAATCTGCTTTTAAGAAATGTACTGTATGTATCTGTGATACTTTAATAAAAAGAAGAAAAAAAACAATCACTGAAGTGGCCCTTTAAAGTACCTGATATGTAAAAATGGTGTGGTATTACTTAAAACATAGCAATTCTTGTTATTACAAAGTAAAACATTTTTTAAAAGAATAAAGAAAAATACTACAGTTATAGGTGCCGCAACCCATGTGCATGCATCTGTTCATTACTATATTTTCAGCATTGAGGGATGCTACCGTCAGCATTAAGGGCAGTTGGATACATACTCATCTAATTGTCAGCTATCTAAGAGGAAGCAGAAGAAATATGCAGGTATATTTTGAATTATGTGTGCACAATCACCAGCAAATATATAGATTAAATGTTTACACCGGGTGTGTGGATAAGAGATTCATTTTAACGTAAAAACAACTTTGCATAGATTACAGTTATACCAACTTGCCGTTGTCCCTCATAATCTTGAACTTGGGGAATTCAAGGCTAATTGTAGTAAAACCTTCCTGATATTTTCAGATTAGCAAAATCCCCGGCTATTCCAGTATAGCCTCATTCCGCAAAGCAATGTGTTGTGGTGTTCCGCGAACTCCAATGAGTTGTCACATCTCTGGGAACTACAAGTTGGCCTCAGCACCACTGTATTTTAGATTAGTTTGAACTCAGAAATGAATAAATCCCTAGCTGTAAGAGATTTGAGGGTCTCTACTATTGTACGTTTACATTTTCCTTCAAAGTTCAACATCTGCAAACATGATCATACTATCCAGGTTACCATGGAAACCATTCTTGAAAAGTGGTTGGTTGTCTCTAGGCAGTTGAGACAAATGGACATTTTAACATTTCTAAGAGTTAAATCTGTCGATGATCACTCATTCAATCTTCCTTACAGCCTACTCTTTTGTTGTGGCTATTATTACTAATACTGGGAATTTTAAGTATAATGTTTAATATTAAATGTTAGTTTTATATTTCACAATTGTCTTGGAGAGAGGACTTGTAAGGTTACTGAAGCATCCTAAAATGTAACGTCATTTCTGCACATCTAAAACTCTAATGTGTGTTTTATAAAACTTACAAGTAGAGTTGTCACCTGGCTTTTATTTTACCGGCAGGCCGGTAAAAAATTGGTTTGAGGTCAATGTTAAGTCTATGGAGGCAGTGGCATGGCTGGTATTTTTCTGGAGAAAATTTGGCAACCCTCCATGCAAATCAAATAACTTGCTCTGTTTTATTTTTCTGACCAATCAAAAGAAAGTGCAGGCTGTTATAAAATACTAACTGAAAGCTAAGGAATGTTCCACAGAGCCAGTTTCTTTCTGTAAGGCATATGTGGGATCAGGGCTTTAAATAAAATAATACTGAAATTATTTAAAATAAATTCAATATACAAATTTCTACAGTTCTCAGTTGAACATGCCAAAATATTTCAGTATTTTATCTTAATATTTAATAAAATAAGAACTGAACAATGCACAGCGATAGTTTTGTGATGCTGATTAACTGACTTTCTCTCGTTACAGCCTTAATTGTAGTTTCTGTCTGTATGCCACTAGACTGAAACATATATATATATATATTCTATGCTATACTCCACTTTTTAGAGGCCCTGCTTATCGATTAAGCTTTAAGAGGTCGGTGAGAGACTAGTTCTTCTTGGTTCTTGGCCCTCCTGAGACCTGTGGACAGCATGCATTGGACTAGGCAGCCCTACAGCTGCAGTAGACCAAAAATGGGATATAAAGGAAGCCACTTACACCTTCCTGACAATAAACTGTTCCGTTTTTTGCGTTGAATAAACATCCAACTTGTTTGAGAGAGTTTCTGCTGTCTAGCTCACAAGTTCCTTCTATACCTGCAATGCACTACGTGGTCTGAAAAAAAAAACCTTGTCTTATATACGAGCAAATACGGTAATTGGCAAACGAATGGCATATCAAGGGGCAAATTCCTGGCATATTGAGGGGCAAAATCCTGGCATATTGAGGGGCAAAATCCTGGCATATTGAGGGGCAAAATCCTGGCATATTAATTGGCAATATCCTGGCATATTGAGGGGCAAAATACTGGCATATTGAGGGGCAAACTACTGGCATATTAATTGGCATAATAATGGCATATTGAGGGGCAAAATACTGGCATATTAAATGGCATATTGAGGGGTAAAATCCTGGCATATTAAATGGCATATTGAGGGGCAAAATACTGGCACATTGAGGGGCAAAATACTGGCATATTAAATGGCAAAAGAATGGCATTTTAAATGGCAAAATACTGGCATATTAAATGGCAAAAGAATGGCATATTGAATGGCAAAGGAATGGCATATTAAATGGCAAAATAATTGCATATTGAGAGCAAAATACTGACTTATTGAGTGGCAAAATATTACTGGCATATTGACCAACTGCTCCCAACCACCCTCCATATTACACTAGTCCGGGATAACATGCTTGCGAGGGTAGGTGGGGAGAGTGGGAGATTTTGTTCAGTAATGGGGCCTGAATTTCTTGGTGGCGGCCCTGCCTAAGACTTTCCATATCAAAACCTGTATAAGAGGATCCTGGCAACCAGCAAGTAAATATTAAATGGAACAAACTATGCCACATTTATTTAAATTATTCTTCTGTAAATAAGGATTTTTTGTTTGTTAAAAACTACCATTGAGAAAAATAATGAGACAAACAGAAAATAGAGAAGAAAATTAGAATATGCAACTTGTATTGTATATATAATTGTACAGTGATCCAATAGCAAAAATGTGTCTTGAAGTGAACAAACAAAACTTTAAAAGGACAGCAGAACATACATCATTGTACAAATAAAAATGGGACACAATGATTAAACACGATCTACATCTACAAAACCATTCACATAAATGTCACTGAAAATTAATGGACTCTGAAAAATGACCCACATAGCCTGTAATAACATGAAGAAAATATAAGCCAGAAAAACCCAAGAGTGAGGATAATATATCCAATCTAGATATATTAAGCAATCTAACATAATCTATATCAGCTGGGTCATCTGAATTCATTTAATTCTATATGTGTCATTGCGTTCTTCATTAATGACCTATATTCAAGCACATGATTTAAAGGCACAGCATAGCTAGAGTGACCACACTGCCATTTTATTCACCTACACTTATGAAAAAACATGTTTCAGGGTGACAGTGGGTACCATGCAGATCACGGTATAATTTCATGTGCAAGGTGGACACTGGTGCATTGCCATGCAATCTGGCGATCCACACATTGGACATGAAATGAGTGATAAACTTGGCTTGATGGCAGGAAGGTACATATAACCTAACAGCTGTTGACGGTGAACAATATCCGGTGATGTGATGTCAACCTATAACTGGCCTGACATAACCGGCATTACTATACCGCAAGAGATCTTGTGGTAGTGTATAAAATGATATATTATTATGCATGTGTATATGTATACGTGGCCATGCCCTATCTTTTACTTGGGCTTCTAAGTGGTGTGTATTTTACATTACATGATGTGTTCATTGATTCATGGTAATTGTATATAACTGTATATAATATACATATCATTAATATAGTTTTTTAATATGATTATTCATTTATTTATTGTTGTTTTTACATTTGTTTATTATTAATTCATTTAACATATTTACTCAATATTACTATTTTATACATTTTTCAGTTCAAATCGCCAGCTAATATCTGGTGAAATGAACTGCCTGAAATTCTGCAAATTCCGTTGATATAGGGTCAACTTCCGGGGCATTCAGTCATCTAAGGGTATGCAAAATCTATTGGGCGGAACTGAATATGGATTCAGCCCCAAATCATCATAAATTGCTTATTTGGGTAGCCGAATACCAGGTTTCTATGCAATTCGGCTTTATTGAGTCAACCCTTCAGACTGTAAGTTTGTTTGGGCCCCTAATTTTATGTATGTTTTGTTTACCTCATTGTACAAAACAATGAAATGTGATAGCCCTTTTAACTCTAATAGCAATATCACTATTTCTAACATTTCCCAATAGGTATGTGACTTCTCAATATTACTTGAATACATATTCCTATATTTACTTTCAGATTATAAACCCAAAACTGTAAACTTTTCTCAATCAGTCTTTCTCTGTTATATTTCCCTGATTAAGACTCAGGTTCCAATCCACCTTTTCCAATTAGAAAAAAGGTTCTTTCATCATTGTGTCCAGGTTAGTCTTCTTGGTAATAGCCAAGGGCTCTATAACTCCCAACTTCTGTACCGGGCAAATCACTGGGGGCAGGGCTTTGGAGATTGAATGTCAATATTAGCACTGCTACTCAAACTGAAAGTGCCAATCTGATCCAGCTAGTGAATATGTGTACCATGCTGGGTCACCAGAAATGAGATTATGGTCCTGAATTCCGCTGTGCCGCCAAACTCTACTTATGTCTTGAAAAATGGGAAGAGGTTGAGCTCAGTGGGACAGCGGGATAAAGCCTCAAATCCAGGACAGTTGGGAGGCAGGCCATAGTATCACTAGCTAAACATAGACTTCTGGTATAGATTTATGGCTTTCCTGTAGCAGGTACAGGTAATATGGTACTAAAAAAGAAATAAAGACCTGGCATTTTCCCATTCCCACCCTGCAGATATTTCTATGTGCCCCTGTGCATGTTATTCCAGTTTAGTCTATAACGTCATTACTTCAATTTATGACTGAGGATCTGTAATACATATGCATGGTAAAATATCTATTTGTCTACTGCAGGTCGATTAAATGCACACAAACAAAAAAACTAGTCGCAATCAAAATGGCACGTTAAATAACATCTTTCCAAGTATTCTTTTTGGTGAATGCCTGCAAGACATGACAGAATTAATGACGGGTTTGTAGGAGAAGGCCAAATCCCTATATACCTAAAGCCTGGGAATGATTGAGATGAATGATGTGATATTCTCACATTACAATTTCTCTATATGTATGCCTTATACATCAGAAACGCTGCTTTGAACATAGAAGGAAATCGAAGCACAATGCAATATAAGGGGAGTGGGGTGAACAGAGGATCTTGCATTCCTTATTCCAGCCCGTATTTAATAAAGCGATATCCCTTCATATAATTTCTGAGCAAAAATGTAAAATGTCCTTAGTACCTAGAGAAGTATGGAATGAACTCTGTTGCTGGGCTGCAATAAAGGTCACAATGTTATTCAACCATATAACAGGGAGAGAAATTGTTATATCAGGCAGTAGCAGAGGTTAATTAAAAAGACCTGTCAAATTCATAATGTGATATAATAGAGAAAGCCTGCAACTATACAGAATGCCTTGAGCGGTAGTTAACCAGCAGTTAAAATGTTCTATTTATTAATTTGTTTATTATCTTTCAGCCTCAACAGCAAGTTTCTCAAGGTGAAAATATATTTAAATGCCTTTTTTTACACCACAGGCCACCCACAGGTCTTGCAAGAGCACCAAGACTGCATAAACAGGTCTTGCAAGAACACCTTGTTCGCACCCAGCAACCATATTGCACCAGTAGGTGTTGCTAGAGCACCAAACTTGCTCCCACAGAGCTTGCCAGAGCACTAACAGGATTGCTTAAGCACACAGATTGCACTAACAGGACTTTCCCTAGCACCCAGATTGCACACACAGGACATGCCCCACTACCCAGATGCTACACAAAACATTTACTATGGGCGCGAGTAGCTTTCAGGCTGAAGGAAGGATCACAGATCAGGCTTATCCACAAACAATGCCACATACACAGAGTGTTATACACAAACACAATCACAGTGTTACACACACAGTCACATGCCCTACAGACTTCTCATTTTTTTTCCAATTTCCACAAAATAATAATATGGTAAAACAAGATACATGATATCCCAAAAAGAGTGCTATGACAATTTAGTGTACGTGATTTGGTAGCTGCTCCTCAATGAGCCACATGAAGGTTTTGTAATGTGTTGTGCTCATCTCTGGCATTCAAAAGAATCATTTGAGCAATAAGAGAGCAACCAGTCTGGATTAAAACTCTGATGCAGTTTAAATAAATAGTCCTCCTTTTATTCTGTTTATAATAACAGGCAGTTATTTAGAGATGCCGATGATTTTAATGCATTCATGTATAGTGCTTTTTATTCTAAAAAAAAAAAAGTATTGGACACCTGGGAGTTGTTTTATGTCTAAAAAAATACTTATGTACTGTTGCCAGCACAGAGGAGATAGAGACTTGTTAATCCACTCCCATAGTTCCAGACTCTTTAGAAAACTAACTTCCTGTCTGGAGATGTCAGATACCAGCATGTAAAAAAAAAAAAAAGTATAAAATAGCACTTCTAGTACAAAATACATTTGAACCATACACATTGTTAAAGGAACACTCTAGGCAGCAAACTAACTTTGTTTCATCTGTTAGTATTTAATCTGTATCCTTCTGCAACCCTCTCTCAGCTTTTGCTTACTTTCAAGATGATCAGTACAGATGCACTGGGGCAGCTTCATTCAGAATCTAGTAAGTGCCTTCCTGGTTGGTTGGTTGGTTTTGATAGTAGTGATTGGAAAGACAGTTTTGCAAATGCAGTAAGCATTCCATGCATCTCTGTGGTAGACAGCATATAAGTCTCTGTTATGGGATGCTGCTTTGCAAGGCAATGCTGGTTGCCATCTGTCTGGCAGTGAAACTACATAACAGCAAATACAGAAGTTGAGAGGTATGTCTCTATTATGCAATGAAAATAAAAACACGCAGGTCTCATCATTCTAAATAGACATAAAAGCTCAATATCATTCTAAATGCCATAAAAGCTGCCTTGGAAGCATTACTGTCTCTCTAAATGTGTAATTAATTGTCTCTAGAAAACTGGCATGTATACGAAATTCCTGTCCATGCTCGGAGTCAGTGATAGCACCTGTGTATAATTTCTAGGTCCACTATTTTTTTATTTACATATCAATAATCCTGAAGTTGATAAGTAAAGCAAAATGTCATTAAAGTGCAGATGACTGCAATATGTCTATAGTTCTTAACTGTGAACAGAATGCTTATTATTTGCAGATTTGATTAAATTACTATGCAGAAGAACGGCAGATGAGATTTAGAAATTACAAATTCAACTAATAATGAACTCATTTGGGAGGTTAAACTGCGGGAGTTTGTGTTTGGAAAAATAAGTGAGGGTATAAGTGGACTTGTTAAGCATTAAAAGTAAAATATAATGTAACATAAAATATGTATACCTTAAATGTTAAATGATACATAAACCTCTGGTAAAAATTACATTAATTATTGGTAAGTTAGGTAAGACGGTGACTTCTGCAATATATGTGGTACCATAAAATTATAAAGTGATGAATCACGGTATATTCTTTTATTAATTTATAAACCGTTATCACAAAACATCCAAATAATAGGGAAGGTGACAAACTAAGGATTTAAAGGGACACTCCCACCAAAACATGAAAAGGGTTTATTTTTTTTATTCTGTATTGCTGATTTCAGATATATCTTTTGTATTTGTGATGTGACTGTATTTAATAAAATAGGTAACTAAAGAAGTGTGACTAGGCGCCGGCATTTTGTGAAATATAGTGTTTTTGGGAACAATCCCCCAGAGACTTTACAGCACAAATTACTCGTTTTGGGGCTTGGGACACAGAATGCAGTCTATAAGTCTGAATTCTGACCATATATTTGCATTGAATTGGAGGGTAATGTAACTATTACATCACAAGAGGGCAGAGTTATGATCCTGTTTGTTCAGGTTAATCTCCTCTCTTTGTGTTGGAAGGCAGGTATAAAAAGTTGTACAAAGCCACCTAGTCCTGCCCACTATTAAACACAGAAGCCAGTAAGATAGCAGGTGAGTATCTTATGACATCATCATGCAGGCTGTGGCAACAGTTGTAAATTGAGAATGGCTGGAACATTTTGGATGATGTTGCATCAAGGGAAATATTCAGAAATTGGAGCCAGGAGATAAACACCAACGTTTAGTTTTCCTTTTATATGCAATTAATTTAATCATATAAAAAAGCATATGATTTATATATGTGTTTGTTTTAAATGACCAGCTTATCTAGCTACATCTTTTGTAAGTGGTAGTGTCCCTTTAACTCATGACAGAGGAAACTGAAGGGAATTGCAAAATTAAACTGTCAGAAAAAATAAGTTCTGTTTAACTGAAAGATTGCATCATGTGTAGACACTGAAAATAGAAAGGTTTTAATGAAAAAATATAAATAAAGCACCTTGCTGAGGCCTGGATGCTTGTATAGCTCTATCATGGAGAGGACATTTTGTTTAGAATCTTAGGTCAGAGGAAAGAAGCTCTGACCCTACTGACCCAATATATCTGCCCCATGATACTGCTATGCAAAAAGAAAGGGCTCAGGCTCAATAAAGTGCTTTATTTGAATACTTTCATTAAAGCATTTATATATAAAATGCCTGCATTTGATGTAGGGTTGCCACCTTTTCTACAAAAAAATACCGGCCATGCTACTGCCTCCATAGACTTAACACTAGCCTCAAGCCAATTTTTTACTGGCCTTCTGGTAAAATACCAGCCAGATGGCAACCCTGATTTGATATAATCATTCAGTTACATATAATTGTATACCGACCGTTGTCCTCTAAGGCCAAAACAGCAGAGCTTGAATTAGAGAATATTTTCAACTCAGCTACTTTGCCTTTAAGTTTGCAATTTCCTAGTAAATTCCCTACAATTCCTTCTGTCATGAGTAAAGCCCTAAATAAACTTGATCACAATGTGAGGATAGCCTGTCCAAACATGCTTACAGTTTAACAGTATAATACTACAAGCAGCACTTTAGCCAGTTGTGATATCTTATTTTGCTGACATGTAGGCCTCGGAGGGAAAAAATGAGGTTCCATATCCATGAACAGCAGCGTGAAATGCAATAGGAATAATTCTCTGATCCACTCAACATAGAAAAAAATAAACCGCATAAAGACAAAGTAACATATGACAGGTAGTATTATAAGGAAGATATAATTGTTTCAAAGCAAATTGTTCCTAAAACCTATAATTGTGGAGTTGAAGCAGGAAGCTTTAATGGTATCAAAAAAATAACAGCATGCTGATTATATTTGGTTCAAGACACTCTAGGTAAAAGGAAAAACATTAATATTTGATATATTCCCTAAGCAAGCGATTCAGCTTCTCTAATCTAGATACTAATCCTCCCTAGCTCCTATTTTATAATACTTTTCATTTATTATCTGCAGTGGCCTCCTTTTCAAACCAATCACACTCTCTCTCTCTCTCTCTCTCTCTCTCTAAAGAACGCAAAGTGACCCTCAAGCCATTTCCTCCACTTTAGCCTATCAGTCTGCACTAACAGTATAAAAACTATTTTTAGGACGTAGCTGGAAAACAATACTGAATTCCCAGGTCAGATCACAGGAAGCTTACAGAACTTATTTTCCTTCAGTTCTCGGAGTCTCACCAATTGCTTAGTCCCGGATGCAATTTTAATTAGCTTATTACTAATGGATGTGTCTCAATGTAGGCTTGCTAAAACAAAAATCAATGTACACCAGACTTTCAAATTCATCTCTGGGAAAAAAAATGTCAACCGTTAGCTGTTGATGCAACCATACTGAGCCTTGTTTTTAGTGGTGACATGAAACCTGGTGCCGCTACGGTTATGGAGTCTGGGTGGTTAATGATTCAGTCATTAGAAGGAAAGATCTATAGAAAGATATGGATGGCTAGATGGATAAACAGATAGACAGATATTAACACGTTATATAATGATCTAAGAAAGCATGCTATTTATATTTAACATGCTATAGCCTGTTTCTATGGTAGTCATATCACTGCTTTAATTAGGGACACTTTTAAAAAGTTTATACTGGAGGGCAGCTATCAAATCATTTAACAAGCATCTCTAATTACATCAGAATAAGATTACAATACCTATAATCCATATATCCACTGATGGCACTGCAGTATGTAGAACAAAAATCCTTCAAGCTATTCTATCATGCCAAAGCATGAGTTGGCATTCATATAATTTGTTATGTTTATGTTATAATAGCGTGTATTGTAGGCTTTGATCCACCACCAGGTCTAAGCCATAAAGTGTAACTAACTGATCACCAGAGCTGGACTTCGTGAGCTGGGGTCGTAAAAGGTAGTGGAGCATGTACTCTGACATTGGGTGAATCAGAGGACAACCAGAAATTATGAAATATGGGGAGCACGTGTATATATTGTGTGAGAGTCCAGTATATATATATATATTCAGATTGTCCAGGTTGTATTCTTTTATTTGGTACCAAACATGGCCAGCGGAATGTGTTTCTGTCACGAGAACCAAGAATGAGTACTTTCCAAACTGTTAAAACATCCATGTTTGGTGTCCATATGCTCCTAAAAATATAAGGAATGTGATCCTAACTAAATTATGGTGTTATACAGTACATGACACGTTTTGGTAAGCTTATTGTGTTGGTAGGTAACTATCCACACTAGTGCCCTGGACAGGTATGATGGAGTTGTTGGATTGTACAAATTGATATTTCTTTTTAACAACTGTATGGAGAACTTTACCATCTGAATCTCCCACAAGGATTATATATATCGGTAATTATATGTAAGGATTTCTTGTGTTTTCTCCTGTTTTATTTTATGGACTGTTTTGCACTTGTACTTTGTATTTCTGTGTGTCATTTATTTCTGTATTTTTGTACAAGCACTGTGAAGCCTTTTTTCAGATTAAATGTTTACTTAATCAGCTCTTGTCTTTGTTCTCTAATGTGAACTCACTCTTCTGAGAATAGCTCAGGTAGAACACATTACCAGAGGGTTAATTATATATACATGTCTGATCAGTGAAGTAAGGTTGTGATACTATATTGTACTGTGTTTGGGGTAACCGAAGATGCCCGGATATAAAGTCTGGGTGGTGGCAGCAAATTGTGTACTAGGGTGATGGTGTAGGAGGTATTGCAGGGGTTAATTTAGTGGTTGCTGGGACTAGCAACAGGTAACCAGGGATCTGGTGCCATTAACCCTTTCACTCCCACACTCTCTCCACTGTCTCAGCCGGGTCAATAGCACATGTTCGTGACATATTCTTTTTAGGATACAATTAAAAAATGGGTTAAACAGGTTTAACAATTACATACCATCTTGCCCTATACTTTTCACTTCCTTACCTAATCAGACAGGGGATACAGAGGCAACCCCTATAAATGTACTTTGAGCCTCACCCTAATGCACCAGGGAAGCACGTAAAGACAGAGCAAGATTTTAAAAAAAGACTAGGTTTTAAGGCCAGATTTTAAGTTCCAGCCTGTGATTTAAATGGATACGTATGGGTAACCATTGTTTTTAGTCTTAAGGGCACCCATCGGCTAGTTTAGTTTTGCCTTGCTCCCCATTCTACTGAAAATGCCCTGGTTTCTGTTCTAAATAATCTCCTGATGGCAAGAGACGTCCTAATTCTTCTAAATCTGTCAGCTACATTTGACACTGTTGATCATCAGAGTCTAACTTGCAAGTCCTATGTCAGGGCTCGAAAAACCCCGGGCATTTTAGTGGGTGTAATATTTTTTTTAACATGTGCAGTAATGATATTACCAGACCCGTTAATGGTGTTAGCAGCTGGCATTGAACCAGCAATGGCCGTTAATTTACCGCCAACTCCAATTTCTTAAATACCGGGAGGAGTTAAGTAACTGCCTAAGATGGGAGAAATGTGTTTTACATGTTTGTGGAGTCTGCTGTTTATGACATCACCCATGGCTTGATATGAAAATGAACTGGTTTTCAATCGGAAATGTGTAATTTGCATATGAAGCCACGGGTGATGTCATAAACAGGAGGTACCACTGACACAGATTTTTTTTAAAAAACTCCACGTAAATTCCATTAACAGACTCAACATTTTCTTGTCCCACAGAAAGTTCTATAAAATTATTGAAAAAATAAATAAAATACATCTAGTCTACAACAAAAGTATGCAGTTCATGATATCATTAGTTGTCTTCTATATAAACCCCTTAACCCACATGGACGCTTCATGCTGGCAGCTATTCTCAGAGGCTGCTTCGGATCACCACATTCAAACTGTTCGCGCTGAAACTGTTGCTTGACTGCCCCTAGAGACAGTCAGCAACATTACAGTTAAAAAAGGAAAAAAATAAATAAATAAAAAGAAAAAAAACTAACCCTAGATCTAGTGTTAGAATTAGGGCTAGGGTTACAGGTGGGTTAGGGTTAGTACAAGGGTTAGATTAAGGGGTTGGGTAGATTTAGGGTTACATTTAGGGTTAAGGTTGGGGTCAAGAGGTCACTAGAAAATGGTTAGGAAACAAAAAAACACTAGTGTCAGTTATTGCCCTATTACTTGGGGGGGGGGGAGAAAAACATGAAAACATTGGTATTTCTAAACTCAGTACAAATATTTGAAACTATATAGAAGTTTTTGTTTTTTTACAATTTGTAATTGTGTAAAAAAAAATCAGGTCAAAGTTAGAAGAAATGTTGTTTTTGGCATATTTTCATCATATTTTATAAAAAAAATTAATAGTAAATTATATCATATGATGAAAATTATAGTATCAAAAGAAAGCCCCAATATATGACAAAAATAATGGAATTCTGGTCTTCAAAGGCTATCAAATGCAGCATAGAACTCTTTCACTAAGAGGTTAAAAATACATGGGAGATAATGTGGTTATATAACAGGATAAGGTTAACTAGGTGTTGAGTTCAAAAGCTCAATTTAACCCAACTCAAAATTAGTGAATATCACAGTAATTTGAGGGTGTTTTCCTGAGATAATCTTCATCACCTACACTTAGGCAAACAAAACCCTACTAAATAAAAGCCCTTATGCAGAACCTGGTTACTTTCTTCCATCTAGCAATCTATAACAGACTGTAGTGATAGACATCTATGGTGTAAATTATAGCATACTAGATAACAATATGCAGGTGACATAAGGATAAACTCTTGATTATTACTATTTGGTTATCTATATATTCTGCAGCTCTGAACAGTGTGCTGGAAAAACAATACAAATTGCAGATAGCATGACATGTTTAGATGTCCTGGAACAAGAGGTGAGGACCGTTCTGCTCAAACAATATTACAGTCTAATACTGAGTGTATTTATTATTTTATTTTAAAACAAAACCTACTATACTACAAATACCAAAGACACAGACACTTTGAATTGGCCTTAATTAATTCACCAAGGTTCAGTTTTCAATAGGTGACAAAATGAAATGAAATTCTACATTTTTAACTACTGTAATCTTAAATCCTTTGTTTCCAGACTGCTACTTGCTACTCCTTTATGCACTGCTCGTTTCAGTTGCTCACTATAAGCTATCACAGTACTAATGTTACACAGGAGTTGCTTACTGTAGCAGCCGAAGAAAAAGGAGCATAGAACATCCATAAAACTAGATATATTGCAGCAAAGAAAACATGCACATGGCACAGGATTACACAAATAGGTATCTCTGTCAAAGCCACAATAATTAAGTTAAATGTGTAGATTTAAAAGCCCATTTTACAGATGGGATGTGAACTTTATTTCATGGTAATAAGTCGAATTCTATATATACCGTATTTGCTCGATTATAAGACGACCCTGATTATAAGACGACCCCCCAAACTTTGGATATTCCATTAGGAAAAAAACTAAAAGCCTGAATATAAGACTACCCTATAGGAAAAAAGTTCAACTTGTATATATTCATATGTAAATTGCTTTTTTAATAAAAAATTATGATATCAAAAAATGTATTTCTATTTTTTATTTCTTTTTATGTGCCAATGCTGCCTTTCTCTTTCCCTTGCCCCCATTTTTCTCTCTCTCCCCCCTCCCCTTGTCTGTCTCTTAACCCCCTCACTCCCCTTGTCTCTGTCTCCTAACCCCCTCACTCCCCTTGTCTCTGTCTCTTAACCCCTTCCCTCCCCTTGTCTCTGTCTCTTAACCCCCTCACTCCCCTTGTCTCTGTCTCTTAACCCCCTCACTCCCCTTGTCTCTGTCTCTTAACCCCTTCCCTCCCCTTGTCTCTGTCTCTTAACCCCCTCACTCCCCTTGTCTCTGTCTCTTAACCCCTTCCCTCCCCTTGTCTCTGTCTCTGCCCCCCTCCCTCCCCCCTGTCTCTCTGTCCCCCCTGTCTTTCTGTCCCCCTCCCTCCCTCCCCCTGTCTCTCTGCCCCCCTCCCTCCCTCCCCCTGTCTCTCTGCCCCCCCTCCCTCCCTTCCCCTTACCTTGATCCCTGGTGGCTAGTGGGGGCAGCCGGGGGATGTCTGCACGATACTTGCAGACATCCTCCATGCTGCCCGACACGGCAGTCTATTATGACGGACAGCTGTCCGTCATAATAGTCTGCCGTGTCGGGCAGCATGGAGGATATCTGCACGTATAGTGCAGACATCCCCCAGCTGCCCGATTGTCCCTGGTGGCTAGTGGGGCAGCAGAGGAAGTCTGCGCGATGAGCGCAGACCTCCCCTGCTGCCGCCCGGCACGCTCGCCGGGACTTCTGTGACGAAAGCGGAAGTACCCGGCTTCTTCACAGAAGCCCCGGCGGTCGTGCCGGGCGGAAGCAGGGGAGTCTGCGCTCGTTGCGCAGACATCCCCTGCTGCTAGAGAGGGGGATCCGGGTCCCCTGCAGCTCTGCTGGGGACCTGGATCCATGTCTTATAATCTGACCTCAATTTGAGGTCAGATTATAAGAAGACCTCGATTATAAGACGAGGGGTAGTTTTCAGATTTTTTTTTCTGAAAAAAACCTCGTCTTATAATCGAGCAAATAGGGTAAATAGACCTGCTGTGGTTTAGTTTCTTTTAACATTACAAATTTCTATAAGTCATATTCTAATTTGACAATGGTATTAAAATTTCCCAAAGTCACCATGTTAGGACTCACTAATTGTGTAGCGGTAAGTGGACAACAGATGACCAGACAAAAAGGACACACAGATCTATGTTGTTTCCCAACCCTCTCTAATCTGGCAAGCCTTCCAACATTGCCAATTTGGAGGCTCTGTCTCGATTTCAGGACTGAGGTTGAGCGGGTTGATGGGACAGCAGGAATCGGGACTCATTATCAGGGCCGGTGCAAGGATTTTTGCCGCCCTAGGCAAAATAAAATCCCCCCCCCCCCTTATCATATTATTTTCCCATATCATGACATCACATGTTCCACCCCTTTCTCAGCATTTAAATTAAAAGAGAGTTAACAGAGTTACAATGGTGGAGAATAAGTACCATAATTTAAGCCTCAATATGCCAGGATTATTCCCCTCAATACCCCAGGATTATGCCCCGCAATATGCCAGGATTTAGCCACCCAATATGCCAGGATTATTCCCCTCAATATCCCAGGATTATGCCCCTCAATATGCCAGGATTATTCCCCTCAATATCCCAGGATTATGCCCCTCAATGTCCCAGGATTATGCCCCTCATTATCCCAGGATTATGCCCCTCAATATGCCAGGATTATGCCCCTCAATACCCCAGGATTATGCCGCTCAATATGCCAGGATTATTCCCCTCAATATCCCAGGATTATGCCCCTCAATGTCCCAGGATTATGCCCCTTATTATCCCAGGATTATACCCCTCAATACCCCAGGATTATGCCCCTCAATACCCCAGGATTATGCCCCTCAATATGCAATTATGCCCCTCAATATCCCAGGATTATGCCCCTCAATGTCCCAGGATTATGCCCCTCAATGTCCCAGGATTATGCCCCTCAATATCCTAGGATTATGCCCCTCAATACCCCAGGATTATGCCCCACAATATGCCAGGATTTACCCACCCAATATGCCAGGATTATTCCCCTCAATATCCCAGGATTATTCCCCTCAATATCCCAGGATTATGCCCCTCAATATCCCAGGATTATGCCCCTCAATGTCCCAGGATTATGCCCCTCATTATCCCAGGATTATGCCCCTCAATATGCCAGGATTATGTCCCTCAATACCCCAGGATTATGCCGCTCAATATGCCAGGATTATTCCGCTCAATACCCCAGGATTATGCCCCACAATATGCCAGGATTTAGCCACCCAATATGCAAGGATTATTCCCCTCAATATCCCAGGATTATGCCCCTCAATATCCCAGGATTATGCCCCTCAATGTCCCAGGATTATGCCCCTCAATATGCCAGAATTATGCCCCTCAATACCCCAGGATTATGCCCCTCAATATGCCAGGATTATTCCCCTCAATACCCCAGGATTATGCCCCACAATATGCCAGGATTTAGCCACCCAATATGCCAGGATTATTCCCCTCAATATCCCAGGATTATGCCCCTTAATGTCCCAGGATTATGCCCCTCATTATCCCAGGATTATGCCCCTCAATATGCCAGGATTATGCCCCTCAATATGCCAGGATTATGCCCCTCAATATCCCAGGATTATGCCCCTCAATATCCCAGGATTATGCCCCTCAATGTCCCAGGATTATGCCCCTCAATATGCCAGGATTATGCCCCTTAATGTCCCAGGATTATGCCACCCAATGTCCCAGGATTATGTCCCTCATTATCCCAGGATTATGCCCCTCAATATGCCAGGATTATGCCCCTCAATATGCCAGGATTATGCCCCTCAATACCCCAGGATTATGCCCCTCAATATTCCAGGATTATTCCCCTCAATACCCCAGGATTATGCCCCACAATATGCCAGGATTTAGCCACCCAATATGCCAGGATTATGCCCCTCAATGTCCCAGGATTATGCCCCTCAATGTCCCAGGATTATGCCACCCAATATCCCAGGATTATGGGATTTCCCCCAAAATATGCCAGGATTTAGCCACCCAATATGCCAGGACTGTCTTTCCCCCAATATGTCAGCCAGGACTTTCCCCCAAAATATGACAGGACTTCCTTCCCTTACTTACCTCGTCGCTGCTGCTGCTGTGTCTCCGGTGCAGGTCCATCCGTGGCTGTGAGGGAAGCGTTGTGCGCTCCCCTCCAGCCAATGCGCATTCAATAAAGTTTGTTTAAAAAAAAAAAAAACTACTGAATGCGCATTGGCTGAAGGGGAGCGCACAACGCTTCCCTCTCAGCCACAGGCGGCCCAGCACCGGAGACGCAGAGACGCTGACGAGGTAATTAAGGAGGAGGATTTTTTTTTTTTTTTTTTTGAAGCAGGGTTCCGGCGCCCCAGCTAAGATGCGCCCTAGGCAGCTGCCTAGGTCGCCTTACTGGTGGCGCCGGCCCTGCTCATAATCCAGGGACACCAGAGATCACACACTGCACAGTTCCGTTAAGGTCCCCCATGCTGATCCCATGCAAAACCAGACGGCTTCCTATGGAAGCATGGCAGCTGTTAGTCAGAGGATAAACTGGCGTGTACCATCAAAAGTACACACCAGTTCATCCTCATACTAGGGACAATGGACATTTCACTTGTGCTTCTATATTAGAAGCACAAGTGAAAAAAACATTTAGTGTCCATTTAATTTATCCATTTGCTTGCTATTCTGCTAACACAATACAGAGATCATTTTTCATAATACTTTTATTCCCAGCAGTATAAATAATGGTTAATTGTATCCAGCCATATGTGAAGGTTCCCCTGAGAACACCACACAGCAGCTTGTAAAGTTGTAGCTGGATTTTTGTTTTGTCACTGGATTCGCACTGAATGTTTTATTGTTTTTATTTTACATCCTGCCATGCCTGTTAACAAATGTAAAATTGCTATTATTGACTTTGAACCTTTCATTTTTATATAAGCATGGGTACGATCACACCCTTGTTTAAAGTTAAACTGATGAGTTATATAAACTCTGTGTACATGAATGTAGGTGTGTGCTGGCAGATGATTTTTGTTTTATTATTATTACTTTAAACATGTTTTAATATTTGAGGAAACAGAGGAATAAGTTGATATTGCAATGAAATGTTCTTTCTTACTATTAGACACAGAGTATAACATCAGCACTTGGGGTTCAAGGTAGGGAAATTCTGTCTATACTGAGTCAATAATTAAATTAATTGCACTTATTTATATTTGGGGGGACTTAATTTTTACTTTATTTACTTGATTGAGTCCCCAGCCCCTCATATTTTCATTCCTTACCCCTTGGCTCAGTTGTGTCGCCAACCAAGGGGCCGAATGTGGCATCCAAATTGCATTTCTGACAAGGCCTGTGCCGTGAATGTAATTCTGTAAGATGTGCGACAGTGAACTGTACGCGCCCATGTGCGATTGTGCCTTTTAAATGAAAGCAGAATCAACGGGAACTACATTTCCCATAAAAGAAGCCACAATTGCGCGTGCTTGCACACACACAGTTTACCAATCGGGTATCTTTCGAATTGCACTGCCAACAAAATTGTCAGCAATGCAATTCGGATGTAACATTCATAGCAGCGGCTGAAGACTCTATGAATGAAATAAAGTATAAATTAATCCCCCCCCCCCCCCCCCCCAAATAAATAAGTTCACTTACGTTAATTACTGACTAAGTGTTGAAAAACCATTGAATCAATAAAAAAAAGTGTTTTTGTCCTTTAACAGAATAAATGCATATATTGAGTACTAACTGTACCTGGTCACTTCTGTTTCTCAGTGTTTATTTTTAGTTGGTTCTTATAAACAAATTGCAAGAATTAGAAAGCAATGACTAATTTTGTATCCGAAAACCGGAAATCCAAACCAAGGGCACTGAGCTCAGATGTTTAATTATTTAAAAGATTAAATGGGATAGTTCTCATGTGAGATGTCCGCTCTAGCTTTGCCCAATCTAGACTTGAAGCTACTGTTTTTTTAACTCGTTGGAGTCTGAATTAAGATTTCAGGGTTGTGGATTTCTTTTTGTCGCTGGTTTGTTCAAAATGTGATTTTTTTTCTATGGAATCAGCTAACATAAACTTAATAAACTTAAACACAAACTATAATATTTGTTTATTCTTTAACCACACAGCTTAAGTATGGCCTGGTGTCATGGGAGCTGGTTTGTAGGTCAACACAAGATGTATCCATTGAAATAGTGGTGGTGTCTGTTGGCAAGTGAACATTTGTTGTGTCCAAAAAAAGTAATACATACTGATTAAAAAAGACTACTATGTATAAACTAAAAGCATGTGTTTATGTACCGTATTTATCGGCGTATAACACGCACTTTTTCTCCCTGAAAATAGGGAGAAAATGGTGTGTGCGTGTTATACGCCGAAAAAAAAAAAAAAATCTAAAACTTACCTCGTTCCTGCTCTGTCCCCCGGTGCTCTGAAGATGCGTGGCTGTGAGGGAAGCGTTGTGAGCTTCTATCAAGCCGCGCGGTCAATAAAGTCTTTTTTTTTAAAACAAACTTTATTGACCGCGCGGCTGGAGGGGAGCTCACAACGCTTCCCTCACAGCCACGCAGCTTCAGAGCACCGGGGGACAGAGCAGCAAAGAGGTAAGTACTGGGGTCTGGGGAAGGGGGGAAGGAGGGTGGCATAACGAGCATACTAAGAGGCAATATCCTGGCATATTGGGGGCAATATCATGGCATATTAAATGGCATATTGGGGGCAATATCCTGGCATAATAAATGGCATATTGGGGGCAATATCCTGGATATTAAATGGCATATTGGGGCAATATCTGGCATATTAAAATGGCATATTGGGGGCAATATCCTGCATATTAAATGGCATATTGGGGCAATATCTGGCATATTGGGGGCAATATCCTGCATATTAAATGGCATATTGGGGGCAATATCCTGCATATTAAATGGCATATTGGGGGCAATATCTGGCATATTAAAATGGCATATTAGGAGCAATATCCTGCATATTAAATGGCATATTGGGGGCAATATCCTGCATATTAAATGGCATATTGGGGGCAATATCCTGGCATATTAAAATGGCATATTGGGCTTCAAAGTTCTTAATTTAAGTTCTTACGTTTTTTTTCCTGAAATTTCCGTCTTAAAATTAGGTGCGTGTTATACGCCGGCGCGTGTTATACGCCGATAAATACGGTATTCTAAAACTACAATTAACCAAAAAATATTCACATTGTGATAACTTAAAAGGTATTTAAACAATATATAAACATGGTTTCTAATAATTATTTTCACAAATATAGAAAATACCCTAGGTATATTCTGATGTTTAAGCAGTGAAATTAAAAATGTTGGTGCGCTAAGCTAACAGGCTCAAATAATCCTCGCACCTGTTTGGTAGGCTTCATTTTACAAGTCTGTTATTTGAGCTTGTGATTAGCTTAGCACACTGACATTTTTCTTTTCCCTGCTTGCATATAGTTCAGGTTGTTGGCTCCTTTGTCTGTTTTCAACTTGCTCTCCAGGGGTTAATCGGGAGGAGGCTTAATTGCACCTCCTCCAACACATTAAAAAGGTTTTGGTAGCAGTATAAACTGCTTTGAGTGCCCTCTGCACAGTAGGTGAGATTAGATTCTCAACCTATTGAGAGTGTGCTTTGATGTGGCAGATTAGCTTCATTATGCTTTGGCCAATTCATATAATCAAAACCTCTCATTTATATTATGTTTATATAACTGTTGCCAACTTCAAGTGATAAGCATGTTTCCTGTTTGCAAAACATTCCCTAAAAAAAAGTAAATATAACATGTAAAATACAGCATAACGTTTTGTTATTGTTCTAATTACTAAATGTTCTCATTATTATTTAATAAGGCTAAATACATATATATATCCCTCCACGGGCATAATCTATCTCTTAAACATGTGCAAACATTTTTTTGAAAAAAAAACAAAAAAAGAAAGTTTGCATTCTAGATGATTCATACTCCCTTAGAAATCAATATCAAACATGCATAACTACAGAGGAATTGATTAAATAAAATTTTCTATTTCTCTATTTGGTCAGTCTGGTTTTTACAGCAATCATGTGTTACTGAAAAGTGTGCATGGAGACAATCTCCACTATGTCTGTTACAGGCATCTTTCTTAATTCGGCTCTAGGCTTTAAGCTTTTGTAATCAGGGTCAGACTAGTCTACTGGGATACTAGAAAATTTCCCAATAGGCTACTGCCTTCTGAGGCCGGTTTAGAGATCTTTCATACCTTTTTTTTTTTTTTAATGTATGTCTATTATCTCCTGACAGCCCCTGGCACATTGCCTAAAACCAACAGGAGTCAGAATTATCTCCTCCACCATCAACCTGCCTCTCAGTTGGGAGTTGTGTCGGAACCTCTTTCAGCCCCCAACCTGCAGCTAGTAATGAAAGGGAGCCATAACTGTAAGTGTGTGCCAGTAGAGGGACTCATTTAACCATGTATTTCCTATAATACCTATCTATCTTCATGAGAGCCCTTTGGCTGGCGTGCTGGCTGGCATCAAAGTAAGCCTGGTCCACCTTGGACCTTTGCCACTTGAACTGAGCTATTCCTACTATCCTCAGCCTGCATCACAGGAGCTGAGATTCAAGGGAACTGCTCATCTCACTGATCATTTTAGGTTTGAGCTGATTTTCACAGTTTCTCTGCTTGAGTAGATATGTATATCTGTGAGGTGTACCACATGTACAGGCAAAATACTTAAGGATGCTGATAAAAAATATTTTTTTTTTTACATATTAAAGGAAATTATTTTTTTATCTGTTCAAAATAATAAGTGGAGATACAGTGAAACATTATATACGAAAACATTTGTCTAAAAAGTAGACCTATACGATATCAATGACTCCCATTGGGAACTGAGATTCATTTTTGTTTTTTCTTACAAAATCTCAGTACAATAAATCACTTTATGTAAGAAAATGTGGATAAAAAGAACAAGCCATAAAGAACAGAAAATAAATATATCAGAGAGAGTGGCGTCCATTATGAATCTCACCAAGTTTGGCCCAGATGTTGTTAAAAGCAATTATTTGTATGTGTATTGATTCTATGAATATAAGAATAATTTTCTTGATATTCTGGAAAGTCAGTGTAAACGTTTACACTTTGAAACACGGTATTCAAGTAAGTAATTATTTGGCCATTTTGGAGCTATGGAATGCTGGGAGGAAAAACTGCCTCTAGGGACATTGTTATAGAGCAGTATCTCTCTGACTAAAGAAAAATAAAAAATAAATATAGCAGGCCCCAGAAAGATGAACAGATTCCTAAATGTCATGAGTCAAACATGCTGAACGAAAGTGGAACTTTGCTTGTTAGAAACAGGTCGTTAAACAGTTGCTGGAGCAATGTGTGGGTGCAACTCTATTAAACATGAAATAAACATGAACACTAATGGGAAAAATGCACATCATTCATAAGGGGAGCCTTTCCCCACAAAACAGAATATATTTACGTACTCATCTGAAACATGTCAAGGATGAAATTTCTATTTTTGGGGAACCACAACTACTATGATGCCCACTCAGCAATAGCAGAGAAAAGAATCTGGGGAGATGTACTTCCATAATATCTGGAGAGGAACTCCAAGGTCTAAGGTATTTAATGGAACATTATTAGAGCGTGATTTTTAGATAACTCAGTACCGAACACATTCCCAGACTACTAAAATTAAATATCATAATATAAAAAAACCTTCTAGCAATTAGTAATCTATTCCAGATTCCAACCATTCTATCCTTCTAAAACAAAATTGGTGTATGCGTACCAAAAATATAAATTGTTTACCTGACGTCTCATATTGTCCATTGTTATGTCACAAACTATCCCCTTGAGCCTAGGAAGTTGTAGGTCAATGGCTAATGCATTGTGGGAGCAATCAAAAGCCAGCACACATGCATGATGTCTATAGAAGTGAGATTCAATTACTATAAATAACTATTTAAAAAAAAAAAAAAAATATATATATATATATATATATATATATATATATAATAAAAAGGTTCACTTTAAGCCTGGGCTTGACAAATACACATACACAATTACACAGAGTCATGTACACACACACACACAGATCAACAGTTACTCTTGAACTTATACATAGACAGACAGACAAAGTCACACAGACAGACAGAGAAAGACACATAGACAGTCACATAGACAGAGACAGTCACATAGACAGTCACATAGACAGACAGAGACAAGTCAGCCATTTATTTATTATTTTTTAAGAAGAAAAAGAAGTGTCCCTGTCCCTGCTGCTTTACTAGATTGCAGGGGATAGGATCACTTCCATTTCAACTTGGTCTGCCAGGCACAGGCCATCTTCCAATCCCTTCCTGCTGAGCGTCTGAATGTCATGTGAGACCCGGCACTCAGAGTTTGAAGCGAGGGGAGCAGAGCCGGCAGTTAGCTTTAGCCATCTTGACCTAAAGCTTTTTAGGTGGGCTCGGTAATTGGGGGCTCACGGTCTCTAGTGGGAAAACACAGCTCTGGATCTAAGTATACTGACTGCAAACATTATCAATCATAAACTTCATTCCCATGTAAGAAATAATCTAATAGAAAGTGTTTTTTTATCCAGAAGCTTTAGGTTTTCATTCATTTTCCTGTGCTGATGTGCATGTCCAGTACAATGTTAACACACATTACGTTATGTTTTGTCTTTTAAAAAGTATTTCAGGCACAAAAGGATGCTGGCTGCTTTAAGGTTGATAAATAATTTTAGACTTGACAAGCCAAACAGACCAATTTAGGTGTTAATTTTTAGGTCCAGTTTTTAGGTCCAGGAAAATGGTACTTCAAAACAATCAGAAACGAGCTTGGGATTTGTCAAGCCCCTTCTTAAGATGTTTAAAGTCAAAATAAATCAGAGAAATTAACTTGACTTACCTTACAGCTTTAGAATACCTTTTCTAATGTTCCCTTGTAATTTACTTCCTAATGGCTATGGAAAACGTTATGCTCTGTCCTCTGATTTGTGCAGGGCAGTAGTGCCCTGAAGATGTACTCATCTACTAAGTGAGCAAAATATCTGGTGCAGCTGCATTATGATGTCATTGGATTCTGATGACCTCACAAAGCTCTAATTCATATATATATATATATTTCAGCCAAGCACAGGATCCTGTTTCAAAAGGGCCAGCAACTCACATAAAAAGATCCTGCTTAGGTGACAGCATCAGGAAACACATAAAAACAAGTATATGGAACACGAGACGTCTGATAAAACATGCTACATTGTAATTCCACTATTGGCTGCTGCCCTCTTGGTGACAACTCCTTATTGTTCCTGGACTGAAAGGAAGTTCTATCCGTGGCAGTTGCTCTCATATTAACAACATCAATGGCATTTGTATATACATTTATTTTTCTTTTTTTTTTTTTTTTTATACATTTATTTTTCTAATGAAAATTTTTAAGCCTTTGTAAACATTGTCGCCACTCTCCACTAACAATATTTTCTTAGAAGGAAGCATGTAAGCAAAACATTTGTTTTAAGGTAAGAATCCACTTATGCAAAATATACTGAAACATGTATAATATACAGATTATAAGAAAGAAATAGTGTGGAGCTGTCTCTTTAAAAAGCACAGCAACACTTATCTTCTGTATATGTATTATCATTACAGTTTGTCATATTTTAATAACAAATTTTAAAAAATGAGGCAGAACTAGTCAACTCCCTTTCCTTCCTGTCTAAATTCTTGGTTATGAAGTGTATGCAGCTAGATGAACTTAAAACAGGACTCGATGAGACCCGGACATCAGGTCACCATGGCAACCAAGAAATGAGACCTAGTGACTGGGTATTTATTGCCTTCCTACAGTTATTGTTTAACATTGTTTATCATTAAAAAAAAAAAGTTACTCCACACCAAACATCACACCAAATGGTTGATTGAGCATCATGGGAACTGCATTGAACAACATCTGGGATAAAAAAAAGTTGGTCATCAATTCCCTAGAGCCAACTATAATAATGGCAAACAATAGTCTATCAAATTGTAGAAGACTAGAAGACTCACCAGGCTTGCCATCACTGGAAAGTGTATTCTCCTGTGAAAAGTGTGTTATGGGTGCTGACAGGTGTATTTCTAGTGTACCTGTTGGGTGTTATTTGTATGTTGGGGCTATATGTGCTATGAAGGTGGTAAGTTCCACACTCAGAATCACAAAATGGTAGGGAGCACACTAATTGTATTGATGCTCAAAATGGGCTCCACCAGGTACCCTCACATATGATAAAGACTCCAATGCTCAGCATTCGAATTGTGAGGAATTTATTTCAAACCTGTCTGTGATAAATTCCTCATAATTTGAGTGCTGAGCATTTATTAAGTTCCACACTGTGATGTTTTGTGCTAGCTCCCAGATGTGAACTACATTTGTCAAGCCCTGGCTTAACATATCTGTGGCAGATTAAGATAAATGATTTATGGTACTCTTAACCCCTTCGTCACAACTGACATACTAGGCACGTAACGGGAAACAGTCCTGTTGCCGACAATGGACCTGCCTGCATTCCGGTGTGATAGCAGTATGTAATGGGGACCTGGCATCCGGGATTTGTCGATTCCCTGCATTAGGAAAAATGACAGCTAAAAGCAACAACCGAAGAAATGTTAAAACCATTGGCCAGAATGACAAAGATTTTGCAAAAAGACATCTCATGAAGGGGTTAGTGTGTATAAGCAGGAGAATATATTTATTTAGCACTGAACTGTTCTTAAAACTACATGGATGTTCTGCAACAAGTGCTTTTCAATGTCTGATTCTTTACACAGCTCAAACTCCCAACATTTGCTTTCCTTTATACATAAACTCCATTGTCTCAGTACTCAAACACCATCTATACAGCCCTAGGATATTTTCTGTATCTGAATGTCACATGAGGTACTTATCATGCTAGCATGAAATAATAGTTATTAGAGTGGGAGTGATATCACACAATTATCCTGACCCTATAACCCCTGATTATAATGAAGCTGTTTCTACACATGCTCAGTGAAAGAAGGCCCAATTAATTTGCACTGATTATCTTGCAAACACACAAAAATAAGAGCAGGAAAACTTTGAAAGACATGTCCAATGATTCCCTGCAGCAAAACTGCAAGTTAAATACTAACAGGTGCTTCAGAGTTAGTTTAATGCCCAGACTGTCCTTTTAAACTGATTTGTACAAAGAAATGTTCAGGTAACATGTACACTTTAATTTCTTTGTGTTTATATATCTCATCACGCACTCTGTTATTGTATTATACCAGGATTATCCTGCTAATCTCCCGTCTACTCATACTTTTACTATATAGTGGCTTTTTCTAGGCTCAAACTGGTGGGAGTCCCCAAAGGTTTTCATTTAGAAGATCACTGTTGGCTGGTGTTATTAAAAGTTGTTAGTGTCAGAGGAAGAAAGGGGCTTTTTCACAATGAGGTTACAGTGACCTGTGAATTCACAGCAGAGCAGACATGTCACATTTACAGAGCTTAAAAGTATGATATTTTAGCTACATTAAATTAAACCACCTAAAATAGAATTGTGCATGTTTTGTAATATTTTGCAAATAACTAAACAAAAAATCGAAAATACACCATTTATTGGATGACAAACTATATGGCTGACATCAGGGAAGTCATTTAATAAATGCAGTATTTCCATGAATTATTACAGCCGCACTAATCCCACTTATCAAGGAATTTATCATATGTAGACAATAAGGCTAATTTAAGTGTTATTTCTATCTCTGGCTTTGGAGCAACTCAGATATCATACACACACAAGCCTTAAACATATCCTATTTTTTATAGTTAATAAGCTATTAATAAGAATAATTACCTCTTTGTTTAAAATCTGGGTATTTGCAGTAGAAATGTTTTTTTTTACAGCATTATTTGAGACTGCTCCGGATTCATCATGAGGTCTCCAAGTATAAAGATTTGGGCCCAAGATGTAGTGCCTGTGCCCATCTATCTGGCCCAAAACTCCACAATAATGTTGTTCCTGTACCAACACTTAAAAAAGACATTGGGCATGTCAATATGCTTCCATAGTGCAATGGGTTCTCAGCCAGGGGCAGGAACCAAAATTACTTTTGGTGGACATCTACTAAACTCTGTGACAGACAATGTACTAATGTTCTATGGACCTTCACAGACCTTGCCACTGACATTGGTGTCCTTAGGGCACGTTCCCTATACCTGTTCTCAGCTAACCTGTACTAGCTGAAAACCCAGAACATGAAACCTTAACATCCCATTAGACAAACAATACTAAAATTAGCACAAATGTGTCCCCCAGCTGTGATACACCCATCAGATACTATGCCCTGCATCCCTGAGGCTTTTTAGTGTTGCTATTATTTTTCATTTCATTCTTTATTTTTCGATCATTTCAGACATATATTTGCTTTGCTATTTCATTTGAGGATATTGTTCTGCTCATAGATAGTTACATACCGTATTTGCTCGAATATAAGACAAGGTTTTTTTCAGAGCAAAATGTCTTATATTAGAGGTTGTCTTATAATCTGACCTCAAATTGAGGTCTGATTATAAGACATTGATCCAGGTCCCCCGCAGAGCTGCAGGGGACCTGGATCCCCCTCTCTAACAGCCGGGGATGTCTGCGCGATGAGCGCAGACTCCCGATGCTGCCGCCCGGCACGACCGCTGGGACTTCTATGATGAAGCCAGGTCCTTTCGGCTTCATCATAAAAGTCCCAGCGGTCGTGCCGGGCGGCAGCAGGGGAGGTCTGCGCTCATCACGCAGACATCCTCCGCTGCCTCCACTAGGCACCAGGGAGAATCGGGCAGTCGGGGGATGTCTGCACTCCATGCTGCCCGACACTTCCGTCTATTATGACGGACCAGCTGTCCGTCATAATAGACGAAGTGTCGGGCAGCATGGAGGATGTCTGCCGCCACTAGCCACCAGGGAAAGAAACAAGGTGGGGGGGGGGAGACACAGACAAGGGGAGGGAGGGAGGGGGACAGAGAGAAAAGGGGAAGGGGCGGACAGAGAGAAAAGGGGAAGGGGGGACAGAGAGAAAGGGGAAGGGGGGACAGAGAGAAAAGGGGAGGGGGATAGAGAGAGACAAGTGGAAGGGAAGAGGGAGGTGGAGAGAGAGAGAAGTTTGGGGGGGAGGGAGAGAGAGACAACGCTGGGGGGGGGGGAGAGACAGCTGGGGGAGGGGGAGAGGGGCTGCAATGGCACATAAAAGGAAATAAAAACAAGAAATGCATTTGTATAATCAATTTTTTATTAAATATTAAAAAGCAATTTACATATATACAAGTTAAACTTTTTTTTCCTATAGGGTAGTCTTATATTCAGGCTTTTAGCTTTTTTCCTAAAGGAATATACAAAGTTTGGGGGGTCGTCTTATAATCAGGGTCGTCTTATAATCGAGCAAATACGGTAATACTTTAGATTAAAAAAAAGACTTGCGTGCATTAAGTTCAATCCTTTTTTTCTATTCCTCGTTTACCACTATTGATTAAAAAATATATATTGAGCTTTTAGCTGCAATATTTTAATTTTTTAGCCCTCTTCCTTTTGGGCTGTGTTTACATTTTTCAGTTTACAGTGCACAATAAACCCATGTTGTCATGCTTAGAGAGTGTGGAGTCTCCTCCTTATTACATCACCTGTGGCACGGTGTGCAAATTACACATTTCCCATTTATAAGCAGTTAAATTGCATACCGTGCCACAAGTGATGTCATAAGCAGGAGACTCCACAGACACAACTATAACACTAAACTTTTGCTAATACAATGTATAGATCATTTTCAATAATTTTTCATCAGTAAAAACAATGTTTAAGTGATCCAGTCCCTTTAAATTGTGTCCCTATCCATTTAGCAAAGATCAGAACCAGAACTTGGTTTATACGCACATTCTTCTTATTAAAATATTTGTGCCATATTCTTTACACACATATAACACATAGCATTAAATTGGTCCCAATCACAATGGACGAACATACACATAAACAACAGCAACTGAATTTTACAGCAAACTTGTGACTACAAACTGAATTTATCTACAAACAACATAGATCAAAAGTTACAGGGATGGTTTTGTGGTGTGAAGTTTGTGAATAGCAGCAATCAAACAATCACAGTTTGACAATTGTTGCTTTACTTATTCTATAACTGTAAGCGAAATTGGCACTCTGCTAAAACATTAATTCGTCAGCTTACAGTGCACAATAAACCCATGTGTTCATGCTTAGATAACCAATATATATAATAGACATTCAGTTGATCTGTATATCATTGGGAGCAGCGAGTATTTTTTTAAGAAAAAAAAATCCTACAAGATTCTAAGAAAGTTGCCATAAAATGCTTGTCAATTTTTTTAGTAATAAGTATTTAACATAATAACATAGTGATAGTGAAATGATAATGCATTTCTAGACTTCCTACGTTGAAAACTGTGCTTGTGTACATTACATTTCAGTAAGTTAATATGCAAGACTAGATGGGCCAAATGGCTCTTCTCTGCAAGTTATGTTTCCAAATATATATTGTCCACTGTCCTAAGAAATGGAGCATTAAAGAATTAGTTATTATCTTATAGCTTTCACACAGTAACCTAAAAGCTTACTACAGAATAATAATAGAGGCAGAGATAAATAGAATGTACATAAAATGGATAATGTATCTTGTATTACTATTTTCACAGTGTCACAGAGGATTTATGATATAAAAATACATACAGATGCACTAGTGTAAGGCAGATAAATAGACAGACAAGAAAATAGGTACAAGAGGTAGGTTGGTAATTAGCTAGATCTCAAACACTGAGGTTTAAAACTCATCAAAGTGTAATTTTAGAAAAGTAATGTTAACAGCTTAACCAAAATAAAGCAGTTTTGGTGTTATATATACAATAATACAAGCAAAGATTGCTCAAAATGCTTAACCTCTGACGAAATCTATTTCATTTCAGTTTCATTCCCTTTTCCATTCCATATGTGCCTTGTCATAGATACATTTCAACATGATGCTCCATTAAACAGACAGGTGATGACAAATGTTTACAAAATGTATTAGCAGAGCAGATATATTAAGGGACTGGTCACAAAAGCATCTGGATAAGTTGCAATTTTAATTGTTATAAAACCACAAAAGACTAGACCTACCTCAAAAGATTAAAAAAAAAAAAATAACTGGCAATCAGCAGTAAAATTTTAGGAACCACAGTTTCCTGGGATCTGTCAATCCCTAATGGGATATAGTGTTCAGATAAATATATTGCATATGTTAGTATCCACAACATGACAAATGCTTATTTGTTCCTCTAGCATTATCATTTTTCA
The DNA here is from genome assembly GCA_036172795.1 of Pelodytes ibericus. Lineage (NCBI taxonomy): Eukaryota > Metazoa > Chordata > Amphibia > Anura > Pelodytidae > Pelodytes > Pelodytes ibericus. The sequence goes on from CM069860.1 coordinate 90,921,898, forward strand.
TTCTGCTAACAACACCTGTGTAAATTATCGTTTACTGCTTTGTTGTAAACAATGGAACACCTATCACAGTACTGAAAGGTGAGCCTAAGCCAGTTTATTGACAAAACATCTGCACAATGTGAACCATAAACTGACACCATACTGTATTTTTTTTGGGCTTAGAGTAAACAGGCAGACAACCATAAAAAAATAAAGTGAAAAACAATTATTTCTGCAGTTTTCGTTATATTTAATTTCACAGCCATCATCTACACAGAGAAAGTTGGATCTGCACGTCACTATCCTAAATTGGATATCTGAAAGAAGCTTTGGCAGCTCAATAACCATACACATATTTACATTGAAAATCCAGTTAAACAGGCTATTGTCACTAGGAGTCTTTCATTATACCACAGGTAAATTGAAAATGCATCCCTATCCTTGCTTCAGAACTATTAGTACATTAAAAATAATTGTACAAACTTTTATATTATGTCATCTGACCAGACTGGTGATAAAGATGTATACTTCATGTACACCAGGGCTTGACAAACTTCATTTGATTTTAGGAGCCAGCAAAAAAATGTAGAAACCAGACAATGGCACATCAAATCACACAAATATACACACATAATCACGAGTCACAAATCCACCAGTACGGGCAAAACTTACAAAATCAAGAGTTTTATAAACTGTAACACCACACATGTAATATACTTAGTAGAATGTGGATGTGGCTTACAATATATTTCGGCCAAACTAAAAGACCCTTAACAGTTAGGATCCCGGAGCACATGAGTTTGATGGGAAAAGAATGTGATAAATTCAAGTACAGTATGCCTAACCATTGTTATTACTGCCCCAAAGGAAAATTAGAAGATATCAAATTTATGGGAATAGAGGCAATATCCACAACTTGGAAAAGGGGAGCGGCTCTTACAAAGAGAGGCATACTGGATATACAGCCTCCAAACACTTAACCCTTGGGGTATCAATTTAGATTTCGAACTAAAAGCTTTTCTTTGAGTTTTTATGTTTATCAATATACCTTTTTTGCCACGTAACATATACCTTCTTTTTTTCCCTGGTCACAGGTTTTTCTGTAAGTTACGTCCTCTAAATATGGACCCATGTATAGGTGTCCCCTTTTTTAAGCATTTATAAACACGTTTGTGCATTTTTAATGTATTTTTCTATATAACCTTTTATATGTTTTGTATATTTATTGTTATATTAATTGATATTTAGGTATATGTATGTTATATAAAAAAAAAATTGTATTGTATGCTTATACCCCACACATAGGATGTGAGTGGTTATATAAGCCGAATTTGTTATACAAATTGCAGCTTTAATGGCTCGTTTAGTTTATATGAACCTATGTGAAAACCGAAAAGAAGCACCTAAAACGAAACTGTCTTTATAAAAATTAGATTTCCAGAATGACTCTGTATATCCGAACTGTGTATTTCGGTATTTCGCCTTACAGGGATTTATCTTGTATATATGAATTGCGTAAAACCAAAAACAGCCAATAGGAACTGAAGGAGGATTATACAACTACCATATATTGTCAGCTATGTGAAAACCGAAAAGAAGCCCCAAAAACGAAATTGTCTTCATACGATTTTGTTTCCTAGACTGACTTTGTATATATAAACTGTATATTTCGGTTTATGGGGACTTATCTTGTATTTATGAATTGCGTAAACCAAATAGACATTCATTCATGTTAATTGAATGACAGAAATTTCCGATAAACAGCCAATAGGAACTGAAGGAGGAGTATTTAACTACCATCTATTTCCACCTTGACTATGCCCTGATGAAGTTCTTTTACGAACGAAACGTGTTTGGTGTCTTTTGAGGTCTGTGAGCCACCGTACACCAGAAAGTCCTGTGCAGCACCAAAGCGCTAGGTTGCTGACACACAAACGGACTCAGTGCCTCACAACTCTATGTTTTTTGAACATACTGCACATGTGGATTATGCTTAAGATTCGTGCATCTTTGGATTTTAATTATTTTTTATGCCGATTGGAGAAATAAACTTGTTTCCACTACAGCCAGGCTTATACAATTTCATCGCCAGAATCACTAAAGTGGTGGCAAGTATATCATACTGCTCTTATTCCACGCTCCTTGGTTATAGGAGCTGTGTTTGTGAGTGTTCCATCAAGAAACTTTGCACATTGTGTTAAATTCATTATCACTGTTACATACATATTGCACTAGGCATTGTTATTTTGTTTTTTTCAGGCGCAAGCAGCACATGAGAAGTGTCCTCTTGCTAAGTATTTATATTATTTTTTCAGATTTGTGTATAAATGCACTGTTGGTTATTTTTTTTTTAGTGTTTTTGTCACATTATCACATTTTCTTAATATTGATATCAGTCACCAGAAGGGCATTTACAGTACTGTTTTTTCAGTTATTTTTTTAGTGTCTATTCACAGAGCGCTGTAAACACCCCCCTTTTTTTTTTACACATAATCACGCACAGAGACAGTCACATACACTCACACCTCACAGACATCCAGTCAGTCACATACAGTCACACATACACACCCCATAGACCAGGGCTCGACAAACCCCGGGCGCCAGGTCGCCATGGCGACCAGGAAATCAGACCTGGCGCCCGGGTGCTGTTTGTCACAGGGAGCCCTTGCCGGCTGCCATCCGTTACTTTCAGCGCGAGGGGAGAAAGTCTGTGCGGATCACACAGACTGTAAGCTCCGCCCCCTCGCGCAACACGTTGTAGTGCCGATTGTCACGTGACAACACGGCACTTAGCAGGAACCAAAAGAGCTCGGGCTCCAGCATAAATGTCCCCCTCCCCTGCAATGAGGTAAGCAGCAGGGAGGGAGGACACCCTAAGAAATACATTTTTGTTCTTTGGTCTGTGTGTATGTATGAGTGAATGTAACTGGCTATGTATGTATGTGTGAATGTAACTGGCTGTGGATGTATGTGTGAATGTAACTGGCTGTGGATGTATGTGTGAATGTAACTGACTGTATGTGGTGTGTGTGTGTGAATGTAACTGGCTGTGGATGTATGTGTGAATGTAACTGACTGTATGTGGTGTGTGTGTGTGAATGTAACTGGCTATGTATGTATGTGTGAATGTAACTGGCTGTGTATGTATGAGTGAATGTAACTGGCTATGTATGTATGTGTGAATGTAACTGGCTGTGTATGTATGAGTGAATGTAACTGGCTATGTATGTATGTGTGAATGTAACTGGCTGTGGATGTATGTGTGAATGTAACTGGCTGTGGATGTATGTGTGAATGTAACTGGCTGTGGATGTATGTGTGAATGTAACTGGCTGTGGATGTATGTGTGAATGTAACTGACTGTATGTGGTGTGTGTGTGTGAATGTAACTGGCTGTGGATGTATGTGTGAATGTAACTGGCTGTGTATGTATGTGTGAATGTAACTGACTGTATGTGTTGTGTGTGTGTGTGGATGTAACTGACTGTGGTGTGTGTGAATGTAACTGACTGTATGTGGTGTGTGTGAATGTAACTGACTGTATGTGGTGTGTGTGAATGTAACTGACTGTATGTGGTGTGTGTGTGAATCTAACTGACTGTATGTGGTGTGTGTGTGAATGTAACTGAATGTATGTGGTGTGTATGTGAATGTAACTGACTGTTTGTGGTGTTTTTGTGAATGTAACTGACTGTATGTGGGGTGTGTGAATGTAACTGGCTGTGTATGTGGCGTGTGTGAATGTAACTGGCTGTGTATGTGAGGTGGGTGTATGCGACTGTCTCCGTGCGTTTATGATATTGTGATGTGCCGTTGTCTGGCTCCTAAATTTTTTAGCTGGCTCCTAAAACTAAATTAAATTTGTCAAGCCCTGCCATAGACATCCAGTCACATACACACACCTCACAGACATCTAGTAAGTCACCTCACATACACAAACAAGTTAGTCGATTTTTTGTTCCCTTAAATGTGTCCTTCCTCTCTGCTGCTTTACCTTAGTGGAGGGAGGGGGACATTTGTGTTGCTGCAGTGTCTGTGCCTCTAGAAGCACAGACCATCTTGATTAGTGTTCTTCCCGAGTGCCCGGATGTCACGTGACACCCTGCACTAGAGCGCATTTCGCGAGGGGGGGAGCTTGCAGTCTGTGCAATTCACATAGACTTCCCCCCCTCGCACTGCGCTTTAAATAAACGTGAAGGCAGTGGGAAAGGGGTACATTTGGCTAACAGAACCTGGGCGCCAGGTCTGACTTCCTGGTCGCCATGGCGAACTGGCGCCCGGGGTTTGTCGAGCCCTGATGTACAACATGATTAGCAGCGTAGGGATCTCATGGAAAACCTTTTCAAGGTACATTTCTAGATGCATTCATCCCCTTCTATACCAGCATCTTCTGAAAAAGACTATTACCTACATCCTAACAAAGAATTGTTATCGCTGAAACTCATCAATCAATTATTTATAGAGCAGTGAAGCTATTCTAATTCCTGTGCAAACTGAGCTCATTTTTCTTCCAGCCTAAGAAAAGACACACTAGTTTGACCATGATCAAAAGCATCCTGGAAAACCAGCAGCTGGTTGGCACCAAAGGATTTTCAACAATAAATTAAAGCTCTGGAATATTTCTCACTGATCTTATTTTTGCGCTTCAGGTACAAATGTAAGATTTTAATGCTCTATATTTTTTAGTTTTAGATAACAGGTTACATTGTACCATAGCCCGGCATGCAGGAGAAAAGGGAAAGCATGTGGTATGTATCATATGAGCCAAGTATAAAATGGCTGAGTTTGCAGGGAATGAAACTTTGCCTGGGGTGGCAAAACTCCTTCTACCAGCCCTGTCTTTTGCATACAGTTGATGCAGAAGCAAATTTACCAGTCTAAATAGCAACATATATAAAACATAGGGATTTTAACATTCATCATTTGTAATATCACAACTTGCCAATAAGACTTCATACCATTAACATGTAATGATAAATTATCCGCTGTCCTAAATAATGAAGCATTAAACAATTAGTTATTATTATAAAGGCCTCACAGATGCTGAGTTTACAACATGATAATAAAAGGGACAGATACACAAACAAAATGGATAATGTGTATTACTTAAGCATTTTTATAATGTGACAATGTCTCCAAATTAAGAAATTCTGATATGAATATATAAAGACATGCTTGCCTACCAGCCTCATTTATAAAAAAAATGGAGGTACTTCAACCATTAATAATATACCATATTACAGAGGTGTCCAAGTTCTTTCTGCAGAGGGCCACTTCACCAGAAGTGTTTGTGTGTGTGTGGGCCACATTCATTTTTCATTGTATATTTATATATACACGCACACATGCATATATAAAAATCACAGGCTCCACAGCAATACAACACATACATACACAAATATACACACAGTCACACACAAACACACAGAGAGGCACAGTCACACTTACACAAACAGACACACTTACACACATACAGATTTCTGTGACACTCAGACACCTACATACACATTCATACATACACACCCACACACCCATAAACTATACACACATACACAAAGTCACACACAAACAGAGACACACACAGTCACACAGACAGACTTACACACACTTACCCATGCAGTCACACATACAGACATACACAAAGCCCCACTTATATACAGAGTCACATTGAAACACACAGATTTCTGTGATACTTAGACACCTAAATACACAGTCACACCTAGACAAATAGACACACAGCCATTCAGCCACACTTACAACCACACACTCACAGACAGGAAGCACCACATACGGCTTATTAGCGAGGTGCTACAATCAGAGATAAACTTGTCTTTCTGAATTTCTTTCTTCAAAATGTTAGACTCCACAACAATTTTTTGGAACTAAACAAACTGATAATTTCCCGTTTAGGTTGTGTGACATGTTCTAGCATATTAAACAGAGATAAAAACAAATGGTAAGACATACAATCATACATAACTTGTGACTCTTCATATGTCACATGTTTGCTTACATATCCATGCAGCATTGTATATATAGGGGAACTACCCAAAAAAATAATAGTAGATTGCCTAAACATAATTCTACCAGTAATACAAAGAAAATAGATATGCCTGAGCAGTTATTTAAAAAATTTGAGACATGATGGATCCATGGTTTGGATAGTATGTCACCAATAGGCCTCAACAGGGAATCTGACCTGACACCTTTCATTTGAAATTGTCTTTCTTTTTTATTAAAATGAATATAGTGCGCAGTCAATTATTTGATATCTATATATCCATTTTCTGGATGGATGTAGACTCTTTAGCTCAAACTGTTGCATAATAAATTTATCAGTCACAGACTTATAATGTATAGTCAATATCACCATTTTGATAATCACATCCATTTTTGATTGGCAGATTATTTTTGCGGTATTCCAGTTCTGACTGGCATCTGGGACGCAGCTGTTCCTGTGTTGGTACATCTTTTGTTATTTACAATTGTGCTGATGGAGCAGGTGCATTTACAGAACCGATCTTTACATATAGTCATGTACTAAATGCGTTGTGATATTATATTAAATGATTTGGATTTGGTCCTGTTAGGGAGAGTGCTGTTTTTTTAACGTTTGTGTATTCTTGTTTCATTCACTCATCATTAGGTACAATGTACCAATGCAATATTGTAACTATTTGTTACATATATTACCCTACAATTGGGTTGTTTCACTGATTAACACGGTGTCCTGGCCTATGTATATATAGATTTGTGTGTATAAAGTGTTTGCGTTATTAACATGTTTTGTGGATTAAACACTGAACTGAGTGCTGAACATGTGTGTGTGAACAACGTGAGTGCGCAAATGTGCATGTGTGTGACTGTGTGTCTGTGACTGAATCTATGTGATTGTGTGTGCATGCATGACTGTGTGGGGGACAGCATTTGATTCTTTAACCAAGGCAGCCCAATGCCTTGGGCCGGCCCTGCACAACTGCCACTACTTTCCTACTATGAGTTAAATTCTTACCATGAGCAATGTTCAGTGTGAACATACAGATTAAGCTGCTCTCACATATGCCAGATGAAAGAAGTAAAGGTGTACTGAAACCATAAAAAACTTTGGTAGGAAATCACCATAGAGCTGTCCTTATAGTAGAAATCCTGCACAGGAATGAAATGTTAGGACAGTGTGTCCCAGTGATGTAATAATGTAAAAACTAACTGGAGTATGTATCAGCGAAATTAAGTCTTACTTACAAATTAGAGATTTGCTTAAAGGATCACTCCATTCTGATAAAACTGGTAAAATAATTGTGTATTAAAACTAATATTTACACTTACTTAACAACATAAGATTACTAATGGCAGAACTTTGCAATCAACTTGGTACTATAAAGCAGGGCTTGACAAATCCAGGGAGCCATCACTCCTAAAATAAAATGCTGGCTCCTAAATGTTTTGATTGTTTTGATGTAGAACTCCATGGAAGTTCCATTTCAGTGGCTCCTAAAAATAACCAGGCTGGCTCCTGAATTGCTCCCCATGGCTTTATTCTAAAGAAAGAGTTTATTTTTTTTATCTCTATATAACAATACGTTTTTCAGATATCTATAAAGTTTCTATGTCTCCGTTTCATATTTCTCAACTGAGGGTGGGGTGAGGGATCGCTTTTATGTTGGTTTTTTACACAAGCCAAAGTCAAATATTTGCTTTGACGTGTAGAGAAGCCTTATGATGTCCATGTGAGTTGACAAATAACACAGAATTTACTAATGCTCAATTTTATACCATCTCTATTTTTCCCAAAGAATTTTCCTTCTTTGTTTTTGAATATTACAATTTAATAAAACTAGGCTAATGGGGTGTGTTAACAACAATAAAACATTTAACTCTAAAAATGTGAAAACCTTTATGTTCTTATAGCAATTCGTAGCATGACAAATTGCACAGGAATTGTATACAAACAACAGACATCACAAAAGGGTGATTATAATGCTTGACAAAAATTACAGTGTACCCATGACCAGCCCTATAGTATACCTATTTTTAACAGTCGGATCAGTATGTGTCAATCAAGTAGATTTTATCTTTAAACTGGTATTAAATTATTTACATTCCCACAGAAAAAGCTGCTCATGTAAGATTACTCTTACATGTTTACGTTTGCTCCATTATTAGACGCAAAAGATAAAAACTTGGTACCACCTGCCCAGAGTAAACCCATCATGCATATTTACAGATACACTTGGGTTTACTCTGAACCCTGGTCCCTGCCTCACCTGAGACAGAACTTGTCTGGATGTTGTGAGCGTGTTCTCTCCAATCAGCGAGGGAGCTCACCAGTCACGTCAGATCAGGGTCTGTCAGGTGTGACAGTATCTCAATGCTTGTGCTGAGAGAGACACTCATTTTAACATCCCACCAACAGGATCTTTTACATGTTGGATTTTACCCATTTTTGACTAATTTTAATGGTTTCTGGCAATCCTGGTTGAATTGCCCAATGTGCTGCTATTATACATTTTCTCACCACACTGGCAGCATAGTAAGATAAAAAAAAAAAAAGGCTTCTTCCCATGGTCGTACAACATGTAAAACATATCAGATGTGAGGAACATATTTTTCATTTGGCTTTTGCAGAGTAGATCTTTTAAAACACATTGTAGAACTATTTCAGTTCCTTACACCGCACACCAAAATACAAAACTTGTAGAAGTCATACATGCCCAGTGGTGATTTAAAAAAAGGCTTTGCCTAGGGTTGCCACATTTATTCAAAAAAATAACAGCCATGCTATTGAGTCAATAGACTAGCCTCGAGACAACTGTTTACTGATCTGTTGGTAACATACCTTTACAACAAGGACGAGCTGGCAGAGGGATGCATCTGAATACCATTAGTGTCTTCCCTGTGCATCTTATCCAAGGCCTAACTCAGGGCTTGGCATATTTCTGTGGAGTTTAGGGCACACAAATTTAGAAGTCAGCCTGGTCATTTTTAGGAGCCAGGGAATAGGAACTTCTATGGAGTACTATGGAAAACAATCAAAAAAGTTAGGAGTCAGTAGAAGGGATTTTTAGAAGTTGTGGCTCACTGGCTCCCAGTATTTGTCAAGCCCTGGCCTAACTGACACTCTACCAGAGATTTGTATGTCCCCATTAATGAGTAACAAGGTAAAGGGTGCATGGAACATCAGTGATGCCATACTTACATTGATAAAGAATAAATAAATCAGTAAATAGTGGAATACACAACAAACATGGAACGAAATGTCTTTTTAAAGAGAATGGATATACTCTCAGCACTATAACTTCAGTTGTTCGGTTTACAGCCCTGTTTTAAACTGGTGGAAAAGTATTTAGCTACAAACCAAAGGATTAAATGTTTTTTGTTTTAAAATCTGTTTGTTTGTTTTAAAATCAGACTACCAAGGAATAATAATAATCGGGATGCTAAGAAACAGAGAGCTAGAAACATTACAGTATGAGCACAATCATCACTACAAACAATGCACATTACAAAAAAATTTAATATCCTGTGACTGAAGTAAAATAAACCCTTTCAGTCAACATGATGCTTTTAAATTGAAAGTTGGACAATCCGGAACAAACCGTTACACAAGATAGAGAGAGGCCAGCTAACAAACCTACAACCTATAGGGAATGGGGAACAGAGGGGGCAATAAACATACCGTAACTGTGATGGAGGACAAGTTGAGGTCTGTGTCAGCTACATAGGTAGGACTGGTGGATTATTAAGACGGTTTTGGTTGAGGAAACAGTATTCCTCCTTGTAGTAAATAGTTTTTAAGGATTTGAAAAAAAAAATGAGTACTGTTAGAGAATTCAACATTCTATGTCTATGAATTCCATAGAAACTGACTAGCTTGAGAGAAGTGATGGTAAATGTAAGTTACGTAACAAGTGACGTTAAAGAGGGACTAAACCCTTGTTTTTAAACGGGCAGAAGTGGTAATTGGGCACCAATTAATTATATAAGAACAAAAGCAAATCCAGGTCTAATGTAACAAGGTTCACCAGATAAACTTTGCACAGTCCCTATGCCTTTTAGACTCAGAGAGTTTAATTAATTCCCAATGGGATGACTTAAGCCCTTAAACTGTATTTGAAATGCTGGATGCTCCATTGTGGCGCCAGTGCTTTGAGGAACACTGCCCCAAAATATAGTTACCAAACTTGGCAACTAAAATTGTATGCTTAGAAACCTTTTTTACTTGGCAGACTATTAATACCACTATTCAACTCTGTACTCGCTTCTACATAGTGAATATTTTTTATTTTAGTAAACAGTAACTTTTCCTTAACTTTTTATATTCCATATTTCAGCAACTATTACTGTACTGAGAGGGTGGTCAATGCGTGTCATAGACCTACTTTGGAATTAGAAGAGGTTAACACAATGAAGGGGTTTAAGCATGCATGGTGTAAGTATAAGGCTATACTGAAAATAAAATAAGCCAAAGAGCAACTAAGGTATACATGGTTCTATTTCCAATGTCAATATTGTATTGACTTTGAAAGTGAAGTTAAATTACTATTTAACCGCACAATAAAATGTAATTCTAACACCCCAATTATTTGAAATGAGAGGCAGCACGCGAAATGTACATAATTACTACATCCTTAATAATTACACATTGATATTTCACTTTAAATGCACAATGCCAGCCATTCTTAACCAGAAAATGTACAACTCTCTAAACAAATCATAATAATTCGCTTTTTTGTTGTTTGGTTTTAGTCTGGAAACTGGAAATAAATGTAAAAAATACAATCTTGTTTCCTGCTACCCACAGACAAGGCACAGCTTATTCCACACAGACAGAGGGTGCAGTCTGGTGCACATTCAAGTGTAGAGATGTAAATAAAACAGATTCCAGTGTATTATTTCTATCTACACAAGTATCTGGGGGGAAATACATGAAACAAGGAAAAAGCACATTGCCAATATGTACTGATAATGCTCCGTGGTTGGCTCAGCATCATGGGAACCGTTAAATAACAGCTGCAGTGCTAAAGACTTGTCATCAATATGAGGAAATCTGATGCACACATTCAAGAGTATGACGTGTGAGTGGTACCCCATAAACTGTGTGCAGTATGTATGACGTGTGATTGATACCCCATAAACTGTATGCAGTTTGAGTGTTCCCCCATAAACTGTATGTAGTACAATATTAAACAGGAGTGCAGGAGTTCCTGGTGCGGTGTAATGGGTGAAAACTGAATAGAGTGGAAGCTAATCTGTTGAAATCCTGTATCTCACAGCATATGGAGCATGTCAGTCACACACTGCCCAGCAATACGAGCCCTTCCTGCATGCAGTCACAACTTTCATCACAATGCTTCCATTCCACAAATCACAATGTCAGTCCACAGGCGGCAGCTGGTTTCACATGAATATTTATCAGGAATTAGGGCTGGATGGCTATCCTTTTCCACTTAAATTGTGTCAACCTTCAGATCCCATGATGCTAAGCCATAAATCCTCAGTCCACAATCATTAATTAGCAAACGTTACCCAGCCCTGGATTAAACTTTAACGTAACTGAGGATGCAGGCACTTCCAGCATCCAACCAGGGATCCCAAAGGCATGCGACTGCACGCAACAAAAAGTGACAAGTCATTTACTGTTAAATGCCAACAGTTTACCCAAATATTTGGGTATCTTATCCCTGATGTACTCTTTGATCGTTACACGTGCGTGCCTAAACCTTTGCAAACCACTTTGGTACTAAAACATTTAAACAAAGTAAAGAGTCATCGTCCTGGTGCATTTGTATACATAATATCCCCAGACTTTGTATGACATACCTGAATATTGCATGATATTTCAGAATCATCAAGCAGGCGGATGGTGCATTTCATGTCCAGGTTTAATGATCTCATACTAGGAGTCCTCAAACGGATCATTTTCATAGTCCCTTTCTCCTTGGTGCACTGACAGCCAAACATGCACCCTCACACAGAGAATACTGTGCTTTCAAAAAAAGGACAAGGGGCTCCTACCAGTAGTCAACAAGATGCATCTCTCTTGCTCCTCTTCTCCAATTCCTCCTCCCCCCACCTCCAGAGAGTGCTGAGTGTCTGGGAATAAAGGGAATAGCCTGTGTAGGATAATAGATGGATGTTGGTGAGAGGAGGCAAAAGGGGTGGGATGCGGTGGGAAACTCTGCTTTCAAGCTGATCCTCTTTATCTGTGGGAGTGCTTCTGCTGCTGCTGCTTGTAATGCTGATGTGAGAGCGAGGCTGAGTTTGCAGTCAGCTATGTATGTGTGTGTTTGTCACCTCCCCAACTGAATGGAGACAGGGTGTGAGTGTTAGAAAAATGCCTCACTTATGTTTGTGTCATAAATATAATTAATTGCATACTTGGTGGTGGGTGGCTATTTGTTTCCATGATATTTCAAAATAGGGGGAAATATTAAAATATTCAGCACCAAGCTTTGCAGAGAAAACGTTATCTTGGAGAAATGTAAAGCAGTTTTATATGATTTTTCTTCTTACTGCATTATTTTTACAGCTATTATTATCATTATATTGATTTTACTGAGTCAGCCCCTGCAGCCAAAATAGATTTTTTTCTAATATCAAAAAAGTAAATGTTATTCGAAGAATTAGGAACCAATATGGTATTATGCCACACCTTGGCAAGGCTATATTTCACTTGAATTTGTATTAGACTGGAGCTCTGAATAATGCTAGGACAACAATTTCCCTTAGAAGATTTTAATTTCCGCTGCCTTGTAATATGTAGGAAATGTGTTGAATAAATATTTCTTGTAACTTCATTGTAATAAAACAAATAGGTTATTTTGTTAGGATTGTAAATCTGTGAAAGCTAAAAATGCTATTTTATAATGACCCGTTGAATATTTACCTTTTATAATTATTTTTTTCATGATTCCCTGGAAAAAAAGACCTTTCTGTGTAAGACAAACATAACCCCAAATATTTCCCCCTTTCACTCAAATGGAAGCATCAATATATTAGTGTTACAAGAAGAAAATGCATGGGCACCTCCAACCCACAGTTTAAATGTACCCAGAGGGGAGATTGCATATGAAGGGAGCAGTGAAAAGTGTCAGGGTATCCAGTAGAGTTGCCACCTTTACTTTAAAAAAAAAAAATACTAGCCATGCTATTGCCTCCTTAGATGTAACATTGGCCAGAAGCCAATTTTCATTCCAACCTGCCGGTAAAATACAGGCTGGGTGCCAATTCTAGCAGCCTCATATGTGGCCCTTACATGATTTTGGTCTGTTTATTAGAAGGTGAGTTGAGATGAACATTTCATCTCACAACTGAGTTACACATTATGCAGTTCCAAACTTGGTGAGCGACTCCTGCCACACACACGCAACTGGTCATGGATAATGAATAGTTAAATCATTAAAAATGCTTGTTGTTTTACAGTACATTACGCAGGGATAACTCTGTTCCTCTTGCAGAAGGAACTCTGCATAACGCAATTTAAAATTTTCATCCGACCTGCAACTCCTTATTTAGTGAAAACTGTTTGCAGAATTGCAAAAAAACAAAGAAAACGAGACATACATGTTTTACATTTGCTGTTTATTTATGACATTTTGTATACAAATGAACTGCTACAATAGAAACACTGTAATTTAGAAAAAGTGATACTATAAATGGGACACAGCACTGACAAATGTAAAATACATTTTTCTCTTAATCTATATATTTGTTTCCAGTTGTCCTTTTTATGCTCTACATTCACATTACAAGATTTTAACAACGTTTTTAACAAGGTTATACCACAATTCTCAGAAAAGAGCTGTGAAATTTAAAAATAGATAGTGGTAATATAAAAACTTCTCAATTTAAAACCATCTAATGTTAGCCAAATGGATAACAACTTTGAAGAAAGAAACTCCACACTAGCAACCTTAACAGTTTCCTTAGCTAAGAGTTTAACTGGTCCTTAGAAACCACATTGGTATTCAACACATCTTGACTCCCATAGCAACAGGAGTAAAACCAGCCTTCCTTTCAATCACAGGTCTAACGTTGTACAGCAACAACACAGATCACAAGCTTACCTCTGCAGATGGTGCAGTTACGCTGTTATATATTCTTCTTAAATCAGTCAAGGGGAGTAAAATGTCATGTTAATTCTCAGAATATTCAGAATGTACTATTAAGATATGTTGAATATTGGTTAAAAAAATATATAAAGTGTTTTACCATGAATAATACATTGGGCATTAGGACACACCTTGAAAAATATACATTAAAATTTATGTTCATACACATAGCTAGACATACATTTCTGGACTTCAGGAGAGAAACAGAGCAATCCAAGAGCCAGTCCAGTTATTTTTAAAAGCCAGGAAATAGGTGCTTCATAGCGTTCTAGGTAAAACAGTCATAAAAAGTTGCCTCCCTTGCTCCTGGGATTTGTTTAGCCCTGTTTATACATATGTAAGGTTGTTGCAGATTGACAAGTATAGCATTTAAGGAGTTATGTTACCTCAACCCTCTTCATTTCTGTATAACAGAATAATAAGGAGCTGAATCTGGATGTGATTTAGTATTGCGAGTGGATTTATTTCTATACAAAATATATTATTCTAGGTTTTGGATGTTAGTTTAAGAGTGTAGAGGCCAAAAGAGAGATTATGATGTAGCAGCATCCCAAGATAATCATAGGAACTGACTTTATGTATAATTTGGGGTTGTTGTTTTTTAAGCAGTTGAAGATTTGTCCCAAATAACATTTTCACACTGTTTTGTTAGTATTTGAGAATAGATTGTGGTTAGCAAACCGTTTTTCAATCTATGAGAATTTTCCCTAGAAAACATAAAAACATAGAATGTGTCGAAAGATAAGAACCATTTGGCCGATCTAGTCTGCCCAATTTTCGAAATACTTTTATTAGTCCCTGGTCCTATCTTTTTTCTAGGATAGCTTCAAGATTCAAGTTCTGATAGGTTTGGCTTGCTCTGATAAACTCATAGTTGCCAACAGTGGTTTTCTGGAAAACAAATCATAGGCTATTCATGTCTTTAAGACAACTAAGTAAATTATAGTTTAACCTTTAGGCAGAAGCCATGAGGGCTCAACATTTGATATGGAGTGGACACATACTGAGTCAAATTATTGTTATTATTAGATATTAGTGAATATGTATATCTATTATCAGCAGCTGATTAGCCTCTTCAAGCTCTATATGAAAAAGCAGTTATTTTGTATGGCTATCCAGTTATTCCACAACACTTTAGGATGGGAAAGATGTGTAATCAAATCATCTTGGACTATAGATAATGTTTTGCTTCCACTGGCCTTATTGTGAACATCACTCCTGAAAAACTAAGTAAATGCAGCACTTCAAGGCATTTGAGCAGTGGAGAGCAAGCAACTGTTTGCCTGGGGAGGACGTAAGGCAAAAGCAGTTTATTTGGCCTAGGTGCCGTGTTAATTTCGTCGACTAAACATTTTCGTCATAGTTTTCGTCAACTCCATGTTTTCAGTGACTAAAACAAAAGAGTAACTAAATCAAAACTAAAAAAAAAAAATGAATAGGACTAAAACTATGACTAAAATCCATTGCATTTTTTGTCAACTGACTAAAATGTGACTAAAATATTAGATAGGGATTTTTGCATTTACCTATTTGGACTTCTGGTTCTGGTTTTCATGGATCTCTGCCAAAGCCCAGTCCCCTGACTCTATCTGCAGCTGGATTGGCTGAGACGCTGGGTCCCTGTGTCTGTGTGCCCCTTAGAACAATGCCCTGCAAACCGCAGAGGAAGAGGATACTCCTCCATCTGATTCACCTGGTATGTGAGTGCTTCCCCTCCCATCCCATCTCCCTAGCAAGTTAACTTAACACTTTGTAACAGCCTTTTCCGGCCTGTTCCCTCCATCACTGCTGGAGATTTAGTCGACTAAAATGTACTGAAGATTTAGTTGGCTAAAACAAGACTAAAACTAAAACAATTCAGATGACTAAAAACCACTAAACTAAAATGACATTTTAGTCAAGACTAAGACTATGACTAAAACTAAATACAAATTTTCCATCAAAATTAACACTGCCTTGGTTCCAGAGATAGACACACATAGACATGCAAGACAAATTTGCTGACAGATAAGGTACAGAGATTGATGGGCAAACAAGACAGTTGGATAGAAAGTGTTATTAACTGAGGCAGTTAAAAGTGAAAATTAGTGCAGCCCCTGACCATTGAGAGAGATTAGAGAGCAGCCCAGGGGGCAATTACCTCCAGCCCCCCTTGCCAGTCCTCCCCGACTTGAAGCGAGTCGATGTGCAGGAGATGAAGTTGTAAGAGAGTAGTGAGTACAATTATAGAGAGGACACTTTATTTTGATAATGTGGGCTTATATGATGTGGAGATGCAAAACTGATATATTGGGTTAATTATATATGGGCACAGAAAACAAATGTGAGTGTGGTTACTACCACTACCATTTTGTGCTGTCCTAATCTAAATTTGGGCGCCCCTCCTCTGCCCACATTGCACACCAAGGACATGCCCCAACACCCCAGGACATGCCCCATCACCCACATTGCACATCCAGGACATGCCCCCACATTGCACATCCAGGATTTGCCCCATCAACCACATTGCACATCCAGGACATGCCCCATCACCCACATTGTGCACCAAGGATTTCCCTAGCACATGCCCTATCATTACCCACATTGCAGTCCCAGGACATGCCCCATCACCCACATTTCAGAACCAGGAGTTAACACAGGACATGCCCCATCTCTACATTGGACTCCCTAGACTTACACCCACAAATCACTGGTGTCAAGTGGCAGGCAAATGGTGACTGTGCACTGCCAAGGCTCCCATGTTCCCATGCTGCCTTTCAAGCTCCATGCATCTGATATCTGAGCCCCAGCAGGTCACGTGACCCCTGGCACTCTGACAACAGACACATTAGAATGCTGTCAGTTTGATTGTTCCAGTAGGATTTAATAACATTTTAGGGGATGTTATAAAATCATCCACAGTGAAATTAGTGCTGAGTATATACTCCTATTTAGTATATGGTATTACTCTATAAAAGGACAGACTGAAATTGAAAGCTACAGTTCAAGTTCTAGAGTGATAGGGTAAAACCACTGTTTGAAGTAGTAGGGTATAAATATGCAAATTATAATTACCCTCATTAGGTATGTGTGCCAGTATGACAATGCATTATCATTGCATAATAATCACTAATAATTATTATGTAACAATTCTATGATTTTTACAGTTCTAAAAATATTTAATAAAGAGGAAACCATGTTATATATTTTGCACATAACATTTACAATATTTAAAATACATTATACGTTAATACAAAAATATCATCAAAAAGGGCACATTTCCCTTATTTTTTGCAAAGCTGACAGGGTCATTCATGTAGATCTCTTGCTGGGTCTATCTATAGGAAAAGTATCAACAGCTGACTGGTCTCAGCACATTAAAAGGAATGCATAGAAAAATGAGTTAGTGCATATTTCCCCAGCATCCTCAGGCACTTTTGTTTACATCTGCAATGAAGGTCATGAGCTATTTAAAGAAACAGACACTGGTTTGGAATTCATTTTGCTGCTAATTTGCTACTCTTGGTATTCCACTACAGATACTTGGTATTTTAATATTTGTCTTGCTACAATATAATTATGTTATTTTTATTTTAAGATGGAAAGTTTGTTGAGCCATAAACATATTGCACTGTTTTAACATTTCTGCAGTGTTTGTGTTTAGCTTTAAGTTTTCTCTTTCTCATTTAATGCACTCACACATATTATATACTGTTTTTATCTCCATAAAAAAAAGTCCCCTCTGTTGGTAGCATGTGAAAACAGAGGTCTCTTACCACAAAAGCAGTGAGACTGTCAACCACAATCACAGACCTGTTGCTTCTTAGGGAGCCTCTGGCTGTCAGTCAGAGGATAAACTGGCATGTACCCAAAAAAGTACATGCCAGTTTATCTTCATAGTAGGGCCACAGATTTTTTTCACTTGTGCTTCTAGATTAGAATATATTTCTAGAATATAACTTATTTCTCATAGTATCATTCAGAAGTTATTATTTGAACATAAACATAACATAGAGAATTTAGTTTTCATATAAGAATCCAAAGTCAAGTAAAATAAACATCTCCACATCAGGATTATTGTCATACATAAAACATTATAAACAAAGGTGTTAAGGGTGAATCCCTGAGATGCATAGGTACCAAATTACATTTTAAGTCTATAACACAATAGTATTCTCAAAATAATGGCATTATGGCGATTTCTAAACACCCTCTTTTCATATAATAAATTAAATCTTAGTGACTCTTATAAACTGTATAATGCAGTTAAATATGGCAGAGCCATATGGCTCATCAACTGGGCTTTCCATAACATATTTCATGATATGTACATAGCTATTAAATCTTGTGATTCCTCCAGTTATTCTATATATTTTTTTGTCCCCACAGAAGGCAGGAGACTGCCTTCTGTGGGGACAACCTTCATTTTTAAAACAAAATAATATAAAGGACTCATAGGTGCCATCAATCAAACCTTAATAGAGAATTATTAGAAAAGGCAAAACAATGCCCTCTTGTGCCCAAGAGGGTCCAGAAATTATTAAATTAAATGAACAGCATTGCCAACATAATATTAATAATATCAAGGACAGAAAGAAATTAAAAAGTAATAGAAAATAAGTACGTGAAACTGAAAATAAGAAATATATTTAAAAAACGGGAGGTTTGAGAGCAGCTGTAAGATAAAGAGGCATCTCAAGGGAGAGAATGCCAGAAAGCACAAGAGAGCGTTGCTAAAAATGGGCAAAAACCACATGGGTGGCAAGAATACTGCCCTATCAAGCCGGATCAGCAGGAAGGACCCAGGGGGAATAATATAGTGAACTGTACATGTCAAGGACAGACGCATTTATACACACCCTCACATACAAACACTTACCCCACACACACTTTTCTTAAACGGGGCTGTGGGCTCCTTGATCCCCGAGGCTGTGGGCTCCCCATGATCTTCATACTGCAGGTGCTGCTACCGAAGCAGAGCTCAGGCGGGCCGCACCTCGATTACCGGTGGGCTGCCTGTTGGATGCCCCTGCCCTATCACATAGTATGCACATTGTGTGACACAGTGTGACTTTAAATTTTGGTTTTTAAAACAAATATACTAATTAGATTTTTTTATGCCGCTTCCTGAAATAACCTTTTAAAGGAAAGATAGGGCTTTCTTGTGTAACCATTTTTTTAAAGATTTATCCCTTTGTGTAATGTATACAATTTAATATAGAGTGTAACTATGGTTTTAAAAAAAGTGTTTTTTTATTATATTTTTTTTTATTATATTTTTTTTCTGGGACACAGTAAATTTCTGCTGACATTCAACCCCCCCCCCCGGGAGTCGTGCTTGTGGGAGCATGGGCGTACACAGACATTTTCCCAGGGGGGAGGGGTGGGGAGTCAAACCAACTAAATAGATGGATGAGAATCATGAGATGTGCATTCCACAGTAGCTGCAGTACCAATTCATAATCATATGATAGCTAACATTTAGCTCTATAGTTGTTGAGTACTCTCTTTCCCATGATGCTTAACATACTTGTTGAGAGTCATGGGAAATGCAGTCTTCTAGTTGGTTTGGCATGAACCATGGTAACATTATACACAATAAGCCAGTATTGTGGTGTATTGCCCAAAAAGAGTGTACCTTAAAATGCTTCCTAGCCCATAAGTGAAAGCTAAACTTTGAAATATGTCACGCCCAGCCTCTTCTAAACCCCATTCTCCAGGGCTGATCCTATGGTAATGAGCGCCTGGGTGCAGGATTTTTTGGGGCGCCCCCATGTTGGGCGTGGCTATAAACTAACCCCTCCCCCTTTACAAATGTATTCAATTAATGTACAAAAAACTTTTTATAAATTATTTAAAAATAAGAAAACTAGAAACCCAGTGTGACTACTAATGGAGAAAATGTTTAATCACTATCCTCTAGATTGTAAGCTTGCAAGCAGGGCATGTATCATGTCCCAGTCTGTTCTAGTTTGTCTAATTTAGTATGTAGTTCCCTTCTATGCTCTGTACCTAGCGCTACATAAATTGTTGGCGCTATATAAATTAATGTTAATGTAATGTAATTCATACTGAATGTGCTAATCAAGTGTGAAAATAAAAACAATGCTATCTCATATTATATTTATTTTTATTTTCACATATAATTCAATATGAATAAAAGTATTAGTGTGAGTACGTGTTAATGCATGTTATGTGAGTATTCACACTCATGTGTTATGTGAGTGTGTATTAGTGTGATTGTGTATGTTATGTAGGTGTTCTGATGAGCGTTATGTGCATGTGTATCAGTGAGTGTGTATTAATGCATGTTATGTGAGTGTATACTTACAGACACACACACACACATACACAGTCACTCACAGACACACACTCGCATATCCGCAGTCACTCTCATACACAGTCATTCACTGATGCACACTGACATATCCAGTCACTCACAGACACACACTCACATATGCACAGTCACACACTCAAATATACACAATTACTCAGGCACACACTTGCATATACACAATCACTCACAGACTCACACTCGCACATACACAATCACTCACAGACTCACACTCGCATATACAGTCACTCACAGACACACACTTGCATACACAGTCACTAACAGAAACACACTCACATATACACAGTCACTTACAGACACACTCACATGTAGGCAATCACTCACAGACACACACTAGCATATACGCAGTCACTCTCAGATGCACACTCATACTGAGTCACTCACTGATGGACACTCACATATACAGTCACTCACAGACACACTGACATATACACACTCAGAGACATACACTCACAGATACAGAAATACATACACAATGAATCACAAACACACAGTCACTCACAGACACACATTCACATATACACAGTCACACACTCACATATACACAATCACTCAGACACACACTTGCAAATACACAATCACTCAGACTCACACTCGCATATACAGTCACTCACAGACACACACTCGCATATGCAGTCACTCACAGAAACACACTCACATATAACGCAGTCACTCACAGACACACACTCGCGTATACAGTCACTCACAGACACACACTCGCATATGCAGTCACTCACAGAAACACACTCACATATACGCAGTCACTCACAGACACACTCTCGCATGTACGCAGTAACTCGAACACATTTGCATGTACGCAGTCACTCGGACACATTCGCATTTACGCAGTCACTCACAGACACACACTCACATATGCAGTCACTCACAGAAACACACTCACATATACGCAGTCACTCACAGACACGCACTCGCATGTACGCAGTAACTCGAACACATTTGCATGTATGCAGTCACTTACAGACACACTCACATGTAGGCAATCACTCACAGACACACACTAGCATATACGCAGTCACTCTCAGATGCACACTCATACTGAGTCACTCACTGATGGACACTCACATATACAGTCACTCACAGACACACTGACATATACACACTCAGAGACATACACTCACAGATACAGACACACATACACAATGAATCACAAACACACAGTCACTCACAGACACACATTCACATATACACAATCACTCAGACACACACTTGCAAATACACAATCACTCAGACTCACACTTGCATATACAGTCACTCACAGACACACACTCGCATATGCAGTCACTCACAGAAACACACTCACATATAACGCAGTCACTCACAGACACACACTCGCATGTATGCAGTCACTCGGACACATTCGCATTTACGCAGTCACTCACAGACACACACTCGTGTATACAGTCACTCACAGACACACACTCGTGTATACAGTCACTCACAGACACACACTCGCATATGCAGTCACTCACAGAAACACACTCACATATACGCAGTCACTCACAGACACACACTCGCATGTACGCAGTAACTCGAACACATTTGCATGTATGCAGTCACTTACAGACACACACTAGCATGTACGCAGTCACTCACAGACACACACTCGCATGTATGCTTCAATTAAAAACACACAATAATGGTGCAATATTGTTTGACCACATATAGACAGTGGTCAATTAATAGTGAATGCACTGACAAACATACGTGAGTAGCGATCATATCAGACAGAACGTGAATTTCCAATCAAATTATTTCCAATCCCGGGCTGCAGGTAGGTAATTCGCATAGAAAACAGTCACATCGATGGGACTTGATTAACATGGAAAAAGAAGACAACGTGCAAAGGCAGGATCCTGGAGAAGATAATGACCGCCAGTACCTCAACGTGTTTCGCTGGAGCTATTGTCACGGCTTCCTCAGGAGAAGACGAATGACCGGCATAAAGATGAGCATTAAGTTTATATGCGTCTCCGAGCGACGCCAACTCTCATTCAATGACGTGTGTCCGATGTGACGGTAGAAGAAGCGTCCTTCGTTGATCATTCATTCCCGTGCCTCTTCCGGAGGCAGATTTAAATGTCCACAATAAATAACACAGTCCTTGCAAGTCCGCTGTGAGACTAAAAACATCGGCACATAATAATAACAAAAGCTCTCAGCAACCAGAATTGCGTAATTAGATAAATGGATAAATTGCATATATAATTGCATACCTAAAGAATAAGTTAGAATCAAAAACGAGATATAAATGAAAGATGCAGATTATTATCTAAAAAAAATATATGGATACATACATTAAATGATACATTGAAAAAGCCATAATCGAAAAAAAGCCAGAATCAAAAAAGCTCAAGATGACCAAATGGATATAATGAATAAAACACCACTATTAAGGGACTATAATAAAAAACAAATATATATTTCTACTTGATATCAGAAAGACAAATATATGGGAAACAAATATATAATCCGTTTTGGATTTTCATTTTTAAATTATGTTTAATCAGTTAATGTTTTTTATGGTTCTCTATATCCCAAATATTTGTCTTTCTGATATCAAGTAGAAACAGGGCCGGCGCCACCAGTAAGGCGACCTAGTCAGCTGCCTAGGGCGCATCTTAGCTGGGGGCGCCGGAACCCTGCTTTAAAAAAAATTCCTCCCCCTTACTTACCTCCTCTCTGCTGCTCTGTCTCCGGTGCAGGTCCGTGGCTGTGAGGGAAGCGTTGTGCGCTCCCCTCCAGCCAATGCGCATTCAATAAAATTTGTTTAAACTTTTTTTTAAAACAAACTTTATTGAATGCGCATTGGCTGGAGGGGTTCGCACAACGCTTCCCTCACAGCCACGGACCTGCACCGGAGACAGAGCAGTAGAGAAGAGGTAAGTAAGGGGGAAGGTGTGAGGATCCTGGCATATTGTGTGGCATAATAATGATTATTATGCCACACAATATGCCAGGATTTAGGATTATTAAATAATCCTGACATATTGTGGGGGAAAGTCCTGGCATATTGGGTGGCTAAGTCCTGGCATATTGTGGGGGGAAATCCTGGCATATTGGGTGGCTAAGTCCTGGCATATTGTGGGGGGAAATCCTGGCATATTGGGTGGCTAAATCCTGGCATATTGTGGGGCAAAATCCTGGGATATTGAGGGGCATAATCCTGGCATTTTGTGGGGCATAATCCTGGGATAATGAGGGGCATAATTCTGAGACATTGAGGGGCATAATCCTGGCATATTGGGTGGCTAAATCCTTGCATATTGAGGGGCATAATCCTGGCATATTGAGGGGCATAATCGTGGGATAATGAGGGGCATAATCCTGGGACATTGAGGGGCATAATCCTGGGATATTGAGGGGAATAATCCTGGCATATTGGGTGGCTAAATCCTGGCATATTGAGGGGCATAATACTGGGATATTGAGGGGAATAATCCTGGCATATTGGGTGGCTAAATCCTGGCATATTGTGGGGCATAATCCTGGGATATTGAGAGGAATAATCCTGGCATATTGAGGGGCATAATCCTGGGATAATGAGGGGCATAATCCTGGCATATTGAGGGGCATAATCCTGGGATATTGAGGGGAATAATCCTGGCATATTGGGTGGCTAAATCCTGTCATTTTGAGGGGCATAATCCTGGGATATTGAGGGGGAAAATTCTGGAATATTGGGTGGCTAAGTCCTGGAATATTGTGGGGGAAAGTCCTGGCATATTGTGGGGGAAAATCCTGGCATTTTGGGTGGATAAATCCTGGCATATTGAGGGGCATAATCCTGGGATATTGAGGGGAATAATCCTGGCATATTGGGTGGCTAAATCCTGGCATATTGAGGGGCATAATCCTGGGATATTGAGGGGAATAATCCTGGCATATTGGGTGGCTAAATCCTGGCATATTGTGGGGCATAATCCTGGTGATATCCTTGCACCGGCCCTGAGTAGAAATATATAGAAATTTAGTCTCACAGCGGACTTGCGAAGACTGTGTTATTTATTGTGGACATTTAAATCTGCCTCTGGAAGAGGCACATGAACGGATGATCACTATGACAACAAAGGAAGCTCCTTCGACCCTCACATCGGACACACGTCATTGAATGAGCATGGGCGTCACTCGGAGACGCATATAAACGTAACGCTCATCTGTATGCCGGTCATTCGTCTTCTCCTGAGGAAGCTGTGACAATAGCTCCGGCGAAACGCGTTGAGGTACTGGAGGTCATCATCTTCTCCAGCCTTTGCACGCTGTCTTCTTTTTCCACGTTGATCAGTCCCATCGATGTGACTGTTTTCTATGCGAATTACCTACCGTACCTGCAGTCCATGAGTTTGTTTGTAGCAGGGGCCAGTATTCTGTTTAGTTCTCCTGTTCCTACACATGTCTGTGCTGTTTTTATTTATTTCAGAACTCCATTCAATATTTGGATTGGAAATAATTTGATTGGAAAACCACGTTCTGTCTGATATGATCGCTACTCACGAATGTTTGTGAGTGCATTCACTGTTAATTACCCACTGTCTATATGTGGTCAAACAATATTGCACCATTATTGTGTTTTTTTAATTGAAGGTACCCATCATTCAGCGCCAGACTGCTTTTTGTTCTTTATTCTGTTTATAAGCATTTCGGGGAGTGCTTCAGAAGGCTGCGTTTTGTGTGGTACCGCAAGTATTATATAATATCCATTTTTTGCACTGTGTTCATCTGCACTAATCACTGTATATTTTGCACTGTCATATACACAGTTACTCAGATGCACACTCACATGTACGCAGTCACTCTCAGATGCACACTGACTCACTGATGCACACTCACATATACAATCACTCACAGACACACACTAACATCTACACAGTCACTCACATATACACAGTCACTCACAGACACACACTCACATATAAACAGTCACTCATAGATATACACAGTCACTCCTAATACACACCTTACACATAGATGTATTTTCTTTTTTTTAACGTTAAACATTTTTTATGGTGTTTGTCCCCCTCCCTGCTCACTTACCTTTTAGTTGCAGAGAGGGGGATGGCTCAGACTGCATGGGTATTGCAGAGGTACAGCTTCTTCTGAGAGTCCAGGCTCTCTGACCTCTCACAGCGTGAGAGGGGCAGAGCATGCACCCCTTGTGCTGAGCTCCGCCCACAGAGGTGCGGTTACCGCACGTGTGATTTATTTGGCTCCTCCGAGGATCACTGCAAAGGTACAAGGTGCACGGCATGAGCAAAGGCTATCAATCATTTGGATAGCAGCGCCTGCTCTGTGTGTCGGCTAGCGGCAGTCTTGGCACCCCCATCTTTCCCAGCTATACAGAGCCGGGCGCAGCGCACCCCGTACACCCGCCCAGAATCGGCTGTGCCATTCTCTCTCACACAGAATGTGACACTAATGGGCATTTCCTATAACAAGGTACCTGTAACATACTGTATTATCCTCTTACCCATTACAACATGATGCACCAACCAGCATGTAACTGAATGATCACTTCCTATAACAACTCACCTGTATCATACTGTATTATCATCTTACCCCTTATAATATGTGATGCACCAACCAGCATGTAATTGAATGATCACTTCCTATTACAAAGTACCTATATCATACTGTATTAACATCTTACCCATTGCAATGTGATGCACCAGCCAGCATGTAACCGAATGATCACTTCCTATAACAAGGTGCCTGTATCATACTATATTATCATCTCACCCCTTACAGTGTGATGCACCAACCAGAATGTAATTAAATGATCACTTCTTATAACAAAGTACCTGTATCATACTGTATTATCATCTTACCCATTACAATGTGATTTACCAGCCAGCATGTAGCTGAAGTGTCACCTTGCCACCTTTGCATGGCACTTAGCCACCTGTAGCCCCCTCACCCTCCTAAAACCCCTAAATCAAATGTGCTGAAGAAAACTCTCCCTGCCAATGTGCAGCACAGAGCATATTAGTGCTAATCATACACCGCAGCACATGATTCATTTATGCTAATCACACTATCAACACTCCATATTTAACTTGTTTTCAATAGGAACATACCACCCTTTAATTGCCATAAGGCCCCCCTTACCCCCCCCCCCCCCCACCTCGAGATACCCATGGTTGGGAAGCATGATGTTGAGAGGATCAGTTATCTTCAGTTATGTACTGTAAATAGTCCTATAGCACATCTGATGAAGTAACTGGCGTCCATTCCTTTAAATGCACCACAGAGGCAGAAAAGGTCATATGTAAATGTTTGTTCAAGTGTAGCCTAGAGACCGTAACCCCCTGAATCACTGTCAACCCAGGAGATACCACAATTTTGTTGCACTAAAATCTAGGGCTCCATCCAACCAGTATTTTACAGGCAGACTTATTAAGTCTATGGAAGCACTATCATTGCTGGTATCTTTTTGAAGAAAAGGCAGCAACACTAATAGGATTCCTGAGGAAGGGATCCGCACCAATGTTAATTTAGTCTACTAAACCTTTTCATCATAGTTTTCGTCAAATGCATCTTTTCAGTGACTAAAATGAAATAATAATTAAATAAAAAATAAATGAATGATGAAAATACATTGACATTTTCATCAACTGAATGTGACTTAAATGTAAGGGAGAGACTATTGCATTTACCTATTTGGACTTCTGGTTCCTCCATCTGATTCGCCCATCTGATTCGCCCGTTACTGTCACGTGAATGTTTCCCCTCTCATCTCCCTGGAGAGTTAACTTACCGTATTTGCTCAAATAAAAGACAAGGTTTTTTTCTGAGCAAAATGTATATTCGAGGTCGTCTTATAATCTGACCTCAAATTGAGGTCAGCTTATAAGACTGGGATCCAGGTCCCCCGCAGAGCTGCAGGGGACCTGGATCCCTCTCTCTAACAGCCGGGGGATGTATGCGCGATGAGCGCAGACTCCCCCTGCTTCCACCCGGCACGACCGCCGTGACTTCTATGATGAAGCCGGGTCCTTCCGGCTTCATCATAAAAGTCCCGGCGGTCGTGCCGGGCGGCAGCAGGGGAGGTCTGCGCTCATCGCGCAGGCATCCTCCGCTGCCCCGCTAGCCACCAGGGAGAATCCCTGCAGACATCCCCCGGCTGCCCCCACTAGCCACCAGGGAAAGAAACCAGATGAGGGGGGGGGGACAGAGACAGACAAGGGGAGGGAGGGGGGAGACACAGACAAGAGGAGGGAGGGGGAAGAGAGAAAAGGGGAGGGGGGGACAGAGAGAAAAGGGGAGGGGGGAAGAGACGAGGGAGGTGGAGAGAGAGAAAGAAGTTTGGTCGGGAGGGAGAGAGAGACAACGCTGGGGGGGGGAGAGAGACAACGCTGGGGGGGAGAGAGACAACGCTGGGGGGGAGAGAGATAGCTGGGGGAGGGGGAGAGAGGCCGCATTGGCACATAAAAGGAAATAAAAACAAGAAATGCATTTGTATAATATACATTTTTTATTAAATATTAAAAAGCAATTTACATATATACAAGTTAAACTTTTTTTCCTATAGGGTAGTCTTATATTCAGGCTGTTAGGAATATACAAAGTTTGGGGGGTCGTCTTATAATCGAGCAAATACGGTAATACTATGTAACATCTTCCCAATACCTATGCCCTGCCTCAATGCTGGAGATTTAGTCGACTACACTCTACTGGACATTTAGTTGATTAAAACCAGACTAAAAAAAAAACAATTCAGATGGCTAAAATACAACTAAACTAAAATGCCATTTTAGTGAAAAGACTATGACTAAAACGAAATCATAATTTGTCGTCAAAATTAACACTGATCTGCACCACAATCCTGCTGCATAACATACCGTATTTATCGGCGTATAACACGCACTTTTTCTCCCTGAAAATAGGGGGGAAATGGTGTGTGCAATAAAGTGTTTTTTTTTAAACAAACTTTATTGTTCCACGCGGTTGGAGGGAAGCTCACAACGCTTCCCTCACAGCCACGCAGCTTCAGAGCACCGGGGGACAGAGCAGGAACGAGGTAAGTACTGGGGTCTGGGGGAGGAGGGTGGCATAACGAGCATACTAAGGGGCAATATCCTGGCATATTGGGGGCAATATCATGGCATATTAAATGGCATATAAGGGGCAATATCATGGCATATTGGGGGAAATATCTGGCATATTAAATGGCATATTGGGGGCAATATCTGGCATATTAAAATGGCATATTGGGGGCAATATCCTGCATATTAAATGGCATATTGGGGGCAATATCCTGCATATTAAATGGCATATTGGGGGCAATATCCTGGCATATTAAAATGGAATATTGGGCTTCAAAGTTCTTTATTTGAAATTTAAGTTTTTTTTCCTGAAATTTCCTTCAGCGTGTTATACGCCGATAAATACGGTATATAAATATTCTGGATTTTGTTGGGAGTCTGTAATTCATGAGGAGGTTGTATTTTCTTATATGTATTTGTATTAAGTGACAATATTTAATTTGGTTAGAAGGCACTTTCAATTTATTACTATAATGTACACTTACAGGATCTCTGGTAATATCATCAACCTCCAGCAGGGTGTGTATTGTAATACAGGGGAAGATCCTATCACAGCTACTCTGCTTTTGCTTCCTCTTTGCAGAGTGGGTGCCTTTCTAGATCATTTGCTGCCAATGTTATTATGATTGTCGTGATTATGGGAGTCAGCGGATCCGGGAAGTAGGTATCAGCAGTGTCTGTCTAGCAAATAGTGATAATGGGTTAAATAAAGAGCAGCTGACGGTGGAGCCCGGATTTCATATCCTGTTTAATGTGTGCCAAGTGCTGCTTGTGACAGTCCGTCACAGTGAAGGCAGCACAGACATAGAGCATTATGCAGAGTATGGAGGCGGAAGTTCTTACAGCGCTGAGGATTCCTGCACTACTATGCTAATGCTTGCGTGTTTTGGTTGTAAAGTGTTAAAGGGATGTGCAGAAAATACTTTTTGATCTCGAAGCAGGATTAATACTGCGAGTGCTTCTTTGGTGAGCAAAGCGCTTCCCAAATACTGAAATAGTTCATTGTAGATTGTACATGTATAATGAATAAAATACTATAATGATATAGTGTATTATTGATTTGGATCGAAGCAAACTTTGCTTTATTGTCTATCTACTCCTTAAAACTGATCAACTAATGCGCTCTCCCCTAGAAGTAATTCACACCGGAGACAAAGTTTCTGATCAGTGAAAAACCTGAGGCCAACCTTTATTTTCCAGAGTGGGGGATTCCTTTTAAAGCAGGAATACGTCACAGTACAGTCATAGTTTAAAAATACAATATACATTCAGCAATTGGCTAAAAGTTGGAGGGGTCTTCTTTAAGCCCACCCTACAGAATGTGATGTCATCTTTATAGAGTTCTCCCACCACATTCCAGCTCCATCTTGGTTACACGATGGGAGGGGAGGAGTGAGTAGTTTACTGTTACTTTAACAGTGATTCACGTGGCATGTGATAACTTGTACAAGAGAAAGTGGGAGGAGTTAGTACCGGAAGCTGGTCTTTATAAGAATGTGTTACATGAGACTTGCTCCTTAGCAGGGGGGAAGGGGTAGCTTGGATGGGAGGAGTTTCCATAGGAAGTAGCTTATTTGAACACATGTGTAAAAGATTAAACAGACAAAGGAATGCAATGCTTATACGTAAGCATCTGTAAGAAATCATGACCTTTTAGGGAAGTGTGCCAAATAAGACATAAACACAAATATATAATAGTAAAAGAGACATTATATCCACAACAGTCCCCCCTATAAAATGGCTCTGTTTACTAACAGCCACTATCTCTAACCCTAATACTGTCCCTATAGAAAAATAACAAAAGGCTATCTTGCTCATCTGTCTGAACAGGCCTCGAACGTTTCACTGCGCGGGTGGCCCATAGCAGCTTGTCCACTACTTCTCCCGCGACAGACTTTTGCCCGTAGAGACAGACGCTATCCCTAAATGCCCTTAAGAGGAAGTAGCTGTTGACTTAGTGCGGTGGGACTGTAAGGGTGTATGTGGTGTTTCATAGTCTATGTCGTCAATCTCTTGGTGAAGGAAGGTCGGGGTGGTTTGATCGATTGTCTGATCAACTGTCTTTTGTAGGCATTTCCTAAGACAGGGTAACACACAACAAACAAGAAGAGCAAGGATTATTATCATTATTAAAATGGCAACACCTATTTGGGCTAGAGCACCTTGCCATCCAGACATCCATCCAAACCATTTTTCCCATGGATCCGTGGCCCCAGAATTCCGTTTCAGTTCATTGGACAAACTCTTTAACTTTTCTATTGCCAATGTTACCTTACCATTAGGGCCTGTATTATCTGGGATATAGGTACAGCATGTCATGGTGTCTGGGAGTATTTTACATACTCCCCCTTTCTCTGCCAGAATCATATCTAAGGCCATTCTATTCTGGAAGGTCATCTGGGAAGTTGTTTGTAATTGTTCCGCCAAACCCTGGAGGGCATCTCTGGTATAATTCACAAACCGTTGCTGATTATAATATATGTAATTGATCCAATTTACATTTTTATTGGCCGTAATGATTGGGAAAATAGATTCAAACCCTGCGGACACTTCATCCCTTGCTTTGAATTCATTCGGCACCCCCCTTGGCACTCCTATGGCATCTATATAGATATGGGGATCAAAACTGCCTTTTACAGGAGTATCTCTCTTTATTCTAGAGTATTTGTGTAACGTACCTGGGGTGTCTTGGTGTCCGTCAGAGATTATGTGTATAGGCATAATTACCTTAGCTAGAGCACATTCTCCCCACCATACACCTTCCAATCTAGTTCTAATCTGCATATCCCCACAAATCCAATATATGTCTCCAAGGGATCTTACGTGTTGCTGGATTAGGGCGGCTGGAATTGGGCTATATGTGGCACAGTACTTACCAGTGAAATTACCAAAGAATTGGCCTACCCCATCATATATACCATAACAAGTGTAGTTTCCTGGATATATGGTGATACCTTTATCTGGCTTAACATTTTTAAGGATAATTGGGTATTCCTTTGTCCATGATTCACATTCTGTCCGGTCAGTTTTAATTGCAGTATAGAGACTTAGGAAACACATCTCTATCTCCGGAGGTATGTTCAAAGGGACAGTACCTAAGTGAGGCCTCGCTCCTCCACAGACATAGCAGTTAGATCTGTTGTGTTTGTTAGCATTATATCTCATCCACTCAAGCCATAAGTTAGTATCAAAGAAACCTGTCTCTACAGCCATAGTGTCCTCATACGTGGGGTTAGCTATAGCTATCATGTCTCTTAAAGTTTTGATGTGAGGCTTAAGAGGATTAATAGTCATGTGCGCGGCATCTACCCAGTCAGGTGAGTCATACACATGTATGGGTCCTTGATGTTAGGTATATCTTTGTACACTGTTGACAATAATGATGATGGAAATGTACAATTTATGACATCACAGTAATCAAATGCAAATGTGTCTACCCGTGTACTAGAGGAATTTTACCAAAAAACATGATTGTCTTTGGTTATAGCCACTTGTTGGGCTTTTATCAGACCTAGCAGCAAGAAAAAATACACGTTAATAATTCATGTTATAACAGGATCTGCTTCCTCTGGAGCTGGACATATCTGGGTTCAAGGGTATGTTTACTCAGGTACTTTTTAACCAGAACCCAATCACCAGGAAGCAACCTGTATGTGCCTGTATCAGACTTTGGATCGGACACTCTTCTGTCCACTTCACTTGATTGACATGCAGCATCCTTGATAGCTTATGATTGCCACACGTTTCATCCGAATTCCGTCTTCCATGAGTTTTTACTTTCAATATGGCCACTTCTTCAGGTCCTCGATAGCTGTACCAATAGTGTGGTACTCCCCCCTTGGGAAGAGGCAGAAGAGTGGCAGGATTCAAAGTGTATCTGAGTAGTAAGGAGACATTATCGGGTAGCAATAAAGTTTTGAAGACGAAGTCTCTGTGTAGAGAGATGTTGAGGCTGAATTGCAGGGTTATATAAAGAAAACATTAAAGGATTAGATTTCTTGTGCTGGGTCAATTGGGCCGACTCTAGGCCTTTAGCAACCAGGAGGAGAGAATCCAGGGGAATAATCCTGAACTCGGGGCTGGGATAGGACCAGACCTTTCCTTATGGGTTCTTTAAGGCCTGCAACGAAAGCAGCTGATAGCATCTGGGTGTGGGCCTTATTACATGTATTGAAACCCAGATCTGAGAAGGTTTGAGTTAGCCTAGAATTAAATCTTTCAACTCTTTCTGATTTTCCTTGAACAACATCATTAATAGACGTAGCCTGATCAGCTATTTTATCAAATCACCTCA
This sequence comes from Pelodytes ibericus, assembly GCA_036172795.1. Lineage (NCBI taxonomy): Eukaryota > Metazoa > Chordata > Amphibia > Anura > Pelodytidae > Pelodytes > Pelodytes ibericus. The sequence goes on from CM069860.1 coordinate 90,954,676, forward strand.
CTAAATACATATTTGCTAGGAATCAGGCCTGTAGAAATCTCTATCAAACAATATATCAGTAAAATAAAATTCCCATATTTTTCAATACTGTAATGACATCATATTCTCTAATTTAGAATATCTATTTGCGATACACAGTAACACTTTGTGTTATCCCTTGGACTTAGCTGAAGTTTCAGTGGTCAGATTACATGCTTTGTCCACTGCTTAGCATAACATGTTTCCTTCTCTAAAAAACAAAACAAAAAGAGTAAAAAGTGACAATAAACATTCTTCACCACATTGCATAAACCATCAAATTTAACAATAAACCATTCTCCACCTTCTATAGACTGTACTTTCCCATATATTTTTCCTTTATCTTCCAGTACAGCTATCTACTGACTCTTAAACCATTCACTAACTATGTAACTTTTGAACCATCCCATTATCAACTTCTGTTTCTGTAATTTCCACAATAGAAATCAGTCTCACCTCCCAGATTTACCTGTATCTGCACTTTTTATACAATGTATAACACATCTAATTTATCTATGACAAAATGTTTCTAGCAAACTTAAGTTGGTACATGTATTTTTATTACTTTTAAGATGTGTATCAATATTGCTCTGCATTTCTTTCTGTTACTTCAGCAATAATTGAAATGATTTATTTATTTTCTTTTAATTTGTTTTTTGTTTTTTTAGTGAAACATCAAATGTAACCAATCTCTCTTCTGTTCATAACTTTTGAAGAGTTTTTCATGGGACTGCAGTAACAACACATGTGTTTTGCAGATTCTGCAATCACAAAGTATTAACTATGTGAGTGCCTAAGCACACAAAAAAAAGAAAGGGAGGGGTATCCACAGAGACAGGCAAGAGAGAAGAATGCAAGGCAACAGGAAGGGAAGGCGTGACTGGGGTTTGAAGTGGAGAAGGAATGGGGGCTGGGAAATAATAGGATCCGTCTGTCCCAAGGACAGAATACAAGGGGGTAGGAACTGGAGAGGGTGTGCTCACAGGTGTGGGCTGAGTGGGGGCTCTAGAGGTAGCCATCTTCCCTTTGTGCCAGGCTCCATCATAAGGAGGGGGATGGGAAATGTTTGTAACAGTTCCAACAAAATTATCTCTCTCATGATATACAAAGATTCTCTGCCCCTTTACCTCTATTTCCTCCTCAGTCCAGCCCTCCTTCTTAATCCCTTTAGCCACTTCATACCAAGCATCTGCAGCTTTCATTAATCCATTATCCAACAATATCCCATTCATATCATGTAAAAGTTTCCTCCACTCCTCTGCCTGCAGTCTGCCCTGAGGACACATAGTAATTCCACAAGTCTTAACAATTTTATCCAACTTTCCTACAGCTATTTTCCCAGCTCTTTCCCTCACAAGATCACAGGCCAACCGACCTTGGAAGGAGTTAACATTGATTGACCCATGTATACACTGCAGTGTTACTGTAGAGAGAGAAACTGGAAATAAATGGCAAACTGCCACTGAACAAACCGAAAATGAAAATAAGAGACTGAGGGAGAAGGAGTGAAAATGAAAGGAAACAGATTAGAGGAATTTATAAACAAAAGGAACCAAAGCGTGCACTCAAAGGTTCCCACTGTCCATACATCAAGAAAGAAGGAGGGGTGAAACAGCAGGAGGGGGAGAAGGAAAGTTTCAGCCAGCACAAAGGATTTTTAACCATGTGACTGCTGTAGCACACCAAGAAAGAAGGAGGGGTGAAACAGCAGGAGGGGGGGAGAAGAACAGTTTTCAGCCAACACAAAGGATTTTAACCATGTGACTGCTGTAGCACAGCTCACCTAAAAACAAAAGATAGCATAGGAGAGCAACAAGACATAGACTTATAGTTCACAATGAACATATATGGTACCCAATACACAGCTGTAATTAAATTACAAACACCTTAAACTAAATGCCGGCTAATAGTAAAAAAACTCAGGTCACACACGCACTCAACTCCACATACAATATCTGTATACCAAACGAACAGGCGCCTGTTTGTATTTCTGTTCACCAAACTAGCTTAACTAAACATACAACACAAATAACACCTTTAAACTAGGCAGATCATAAAAATGAAATTAAAATCTAGTTACTCTAAAACTAAGAGTCAACTTAAAACAATAAACAAAAATCCACGTTTTTCCAAACGAGGCAAAGCATAAAATTAAGTAAAATTGTAGCACGGTCAAGACACCCTGGCTAATAGCACGGTCAAGACAGCCTGGCTAAAATAAAAAACAAAAAAACCACGTTTAATCCAAAACGAGGCAAAGCATAAAATTAAGTAAAATGGTAGCACGGTCAAGACAGCCTGGCTAATAGCACGGTCAAGACAGCCTGGCTAAAATAAAAAACAAAAAACCACGTTTTTCCAAAACGAGGCAAAGCATAAAATTAAATAAAATGGTAGCACGGTCAAGACACCCTGGCTAATAGCACGGTCAAGACAGCCTGGCTAAAATAAAAAACAAAAAACCACGTTCAATCCAAAACGAGGCAAAGCATAAAATTAAGCAAAATGGTAGCACGGCCTTTTCATCTAAGGCACCCTGGCTAAAAATAAAAAACAAAACGACACCACAATGTTAGGCAAGTATGCAACAGAGGTATAACAGATTCTCAAGTAAGCAGATTATTCCACACATAAAACACACCCTCAGGAATGACTAAGGCAGTAGATAGACAATTTACAGGTTCTATTCAAATAAAAGGGGACATCTGGGCAAACTATATACCTGTTCAGTAGTTATCCACGAGAAGCCGGCGCAGACACGGATTGCAGGCCAAGTCCAGAGACAGGAAAATATATAGGTAATTTACCATATGCAGAGGTGATCAGGCTCCTTGTTTTCCAGTCTCTGGGGGTCTCCTCTCCGGTCCTCAATGCAGCTTCCGTAGCAACAGAACCCAGACAGCCCCACGTTGGGCGCCAAATGATTTGGATCGAAGCAAACTTTGCTTTATTGTCTATCTACTCCTTAAAACTGATCAACTAATGCGCTCTCCCCTAGAAGTAATTCACACCGGAGACAAAGTTTCTGATCAGTGAAAAACCTGAGGCCAACCTTTATTTTCCAGAGTGGGGGATTCCTTTTAAAGCAGGAATACGTCACAGTACAGTCATAGTTTAAAAATACAATATACATTCAGCAATTGGCTAAAAGTTGGAGGGGTCTTCTTTAAGCCCACCCTACAGAATGTGATGTCATCTTTATAGAGTTCTCCCACCACATTCCAGCTCCATCTTGGTTACACGATGGGAGGGGAGGAGTGAGTAGTTTACTGTTACTTTAACAGTGATTCACGTGGCATGTGATAACTTGTACAAGAGAAAGTGGGAGGAGTTAGTACCGGAAGCTGGTCTTTATAAGAATGTGTTACATGAGACTTGCTCCTTAGCAGGGGGGAAGGGGTAGCTTGGATGGGAGGAGTTTCCATAGGAAGTAGCTTATTTGAACACATGTGTAAAAGATTAAACAGACAAAGGAATGCAATGCTTATACGTAAGCATCTGTAAGAAATCATGACCTTTTAGGGAAGTGTGCCAAATAAGACATAAACACAAATATATAATAGTAAAAGAGACATTATATCCACAACATTATAGATGATTATTAGTGGCACCATGTTTATTAAGTGTCTGTACAAACCATTTTCCAAATCTGGGTTAGCTATTGGAAAAGCCATGTTGCTTAAAAAAACTACTCAATCCCTTACAGAAGATGTTTAAGTGCCACCTTACTTATGTTGGTATTGGTACATACTTTAGCTAATCCTTTAAATTCACTCAAGTATTTGTATGTCCTGCCAAATATATACAAACCTATAACAACAGTGGGGTTTATTTTCAGCATGTGGAAGCAGCTATAAGTTGTTGTAAAACTCTCATCATCCATATTTGTCTGACTTTAAAGGTTCAGTTTAATAAAAGTATTAATTAATATTATTGAGGCCCATTTTTCATGAAAAGGGGAATTGAAGGTAATTACACCCTTAAAGCGCAACTAAACAGTTTTTGTACTTAAAGGGACAGTACACTTTAGTTTTCACTTGTGCTTCTAATAAAGTTGTGCTTAGAAAGTAAACCATTGTTTTTTTAAGTTGTGCTATTGCAGACTGCAGCTAGGGGCAGTCTAGCAACTACAACAGGGTGATGGAAGCTGTGGTTTACCACAACAGGGCAATGCCATATCTGTTATGGCGCTGCTCTTCTGGTATGGCGCAAACTGGCGCTCATAGGAGCGATCGTATGTGAACCAGACAGGCTTTTACGGAGTTGCCTGAAATGCTGGACAGACGTAACTGTCGTGACTGCCCTGTGCATAGCTGGAAAGTTGGGAGGCATGTGTAAGAAGTATTTTGTCCAAAATGAGTTTCCCACAACTCACTGTAACCAATCAGAGGGCTACCCTGGAATGAATGGGCATGCCCAATGCACCTGTGTGTTATGAGTCCTCACATCCGTCATGTATGCCCAGTGTTAACTCCTGTTATTGCTGGAGTTCTCAGTTTTGACTGTTTGTATAATATATGCATAGTTGAGCATATTAAAAAAGTGTGAACATATTCTACTACATGCATAAATTAAATTAATTTCAATGTCACGTAATCTTGGATCAGTTGAACTTGTCCAAGTTTAGCTTTTTCTTCAAAATGGGGGTTGCGCATTACCTGCCTAAGTCATTAGAGACTAGATGGTTTCATGCACACATCTATCTACTGTTTGACAAACCTTATGTTCTTTTGATGAATATAACATAAAACACCGAAAACGGAAACATGACAGCTTGTCTTGTGTACGTTTGACTGGCAGATTGCATGTCCAGATTGACACACAGTGTACACATGAACAGTTTGATGATTCTCCCCAAGACCATCCCTGCAGTTGGGAGATATATTCCACTGCTACACTTAAAATAGACATGGATTTTTTTACGCCACTGATTTGTTTTTTTAAGAATTCTCTTCTTTTCCCTTCTCAATTAACCCTCATAGGCTGCTATGTGTTTTTAACCCTGGGAAGTAAAGCAGTTAAAGGGACTGTCTAGTGGCCAAAATGCATCTTCCAAATGTTAATGCATATTAATGTGCTTTCAAAGTACTTTAAAATGCATGTTTTACATTTTGCATTGCTTAAAATATAGGTTGAGTATGCCTTATCCAAAATGCTTGCGACCAGAGTCATTTTAGGATAACGAATAATTTTGGATAATGGTTTATTTTCACCAATAAGATATATTAAATCCTCTCAGCATGCATGGAATACAGTAGTATCAATGTAAATACTGTATAGAGCAAATATAACACTTTTACTGTGATAATGTTGGGAACCTGCCCTTTGCGTGTCAGGCCTGCACACATACCATTGGATTACCCTTTGTGGGTGTGGGGGCATGGAAAGGCTTTATCACAGCTTAAGGGGGGAGGGGGGAGGTAGACACTGAATAAACTGTTGTGTGCTTGCATTCTGACAGGTGTGTGTGTCATTTTCAACTTGTGACAAAATCCTACAAAATGTTTGGATAACCGATCATTTTGGATAACGGATTTCTGGATAAGTGATACTCAACCTGTATAAAGAACTTACAATTAGATGAATTTGTCAAATTACAGCAGTTTGAATGGAATATCTTGTTACTCTAGTGATAGCTGGATTTATCCCTTGCTGGATTTTAATCGAACTCGAATAAAATCCACATGTGAGTGCGAACCCTCTATAACTTTGTTATGCTAGTGATGGCATCAGGCAATGTGTTGCACCATTAAGAGATCCTACTGTATACAAGAGCAAAGTCCACGCAATGTGGAAGTGCCGCAACTGTAGTATACATGCAGATTAATCACTGTGAGAGGGATTGAGTAAAATATAAAAAAAAGTGATGCATGCAGAATGCCTGCATCAAATCACACTGAAAAAAACTCTATGAACTATACAAGCAGTAGTCTTCAACATGCACCAAAGTGAGTTTGGGGACTAGACTGTCCCTTTAACAACCATTTTACAATGCCTGCCAATTCTAACCTTTGTTTATGTATATTTCTTTGCATAGGACTGATGTGGGATCTTTACTGGCATGCAAGGTATGGTGGATAAGTTATTAATTTTGTTGACTATTAATAATATTAACGGATGGGGTTGTAGAAAGCATTTACTTGCAGATTATTAATATGGTGATGAAGAATTTTATAATGGTGAACCCCTGGTCAGGCATGAGCCTCAGTCTGTAGGTTAGGTTCAAAGAAATGATGTCTTAAATTTGTTTTTTAATAGGGATGTTAGAAGATTATGTATTAATGTGTCTCCATCAGAAATTTAGTGCAATTGAACTATAAATATTGCCTAATATTGCCTAATGTATGAAATTATTTGCTTCAGATCAAAAATAGCAGTACACCAGTGATGCCAAAATAAAAAGTGATCTAATTATTGTTTAAGAATTTTTTACATGCTATGTCTAAAATTGAAAAAGTTGCACCTTTTATTGCACTTTATTGGACTACAAGTCTCTGCCAGTCCTATTTTGGCCTTATCTGCACTGAATAAAGTCATAAAGTGAGGCTAAAACACTACATATGGAGAATAGAAAGTTGCACATTGAGAATAAAAAGTCTCAGTTTTGCTCCTTTGAATTATGTATTTGTATTTCACTCTCAATGTGAAACTTTTTATTCTCAATATGTTTGTACATACCATACAGATCAAGAGGCATGCCTAGCACTAATGGGATTGTTGGCAGATATGTCGAAACCACTCCTCTTTTCAGAATTGAGTGTGAAATTGCAAAGCACAAGCTTTCCAATTACCCTTTGCAATCTATCCCACCTAAATGAGGACATGATCTGCTGCTATATGAATTACTGGTTAAGTCACCATAAATATGGATGTTGTCACAGTAAAAGCATAAGAATTAGTTGAGATTCCAGTACGTTAGACTTGGGGGGGAGGCTTATTTATAAATATTGTGATGTTTCTAACTGAAAAGAAAATATTTTTTTTGTACAGACCTGTGTTTTCAGGTGAGGGATACAATATTAAATAGCAGGGGGGGTTTTGAATCATAAAGAACAAATTGTGTCTAATAGTTGATAAAATACCATAGCTGTGTAATGGAACTGTAAGATCATGTAACTATAGAAACATGAGATTTTTCAGCATGCTTAGTGATGTCTGCTTGAATCAAGCTGTTTAAGGGTAAGCATAAGATAAGTTGCAGGTATGTATATTAGCAGGCTTTTTTTATCAGTACCATCATCATCAGATGTGTAGAAAAATATATAATTGCTCACATTTCCTTATTAGATGGGATGGAAGTTCTATGATGCAGATGACTATCATCCTTTAGAGAACAAAATGAAAATGTCTCAAGGAATACCATTAAATGATCAGGTAAAATCACTTCTCCAACTGGTTTTGTACCACACACAGCATAGGTATTGATACAATAAGGGAATTACCTTTACAAATAACACAATGGGATGTAGTAAAAAAAAAAAAGAAGAATGAAATCAGGCATTTATAGTTGATCTGGAAAAGAGAATCTGGAAAGAGGAATGGTGAATCATTTTGTTCAGGTGACATACTGATGTAGGTAAAATATTGTGGCATTTAAACCTGTCCGGATCATGATTGTCTTTGGAAATAGGAAGACATCTACACCTGTTTTTAGTACCAGGGTTGTCAGTATTAAGTTGCATGTTTAATCAATATTGTCTCTGTTTTTGCAAAGTAGTAAGGAATTACTGTGTAATCTTATAACTTGCCTATTAACAAGGGACCCTAGGTACTGAAAACAATACTTGTATATAACCATCTCCTGCTCCTTTCATAAAAGCTGGTTTGTATGACTTATTTAATCATGAAATATGATACAAGTAGGGAAGGTTAAGCTGTGTACACAATATATTGCACACACACATCTAATCCAAAGGTCTATTTGCAAATATATTGTCATACAGATCACAGGGATCAAGAGACATGTTTTTTTTTAGTTCAGATAAATATTGCCTTTCATGAACACAATACTCAGTTAAATACTCAGTTAAATAAAAGGGAATGCGGAATAAAGAATGGTCTGTGCATTTTATTGTAACATTAGATAATAAAATGTACAGACAAAATATCTACTGTAGTAGAAAAGCAACCCATTCCTTACTGGATGGTTATTAGATATTGTCCTCTTTAAAGGACAACTCATTTTTTTTAGAGGAAGAAAGGATTTAAAAATAGTGTGCCCTTGTCCATAGTAAAACATTTACTCTCTCTTTATTGATACATCCAAGTTTACTCTCAACTCTGACATGGCTGCCTCCTTCCCATGGCTGCTACCAGTCAGACGATTAAGTAGTATGTACTAAAAGTACTCCTCATACTAGGGGCAGTGAATGTTTCACTTGTGAATAAATACAAGTGAATACAAAAGTTTAGTTGTCCTTTAATGGCAATAAAAATATATAATACTCAGTACTGTAATATAGTAACACCTTAAAGGGAAAGTCTGGTGCCAAAATTAGTTTTATTAAACTTAATGCATATTAAAGTCATTCTAAACGACTTTAATATGCATATTTTACATTTTGAATAGTGTAAATTTGCTGCACTTACATTTTGTTTGAAGTTCTACTTTCAGCCTAAAGTTCTACTTTCAGCTCTAAGTTCAGCCTTTTGCAAGTAGCAAGGAATGAGGCAGCCCTTGGCTTTCTGGAAGTTTTTTTTCCTCTCTGCTGGAGCTAGTCAGTATTATTAAGCTGTAGTAGAGCCTCAGCACATCCTCTGTAACCCTTTTTTTTTCCTGTGACACTGATGACCAACATATCACATAAGTCTCTGTCAGCTACGAGGCTGGCATGGAGTATGGGAGATGTAGTACACCAACAGCAGTTTGTCACTATTGCTGTACATTTTATTGGTATAAATCTCAGGACTATAGAGTCAATCACGCTCAGCCAGCTAGAATTACTTTAGAGACATTGGCACACTGGCTGATTGGGCTAATAACAAGGAGACATAGAACATACAGCACCAATGGCATAGGCTGAGCTGCAGACTCTATTAGAAGAAAGAAAAAAAGGCATGCTCAGTGTGGTTCACTGGTCCAAGACATGTCCGTCCATATGAGGGCTGGTGCAGGCAACTGGCACTGGGGAAAAGGCTTGAGCATAATCTTTTAAAAGGGATTCTTATTGGATCTATGAATCAACATTGATGTAAAAGAAGCCAATGTACTGTACAGGCAATACTAAGTAACTTTGGTTATTGGATAAATCCTTTTAAGGTGCAATGACATTCAATATAGACATTGCAATCTTGTCCTTATTAACATTGTGGCATAAAATATACAATTTAATTAAGTGGGGCTTTACAGTGCTGCTGAATAAGGATTATGCTGGGATAGGGCCTCTGATGACTGAACTTTGATAACTACATGAAATATAATTGCTTAACTAGTTAATATAGAGCGACCCTTGAAGATGAGCCAGGAACAATACGAACTTCACATGATGTACAGTCATTGTACACCATGTTACAGAACCATTACAAGTTTGTTCAAAAAAAGTATTTTGTTGGGGGTGGCACAGTATCTCTCTTATTCTGCATTTGTTTTTTCTAAATACACTGTAGCCTGTGAGGTTAACAAGGTTGCTATGTGTGTGTTTAGGCAAAATGCTAATTGTCTATGTTGTCTACTTTCTACCCTTGTTGCCGGTTATTAATCCTGGTCCTCTGCCCTGGACATTGCTTGAAGACACTGTGCTTTCTTGCTTCCTAAACGGCTAGCTGAGTTGATAGCAGGGCACTGATAAATTCTGAACAGTAATGACATCTTCTCCAGAGGCTTCAGAGCACATTACATTGCACTGAGAAACATGTCACTCATCTTTATTATATGTGACAACTTCTGCGTTTGTCCAAAGAAAGGCAGCTTTGACTACATCTTTCTTAGTAGCACACTGGTCTCAAACAAAGCCCTCTGCACACAATAAGATGTTTTCATAGCACCTACAGGTATTACAGTGTTAACATTTAAATATCTCAATGTACAAAAGGGTTAGTAAGGCATGGAAGATACTATATAATTAATTTGTTATAGCTTTTTTTAAATTGTTTCTGTAAACTAAGGGAATGTGTAATGCAGGTAGACTACATGGATGTACCCACAGCATGTACAGAGACTTCTAATGCAGACATAAAACTGGGTAAAGTATATGGCCTCGCTTGTATATAGAAAACTATAGGACCTTTCTTGTTTTCAGAATCTGTGCTGGTACACTATATAACTGTGTTGATTAGTAAGTGGATAATACGTCTTTTGGAAGGAAACAGTCTCCCAGGTCTATCTATTATAAGTGATGGCCATTTAGGACTTGTGACAGTTAGTGTAAAGGCGAATGCAGCCATCATACAGAGGAGGGTTTTATTAAGCCAGGTAGTATGATCCCAGAGAGCTATCAAGAATGCTAAAGGATTAATACTTTCAAAAGTATCAGCTACCAGTTGTCTTAATGACTTCTCTGATGTGCTTTGGTACTGCATGTTCTCCTAGTCATTGCAGTTTATATTGGAAGGTGGCCCATCAGCAATGGATCTTACCTGCACATCTTTCTCTCACGTACTCCTCTCCCATCTTTTGCTCCACCTACATGCAGTCAGACCAGTCTAGTTGACATACTTCTCTCACTGTTTCCAGCTATGCTGTCTCTTCACTGCAATCCACTTGGCCTTTTCAGTGCCAAGTAGTATGTTCTCATTAGCCAGTATGATTATAACCATAGGTTTACTTCAAATGTGGACTGAAGCCTCGTCAGTCACTATGCTTCACTCTGATTGCAGGCTGTATTGAATCAACCTGTTTATTATTAAAGTGCAAAGTAAATCCAGTGAATCAATATCTTTTCCCAATAGAAAATATTTTTAAAAAGTGGAGATTCTGTTTTAAGCTGTTTCTGAATTACAAAATCTAATTTATTTTTCGCTCACAGGACAGACACCCGTGGCTTTGCAAATTGCATGATTTATTAACAAGGTAGGTAAGCGCAGTTCACTTGCTCTAAAATGAAATATAGGGAAACCTGACTTGGTTTTATTGGTTTTAGAAAACTATGGAGGGTTACACTATATATAACTTTGTTCTATAAAGAAGCAGCCTTGTGTTTTAAACAGGCGCTTAGTGTCACCTACAGCACTTTATCTTTTGCCTTTTTTAATCAGAGCAAAAATATGCTTTTTACAGTGGATCATAGAGGGTGCTAGTCTGAGGATAATTTGATATGTCACTTTAAAAGTACATGCCACTTAATCGCCATGCTAGGGCCACTTTCAATTTTACATTTGCTCTTTAACAACCATTAACACTAGTGACTTACCTTGCAGCAGTGATGTACCTAAACTAACGATGTGGTGATATGGGTAAAGCACAAATCCTAATGTTCTGGCAAGGAGAGTGGTAGCATTAATCACTGCCTGTGAGAAGTGGAAACTGTATGTCTTTATGGGTTAATGGCTCAGCGGTTTTTAAGATACTTGGAATGTCTGACCTGGTTTTCAAATCTTCCCCAGGTAATCTGGTATGTAAATGTTTAAATTGTTTTGTACATCTTGGAATCTTTTCATAAGTTGAAGCATCAAAAATAAGGTGTGATAAGGATTAACAAATTTTAAAGATAAGCAACCAAGCAGAATGTAGAGAATAGGTAACTAGCATATATAAATATAGGCACTCAGTGAGGTCTATCCATTGAACATTGAACTGGCAATGGAATAGTAGGCATTTCTAGCTTAGTTAGAAGTAAGATGAAGATTTTTTAAAACTCCGCTATTAACCCCTTAGAGACAATGGACGTACCAGGTACATCTTGGTATGTCCTGCAATGAAACCTTGATAGGCAGCAATCAACGGTTACTGCCTTTGCTTAGCAGGTGGCACTTTGATGCCTAGATATTGAGGCATCAAGCAACACCAAAATTTGGGCCCCAGGACCCTGCCATCACTCTTCGGACCAATCGCCATATTAGATGGCAGCACGCCCCTGCTATAATAGTTCAGCAGTGATCAGAAATTATTTCTTAGCTCTGTTGCTATTTATAAACTGCAGCTAGATTCAACATTGTAGGTAAAAAACCCCACATAAACTAACCCTAGATCTAAATTAACCCTAGATCAGGGTAAGGGTTGTGGAGATGATTAGGGTTGGAGTCAAAATGTCACAGTAGAAGAAAATGGTTAGGAAGCAAAACATGCTACTTTCGGTTACTGCCCTATAACTTGCATAAAACCATGGGATATTTCTAAACTAAGGACAAATGTTATGGAGATAAAAACAGTATATAATATGTGTTAATGCTTCATTTTTGTTGCCTTCTTGTCATTTTACCAAAGTTCACAGCTTATTTATTTTATTTATTCCAGCAGAGAAAACAATACACAAGTTGAACTGTAGCATGAATGTAAACTTTGTGAAGTACCTCATTTAGGGTTGCCACCTTTTCTTCAGAAAAATACCGGCCTTGGTACTGTCTCCATAGACTTAACATTGGCATGAAACCAATTTTTTACCGGCCTGCCAGTAAAATACCGGCCAGGTGGCAACCCTAACCTCATTACCTGAACAGTCTTTTGTTCTCTGTTGTATTAGGGAAAAGGCCTCTAGTCATCACGTGGTACTGGCATGTTCTGCTTTAAAGAGGACCTACAGGACAACACTGACAACAGGCAAAAACCTTCATATGGATGGAAAACCTGTGGAAGAGAAGAAGATTGACATTTTCCATGATACTTTGTTTGTCCATTTACAAGCATCAATAGAAGTGATTTCTAAGAGGCTGCAAAACAGAAAAGGACATTTTATGCCCTTGTCATTGTTAGAGTCCCAATTTGAAACCCTGGAACCTCCTGCAGAACCAGAGCATTTTATCACAGTTAATGTGGACAGAGATATTTCAGAAATAGTCTCAGAAATACAAAAAGAATTGAAAAATAAGTACAATCAGACAGCATGTGATGATGACAGCTGAAACTCAACATCAGAAAACATCATGGTTCTAGCATTATATAAATTAATAGCAGTAATGTTGTCAAACAGTCTATTCACTAAAATTCGAGAATAGTGCGTGGTGGGCAACTTCCACTTTAAAAGTCGATTTCCTCATGCTATTCACTAACACAAACTTGACCTCCCCCCATCCACTTATAAGTACAATTCTGGGGGCTTTCTCAAGGCCTTTGAAATCTAAAACAATAACTATCTACCTGAAAATAACCTGCCCAAGGCCCCCAGACATAAATAAAATATTAAATAATGACCCCTCCCCCCATCCCTGTCTAGTAAGGTGCATTACATAAGATTACATAATTAAAGATACATCAATTGAATGCCCCGCCTTAGCCATGTGCAGTCCCAAGACTCCCGTATAACATAATTAACAAATTAAATAAAATTAACCCTACCCACCGCTTCATCCTTACCTTACCCCCAGGTGTGTGTGGGGGGGGGGGGGGGCAATTCTCAATAATACCCATGCCTGTGAAAATGTAACCCATGCCTGTGAAAATGTAACCCCCCATCTTTGTGCACGTGCAGAGGGAGAGGGGTATATTTATTAACAGGCCAGGCCCCCTGGTCAATTAATTTTGGGGGGCTAGGAACCATTTAGAAGGCTCCCAGCCGGGGATATTAATGGCGAGGCTGGGAGCTATTTGGCAGGCCCTGACAATAGTGGAGGGGCCAGGGCCACTAGTGTCATTTTGGGAAACCCCTGGTAGCCAGTTTAGGCATGGGGTTGGGGGGGGGATTCAATTTTGCATTTTTTTTTTAATGCAAAATTGCACCACAGGAATTGTAGTCAGCAGTAAATAGAATGACAAAGGTTAGCCTTTATTCAGTTGTCTCATAGCAGTATCTGTGATTATTCTGTCTCTAACACTGTCTCTAACACTGAATAGGGCGGTCAGTTGCAAACATCGGGCATTGATAGCTGATTTGGTAATTATACTTACCTATATTTAGTTCAGCTAGTTATGCTAGATTTTTGTAGTTCTCCAACTAGTCAACTCACTAGTGTTCAATACTGATCCCCTAAGTTAGTCTCTTGTCTAAAAACATTTTGTTATTGGTAGCTCCCCTATTTTACTTGTCCCAATGAATAGTCTGGCTTGAAATATTGTCCGAAATTCGGGAAATCATACGCAATCCCACACCGATATCTTCAGACACCGAAATCAGCCAAAACAAAGCCAAAAGGTACAGAACCGAAGTGTTAGTATTAAATGCTGCATTTTATCCTATGAGATGTTTTGCACATTGAAGAAAAAGCCTGAAATAACCAAAGTAAAACCGAACTTAAATAAATTCAGCAATGCACAAAAAAAAAAAAAATACTTTTTGAAGGTAACAAACTAGACAATAAGTTACAAGAACATAACCACATGAATAGATTACAATATAGTGATATTATGTGAAGAAAAAACTTGTATGACAGCTTAAACATTTGTGACAGCATAATTTCTTCATTACAACAGTACAAACAGTCAATAAAGTTCACATTTAAGGAAAATATGTTAGTTATGGAATTGTCCAACTGTTACCCAGGTAATTGGGGCCACAGCCAAAACCACCAGCCAGAAGCTGAGAAATACCTTCAGAAAAGGTATTACTTAGCATGTGAACACAGTCCAAATGCATGAGAAATCAGTGCCAATGGCCAATCTAAAAAGGCTATGATTACAAACACGCCAGCAGGTACATACAGTACATACACACATAAATATGTTGAATTGTTGATAAACACTAGAATTTCAAAGCCGATGTTTAGATACTTCAAAACAGTTTTAACCCCTTAGTGACATGACTTTTTTGGCTTGTCCGACGCTTGGTGACATGGGCTGTTTTAACATTTCTGAGGTGTTTGTGTTTTGCTGTAATTTATTTCTGTCTCATTTAGTGTACCCGCACAAACTATATATCGTTTTTATCGTTATAAGAAGGGCTTTCTTTTGATACTATTATTTTGATAATAGCTAATAATTTGATGTAAAAAAAATAATAAAATATGGCAAAAAAATTGAAAAAATACTTTTTTTATGACTTTTATTTGAAAAATCGTATACTCATGTACAAGAGACAACAAAAAAACACTGCTAAAAAGTTTATAATATATGTCCTGAGTTCAGAAATAGCCCATGTTTTTATGTTTTTGTGCTTTTTTATTCATGTTACAGGGCCAGAACTATAAGTGGTGCACAGCTATTTTAAAATCCTTTCTTTCAAAATTAGCGATAGTGACATTGTAACACTGATTTCTGTACTAAATCCATGAATGACCCCCAACATGTACATATTTTTGAAAACTAGACAACTCAGGGCATTTAACTTGGGGTATTTTGACACATTTCATGTAGCCATTTTACCACCAATCTATGCCAAAGTTTGCAGCAAAAAATCTTTTTTTTTAATTTTTCACATATATTGCAATTTAGGTAAACATTACCTTAAAATGTGAAGGGGTATTTCCAAATAACACCTCAATATGTGTTCAGCAACATCTCCTGAGTACAGGGATACCACCCATGCATAGGTTTGTTGGTTTGTTTTGGGGCTAAAAGGCCACATTTAGGGGGTGCGCATTTTGGTTTTCCAACTTGGAATTTTGACATGCAGAAAACTTGTGCCCATGTCCCATTTGGGAAATTTTTAAAGCCAGAAAGTGTATTCTACCCCACAAAACCATATATTTTTTTAAACTAGACACCCTAGGGTATTTCAAATGGTAGTATTTTAACACTTTCCATGCACTAATTATACTACCAGCCTATGTCAATGTTTTGGGTAGTAATTTTTTTTCACATACATTGTACTTTGGGCATGAATTCACAGATCCTGTTATATGTCAGTGCCAAACAACACCTCAATATGTGTTCAGCAACATCTCCTTAGAACAGGGATACCCCCCATGTATAGGTTGGTTAGGTTATTTGGGGGTTAAAAGGCCACATTTGAGAGTTGCGCTTTTTGGTTTTCCAACTTGGAATTCTGACGTGCAGAAAACCTGAGCCTATGTCCCATTTGGGACATTTTTGAAGCCAAAAAGTGTATTCTATCCCACACTAATTATACTACCAGCCTATGTCAATGTTATGGATAGTAATTTTTTTTCACATACATAGTACTTTGGGCATGAATTCACAGATCATAACATGTAGTCAACCTGCGTCCGTGTCCTTTATGGGATGTATCTTTGAAGCCAGCCAATGTAATTTACCCCCACCAAACCATATATTTTTTTATCGGTAGACCCCCATCACTACTTGTGGCAAGGGCTCAGCAGCCACCGATTCATCGCTAGATGATGTATCAGAGAGCTGAATAGGGTCAAAATCGAACCCTGAGTCCGCGGCCTCAGAATCAGTGCGTAAGCAGTGATCTCGAGCAAAGAAGGGGTTAATAGCTCTTAGAAGAGCCTATCTAGTACTGTAATACATTACAGTACAAAGAAATTAATCCATAAAACAGTGCAGACAGCAAAACATACTGTTGCTGTGCAAGATTACTGCTTACACAGTGATGAATGGCAGGGAAGGGGTTAATACACAGTGAAAGACTTTCATAAAACCTGCCAATTTTATAAAATGTTATTTTATATCACTAATACTGATCTGTCTCTTTCCGTCACAAAAATGTAAGTGAGGAGAGGGAGGCAGATCAATATTTGTGAATATTGATCCGATTAATTTTGATCTGACCAGGGCGAATTGTGAGCTTAATTGAGAAATCACCAAACCACCTTTGCCACTAATTCGCTGTTACTGATCGCTATGCGCTCAGGCAGCTTAAAAAAAAAAACTCAAATATTTTTACTTTACATGTAATCCCTTAGCGGGTATGTGTAAAAAATAAAAATAAAATAAAAATATGCAGACAGATAAAAATTGCTTTGGCGTCAATATCATTGCGTAAGCAGTGATCGACGGCAAATAAGGGGTTAATAACTCTTAGAAGAGCCTTTTTAGTACTGTAATAAATTACAGTACAAAAAAATTAACCCCTAAAAAATGCACAAACAGCAAAAATAAATGCGCTGATGTGCACGATCACTGCTTACGCAAGATCAGTGGCAGGGAAGGGGTTAAACGCAGGGAATTGCTTTAATAAACATTTTTTTATTGTTTTATTATTTGTGTGTTGTGTATTTATTGTTTTTTTTTTACTTTTACTTACTTTTAGAACTTTGATCTGTCTCTCTCCCTCACTAAAAAAAATGTGAGGAGAGGGAGACAGATCATAACTGGTCAGATCAATATAGAGTTAATATTGATCTGACCAGTCAGTGGGGATGTTTAGGAGAGCATCCCCACTGCCTGTCAGTGTGCCTGGCAGTCACTGATTGCATCTGTGAAGAGGCAATCGTGTGACAGCCAGAGAGCACAGGAAGCAGGTACTTCCTGCCTCCTGTGCTCTTGCCCTTAGAAGGGCAGCGCCATCTTGGTCACTCAGTGACTCGACTTGCGAGGCAATCAGGAACACTTACTGAGCATAGGAAGCGAAAGATTCGCTTCCTATGCTCATTTTTGAAATGCCCGCGTTTTAAAGGCTCTGTGCCTTTAAACCCGGCATTTCGATCGCTCTCCGGAGCGATCGAAATGCCGACGGGCATTTTTTTAGCATTGTACGATGCTTCCACACGGAAGCATCGTTACAATGCCGCTTGAGCACTGAAAGCAGAAAAACTCCGCTTTCAGTGCTCGTTTTGTGTCACTAACTAAGTCCGTCCTGTGTCACTAACGCCTCGGCACACAGTACGGACCTAGTCCGTCCTGTGTCGCCAAGGGGTTAATATGTATGCTCAATTACAACAGAAAATAAATCAATCTCCTGTTTTGAAGATCCATCCATAGAACAAATGGGCAGCATCCTGAGTATTCCGGTTGAAGATCTGTTAGGCACATCAGGAGCTGTCCATGGTCAGGGTGATGGCAGGCAATCCACTGCGACAACACAGAACCTGCAAATGATTGAACAAGCTACAAATCAAACACATACGTTGTGGAAATACATACAATTTGTAGAGCTGTAACACTGACCCATCCAGTAGTAACAATTATGCAAGCAGGTGTTGCGGTACAAGTACACTGCCTATGATAAGTAGTTAATTAGCAGCAAATCAGTGGCTTTACCCCCAGTGGCAATACCTCAATGTGCATGGAGGCTTGAAAGATAGCAAGGTGATAATGAAGAGCATATAAACACAAAAAGTGAAGGTTGCCTAATCTGCCATCTTTATCCGTTGTCTAAAGATACGTCTGATTTACATCATCTTTTTATGTATGACATTATCTTCTTTTTTTTCTTTTTTCAGTTTATTACAATAGTACAAAACATACAAAACTACACATTCAATCATGCATACATTTTTTTAAACTATCTTTATAAAATCAGTGCAATTTGTAAAGAAAGACCCGAAAGGACGCTTTATAATTTTGATTCTTAATATTAATAATACCCAATACACAATAATGTAAGAGTGAGACAGCGCTAAATATGTATACCAAAAAAGTAGTAGACTACAAAGACAGAAATGTTGTAGAAAAAATAGAGTTTATTACAAGGAAGTATAAATATACAAGTAAATGACCATATGTAATATACAGCAATATAATATAAAATCACAAGATGAGACTGAAAATATATAAACAAAAATACAATGATACACCAAATCAAGGGCCCCAAATGGGTGCAAAAAAGAGATAAATGATTAAAAATACATAAAAAATATACATAAAAAATATAAATAGAGCCAAAAATCCCTTACCCACTGGGTCTGTTCGCCTGGCCAGGTCTATTGAACAGTTAGGATATTGCACTAAACAGAAACACAGCTACACCCCACAGGACGAGTTTCGAATTATCTTCATTAGCTGGTGGGCGGTAGTGCAATGTCAGGGTGGGTTCAATGATAGTATGTGGAGATTTTAATACACTAGCAGACCCACAGATGGATACATCAGCTAAAATGAATGCTCAACATCTTAAAAATACGCAATCTCAGAGTAGGATAATGCAGACAACATGCACAGAAGCCCGGATATATGACGCCTGGCGCATACTACATGGCTCAGAAAGGGACTACTCCTTCTTCTCATCAGTACACTCATCCTATACTAGATTAGATTATTTCTTATTGGATAAAGACATTCTGCAACGGGTAACAGAATGCTCAATAGGGGCTATTCAGTGGTCAGACCACGCGCCAATTACTCTTACATTATCTGAGCAGTTTCCATATAGAGGTAAGGGCTCATGGAGACTAAACGATTTTGTTCTCTCACAAGAAGCCCATCAGAATCTAACCATGAAGACTATTACCGAGTACTTCACAATAAATGAATACCCCGATGTTAGCCCAGAAATGATTTGGGAAGCCCATAAGGCGGTCTTGAGAGGCCACTTTATTTCCCAAGCCTCATAGGAAAAAAAAAAGAGAAAAAACAATAATGACGCTTAAAGAGGAACTAAACACTTTAGAAAAGCTAAACAAAAATAAAATTACACGCCAAAGGACAAAAAAGATTCAGTCAATAAAAATGGAACTGAGAAATATACAACTTTACAAAACACAACTGATGATTAAAAAATTAAAACAAAATTATTATGTCCATGGAAATAGAGCAGGCAAATTGCTAGCTAAACGCCTCCGAAAACAAGAGGCAAAAAAAGCCATCCCCTTTATATATTCACATACGGGGGGAAAAATTCTGAACCCAGCAAAGATACCCGACACATTTGCACATTATGACTCCAAATTATACAATTTATCTGAAGACAAATCGACAACACAACCCGCAAAGGAGAACATTGATAAATTTCTCCACAACATTTGACTACCTACTCTCAACACGCAACAATACAACAAACTACTCACACCTATAACACTAGAAGAGGTAGCAAACTGTATTGCCCAACTCCCGTCTAATACAGCACCAGGCCCAGATGGGTTCACTAACTTATACTACAAACAATTTTTAGAGTCTTTAGCACCACATCTTCTTAAAGTTTTCCATACCTGCAGTATGAAAGGAAAATTCCCCTCCTCCATGCTATCTGCTACATATCCACACTTCCCAAACCAGATAAACCGCCAACATCCTGCCCTAACTTTAGGCCGATATCATTATTAAACACTGACATGAAAATATACGCTAAAATATTAGCAAACAGAATTAAAGATATCCTACCAACGATATTACACTATGATCAAGTAGGATTTGTGAGCGGCCGCCAAGCATCCGATAATACAAGAAAAGTGATAAACATGATATCATGGGCACGAAACAAAAACATTCCTAGCCTCTTCCTTGCCATAGATGCGGAAAAGGCCTTTGACAGATTACACTGGGGGTATCTGGAAAGGGTGCTCCAGAGGTTTAATTTTCCAGAAGTATTTACTAAAGCTGCGCTTGCGCTTTATTCATCTCCAACGGCCACAGTCACATATGCGGGATTTCTGTCCAATCCTTTCAAGATTTCTAATGGATCTAGGCAGGGTTGCCCTTTATCCCCATTACTTTACGTAATGGCACTAGAACCGTTAGCGGCCGCTATTGCAGATCACCCTGGCATCCGGGGCATCCCCTTTGCTCCACAACTTGAGTCGAAACTTGCTCTTTTTGCAGACGATATACTAATTGCACTAACTGAGCCGGAACAGTCCCTTACAAATCTTCAAAATATTTTACAAGAATTTAGCGACATATTGTACCATAAAGTAAACAAATCAAAAACACAAGCTCTACCGATTTGACATCTTTGGTAGACACTCTCAAAACCTCATATACATTTGATTGGAGAACCGATCATGTGTCTTACTTAGGTATCAAATTAACCAAACATCCACAAGATTTATTAGAACATAATATAAAACCCCTATGGAAAACAATAAAGCAAGATCTATATGACTGGTCCAAACTATTCCTTACGTGGCTAGGACGGATAGCGACAATAAAAATGACGATACTACCCAAATTTCTATATTTATTTAGGACCCTACAAATACAAATTCCGCTAGCAATACTAACTGAAATACAATCTTATATACAGAAATTCATTCATGCTAATAAACCAACCAGAATTGCTAACAAGTGGCTAATGATGACCCCAGCACAAGGCCTGGGTATCCCCTCATTTCCCAAATACTATTATGCGGCCAGGATGGCACAAACCTTACAACACCACGCCCCCCCAGGGGTGATAGCCTGGGTGGACATTGAAGACTCGCCGGTAGCTCCGCACAGAGTATGCAACTTTTTATGGACAGCCATTCCCTTGAAATGGAATACAGAACATTCCCTTCCAAGCACTAAACTATCGCAAACCATGTGGTCGAATTTCGCATTGAATATTAGTGAACTTAGCAAGCTTACTCCTGTTACTCCCACTAAATGTTTGGAACTCTGTATACAAGACATAGATTTGTCATCTTGGCAAGAGAAAGGGATTTCCACAATGGGCAACCTGTTTGTTAATTTTAAAATGAAATCATTTAACAATCTCTCTATCCAATACTGTATAACGCAAACAGATTTTTACAAATACATGCGAATACATCATGCATTGCAATCCATTCCGAACACTCTCAAAGACCCATTATACAAACCCCACAAATTAACAATAGCATGCAGAAATATCTCAAAAATAAAACAAACTTTAACAATATGCTACTCAGCCTCTTTGCAAGCCACGGTGTATACATGTCTTCCTTTTATTAAAGCATGGGAACAAGACTTAGGAAAAAACCTTACACCCACACAATGGAATCAAGCTTTCTGGTTCCCCAAGAAACTCTCCCACTGTGCGAGCCACTCAGAACTGGCCAAGAAAGTATTATATAGATGGTACCTGGTCCCCAGCAGACTGGCGAAAATGTACCCATCAGCATCCAATTTATGTTGGAGAGGATGCCAATCTCCAGGGACCATGATACATACATGGTGGACTTGCCCACATATTCAAAAACTTTGGAAAGACGCCTTTAAAATAATCCAAAAAGTTACAAACTACACATTCCAACAAAGCCCGGAAATCTCATTGCTGCATGTGTTCCCAAATAAAGTTCCTTGGCCAACACGGCTGATTGCAGGCCACGTCCTACTGGCAACAAAAACCACTATAGCCAGGAACTGGAAATCGAATAAAGTTTCAACCTACCGAGAACTATGCACTCTCACCAATTCAAATCTGCAAATGGAGAATTTACATTACTACAACACAGGGAATATTAAAAATTACGAGGTAGTACTACAACCATGGATA
This sequence comes from Pelodytes ibericus, assembly GCA_036172795.1. Taxonomy (NCBI): domain Eukaryota; kingdom Metazoa; phylum Chordata; class Amphibia; order Anura; family Pelodytidae; genus Pelodytes; species Pelodytes ibericus. The sequence continues at coordinate 90,976,977 of CM069860.1, forward strand.
CAACACTTCAATCTAGAGGAAAGTAATCTGGGTGCTGGCTGAAATATAAATATAAATTATACAGGCTGACAACGCTCGCCGTAATCAATGCACAATAGGGATACGAATAATACTTGAACGAGGAATATCCCACTCCCCCCCCCCTCTTTAAGTCTCCTTTCCTATTATTTCACCCATCTTTTACCCTTACATTTTCTATTCTCTTCTCTCTAGGTAATTAATAATGTGAATTAAATACATACATAGTTATATACAGCTCTCAAATGGGACATTGTTTTATATATGAAAAGTTTTATTTTACTATAATGATGCGATCCTGCAAGATATATATTATGGATATTTTATTTAAATATTGTCTGTTATATTTGTTTATGTAAAATTTTGAATAAAAATTATTCTTACAAAAAAAAAAACTCATAATGCAGCTAAAGTAGATAATGTTAGGATATAAAAACGCTTTTGATATTTTAAAGAGGGACTAACCCCTAAAGAGCATCTTTCAATTCAACAGAAGGAGCTCTCACCTAAACAAACTTATAAGGTACATACTGAAGTCTGTTTACTTTATTTTATTTACAAAGTATATGATATCAGATATACAACTTATTAAGTTGAATTAAGTTAAATATTAATACAAGGAAAAAACCCTCAAATAAATAAAATAGAGGTTTAATTTATTCCATCTACTGTCTGTATATATTCTTACACCCATACATAATGATCTAATTAATATATTTCCATATTTTTTTTACGTTAATAACTTTTAGATTGAGTCAGGGCCGTTTTAAGACCCTAGTGGGCCCTGGGAAAGTCTTTAGCAGTGTGCCACCCCCCCCCCCCCCCCCCGACCCAATTTTTCTAAAGTCGCACTTTTTAATATCATATGCAACTATTTGCATATCACATTCAACTATTTGTATATGTAATAAAAATGCTATTGAAAGTTTCCCTTTTTCTGCACCCACATTGCACCTAAAGGATTTAACACAGCATCATACAGTACACCCAGCACTTGCCATGTACCTATATTGCACACAGCACTTGATTTGCACTCATATTGCACCCACACAATTTGGCATGCCACAGTGTCAATTTTCCCCTGCAGAACAAGCCACAGTGTCAATTTGCCCCTGCAGAACAAGCCACAGTGTCACTTTGTCCCGTAGTACATGTTATTTTGCCCCACAGAATATGCCACAGCATCACTTTATCAATTAAAATAAGCTAGTGTCAAGTACCAATTAACATGCCACAAACATATACAACAGTCAGTTTGCCTTTTAAAATATGCCACAATTTGTCCATTAAATATGTCACAGCCTGCCCATTAATATGCCAGTGTTACTTTGCCATTAATATGCCAGTATTACATAGTAACATAATAATTTAGGTTGAAAAAGACACAAGTCCATCAAGTTCAACCCTTCTACCTATCATTACAGCTTTTGATCCAAAAGAAGGCAAAAACCCCTAAGGAAGCTATTTTGAATTTTGCCTCCTGGGGGAAAAAATTCCTTCTTGACTCCAAGAGGCAATCAGATTTCTCCTTGGATCAATAAGCTATTTTATTAATGCATATTCTATTATTAATAGCCCTGTATGTTCTGCTTTCCTAAAAAAAACATCCAAACCATTTTTAAATGCATCTATTGTGGTTGATAGCACTACCTCTCTTGGCAGGGAGTTCCATAACTTTATTGTCCTAACCGTAAAGAATCCCTTCCTTTGCTGTCTATGAAATCTTTGCTCTTCCAGTCTGAGGGGGTGACCTCTTGTTCTTTGTACCTTTCTGTTAATGAACAGGTCACTGGAGAGCTCTTTATATTGGCCCTGCACAAATTTATATAATGTTATCATATCCCCTCTGAGACACCTTTTTTCTAACGTATATAAATGCAATTTTTTAAGTCTCTCTTCATAACTAAGATCCTCCAATCCCCTTATTAATTTTGTATCTCTCCTTTGCACTTTTTCTAGTTCCTTAATATCCTTTTTAAGGACTGGTGCCCAGAACTGTACTGCATATTCAAGGTGAGGTCTTACCATTGATTTGTAAAGAGGCAAGATGATATCCTCCTCCCGTGAATCTATACCTCGTTTTATACATGCCAATATCTTATTGGCCCTTGCAGCTGATGACTGGCATTGGGCACTGTTGCCAAGTTTGTTATCTATAATTATTCCTAAATCCTTTTCATTAGTAGTTTTTCCCAGGGAAAAACCATTTAAAGTATTTGTTGCTTTGTTATTTTTTTTTCCCATAATGCATAACTTTACATTTGTCTATATTGAACCTCATTTGCCACTTTACTGCCCAGCCCCTCACTCTGTCCAAATCTTCCTGCAAAGAAAAAACATCAAGATTAGTCTTTATTGCCTTACCTAATTTAGTGTCGTCCGCAAACACGGAGACATGGCTCTCAGCACAATGTAACAGATTATTAATAAACAAATTAAAAAGAAGAGGGCCCAAATCAGACCCGTGAGGTACTCCGCTCAATACCCTTGTCCAATTTGAGGATTTTCCATTTACAACAACCCTTTGTGTTCTATCTTTTAGCCAATTTTCAATCCAAATACATACATTTGCCCCCAAACCTATTTCTCTCAATTTGTAGAGTAACCTTTTGTGTGGAACTGTATCAAATGCTTTTGCAAAATCCAAATAGATTACATCAACTGCCACACCTAGATCTATATTTTTACTGACTTCTTCATAGAATGTTATTAAGTTTGTTTGACAAGACCTGTCTTTCACAAAACCATGTTGACTTTTACTAATTATATTCTGGTTCAAGATGTATTCTTGAGTGTATACCTTTAGCAATCCTTCAAATAGTTTCCCCACTACAGATGTCAAACTCACTGGCCTATAATTACCTGGCAGAGATTTTGATCCCTTTTTAAATATTGGAATGACATCCGCCTTTTGCCAGTCTTTTGGCACTCTACCTGAACTGAAAGAATCCCTAAAGATTATAAATAGTGGTCTGGCCAGAATTATGCTTAACTCTCTAAGTACCCTTGGGTGTATACCATCTGGCCCTGGGGCCTTGTCTATCTTAACAGAGTTTAATTGCTTAAGCACTTTTTCCTGTGTCAGCCAATCCCATGTTTGTGGCGAATGTCCCATAACTTCCTACAGCAGGGGCTCTTCCATCTGCTCTTCCTTAGTATAAACAGAAGAAGAAAAAAGTATTTAAAATGTCTGCTTTCTCTCTGTCCTCACTTACCAAATTTCCCAAAGGAAGGGATTCTTTACGGTTAGGACAATAAAGTTATGGAACTCCCTGCCAAGAGAGGTAGTGCTATCAACCACAATAGATGCATTTAAAAATGGTGTGGATGTTTTTTTAGGAAGCAGAACATACAGGGCTATTAATAATACAATATGCATTAATAAAAGAGCTTATTGATCCAAGAAGGAATTTTTTCCCCCTGGAGGCAAAATTCGAAATAGCTTCCTTAGGGGTTTTTGCCTTCTTTTGGATCAAAAGCTGTAATGATAGGTAGAAGGGTTGAACTTAGAAACATAGAATGTGTCGGCAGATAAGAACCTTTCGGAACATCTAGTCTGCCCAATTTTTTTTGAGTGCTTTTATTAGTCCCCCGTTCCCGGTCTTATAGCTAGGATAGCCTTGTGTCTATCCCACACATGCTTAAAATCCTTGACTGTGTTTACCTCTACCACTTCTGCTGGAAGGCTATTCCATACATCCACTACCCTCTCAGTAAAGTAATACTTCCTGATATTACTTTTAAATCATTGCCCCTCTAATTTAAGACTATGTCCTCTAGTTGTGGTAGTTTTTCTTCTTTTAAATATACTCTCTTCCTTTACTGTGTTGATTCCCTTTATGTATTTAAATGTTTCTATCATATCCCCCCTGTTATGTCTTTCCTCCAAGCTATACATGTTAAGATGCTTTAACCTTTCTTGGTAAGTTTTATCCTTCAACCCATGAGCCAGTTTAGTAGCCCTTCTTTGAACTCTCTCCAAAGTATCAATATCCTTCTGGAGATACAGTCTCCAGTACTGCGTACAATACTCCAAGTGAGGTCTCACCAGTGCTCTGTACAATGGCATGAGCACTTCCCTCTTCCTACTGCTAATACCTCTCCCTATGCAACCAAGCATTCTGCTAGCATTTCCTGCTGCTCTATTGCATTGCCTACCTACCTTCAAGTCCTCTGAAATTATTACTCCTAAATCCCTTTCCTCAGATGTTGAGGTTAGGACTGTACCAAATAGTCTATATTCTGCTTTTGGGTTTTTACGCCCAAGGTGCATAATCTTGCACTTGTCCACATTAAATGTCAGTTGCCACTGCTCTGACCATTTTTCTAGTTTAGCTAAATCATTTGCCATTTGGCTTATCCCTCCATGAATATCAACCCTACTGCAAATCTTTGTATCATCAGCAACGTGTCTTTTTTCAACCTAAATTACTATGTTACTATGTATAACAAGGGCCCAACATTTTCCCTCTTTAGCTTTTTTCCATTTATATATTTATAAAACATTTTGGGGTTAGTTTTACTCTCCTTGGCAACCCTTTTCTCATTTTCCAATTTAGCCATTTTAATTGCCTTTTTGCAGGCTTTGTTGGCCTCTTTGTACTCTATAAATGATAATGCTGATCCCGTGTTTTTATAATGTTTGAATGCCATTTTCTTGTTTTGTATCTCCTGTTTCGCGTTACCGGTAAGCCACATTGGTTTTGATTTGTGTCTTTTGCATTTGTTTCCCAAAGGTATATATTGGGATGTTTACTTTTGTAATGTGTGTTTAAATGAATTCCACTTGTCTTCTGTGTTTAGTCCAGAAAACAATCGTTCCCAGTCTAAATGTTCAATCGATGCCCTTAGTCCATCAAAGTTAGCCCTTCTAAAATTAAGTGTTTTGGTGGCGTAGTTACCAATTTGCTTTTTTGCATTAATCTCAAATTAGACCATATTATGGTCACTATTCCCCAAGTGTTCTCTTATTTGGATGTTTGAGATAAGCTCCTCATTGTTTGTTATTACCAAATCCAGACAGGCATCCATTCTAGTTGGGGTGTCTACTAATTGTGCCATAAATTTGTTATTAAGCAGGTTCAGAAACTTGCTGCCCCTAGCTGAACTAGTTGTGCCACACTTCCAATCTATATCTGGGTAATTAAAATCTCCCATGATTAGAACTTCATTCATATTTGCAGCCTTTTCAATTTGTAATAAAAGCTGATCTTCTCCATCAATGCTAATATTTGGTGGCTTGTAGCATACACCTACAAGTAATGTGCGATTCTTTTTAGTGTCTATGCTAATCTCCACCCACAGTGTCTCCACATCAGTTCCAGTTACATCATGCACACCAGGCCCGGACTGGCCATCGGGCACACCGGGCAAATGCCCGGTGGGCCGCGGTGGCCATGGGCCGAGGCCGGCAGGGGAGGTCCCAGAATCTCCCCTGCCGGTCTATGCAGGGCCGGCACTATCCGAGCGCCGGCCCCGCTGTTTGACATGAAGGGCCGGTGAGGACATCAAAGATCTCCCTCACCGGCCCACATGCCTTCAAATACGGCCGCCGGCGGGGAGAGAGGGAGAGAGGACCCGGCGGAGCTCTAACTTGCAGCTCCACCGGGTTCCTCTCGCGAGATCCGGAGCATTGCCATAGCAACGACCGGATCTCGCGAGAGTGAACCTCTCACCACGAGGGAACAGTCGTAGGTACCAGCGTGCCAGTCCCCCCCTCCCAGGCTAAAGGTAAGAAAGGAGTGATGGGTGTGAGAGTGCTGTGTGTGATGGGTGTGAGAGTGCTGTGTGTGATGGGTGTGAGAGTGCTGTATAAATGTTAGAATGGATTGTGTGTGTGTGTGTAGGGGGGGGGGGTAGGTAAATAAACAAATAAAATAACAGGCATTATGTCCCCATAATGCCTGTTATTTTATTTGTTTATTTACCCCCCCCCCCCCCTACACACACACACACAATCCATTCTAACATTTATACAGCACTCTCACACCCATCACACACAGCACTCTCACACCCATCACACACAGCACTCACACACCCATCACACACAGCACTCTCACACCCAGCACTCTCACACACACAGCACTCTCACCCATCACACACAGCATTCTCACACACACAGCACTCTCACACCCAGCACTCTCACCCATCACACACAGCATTCTCACACAGAGCACTCTCACACACACAGCACTCTCACACACACAGCACTCTCACACCCAGCACTCACACCCATCACACACAGCATTCTCACACAGAGCACTCTCACACCCATCACACACAGCATTCTCACACCCATCATTCTCACACCCATCACACACAGCATTCACAGCATTCTCACACCCATCACACACAGCACTCTCACACACATCATACACAGCACTCACACACATCACTCTCACACACCATCACTCTCACACACCGCCCCCCTCGCACACCGCCCCCCTCATCACACCGCCCCCTCACACACACATACTGCACCCCTCACATACACACAGAACACAACACACTGCACAACAGACATACACAATACTTACATATATATATATACACACAGCACCCCTCACACACATACTGCACCCCTAAACAAATTACATTCCAGACACACACTAGATCCAACTCTGGATCATCTACACACATACACACACTAGATCCCTATATACACTCTGAAACCGTTATAAACACACACTCACTAGATCTCCTATACACATTCTGGGTCCTTCAAACACACACTAGACTCATATATATATATATATGTATATATACACACACTAGATTCCTTGTAAGCAAACACATACTACACCCCTAAACACACACTAAATCTATATATATATTCACACACACACACTATAGCCTGTATGCACACACTTGCTATATCCCCTATACACACATTCTCTACAGCCCCTAGCCACATATGCATCACATTACACCACAAACACAACACAACTAAAACCGAACCTTATTACACAATACCACACCACAATCAGCTTACTCTACACACACGCAATCCCACAAGCAGGCTCCAAACACATGCTCAATACTCTTTCCTGGCATTTTTGTCTCCTGGTATCCATTTATAGAGACACCAGAGACAAGTTGCAAGGAAACACAGTGCAAGCATGTTATTACATTTGCTTGCACTGTGCAGAACACATACAGGGCTTTTTTCTCATGCTAGAGCTCTTCAGCAGAGCTCTGCGCATGGTCTGCCCTGGAAGAGCATTGAACCAATATGCTCACTTTGAGAGGGAGCGTGTTTGTCATTGGTGATGACAAAACACACCTCCTCTGCCCCGCCCCCTTCTTAGTGGGCCGCTGTGATCAAAAAATGCCCGGGCCGAATTTTTCTCCCAGTCCGGCCCTGATGCACACCTTCTTTAATACTGGGCTTTAATTTAGGATTTACATACAGACAAATCCCTCCCCCCTTTTCTATTTACTCTGTCCTTTCTAAAAAGTGAGAAGCCTTGTAAATTAACTGACCAGTCGTGGGTCTCATCCCACCACGTTTCTGTGATTCCGATTGCTGAACAGTATGATTTACTTACCAATATCTCCAGCTCACCCATTTTGTTTATCAAGCTTCTTGCATTTGCTAAAAGACATTTAAGATTACTACCTATTTTCTGTTTAGTTGACAAACACTTAATGTGTGCAGGTTTATTTATATGAACCTCCCTTTGGTCTATGTTAACCCCACCACTGCCTTCCTCCTCCTCTCCCATAGCTAGACCCACCTTCCAATCTACCCTAGCTAGCATTGCTTCATTTTGATCTTGACCCTCCCCCCCAGAGCTTAGTTTAAAAGCTCATCTAATCCCCTAGCCATCCTCGCCCCTAATATTGCAACCCCCTCATCATTGAGGTGCAGCCCATCCCGTCCATAGAGTCTGTAGCCAACTGCAAAGTCTGCCCAGTGCTCCAAGAACCCAAATCCCTCTTGCTTGCAGTATTATTATGCTATTAATATGCCAGTATTTTTTTGCCATTAGTATGCCAATATTACTTTCGCCATTAATATGCCAGTGTTATTTTATTAATAAGAAACAGCCAATTTGCCCAATAATATGCCAGTATTATTTTGTGATTAATAAGCCACAACCAATTTGCCCAATAATATGCCAGTATTATTGTGCCATTAAGATTCCACAGCCAATTTGCCCATTCAGATGCCACAGCCAATTTGCCCATTCAGATGCAGTATTATTGTGCCATTAAGATGCCACAGCCAATTTGCCCATTAAGATGCTACAGTTAGGTTTTATATTAAAATGCCAATGTTACTGTGCTCATTTGAGATTTTTATAGATGGGGCCCCCCTAAATACTATCCTGGGTTTCTCAGGGATGATTTCTTTTAGGGGGGTCCCATTTTAGGGGGGTCCCATCTTTAAAAAGGTGCATAACCTCAAGCTACACTAGGGATAATAAAAAGAAGAATGTCAGTACTTATAAGCCAAAGTCCAGGTTTTTATAGATGTAACAGTTGTAATGCATGTAAACAAACCAAGAAATTACCGAATAAAATTCAACAATTTACCTCTAATCAGACAGGAAAAACCTATGATATTAAGGACTTTTTAAATTGTGACTCGAGTGGTGTAATCTACCTGCTGGAGTGTCCGTGTGGACTCCAGTATGTGGGTCGCACCACAAGAAAAATCAAAATACGAGTAGGGGAACACTGTAACAATATCTGTAAGAAACTTTTAACTCATAGTGTCTCTAAACACTTTTTCGAGCACAAAAACAGTCCAAAAGAATTGAGCTTCATTGCAATAGCCAAACACAAGACATTTTGGAGGGGAGGCAATTCCTGGAAAGAACTTGGAAAGCTCGAAATGAAGTGGGTTTATGAGTTAAAGTCACTGACACCCAAAGGGCTCAATGCGGAGTTTGATTTGTTTAATTTTTTATAATCTTTTGCAATTGTGTGTTAAGTTTATGTCTGTTGCCATATACCTATGGTAATTGCTAGCGTGCAGGTACCTTTTAATTTTATTTGTGTAGGGTTGTGGTAACACATGGGGATACTATTACAATTTAGCCATATGGGGGATTCATTCCTGCCATATATATGCTGCAAACGCTAACAATTACACAGGATGGCACTTGCTTATATTTTAAAATGTTGATAATATGTTTTTACTCTGCTTTTACTGCAACGTGTGCATCTTGATAAACAGTTGACAGAGATGTCCCTCTGTTATTTTCTATCTCCCCGCTCGAGAAATCACACTCCCTGCACTGGACGAATTCCATCTCCTTCAAACTACTGGTCTGAGGGGACGGAGAGATGTGAGTAGGGGGTGTGTAATAGGGAACCTATCAGGAGACAGAAGGGCGGAGCAAGAGTGACGTGTTGCCATGGAATCTAAGGGGCGGAGCTTATGACGCAAGTAACAAGGAGGACGGAGATTGAACGCGACAAGACTTAAAAGGATCCAAACAAACACATGAGGACACTTGAAAAAGCCTCAAGAGGAGGCGAAACGCGTGGTGCTGCAGGAGACACCGGACCTTAAGGCACTGGACACTTTTCAAGAGCTTCTTTGATTTTATGAACTGTGAAGATTCTTCCATTTTTTAATGTAAGATTTTTACGTTTTTTTAGCCTTGTATTAAACAGTGTTTTTCTGACACCCATGCCTTCTCTCCTCATGTGTTGAAACATCTCTGGAGTCGTCATATAGGAGGTGACTGGTCATCATATACCCATCTCCCGGGCTCCCTTGTGCTGATATCCCTGAGCAGGTTGATGCTCAGGCTGATGTGAGTGGTCATTTGGCACGATTCACTTTGCTGTGTTCCACTTATATTTTGATATACTGCACCATAATATTTTTTATGTTTTTTGTTTTGTTTCCCTTTATATAATACTGTAAGATTTCACTTAATGAAAAGGGTAATTATACAGTGTGTATCTGTGTTGGTTGTAGCGCCCCGGTCACTATTTCTGTTTTTTGTATTTACCTGCCGGTCTGGACGTGAGCCACTGGCCGTGGCCTGGTGCTGCACACTCCGCCACATTGAGGCGCAGTAATTTATACTTTTTTTAAATTTACTGTGCTCATTGTATTTTTTTGTAAACTGTGAAATGTGCTCTGGGGTAGATTTTGGTTTTTCACGAGAGTAACTCTTGGAAGCCAGTTAAATAACTAAAACTGTTACCATTACAAAAACTATATTCATGTTCTGCACGTGTTGGAGTGAGTACAGTTATATCATTATTATCTATATGATACATATGCAATAGGTTTTCTGCTTGACATGCTATGTAGTAATTATAGATATAGGGTAGGTTCTGCCCACCAAGTGTTTTATCCCTAAATAGAGTGTCCGGTGAAATGCGTGTTTTTTTTATTATTCCATATAAACTTTATGATGTTTCTCTGAAGATCTTCTTGGTTCGATTTAGTAATATTTATTGGTAAGCTTTTAAATTAATATAATAAGTTTGTCATTTTAATTGAATTAATTCGACCTATGAATGAAAGATTAAGACTCTGCCAGTTTTCTAGAATTTTTAAATTTTTTTAAATAAATCTGTGCAATTGAATTTGTATAGGTTGCTATATATATTGGTAAAATCGATTCCAAATAATGAAATGTATTTATTATTTAAGTTGTATTTAAAATTGTCTCTGATATTTTTATTTTCACTGTTATTAAGGTTAATATTAAAACATTCAGATTTGTCTTCATTAAGGCATATGGATTTTAAATAAACCTTTACATACTTATGCAAGTTTGGAGTCTAATTATAGGATTAGACACTCAAATTATCACATCATCCACATAAAGGGCTATTTTTTCTTCTATGTTATTAATAGCTAGGACTGTTATATTTTTATTAGTTCTTATCAACTCAGCTAATGGTTCCATACAAAGCAGAAAAATCATTGGAGAAAGTCGACATCCCTGGCAAGTTCCACGTAAGATGTTAAAACTCTCAGATTCATAGCCCATAATTATAATACTTGATCATAGTTTATTATGAAGCAAGGTTTGAGTTTTGCATATAATACGTTCAAGACCATTTATTCTGGTTGGGCAGACTATATGGACCGAATGGTTCTTATCTGCCGACACATTCTATGTTTCTATGGTTACAGGTCCGAGGCACACTGTCAAATGCCACACATGCATACACAGTCACATATATACATATTCACACACAAATACATACAGTCACACATACACAAATTGAGACACACAGTCACTTTTACACACACACACAGTCACACTTACACACACATTTTTATACTATATATCTATATTTAGATTTATTACACACACATACACACAGAGTCATACTTACACATACAGTCACACCACACACAGAGTCACACACGCACACACACAAGGTCACACAAGGTCACACTTCCCACACAAAGTCACATTTAAACACACACATGCACAGTCACACTTACCACACAGTTTTTGTTTTGTTTTTTTCAAACGTGGCTGTGGACTCCTGGTAGGACCCTCCTCCACTTTGCTCTTGTTCAGTGTGATCTTCACACTACTGGAACTTTGTTCCCCAACCCAGCTTCCCATGCAGTCAGCAGCTGGAGGTGTGGCTACCAGAGCAGAGCTCACACATGCCGCATAGTTTAACACCCCTGCTCAATATTATGTAGACCCTATAGTGTAGGCACGGAGTGCTGTCACTTGTGATGACATGGTTTACAAATAGTTAGGAGAAACAGGGAGAATCTTCAGTCCAGGATATCAAGAAAAGGGAACTTAGCTGCCCAAAGTATATTATTTATTTTTTTATAAAAAGGAATAACTCCAAAATGCATTCCATAAAAAAATTCCAAAACAAAGTTGAAAATAAAGTACACTTCTTTAGGGACATTTTTTAAATTGTGGTTCCCAAGTTAAGGGAAATGTATGGTATTAATAGATCTATGTTTATAAAACCAGAAATAGGATTTGGTTGGCTGGTCTCAGGACATAATTAGAACTTATGGATTAGCAGCCTATTTTTCAACAACTGCACAGGCAGGGCAATTGACTAAGAAAATAAGTTACTAGTAATAGTAAAGCTGACATTTGTTTTCTATTTCTGTAATACTTCCTTTTAAACTTACGATTTGTAGTTTTTTTTCTGGCTATCAATTCTGTAGATCTTACTCTAGCATTACACTGAGAATAGTTAAAAAGGATACTAGGGTTAGTGTTAGAATCTAGAGTTGGGTTTATATAGTGAATAATGTGATATGATGAAAATAATGGTGTCAAAGAATGACCTTTTTTATGGTGTACAAACCGTGGGATAGGAACCAAAAGAATGATAGTGCATGCAGGGGTTAAGTACCTTTAAATAGGACTATTTAGCACTGTTTCCGGGCTGACTTGGGGCATTATACTACTGATTATAAGCTGCATGGTTAATGGTTTACGTAAGTTAAATTTATGTATTGTTATGACATTTAAATACCATTAAAGAGCCACTGTCTTTCCCAACATTATTGTCTTATGTGTTATTCTATGTAATATAGGAAACATGATTGGGGTCATTACTGAGGTAATGATATTCAGAGCATGAACAGTCACATTTAGCTTCCATATTAAGCAAAAGCAGATAGTCATAATAACTGCATACAGCTGCACTTTAAATGAACTGGAGGAATCCCCTATTATTTCAGGTAACAGGGTCTGGCAGTATTCCAAATAGAATTGTTGTGTGTGGACAACACCCTCTTGTGGTTTGTTCGCTTATAACTCTTCTTTGTTTTATGCAAGATTTCATTTTGCCAGATATTTAACTGAAAGATTACATCAAGTGTAAGCATTTTAAATAGAAATACCTCAATGAAAAAAATACAAAGCTTGTAATGTAATCTAATATTTATACTGGAATGTGAAGTAAATAGATTCTACAAATCTCAGAGGTCCAACAGTTTAAAAGATTTCTATTTGTTCCAGACAGGCATTATAGGTGCAGCTCAACCTGAGACCATAGTTTAAGATCATATGTATGATCTTATGTTACAAAGCCTGTCATGTAAATGTAAATATTAAGATTAACAAATAGAAGTTCAGTTAAGCAACGGAGCCAGATAGAGCCTGGCTATTATAGTATCCAGCCATTACTAACACTTTGAGACACTGGAAAATCAGTTAAAACAGCAGTAAGTTTAGCCATTAATCAGAGTCAATTATGCAGATGTGCCATTTTACCTGCTATGTATATGCCTGCTCAATGACCTCATGAATGTAACCTGTGAGTTAAAGGATCTAACTCAATCGCCTCGGAAAGTTGTACGTTCAGAATACGTGTGTAAATCTATAAGCCATATTATATTCAGTTTACAATTTTCTTGCACGCTCAGTTGAGGAATGAAATACTCTAACCAGGGTTGTCACCTATCACCAAACACGTCAGTCAAGCTATTCATTTTTTTTAACTGGTCTGCTGTAAAAATACCAACTATCTGAATGCACTTCTACTGTGTCATAGTTGCCAACATTGGTCATGTTTCCAGGGACACATATTTGTTCCACATGCTGCAGACAGAGCATGCAAAGTCTGGCCCAGCAGTATGTTAGAAGGATATACGCACAGGCACAATCCAATTAATTAATCAGGGAGGAGATCTCATAGAACCTACCATGATTAATTGATTGGATTGTGTCTGTGTGTATATCCATCCTACATACTGCTGGGCTGCACTTTGCATGCTCTTTCTGCAGCATGTGGAACAAATGTGTGTCCCTGGAAACATGGCCGATGTTGGCAACTATGCTGTGTATGATAATTTGCTTATAGTCATTGGGAAGCAAAGTACAAGCTCAACATCTAGCATATAGACTAGTGCATATCTGTGGTTTACACCTTTACCTTATCGGAGTGGATTCTAAATCCAAAATGCTTGGGAGCAGAATTATATTACATAATCGGTCATTCCAAATAATAAGATATATTAAAGCTTCTCAGCGCTCGTGAAATACAGCATCATTGCAAATACTTTATAGAGCAAATGCATCACATTTACTGTGATGTAGCTGTAATGTGGGGCCATTGTATTACCCTTTGTGGGCATTTGGGAATCAGATGCATGGAAAAGCTTTAGAACACCTTAAGGAGGCTGGACACTGAATAAACTGTGGTATGCTTGCATTCTGACAGAATTGGCAACTTGTGGCAGTATCCAGAAAAAAAAATTGGATAACTGATTTCTGGATAAGGGATACTCAACCTGGACATCTTATTTGAAGCTATTATTGCTGTGCACATCACCACAAATGCAAGGAAAAAAAATGTATCTTTGTGTCTAGCAAATTAGCATGGACGCCTATTGTCATACATGCTTGACATTTGAGAACGTGGTATGACTGGATCAAGATGGTATGACTGGCTCAAGAGACACAAGTAACAACTTTATATTCCATGCAGTAAAGCAGGGGTCTGCAATCTGGCCCACAGGCCTTTTTATCCGGCCACCAGGTGCTCCGTCAGGGGGTGACCCTGACCCTTTAAAAAAACAACGCAAAAAAAAAACAAACGTAAAAAAGATTTCCCCTCGCAAGAAGGCAGCATGGTGTCTTTGCAGTGTACAGACATGCTTCTATGCTGCCTCTCTCGCGCTGTGGTTGCACTTATCTGAAATCAGGGTGCCATGGTCATATGACCTTCCGCTGCTCAATCAGATCAGTGAGTGGGGAGTGCAAGAGAGTAAGAGAGAAGGTGGGGGGACTGTCTGTGGCATATTAATGGGCATACTGGCTGTGGCATATTAATAGACTTAAGAGTGCCATATTATTGGGCATACTTGCTGTGCAATACTGGGCATAATGACTAGCATATTAATGGGCATACTTGCTGCGGCATATTACAGGGCACCAACTGGCATATTAACCCCTCCTGCAAAACAAAGATGTATATATACAACCTAAATTTAAATGTCTGTGGCATATTAATCGACAGAGTGGCATATTATTGGGCATACCGACTATGGCATATTACTGGGCACAAACTGGCATATTAACCACTTAACCCATTTGGACGTATATATATATTCAGCACCCCCCTTGCATACGATCATCGCAAATGCATTTAAACGCACATAGGCAGTGATCAATCAGCTTGTGTTAAATGCGTTTGTATGCATTTAAACGCACATAGGCAGTGATCAATCAGCTTGTGTTAAATGTGTTCGTATGCATTTAAACGCACATAGGCAGTGATCAATCAGCTTGTGTTACATGTGTTCCTATGCATTTAAACACACATAGGCAGTGATCAATCAGCTTGTGTTAAATGTGTTCGTATGCATTTAAACGCACATAGGCAGTGATCAATCAGCTTGTGTTACATGTGTTCCTATGCATTTAAACACACATAGGCAGTGATCAATCAGCTTGTGTTAAATGTGTTCATATGCATTTAAACGCACATAGGAAGTAATCAATCAGCTTGTGTTAAATGCGTTCGTATGCATTTAAAAACTCACATAGGCAGTGATCAGCTGGTGTTAAAGGTGTCTGGCCCCCAGGGTACCGCGATCATTGAAGAGGAGCATGCTCCTCCGATACTACGTGCCCAGCAGAGTGACAAAAGGGGGAAAAAAATCTCTTCTGTTGCTTGACTGCCCCTAGAGGGAGTCAGCAACATTACAGTTCGAAGAAAAAAAAAATCTAGGATAGGAGTTACAATTAGGGTTAGTACAAGGGTTACGGTTGGGGTCAAAAGGCCACTGTAAGAGAAAATGGTTAGGAAACATAACACTAGTATATGTTATTGCCCTATTACTTGAATAAAAACAAACAGTGTTTTTCTAAACTCAGGATGAATATTAGAAACTATATAGACAGGTTTTTTTTATTGTTTATAATTGCGTTAAAAAAAATCAGGTCAAAGTTAGATGAAGTGATTTTTGGCATATTTTCATCATATTTTTTTAATAGTAATATCATATATTGAAACTAATAGTATAAAATGAAAGCCCCAACTGTCCTTTAAAAAAATGACAATTTGTGTGCATGTACTGAACATGAATAAAGAAATCACAGTTAATTAAACGTATGACAAAAAATAATGGAATTCTGGCCTTCAAGGCATATCAAATGCCATAGAACTCTGTCACTAAGGGATTAATGGCATATTAATGGGCATATCCGAGTGCAGGGGTAAGTCCTGGGTGCAAAGTGAGTGTAGAGAAAGGAATTAAAAACAAGAAATTGATTTCAATAACCTTTTTATTACAAATGTAAAAAGTTGAATTATGTTTTTTGTTTGGCCAGCGAAAATGTACAATGTGACCCTCCTACCGAAAAATGTGGAGACCCCTGCAGTAAAGGAAAATAGGGTGTATGCCCCCTCTATAACTGCTAGCACATATAAATTTGGGGCAATTGTTATAAGTGTATGTGTTTGTTTTTGTGTCGTGGACCAGCTTTGAATGATTCACATAGATGCGGTGGAGCAGATATATTTTACATTCCAGTAGCGTGAAAGAGGGAACAAAGCAACGGTCCGCAGTGTTCAAGTCAAGAAGTCTTCTCTTCAATGGTGAACTGGACTGCATCTGGTGAATTTACCGGGGTAGCGATCGTTTGTGCCGTCATATAGCACTAAGTACTCCTTGTGGGTACCTTTTAAGGGTCTCACAATATATTCAAGTAACCCTCCTGTGCTACAGTGTGATTTATTTTCCTGAAAAAAAAAAAATTTATACACACATCTCTCGCTCTCTCTCCAAATGGAGCAGGTGACTTATGTCGCCTGGTAGGGCAGCAAAAAGCCACACCAGCTCACAGCGCTGCCAGGGCACACTACTGACATCAGGTTGCTTCCTCTGACTTTAGTATTTTACCAAAACGGTCTTCTTTGGGTCCAAATAATAAAAACAAAGAAATCTCCACCCATGAATAACTGAAACCAATGTCAACAAAATTAAATCAACACAGAAGAAACAAAATAATTATTGGTATTTATTTATTACCTGTGCACAGGAGAAATAACTATTACTATTGATAAAAACTCAAGATAATCAGTTTGTACAATGTGGTTAAAAATAATTAGAATATCACATGACACTTTCAAACCCTGAAATTATGGTGAAAGTTAGGCTTGTGTTGTTCCCTCCATTCACATACAAAAGAGCCGTTTGCCCTTCAGAAGCAGGAACTGGTAGGGCTGTGGCTGGGAAAGTGTTAAATAAAACTTGGTATAATGACAAAAGAAGATTAGCCACACAGAGGGCCTATTAATGAAGACAAAAAAAAAATATCTTCCAGAATTCCACTAACTAAATATAAATCTACGTAAATTGATGTATCCCTAGTGAAAGATCCTGTTACAGTTTGTAAGAGAAATGACCTTGTCATAGAGAGAAGGGCTTGCCGCTACACCATATTTTCCTAAATAAGTTTCTCTGATTATCCATTTGTGGGTGCGCACTCAATGCTACTGTTGACACACTGTTGCAAAATAAGCATCTTATTTAATGGGAGAAAATAAAATCAAGCAGAATGAATATTACAGCACTGCCTTAGCAAAAATACATGCTGAAGTCACAATAAGCGATAATGTATCACTAATTATAACCTTACATTTTTGCTCCACGTGAAGTTTGTAGTCTACATAAATTACTAATATTGAGAGGCTATCGATTTAAAAGGGGATAAGCTATAAGACAGCCGAGAGTTTAAATAAATCCGGTTAGCCCAATTTCAGCAGCTATTTATTAAAAATCACAAGCAATGCAGCTGAGTGTGGGGTAATAGGTGCTGTCTGGTGCATGCAACACTTTCAAATGAATAGCTTTGATTCCCACGGTTTCAGATAAACTACTGCACTTCATCCCAACATAAATGTGTGGGGTTTAGTTTGTAATGAGGAGGAATTCCATGAGTCAAACTGAAATAAAGCAGGTGTTTTATCGGGACTTAATAGCCATTATCAAAAATAAATTACACTTTGTTTCTGGGTTTGAAAGGATTGCTATGATGGTTGAGAGCCCAGTAGTCGTTCAATAGCAGCGTTGATATCTCCTCCAGTTGCTATCAAAGCTTGTAAGTTAGCTTCTCTGTTTAGGAATCCCATTGCACTTAGCTGGTCAAGCTGCTGTTGGAATCTTACTTCTGGATTCTGAATCTGCAAAGACTAAAACAAAAATCAATAAATAAATAGAGAGAACCAAAAGAACTTTGGAAGCCCTTGCCACAGTAATTTATTAATTTATTTCCATTTTATTAACTGCCCATATCAATTTGATTAACCCCTTTCGCACCAGTAATTATTGTTACTTAAAGCAACTTCATTCTCAGCTGATCAGAACAAAACACAAACTAATTAAAAGACTTCACCCCACTTTGGCTATAGCCTTTATTCTGGAACTAAAAAGCGTACAGAAGCAATAACCGTTTTGAGGGATATACCATTTCTTTCTTCTTACCCGGCCTCATTAAATTTGCAAAAGGCCTCCAATAAGACACCAAATTAAAGCTGAAAACATTATAGGAATGTCTCCTCAGAGGATCCTCACCTGTAAATACCATGTATATTTAAAAGAAGAAAAACTACCACAACTAGAGGACATAAATAGAGTTTGTAATTCTTAGTCTCACATAAAACATCTACATGTAGAGGTTTTCCCGAGAATGGCTTAAGTGTCTTGTTGTTGTACATCTGTTTGTTCCCACACATTTTTTTCTAAGATGCCTTATGGTTTACATGTGCTCAAGCTTTTCCACAGACAGTATTTTGGCTCTGCTTGATGTAACAATGGATTGGATCAATGTTTATTTTCTTATAACTATGCCATTCTTAATCTATGCCCTTTTAGGCTGTCACTGTTTAACCCCTTGGTGACCTATTTTTGTTGTGTCTCAATGTTGGTAATAGAGGCTATTTTAACACTTCTGCAGTGTTTGTGTACATATGAAAGGGGAACATTACAGCTGCACATATATGTTGCTTCTTTCGGCATAAGAAGTGTTTTATTAAGATACCATTAAGGGGTCTTTTTTGAGTGCACAAATAGAGCAGTGATCTGCTCCATTAAGTTAGATGCACAATCACCTTTACATATACACTTACATCGCAATGATATTGTCCAATGTGTTTTTCCTTCTCTTTTATTTCTACATGTTTATATATTAAAGGACATTTATCCATACCTCATTAATTTTGTTACATATTACTTTTGTGTACAGTTTTAGTGCACTTTGTCCATTTTTTTTCTACTGCTACAGCACACAGCATTAGTAATTTAATTTCAATTGGAACAAAAGTGTTTCCATGTGGATAGATTTAGAAACAAACAAACAAAAAGCACATACACAAGAAGAAAGCATTTACTAAATAAATTAGTAATATAAAATCTTTTTTTTTGTGTGTGAATAATTTGTTCTACTCATGGTTCCCATAAGTGCACATAGATCGATATTAAAAAGGGCATTTCAAAAATCTAATAACTGCATTTACCTGAGAATTGGCACCAGAAAGGGCTTGCAGCATCTGCTGAACAAACTGCTGGTGCCCTGGTTCAGATATTCCAGATAGAGGACTTGTGTTTTCAGTGGGCACTGGATTAGGGATGGGTGAGGGTGCTGCAGGTGCAGGAGTCCCCAACCCTCCAAACCCAGGGTTAACACCAGGATTGACACTGCAAAACACAAAAGGCAAGTTAGACAATGGAAAGAATAGACTTCTAAGCATTTTTACAGTATGTATGTGAAACGTAAGTAAGGTCTCCACCTGTAGAACATAGGAAAGAGTTCATATGATTCCAGTAGGTATCCATGATTAACAGCCATGCCAAAAAAAACTGATTTGGCATTGTACATGGGTGTGTGTGTGTGTGTGTGGGTGTGTGAGAAACAGACTCCATAAATGATACATTCCATTCTGTTTATTTTATGTTTGTTATTACTGATAACACTGATATTGCACTTATACAAGAACAAAATGAAAGTATGCACTAGCATATTATAATCGTGAATAACACAAATGCTAAATACATTTATTCAGGAAATAAGACAACACAATGAAATGTACCCTGGGATAAGTGACGGCGCTTCTGTTGCTAAAGTCTGCAATCCCTGCTGGATCTGCAGCAAGGCCTGCATTGCTCGTGGATTTGACATTGCTGATAATGTGTCAGGATTCTGCATCTACAAGAAATGGGAAAGGTGTGTAAGACAGGGCTTGACAAATGTAATTAGATTTTAGGAGCCAGCAAAAAAATTTAGGAGCCAGACAATCACGCAAGCATACACGCAATTCATAAACACACACGCCTACTTTACATATACACATATATACAAACTCACACACGCCTACTTTACATATACCCATATATCCAAACACCTCACACACGCCTACTTTACATACACATATATACAAACACCTCACACACACCTACTTTACATACACATATATACAAACACCTCACACACACCTACTTTACATACACATATATCCAAACACCTCACACACACCTACTTTACATATACCCATATATCCAAACACCTCACACACACCTACTTTACATATACACAAATATCCAAACACCTCACACACACCTACTTGACACATACCCATATATCCAAACACCTCACACACACCTACTTTACATATACACATATATACACACATATATTCAAACACACACCCACCTCACACAGTCTTTTCTTGGTTTCTTAACGTGTCCCCCCTCCCTGCTGCTTTACCTCATTGCAGGGAAGGGGGACATTCGTGTTGCAGCCGATCTGCCTGCTGAGTGCCAGGATGTCACGTGACGACACCCGGCACACAGACACGCGTTGCGCGAGGGGGCGGAGCTTGCAGTCTGTGCGGATGGCAAAAGACTTTACCCCCTCGCGCTCCGCAAAAAAAAAAAAATTCGGAATGGCAGTGGTGAGGGGACCATGAGGCTGACGGCACCAGGTCCAATTTACTGGTCGCCATGGCGACCTGGCGCCTGGGGTTTGTCGAGCCCTGGTGTAAGACATGATCAGAATAACCATGTAGATAGGCAGACACTGCACTGTCAGTCATACAATAGTAATACTATTTATATAAATAGATTGTAATGACAGAAAAACAATAGGTCCATCCAAGTCTGTTATAAAAAAAAAAAAACTTATACTTTTGTACTTGTTGTTCAGAATAGCTCACAGGCAGCTCATTAATCAGGATTAGCCTTTACTACTTCAACTTTACTATTCAAGTTACTACTGGCCTTTGTAAGGTAACATCTTTTTGATTGTTAAATTCTGACCAATTTCAAGTTTTGCCTTGCTGTTTTAGTTAAAAAAAAAAAAAAAAAAAAGATTGCATTCAACTTTATTTTCACCCCTTAATAACACATGTAAATTGCTATATGTTATTTTACAATGTATAGTGGGCCTTGTAAGGAGTCACCTATTAACACACTTACTTGCTGTAGGAAGACTGGGAGCTGCTGGCGCATTTGATCTTGCAGTTGAGGATTTCCAGCAAAGAGAGGATTATTTTGCATCATCTAAAACACATAGTAAAATGTGTAAATTAATCTAGAATATGTAGCAATCATGATTCTGTGTCTGATTCATGCAGATGTACAGCAGGTGCTTAATTCATAGGAGGGCATTTCAACAGTCAACATTCAGGAAAGGAATTTATACAAAATCTATTAATTAACAGATGGATGGTGTAGACGATAATGGCATTTAATTGGTATACGTACACAATTCAATTTACATTTTAAAATATCATGTGACTATTAAACTCCATGTGGACTATGATGGGCATGTAGTGCACAATGCTATATAAATGTAATTTCTTTAAGTGGGTAGGCAATTTTTTAAAGGGGTTACACCAATTTGCTTTTGCAATGAATTAAAGTGGCAGTGAAAGGTGTTTAAATTTTTTTTTACTTTGCGCATAAGGACATTCTGTGCCAACCTAAAATACAGGGCTCAGGTACCCTTAGGACAGCATTAAAACGTCCTTTTGCTCTGCAGTTCATCTCACCTGCGATCAGGTGTGCTGCAGCTCCTGCCTATGAGGAGCCTATGTCGGACAGCATAAACGTGACACTCAGTGTTACATTTACCAAACTGTGGCATGTCAAAACTTCCAGGTGACGTTGCCGGTTCTCACATGGTCTATAAAGACCTTGATCTGGTCTCTGCCTCTGTGTCCCTGATCTCTCTGTAATCAGGGTCGGGAACACAATCACCATTGTGCCTTTGTCCTCTAGGACATTAGCACCATTAGGCTTTAAGGGGTTAATAGACACAAAAGTTAAAACCGTATTCCCATTTCATGTTCTCACCTCTCTATTGCGACAGTCTTGTGGAGGAGAATACCATCATCTGATGACACATCTGAGAGTTATTTGTGTTAAATACAGATGGAAGCAGCCTCAATCACTGCTGGTGGAGCGGTATAATAAAGCCCTCACAATTGCAGGCGTAACAGATACATTCTTGCAGGCTCTGAGACTACCGCAACTTTCACCAGAACAGAGCCTACCTCAAGCTCACATTAACACTTATCTGTGACTGCCTGCTCTTAATGAGCACAAACTCGGGATGGAATAGATCCTTGTGGATCTCATTCAAGCAACTGACCCCACAAGACTAGATTTTGAACTTGGATACCTGCCTACTTGCACAAGCTGGACATTCCTTTGAGGATCTCCGCTTTTAACAAATATGGTTTTATTGTTGACTGTTTCTTCTCCAAGACCCCCTCCTTCTCGTGCACAGGAACTCATTTTGGTTTTCAAATCCAACAAGAAGTTCTCTCATGCTATGCATGAAGCGCATGTGGTCATATTTTGTTTGAGTCCCTTCATTGGGCTGCCAACTCCCATTTGTATTCTATGGCTCTCCTAAACTTTATACTTTTCTTGTATTCTTTTTTTTCCCCCTGTTAAAATTTTCCAGCTTTATTTTCCTGATTTCATGGCACACATTGATTTGATTTAAATGACTAATGTTAATTCTGTTATTGGTCACAAGAGGGCACTGTAATGCTATTGTAATGAGACCACATATTTTATAAATACATTGCCCCTATACCAAGTCTTGTCAGGAGGAAATGGTTGTATATAAATTAGTTAGAGATGGCGGTGGACAGTGGTATTGCAAACAGCATGATGTAATACACATGTGGATAATGTCCAAATCTCTATTGACTGGTTTAGACATAATCAGACTGCATTGTGTGTTCTGCAGATGGCAGCACACCGTCACATTGAATATTTGATTTTTATGAAGTTTTATATTTTATTTTGCATTTCTATAACCATTATATCTTATTTAAACTGCATTAAACTTAAAAATCTTTAATATAATAAAAACATAATGGAAATAAAGGTTCTAAATATGTCTCCTGCTTATATCCCTTGGGGCTTGATGCAGATTACACATTTCCCATTGAAAACGAGTTCATTTGTATATTAAGCCACAGGTGACATTTGAAAAATATTTCTCTTATTTCTGCCAACACACTGTTTAGATAATTTTTTTGTCTTTTTCTATTCTCTTCATTCACAGAATGAGCAATGTTTCGCTTTAAGTTTCAAAAAGAGCATTAATGGTTCTACACAAACTGGTGTTTAGTGTATGCTTAAAACTTTTACAAGACACACAAGATACACATCATTACTATAAAATAAAAAAAATCACAATATGAAGCAATATATATATATATATAAACATACAATACAGGTATCAAAATTCATGAATATGATTTTGATTACAAATCACATTTGGTAAGTGTTCAGGTAAGTATTTTGTCAGCAATCATGAACATACTTACCTGTAACATTTGTGGAAGAGTGGTTAACCTTAAAGCCTTTCTAATTAATATGTCTTACACTTAATGGAATATTTCAATTAAACACTTGTGAGGTTTAATGGAATTTAAAAAAAATAAATAAAACACACATATATGTATATATATATATATGTATATATATATATATATATATATATATATATATATGTATGCGTGTGTGTCCTTGTATTCTTTATGTTGACCATAGAGAATAAATTATAATCCACTTTACCTGTGCTGCAAGTTCTGGATTCTGGCTAAGAGACTGCATCATGTTCCTCATGTATGGCGCGGACAACATATTCTGCATTAGTTGGGGATTTTCAGTAATTTGTTGCATCAAGCTCTGCATGCCAGGTGTATTAAACATGCCAGCTTTAAAAAATAAAAATAAAAAAAAAATTAAGATTTGACAAAATATTTATATTTCTTCTCTTTTTTATTATACACACATCAAAAAATATCGGACCAATAAATAAATATACAGTGTATACTTTTTTACATTTCAAATATTTCCCACCATGCATCCCATTGGCTGGCCCACCCAACTTTTCCCATGGGCCCCCTGGATATTTTAACATTGATCCCTAAATCTTCCAATACAGTTATCGGGACTAACTTGAATAACAGGACTAACAAAACCAAGAAAGAAAAAAAAAACAGTATGAGGAGATTAAATAGGGAAGAGAGTGTACCCCTAGTCGCCCAACTTAAGCTGCTCTATGCAATTTTTCCTATCCAGTTTGACCACATATCAACTTTCTCTATCGACTGATTATATTGTTAAGTAATACCTCTTTCCATATTAAGTTGGAATAATACTTGGGCTTTAACCATTTCCCAATTGGGTATACTACAAAAGATATTTAAAGAGGCCATTGGGCAATCTCGATGCTTATGTAAAATATATTAATCTCTGATGTGGTATGTATTTATAACTCTTTGTATTTTCTATTTGTCAGTGTGTTTCCTTATTTTGTAATAAAATAAAAAAAAAATAAAAAGAGAAAAGGAAAACCTTTAATGTAAACTTGCTAAAACAGACATAATAATGCAATGAAGTCGGCCTTGATTTCCTGCTCAGTGATATGTTCTAGTAACTTTACCAAAGTAGTGTTCACAGTAAAGTGTTATGTGGGAAACTTTTCCTTTTAGCCTTAAAATCAATACACTTGCTGTGCAAGACTGACCAAGTCCAACAGTAACAGTACAAAACTTGAAAGACTTTGCATGAATGGCGGGACAAGCAAAAGCAAAGTGCTTCTGTAATCAACACAAGAGTGGGAAGACTTTAATTTCAAACCTTACCTCCTCCTAAGCCTGATGCCATGTTTGGCAACGTGGAGCTGGGAGTCGTGGTGGCACTGCTGTTAGTACTAGTGTTTGTGGCAGGATTACTTCCATCACCTCCAGCAGATGGAGAACCAGTAGCATTAGCCTGAGGAGCCCATGGGTTCGGCAGAGGATCTCTATTTTCTGTACGTGAAGGTTGGTTCCCTAGATTAGCAGCTGCATTGTTCACAAGAGAAGCAAAGGGATTGCCTCCAAACTGAAATGGAAGAGATCTGTAATATGATTTCTAAACTGGAATATTTTTTATTCTGAAAATAGAAAACTAAATCAAAATGATATACATATATCTCAAAGCAGAATAGAAAATATAATATAATACTGTGTCAACTTGGCTTAAACTGACTCAAACTCCCTATACAAAAACAATCTTTAAAAAAACCTAACCAGGACACAACACAAAAAAAGACTACACCTAGACATTACATAAAGCAGAGGGTGGTCTTGAATGGATGGGATACCGAGGGGAAAGAGACACATGGGTCCCATGACTATCTAAAAACAACATACCTTGGTCTTTTTATAGCAAGAGAACATCCCATATGCCTCAGTCATGATGAAACAATGTATCCCCCCCCCCCCCCACTTCCTTCTCAAACATCTCCACCCATTTATGCCAATGAAGCCGGCACTGATTGTTCACAACTGTAGAAGAAAATTAAGTTATGTTTAATTGAAAGATTGCATCAAGTGAATACATTTTATATTGAAATGCTTTAATGAAAGAATACAAATAAAGTACATTATTGAGACATCTTTACTCCATATAGTAAAGACATCTTTACTCCAAATAGGAGGCAGACATTTTGTTTAGAATCTTTGGTCAGATCTGTTCATCTGAACCAAGGTGAGTGAAGATCTGACTCAAGATTCTAAAAATGTCTGCCCCTGAGAGAACTATATGGAGTAAAGAAGGCTTTTTAAGGCAAATCATTTGTATTCTTTCATTAAAGAATTTCTTTATAAATCATCTACACTTGATACAATATTTTCAGAAACAATCTTGATACTCTTGCTGGAGTCAAATACCTTCGGGCGGAAATCTTAAATTGTAACTCGTTCAGATTAAGACAGTGAACCGCTCCATAACATCTCTGCAGTGTCCCACACCACTCCTCAGCCGCAATCCAAACATTCAGGTCTATCTGTAGATTATTTTTGTTCTCGCTAATGAGCTTTATCAACTTTAAAGAATGGGATACCAATTTCCTATAATTGTCTTGTTTAAGAAGCTTGTTTAAAAATTCCATAGATTGTCAAATTTTCTGCTTTAACCCCTTAACGACAGGTGACGTGCCAGGCACGTCACGGCAAATCGAGGACTTGCCGACAGGTGACGTGCCTGGCACGTCATGCACTAAATGGAGTAAAGAAAGCGACCAGCGGTCGCTAGGACCAGCGGTCGCTAGGACATCTAGGTAGAGGCATTGTGCAACACCCCCCAAATGTGCAGGGGCGCGCTACGATCACTCCACGGAGTGATCGTAGCAGCCATTTAAAAATGGCTGCGCCCGCTGCACACATGTGCTTAGAAAGCGAACGATCATTCGCTTTCTAAGCATCTCCGGTGTTGTTAAAGTGCCTCGCCAGCGAGGCACTTAACAACACCTTCAGCTGCCCCAGAGCCGATGGTGGTCGCTCTCCTGAGCAACCCCATCGGCTCAGTAGAAGGGAACGCTGCCTGTACAGGCAGCGTTTCCCTTCTAATGGCAAGAGCATCGGAAGTGAAAGTATTTCACTTTCGATGCTCTAGGGGGAGCCAATCGATGCCGGCACAGCAGATCTATGTGATCTGTGTGCAGGCATGTATGGTAAGTGCTCTGATGAGCACTTACCATACTGTCAAAGGCAATATTACTAAATATTGCCTTTGACAAGTATTGATCTGCCTCCCTCACCTTACTACTTTTAGTAAGGGAGAGAGACAGATCAGATCAAGTAAAAAAATAAAATAAAATAAAAAAAAATTTAATAAAATTTTAAACACCAAGGGCTTTTATAAAAGCCATTTAACCCCTTCCCTGCCATTGATCGCTGTGTACGCAGTGATCATACACAGCAGCATATTTTTTGCTGTCTGTGCATTTTTTAGGGGTTATTTTTTTTTACTGTAATTCATTACAGGATAAAAAAAGGCTCTTTTAAGAGAGATTAACCCCTTTCTTGCCGTAGATCACTGCCTAATCAGCGATCTGACGCAAATGCAGCAATCTTGCTGCAGAAGCATTTTTAATTTTTTTAAAACTTTTTTATTACACCCGTCACGTGTTAATTATACCCTCTAGGGGACTACGTTTAACGTAAAAAAATTTTTTTAGCTGTCTGAGCGCATGTATAGCGATCAGTAACAGCTGATAAGTGACAATGGCGGGTTGGCGTTTGCTCAGATGAGCATCACCATTCGTCTGGTTAGATCAATATGTGTAAATATTTGATCTGACCAGTGTAGATCTGCCTCCCTCTCACTTGAGTTTTAGTGAGGGAGACAGAGCTGTATAATGTAAGTTTTTAATTATAATATATTTAATAGAATTGAGACCCAAAGGCTTTTATAAAAGCCGTTTCCAGTATTTAACCCCTTTCCCTGCAATTGATCGCTGTGTACGCAGTGATCTTACACAGCAGCACATTTTTTGCTGTCTGTGCATTTTTTTAGGGGTTATTTTTTTTTACTTTGATTTATTACAGTATATCAAAGGCTCTTTTAAGAGCTATTAACCCCTTCCTTGCCATATATCACTTCCTAAGCAGCACATATGGTCACTGCCTAAGCAGTGCATATGGTCACTGCCTAAGCAGCGCATATGGAGCAATCTAGTCGCCGAAGGATTTTTTTTTTGCTATCAGCATTTTTTTTGTCAGACTGACTAGGGGTTAATTATACCCACTAGGGGATTACGTGTATTCCTTTTGAAGCTGTCTGAACGCGTGTATAGCGATCAGTAACAGCCGATCAGTGGCAAAGGTGGTTTGGTGATTTCTCAGATGAGCATCACCATTCGTCTGGTTCGTAAATATTGTTCTGACCCATATGGATCTGCCTCCCTCTCCTCACTTGAGTTTTAGTGAGGGAAAGAGACAGATCTGTATAACATAATTTTTAAATTGTAATAAATTAAATAAAATGTTAATAAATTGTGAGTCCCAAGGGCTTTTATAAAAGCCATACCTTTTGTATAGTGTAGTGTATTAACTCCTTCCCTGCCACTGATCACTGCACAGCAGAAAATTTTTTCTTGTCTGTGCATTTTTAGGGGTTAATTTTTTTGTACAGTACTACAAAGGCTCTTATAAGAGCTATTAACCCCTTCCTTGCTCTACATGTTCAAATTCCAAGTTTGAAAATCAAAAAGCGCACCTCTCAAATGTAGCCTTTCAACCTCTAACACAGCTGACAAAGCTATGCATGGGTGGTATCCCTGTGCTCGGGAGATGTTGCTGAACATATATTGTGGTATTGTTTGTCAGTGACACATACCGAAATATGTGAATTTGTGTCTAAAGTGCAATGTATGTGGGAAAAAATACACAATAAAATGACTACCACAAACTTTGACAAAGGCTGGTGGTAGAATTGGTGCATGGAAAGTGTTAAAATAACACCATTTAAAATAGCCTAGGGTGTCTACTTTTACAAAATATATACTTTTTGGGGTAACATACACTGTCCTACTTGAAAAAAAGTCCCAAATGAAAGATGGGCTCAGTCTGACTACACGTCAATATTCCAAGTTGAAAATGCGCACCTTCACAATGTGGCCCTTTAGCCCCCAAACAACCCAACAAACCTATGCATGGGTGGTATCCCTGTACTCAGGATATGTTGTTGAACACATATTGGGTTATTGTTTGGCAGTGACACATACCAAAATCTGTGAATTTAGGTCTAAAATACAATATTTGTGAAAAAAAACCACACAAAAATTACTACCACAAACTTTGACAAAGGCTGGTGGTAGAATTAGTGCATGGAAAGTGTTAAAATACCACCATTTGAAATAGCGTAGGGTGTCTACTTTAAAAAAATATATGGGTTGATGGGGTAAAATACACTGGCTGGTTTCAAATATGTCCCAAATGGGACATGGGTGCAGGCGGTCTGCATGTCAAAATTTTAATTTGGAAAACCAAAAACTGCACCTACCAAATTTGGCCTTTTACTCCCCAAACAACCCAACAAACCTATGCATGGGTGGTATCCCTGTACTCAAGAGATGTTGCTGAACACTTATTGGGGCGTTATTTGGCAGTGACACATACCAAAATCTGTGAATTCATGTCTGAAGTACAAGGTTTGTGAAAAAAAACCACAAAAAAAATTACTACCACAAAGTTTGACAAAGGCTAGTGGTAGAATTAGTGCATGGAAAGTGTTAAAATACCACCATTTGAAATAGCGTAGGGTGTCTACTTTAAAAAAATATATGGGTTGATGGGGTAAAATACACTGGCTGGTTTCAAATATGTCCCAAATGGGACATGGGTGCAGGCGGTCTGCATGTCAAAATTTTAATTTGGAAAACCAAAACTGCACCTACCAAATTTGGCCTTTTACTCCCCAAACAACCCAACAAACCTATGCATGGGTGGTATCCCTGTACTCAAGAGATGTTGCTGAACACTTATTGGGGTGTTATTTGGCAGTGACACATACCAAAATCTGTGAATTCATGTCTGAAGTACAAGGTTTGTGAAAAAAAACCACAAAAAAAATTACTACCACAAAGTTTGACAAAGGCTAGTGGTAGAATTAGTGCATGGAAAGTGTAAAAATACCACCATTTGAGATAGCCTAAGGTGTCTTCTTTTAAAAAATATATGGGTTGATGGGGTAAAATACACTAGCTGGCTTCAAATATGTCCCAAATGGGAAATGGGTGCAGACTGTCTGCATGTAAAAATTTCAAGTTGGAAAACAAAAAACTGCACCTCACAAATTTGGCATTTTAGCCCCCAAACAACCCAACAAACCTATGCATGGGTGGTATCCCTGTACTCAGGAGAAATAGTAGAATCTATTTAGCATGTTTTTTCGTTCGCTATTGTCGATGAGGAGAAGTTGTTTCAAATAAAAACAAAGAAATTTGTGTATTTTTTTTTTTTTTACCATATTTTATTTTTTTTTTTAATAATATGATAAGATATGATCAAAAAGATGGCATCCATAGAAAGCCCTTCTTGTCCCGATAAAAATATATCAATATATAACAATATATAATATGTGTGGGTACAGCAAATGACAAAGAAGAAAATTACTGCTAAACACAAACAGCACAGAAATGTTAAAATAGGCATTGTCCAGAAAGGACAAAAATGTTTCAAAGGCTCTGTCCTTAAGGGGTTAACATGTAGTCCAAGAAAACCATTTACCCTTAAATATTTAAGGGTATTGGAAATTCCATATCGATCCGATAAATTTTACAAAGGATTTTATCCTGCTTCCTTCTAATTAATCGCCAATACGGCTTATAGCCGTCTCTTTGGAAGATGTCAATTACAAATTTTCCATCAGTTGACTAAAAGTATTGATTTGTATCCCTGGTAGTAGCTTATATTTTAAACCCATCAGTCTCTTATAATACAAAATCATGATTATTATCATGGCTATCAAGACAGTTATTTAAGAGTAAGGAGAACATTTTAAAACTGTGGCTCCCTGAACATTTTTTGAACTACCTGTCACACCTTTATTCCATAGTAGATTGTCATTTCTGTATGGTTTCCATAAAGCTTGAACGTTTTTATTTCATTTCTGCAGTAGAATGAGGGCAGGTAAACTTTAGTATTTTACACAGCCAGTTATAAGTAGTGGCCAAAGTTTAATCCCTTCGTAACCTTAATTGTTGGCTTCATACCCTTGGTGACAGTTTTGCAATATTCTTCTCTTATTTACTGTACCCACACAAATTGATATTATTGACATCATATAATTCACAACAAAAATAATTATATGATGGAAAAAATGGAAAAAATGGGAACCCCCCCCCCCCCCCCACACTTTTTCCAACTTTGACCTCAAAAATCAAAACTGCAAATTGTAAAAAAAAAAACGTCTAAATCATTTCTAAATTGTCAAAATATGCCATGTTCATGTTTTTTCTGTTGGTTTTTGCAAGTTATAGGGCAATAGCCTAAGTAGCGTTTAGTTTCCTAACCATTTTCTCCTACCTTGACCTTTTGACCCCAACTCTAAGCCTAGGTCTTAGGCTAATTTAGCCTTTTTGTATTCCACCCCCTCCCCAGGGGCAGACTAGCAACAGAGTGACAAGTGATAACTCCTTACTTCCGAAGTTCTTTCCCACAAGAGACCAGAGCCATATTGGAGTTGCATGCTGCTATCCAATATGGAGAGGGTGTCTTCTACAAGGAATTCCGCTGTTGCTTAATGGCTCAACATAGAGGAATTACAGCAACACCACTTGAGAAGTGTGGTGAACACTGATATCCAACACTGCTCATTCCACACGATTGACCAGGTCTGCCTCACGTCAGCAAAGGGTTAAAGGCAGCAGCAGAATGGACACACAATTAGTATGTGAAAGGAAAGTAGAATATACCAAGGAAACAATACCTGCTCTTGGGCTGCATTCAACATTGGCTCCTGTATGTCTGTGTACATTCTCCTTAGTGCATTGTAACCCCCAGGAATACTCTCAAGATTGCTTAGGGCTCTGTCTTGGTTTCTCATCATCTCTTGCATCATTGCCGGATTTCGAGCAAGTTCTAGTGTCTAAAAAATGAAATAAAAAGTTAACAGTCAACCAGTGTCACTTAAATGTAGGGGGCTATTCATTAAGATCCGTACAAAATGCACAAAAAAATAAAAGTAAACCGAAAGCTAGTGTAGAAAACAAGTACCTAGTGCAAAGTACAAATTGCTCTGTAGAAAATACACTGCTTGTTAAAAGGGTAAATGCACTCCCTACAAATCAGGGACGCAGACCAGACTTAAATCCATGGTGTATTATTTAGGAAATTGCAAGCTTGTTGGCATTTGTCTCTGTTCATGGATCCTTTAAAAACAAATACATATGTGGGTGTAAGAGCTTGAAAGAGGAGAAATCACTACAAAGGTTGTAGAGTTGTGTAAAATTAATGGATAACCAAGTAATACCTTTGGACAGATGTGGAACAGATCAGTGAGCTTTTAAATCAAATTGCACACTGCTAAATATAATTATCACATATAGTACACATTATTAAAACTTGGTCGTTGAGCAATTCTTACCTGCATTTCTGTTGTTTCAATAAGTGACTAATCATACTCGAAATGTAATTATTGCTTTCTCTTACATAAAGCACATTAACCAATACACACTTTTCACATCAGATTGTATTTAGCTAATCCAGCATATAAATCAGTTATTTTGCTTAAATCACGTGAGTAAATATAAACATACCTGTCTCATTATATCTGGATTATTAAGCATGTGACTGATTTCAGGATTCCGCTGGATTAGCTGTTGCATTTGGGGATTGGCCATAATTAATTGCCTCATTAAATCAGGATTAGAAAGCATGCTTTGAACAAATGGGTTCTCCATGATCTGAACCATCATCTCTGGGTTAGACATGAGCTGCCTTTGCATCTGACTCTGCAACTCAGAGAAGTTTGACGAGTTCATGCCTAAACTGCTGAGACCTGCAAGTCCTCCGAGGCCTCCTGGAAAAGAGAGCAGCAGGAAATACATATTACAATATGAAAAGCAGATGAAAATAACTGATGCCTAAAAATAGCTAAAATTGCAATACAAATGCAGCTGCAAACAGGAGTCATATTAGGGTGATTGCCAATTACTACTTCAATATGTCAATTTCCAGACCAACAGGAGTAAACAAAGTAGTTCCGAAGAGGCCAAGGGTCAGTGGCCAAATTGCAGGTGCATAAGTCACAAACTGCAAAACCTTTAAATTTATCAGTAGGAACACAAACAAACTGAATTGCCAAAAAGGAGTGGTGGAAACTCACAGGGATAAATGGACAAAAAGAGGCACTTTAAATATAACACATCTTGCCTTTCCACTGCTTCCAGTATGCCTCCAAGTTATACATTAGTTCAGAAAAGTTTGATTTCAAGTCGATCAATTTTCAGAATGGCAGATTCTTGTTGTTTGTCTATCGCCCTATCGTGTTGTGCCAATGTTTTTATTTAAGGGGCACTAAGTATCCGATCGATTTCAGTTCTAGGTCCTGCACATTTGACGATATCTCCGCTAGCCCTCTGTCAATAATTTGGGTGCCTTCAGTTGAGAGGCGCTTCATGACTGGTGAACCGTCCATCATCATGGAGTGTTTGATCGTGGTGCCAACATTGGGGGTGCGCCATATTCTAAGTTGTCTGTGAAATCTGTAGTACAGTCCGGAGGCACATGGTGGCTTTGCACCTGAGGAGGCCACAAAAACAGTGATCCTATGTACTGCATTCCTTGACGAGGAGGTTAAGATTTCTTTCCCATGTCTTATAGATTCTTCCCCCATATATTTGTAGGAGGAATTGTCACATTTATTAGGATAAAAGTCTGAATTTTCAAGTTTCAGCAGGAGCCCCAGGCATGCAGGTCAGCTCTGGATGATCCACCCTCATGAATAGCAGATTTTACATTTTTTATGGGACATTCTGTAGAGCAGAGTGCAAAATACATTTCCACCTACATCATACCGAATGGAACTATTTTCTGCTTGAAGACTGGGGCTACATCCTACTACACACAGTTTGAGAGAAGTAGGACAACATTCCAAAAATGATCGAAGTTATTATGAAGGCAAAGTGTGGCTCTAAAGCTCGCCACGTCTTTTAGCAATATATTGCAATCAATGTTCAAAAGCCCAGAATCCTTTAAATATACTGCACCAGGTTTTCGTGTTGTTCTTTTTAATATGAATGGAACCACTGGCATTTGTGAGGGAGATATTTCAGACAAACATTAAAATGTGTTTTGTCTTCACCAATACACCTATCCATTTTATACAGTACGGTTTCTTGTAAAAAAAAAATTCTCAGTGAAATACATTACACTGTATTTCAATTAGTTTTATATAGTTGGTTTTAAATAGTTTTCTTTTTTTTCTTAATCCCAAGTATGTTTTAGCCATTTCTTTCCAAAGCACAAGTCATGACATTGTAATGAATGGAAGAAACTGCTGGGTGGTTACTGGAACAAACAATTATTCTTGAAAGCGCATGGTAACAGTAAAATATATAGGAAACAGTACAGGCAATGACAAGTCACTATCTTACCTAAACCAAATGGAGTACTTGTGGTCGAGGTTGTAGTGTCAGTGCTATTGGGCGTAGCCGATGTGGTTTCTGGGCTGCTGGGGCTGTTTGCCTGTGAAGTCGGTGTGGCAGGTGACCTAGAGTTAAAAAAAAGATGTATTCTAATAAGCTCCCCATTAGCATGTCAGTCTTTATGAAACAGAAAATAAGACAAGCTATACCTGTTCTGTGTTTTGATGACAAGGTGAACAGTGAGTCCATCATGGATTCCATGCTGGCCGAGTGTGTCCTGATCCTTCAAAATCTTCCCAGCAAATATTAATACAAGCTGGTCTGTGTTTGACTTAAAGCGCTTTGATATGTCCTCCTTGAACTGAAAACCAAAACAATCTTTTGAGAAAATTCAAATTCAATAAAATTGTCCCTACATCAGACAACAAAAGAAAGAATCAAGTTAGGTCTTAAACTGGCAGCATTTTAAAATGTACACACACATCTA